>CM067847.1:20950823-22296240 GCA_034509565.1 Triticum monococcum
TTATTTGTCATGATTTTTTGTTATAGAAGTAGGAGCCCACCACATCTATGATGATACTGGGTTTTGTCACAATTATCGTCATCGAAGTGTCATATGTATGACAGAAAAAAATTCGTTCGGCCCAAAATGTCACGGATGTGTCTTTCTTTGTAGTGTCGCAACCAATGCGATTAGGGGTTGTCAATCCCTTCATGGTCACTTACGAGAGTGAGATCTGATAGAGATGATAGATAATATTTTTGGTATTTTTTATATAGAGATGCAAAGTGAAAAGTAAAAGGCAAAGTAGAAAGCAAAGCAATAATAAAGTGATGGAGATTGATATGATGAGAATAGACCCGGGGGCCATAGGTTTCACTAGTGGCTTCTCTCAAGAGCATAAGTATTCTACGGTGGGTGAACAAATTACAGTTGAGCAATTGACATAATTGAGCATAGTTATGAGAATATCTAGGTATGATCATGTATATAGGCATCACGTCCGTGACAAGTAGATTGACTCCTGCTTGCATCTACTACTATTACTCTACTCATCGACCGCTATCCAGCATGCATCTAGAGTATTAAGTTAAAAACAGAGTAACACCTTAAGCAAGATGACATAATGTAGAGGGATAAATTCATACAATATGATATAAACCCCATCTTGTTATCCTCTATGGCAACAATACAATACGTGCCTTGCTGCCCCTTCTGTCACTGTGAAAGGACAGCACAAGATTGAACCCAAAGCTAAGCACTTCTCCCATGGCAAGAAAAACCAATCTAGTAGGCCAAACCAAACTAATAGTTTGAAGAGACTTGCAAATATAACCAATCATACATAAAAGAAATAAGAGAAGATTCAAATATTATTCATAGATAGACTTGATCATAAACCCACAATTCATCGGTCTCAACAAACACACCGCAAAAAGAAGATTACATCGAATAGATCTCCACAAGAGAGGGGGGGACATTGTATTGAGATCCAAAAAGAGAGAGGAAGCTAGCTAGCTAATAATTATGGACCCGAAGGTCTGAGGTAAACTACTCACACTTCATCGGAGAGGCTATTATGATGTAGAAGCCCTCCGTGATGACGGCCCTCTCCGGCGGAGCTCCGGAACAGGCCCCAAGATGGGATCTCGTGGATACAGAAAGTTGCGGCGGTGGAATTAGGTTTTTGGCTCCGTATCTGATCATTTGGGGGTACGTAGGTATATATAGGAGGAAGGATTACGTCGGTGGAGCACCGAGGGGCCCACGAGGCCGGGGGCGCGCCCTAGGGGGGGCACCCCCCACCCTCGTGACCGCCTCTTTGCTTCCTTGGAGTAGGGTCCAAGTCTCCTGGATCATGTTCGGTAGAAAATCACGTTCCCAAAGGTTTCATTCCATTTGGACTCTGTTTGAAATTCCATTTCTTCGAAACACTGAAATAGGCAAAAAACAGCAATTCTGGGATGGGCCTCAGGTTAATAGGTTAGTCCCAAAAATAATATAAAAGTTGAAAATAAAGCCCAATATAGTCCAAAACAGTAGATAATATAGCATGGAGCAATCATAAATTATATATACGTTGGAGACGTATCAGGCATCCAAAAGCTTAATTCCTGCTCATCCTCGTGTGTAGGTAAATGATAAAAAGAGAATTTTTGATGCGGAGTGCTACTTGGCATAATTTCAATGCAAATCTTCTTAATTATGGTATGAATATTCAGATTCAAAAGATTCAAGACAAAAGTTCATATTGACATAAAAATAATAATACTTGAAGCATACTAACAAAGCAATTATCTCTTCTCAAAATAACATGGCCAAAGAAAGTTATCCCTACAAAATCATATAGTCTGGCTATGCTCTATCTTCACCACACAAAGTATTTAAATCATGCACAACCCCAATGACAAGCCAAGCAATTCTTTCATACTCTAAAATTTTCAAAACTTTTTCGATCTGCACGCAATACATGAGTGTGAGCCATGGATATAGCACTATAAGTGGAATAGAATGGTGGTTGTGGAGAAGACAAAAGGAGGGGAAGATAGTCTCACATCAACTAGGCATATCAACGGGCTATGGAGATGCCCATCAATAGATATCAATGTGAGTGACTAGGGATTGCCATGCAATGGATGCACTAGAGCTATAAGTATATGGAAGCTCAACAAAAGAAACTAAGTGGGTGTGCATCCAACTCGCTTGCGCACGAAGCCCTATGGCATTTTGAGGAAGCCCATCATTGGCATATACAAGCCAAGTTCTATAATGAAAAATTCCCACTAGTATATGAATGTGACAAAATGAGAGACTCTCTATAATGAAGATCATGGTGCTACTTTGAAGCACAAGTGTGGTAAAAGGATAGTAACATTGTCCCTTCGCTCTTTCTCTCTCATTTTTTTATTTGGGACTTTTCTCTTCTTCTTTTATGGCCTCTTTTTTTTCGTCCGGAGTCTCATCCCGACCTATGGGGGAATCATAGTCTCCATCATCCTTTCCTCACTTGGGACAATGCTCTAAAAATTGATGATCATCACACTTTTATTTTTCTTACAACTCAACAATTACAACTCAATACTTAGAACAAAATATGACTCTATATGAATGCCTCCGGCGGTGTATCGAGATATGCAATGAATCAAGAGTGACATCTATGAAGGAATTATGAACGGTGGCTTTGCCACAAAGACGATGTCAACAATATGATCATGCTAGCAACATGACAATGATGGAGCATGTCATAATAAACGGAACGGTGGAAAGTTGCATGGCAATATATCTCGAAATGGCTATGGAAATGCCATGATAGATAGGTATGGTGGCTGTTTTGAGGAAGGTATATGGTGGGTGTATGATACCCGTGAAAAGTGTGCAGCATTAGAGAGGCTAGCAATGGTGGAAGGATGTGAAAAAGTGCGTATAATCCATGGACTCAACATTAGTCATAAAGAACTCATATACTTATTACGAAAATCTAGAAGTTATCAAAGCAATGTATTACGCGCATGCTCCTAGGGGATAGATTGGTAGGAAAAGACCATCGCTCTTCCCCGACCGCCACTCATAAGGAAGACAATCAATAAATAAATCATGCTCCGATTTCATCACATAACGGTTCACCATATGTGCATGCTACGGGAATCACAAACTTTAACACAAGTATTTCTCAAATTCACAACTACTCAACTAGCATGACTCTAATATCACCATCTCGATATCTCAAAACAATTATCAAGCATCAATCTTTTCTTAGTATTCAACGCACTCAAAAGAAAGCTTCACAAATCTTGAATACCAAGCATATTATTATTAAGGAAATTACCATGCTATTAAAGACTCTCAAAAAAAATCTATGTGAAGCATCAGAGATCAATAGTTTCTATAAAACAAATCCACCACCGGGCTCTAAAAGATCTAAGTGAAGCACATAGAGCAAAACTATAATGCTCAAAAGATAAAAGTGAAGCACAAGAGCAAAACTATATAGCTCAAAAGATATAAGTGAAGCACATAGAGTATTCTATCAAATTCCAATTCATGTATGGCTCTCTCAAAAGGTGTGTACATCAAGTATGATTGTGGCACACTAACAAACAAAGACACAAATAATACAAGACGCGCCAAGCAAAACACATATCATGTGGTGAATAAAAATATAGCACCAAGTAAAATTACCGATGGAAGTAGACGAAAGAGGGGATGCCTTCCGGGGCATCCCCAAGCTTTGACTTTTTGGTGTCCTTGGATTATCTTGGGGGTGCCATGGGCATCCCCAAGCTTAGGCTCTTGACACTCCTTGTTCCATAATCCATCAAAAGATTTCACCCAAAACTTGAAAACTTCACAACACAAAACTCAATAGAAATCTCATGAGCTCCGTTAGAGAAAGAAAACAAAAGACCACTTCAAGGTACTGTAATGAACTCATTCTTTATTTATATTGGTGTTAAACCTACTGTACTCCAACTTCTCTATGGATTATAAACTATTTTACCAGCCATAGATTCATCAAAATAAGCAAACAACACACGAAAAACAGAATCTGTCAAAAACAGAACAGTCTGTAGTAATCTGTAACTAACGCAAACTTCTGGAACCCAAAAAAATCTACCAAAATAGGACGGCCTAGACAATTAGTATAGTGATCAGTAGCAATTATAATCAGTATTTTATCGCGTGCTGGTAATTTTTAACAATTCGGGCACTGAGCGCAAAGTTTCTGGAAATTGCAGCAAGATCAAATAACTATCATCCAAGAAGATCCTATAGGTCTAACTTGGCACAAACACTAATTAAAACACAAAACCACATCCAAACAGAAGGTAGATGGATTATTTATTCCTAAAAAGAAACAAAAATAAAAAGGAAACTAAAAATAAAATTGGGTTGCCTCCCAACAAGCGTTATCGTTTAACGCCCCTAGCTAGGCATAAAAGCGAGGATAGATCTAGGTATTGCCATCTTTGGTAGTAGGAAAGAAAAGAGCAAATTTCCTTTCTATGGCATTTATTCTCCTATTTTGGGAAAGCACATGGCCATTAATGGATGAAGTAAGATTAAGCACGTTACGGAAATTTGCATCTAAACTAGATTTCATTTCTTTGATAATTTCATTTTGATAGAAGCATAAGAGGGTGGTGGATTCAACCTTATCATTCATGGGGTGCCCAAATATAGTTTTAATCCTTTCATAGGTATCTATAGCATCCCCTTCAAGAAAACCCTCTTCAAAAATAGTATCTAGCACTTGTTTGAAAGAAGCAGGTAATCCAACATAGAAGCCTTTTAAGTAAACCTCAATTTGATATTGTGGTATGTAGCTAGCCCTAATCCTCACTAACCTATCCCAAGCATCTTTTAAAGACACATCAAGTAAATAACGAAAAATTCCACAGTTATCTTCATCAAGATTATTTAAACTCTCATTGGTAACCCCGGTGGGTCTTTCCATAGCATCATTATTTTTTAGCATAGAGAGGATAGAGGGGTCATCCAAGGTACTAAGACCTCGGAAAGGACCCTTTATTCTTTTTGATTCGACCATGGCAACGGGAAGATGAGGAAAAGGCAAACGGAAAAGAAGAAGGAGAAGGAGAAGGAGATTGGGAAAGAGAGGGAAAATAAAACAGCAAGGGTGAAGTGGGGGAGAGAAAAACGAGAGGAAAATGGCAACTAATGTAATGCGAGAGATAGGGATTGTGATGGGTAGTTGGTATAATTGACTTTTGTGCAAACTCCTTGGCAACGGCGCCAGAAGTTCTTCTTGCTACCTCTTGAGCTTGCGTTGGATTTCCCCGAAGAGGAGAGGATGATGCAGTAGAGTAGTGTAAGTATTTCCCTCAGTTTTTGTGAACCAAGGTATCAATCTAGTAGGAGGCTACACGCAAGTCCCTCGTACCTACACAAAAACAATAGCTTCTCGCAACCAACGCGATTAGGGGTTGTCAATCCCGTCACGGTCACTTGCGAGAGTGAGATCTGATAGAGATGGTAGATAATATTTTTGGTATTTATGATATAGAGATGCAAATTGAAAAGTAAAAGGCAAAGTAAAAAAGCAAAGTATTCATGAGAATAGACCCGGGGGCCATAGGTTTCACTAGTGGCTTCTCTCAAGAGCGTAAGTATTCTATGTTGGGTGAACAGATTATTGTTGAGCAATTGACAGAATTGAGCATAGTTATGAGAATATCTAGGTATGATCATGTATATAGGCATCACGTCCGTGACAAGTAGATCGACTCCTGCCTGCAACTACTACTATTACTCCACTCATCGACCGCTATCTAACATGCATCTAGAGTATTACGTTAAAAACAGAGTAACACCTTAATCAAGATGACATGATGTAGAGGGATAAATTCATGCAATATGATATAAACCCCATCTTGTTATCCTCCATGGCAACAATACAATACGTGCCTTGCTGCCCCTTCTGTCACTGGGAAAGGACACCGTAAGATTGAACCCAAAGCTATGCACATCTCCCATGGCAAGAAAAACCAATCTAGTAGGCCAAATGAAACTGATAGTTTGAAGAGACTTGCAAAGATAACCAATCATACATAAAAGAATTCAGAGAAGATTCAAATATGATTCATACATAGACTTGCACTAGTAGAAAACATGGCTTTGGTCCAGGCCGGGTCAGCCCATTAGTCCCGGTTCAGTCCAGAACCGAGACCAATGGGGGCATTGGTCCCGGTTCGTGAGCCCAAGGGGCCGGCAGGGCCACGTGGGCCATTGGTCCCGGTTCATCAGGACCTTTTGGTCCCGGTTGGTGGGATGAACCGGGACCAATGGGCCTCGCTCCTGGCCCACCACCATTGGTCCCGGTTGGTGGCTTGAACCGGGATCATTGGCTACACTTTAGTCCTGGTTCATGCCACCAACCAGGACCAATGAAGTGCCTATATATACCCCATCGCGTAAGAGCAGAGCACACTGCTCTGTTTTTTTCTGGCCGAGGGGGAGAGGGCTTGGTGGTGCTCTAGCTCACCTCCTATGCACACAAGGTGTTCGATGGAACGCCCGAGCCACACTACTTAAGCTTTCTCCTCTCCAAGCTCGACCTCCAAGCTCCATTTTCCACAATATTTGTCTAGGTTTAGCGGTCCGTCACGCCCCGTCCCCGTCTTCACCGCCGTCTATCACCTGCGCGTAGCTCATCACCGGCACCACCGTATTGAGCCTCTTGTTCTTATATTCTTTCTGAAAGGAAAAATATTCTTACTTGTATGTTTACATAGATACTTGTATTATTTTCTTACTTTTATTATTGCATCTTATATAGTGTGATGGTTTTGGTATCCGCCCCCGTCGGCCCTCGTCCTGTCTATGATTCGGATGTGGTATATATATTATCTTTATAACTATTGGTACATTTATTGTTTATGAAAATTATGCCGACCAACGTGACATAGATTTTATTTATGTAGGATGTATGTGAATCGGAAATGCCAACCGACCCTATTATAGAGAGGTTAAATTTAGTTGAAGAAGAAAACAATTTGTTGAAGGAAAAAATAAAAAAAATTGAGGAGGAGAAGATGATATTGGAGTTGCATGTTGCGGATGTCATTGATGATCACAAGATCAAGAAGGATGCAATGCGCTTGAAGATTAGAAAGATTAGAAAATATGCCATTCATACCGAGGCTTGGTATCATTATGCTGTTGGATCAATTGTTACCTTGGTTGCGATTAGGATCGCATTTGTTTTCGCATTGAAATGTTTTACATAGTTTCAATGTATGGTTTAATTAATTAGATGCTCTGGAGAGCTATATGTTGTTAGATGAGAACTATGTATGCACTTTGGTTTTAATGTGATGATGAACTTCTATTAATTTGGACACTTAATTATATATAATGCACGCAGATGAACCAGCAATGTATGTATGGTGACAGACACACCTGTGAGTACATTAAGGGCGTGCATGAGTTTCTCGATGCGGCTGAGGCAAACAAGCAGAATGGTTTTATGTGTTGTCCATGCACTGAATGTGGGAATACGAGGTCTTACTCTAACCGGAAAATCCTTCACTCCCACCTGCTTTACAAGGGTTTCATGCCACACTATAATGTTTGGACGAGGCACGGAGAAATACGGGTTATGATGGAAGACGGCGAAGAAGAAGAATACGATGACAACTACGTGACCCCTGAATACGGTGATGCTGCAACGGGGGGAGCTGGTGAAGATCAAGAGGAACCAGACGATGTGCGCAATGATGCTGCAACGGGTGAAGGTGCTGAAGATCAAGAGGACCCAAACGATGTGCCCGATGATGATGATCTCCGCCGGGTCATTGTTGATGCAAGGACGCAATGCGAAAGTCAAAAGGAGAAGCTGAAGTTCGATCGCATGTTAGAGGATAAAAAAAGGGTTGTACCCCAATTGCGAAGATGGCAACACAAAGCTCGGTATCGTACTTGGAATTGCTGCAGTGGAAGGCAGAGAATGCTGTGGATGACAAAGGATTTGAGAAGCTACTGAAAATATTGAAGAAGAAGCTTCCAAAGGATAACGAATTGCCCGACAGTACATACGCAGCAAAGAAGGTCGTATGACCTCTAGGATTGGAGGTGGAGAAGATACATGCATGCCCTAATGACTACATCCTCTACCGCGGTGCATACAAGGATCTGAACGCATGCCCGGTATGCGGTGCATTGCGGTATAAGATCAGACGAGATGACCCTGGTGATGTTGACGGCGAGCCCCCCAGGAAGAGGGTTCCTGCGAAGGTGATGTGGTATGCTCCTATAATACAACGATTGAAATGTCTGTTCAGAAACGAAGAGCATGCCAAGTTGATGCGATGGCACAGTGAGAACCGAAAGAAAGATGGGAAGTTGAGAGCACCCGCTGACGGGTCGCAGTGGAGAAAAATCGAGAGAAAGTACTGGGATGAGTTACCAAAGGACCCACGGAATGTATGGTTTGCTTTAAGCGCGGATGGCATTAATCCTTTCGGGGAGCAGAGCAGCAATCACAGCACCTGGCCCGTGACTCTATGTATGTATAACCTTCCTCCTTGGATGTGCATGAAGCGGAAGTTCATTATGATGCCTGTTCTCATCCAAGGCCCTAAGCAACCCGGCAACGACATTGATGTGTACCTAAGGCCATTAGTTGAAGAACTTTTACAGCTATGGAGTGGAAATGGTGTACGTACGTGGGATGAGCACAGATAGGAGGAATTTAACCTAAAGACGTTGCTGTTCGTGACCATCAACGATTGGCCCGCTCTCAGTAACCTCTCAGGACAAACAAACAAAGGATACCACGCATGCACGCACTGTTTAGATGACACTGAAAGTATATACCTGGACAAATGCAGGAACAATGTGTACCTGGGCCATCGTCGATTTCTTCCGACCAACCATCAATGTCGAAAGAAAGGCAAGCATTTCAAAGGAGAGGAAGATCACCGGAAGAAGCCCGCCATGCGTACCGGTGATCACGTACTTTCTATGGTCAATGATTTACACATAATCTTTGGAAAGGGTCCCGGTGGTCAATAAATAAGAAGAAGAAATATTCTATTTTTCTCTTCTTCTCCTCTGTTCCTTTCTTCTTCCCCTCTTTTTTTCTTCTTTTTTTTCTTCGACACGTGGGGGGGGGGGGGTCGATATACCCCCTTGTCGGTGTCAAAACCGGCGGATCTCGGGTAGGGGGTCCCGAACTGTGCATCTAGGCCGGATGGTAAGAGGACGCAAGGAACACGATGTTTTACCCAGGTTCGGGCCCTCTTGATGGAGGTAAAACCCTACGTCCTGCTTGATTAATATTGATGATGTGGGTAGTACAAGGGTAGATCTTCCACGAGATCAAGGAGGCTAAACCCTAGAAGCTAGCCTATGGTATGATTGTTATATGATGAAGTTGTCCTACGGACTAAAACCCTCCGGTTTATATAGATACTGGAGAGGGTTAGGGTTACAAAAATTCGGTTATAATGGTAGGAGATCTAAATATCCGCATTGCCAAGCTTGCCTTCCACGCTAAGGAAAGTCCCATCCGGACACGGGACAAAGTCTTCAATCTTGTATCTTTATAGTCCTGGAGTCCGGCTGATGGTATTGTCCGGCTACCCGAACACCCCCTAATCCAGGACTCCTTCAGTAGCCCCCGAACCAGGCTTCAATGACGACGAGTCCGGCGTGCAAATTGTCTTCGGCATTGCAAGGCGGGTTCTTCTCCAAATTTTCAGTACCTGCTGAATAATCTCCGATTTTCGTAATGTAGCGCACCTTGGCTTCCACACCTAATAATGGCCGTCTTCCACGTGTCAAACGAATGCGAAAAGTCGGGGTGTTTTTACATTCACACCCCTAGCCGCATAAACGAGCCGCCTCTTTAACGTGATGGGGATTCAGATCCAAACCACACCTTCTTCTCCCCGCAAGTAATCATCAGAGCGCCTCCAGCAAAGGTCCATTCCAACATGGCCAGCCGTCCCAGCTCCTCCTCTCACCTTCCAGTCCTAAACCTGGAGACTGGGAGAGGTGCTCCATCCCGCACTACGAGCTAGTGTCGCTTCAGGCCAAGGGATTTCTCCCTCAGGCCTATATGGTCCTGGTCCGAGCCGGACTCGCCACCTATAATGGTGGAGAGCAAGCGGAGAGCACCCCCAATCCCTCCAAAGGAGAGCGGGTGTGCCTCGTCCCTTATCTAATAAGAGGACTTGGATTTCCAATTCATCCATTTCTCCGTGGGCTTCTGGAGTTCTACGGCCTCCAGCTGCACAATCTCACGCCCGCCTCTATATTGCATATCGCGGGTTTCGTCGCCCTTTGCGAGCTATTCTTGGGTGTTCAGGCTCATTTCGCATTATGGAAGAGGCTATTCTGCTTGGTGCCCCGCTCTCAAGAGGGGTCTATATATCTAGTGGGCGGAGCCGAAGTGTGGCGTCTCGCCGGTACCAGATATCTATCCGGAACCCCAAAGAAGGCGTCCGAGGACTGGCCTTCGGAATGGTTTTATATAGATGATCTCCCGTTGCTAGATCCTATCCGGGTCAGTCTCCCCGAATTCAACAGCTCTTAGAGAGAAGGCGACAGGGACGTCCTTCACCTGTTGGGTCGGATAAGACTATTGGCTCATTCCGGACTAACCATGATTGGAGTCATGGCCGCATGCATTATGCGGGGGGTGCAGCCGCTTCAATATAGAGGCCACCCCATGTGGGATTTTAACGGGGAGGATGATGCTACCCGTTACGGTCGTAAGGGGCCAGCCTCAGCTGCCGCTCTAGTAAAGATCTTATCCTCTTTATACAAGGGAGAAGAGGAGGAATTCCTCTGCGTCAACCCGCAGGGCAGATTTACTATGTACAACCCTCCGAGTTGGGTAACTAGACAATTGTGCTTACCCATCCGTTTTATATTCCCATGATTAAATATGCAGCCTAACGATTTCAATGCAGGAACTGCGTCAGGAAGTAAAGGATATAAACAGCCGTCCCCCACAGCCCGAGGATCCAGAACGGTCCCTCGATCCGGACTCCGAAGAGGATCCGGACATATCGGTGGAGCTGATTGACGGGGTGTTTCATCAGCTAAGCAAGGACAATACCTTGGTGGCCATTACGGCTGATTACCCAGGGTTAATCCCGGCCTCCCAGGTAAAAGAGAGCGGAGTCTCATCCCCTTGAGAAGGAATCCATTCTCACGCATTTCAGTTTTCCTGACAACGACCGTGTTTTGCAGGGGAGGTTTCCGAGGCAGGAGGCCGAACCTGCGGCGGCTAGCCAACGAGGGGCCGCAGGGCCCCGTGGGGGTAAAAAGGAATGTAGTTCGGACTGAGACACCGGCGCGAAGGTATAGCGCACCCTCTTTTTCCCTGGCGTTATTCCTTCAGGGCATATTAACGTTCGTGGTACCTTCAGGACGAAGAGACCTCGCCGGACTATATCCAGAGAGGTTGCCAATCGTGCCTCCACCGGCCAGGCTCCAACGCCTGGCCCGGAAGCGGAAGCAAACACAAGGTGCGCACCAGACGCTCCTGCGACCAGGATGCGGACAGGCTGTCTGCCACCAATTCTGAGGTGGAGACTGCTATGAACCACAGGCGTCGCCGGACAGTTCTTCGCGACGCTTGTTTCTCCCAAGAGGCATTAGATGCCTTCAATTCGGGAGATGCGTACCTCCGTGACGCTCAAAATGGTTTAGCCAGAGCCACGGAGCAATATGTAAAAGACATACGGGTAAGAAAATTTTGGTAAATATATATATACCAGTAGCCCCCGAGACTTGAAACAGTTAGAGTAACTGATTTAAGGATCATTTGTTATGCAGGTTCTTACAGAGAAGAATACCGTACTGTCCCAGGAGCTGGAAGAGTGCAATGCCCAACTGGAGGCCGCACTAGCCACGGCAGGGGAGCCCAAAGAGACCCCCTCTGGTAAGATATACTTCGGAAGATTAGTATTTTGCAAAGTGCGGCGTGGGTGTAAATCTGACAAATCATATTGCAGATGGCGCCGGACTGGATCCGGAGAGGCAACAACTCTTACGCCGGCTAAAGGCCGGTGAGAGTATGCTGACAAGTGTGAGGTGGGAGAAGAATGATCTTCAGGATGCCAACACCAAGCTGGACGTTGAGCTTAAAGATGTTCGTGGCCAGCTGTCGGACTCTACTAAGGAGAATCAGCGGCTTCGACGCGGCATATTTAGTAAGTGCTTAAGCGAATCTTTGAAAGAAAAGAGCTCGGCGAGGAAGTCGACTAACAGAGTAATGTCTGTAGGTATGCTAACGGGTCGTCCTGTAGAGGAGATGCCCGGTTCTACGGGTGAACTTCTTCCCGAGCTCTCGCAACTGCATGAGCGAGTTCGGCAGGTGATGCGAGGCATTGCCCAAGCCTTATGGCCTTCCCACTCCATTCCCGAGTGCCTTGGAGAGCTTTCGGAGAAGCTTAAGAGAGCTCAGCGGTGCTTCCGGTTGTGGAAGATATCGGCTTGCCGACAAGGCGCTAGGGAGGCCCGGGCCATGGTGAAGACGCGGTACACGAAGTCTGACACAAACCACATGGCCGAGGTCGGACCTATGGGGCCTGACGGGAAGGAGATCCCTGTAAGCTTAGTGTACGACCAAGTAGAATTGGCCGCAAAGTATTCCCAGCAGGACTGTAAGTTAGACAGCCTGTTAGATGGTATTGAAGAGGAATACAATCAGTGAGAGTGACTATGTAATTTTTAATTGACATGTGTAATGCCTTCTAGCCGGATTGTAGATCGTTTGTCGTTGCCGACCTTTTCTCTTCAACCTCAAGACCTGACGGTCCGGAGTGTGTCCGAATACCCTACCGGTTATGTAAGAACCGGGGTATGCATGGAGACCAGGCGTAGGGGTCATTAGTGCATTATCAGACAAGTGCCCAACTAGTTATGTTATATTACATGGTTAGTAAGAAACATCTTCCAGAGAGAATAGTTCCGTTAGGGGTTCCTTTCTCCGGGAGGCATGCCCTAAAGTGCATGTCCAGACTGCAAACGCAGGAAAATCATCTGGGGGCATATATATAAATAAGTAAAAAAGGTCATCTTTTAGTTCACCGACCGAATATTCCCTTAAGAACGCTAGCTTTCGGCTTCACCCAGTCTGAGGTACGCATCCGGCTGATCCGGCAGTAAGAATCACAGAGGTGCTCCCTTTACCACCTAGCCGAACAATCGGGAACATAAGGGTAAGCACAGGAGCCAGGCAACCCAGCTTGGCCAAAACTTAAGTCATATCGATGCATATAATGCTGAAGAAAAGGTACATGCGGAAGTTTGACACATGTGGTGGGCGTGAAGCCCGTGTAAATAAGCTTCTGTTAAAAAAGCCCCCAGGTTTAATGAGCGTGAGTAGCACGTCACTTGAGGAGCCTTTAAGGGCTATAAAAGAAAAGAGGGGAAGGAGAGAAATGTAAGACAGGAAATGTAAAAAATGGACAGAGGAAGGAGACAAACACAGAGTCCGGCGCAAGGCATAGAATCTTCGGAGACGGGCTCCGTTCCATGGGTTCGGCTCGAGTCGGTTATCCGACGCATCTCGCAGGCGGTATGATCCACCGGTCAGGACTTGGTCGATTATGAAGGGACCTTCCCACTTGGGATTCAGCTTGTCCTTTTTCTTGTCCGGCAGGCATAGAACTAATTCGCCAACGTTGTAGTCTTTGGCCCGCACTTCTCTGCTTTGATATCTTCGAGCCTGCTGTTGATAGAATGAGGAACGGGCTTTTGCCACGTCACGCTCCTCCTCTAAGGCGTCCAAACTGTCCTGCGATCAAGCTTGGCTTCCCTTTCTTCATACATGCGCACTCGAGGTGGGTCATGAATTATGTCGCAGGGCAAGACTGCCTCTGCGCCGTACACCATAAAAAATGGTGTGTATCCGGTGGTGCGATTCGGCGTGGTCCGCAGCCCCCATAGTACGGAGTCGAGCTCCTCTACCCAGTGTGTGTTAGATTCCTTGAGGGACCGCACTAATCTGGGTTTGATGCCGCTCATGATGAGACCATTTGCACGTTCGACCTGACCGTTAGTTTGTGGGTGATAGACGGAAGCATAATCGAGCTTGATGTCCATGTTTTTGCACCAGAGTTTTACCTCATCGGCCGTAAAGTTCGTGCTGTTATCAGTGATGATGCTATGGGGGATGCCATAACGGTGTACGACCCCGGATATAATGTCTATCACAGGTCCGGATTCGGCCGTCTTAACTGGCTTGGCTTCTATCCATTTGGTGAACTTATCCACCATGAACAGTAAGTATTTTTTCTTGTGGGTTCCGCCCTTAAGGGGTCCCACCATTTCACACTAGTAGAAAAAAGGGCTATGGTCCAGGCCGGCTCAGCCCATTAGTCCCGGTTCAGTCTAGGGGGGCGGCCGGGCCACGTGGGCCATTGGTCCCGGTTCGTCTCGACCTTCTGGTCCTGCTTGGTGGGACGAACCGGGACCAATGGGCCTCGCTCCTGGCCCACCACCATTGGTCCCGGTTGGTGGCTTGAACCGGGACCAAAGGCTTCCCTTTAGTCCCGGTTCTTGTCATCAACCGGGACCAATGAGGTGCCTATATATACCCCCTCGCTCAAGAGCAGAGCATAGTGCTCTGTTTTTTCTGGCCGAGGGGGGGAGGGCTTTGTGGTGCTCTAGCTCACCTCCTATGCACATGAGGTGTTCGATAGAATGCCCGAGCCACACTACTTAAGCTTTCTCCTCTCGAAGCTCGACCTCCAAGCTCCATTTTCCTCGAGATTTGTCTAGATTTAGCGGTCCGTCACGCCCCGTCCCCGTCTTCACCACCGTCGATCACCCGCGCTGATCTCATCACCGATACCACCGTGGTGAGCCTCTTGTTCTTATCTTCTTTCTGAAAGGAAAAATATTCTTACTTGTATGTTTAGATAGATACTTGTATCATTTTCTTACATTTTTTATTGCATCTTATATAGTGCGATGGTTTTGGTATCCGCCCCCGTCGGCCCTCGTCCTGTCTATGATTCAGATTTGGTATGTATATTATCTTTATAGCTATTGGTTCATTTATTGTTTTATGAAAATTATGCCAACCAACGTGACATAGATTTTATTTATCTAGGATGTATGTGAATCGGAAATGCCAACCGACCCTATTGTCGAGAGGTTAAGTTTAGTTGAAGAAGAAAACAATTTATTGAAGGAAAAAATAAAAAAAAATTGAGGAGGAGAAGATGATATTGGAGTTGCATGTTGCGGATGTCGTCGATGATCACAAGATCAAGATGGATGCAATGCGCTTGAAGATTAGAAAGATTAGAAAATATGCCATTCATAACGAGGCTTGGTATCATTATGCCGTTGGATCAATATGATCGCATTTGTTTTCGCATTGAAATGTTTTACATAGTTTCAATGTATGGTTTAATTAATTAGATGCTCTGGAGAGCTATATGTTGATAGATGAGAACTATGTATGCACTTTGGTTTTAATGTGATGATGAACATCTATTAATTTGGACACTTAATTATATATAATGCACGCAGATGAACCGGCAATGGATGTACGGTGACAGACACACCCGCGAGTACATTAAGGGCGTGCATGAGTTTCTCGATGCGGCTGAGGCAAACAAGCAGAATGGTTTTATGTGTTGCCCATGCACTGAATGTGGGAATACGAGGTCTTACTCTAACCGGAAAATCCTTCACTCCCACCTGCTTTACAAGGGTTTCATGCCACACTATAATGTTTGGACGAGGCACGGAGAAATAGGGGTTATGATGGAAGACGGCGAAGAAGAAGAGTACGATGGCAACTATGTGCCCCCTGAATACGGTGATGCTGCAACGGGGGGAGCTGGTGAAGATCAAGAGGAACCAGACGATGTGCCCAATGATGCTGCCACGGGTGAAGCTGCTGAAGATCAAGAGGAACCAGACGATGTGCCCGATGATGATGATCTCCGCCGGGTCATTGTCGATGCAAGGACGCAATGCATTAGTCAAAAGGAGAAGCTGAAGTTCGATCGCATGTTAGAGGATCACAAAAGAGGGTTATACCCCAATTGCGAAGATGGCAACACAAAGCTCGGCACCATACTGGAATTGCTGCAG
Organism: Triticum monococcum; assembly: GCA_034509565.1. Taxonomy (NCBI): domain Eukaryota; kingdom Viridiplantae; phylum Streptophyta; class Magnoliopsida; order Poales; family Poaceae; genus Triticum; species Triticum monococcum. Next base: position 20,966,892 of record CM067847.1, read on the forward strand.
TGGAAGGCAGAGAATGCTGTGGCTGACAAAGGATTTGAGAAGCTACTGAAAATATTGAAGAAGAAGCTTCCAAAGGATAACGAATTGCCCGACAGTACATACGAAGCAAAGAAGGTCGTATGCCCTCTAGGATTGGAGGTGGAGAAGATACATGCATGCCCTAATGACTGCATCCTCTACCGCGTGCATACAAGGATCTGAACGCATGCCCAGTATGTGGTGCATTGCGGTATAAGATCAGACGAGATGACCCTGGTGATGTTGACGGTGAGCCCCTCAGGAAGAGGGTTCCTGCGAAGGTGATGTGGTATGCTCCTATAATACCACGGTTGAAACGTCTGTTCAGAAACGAAGAGCATGCCAAGTTGATGCGATGGCACAGTGAGAACCGAAAGAAAGATGGGAAGTCGAGAGCACCTGCTGACGGGTCGCAGTGGAGAAAAATCGAGAGAAAGTACTGGGATGAGTTTGCAAAGGACCCAAGGAATGTATGGTTTGCTTTAAGCGTGGATGGCATTAATCCTTTCGGGGAGCAGAGCAGCAATCAAAACACCTGGCACGTGACTCTATGTATGTATAACCTTCCTCCTTGGATGTGCATGAAGCGGAAGTTCATTATGATGCCAGTTCTCATCCAAGGCCCTAAGCAACCCGACAACGAAATTGATGTGTACCTAAGGCCATTAGTTGAAGAACTTTTACAGCTGTGGAATGGAAACGGTGTACGTACGTGGGATGAGCACAGAGAGGAGGAATTTAACCTTAAGGCGTTGCTGTTCGTGACCATCAACGATTGGCCCGCTCTCAGTAACCTTTCAGGACAGACAAACAAAGGATACCACGCATGCACGCACTGTTTAGATGACACTGAAAGTATATACCTGGACAAATGCAGGAAGAATGTGTGCCTGGGCCATCGTCGATTTCTTCCGACCAACCATCAATGTCAAAAGAAAGGCAAGCATTTCAAAGGCGAGGCAGATCACCGGAAGAAGCCCGCCATGTGCACCGGTGATCACGTGCTTGCTATGGTCAATGATTTACACTAGGTAATATTTGGAAAGGGTCTTGGTGGATTAGCTGTTCCGAATGACACTGAGGGACACGCACCCATGTGGAAGAAGAAATCTATATTTTGGGACCTATCCTACTGGAAAGACCTAGAGGTCCGCTCCTCAATCGATGTGATGCACATGACGAAGAACCTTTGCGTGAACCTGCAAGGCTTCTTGGACGTGTATGGGAAGACAAAAGATACACCTGAGGCACGGGAGGACCTGCAACGTTTGCACGAAAAAGACGGCATGCCTCCGAAGCAGTATAAAGGTCCTGCCAGCTACGCTCTTATGAAAGAAGAGAAAGAAATCTTCTTTGAATGCCTGCTCAGTATGAAGGTCACGACTGGCTTCTCGTCAAATATAAAGGGAATAATAAATATGCCAGAGAAAAAGTTTCAGAACCTAAAGTATCATGACTGCCACGTGATTATGACGCAACTGCTTCCGGTTGCATTGAGGGGGCTTCTACCGGAAAACGTCCGATTAGCCATTGTGAAGCTATGTGCATTCCTCAATGCAATCTCTTAGAAGGTGATCGATCCAGAAATCGTACCAAGGCTAAGGAGTGATGTGGCGCAATGTCTTGTCAGTTTCGAGATGGTGTTCCCACCATCCTTCTTCAATATCATGACGCACGTCCTATTTCATCTAGTCGACGAGATTGTCATCCTGGGGCCCGTATTTCTACACAATATGTTCCCCTTTGGGAGGTTCATGGGAGTCCTAAAGAAATATGTCCATAACCGCGCTAGGCCAGAAGGAAGCATCTCCATGGGCCATCAAACAGAGGATGTTATCAGGTTTTGTGTCGACTTCATTCCTGGCCTCAACAATATAGGTCTCCCTAAATCGCGGTATGAGGGGAGACTGACTGGAAAAGGCACACTTGGAAGAGACTCAATAATATGCAGGGACGGATATTCTTGGTCTCAAGCACACTACACAGTTCTACAGAACTCTACCTTGGTGACCCCGTATGTCGATGAACACAAGAACAGTCTACGCTCCAAACACCCGGAGCAGTGCAACGACTGGATTAGATGTGAACACATCAGGACTTTCAGCAGTTGGTTGGAAACACGTCTGAGAGGTGACAACACTGTTTGTGATGAGTTGTACTTGTTGTCCAGGGGACCATCTTTGACTGTATTGACTTACAAAGGACACGAGATAAATGGGAATACATTTTTCACGATCGCCCAAGATCAAAAGAGCACCAACCAAAACAGCGGTGTCCGCTTTGATGCAGCAACCGATAGCGGAAAGGATACATATTATGGTTACATAGTGGACATATGGGAACTTGACTATGGACCTGATTTTAAGGTCCCTTTGTTTAAGTGCAAATGGGTCAATCTGTTAGGCGGCGGGGTACAGGTAGACCCACAGTATGGAATGACAACGGTGGATCTAAAAAATCTTGGGTACACTGACGAACCGTTCGTCCTAGCCAATGATGTGGCACAGGTTATCTATGTGAAGGACATGGCTACCAAACCGAGAAAAAGAAAAGATAAGGAAGAGAATACATCATACGATGAGCCAAAGCGCCACATAGTTCTTTCAAGAAAAAGGGACATCCTGGGAGTGGACGGCAAGACAGACATGTCTGAAGATTATGAAAAGTTTCATGAAATTCCTCCCTTCAATGTCAAGGCTGACCCAAGCATCCTGATAAACAATGAAGATTATCCATGGTTACGGCGCAATAAGCAAATGACACAAGCGAAGAAAAAGTGAAGACTTTCTCCCGCAATAAGCAAATGCAATGTGGGTGAAATTATGATACCATCCCAACTTTCAAATTTTTCAGAGTTCATTTGAAATGCTTTCATGTCTTATGGTTTGAAACTTTGATACTTCGAAAGTGATTGTCCATTTTGTACACGAAGTGCATCAAGTTTTTGTCGTAACCCTCTCTACTTTTTGGAACATGCTATGTGGGTGAAATGATGATACCATGCCAACTTTCAACCTTTTCAGAGTTCATTTTGAAATGCTTTCCAATTTCAGAGTCATTTAGCTCAAAGAATGAATTAATAGCAAACAGAATGAACTACAAAACTTTTATGAAAGTAAAAACAATCAATTAAAATATTATGTTATGATCAACTAAAATGAAACTATAATATTCTTCAATAGCAAAAAGAATATAATTTTTGTGACCTAAAATCAAACTATAAGTATTTAGTTGTAAGTATAAATAAAAAATAAATAGCAAAGAAGAAAAAAAAAATTCTATTTTTATAGTAAAGTTATTCATAAACTAGTGATTCACACAAATTTTATAAAATTCAAATTTAAACTATTCAAAATTTTAAAACTAATGGCACTAACAGAAAGTTTATAATTTTTGTGACCTAAAATCAAAAAGAAATCACTAAAAAACTATAAGTATTTAGTTGTAAGTATAAATAAAAAATAAATAGAAAAAAAATTCTATTTTTATAGTAAAGTTATTCATAAACTAGTGATTCACACAAATTTTAAAAAAATCAAATTTAAACTATTCAAAATTTAAAACTAATGGCACTAACAGAAAGTTTATAATTTTTGTGACCTAAAAGCAAAAAGAAATCACTAAAAAACTGTAAGTATTTAGTTTTAAGTAGAAATAAAAAAATAAAAAACCAAAAAAATGTAGAAATAAAAAAGAAAAAACCAAAAAAAAATGCCACCTACTGGGCCTCCACGGCCTGAATACGACTAGAAACCCTACATGGGCCAGGATTCAGGCCCACAGAGGCCCAATAGGCCCACAGGAAGTAGCAAGTTTAGGCCCGAAAGCCTGCATTAGAGAGGAGCTCGAACGGGGAGGCACAGCAGCGCTTATAAACAAGTGCCGGCGCCCTTCAGCTAGCGATGTGGGACTAAACTTCAGCTAGCGATGCAGCACAAGGCCATTGGTCCCGGTTGGTGGCACCAACCGGGACTAAAGGGGGCATTGGTCACGGTTCGTGGCACCAACCGTGACCATTGCCCCCCTTTAGTCCCCATTGGTGCCACCAACCGGGACCAATGGCCTTGGCTTCCCGCCCTTTCGGCTGCCGAAAATTGGCCTTTGGTCCCGGTTCGTAGCACGAACCAGGACTAAAGGGGGCATTAGTCTCGGGTCGTTGCACGAACCGGGACCATTGCTCTGGCTATATAAGCCAACACTTGTGAAATTTTGGCCAACCGCTCCCATTCGGCCCGACGCCACCAGGCCGTTCGTCGTCGTCGTCACCGCCCCGAGCCCGTCGTCGCCCCGCGCCCACCGCTGTCGCCCCGCCCCGCCGTCGTCCCACCCCACCGTCGCCCCGCCCCGCCCCGCCGTCGTCCCGCCTCGCCCCGTCGCCGCCCCGAGCCCGTACGTCGTCGCCCCGTGCCGTCGCCCCGCGCCCGCCGCCGTCGCCCCACCCCATCGCCGCCCCGAGCCCGCCGCCGTCGCCCCGCCCCGTCGCCGCCCCGAGCCCGTCGCCGCCCCGCGCCGGCGCCGGCCCATTAGGTTGATGATATGATGATGTTGATGATGTTTTTTTTTCTGTTGATGATATGATGATGTTTTTTTTCAGTTGATGACATGATGATGTTTTTTTTCTGTTGATGATATGATGATGTTTTTTTTTCATATATGCATTTTTTCATATATGTATTAATTTCTTTAAGTTGTTAGTAGATATCGATTTTAGGTTAGTGCATTTTATCACTGATTTTAGGTTAGTTGAGCCTCTTTAGTGCATTTTATGTTTGTTGCATTTTAGGTTAGTGCATTTTATGTTAGTGGAGAGGAAAAAGTAAAATAAGGAAAAGGAAAATAAGTAGAGAAAGAAGGAGAAGAAGAAGGAGAAGACGAGGATAGGAAGAAAAGGAAGAGGAGAAGAAGAAAGGAATAGAGGAGAAGAAGAGAAAATTAGAATATATATTCTATTTTCTCTTTTCTCCTCTATTCTTTTCTTCTTCTCCTCTTTTTTTTCTTCGACACATGGGGGGGGGGTCGAGAACGTCGGACATTCATGAGAGAGGCGAGGAAGAAGGGGAAGAAGAGGGAGAAGAAGAGGAGAGGAAGAAGAGGAAGTCTTCTCCTCTATTCTTACTTTTCTTATTTTTTCTTCTTCTTCTTCCTCTTTATTTTATCGGGAACGAGGGTCGACGAGGGTCGCCGAGCGGTAGAGGAGAAACCCTAAATAGAAAGTATCATCGGTGTGAGATACATGTACCGTCGGTGTCGGACACTACATCGACATCCCACAAGTGGCGCGGGCTTCGACGCCCACGTCACTTGTGGGACGTGGATGTAGTGTCCGACACCGACCGCCACATGTATCTCACACCCACGATACTTGCTATTTAGTGTTTCCTCTACCGAAAAGAGGAGGAGAAATAAATAAGAAGAAGAAGAATGAAGAAAAAGAAGAGGAGAAGAAGAAAGGAATAGTGGAGAAGAAGAGAAAATAGAATAAATAGAATATATTCTATTTTCTCTTCTTCTCCACTATTCCTTTCTTCTTCTCCTCTTTTTTTTCTTCTTTTTTTTCTTCTTTTTTTTCTTCAATCTTCTCCTCTAGCTATTCCTTTCTTCTTCTCCTAGTGTCAAAGTATTGAAGAAATCCATGCCTTCATCATTAGTTGGAAGTAACCAGGGCATGTTGGTACGAAGTTCTGCAAAATTGTTCTGGAATGGAGTCCCGGATAGAATAATCCGCCTTTTGGTACGAATTCAGCAAAGGCCTTCCAAATAGCGATATTCGGAAGGCTCTTTCTGAACTTTGTACCAAAAAGCGAATTATCCTATCTGGGACTCCGTTCCAGAACAACTTTGAAGAGCTTCGTACCATCATGCACATGTTACTTTCGCCTAATGATGAAGACATGGTTTTGTTGAATCCTTAGACACTAGGCAACCTCCCGACCCCTCGGCGATCCTCTCGAACATGAGAGGAAGAAGAGGGTCCTCTAGGGGTCGAGGGTTTCAGGGTCGTCGAGGGTTCGAGGGGTCGAGGATCGCCGAGGGGTCGAGAGAGGTTTACTAGTGTCAAAGTATTGAAGAAATCCATGCCTTCATCATTAGCCAGAACGAGGGTCGTCGAGGGACATAGATGTAGTGTCGAGGGACATAGATGTAGTGTCGTCATTGTCGATATATACCCCCTCCCGATGCAAAGTTCTTCTCCTCTATTCTTTCTTCTCCTCTTTTTTTTCTTCTTCTTCCTCTTTTTTTTATCGGGAACGAGGGTCGTCGAGGGACATAGATGTAGTGTCGTCGTTGTCGATATATACCCCCTCCCGATAGCTTACTATGATTAGGTAGCCTAGTTCTACGTTTGGCACTAATATATCCATCAGTCATGTTTGAATAATAATTGCCATGTTGTAAATATTTGTAGAAACTATGGACACCGCCCTAGACGAAGCAACAAAAGAAGCATTGTTGAGGGAAATAATCGCAGAAGGAAGTGATGACATCTCGTTGCTTCTCAACGAAACCGATGGTCTGGAAGGAGAGGGTGAACAAACAGCTGGCTACGGTGACCTAATGCCAGTGCAAGAAGAAGAACATGAGGACGGCTCCGGTGACCAAATGCCGGTGCAAGGAGACCGTGATGACGGCTCCGGTGACCGAACCGAGTCCGGCCAGGTATGTATATTAGTTAAGCCTATGCTGACTAGCTGATTGATGCATTCATTGTTTTGGTATGTACACATATTGATTAAGTCTTTGTTCTTTTTTCTAGCCCTCCGGATCGAGCACAACTTCGGTAAACAGACGAGGCCCGAAGAAAAAGTTGAGCTCGGATGAAAAGTTTGAGATCATAGAAATCGCGCCCGATGGCCAACCTATTGAACCCCTCCGGACAAAGAGTGCATTTGTTACTTAGTGCGGGGTTCTGGTTAGGGACAAGATCCTGATAAGCATCCAACAATGGTTTAAGCCGGCTACAGAAGACCCTGAGGTGTCTTATGTCAATGAGATGCAGAAAAATGATCTTTGGACTGAGCTGAAGTCAAATTTCACCCTACTGCCTGAGGATAATCTAGAGAACCCAGTTAAAGAGTAATTAATCAAGTCTTCTGCTCTAAAGAGGATGGCAGAACTATTCAGGAGGTGGAAGAAAGAGCTGAATAAGTTTGTCGAAAATAATGAGACACCAGAATTCAAGGGCGGATATGAGAAGATCAGAGATCACTGGCCCGCATTTGTGGCCCACAAGACATCGGAAAAGAGTCAGAAGATGTCGGCGACAAACAAGCAAAATGCTACGAAGAAGAAGCTTCACCATCGCACGGGGTCAGGTGGCTACCTCGTAGCCCAGCCTAAGTGGTCCAAGATTGAGAATGATCTGGTTCATAAAGGGATCGAACCAGAGACAATTAACAGGCCAGACCGTTGCCGGACTTGGCCATACCAGTCAGTAAGCTTAAGCAGTATATCGAAGCAGCGCAAGAAGGGACGTTCTTTCCAGACAGAGAGAACGACGAGCTCACAATGGCCCTCGGGAATCCTGAGCACCCTAGATAGACAAGAGGCATGCCAGGCTCCGTTCCCTGGAAGGTTGGGTTTCCGGACGCAGGCGGTTATAAATCCCATGAGAGGAGGAAAAAAGTGCAGCAGACCCAAATGCAGGCGCTTCAAGCAAGGGTAGACGCGATAGAGGAACGGGAAGTAAATCGCAGCAAACGTACTGCCGAAGCCTCCCCCGAAGCTACCCCGCCATCTCAGCGCAGAAGCAGCGTGGCTTCCACCGAGCTGCTTCAGCCGGAGCATGCCTTGATGGCTCCTGCCAGCTATCCCGTGGATGCTATAACGGAGTCTCAAAATTGCCACCTTATGACGCAATGGATGAAATTGAAGGTCAAGGCGGCTGTTGGCTCTGTTTATCCTACTGATCCAGGCGCAACTTTTCACTACCGGCCGATTCCAGAAGGATATGCTAGGGTGATGGTGGATGAGATAACGGAGGGATTTGAGGACCTCCAGCTTGACCACCCTACCGGTGAAGGGGAGACTCGGCTGGGGTCTGCTCTGAAGACGCCATGCCTATGGCGGAAGGAGCTCATCAACCTTCCTAACTGGATGCCTCCGCCTCCTCCTCCTCCTCCGGCGAGTCAGGGCACTCCGCCTCCTCCACCGCCTCCTCCTCCGGCGAGTGACGATCAGGGCCCTCGTCCGGCTCCTTCTCCGGCGCGTGGCGGCACTCCGCCTCCTTCTCCGCCTGCCCCGACGCGCCCGAGCAGCCAGCCTCCTCCTTCTCCGCCTCGTTAGCAAGGGCGGAAGAGACCTGCCGCCGCTCCAGCTGCTCCGGCGCGTCGTAGTCCTTCTCCTCCGCCTCTTAAGCAAGTAAAGAAGACAACCGCTCCATCTGCTCGGTCGGCGTCTAGCAGTACAACCAGAGGCGGGAGGACATATAGATTCGGTCCTTCTCTGAAGACTCCAGAGAAGTTACCATACGAGAGGACCCAGGAGGAGAACGCCGAGATCGCGCGAGAAGAAGTGAGGAAATTCTTTGAAGGGGTGAGAGCAAAGAAACATCCACCTCCGGAGGAGAAGGTAGATCGGGTGAAAGTGAAGCGCACTCTGGCTGCCCTGACAAAACCACTGAAGTCTAATCCGCCGAAAGGAAACTCTGACCGCATTATTGGAAAGGAATTTGCCGAAGCGGAGCGGTCGGGAAGTACTGTCAGTGATCAAATGCTGAAAGAACAACGAGCTGGGAAACAAATTGCCCAGCTCGGCGAACAAGCGAAGCAATCATGCCACCCGCTCAAGGTGCCTAGCCACAACGTTGCTAATGATCCAAGGATGCTGCCCGGTTATAGCAATCTTGCAGATTACCTGCCCGACGAAGTACATTATGAACCCATGGACATGCAGATACAAAGATACGAGTACGGGAAGCCTCTCGTCAAAGATGAAAGATCTCTATCAACGATGATGCGAAGATTGCACGATTGGTACTTGAAAATATGCAGATACTCTGGGGGGAGGAGTACTTTGCATGTGAAAGTTAAAAAGGAGCATGACCTCGTTGGAATTGATCTGTTGCCTGTTCCATTTGAGGAGTTCTATCAGTTTTTCAATCAATTGGCCCTCGATAAAACAACGGTCGCCTGCTACTGTCTGTAAGTAGTACTACTTCTGTCATTAAGTTTCTCTATATAGCTTAGCTCTTTCATTGCATGTATTTATAATCATCCTCACTATATTATGCAGGTTGAAGATCGTCGAATTGAAGAAAAGGCAAGTCGGTGATATTGGGTTCATTAACACATATCTCATAGATGCAACTCAGGTTAAATTTCATGCCGCAGAAACCGAGGCCAGCATGCTACGATCGTTGATAATAAATCAAAACAAAGATATAATACTCTTTCCTTACAACTTCTAGTGAGTGTTACTGTCTTGTGCGTATTCGGTTTCCCTTATATATTAGTCAAGGTTATAGTAATGTAATTGATGAGTTATGCATGCGTGTGGAATTTCCACTATATTCTCCTACATATTAAGCTTGAGCAGGGACTAGTAACCGTCTTAGACCCAAGGACTATGCAGACATGACTCAAATACTCGAGAAGTAAGTTAAATCGATCATTATCCACCATATCAGCAACTTTGTTCATTTCCTGATATATCAAGTAATTGTTTTCTTTCTCCGGCAGGATTTGGAGAAAATTCACCAGAAAAGCTCCGGGACTGCCGAAGGAGCTGCAATTTAGACACCCAAAAGTAAGTACTACAGTAGCATTTTAAGCTCATCTACTAGTCATTCAAGCGCTAGTTTCATCAATTCCATTTGGCATTCTTTCTTATCAGTTTGATTAACCTCTATTTCTTGTAAAGAGGTTGTGGCAGGAACAAGGGATTGATTTCTGTGGATACTATGTTTGCGAGCCCATCCGCCACACGACCTGTGAGCGGGGCTACACTGAAGAACAATATGAAGTACGTAAATAACAACATTCACAATTTTATTTTATTACCATCATTTGTGTTGAGTTTCATTCATTCATATATATATGTATTGACCCCCTTCTTTAAATTAGATGTTTCGGAAGCGGGATGAACTCCTAGCACCAGCTCGCATGCGAGGAATTCAAGAGGAATTGGCGGCATTCTTTCTTGACCACGTGATCCCTGAAAACGGAGAATTCTGTGTGGACCCTGAGTCCGTATGATTATATTTGTAAGAGATAATTATTGTATATATGTAGCCGGTAGTGTCAGATAGATATACGAGAACTTGTTGTTCGACCAATCTCTCGGAGAAAGAGAGGTGGTCGATATCACTTCTCTCTGTATGCATATATGTTCATCACGATCTTCTGTTTCCTTCGTTTGCTTACTAGCTAGCCAGCGTGTCTAGTCCTCTCTATACGTATGTATAGTACGTAGCGTCGACCAAGCACGGACATAAGAGGGGACACTTCTCTCTATTAATTATAGCTAGCTAACACAATATATGAAACACCTAAATTAACCCCCCAAAACCCCCAACCCCCCCCCCCTTCAAAAATAACAAAAACCCCAGCCACAGAAATGCTGACGCGTGGATGCCTATTGGTCTCGGTTGGTGCCACCAACCGGGACCAAAGGGTCTCCTGCCTGGGCTCTGCGCACTGCCCACGTGGAGGCCCATCAATCCCGGTTCTGGATTGAACCGGGACTAAAGGGTCGGGGCATTAGTACCGACACTTTTGTCCTGGTTCAGGAACCGGGACTAAAGGCCCTCACGAACCGGGACTATAGGCCCTTTTTCTACCAGTGTCAAGCCCCTAGACCGCAAAAGGCCAAGTGATGGGGATAGTTTGGAGGGCGGTGGGTGGCATATGGCTTTGGTTTGCAAAAAGCTAGCAACCGACGCATCGTTGGACCAAGTCCCGAGCGTCCGCCCGGGACGTTGGCCAAGAAAAGCCTGTACGGAAAGCCTGGTTTACATGGGACCGAGCTGCGGCGTGATGTCCACCGAGTCCGGCATGAATTTCAGACAGCAGGTTCTGCCCTTCCTCTTCGCAGATGCACCTTTGAAGGACTCCGGTAGTGCGTTTCTTATAAAGTTCTCCCTCATAGACTTTGTAGGCTTTAGATCGCCGCACTATACAGCATGCCTCGTTTTGGTCCTCTGGGAGTTCCTGCCTAGTAACGTAGGCTAGGAATGGTTCTTTCCACGGGGTGAAAATGGCCATTAGTACGTGGGCTGAGGTTGTGATTTCATTGGTAGAGCCTCCGATTATGTCAGATTGTTCGGCGTCGGACAATGTGGTTGGGTCTGGGCTAATATTGCCATGTTCCCCTTCCCATACTATGAATGGCTTGAGCAGCCTTTCCAGCAAGATGTTGGGGGGGGGGGGATCGCATCGCGTTTTGCGCCGATGCGTGCCAGGACGTCTGCCGCCTAATTGTTTTCTCGGGCTATATGGTGAAATTTGAGCCCCTCAAACCGAGCTGACATTTTGACGACGGCGTTGCGGTAAGCTACCATTTTTGGATCCTTGGCATCGAAGTCTCCATTTGGGATATCGCGAGGTTCGAATCCCCGCGCACCTCTAGGCGTTGAAAGCCCATGGATACTGCCATCCGGAGACCATGTAAAAGGGCCTCATATTCGGCTGCATTGTTGGAGTCCGTGTACATAATCTGGAGTACGTATTGAACTGTGTCTCCTGTGGGGGACGTCAAAACGACGTTGGCCCCTAGTCTGGCCAACATTTTGGAACCGTCGAAGTGCATGATCCAGTTTGAATATGTGTCGTACTCTTTAGGGAGTTCGGCCTCCGTCCATTCTACGACGGAGTCGGCCAAAACTTGCGACTTGATAGCTCGCCGTGGCCTATAAGTTATGTCGAACGGGAGGAGCTCAATGGCCCATTTGCAATCCGGCCCGTTGCATCACGGTTGTTTATAATATCATTGAGTGGTACTTCCCATGCTACTGTGATTGAACACTCTTGAAAGTAGTGTCGTAGCTTCCGGGATGCCATGAATATCGCATGTGCAATCTTTTTATAATGTGGGTACCGTGATTTGCATGGGGTGAGGACAGTGGACACATAGTAAACCGGCTTTTGAAGGGGGAATTTGTGTTCGTCCGTTTCCCGCTCGACGACGAGTAATGCGCTCACATCTTGATGGGTTGCTGCAATGTACAATAGCATTGGTTCGCCGATGTTTGGCGCGGCCAGGACAGGGTTTGTTGCCAATATGGCTTTTATTTCGTCGAGTCCGGCCGTGGCGGCATCCGTCCACTCGAAGTGTTCGGTGCGCCGAAGGAGGCGGTAGAGGGGTAGCGCCTTTTCTCCCAAGTGGGAGATAAAGCGGCTCAGAGCCGCCACGCATCCGGTTAATTTTTGTATTTGTTTGAGGTCCTTTGGGATATCCAATTGTGACAAAGCTCGGATCTTGGCTGGATTTGCTTCGATTCCTCTACCGGATACGATGAAGCCCAAGAGCTTTCCAGCTGGAACGCCGAAAACGCATTTTTCTGGATTTAGCTTGATGTCATATGCTCGGAGGTTGTCAAATGTAAGCCTCAAGTCGTCTACTAGAGATTCGACATGTCTTGTTTTTACGACCACATCATCCATGTATGCCTCTACTGTTTTGCCGATCTGGTTTGCCAGACATGTCTGAATCATGCGCTGATATGTTGCGCCGGCGTTTTTGAGCCCGAAAAGCAATTGTGTTGAAGTAGAATGGGCCGTATGGGGTGATGAATGCCGTTGCGGCTTGGTCTGAGTCAGCCATCTTGATTTGATGGTAACCGGAGTATGCGTCGAGGAAGCACAACGAATCGTGTCCTGCAGTGGCCTCGATAATTTGATCGATGCGGGGGAGGGGGAAGGGATCCTTTGGGCAAGCCTTGTTAAGGTCTTTGAAGTCAACGCACAGGCGCCAGGATTTGTCCTTCTTTGGTACCATCACCAAGTTTGCTAGCCAGTCCGGTTGTTTTATATCTCTGATGAATCCGGCCTCCAATAGTTTGGCTAGCTCCTCTCCCATTGCCTGTCTCTTGGGCTCAGAGAAACGCCGAAGGGCTTGTTTGACAGGTTTGAATCCTTTTAGGATATTTAAGTTGTGTTCGGCCAGCCTGCGCGGGATTCCTGGCATGTCTGAAGGGTGCCAGGCAAAAATGTCCCAGTTCTCACGTAGGAATTCTCACAGTGCGTTGTCTACATCGGGGTTTAATCGTGCCCCGATGGAAGCTGTTTTATTGGGGTCCGTTGGATGGACCTGGAATTTGACTATTTCGTCCGCTGGTTTAAAGGAGGTGGACTTGGATCTTTTGTCGAGTATCACATCGTCCCTGTTTACCGTGGAGCGCAGCGTAGTCAGTTCCTCAGCCACTAGGGCTTCGGACAGTGCCTCAAGGGCCAATGCGGCTGTCTTGTTTTCGGCGCGGAGTGCTATGTCCGGATCACTAGTGAGAGTGATGATTCCATTCGGCCCGGGCATCTTGAGCTTCATGTACCCGTAATGGGGTATTGCTTGGAAGATTGTAAACACTTCCCGCCCCAGCAGAGCGTGGTATCCGCTACTGAACGGGGCCACTTGGAATGTGACCTCTTCGGACCTATAATTATCCGCGTGCCGAACACCACATCTAGTGTGATTTTTCCTATACAGCGCTCTTCCTGACTGGGGATTATTCCTCTAAAGGTTGTGCTACTTCTCTCAATGCGGTTCCAGTCTATTCCCATTTTTTAAGGGTTTCCTCATAAATGAGGTTCAATCTGCTGCCTCTGTCCATGAGTACCTTGGTGAGGCGAAAGCCGTCCACTATAGGACTGAGTACCAATGCGACTGGTGCTCGAGCTGTTCGGAATTTAGGTTCATCACTGGCATTAAAAGTAATAGCCGTGTCACTCCATGGGTTTATTGTTGCTACTTGATAGACTTTGGCGAGGCTGTGGAGTGTTCTTTTTCGCATATTATTTGATGCGAAAGTCTCGAAGACTGTTAAGACTATACTGGAATCCCTGAGGTGGCTTTCTGCGGCCTCCGGAATTAGGAGATCTTCGCCCCTTTTGGCCACCTGCCAGAGTATCCAACATGCTCTAAGGCGATGAGTTGGTGTGGCGTCCTCTGTACTATGAATTTTACAGGGTCCATTAAGCCATCCCTCCAGTACGGCTCCATGCCCTATAGAGGGTTTTGGTTTTTTGGTTTTTAACCCGGGTGTCTGATGATGATGCACCCTTTTATTTCGGACGAGGTTTCTATTCAGGGCCGGATTGTCCCAAAATTTAGTTTTGGTTTTCCGGGCGCTTTCCATCGCACAGTAATTTTGTAATATGGTCGCCAAGTCAGCAAAGCGTGTAAGATCACGACGACCTGTGGCGTTGAGGATTTCCTTGTCCGTGCAATTATTGCAGAAGATTGAGATTGCGTCTTCCTCGCGGCAGTCCTTTATCCTATTCATAACCAGGAGGAACCTTGCCCAGTAATGTTGTACTATTTCTTCGGGCTTTTGCCTGATTTGGGATAGATCGCTTATGTTCGGGTGGGTGGGTGGAATTAAATCCGGAACTTCCCCCAATCTAAGACTCAGAGGCCAAGGAGTTTCCGAACTCTGAAGTTTGGATTCTTGGATGTTGTCCAGTGAATCTAGCCCGTTGCCTGATTCTAAGTTCAGGTCAAGAGAAAACCGACTAGCCGCAGAGTTTGGCCGACAGCCAAGGCTCCCTTAGTAACGGTGCCGTCTTTAAAGACGGGAAGGGGCATCCTTCTTGATTGCGACGGCACAGAGGAACTCTCAATGAAAGAACCAATGTCAGTGTCAAAACCGGCGGATCTCGGGTAGGGGGTCCCGAACTATGCGTCTAGGCCGGATGGTAACAGGAGGCAAGGAACACGCTGTTTTACCCAGGTTCGGGCCCTCTTGATGGAGGTAAAACCCTACGTCCTGCTTGATTAATATTGATGATATGGGTAGTACAAGAGTAGATCTACCACGAGATCAAGGAGGCTAAACCCTAGAAGCTAGCCTATGGTATGATTGTTGTATGATGAAGTTGTACTACGGACTAAAAGCCTTTGGTTTATATAGACACCGGAGAGGGTTAGGGTTACACAAAGTCGGTTATAATGGTAGGAGATCTAAATATCCGCATCGCCAAGCTTGCCTTCCACGCCAAGGAATGTCCCATCCGGACACGGGAGGAAGTCTTCAATCTTGTATCTTCACAGTCCTGGAGTCCGGCTGAAGGTATAGTTCGGCTACCCGGACACCCCCTAATCCAGGACTCCCTCGCCCCTCCCGATAACTTCAACACGAGGGGGGTCGATATACCCCCTCCCCGATAATATTTTTTTTGTTCATATTTTTTTCATAGCATTATTTCCATGTATATATGTATGTGGCTATGTATGTATAGATGGATAGCATTTTTTTTCCATGTATGAATGTCATTGTCGATATACCCCCTCCCCGTTAACTTCGCCAGGAGGGGGGGGGGGTCAATATAACCCTCCCCGATAACGTCGACATGAGGGGGGTCGATATACCCCCTCCCTAATAACTTCGATATGAGGGGGGTCGATATACCCCCTCCCTAATAACTTCGATATGAGGGGGGTCGAGAACTAGTTTAGGGGGTCGAGGGTTGAGAACTAGTTTAGGGGGTTAAGGGTCGAGAACGTCGGACATTCATGAGAGAGGCGAGGAAGAAGGGGAAGAAGTGGGAGAAGAAGAGGAGAGGAAGAAGAGGAAGTCTTCTCCTCTATTCTTTCTTCTCTTCTTTTTTCTTATTCTTCCTATATGTATTAGTTTTTTTATTTAGGTTGTTAATTAGTAGATATTAATTTTGTTCATATATGTATGGATGCATGTGATATGTATGTATGTATGTATGTATCGGGTATGTCGTTGTCGATATACCCCCTACCCGATAACTTCGACATGAGGGGGTCGAGAGGGGGTCTAGGGTCACCGAGGGATCGAGGGTCGTCGAACATGAGAGGAAGAAAAGGATAAAAAAGAAGAGGAAGAAGAAAAAAAGAGGAGAAGAAAGATTAGAGTTCTTCTCCTCTATTCTTTCTTCTCCTCTCTTTTTTTTCTTCTTCTTCCTCTTTTTTTTATCGGAAACGAGGGTCGTCGAGGGTCGCCGAGCGGTAGGGGAAACCCTAA
Source organism: Triticum monococcum (assembly GCA_034509565.1). NCBI lineage: Eukaryota > Viridiplantae > Streptophyta > Magnoliopsida > Poales > Poaceae > Triticum > Triticum monococcum. Next base: position 20,983,051 of record CM067847.1, read on the forward strand.
ATAGCAAGTATCGTCGGTGTGAGATACATGTGGCCGTCGGTGTCGGACTACATCCACGTCCCACAAGTGACGCGGGCTTTGACGCCACTGAAGGATGTCGTCGGCGTCCGATCCGGAATCATCCGTAAGGGAGATTCTCCCTTTCTTGGACGCCTCCGCCTCCAGATTCGCGGAAGCCACCTTTTCTTCTTTCCCCCCTTAAGGGGAGAATTACTCTCTTTCTCCTATCCTTCATCTTCATCATGAGAGGAGTGAGTTTAAGTGTCTTCGGACACTACGTCCGAAGCGCCTTTATGGCGGAGGCCACTTTTGGCCTCCTTACCCTTCTTCTTGGCCTTCTTTTTCGACGCCTGATATGGCACCGGAACCAGCATCTTCGTTAGCAAAGGGATGGCTGGGTCTTCGGGTAGCGGAGCTGGGCAGTGGATCCGCTCCACCTTCTTCGTCTAGCCCTGCGTAGAGGACGAAAAGGTCAGTATACTCCTTAGATCTATAAATTAAGGCTATCGGGGAACTTACGGGAGTGGCCGGATAAGTGTAGTCGAGGACGAGGTCTTCGGTCGTGTCCAGCCACGACTTCTGGGCCTTGAAGAGCAGCTTCCAGATGTCTTCGTGCGTTATGCCGAAGAACCGCTGCAGGGTCCGAGGACTGGCCGGATCGAACTCCCATAGATGCTGAGTCCAGCGCTCGCAGGGGAGAATTCGGTGGAAAAGCATCACCTGAATCACGCTGGCAAGACTGGTGTTCTTGTTGGGGAACGTAGTAATTTCAAAAAAATTCCTACGCACATGCAAGATCATGGTGATGCATAGCAACGAGAGGGGAGAGTGTTGTCTACGTACCCACGCAGACCGACTGCGAAAGCGTTGACACAACATAGAGGAAGTAGTCGTACATCTTCCCGATCCGACCGATCCAAGCACCATTACTCCGGCACCTCCGAGTTCTTAGCACACGTACAGCTCGATGACGATCCCCGGGCTCCGATCCAGCAAAGCGTCGAGGAGGAGTTCCGTCAGCACGACGACGTGGTGACGATCTTGATGTACTACCGTCGCAGGGCTTCGCCTAAGCACTTCTACAATATAATCGAGGTGGAATATGGTGGCAGGGGGCACCGCACACGGCTAAGGAACAATCTCAATGATCAACTTGTGTGTCTAAAGGTGCCCCCTGCCTCCGTATATAAAGGAGCCAAGGGGGAGGGGGCCGCCGGCCAGGAGGAGGGCGCAGGAGGATTCCCCTCCCCCCCAATCCTAGTTGGACTAGGATTCACCGAGGGGGGAAGAGAGGGAGGGGGGAGGCGCGCGGCCACCTTGGGCTGCCCCTTTCTCCTTTCCACTAAAGCCCATTAAGGCCCATATGGCTCCCGGGGGGTTCCGGTAACCTCCCGGTACTCCGGTAAAATCCCGATTTCACCCGGAACACTTCCGATATCCAAATATAGGCTTCCAATATATCAATCTTTATGTCTCGACCATTTCGAGACTCCTCGTCGTGTCCGTGATCACATCCGGGACTCCGAACTAACTTCGGTACATCAAAATGCATAAACTCATAATAACTATCATCATAACGTTAAGCGTGCGGACCCCACAGTTCGAGAACAGTGTAGACATGACTAAGACACATCTCCGGTCAATAACCAATAGCGGGACCTGGATGCCCATATTGGCTCCTACATATTCTACGAAGATCATTATCGGTCAGACCGCATAACAACATACATTGTTCCCTTTGTCATCGGTATGTTACTTGCCCGAGATTCGATCGTCGGTATCCAATAACTAGTTCAATCTCTTTACCGGCAAGTCTCTTTACTCGTTCCATAATACATCATCTCGCAACTAACTCATTAGTCGCAATGCTTGCAAGGCTTATGTGATATGCATTACCGAGAGGGCCCAGAGATACCTCTCCGACAATCGGAGCGACAAATCCTAATCTCGAAATACGCCAACCCAACATCTACCTTTGGAGACACCTGTAGAGATCCTTTATAATCACCCAGTTACGTTGTGACGTTTGGTAGCACACAAAGTGTTCGTCCAGTCAACGGGAGTTGCATAATCTCATAGTCATAGGAACATGTATAAGTCATGAAGAAAGCAATAGCAACATACTAAACGATCGGGTGCTAAGCTAATGAAATGGGTCATGTCAATCAGATCATTCAACTAATGATGTGACCTCATTAATCAAATAAGAACACCTTGTTCATGGTTAGGAAACATAACCATCATTGATTAACGAGCCAGTCAAGTAGAGGCATACTAGTGACACTAAGTTTGTCTATGTATTCACACCTGTATTATGTTTCTGGTTAATACAATTCTAGCATGAATAATAAACATTTATCATGAAATAAGGAAATAAATAATAACTTTATTATTGCCTCTAGGGCATATTTCCTTCAGTTCTAGCCAATCATACTCTTGACGCGCTTCTGCAACGTCATCACCTCGTCGGACGATGCCCAATCCAGGCCCTTGTTGAGCTAGGATGTGAGTCGCATTGGAGGTCCAGACTTAAACTCGGGAGTGGCGGCCCATGTGGTGTCACGGGGTTCTGTGACGTATAGCCACTCCTGTTGCCATCCCTTCACGGTCTCCACGAAGGTACCCTTGGGCCAAGTGACGTTGGGAAGCTTGCTCACCATGGTGCCCCCGCACTCCGCGTGTTGACCATCAACCTCTTTCGGCTTCACGTTGAAGACCATGAGCCATAGGCCGAAGTTTGTGGGGGATGTGGAGGAACGCCTCACAGACGACGATGAACGCTGAAATGTTGCGGAAGGAATTTGGAGCTATATCATGGAAATCCAGCCCGTAGTAAAACATGAGACCAGGAACGAACGGATGAAGGGGAAACCCTAGCTCGCGAAGAAAATGGGGGATGAATACTACCTCTCATTGGGCTCTGCAGTAGGGACGATCTGCTTTTTCGCCGGAAGCTGGTGGGCGATTTCCTTGGCCAGGTACCCCGCTTCCCGGAGTTCCTTGATGTTTCCCTCCGTAACGGAGGAGGCCATCCACTGGCCCTGCGCTTCGGATCCGGACATGGCTGGAGTGTTTTCTGTGGACGAAGAGGAGTGAAGCTTGGGTGCTAGAACTCGAGGGCGGATGGGCTGAGCAAGAAGAAGGTGTGGGGTGAAAAGTTGGATCCTTATCTCTTTATAAAGGCAGTGAATATCAAGCATGCCCCCACGAGCCTTAAAACTCGCCTATTCCCAAGGGGCCATGCGGACGGCATAGTTGGCTCAAGCAAGCCTGTATTAATGAGAATCCTGTAATAAGGGGACACAATCTCTGCTTTGACAAGACATGTCACCGGAGGCTACATCTTGAAACACGAAACGGGAGATTGAAAAACGATTCAAAATAATCAAGAGGCTAGACGTAATGTCTCACAAGCAAAACTGTCAGTAAAGACATATCATGTTTTTTGATTAAGTATTATGCCCTTGTGGTAGTGGGTTGTAACTGTTAAACAGAGCCGGATATAGTTCTTGTTGATCAACTACTTTGAAATGTTCAGAGGAGGAACCCACGTTGCAATGTCGAAGACAATCTGCGCGCCGGACATATCATCATTGAAGCCTGGTTCAGGGGCTACTGAGGGAGTCCTGGATTATGGCGTCCCCGGGCGTCCGGGCTATGTGACGTGGGCCAGACTGATGGGCCGTGAAGATACAAGATACAAGGCTTTCTCCCGTATCCGGGTGGGACTCTCCTTTGTGTGGATGTCAAGCTTGGCGTTCGGATATGAAGATTCCTTTCTCTGTAAACCAACTCTGTACAGCCCTAGGCCCCTCCGGTGTCTATATAAACCGGAGGACTTAGTCGGTAGAGGCAATCATAATCATACAGGCTAGACATCTATGGTTTTAGCCATTACGATCTCAAGGTAGATCAACTCTTGTAACCCCTATACTCATCAGTCAATCAAGCAGGAAGTAGGGTATTACCTCCATTAAGAGGGCCCGAACCTGGGTAAACATCATGTCCCGGTCTCCTATTACACTACTAGGGAAAAGGCTATACACAGAATCTTACCAGCAGCGCGCTTTAAAATAAGGCGGTGCTGCTACTTAGCAGTAGCGCGCACAATCGAAACTCGTTGCCGAAATGAATATAGCATTAGCGCGCCAGCTCAAACACGCGCTATTGCTATAATTCCCATGACGCCGCAGCGAGGCTAGTTCCAGCAGTAGTGTGTTGTCATGAAGAGCGCTACTGCTACGGATCATAGCAGAAGCGCGTTTCACCAATAAGCGCTACTGCTAAGTTTACTACAAAAATTTAGTCCCACCTCGCTATGTGAAGAGAGTTTCTACCACCTTAATTATGTTACTTCTCAAACTTTGACAAGCACTTGGTCTTCATTGAACTCTATGTGTAGAATTTTTGGCCGCAATATGAGTCTTCACCAGTTCCTAAACCGGTGAGGACTCATATTGAGAAATCAGATTGTACACAAAAACATCGTTGATGATCAATGTATTTTTGATGTCTATTTTTACATGCTGACACATAGCAGTAGTGCGTTCTTTGTGAAAGGCGCTACTGCTAGGTAGTTTAGTAGTAGCGGCTTTCTCTATAGCGCGCTACTGCTAAGCCATTCCATCTCCCACCCGCACTCTCCTCTATCCGATCCACTCACACTCACACACTCATTGGATCTCCCCCTCAACCCCCCGCGCCGGTCCTCCCCTGTCGCCCCTCCTCCCTCTGCGCCGCCGTCACCTCCTCCTCCCTGCTGGACTCGGTACCGGCCTCCTCCTCCATCCTCCCTCCACTTGCCGCTGGCCGGTCCCTCCTCGCTCCGCCTTCCTCCTCCGTCCTCCCTCCACTCGCCGCCGGCCGGCCCCTCCTCGCTCCGCCTTCCTCCTTCGTCCTACTCTCTTCTCCCTCCTCGAGTCGCCCCTCCTTCTCCCTCCTCCCCGCTACATTTTGATTTAGTAGGGTAGTTCATATGCAACATTTTGATTTAGTTGATTTAGTAGATTTAGTATGCACCATTTTATTTTTATGGATAGGTAGATGCTTATTTTTTTGCAATAAGTTATTTTTTGGGAAAATGTAGGTGCCAATTTAGTTAAATTTGCCACTTCATTTTTTAATCAATTATCTTAGGCAATAGGGGCCAAATTAGATGAAATGTCTTGGTCGGTGGTACCCTGATTTGGTAGATATTTGTGAAAAGTTTTTTCGGCAATAGGTGCCACCGAAATGCTTTGGTAGGTGGTACCTTGTTATCTAATATGTTACTAGATCTTACGATTATGATTGTCCATCAAATTGCTTCTCGCGAAAGAACCAGAAATATGACATGCTACTGTTTTTCTTTCCTGTGAAGTGGATCGTTAATCCTTTGCTCATATTGCTTTAGGAAAATGGGGCCACCACCACCACCACTATGTCGACTGTGCACGTCAAGGTGCACCAGCAGCCTTGCAATTGGCAAGCTGTTCGGCATCTACTTCCAGCCGAGTTTTCGTCATGCGGCGATAAGAAATTAGATGAAATGTAACAACTATTTTAATTTTAGTGTTGGCATTACTGCATTGTGTCATTTTGCTTTTTTTACACAGATCGTCCCATGCAATGTGAGGTTGAAATTCAACAAGCTCACAGGAGACACTGTGACATCTGAGGCTCCTGGGGGCCGTACACCATGGAGGTCGAGAAAGGACGCAATATGTCGCAGATTGGAGGAGATGGATGGGCCCGTTTCCTCGCCCGCATGCGTCTTACTGGTGGTGAGTTGATCGGCTTCTCCTTCAGAGCAAAAAAGCCCAAGCTGAAGATGATGAAGATGACGGAGATGATGAAGATAACGAAGATGATGAAGATGATGAAGATAATGAGGACCAACTCGATGAAGATGTTGAGAACCCACTTCATGAAGCCATCGTAGCTCAAAGAATGAGGCTGAGCGAGGAGGAGGTGTGCAACCTATGGGACATAATTCCGCCACGTGATGACTTTGTCGGCGTGCCATTCGTGACCCGCCTGACAAGTACCGTGGTCGATCGGCATGAAATGGTATGTTATACTGACTGTAGTAATTTGATGATATATATGTATATATATATATATATATATATATATATATATATATATATATATATATATATATATATATATGCTTTATTGTTATACTTACAAATGCAAATTATCCGATGATATGCTTAGTGTAGAGTCCAGTGATATGCTTTGTGGAATCTAGTCGATGATATGCTTTAGTGTACAGTCTATCACATGCTTATTAGTAGAATTCATGATTAATTAGTACAAACTAGTCGTCAACCCATGCATTCGCACGGGCTAGTTATGTCATTTTATCTTTGTAGTTTATGTGATGCTTATTTTCATTTGTGATTTTTTTGGGATGTGTGTCCAATAATATATATTTAGAAACACATGATTTCATATACAGGGAGAATATATGGTGTTAAGTCAAATGGAATAAGAATAATGCGTCCAAAATCATGTGCTTTGTTATAGTCGCCAAGTTCATCATGTAAGGAATATTGAAAAGTTTATATACAGTGGACGCCCGCACAGTTTCTCTACACATCTGTGTTTGTCTTGTTTTGGAATGAGATACAGCTGGCGAATACATTTCGTATTTGCTTGAACATGGGGATGTGACCTTTTATACACATAAATATCTTAAAGTATGCTTTAACAAAAAGTTCGGAGCAAATCGTTTGCCTAAAATGTTTGTTGCATGTATGCTAATTAAAACATATACACTAATGCATGTGTGTGATTTTAAATATGGAATAATAGTATTTTGTGCAACATGTGCCTGTAAATGTATGGCATTATCCGAAAAAAGCAAGCGAACAAACTTCTCCAATTTTGACTATATTAATATACCGGAATATGTTCCATTTTGGTTGAGTTGCAATAATACCATAGAATAATAAGAGAAAATAGTTTGACAATATCATAAGGTTAATGTGATTTACTAACACATATGACATGAAAATCAGAGCTCAAAGCAAAATGTTTGAACTGTGCTATGTCATAAGGTCAAAGTCTTAAATTTATGAATGGAGAGTGTAATTGACTTATGAAAGTCTCGTGTATAGTACGTGGAAGGCGATCTTCATTTTGTTTAGTGATAACTAATTACCCTCGTTGTACTTCTCCTACATATATAAGTATATATAGTTGATATATTACCATTTTTCATCAGAAATTATATTAAATATTCCTTGGTGTGTCGAAAAATGAAAACAACTAAATAGTTAACTAAGCAATTCCATAATCAACTAAGAAGCTGCAAAATTTTGTAGTTTATCATTCAAGAAGTTCAGAGTAGAACACATCATGATGGATCAAAAACATTAGCCATGCAAAAAACAGCTATAGCAAAAGAGAGTGTGCTACTAAAGTAAAATAGTGACACATAAATAAGATCTATCACCTGAGGTACTCGTTATCCACATACAATGGCAGCTAATTGCCTTCCCATAGACACATAGTATATTGGAAGATGTAATGCTAACACAATGTAATTAATTTACTCCAAATACCCTAAGTGTGGCGTAGTAAGAGAAACCTCCATATGTCCGAAGACTTGCATGATTCACGGCATACACTGTTGCTTCCTCAAACCAAATTGGCTCCCTAACTTCTAAGTCCAACCAATACCATGCCTAGGAAACATGCAAAAGCTGAAGCAGCTCGTAGTATTTCTATTTGTCTCAAGTAAGAATCTTGCACCGTAAAGACCACTTCTGAAAAAGTTAGTAACTGGATGATCAGCTGGATAGGGTGCACCATCATTGCTAATCAACACATGATGGCACCCAAAGCAGCAACTGCTAGAGAGGCATTTCTTCACATAAAAGTCTTGAACAAAATTCAGTCGCATAATGATTGGATGGGCATGTGACTCTATTTTGCTAATGGGCACAATGCCATCAAAAGAAGGATAGAATATCTGCCTGCTACAGAGGCTTGGTGTAGTTGATATGATTTGCAGCAGTAGTGACCAAGGTAGTTGCAAGCAAAGCTTGGCACCATGTCATGGTTGTAGCGTGCCTGCGCTATAGGATGAAGGAAGTTTGCAGAAAAAGCAGAAAACGTGAGAATAAACATATGAATGCTAGGGAAGTGTTGCACCTGCAGCCTACAGTGCAGTATGTACCATGTATTGGCCATTGGCTACGGCACCCATAGTCCCAATTAATCGATGGCCTGGAGAGGATGCAGTGGAGCGATATCTAGTTGAACCCCATACAATTTGTTTTCCCTACTGTCAGACGTATGTAGTTGTGATCTATCATGTAAATTAATGGATCCCCCAAACCATTATGCAAATGAACTATACTGACTTCTCGGTGGCTCATGTGACTTCAAGAGGAACAATTTAGTTGAACTGAGATTAATCTGAACCTGCAGAAATCTACAAAATCTGAAGCCTAATATATCATTGCAGCAGCAGAGAACTAATTAACTGAATCCAGTGATCTGATATGCACGAAGGCAGATCTAAAACTATTATGTTCAGTCTAGGAGATACCTAAGAAACAAATTTGGCAAGCATATTTATGTTTACACTCTAGTATTTATTGTTCAATTTGTTTTCTTTTATGCCTCACAACTAAATTTAATTTTGACCATTATAGTATTGTACTATGATATGTTCTCTCTGCCAAAATGAATTCTAAGCACACACCATATCCGTACATCTATTTGTTTCATTGTTCGCGCCAAAATTAACAGGCCATTAGAATGAAACGTGTTCATAAATCAAGGTAAGAACCGAAGCCACTGGCACCAATAATCAATGTGGTTTTCACACCTTTCACGATAAATAAGTCTCACAGAATATTTCCCTCTGCCAATGTTTCAGAAAGTATTTAGTCATACATCAACCATATCGAGGTTTGATATTGTGTGGCGATAGTGTCACTATTTCTTCTTATTCACGTATAAATATTTGACAGATTTGTGTTTCGATGGTCACATAAAATTAATGATCAGAGTAGATAATTGAGAAACAAAAGGCTAGGTGTCAGAGCTGGTCAAGTGAGAAACTCGTTGGTGCTCCTCAAGACACAAAGTACAACTCGCCAAGTAGCTCTTTGCCGGTTCTTTTGGCTGATGGCAGAACATGCAAGTACCTAAGCCAAGCTAAGTACTTGGAGCACCTTGATTGGATTGTTCCCTCAAGACATCCATGTACTCGAGCCTAACTCTAATCAATTCTGAACTTCTGCAGACACATAAAACGCACATGTAATGCCTGGTTGATTCCACGTCTAGACGTGTATGCACTCGAGACACGTGTTTATCGATTATCGCCTGCTGCAAACAAATAAAACACATGTGTAATGCTGGTTGATGCCGCACCTAGTGCCTTGTTTTTCACTGCATTTCTGATGGGATTGTTGCAATGCATTACATGATTATATAACCCAATAGCAAATGGGAATGGTGCCGCTTCCTGTGTACCGGGAACGTTGACCCGGATCAGGGTTCGGGGACGACGCATGGAACGGCACAATTCGATGTTAGGAACGCGACCCTGGAACCCTATGTTCACAGATCCAATTCAGCTACCCCAAACATTGGATCTCGACCCAACTCGTCATCGGCAACTGGATTAAAAGATTGATTCACGGAGATGTCGAGACTTACCAAGAGTCCACGGCATCCGGCTTGCACCGGCACGAATGTGGTGCCGAATGGCTCGCAGACCCGCCTTTGCGGTGGGCGGCAGCATTTTTGCGGACGTCGAATTGATGTGCTGAACCAGACGGCAGCTCCCTCGGGTCAATGTTGCATTGAGCTGTGAGAACATCATTGATAGATATTTTAATGTTGCCCCTTAGAACTTCCCTTGAATAATTTGCAGGGTGCCATTGATGGCAACATAGTTAAAGGGCTGCCATGTATAGCCACGTAGTTAAAGGGCTGCTGCACCTACGATCAAGCCATCTAATCAGTGATATGCTACCTCAGTACAATGGAATGAATCGACCATGCCTTTTTTGAGACTTTCACGCTGATTTAGCTATCCTTATGCACCTCCAAATTCTAGAGGGCTGCGTTCCTCGACCTGCCTTATCGTTCCCAGGTTATCGCTCCCAAATTGTTAGGGACGCGTTCCATCTATCGATCTGTCGTTTGAAAGATGTATACCATCGCCGTTCCAGGCATTTGGCGCACAACAACCCTGGACCCTCGTTCTGCTTGGCAACTATTAGTAGGATTAGAATTCCTATACTGCGATCTGGAAGGCACATGTCTTGGGCCTAATTCTAACATCTTACTTTTCGTTACGCTTGAGAAGAAGAATCTCACTATCAACCAAGATGCAGAGCAAGGTTGGTCAGTATCATGAGAAGGATTGGGATGTATTTTCCATGCCGCTCGTGGCGAGAAAAACCAACCATATATATATATACGTCAATCTGTCATGGTATTCAATGTCGAAATTACTATATAGTGTATATAACATATGTTTGCATTCCTCAACATGTTTTTATAAAGCTTCCAGTTTTCCTGGTCATCCGGCGATTCTGGCAGCGTTGCTTGTTGACGTCCATAGCGCCAAGGCCTCTGAAGTTGCTACTTTCTCAGGCCCAAGCCTTCATCTCAGCACGGTGCAACGGTTTACGGCTAGGGCACTGCGAGTCTGCGACATGGGTTGATTTAATTGATGGCGTGACTCATACCTGTGTGGTTGATGGTCATTAGTCCATCGATGCAATTCTGCTCTAGGCCCCCAACCTCAATCTGATCAGTCCTCCTTGAGCAGAGGCAGCAGAGTTAATTAGAGGGTTAGGGAACGGGGATGGCAGCCAGATCGAAAGAGGTGGCAGGGACATGGTTTTCTTTTTTCCGGGGGAGAGGAGATGTGTTTCCTGAGAGGAAGGAGATAAAGAGACGAAGAGGAGGAAGGAGATAAAGAGAGGACGACTGGGCAAACGTGATTCTTTTTAGGGGTGGGCAAAACGTGTCTTCATGACAGGAGGAAGGAGATAAAGAGAGGATTTTAGGAATATTTTAACCAACGGTTATAGATGGATCTCTATAGATGGCGTTTTTTTTTTTTGTTATACGTAGTTATAGATGGATCTCTATAGATGGTTTTTTTTTGTTATATGGAGTGATCTACACACCGTAATAATTCGGTCCCATAAGATTAACGATTCCTAATTTCTGATTAACGTGTTAATTTTTTGGGAGTCTGTAATTAGTATAGGTATAGATAGATATAAATAGATAGATAGATAGATAGATGCGTAGTACTGTGTCTTTTGATAGTGTAAAAATCTAGACTTAATAGAAATATATTTGCAAGAGTATGTGCGAGGCTATTTATTAATTGATATGTTTTTCTTATTCAGAAATTGCCAAAGAACCTATCTGTGAGTTGTGGTATCGAGCCTGATGAGGAAGGCTCAGCTGGACTACGCCTTACCGCAAGGGGCTCCGTTACCACCTGTACTTACCGCATGGACACAGACGGTCGCACACACTTAAATTCGGTTGGGTGGAAGAGATTCCTCGTTGGCAAGAATCTTCGTGTTGGACAGGCCATCCTAATTACTATCAGGAACACCCACCGCCCAGGCTTGAGGATGATGATTGTCGTCGATATCATGTAGAACTACATACACTAGTAGAAAAAGGGTCAAACGTGAAGCACATTAGTGCCGGTTTGTATTTGAGCCGGCACTAATGTATACATTAGTGCTGGTTCCAACGGCTAGCCGGGCCGCTTTCACTAGTACCGGTTCGTGGCGAACCTTTAGCACCGGTTCGTGCCACGAACCGGTACTAATGAGAGTGGTGGCAGGATGTTGTCAGAATGGGGCCCCTCCAGCCCCTTTAGTACCGGTTCTTGGCACGAACCGGTACTAAAGGTCGTCCTACATAGACCCTTCGTCCACCAGCACTCTATTCTTCCCCCTTTCCCCTCTCCCTCTCCTCTGTTCTTCCCTTCTTCCTCTCGAGTTCATCACAAAATTTGCCCAAAATTTGTCAAGATTTGAAGGCCCTCATCCATTCAAATGATCACAAAGGTTAGCAACTTTGTCCTTTCATCTCTCATTGCTAGATGAGCTCTTGCATTGGTTTATATAGTGATTAATTTGTGAGTTTAGTAATTTGGGAGGATATATATATGTCCTAGTATTTGATTTATATGCAATTTGAGGTCAAAAATAACACTTAGTTTGCATATGTAGGTGTGGTTTACTTAGTGCCTTCTAAATCTCCATCGTAGCCACCGTCGATCGCCCGCACCGTCCCGTTGCCGGCACCACCTTGTGGTGAGCCTCTTGTTCATGAAAATTGATGTTTGTGTGATTTGGATATATAGTTACTCGTATAATTATCTTACCCGTACGTTGTTTGTTATACATATAGTGCCATGGTTTTGATATCCGTCCCCGTCGGCCCTAGTCCTTGTTATGATTCGGATGTGGTATGTATATTCTCTTTTAAAACTAGTTGCATTTCGTGTTTATGACAAATTATGCCCATCAAGTTGACATAGAAATTTTTTCTAGGAGGTATGTGAACCGGAAATTCCAACCGACCCTATTGCCGAGAGGTTAAATTTAGTTGAAAGAGAAAGCGAGTACTTGAAAGAAAAATTCAAAAGTATTGAGGGGGAGAAGATGGAATTGGAGTTGCATGTTGCCGATGTCGTCGATGATCACAAGATCAAGATGGAGAAAATGCGCTTGAAGATTAGAAAGGTTAGAAAATATGCCATCGATAGTGAGGCTTGGTATCATTATGCTGTTGGATCCATTGTTACCTTAGTTGCGATCTTGATCATATTTGTTGTTGCATTTAAATGCTTTAGCTAGAGAGTTATTTGTTTGTTGCATTTAAGTGTTGTATGAACTTTATGTATGAACTTGTCTTAATTGTATGAACTTGTATTAATTTGGTCTATTCGGTGTTGTGTAATGAAGATGAGCCGGCAATGGATGTACGATGACCGATGCTCTCCCCAGTTCGTTGAGGGCGTGCATACTTTTCTGCTTCCGGCTGAGGCAAACAAGCGGGCGGATGGTTTTATGCCTTGTCCATGTGCTCGCTGTAAGAATGGTCACAATTACTCTACGTCAAGAACCATTCACGTCCACCTGTTTAAGTCCGGTTTCATGCAACATTATAATGTTTGGACCAAGCACGGAGAAAGAGGGTTTATGATGGAAGACAATGAAGAAGAAGAGGACGACGAAAGCTATCCTGGCCATGGGTTCCCTGAATACGATGATACAACAATGGGGGAAGAAGCTGAGCCGGCAATGCGGGAAGAAGCTGAGCCGGCAATGCGGGAAGAAGCTGAAGAAGAGGCATCAGATGAGCCCGTTGAAGATCTAGGTCGGGCCATTGCCGATGCAAAGAGAAACCGCGCAAGTGATTTGGAGAAGAAGAAGTTGCAGCGCATGTTAGAGGATCACAAAAAATGTTGTACCCGAATTGCGTAGGTGACAAGAAAAAGCTGGGCATCACACTGGATTTGCTGCAATGGAAGGCAGAGAATGGTGTATCTAACAAGGGATTTGGAAAGTTGCTGGTAATGATAAAGGATATGCTTCCAAAGGACAATGAATTGCCCGAGAGTACATACGAAGCAAAGAAGGCTGTCTGCCCTCTAGGGTTAGAGGTGTAGAAGATACATGCATGCCCTAATGATTGCATCCTCTACCGCGGTGAGTACGAGGATTTGAACGCTTGCCCGGTATGTGGTGCATTGCGCTATAAGATCTGCCGCGATGACCCTGGTGATGTCGAGGGCCGGCGCCCCAGGAAGAAGATTCCTGCCAAGGTGATGTGGTATGCTCCTATAATACCATGATTGAAACGTTTGTTCCAAAACAAAGAGCATGCCAAGGCGATGCGATGGCACAGAGAAGACCGTATGAAAGACGGAAAGTTGAGAGTACCCGCTGACGGGTCGCAATGGAGAAAAATCGAAAGAAAGTAAGGGAAGGATTTTGCAGATGGCGCAAGGGGCGTATGGTTTGGTCTAAGCGCAGATGGCATTAATCCTTTTGGGGAGCAGAGCAGCAACCATAGCACCTGGCCTGTGACTCTATGTTTATATAACCTTCCTCCTTGGTTGTGCATGAAGCGGAAGTTCATTATGATGCCAGTGCTCATCCAAGGCCCTAAGCAACCCGGCAACGACATTGATGTGTACCTAAGGCCATTAGTTGAAGAACTCTTACAACTGTGGAATGGAACAGGTGTACGTGCGTGGGATGAGCACATGGGGGAAGAATTTGACCTAAAGGCATTGCTGTTCGTGACCATCAATGATTGGCCTGCTCTCAGTAACCTTTCAGGACAGACAAACAAGGGATACCGTGCATGCACGCACTGTTTGGACGATACCGACAGTATATATTTGGCTAATAAGAATGTGTACCTGGGACATCGTCGATTTATTCCGAGCAGGCATCCCGTAAGAAAGGAAGGCAAGCATTTCAAAGGTGAGGCGGATCACCAGACGAAGCCTCGCCACTGTACCGGTGCTGATGTACATGATATGGTCAAGGATTTGAAGGTGGTCTTTCGAAAGGGTCCTGGTGGACAACCTGTTCCGAATGACGCTGACGGACGCTCACCCATGTGGAAGAAGAAATCTATATTTTGGGACCTGCCCTATTGGAGAGACCTCGAGGTCCGCTCCGCAATCGATGTGATGCACGTGACGAAGAATCTTTGTGTGACCCTGCTTGGCTTCTTGGGCGTGTACGGGAAGACAAAAGATACACCTGAGGCACGGGAGGACCAGCAACGTATGCACGGAAAAGACGGCATACATCAGGGTCATGCAAGCTACGCTCTTACCAAAGAAGAGAAGGAAATCTTCTTTGAATGCCTGCTCAGTATTAAGGTACCGTCTGGCTTCTCGTCGAATATAAAGGGAATAATAAACATGGCAGAGAAAAGTTCCAGAACCTAAAGTCTCATGACTGCCACGTGATTATGACGCAACTGCTTCCAGTTGCATTGAGGGGGCTTCTATCGGAAAATGTTCGATTAGCCATTGTGAAGCTATGTGCATTTCTCAATGCAATCTCTCAAAAGGTAATCGATCCAGAAATCATACCAAGGTTACAGAATGATTTGGTGCAATGTCTTGTCAGTTTCGAGTTGGTGTTCCCACCATCCTTCTTCAACATCATGACGCACGTCCTAGTTCACCTATGCGAAGAGATTAACGTTTTGGGTCCTGTATTTCTACACAATATGTTCCCCTTTGAGAGGTTCATGGGAGTCTTAAAGAAATATGTTCATAACCGTGCTAGGCCAGAAGGAAGCATCTCCAAGGGCCGTCAAAATGAGGAGGTCGTTGAGTTTTGTATTGACTTTATTCCTGACCTTAAGCCGATTGGTGTTCCTGAATCGCGGCATAAGGGCAGACTGGATGGAAAAGGCATGCTAGGAGGGGAACAAATAATATGTATGGACGGACATTCTCTCACTGAAGCACACTACACAGTTCTACAGAATTCCGCCTTGGTGGCTCTGTATATGGATGAACAAAAGAATTTGCTACGCTCCAAACACCCGGAGCGGTCTGATGACTGGATTACACGTGAACAAACCAGGAGTTTCGCCAGCTGGTTGCAAGCACGTACCATGCATGACACCTCTATTGAAGATGACCTGTACTTGCTGTCCCAGTTACCATCTTCGAATATAATGACTTTCAAAGGGTACGAGATAAATGGGAATACATTTTACACGATCGCCCAAGATAAATGGGAAAGGAAACATATTATGGTTATATACAAGACATATGGGAACTTGACTATCGACGTGGTTTGAAGGTCCCTTTGTTTCGGTGCAAATGGGTCAATATGACACGAGGCGGGGTAACGGAAGACCCGCAGTATGGAATGACAACAGTGGACCTCAACAATCTTGCGTATGCAGACGAACCATTCGTCCTAGCCAATGATGTGGCACAGGTTTTCTATGTGAAGGACATGTCTACCAAGCCAAGAAAAAGAAAAGATAAGGAAGCGAATGCATCGTACGATGAGCCAAAGCGGCACATAGTACTTTCTGGGAAGAGAAACATCGTGGGAGTGGATGACAAGACAGACAAGTCAGAAGATTATGAAAAGTTTGATGAAATTGCTCCATTCACAGTGAATATTGACCCGAGCATCCCGTTAAATGATGAAGATTTTCCATGGCTACGACGCAAAGGGACACACGCGAAGAAAAAGTTTCACACCCAAAGATCTGGGATGTGATCTGGGATGCAAGCAAATTCTTTCATGCATTTACTGATTTTTTTCAGCTAAATGACCCTGAAGTTGAAAAGCATTACAAATGAACTCAGAAAAGGATGAAAGTTGGCATGGCATCATAATTTCACCCACATAGCATGTGCAAAAAAGTAGAGAGGGTTACCACAAAAACTGAATGCACTTCGTGTACAAAATGGACAATCTGTTTCGAAGTATCAGGGTTTCGAACGAAAACTCATCCGTTACAAAGTCATTTCATTTTTTCAATAACTTAAGCATTACCAAATTGAATATAATGATAAAACACACTAATATTAAACATAAGAAAAAAGAATCACTCGAAAATGTATTTTTAAAGTTAAGTTATTCACAAACTAGTGATTCACACAAATTTCAAATAATTCAAAATTTAAACTATTCAAATTTAAAAACTACCGGCACTAACTGAAAGTTTCTAAAAACTATCAAAAATATTCACAAAGAAACTCTAAATACAGCAAAAAACAACTAAAAATAAAGAAAACAAAATAAATAAAGCAGAAAAGAAAAAAACTAAATGAAAAAAGCCCACCTACCGGGCCACATCGGCCTGCATACGACTAGAAACCCAACCTGTTATTGGGCCAGGATGCAGGCCCGCAAGCCCAATAGGCCCCACAGGGCAGAGTAGCAGAGGTAGGCCCAGAAGGCCTGCTTTAGAGAGGAGCTCGAGACAGCAGCGGCGGCGGGGCTTATAAGCAGTTGTAAGCGCCCTTCGGCTAGCGAGGTGGGACTAAACTTTTGCGCCCCTCGCCTGGCAGCGCACCCCCCTTTAGTACCGGTTCGTGGCATCAACCGGTACTAAAGGGGGGGCCTTTAGTACCGGTTGGAGCCACCAACCGGTACTAAAGGTGCCTTCTATATATACAACACTTCGAAAAATTTCATTCTCCCACTCTGTTTCTTCCCGATCGACGCCGCACCCGTCCTACGCCGTCCCCGTCGCGCCCTCGTCCCCGTCGCCGTCGCCGCCCTCGTCCCCGTTGCGGCCCCCGTCGCCGCCGCCGCCCTCGACCCCGTCGCCGCCCCGTCGCCGTCCCGGTCGCCGATCCCCTCGCTTCGCCATCGCCGTCGCCTCGACCTCGCCTCGCCGTCGCTGTGAGCCCCTCCCCTGGCCCCTCTCCTCCCTCCAATCGATCGTAGCGCACACCGGCGCCGGCGCCGACCGTAGCGCACCCACACGCGTGCGCGCGCACACACACACTACATGCACACACACACACACTACACACACACACTAGACGCGCACACACACACAATTTTTCTGTTTGTAGCTTTTAGTTTTTTCTGTTTTTCTGTTTTTCATAAAAAGTTTTAGATGAATTAATTAATTAGATTAGATTAATGTCAAATAGTATGTAGAAATGTTAGTTATAATATATATAATGTCAAATGTTATAGAAATGTTAGAAATTTTGGAAATGTTAGTTTTAGCTAGCTAGATGAATTAGATTAATTTCAAATTGTTAGACGATGATCGATGTTTTTTTAGTTTCTCATATTTTTAGTTATAAAATTTAGAATTTGCATATATGAAATCATCACAATCCATCATTTAAAAAATGTTACTTTACTTTTGCGGCATATAGTATTTTGTTGTCGACGATGCCCGTCCCGCATCCTCTCCGTCGACACGTCCGCGACGACGTCCTGCTTCAGAGGACCCATGTCCGGGGCTGGGCTTCGCCGGGCTGGCACTGGGAGGTGCTACCTTCAGGGGCGCGACGCTTGGTGAGGAACCCGGTCCCCGGTCCCATCGTCGACCCTCATCTTCTTTGGTGGCATTCGCGTGGGCCACTTTCGGTGCGGAGGGAGCCGGCCCCGCCGGAGGTGGTACGTCGCCGTGTCAGGGAGGAGGACGAGCACGTCCATCGCTACATGGCTGCTATGGACGTCAGGTTCTCCAATACCTGGCAAGTTCTTTGGGGAGATCACCCGAACTATGATCCAGTGATGGTTCCTTCTCTTTGGGTGTCCACCGCCCGCACCTCAGGAACCGCGAGTGGCCTAGATTACTCTGTAGTATTCGATCTTTATTAGCTAGCTAGCTAGCTAGTGATGTATTCGATATATAATATTCGAGATGATTATATCTATTATTCGAGACGACGTATTTGAGATTAAATCTATTATTCGAGACGATGTATTCGAGATTATATCTATTATTCGAGACGATGTATTCGAGATTATATCTATTATTCGAGATTATACTAAATTGTTTTATATTTCTTTTGGCATAGTTAAATAAAAGCTATGGCGGACAATACCGACCGAGAGAGAGAACAGACCATGTTCGATATCATACGCGGGCCAGATGATGATCAGAATGAAGAAGATTTTGACGGCTCTGAATTTCTAAACAACACCGGAGAGGGTGATATGATATTCGATCGCGACGACCGAGAAGATGAAGTCATGAACTACGACAAAGAACATGTTGATCCTGAAACAACAAACACCGGCGAGGTATATATACTTATATAAGCAGGAATCTAGTGATCATCGCATGTTTTAAATGAGTTGAAGATATATTAACGAATCGATCTTTCTTTTTTCAGCCATCCGGATCTAGCAAATCTTCAGGCAAAAGGACGAAACGAGGCCCGAACAAAAAGTTAAAGGAGGGCGTAAAGTACAATATCGAGGCATTCAAACCTAATGGCGAACCATTAGTGCCTAAGAAGATTGCGGACAAGTTCATTCGTCAGTGCGGAGTTCTTGTGAAGGACCTACTCCTGATCTCCCTTCAAGAATGGAGAAAGCCAGCAAAGCCACGTCTAGATGTTACTTTTGTCGACGAGAATAAAAAAAACTGCTTTGGGATACTCTCATGGAACATTTCACCCTACCAGATAATATCACAGAAGCAGATGTGCGGAAAGTCAAGGACGCTGCTTTTAGGAAGATGGCGGTTGCATTCAAGAACCACAAGAGAATGACGTGGGAGAAGTATGTCAAGGGAGGAAGGAAGACTCCAGTATTCGAGGGGATACTAGAGAATCAAAGTGCTCATTGGGACGATTTCGTGAAATTCAAGGATTCAGAATTAGCTAAGGAACGGTCGAGAATAAACAAGGCCAATGCCGGAAAAAAGGATAAGTTCCATAAGCTGGCGCCAGGTGGCTACGCGGTGGCAATGCCTAAGTGGGATAAGTCTGAGAAAGAGATGGAGGATGCAAGTGTCACTCCGGTTACTAAGAACCGGCCCCCCAGGTGCAGGACTTGGTTCTATGCGCATGGGGGGGAGTTGGACCCGAAGACAGGCAATGTTTCGATGAAGGCATGTCTGAACGGAGCCGACGATGCGCTACTTGTTGCAATAGAAGAGGCTCGATCGGGGGTGTTCCAGCCCAACAGAGACAACGACGAGCTTACGCGTGCCCTGGGAAATCCTGAACACCCGGGAAGAACACGAGGCAAGGGCGCTATTCCGTGGTATGAGGGGTTTTCGGACTAGAACGCGGACTATAGAACCCGTGCGAGAAAGAAGATTGCGGAGGACAAGAAGAGGAAGATGGAGGAGGAGCAGAGGAAGCGGGACTATGAACGCCTTCAAGGCCTAGAAGCAAGTCAAGCGGAATTGGCAGCTAAATTCCAGCGGCAGCAGGAGCAGATCGACTCACTTAGCCAGCAAAGGGGGTCTCAGCAGCTGCAGCAGCTAGCGGATGATCCAGCCTTGGATACCACCGCCCCATCCATGCCGAGAAGCAGCGTGGGTTCCGCCCCGGGCGACGCAGTAGTCCTGGGTAGATACCCCGTGGATGACATCACGGAGAACACTAACTGCGAGCTACACTTCAAAATGAAGAACATATCCATGAAGGTGGCGGACGCCGTTTCTTTTTCAAATTCCCCCGAGGCAACCTTCCATTGCAACCCGATTCCAGCGGGCTATGCTCGTGTCTTGGTTGATGAGGTGGCGAACCAATATTCGGGGCTAGAGCTTAACATTCCTGGAGGTGACGAGGAGCACACACTCGGAGATGCCAAACATCGTATCATCCTATGGAGAATGGATTGCATCGTTTTTCGAAGGCCACCGACACCGCGTCACCCGACTCCTCGTCGAAGTCCGCCATCGAGTCAGCAGACTCCCGCTCCTCCAAGTCCACCAACGCGTGAGGCCACTCCTCCTCCTCCAAGTCCGGCAAAGTGTCAGGCCACTCCTCCTCTAAGTCCGACACAGCGTCAGACGTCCACTCCTCCTCCAAGTCCGGCACAGCTTCAGGCCACTCCTCCTCGTCCAACTCAGCCCCGTCAGCCATCTCCGCCGCCTCAGCAATCGCAGAAGAGACACCCCGCAGCTATGGTGCGTAGCGGTACAAGTCGAGGTCATAGTACAGGAAGTACAGGCGGAGGCAAGCGATATAAATATGGTCCAAACCTCAGTACTCCTCTTCCTGTGAGGGCTTACGATAGGACCGAGGAGCAAACCAATGCCATAGTGCGGGCAGAAGTCGACGCCCATTTTGGACCAAAACCGCCACCGCCGCCAAGGGAGAAAGTGCCTGTGGAAGTAGTTGACCACTTCATTCGTATGGCTCAACCACCAGCTCCTAAGCCTGTTGACTCAGACTATGAGCGCCACATCAGGAAGTTACATCGACAACGTCTACAGAAGGAGGCGAGCTCGAGCTCGAGCAAACAACAAGCAGCTGTCAAAAAATGCGGGAAAAGCGTTGCCTAGCTGGGAAAATAGGCGGCACAATCGATCCCCCCGCTTGTTGTGCCGCCAACAACACATGACAGTACGCGCGCCCAATATTATTGTGGCCAAACAGTTTGCGTTCCCGAGGTGGGCGATGTGGTAATAACCCAGGAGCATATAATGCAGGCTGAAGAACTCCAGATCACTGTTGGACAACTCCTCGAGATCGAGGACATGCCTCCGATTAGAGAGGAGGAAATAAAACGGAAATTTGTCCGGGGCCAACCTCTGGTCGAGCCAGAAGATGTCAAGAAGCTCCCAACGAGAATGTATGAATTGCATCAATGGTACATGGACATTTGCAAGAGATCCGATCGAGAGTCCCTCATGGTGTATGTCAAGAAGGATGATTACTACCATGAGAAAGCTGTGGTCGTTGAGTATTCTGAACTGTTTCAGTTATACAATCAAGACGCACTCGACAAATCTATCGTCAGTTGCTATTGTCTGTAAGTGATTTCTTTCTGTAATTTAAGTCTCAAGCTAGTTGTCGTGATCCTTTTGATCAATCATTACGTGTAATTATCCTCACTATATTCTTTTCTGTGGTATTATGCAGGATGAAGATGTATGAAATGAGAAAAGGTGGACGCTATGGCATTGGGTTCAATGACCCAAACACCGTTAATGAATACACATGGAAATTAGATGCATATTATGAAAAAGAGGTAGAGGACAGCATGCTATAGTTCTTGAAGCGCCTCAAATACAATGAAGATATACTACTTCCTTACAACTTCGAGTGAGTCACACTTTCTTGTACTACAAATTCTCTGTTTTTGCCTACTAGCTAGCTACATGTTTTTGCTTACATATGCCCGCTTAATTAAGACATGCAAACGTGTGTGCATGCAGATTTCACTGGATCTTGTGTATCATTAAAGTTGACGCCGGAACAGTTGAAATACTGGACTCGCTACTCACAGCAAAAGGTGACTACAACATCTTGTATGGGATAGTCAGCAGGTAATTTCAATCATTATTTATAACTACATATCTCGGCCTATTTAGTTCGTCATTTCATGATATGAACTATTTAATAACCCCTTTATTCATTTTTCTTTGTCGGCGGGCAGGGCTTGGGCAAGGTTCATCAGCGTCACGGAAGGCGAATGGAAACCACAGCTGAAATGGTTTTGATCCAAGGTAAGTAATTAAGTAGTACTAGCTAGCTAGCTGCCATCTCTTTAATTATCATGCTTGATTAATTATTATCTGATCAAATTAAATTCCATTCTCGTAATAAAGGCCCTAAAGCAGGCGCAGGGGACTGATCTGTGTGCATACTGTGTTTGCGAGAACATTCGCATGATGGCGTCCGAAAGGAGCAGATCTCAAAGACAGGAATGGGTATGCTTGTCAGAACACTATTCACAATTTTTACACCATTATCGATATCTAGTCACACAACTAATACACATGCATATTGATCTCCTTCTTAACAGTTCAATGAGGTGCGGGACAAGCTCCTACCAACGGAGCGCGTACAAGCACTTCAAGAGGAAATAGCGGGATTTTTGCTCGACCAGTTCATAAATCCGAAGGGAGAATACTATTACCCGCTACCGCCCCCATCGACCAAGTCATGAACCACTTCCAATTGTCATCGTGCTCCGAAGGCACCAATCAGGCTAATGCCACTGGCTCCGAAGGCAACATATGCATATGTAGGAGAAATTGTATATAGCTATACATGTGTGTATGTGTGAATTAATATGGTGGTTTGTGAGACATGATTGACGATATATATATGATTGGTTCTACTAGAAATTATATATATATATATATATATATATATATATATATATATGCATAACATGTACAATGTGTAGTACTGTAAAATATCAGCAAACGAAAAAGAATTAAAATGGAAAACACAAAATTAAAATGAAAAAAAAATCATAAAACCAAAAACCCCCCAAACCATTTAGTGCCGGTTGGTTTTACCAACCGGTACTAAAGGGCTCCCGGCCCCTGGAGCTGGCTCGTGCCATGTGGTACCCCTTTAGCACCGGTTCGTGCTGAACCGGTACTAAAGGGGGGGGGGCCTTTAGTGCCGAAATAGTAGTGCCGGTTCCTAAACCGGCACTAAAGGGCCTTACGAACCGGTGCTATTGCCCCGTTTTCTACTAGTGATATGATGATCGTCGTCGATATCATCTAGAACTACATATGATGATCGTCGTCGATATCACCTAGTACTGCTTGAGGATGCATGTTGAGTATATATGAAATTGTTATCTAGTACTCCCTCCGTTCCAAATTACTCGTCGCGGTTTTAGTTCAAATTTGAACTAAAACCACCATGAGTAATTTGGAACCGAGGGAATACTACCTAGTACCTATAATGCTTTATGAAATTGATATCTAGTAGTACCTAGTATCTGGAAATTGCAGTTTATTGAAGCTGAAACGGGGTGGAAATGATGAAAGATATAGCAGTAGTGCGGGGCTAGGAAATCGCTACAGCTAACTAATAGTAGCGTGTTCTGGAAAAGCGCTGCTGATATAGTCAATAGTAGCAGTGCGGGTACATACCGCGCTACTACTAACAATTAGTTGTAGCGCCTTATTGGTAGCGCGGCTGCCCGCGCTGCTGATAGCCTCAAAACCCGCACTGCTACTAGGGTTTTCCCTAGTAGTGTTACCTTCGATCCTCAGATGCACAGTTCGGGACCCCTACCCGAGATCTGCCGGTTTTGACATCGACACCCGCCGCGCGGGCTCAAAATTTCACCAAGCCATCCCCCCTCTCCTCCACCTCTCCCACACTCTATCGTCGCCATCGCCCTTGCCCGCTGTCGACCTCGACGCCGTCCGTCGCTCGAGCCCTCCCTCGACCTCACCGTCGCCACGCAGGCCCGCCCTCGACCTCGCCGCCGCCGCCCTTTCCCCCGCCCTCCACCTCGACGCCGCCCCGTAAGCCTCCCCCTCTTCTCTCCCCTTCCCTCCTCTCTCTCTCTGCTCTCTGCTCTCTTTCTCTCTCTCTCTAATATGAACCCTAGCCTAGCTAGGAATTGGATGTATGAACCCTAGGAGATGTAGCACAGAGAGAGAGAGAGAGAGAGAGAGAGAGAGAGAGCAATTTAGTTTAGGGCAATTTAGGGAAATTTAGTTTAGTACAATTTAGCAAATTTGTTTAGCGCAATTTAGTTTAGGGTATATAAAATACATTTAAATAAAAAAACAGTAGCAAATTGCACTAAACTAAAAAATAGTAGCAAATTGCACTAAAAAATAGTAGCAATTTTTTGTTTAGGGTAGTAGCAGAGAGAGAGATCATTTGGGAAAAAAAGCAATAGCAAATTTAGTTTAGGGCAATTTAGCAAATTTAGTTGAGGGAATTTAGCAAATTTGTGTAGGGCAATTTAGTTTAGGGTATATAAAACCCTAAATTTTGTTTTAGTAGCATGATATGCCCTGTGGTGACTAGCACAAGCATGCAAAGTAGCCTATACAATGTTGTTGTTTTTAACACTTGGTTAATTTGCTAAGTCATGGAAATCTGTTATATGATGTTGCCATGTTCTCTTGATGATAGCATCAAATCCAAGATTCGTTTGGATATGTTCAGTAAACATGTTTCCTCCCTTGTTGTTTGCTCTATCATGACATGCCCTTTTATGCCACATTAGAGTCCTATAGCATGTAGTTTTTTTGCTATGAAAATGCCTAAACAGTAATTCTATCTGCTGTCAACATCATAATGCTATGTTGTGAGCATGGTGGTGTTAAAACCATGACTCTATTGAACTTTTGCCAATTGTATGAATTGTAGTATGCCATGTGTAATATAGCTACATGCCAAGATCTTCCATTTTAGAGTTGATATGCATACTATTAGAAGCTTGCCAAGTTGCTATGTTGCTGTAGATTTTCAAAAACTTGGTTAAAGTAAAAGAGAGTAGGGCATTAACAGAGGGTATATAAATTAGCTAGGGCATTTACGTTTAAACAAAAAACAGTAGCATTTAGCTATAAATAAAAAAATAGTAGCTATGGCATTTAGCTATAAACAAAAAATTGTAGCTAGGGCATTGACGTTCATTTGCATATTCCATTATTGTTGATTCTATCTTTTATTTACAATTGTTGAATATTATATGATTAATGATGCTTGAAATCGTCGAAGAATATCCGAGTGGCCTATGTTTTGCCGAAATGTTGATTCATTTCCGTTCCGGCAAATTTCAGACGCTCTATATGTCCACTTTTTAGAAAAGGTCATGCCGAAAATTACCGTGATTTTCACCATGACTTGTGCTAGAAACTGGGACATATGGAGTGCCCAGGATTTGCCGGAAGGGGAATGAATCAACATTACGACCAAATATAGGCCCCTTTTTTCTCTTCATTATATCTTTTATTTACAATTGTTGAATAGGAAACATGTCTAGCCACGCCGCCGGGGGTTCTGGTCGCCTTGAAGAAGACCCCGTCAAGGCAGCAAATCATTATTTTGATTACCTGGACGAGCACCAGTTGCGGGTGCAGGGTGGCGACAGTGGCACCAACCCCAACACCGGCACCGACACCGGCACCGACACTAGCACCAGCACCGACACCACCCCCAAGACTGGCAACGATGCTGTCTTAGCGAGTAAAGCGCCGAAGCAGAAGAGAATACAATACTAAACGAGCTCGGCATCAGACAAATTATGGTCACGGAGATGCACCCCAAGAAATTAGAGCCAACGGTGCCGGAGGAAGCGCGCTCGTGCTAGGGCAATCAACTATGATGCATCCTTAGGGAAACCGCCAACATCAACGATGAGAATTTGAAGAAGATACCATATATGAAGAACATGCTCCTAGAGAAGTTGCATAGTAGGTTCCTGTTCCCCGGCCGGGATGAAAGCAAAGATCCGTGGGACGACGACGCCATGACAAAGATAAACGACAAGGCGATGGTGACGTTCACCAACGACTTGTCCGCCTGGAAAGTTCAGGTGAAAAAAACGATTGCGAAGAATGAACCGTGGTCCAAGATTCATGCTGGCAATCCATCAATAAAGGAAGAGGACTTTGAAAAATTCAAGGAGACTTGCGCTAAACAAGAAGTCAAGGCAAGGTCGGAGAAAATGAAGGCGCTCCAGGCCAGGAACACGCCTCCCCACCGCCTCACAAGCCGTGGTTACGAGGGGAAGAGGCAAGTATGGGCCAAGGAGAACGCTGAACGTGAAAGTCACGGAATCCCAGACCCCTTGGCGGAGTTCACCGACCCGCTGGAGCGTGACTGGATCAGGGCCCGGTACAAGTGGGACCGCATCAAAAAGATCTTTTACATGAACCCGAACACAAGGTCAGAGAAAATGAAGGCGCTCCAGGACAGCGGTATTCCCAACCCACCAGAGTTAAGTCCTAGACTTGACATTGGTGCTTGCATTTTTCTGAATTTATTGTACGCCTTCTAGCGATGTGCGTTAAGTGGTAGGAGACGTTCCCCTTGACTACGAATGCGTCTTTGATGACTTCGTCAATCTTAAGACGATGTGGCGGCTCAGTCTCTATGAGGTGCTCATAGGAGTAGGGTGTGCGTGTGTTCATAATGTTAATTGTATGTAACCGACTTCGATTGTACTGTGTTAATTTTTTTTCGCACACTCAAATCTAGTTTGCATGTGGTTTCCTTTCACAAAAATACATTTAAATGTGGTTTCTAAACTTTATTTCCAACTTTCTTTATATTCCCAACTCCTCATTCCCGACGCTTGTGCCTGATCTTTTGTCTATTTTTTAAGATTTTGATTAAAGACAAACTTGCCTTTCGACCTTCAAAAGACAAAAGCTTTACTTTTTCCTTTCTCGTAACTGGGTAGATGTGCACCCGGAATTGAGTATGACACGACCAGAGGAGCTTGCCGTGAGTGCGACACGCAAGACACCACATTGAGATCTCTAGACACCTATAACCCCACACGTTTAGGAGAGGCCTTGTCAGGAAGCTCGACGACTATGGGCTTCCCAAGTTTGGCGAAAATGCCCCGAGATCCTTGAGGTTCATTGTAATCTAGCATCAAGAATGACAAAGTAGAAATTTGGGTAAAGGAGAAAGGATAAATGATAAAAGCATTAGATGTGTTTGTTCAATTATTATGTGTTGTAGCAATCAGCCATCACCTCTCATCTATATATGAGGCATAATGCACTTTGCTGGATGAATAAAAAATGGGCAGCGCTACGCATGAGACGGTTGATAATTTAGAAAGATCTGTCGTTTCCCAAACCATCGGATGGAGGCCGAGGTAACAGTCAGACGATCTTGCAACAAGCTCAATGTTGCACTCGCCTACGGTTTGGGAAATCATCCGTCGTTTCCCAAACCATCGGATGTAGGCGGTGGCGGTGGTGGCTTCATGGTGGAGGTAGAGGGATACCAGGACACGACGGTGCTATGAGTCGGTGGCTCTTTTGGCGAGTGGCAAAAGCGGTGGTGGTTGTCACAACCCTCCTACTCCTTTTAAGCAATCATGGCGGATTACATGGATTTTAGCTAGGGTTTGGGAAGGAGGAAAGGGGATTGGGAGGTAGGAGAAAGGGGATACAGGGAAGCAGAGGAAGGGGTTCGAGAAGAAGTATCATCCTATTACATCTCCGTGCCGGACTCCCTGGACCCGGGTCTACTTATCGGTCCACTTACAGCTCCCAGGTCGATGGATCGAAGAGCTTGTTGGGCCTCTTTTTCCTCTTGGGCCGCCCGGTGTCACTGGTGGGCTCTGGAAGGGTAGCTGGTGAAGTAGTAGCCGTGACATTCCCCTTTCTTCAGACACAGCTTGACCCCAGGCCGCAGCCCCAGGAAAACGGCTCCGGAGCTCGAAGAAGTCCTCCCATGACGCCAGCGCCTCCGGCTAAGGCGACCATATGATCAGCACCTGAGGGATCTTAGATTCGCCCTTTGTGATCAGATGCCTTGCGAGCACTTTCTCAGGGAAGTTTGGAGGTGAATGTGGCAATGCAGGCTCCGGCAATGATGAAACAGTCTCAGTGCCCGGCGGCAGTGCTCCCCTGAGAAAAGAAACATGGAACACCGGATGGACGCGGCTCCCCTCCGGCAGCTTCAAGCGATAAGCCACGTTCCCACTGTGCGATGTCACCTGAAAAGGGCCAAACAACTTGAACGGCAGCTTGTAGTTAGCTCATGCCGCAACAGAGACTTGCACATATGGTTGCAGCTTCACAAACACCCAGTTGCCCACTGAGAAGCACTAGTAGAAAAAGGGTCAAATGTCAAGCACATTAGTGTCGGTTTGCTTTTGAGCCGGCACTAATGTGTGCATTAGTGCCGGTTCCAATGGCTATCCCGCTGCTTTCATTAGTACCGGTTCGTGGCCAACCTTTAGCGCCGGTTCAAGCCACGAACCGGTACTAAAGTGATTGGTGGCAGGATGTTGTCAGGCCGGGGGCCCTCCAGCACCTTTAGTACCGGTTCATGGCACGAACCGGTGCTAAAGGTCGTCCTACATAAACCCTTCGTCCACCCGAGTTCGCTCTGTTTTCCCCTTTCCCCTCTCCTCTCTGTTCTTCCCCTCTTCTTCTCGAGCTCATAACACATTTTGCCCAAATTTTGTCAAGATTTAAAGGCCCCCATCCATTCAAATGATCACAAAGGTTAGCAACTTTGTCCTTTCATCTCTGATTGCTAGATTAGCTCTTGCAATGCTTTGTATAGTGATTAATTTATGAGTTTAGTAATTTGGGAGGAAATATATGTGCTAGTATTTGATTTATATGCAATTTGAGGTCAAAAATAACACTTAGTTTGCATATGTAGGTGTGGTTTACTTAGTGCCTTCTAAATCTCCGTCGTAACCACAGTCGATCGTCCGCACCGTTCCATCGCCGGCACCACCTTGTGGTCAGCCTCATGTTCATGAATGTTTTACATTACCAAATTGATGTTTGTGTGATTTGGATATATAGTTACTCGTATAATTATCTTACCCGTACGTTGTTTGTTATACATAGTGCCATGGTTTTGATATCCGTCCCCGTCGGCCCTCGTCCTTGTTATGATTCGGATGTGGTATATTCTCTTTCAAAACTAGTTGTTGCATTTCGTGTTTATGACAAATTATGCCCATCAAGTTGACATAGATATTTTTGTCTAGGAGGTTTGTGAACCGGAAATTCCAACCGACCCTATTGTCGAGAGGTTAAATTTAGTTGAAAGAGAAAACGAGTATTTGAAAGAAAAATTGAATAGAATTGAGGGGAGAAGATGGAATTGGAGTTGCATGTTGCCGATGTCGTCGATGATCACAAGATCAAGATGCAGAAAATGCGATTGAAGATTAGAAAGATTAGAAAATATGCCATTGATAGCGAGGCTTGGTATCATTATGCTGTTGGCTCAATTGTTTCCTTAGTTGCGATCTTGATCGCATTTGTTGTTGCATTTAAATGCTTTAGCTAGAGAGTTATTTGTTTGTTGCATTTAAGTCTTGTATGAACTTTATGTATGAACTTGTATTAATTTGGTCTTGTCAGTGTTGTGTAATGAAGATGAGTCGACAATGGATGTACGATGACCGATGCTCTCCCGAGTTCATTAATGGCGTGCAAACTTTTCTGGTTTCGGCTGAGGCAAACAAGCGGGCGGATGGTTTTATGCCTTGTACATGTTTTGTCTGTAAGAATGATCACAGTTACTCTATGTCAAGAACCATTCACGTCCACCTGTTTAAGTCCGGTTTCATGCCTCACTATAATGTTTGGACCAAGCATGGAGAAAGAGGGGTTATGATGGAAGACAATGAAGAAGAAGAGGACAACAAGAGCTATCCTGGCCATGGGTTCCCTGAATACAATGATACAACAATGGAGGAAGAAGTTGAGCTGGCAATGCGGGAAGAAGCTGAAGAAGAGGCATCAGAAGAGCCCGCTGATGATCTAGGTCGGGCCATTGACGACAGCTATCCTGGCCATTTGGAGAAGAAGAAGTTGCAGCGCATGTTACAGGATCACAAGAAATTGTTGTACCCGAATTGCGAAGCAAAGAAGAAAAATTTGGGCACCACACTGGAATTGCTGCAATGGAAGGCAGAGAATGGTGTATCTAACAAGGGATTTGGAAAGTAGCTGGTAATGATAAAGAATAAGCTTCCAAAAGACAATGAATTGCCCGAGAGTATGCACGAAGCAAAGAAGGATGTCTTCCCTCTAGGGTTAGAGGTGCAGAAGATACATGCATGCCCTAATGACTGCATCCTCTACCGCGGTGAGTACGAGGATCTGAACGCTTGCCCGGTGATGACCCTGGTGATGTCGAGGGCGAGCGCCCCAGGAAGAAGATTCCTGCCAAGGTGATGTGGTATGCTCCTATAATACCACGTTGAAACGTTTGTTCCAAAACAAAGAGCATGCCAAGGCAATGCGATGGCACAGAGAAGACCGTAAGAAAGACGGAAAGTTGAGAGTACCCGCTGACGGGTCGCAGTCGAGAAAAATCAAGAGAAAGTATGGGAAGGAGTTTGTAGATGACGCAAGTAACGTATGGTTTCGTCTAAGCGCAGATGGCATTAATCCTTTTGGGGAGCAGAGCAGCAACCATAGCACCTGGCCTGTGACTCTATGTTTGTATAACCTTCCTCCTTGGTTGTGCATGAAGCGGAAGTTCATTATGATGCCAGTGCTCATCGAAGGCCCTAGGCAATCCAGCAACGACATTGATGTGTACCTAAGGCCATTAGTTGAAGAACTCTTATAGCTGTGGAATGGAACAGGTGTACGTGCGTGGGATGAGCACATGGGGGAAGAATTTGACCTAAAGGCCTTGCTGTTCATGACCATCAATGATTGGCCTGCTCTCAGTAACCTTTCAGGACAGACAAATAAGGGATACCGCGCATGCACGCAGTGTTTGGATGATACCGACAGTATATATTTAGACAATTGTAGGAAGAATGTGTACCTGGAAATCGTCGATTTCTTCCAAGCAGGCATCCCGTAAGAGAGAAAGGCAAGCATTTCAAAGGTGAGGCGGATCACCGAACGAAGCCTTGCCACCGTACTGGTGCTGATGTACATGATATGGTCAAGGATTTGAAGGTAGTCTTTGGAAAGGGTCCCGGCGGACAACCTATTCCGAATGACGCTGACAGACGCGCACCCATGTGGAAGAAGAAATCTATATTTTGGGACCTGCCATATTGGAAAGACCTAGAGGTCCGCTCTGCAATCGACATGATGCACGTGACGAAGAATCTTTGCGTGACCCTGCTTGGCTTCTTCGGCGTGTATGGAAAGATACGCCTGAGGCACGGGAGGACCAGCAACGTATGCATGGAAAAGACGGCATACATCAGGGTCATGCCAGCTATGCTCTTACCAAAGAAGAGAAGGAAATCTTCTTTGAACGCCTGCTCAGTATTAAGGTACCGTCTGGCTTCTCGTCGAATATAAAGGGAATAATAAACATGGCAGAGAAAAAGTTCCAGAACCTAAAGTCTCATGACGGCCACGTGATTATGACGCAACTGCTTCCGGTTGCATTGAGGGGGCTTCTACCGGATAACGTTCGATTAGCCATTGTGAAGTTATGTGCATTCCTCAATGCAATCTCTCAGAAGGTAATCAATCCAGAAATCATACCAAGGTTAGAGAATGATTTGGTGCAATGTCTTGTCAGTTTTGAGTTGGTGTTCCCACCATCCTTCTTCAACATCATGACGCACGTCCTAGTTCACCTATGCAAAGAGATTAACGTTTTGGGTCCTGTATTTCTACACAATATGCTTCCCTTTGAGAGGTTCATGGGAGTCTTAAAGAAATATGTTCATAACCGTGCTAGGACAGAAGGAAGCATCTCCAAGGGCCATGAAAATGAGGAGGTGATTGAGTTTTGTATTGACTTTATTCCCGACCTTAAGCCGAGTGGTGTTCCTGAATCACGACATAAGGGCAGAATGGATGGAAAAGGCACGCTGGGAGGGGCTCAAATAATATGTATGGACGGACATTCTCTCACTGAAGCACACTACACAGTTCAACAGAATTCCGCCTTGGTGGCTCCGTATATGGACGAACACAAGAATTTTCTACGCTCCAAACATTCGGAGTGGTCTCATGACTGGATTACACATGAACAAACCAGGAGTTTCACCGGCTGGTTGCAGACACGTACCATGCATGATGCCTCTATTGAAGATGACCTGTACTCGCTATCCCAGTTACCATCTTCGAGTATAATGACTTTCAAACGGTACGAGATAAATGGTAATACATTTTACACAATCCCCAAGATAAGAAGAGCACGAACCAAAATAGTGGTGTCCGCTTTGATGCAACAACCAAGATGGGAAAGGAAACATATTATGGTTACATAGAGGAGATATGGGAACTTGACTATGGACGTGGTTTGAAGGTCCCTTTGTTCCGATGCAAATGGGTCAATATGACACGAGGCGGGGTAACGGAAGACCCGCAGTATGGAATGACAACAGTGGATCTCAACAATCTTGCGTATGCAGACGAACCATTCATCCTAGCTAATGATGTGGCACAGGTTTTCTATGTGAAGGACATGTCTACCAAGCCGAGAAAAAGAAAAGATAAGAAAGTGAATGCATCATATGATGAGCCAAAGCGCCACATAGTTCTTTCTGGGAAGAGAAACATCGTGGGAGTGGATGACAAGACAGACATGCATGTCAGAAGATTATGAAAAGTTTGATGTAATTGCTCCATTCAGAGTGAATATTGACCCGGGCATCCAGTTAAATGATGAAGATTTTCCATGGCTACGATGCAAAGGGACACACGCGAAGAAAAAGTTTCACACCCAAAGATCTGGGATGTGATCGGCTTCACTATCATCACTTTCTTCTGTGTTTTCACACCCTGGAGGGAATCTCTGTAATAGTTAAGGTAGTTATGTGTTTTGGCATTTGAAATGCGAAGACATTTTCTGTGCAAACAAATTCTTTCATGCATTTACTGATTTTTCAGCTAAATGACCCTAAAATTGAAAAGCATTTGAAATGAACTCAAAAAAGGTTGAAAGTTGGCATCGTATCATAATTTCACCCACATAGCATGTGTAAAAAAGAAAAGAGGGTTACCGCAAAAACTGGATGCACTTCGTGTATAAAATGGACAATCTCTTTCGAAGTATCGGGGCTTCGGACGAAAACTCATCCGTTACAAAGGCATTTCATTTTTTACATATCTTAAGCATTACCAAATTGAATATAATGATAAAACACACTAATATTAAACATAATAAAAAAGAATCACTGAAAAATCTATTTTCAAAGTTAAGTTATTCACAAACTAGTGATTCACACAAATTTTAAATAATTCAAAATGTAAACTATTCAAATTTCTAAACTACCCGCACTAATAGAGAGTTTGTAAATTTTTGTACCTAAAGCAAAAATGTTCACAAAGAAACTCTAAATACAGCAAAAAACAACTCAAAAATAAATAAAGCAAAAAAATATGAAAATAAAAAAGGCCGCCTACTGCACACAGCGGCCTGCATACGATTAGAAACCTAACCTGTAGTTGGGCCAGGATGCAGTCGTGCAAGCCCAGTAGGCCCACAGGCAGAGTTGGAGAGGTTGGCCCTGAAGGCCTGCTATTGATAGGAGCTCAATGCAGTACCCGCGCCAGGGCTTATAAACAAGTCCTGGCGCTGCTCAACTAGCGAGGTGGGACTAAACTTCTGCGCCCCTCGCCTGGCAGCGCACACCCTTTAGTACTGGGTCGTGGCTCCAACTGGTACTAAAGGGGGGTCTTTAGTACCGGTTGGTGCTACCACCCGGTACTAAAGGTGGGCGCTTCCCGCCGCTTCGCCTGGCCAAAACAGACCTTTAGTACCGGTTGGTGGCTCCAAACCGGTACTAAAGGTGTGCTCTATATAAGAAAACCCTTTAAAAAAATTCGACAGTTTCGTTCTCCCTCTGCTTCTTCTCCTCTGCCTCGTCGCCGTCGCCCATCGTCGCCGCCCCCGTCGCCGCCGCCGCCGCCCCCGTCGCCGTCCGTCGCCGCCGCCCCCGTCGCCGTCCCGTCGCCGTCGCCGCCGCCCCCGTCGCCGTCCCGTCGCCTAGCCGTCGCCGTCCTCGCCCCCGTCCCCGTCGTCCCTGTCGCTGCGCCCCGCCCCGGCCTCCCGTCGTCCCCGCCCGGCCCGTCCCCGTCGCTGCTCCCCGACCCGTCGCCGTCGCTGCCCCCCGTCGCCGCGCCTCGCCGGTGAGCTCCTGTGCCCCGGCCGCCATGTCCACAGACACAAACACCCACATACTGATATTTAGTTATAGAAATATTTATAGAAATGTTAGTTATATAAATTTTTTATTTATAGAAATATTAGTTATATAGAAATGTTATAAATATTTCTGTTTTTTAGTTATAGAAATATTTATAAAAATGTTAGCAATTTTTCTGTTTTTTAGTTATAGAAATATTTTAAATGTTAGTTATATAGAAATGTTATAAATTTTTCTGTTTTTTAGCTATATATATAGAAATGTTATAAATTTTAGAGTTAGTTTTAGCTAGATGAATTAGATTAATGTCAAATTGTTAGAATTTGCATATAGAATTTTAGTTATCACAATCCAATCACATTTAAAAAATGTTACTTTTTGCGGGCTGTAGGATCTAGAAGAAGGAGATGTGTCTAGAGGGGGGGTGAATAGACACTTAATGCTAAAGTTGCACTTTTTAAGGTTTTTTGGTTTAAGTGGAGTTCGGGCACAATTTTAACATACACAATACATATCAAGCAAGCATGCAAAAAGTATATAGGCAGCAGAAAGTAAAGCATGCAACTTGCAAGAATGTAAAGGGAAGGGTTTGGAGGATTCAAACGCAATTGGAGACACGGATGTTTTTCCCGTGGTTCGGATAGGTGGTGCTATCCTACATCCACGTTGATGGAGACTTCAACCCACGAAGGGTAACGGTTGCGCGAGTCCACGGAGGGCTCCACCCACGAAGGGTCCACAAAGAAGCAACCTTGTCTATTCCACCATGGCCATCGCCCACGAAGGACTTGCCTCACTAGCGGTAGATCTTCACGAAGTAGGCGATCTCCTTGCCCTTACAAACTCCTTGGTTCAACTCCAAAATCTTGTCGGAGGCTCCTAAGTGACACCTATCCAATATAGGAGACACCACTCTCCAAGAAGTAACAAATGGTGTGTTGATGATGAACTCCTTGCTCTTGTGGTTCAAATGATAGTCTCCCCAACACTCAACTCTCTCTCATAGGATTTGGATCTGGTGGAAAGAAGATTTGAATGGAAAGCAACTTGGGGTAGGCTAGAGATCAAGATTCATATGGTAGGAATGGAATATCTTGGTCTCAACACATGAGTAGGTGGTTCTTTCTCAGAACATATGAGTAGGAATGGTGTATGTGTTCTGATGGCTCTCTCTTCGAATGAAGAGGTGGTGGAGGGGTATATATAGCCTCCACGCAAAATCCAACCGTTACACACAATCTACCAATCTCGGTGGGACCGAACCAGAAAACTCGGTCTGACCGAAATAGTAAACCTAGTGACCGTTAGGAATTTCGGTGGGACTGAGATGCAACTCGGTAGGACCGATTCGGTTAGGGTTTGGGAAAATCCAAAACTCGGTTTGACCGATTACTCAAACTCGGTGGGACCGATTTTGGTAATAAGTGAAACTGAGAGTTGGCCAAGCAAACTCGGTGGGGCCGATTGCATATCTCGGTGGGACCGAAGATATTGCAATAGGTAACAGAGAGTTTGCAAGCCCATCTCGGTGAGACCGAGATCCGTATCGGTGGGACCGAATTGCTAGCGTTTGGCAGTGGCAAATGACAAGTGAAACTCGGTGGCGCCGGATTAACAGAATCGGTATGACTGAGTTTGGCTTAGGGTTTAGGTCATTTGTGGAAGTGGGAAAGTAGCTGAGGATTTTGGAGCATATCATTAAGCACTTGAGCAAGAGGCTCATTAAACAACACCTCATCCCTTCTTGATAGTATTGGCTTTTCCTAAAGACTCAATGTGATCTTGGATCACTAAAATATATAAAATGAAGAGTCTTGATCTTGAAGCTTTAGCCAATCCTTTGTCCTTAGCATCTTGAAGAGGTTCCCACAACCTTTAGTCCATGCCACTCCATTGTTGAACTTATCTGAAATACACTAGGTAAAGGTATTAGTCCAACAAGAGATATGTTGTCATCAATTACCAAAACCACCTAGGGAGCACTTGTGCTTTCAATCTCCCCCTTTTTGGTAATTGATGGCAACATACATCAAAGCTTTAGATAAAGATATAAAGAACAGCAAGTAATGCTTTAGAAGGACATGTAACAAGCATAGGCTCCCCCTACATGTATGCACTCATGTGAATATGAAATATAGAGGCATGTGAGGGCATAACCATGACAGAGTGGGCAATGTGTTACATGTATCTTGGCCATATGCATCAGAGTAAAAGATTGTTAAGGAAAATACCTTCGTGATCATGAGTCCTTCTTGCAAACAGTATGTACATAAGCAAGAACTTCTCATACTCATGATTTTGATGCATACACTTACCTTGTAGTCTTTGGTTGACTTAGGATGGAATGAACCTACACAAACAGGGTTAGATAACACAGGTACATCCACTAGCCAGAGTAAACTGAAGAAACCACAAGAATACCAAGACTGGGATGACATGTAGAGAGTAAGTACTAGGTACTGCATTGAATTCAACATGTCCCCACGAGTAAAGATATGCAAGGAATTTGACTGATTTCTTTCCCATAGGTGCCTTGCTCCCCCTGAATCTTATATGGGATATTGGGGGAAGATAGGGAATAGAAAATCAGAGCTGAAAGAAACAAAACAAATGAGCATGTCTTTTCCCCCTAAAAATACATGTGACATCTCTCCTCTTGATCATCAAGCATCTGGGATCTTTGAGTATTGTCTCTCCCCCTAGGGATCTCTTTCTCCCCCTTAATACATTATCTGGGACATCTGGGATCCTTGAGATGTTCTCTCCCCCTTTAGTGCTTTGATGTGATCTTTTTCTCCCCGGAGATAAGCTTTGATGTGATCTTTTTCTCCCCGGAGATAAGCTTTGATGTGATCTCTCTCTCCCCCTTTGACATCAATTTCCAAGAAGGTTTTTCTGGAATCCGTCCAAAAAGGTTTGGTCCTTGAGACTCAGCATAAAGCAAGGAATAAAAATGGGATGCTTGTAGAGGACAAGATTCATTGAGTGGAGCTGGATCAGAAGAATTATAGGTTATGTGACAAACTGTTTTTCCTCTTGCGAAGTCGGTGGCACTGAGTGGTAAGATTCGGTGGTACCGAAGGAATTCGATTGGACCGAAAATTACAGTTCGGTGAGACCGAGTTCACACGGAGAAAAACACTTGTCACCTCAGCTCACTAGACATGCAGGATCTCACAAATATTTGCAATGAATTGAATGCGGAAAAAGCAGAATAAAAAGAAAAGAAAAGAAACTGAAGGATCTAGATGAAGTAGAAGTAAACACATAAACAAGCATGAGACAAATGCAGTAACACAGAAGGAAAACACACGAGAACTTCATCTAGATATGGGCGGTGACATAGTCACCTATGTTAGAGTATATTGACTTAGGAGTCAAGTGAGAACCCTTGATCATAGGTCATACTCATCGTTTAAGCTCAAAATGGGGTCGCCATTTTTCGTTTAAGCATCTTGATGTATTCACATCTTGTTGAGTTGCTTTGACTCATGTCTTGGAGTAAAGCTTCTCTAAGATGGGATAACATACCTTGGGTGGTGGAGTGATTCTTGCTGATGTAGTTGAACTTGTGTGGGTGCTCAAGGTTGATGTAGTCCATCAAGAATTTGGAGCACCACTTGGAGTTTGAGTTCATCTACCTACATGGGTTAGTTCTTGCAAGGAAGAGCACTTGTGTATCCCAAAATGACAATCATGAAGCTCAACATAGAATTTGTCAAAGGATATGTTTGAATGGTTTTGTGCTTCCTTGTCTTCAACCACCATTGTGTAGAGACTTGGTGATGTAGAGATTGCTCAAGATGTGAGTGAGTCGCAATCCCATGGAATTAGTTTCAACCAAGTACCTACATGGGTTAGACAACATGCAAGGTACAAATATATCCAAGACATAAGATAGTCATCATAAGAGATATATCATGGATTAGTCATAAGCTCATGTCTTGCATGTGTCCAATGGAGTTCCTACTCCATGTTTGAAGCATCAATGATGTTCAATTCTCCTCTTAGCCTGCAAAATACTTTCTCATCAAGTGGTTTAGTGAATATATCCGCTAATTGCTTGTCAGTGCGAACATGCTTAAGATTAATGTCACCCTTAGCAACATGATCTCGAATGAAATGATGACGAACTTCAATATGCTTAGTTCGAGAATGTTGTACGGGATTATGACCAATTTTGATGGAACTTTCATTGTCACAAAGCAGTGGAACATGTTTCACATAAATTCCATAATCTTTAAGAGTTTGGGTCATCCAAAGTAATTGAGAACAACATGAACCAGCAGCAATGTATTCCGCTTCGACGGTGGATAAGGATATCGAGTTTTGTTTCTTGGAGGACCAAGACACAAGAGATCTGCCAAGAAATTGATAGGTACCTGAAGTGGACTTCCTATCAACCTTGTCTCCGGCATAATCCGAGTCAGAATAGCCAACAAGATCAAAAGAAGACCTCTTAGGATACCAAATGCCAAAGTTTGGTGTGTGAATTAAGTATCTCACTATCCTTTTCACAGCCTTAAGATGACATTCTTTAGGAGCAGCTTGATATCGTACACACATGCATACACTTAGCATAATATCGGGACATGAAGCACATAGGTATAGTAATGAACCAATCATAGAACGATAAACCTTTTGATCAACCGGTTCACCATCTTTGGTCAAATCATTATGTCTACTAGTGGGCATGGGTGTAGACATACCTGTGCACTCTTGCATATAGAACTTCTTGAATAAGTCCTTGGTGTACTTCGTTTGAGAGACAAATGTACCTTCCTTAGTTTGCTTGATTTGCAAACCGAGAAAGAATTTGAGTTCACTCATCATAGACATCTCAAACTTCTCTGACATTAGCTTTCCAAACTTTTCACTAAAGAGAGGGTTAGTTGAACCAAATATGATATCATCAACATAGATTTGACATACAAATAGTTCTCCATTAACCCTTTTAGTGAAGAGAGTAGAATCAATTTTACCAATTTCAAAACCACTTGCAATAAGGAACTTGGTCAAGCACATATACCATGCTCTAGGAGCTTGTTTAAGACCATAAAGAGCTTTGTGAAGTTTGTAAACATGATTAGGTTTCTTAGGATTGACAAAGCCGGGAGGTTGTTTGACATAAACTTCCTCCTCTATTTCACCATTTAGAAAAGCACTCTTACTGTCCATTTGGTACAAGGTGATATTACAGTGATTAGCATAGGCGAGTAAGATGCGAATGGACTCAAGTCTAGCAACGGGAGCATATGTCTCACCATAGTCCATACCTTCGACTTGTGTGTACCCTTGGGCAACGAGACATGCTTTGTTGCGGACCACTTGTCCATCCTCATCTTTCTTGTTGCGAAACACCCATTTGGTACCAATGATGTTGTGGTTGTCGTCGGGCTTCTCAACCAATGTCCAAACTTGGTTGCTCTCAAAATTGTGTAGCTCTTCATGCATAGCATTTATCCAATCCAGATCTTCCAATGCTTCTTCAACCTTCATAGGTTCAATGCTAGAGATGAATGAATAGTTTTCACAAAAGTTAGCTAAACGAGTTTTTGAGCGAGTGATTCTCCCGGTTTGTATATCATTAAGGATTTGCTCGACGGGATGATCTTTGGCAATTCTTGCTCGAACTCGTGAGAGCTTTTGCTTGGGTCTTCGTTGAGCATCTTCTTCATTTTGTTCTTCTTCTTGGCCTTCTTCATTGTTGACGTTGTCATTCTCTTGTCGTGGTGGGGAAGGAGGTTGTTGATGTTCGTCTTGATGTACTTCCTCGTCTTCTTCATCTTGGTGTGTCCCACTTGTGGATGCTTCCGTGTCGATTCTTGGTTCACCTTGTCGTGAAGTAGAAGCTTCCACTTGGACGGATGACGTACTCTCCTTCACCTCCGTTGGATGAACTTTGCCAATGGACAAGTCTTGGATTGCTTCTGAAGGGTCTTTGTCTCCTACACCAATTGGCAGTTGCTCTACTTGCGAGCCATTAGATTCATCAAACTTCACATCTACCGTCTCTTCAACCTTTCGGGTGAAATTGTTGTAGACACGGTAAGTGTGAGAGTTTGAGCCATAACCGAGTAGGAAGCCTTCATGAGATTTAGGAGCAAACTTTGAACGACGATGCTTATCAAGAATGTAGCACTTTGAGCCGAATACTCGAAAGTATCCAACTTGAGGTTTGTTACCGGTGAGGAGCTCGTATGCTGTCTTGCTGAGTAGCTTGTGAAGATACAAGCGATTTGTTGCGTGACAAGCTGTCTCAACCGCTTCTGCCCAAAAGTGCTTTGGCGTCTTGTATTCATCAAGCATCGTTCTTGCCAATTCGATGAGCGTCCGGTTCTTCCTCTCAACAACTCCATTTTGTTGAGGTGTGTACGTAGCTGAGAACTCGTGTGAAATCCCTTCTTCGTCAAGAAAGGTGTCCACATTTGCGTTCTTGAACTCCGTTTCGTTGTCACTCCGAACCTTCTTGATCTTCACTTCAAACTGATTTTGGGCTTTCCTAGCGAAGTTTTTGAAGATCTTCTGGACCTGCAACTTGTCATTAAGAAAGAACACCCACGTAAATCTTGAAAAATCATCAACTATAACAAGACCAAAAGAATTTCCACCGAGACTTTTGTAGGCGTTGGGACCAAAAAGATCCATATGAAGTAGCTCGAGTGGCCTCCTTGTGGTCATGATATTCTTCACAGGATGCCTTCCTCCAACCTGTTTACCTGCTTGACAAGCACTGCAAAGTCTATCCTTATCAAATATGACATCGTTAACTTCAAGGATATGATTTCCTTTAATAAGCTTGTCAAGATTTCTCATGCCAACATGACCTAGTCGTCTATGCCACAACCAACCTTTTGAGGATTTAGCAATGAAGCAAGTTTTAGGTTGTGCCTTTTTAGAGAAATCGACAATGTAAAGATCACCTCTACGCACACCGGTAAAGACCATTTTATGATTGTCTTGACGAAACACTTGGCAATCTACCTCAGTAAATAGAACATTTAGGCCAAAATCAGCAAGTCTAGATACTGAAAGTAAATTGTAGCCGAGAGATTCAACGAGCATGACATTTTGAATGAAACTATCATGTGAGATGGCCACCTTACCAAGGCCAACTACTTTACCCTTTGAATTATCACCAAAGGTGACATATTTTCGAGGCCGTCATTTTCAGCAAGCTCACGGAACATCTCTTCATCTCTGGTCATATGATCAGTACATCCACTATCAAGAACCCATTCCTTTCAACCTGACGCATATCCTCGAAGATTTGCCGTAAGACCAAAATGTCTCATTGTATCATCAAGGTCCAAGTCACTACCATCATCATCATAGTATCCATGTTCATTAGGATCTTGTGACTCATCATTTCCTAGAGAGGGTAATTCATTAGATAAATGGTCGTCAAAGTGGTCACTTTTATGAATTCTTATAGCTTCAAATATAATATCACTAATGATTCCAACATCTCCTTTAGCATGCTTGAGATTGGTAAGCTCAAATAGACAATCACCAAGCTTAGGATCACTAGAGTTCATCTTACTCAAAGCAATAGATTTATGGAGAATTTTATCCAAATTTTTCAAGGAATGATCGGGAAATCGTTCCTCAAGAAATTTCCATATAGTGTAGGCACAATTAAGAGTAGGCAAACTAGCAATCAAATTTTTGGGCAATCCTCTAATGATGAGTTCAATGGTTCTAAGATTGCGAATCATGTCAATATCCTCATCTAGGGTAGGATGCAAAGGATCAATATGAGGTGCACAAGGGCTAGCAATATACTTGTTTAAATGATATTGATTGAAGATTACAAGCATCTCATTTTTCCACTCATGAAAGTACTCTCCATCAAGAATAGGCACTCTATGTCTAAGACTTCCTAAGGTAGACACATCCATCTTCCTCCAATGGTAATTAAACCAAGGCAATGGAGACCAAAGCTCTGATACCACTTGTAGGATCTAGAAGAAGGAGATGTGTCTAGAGGGGGGGGGTGAATAGACACTTAATGCTAAAGTTGCACTTTTTAAGGTTTTTCGGTTTAAGTGGAGTTCGGGCACAATTTTAACATACACAATACATATCAAGCAAGCATGCAAAAAGTATATAGGCAGCGGAAAGTAAAGCATGCAACTTGCAAGAATGTAAAGGGAAGGGTTTGGAGGATTCAAACGCAATTGGAGACACGGATGTTTTTCCCGTGGTTCGGATAGGTGGTGCTATCCTACATCCACATTGATGGAGACTTCAACCCACGAAGGGTAACGGTTGCGCGAGTCCACGGAGGGCTCCACCCACGAAGGGTCCACGAAGAAGCAACCTTGTCTATTCCACCATGGCCATCGCCCACGAAGGACTTGCCTCACTAGCGGTAGATCTTCACGAAGTAGGCGATCTCCTTCCCTTACAAACTCCTTGGTTCAACTCCACAATCTTGTCGGAGGCTCCCAAGTGACACCTAGCCAATCTAGGAGACACCACTCTCCAAGAAGTAACAAATGGTGTGTTGATGATGAACTCCTTGCTCTTGTGCTTCAAATGATAGTCTCCCCAACACTCAACTCTCTCTCATAGGATTTGGATCTGGTGGAAAGAAGATTTGAGTGGAAAGCAACTTGGGGTAAGCTAGAGATCAAGATTCATATGGTAGGAATGGAATATCTTGGTCTCAACACATGAGTAGGTGGTTCTTTCTCAGAACATATGAGTAGGAATGGTGTATGTGTTCTGATGGCTCTCTCTTCGAATGAAGAGGTGGTGGAGGGGTATATGTAGCCTCCACGCAAAATCCAACCGTTACACACAATCTACCAATCTCGGTGGGACCGAATCAGAAAAATCGGTCTGACCGAAATAGTAAACCTAGTGACCGTTAGGAATTTCGGTGGGACTGAGATGCAACTCGGTAGGACCGATTCGGTTAGGGTTTGGGAAAATCCAAAACTCGGTTTGACCGATTACTCAAACTCGGTGGGACCGATTTTGGTAATAAGTGAAACTGAGAGTTGG
Organism: Triticum monococcum; assembly: GCA_034509565.1. Classification (NCBI taxonomy): domain Eukaryota; kingdom Viridiplantae; phylum Streptophyta; class Magnoliopsida; order Poales; family Poaceae; genus Triticum; species Triticum monococcum. Next base: position 21,026,280 of record CM067847.1, read on the forward strand.
TCAAGCAAACTCGGTGGGGCCGATTGCATATCTCGGTGGGACCGAAGATATTGCAACATGTAACAGAGAGTTTGCAAGCCCATCTCGGTGAGACCGAGATCCGTATCGGTGGGACCGAATTGCTAGGGTTTGGCAGTGGCAAATGACAAGTGAAACTCGGTGGCACTGACAGAATCGGTATGACCGAGTTTGGCTTAGGGTTTAGGTCATTTGTGGAAGTGGGAAAGTAGCTGAGGATTTTGGAGCATATCATTAAGCACTTGAGCAAGAGGCTCATTAAACAACACCTCATCCCTTCTTGATAGTATTGGCTTTTCCTAAAGACTCAATGTGATCTTGGATCACTAAAATATATAAAATGAAGAGTCTTGATCTTGAAGCTTTAGCCAATCCTTTGTCCTTAGCATCTTGAAGAGGTTCCCACAACCTTTAGTCCATGCCACTCCATTGTTGAACTTATCTGAAATACACTAGGTAAAGGTATTAGTCCAACAAGAGATATGTTGTCATCAATTACCAAAACCACCTAGGTAGCACTTTTGCTTTCACGGGCATATAGTATTTGTTCTCGACGATGCCCGGCCCGCATCCTCGCCGTCAACCCGTTCGTCACGACGTCCGGCTGACCCATGTCTGGGACTGGGCTCCGCCGGGCTAGCACTGGGCGGTGGTACCTGGAGGGGCGCGCCGCTTGGTGAGGAACACAGCCTCGGGTCCCGTCGTCGACCCTGATCTCCTTTGGTGGCGCTCGCGTCGGCCACATTTGGTTTGTCGTCGTGTTAGGGAGGAGGACGAGCACATCCATCGCTACATGGCTGCTATGGACGTCAGGTACTCCAATACCTGGCAGGTTCTTTGGGTAGATGACCGGAGATATGATCCTGTGATGGTTCCTTCTCTTTGGGTGTCCACCGCTCGCGCCCCAGGAACCGCGAGTGGCCTAGATTCTTTTGTAGTATTCGAATGAAACAGATGACGGCTCCCAATATCTGAACAATACCGGGGAGGATGATGATAACATATTCGATCTCGACGACCGAGCTGATGAAGTCATGGACTATGATTATGATTATGATGACGCAGACAATGTTTATGATGACACAAACAATGTTGATCTTGAAATAACAAAGACTACCGGCGAGGTATATTTATATAAGCAGGCGTCTGGTGATCATCACATGTTTTTTTATTTGAAGATATATATATTAACGAATCGATCTTTCTTCTTTCAGCCCTCCGGATCGAGCAAATCTGCTTCTACAGATAGCGGGACAAAGCGAGGTCCGGGCAAAAAGTTGAAGGAGGGTGTAAAGTACAACATCGACTCCATCAAAGCTGATGGCGAACCCCTCACACCTAAGAACATTGCGAACAAGTGGACTCGTCAGTGCGGAGTTCTTGTGAAGGACCAACTCCCGATCTCCATTCAAGAATAGAAAGAGCCAAAAACTAAACGTCGAGATGTTACTTGGGTCGACGACAGAGCAAAACAAAATCTTTGGGAATCTCTGATGGAACATTTCACCCTACCAGATTATTTCGCTGATGCAGATGTGCAGAAAGTCAAGGACGCTGCTCTTAAGAAGATGGCAATTGCATTCAACACCCACAAGAAAACTGTATGTGCCAACTACCTCGCTACAAAAGGGAAGACTCCAGAATTCAAGGGAACACTTGAGAAGCAAAGAGAACACTAGCCCGCTTTCGTGAAATTCAAGGAATCAGAATTATCTAAGGAACGGTCGAGAAAAAACAAGGCCAATGCCGCAAAAAAGACGCAGATCCATAGGCTGGGTCCAGGTGGCTACGCGGTGGCAATGCCTAAGTGGGATAACTCTAAGCAAGAGATGGAGTATGCAGGGGTCACTCTGGTTACTAGGAGCTGGCCCCCCATGTGCAGAACTTGGTTCTATGCGCATGGAGGGGCGTTGGACCCGAAGACAGGCCTGGTTTCCAAGAAGGAAAGTCTAAAAGGAGCATGTCAAAAGTTACTTAACGCAATAGAAGATGTTAAAAAGGGGGTGTTCACGCCCAACAGAGAGAACGACGAGCTTACGCGTGCCCTGGGAAATCCTGAACACCCGGGAAGAACACGAGGCAAGGGAGTTATTCCCTGGTATGAGGGCTTTTCGGAATGGAACGATGACTACAGGACCCATGCAAGAAAGAAGATGGAGGAGGAGGAGAAGAGGAAGCTGGAGGAGGAGCAGAGGAAGCAAGACACAGAACGCCTTCAAGGCCTAGAAGCAAGGCACGCGGACTTGGCACTCAAATTCCAGCAGCAGCAGCAGCAGATTGACTCACTTAGCCAGGAAAGGGGGTCTCAGCAGCGGCAGTAGGAAGCGGATGATCATCCAGCATTGGATAGCACCGTCCCATCCATGCCGAGAAGCAGCGTTGGTTCCGCCCCGGGCGAGGCACTGCTCGATACATACCCTGTGGATGACATCATAAACAACACTAACTATGAGCTACACTTCAAAATGAAGAACATATCCATGAAGGTGGCGGACGCAGTTGCTTTTACAATTACCCCCGAAGCAACCTTCCATTGCGCCCCGATTTCAGCGGGCTATGCTCGTGTCTTGGTTGATGAGGTGGTGGACCCATATTCGGGGCTACAGCTTGACATTCCTGGAGGTGACGACGAGCACACACTGGGAGAGGCCATACATCGTATCATCCTATGGAGAAAGGATTGCATCAACTTTCGAAGTCCACCGAGACCGCTTCTGCCGACTCCTCCTCGAAGTCCGCCATCGAGTCAGCAGAGTCCCGCTCCTCCAAGTCTACGAACGCGTGAGCAGACTCCTGCTTCAAGTCCGGCACAGCCTCAGGCCACTCCTCCCGTTTCAAGTCCGACACCGTGTCAGACCACACCTCTTGCTTCATGTCCGGCATAGCGTCCGGCCACTCCTCCTGCTCCAACTCAGCCACGTCAGCCGTCTCCGCCGCCTCAGCAATCGCAGAAGAGACCCGCCGCATCTATGGTGCGTAGCGGTACGAGTCGAGGTAGTACAGGCAGTACAGGCGGAGACAAGCGATATAAATATGGTCCAAGCAGCCTCACGCCTCTTCCTTAGAGGCCTTACGACATGACCGAGGAGCAAAACAATGCCATAGTGTTGGCAGAAGTGGACGCCCATTTTGGACCGAAACCGGCAACGCCGCCGAGGGAGAAAGTGCCTGAGGAAAAGATGACAACTTCATTCGTATGGCTAGACCACCAGCTCCCAAGCCTGTTAACTCAGACTATGAGCGCCAAATCAGGAAGGCACATCGAGCACGACTACAGAAAGAAGCGAGCTCAAGCTCGAGCCAAAAAGCAGCTGCCAAAAAATGCGGGAAAACCGTTCCCCAGCTGGGAGAATAGGCGGCGCAATCGATCCCCCAGTTGTTGTGCCAACAACACGTGAGAGTACGCGCGCCCAATATTATTGTGGGTAAACAGTTTACGTTCCCGAGGTGGGCAATGTGGTAATAACCGAGGAGCATATAATGCAGGATGAAAATCTCAAGATCACTGTTGGACAGCTCCTCGATATCGAGCCCATGTCTCCGCTTAGAGAGGAGGAAATAAAACAGAAATATGTCCAGGGCCAACCTTTGGTCGAGCCAGACGAGGTCAAGACCTCCCAACGAGAATGTATGAATTGCATCAATGGTACATGAACATTACCAAGATTTCCAATCGAGAGTCCCTCATGGTGAAAGTCGAGGAAGATCATTACTTCCATAAGAAAGCTCTGTCCGTTGAGTATTCAGAACTATTTCAGTTATTCAATCAAGATTCACTCGACAAATCTCTCGTCAGTTGCTATTGTCTGTAAGTGATTTCTTTCTGTAATTTAAGTCTCAAGCTAGCTCTAGTGCTCATTGATTGATCATTAATTACCTGTAATTATATATCCTCACTATATATTATTTTCGGTGGTATTATGCAGGATGAAGATATATGAAATGAAAAAAAGTGGACGCTATGGCATTGGGTTCATTGACTCAAATACCATTAATGAATTCACATGGAAATTGGAATACTGTAAACAAGATATAGAGAAAAGCATGCTAGAGTTCTTGAAGTGCCTCAATAGCAATATAGATATACTACTTCCTTACAACTTCGAGTGAGTCACACTGTCTTAATAAGTGTATAGGGTTTAGGGTTATAGTTGATTAGTGTTATGCACATGCCCACTTAATTTATACATGCAAACGTATGCGCATGCAGGTACCACTTGATCTTGTTAGACATTAGAGTTGACGAAGGAAAAGTTGAAGTACTGGACTCACTACTTAAAAAAGATAGTGACTACAACATCGTGAAGGGGATAGTTGACAGGTAATTTCAATCATTATTAACTATATCTCGGCCTATTTAGTTCGTCATTTCCTGATATGAACTATTTTTAATAACCCCTTTATTAATTTTCTTTGCCGGTGGGCAGGGCTTGGGCAAAGTACATCAAGGTGACTCCAGGAAAATGGTGAAAAAAGCTATTTTGGTATCGACCCAAGGTACGTAATTAAGTAGTACTAGCTAGCTAGCAACCATTTCTTTAATTCTTGTTTCAATACCATTAATTAATTAACATGCTTGATTAATTACTATCTGATTAAATTCTATTCTCGTAAAGGCCCTGAAGCAGGCGCCGAGGACTGAAGTGTGTGCATACTACGTTTGCGAGACATTCACATGATGGCGTCCGAAAGGAGCACATCTGATAGACAGCAATGCGTACGTTTGCCAGAACACTATTCACAATCTTACATGATTGTCAATATCTAGTCACACAACTAATACACATGCATATGATCTCCTTCTTAACAGTTCCATGACGTGCGGGAGCAGCTCCTATCAGAGAAGCGCATACGAGCACTTCAAGAGGAAATAGCGGGATTTTTGCTCGACCAGGTCATAGATCCCAAAGGAGAATACTATTACCCGCTACCGCCCCATGAACCACTTGTCATCGTGCTCCGGAGGCACCAAGGCAACATGTAGGAGAAATTGTATGTATGCATGTGTATGTGTGAATAATTAATGGTGGTTGTGAGACATTCGATTATATATATATGAGCTATTCTGTTACACGTAACAGAATATTCGAGCGGTTGTATATATATATATATACACACACATTTATGGATTGTATCAAAAGTTTGGATAGTTTCCGCAAGTAAGTAGCTTTATTTCCTTCATGAGTAATATTGTTGGTGGCCACAAAGCCAACAAGGATGGAGCGACCAATCTATAACAACCAAAACTTTGAAATTTTAAAAACATCTAATTTTTGGAATTTTAATGAAGGAGCTTCCAAATTTTTGGCTGTCAAAAAATTCAAAAAAATATGGTTTCAAAATGTATCACTTCCAAAACCTTAAACATCCATAAAATTTAGATATATTTCGCGGGGGCGCGCAGGGGGGGGGGGGGGGGTTGGAAGATGTCGGAAAGGAAAAAGGATGAACAAGAGTAGCTGACATGTGCGGGCCATACCAATAGAAATACGTGCATTTTACTATATTATTTGTATGAGATGATGGAGATAAATACATACCATTTGGTTAATGTCATTTGTAACCTTTAAGTTATCATCTTGCACAAATTGTGTAGTGTTTCATTTCTTATTTGTACATGGTGGTGGATGGGATACATATCATTTAATTGGTACAATTAGTTACGTTTATTATTTCTTTTACTCGACTTACCATCACACATTAATTACATATTATTTCATTCCTTATTTATATGATGTAGAGGAGAGGAAGACGTACGGTATAATCCATCAATTACGTATTATTTTCTTCATTGTTTGTGATGGTGATGGGGAAAAAACATGCCATATTTTATTATCATTACTTACCCTTATAATAATGCACTGATTACGTATTGCTTCCTTGAATATTTGTACTAGGTGGTGGAGTGGAAGAAAATTCATATAATTGATCACTCTTTATATACGAACTTATCATCATGAATTAATTGAGTATAGCTTCATGGTAGAGACGAAGACATTCATTACATACTCCACATTAATATTAAAGACTTCCCGCAAAAAACATTAATATTAAAGACTAATCATACAATACAATGCATTGGAGGATTTTCTCTACAAATTTACCATATCTCTAAAGAGAGCACACTAAGAGCCAGGGATGGCTTGATACACAGTAACAAATAAAAGCTAGTGAAATAAAGTAAGGAGAAACCCGAATATCTATTTTGAACCCTCATTACCTCCAGTACTTGCAATACTGAAGAAGAAACTAATGCTAACAAATAGAAGATATGCCTTTTATCCATCAGTTAACAACGGGGGTGAAAATGATGAAACATTCAAATAGCAAGCCATAGCACCCCACTACATCACCACCATGTGGGCTCCCTTGGATAAAAAACAGGTGCATGCAAGGGAAGCACGAAATGTACAAGTAAACCTTGACCCGGTCCTCTTCCTCTTCATCACAACTTTTCCAAATAAATGTTCCAATTCTGGTGACCGAAAAGATTTCTGGTGCAATTATATATTAACACACAAATATAGGTAAACTACATGCACAATCATTACATATACATAAGAGTTGGGTAGTTTTTTGGGATACCCGTGGAAGAAAAACAAGAGATGGGAGCGGGGAAGAATTGTTGGGAGGTTCGACGAAAGAAGGTTGAAACATCAACCTTACATTCTTTTTAAGATATATTATGTACCATTTTATTATTACGGTAATGCTAAAAATCTGACGTGAGATTTTTGAGCATGGCAAATCAATTGTTTTTTATGGAAAATTTAGTTGGCGCGAGGATGGCAAATTTAGTTTACGAGAACGGCAATTTCTTGGCAAAAAGAAATGAACTGAGACGGATTTGCCATGCCTACAAACTAAAATTGCCATAAAACACGTTCAATTTGCCATGGTAAAAATTGGATGCCAGATTTGTAGTGGAATCCTATTATCAACTAGTAGAATGCCCTTGTGTTGCACGGGCTATAATGCATTTAAATAACAAGAAAATGATTATGGTGATCTTCGAGGTTGAAGTTCATTTCTCCCTCACATGTCCGAGTGTGCTCGGACATCAAACATGCACCCAGTAGGCTCAAAAAATCCCAACCATCTAAACAGTCAGGGCTCCCCCAAATACAAACCATATGTGTGGGAGAAATGCGTTTGTCTCAACTATTTGACATGTTATCTCCAATGGTGCAATCCAACAAAAACCCCACCCAACAACACACCCGTTCCTTTCCGTTCACGGTGATGGGTTGAAATGCATTTGTTGGGTTTCTCGATAGCTATCAAACCAAATGATAGTCTGACTTGCGTACATGAAAGTAAGCACCATGTTAACCACATATTAGCTACTTGGCAAGTACGATGTGAAGATTACAGGCATGCCATTTCCGTGCATTTACACTACAAAAAGAAGCAAGGAATAATTGCCTGATCACCGCGCACTTGCAATTGGAAGTGTTGTCATCTTTCACATTATAGAGAGAGAAAAATGTAAAACATGGGAGTTTATTCCGCTTCATTTGTGAAATCTTACATGCATATAAAATTCATTGAGTAGACATATAGCTTGGATTAAAATTATATTGCAAAGAATTATATTTATTAAACACGTGAAACAAATTAACCAGGTGAATATCCATGAGCAAAAGATTGTCTGCCCAAAATCTGTGGGATATGAGATGCATAAACATTGCAGAATATCTTCACTTTCCTGTAGGCATTGTACAATGGCCAGTCAAATTTAGAAGTCATAGAGAATGATATAAATAATAACGAGTAAGGAAGGAAATATGAAATTTGATGATTAAGGAACACATGTGCAATAGAGAATTATAAATGATGTTACTTCTGTAATTTCCTTGTGAGAGAAGTATATTACCTTATGAAAGCAAGCAGTCATGTGAGATAGAGATAACTGCGGAAATAGAAAAAAATAGGATAATAAAATTCCAATATAGAATCAGAAATCTTTGTAGCCCTGGAATTTTATCTATCCATATTGTATTGGAAAACAGAAACCATTATTAGTAGAATTTTATCTATACATGTTAATGCTTAAGCATAAATTATGATGACAATACATAATTTACTATTTGTAAGATGATGATCTCGAATTCAAGTTGTTCTTCAATGGAAATTCAACAATACACACAACAAGATGCATATATAAGGTTACAATCCGGTATTTACTCCATCATCACCTACAAAATTAGAAGAATGCTTTATCAAAAAATAAAAAAAGGTGCTAAGATGGATGCCAATTAAGAAACATTATGACCGTGCACCCTATGAGCTCTCTCACGCCATCACTGATTTTGGCCGTTCCCTGTCATTCTTGTTCGTCGGATGCACCAGCCTGGATGTCCAAGGCCCGCTTCTCTGGGAGCAAAATTGGTAGCGTCTCGTTCATTCCTTGATGGACAGTCCAGGTGTGCATCATAAAAATATGCGACGACTCTGGGGTCCGGGCGATGCTACCCTCCCGGCACCTCGCTCCTTAATCAATCATCCTGCCCGACCCCTAAAATCCCCTCCCCTCTCCTCCCCTCCCGATCTCGGCGAAACATTGTGCGCCGTCGAGTAGTCTCCCGACCTCGCCATGGTTCCATGGTTCAAGTTATTGTTGGATGGGGATGGACGAACTTCCGACGATGGCACGAAACCCTCCGCTCCCAGGTTTGGGAAATACCTTCCTGCTCCCTGTCTATCGATCCATCTGGCTCGCCTCCTCGCCTTCTCTCCTCACACCCCTCGGGTCGACGGTCAGCACCACGGAGGCCAGGCAGCAAACAATTGGTAGCCTCCACCCCACAACAAGGTGCCCCTATCTTCCCTGGAGTGCCTTGAATCCTCACCCGCTTCATGGAGGCTCAAGTGTCACCACCCCTATTGCTCCTCCCTGTACTTGCTGAAATTCGTTGCTGATGTTCTAGAGTCGATCAAGGCACTTCTCGAAACATACTTAAATGTAATATTAGTCCTTCTATCATCTAGGAAACACAGGTCGCTGATTTTGGTATTAACTTTATTACTCAAACTGTAACTGGCAAAATGGTTACTAAGTTTATCTCTTTTAGTCAGGCTTTTATTAACACTTGTAACAACTTGCCCAATTTTTGCTGAATGTATTGTTGGATATAATAATTCAAGAAAATTATTATTCGTTGCCAAAAGTAAGGGTGGTCCTGCATTAAATTTGTCTTGTTCATCATCCTCAGTTTTTTTGGATTTTCTTTATTAACTACATCTCTTGATCTTATAAGTACTTACATCATAGGGTGATACGGATACAAAGATTGAGACACCGAAAATGTATTGTTATAAGGGACCTATTGAGCAAGGAGAGACACAAGCAAGCTTTTTTAAGAGCCGAATAAGTTATCTTCTCGACCATGGCCCCACGACGTTGCCTTTTACTGATGGAACAACTCTGGTTATTTTTGCAAGGCGTGGTGAAGTGATGAGGAAATATAATAATGTATGATTTGTTGTGATGACCATAAAAATAAAGATACCTGAGACAGGTATGTTCCGTTTGCTGTAGCAATTATTGAATATTTGCATTTGTAAATTGTATGTCTGCTAGAATTGTGCACAACTTGTTAGTGTTACATGATATTAAAGGTTAGGGATGGTGAAACTATGATTGTTCGCTTAATTAATAACTATGCATCATAAAAGGGCACCAGGATGCATCCTTGCCAACATTTTGAGTGGGATTATAATACCTGTAGGTTCCCTATGTTGCTTTTGTTGCGCTACTGCACATCATTCAGTGTGCTAACAGAAGCAAATATATATGAATCTTGGGATTAAGAATTCATCGATATCTGTATGATAAGGTTATTTAGAACAATTCCTTGAGTAATGTTACTCACTGGGAGTTCCTGCAGATTTTGCTTCACCATGCATAGTTAAAATTTGCCTATTCACAAACCTTCAGCTGCCGTAGATGATGCATGGGCACTGGAGTAAATATGTTAACTATAAACTAAACTGTTGATTCACTAACTACTTTTTTCCAACTATCTTCAGCAAGGATAAACTAAATATGATTCTTTTTTGAGTTTTTTAGGAAATGCTTAATCCTGAATCCATAATAGATCAATTGTTAAGGTTATACTGAACCACATATTTATTACTGGGTAGTACTATTGTCTATTAATTAATTTTTTAAGTAAATTAATGCCCGCCTCTTACTAGACATTTACAAAACATTAGGCTCGTCAGAAGCTTCTTACTAAAAATGAAGGCCCTTCTGAATCTATTGCATGTATATGCTCACGTCATGCACATGTTTTTCTTCCTCTATTTTTCAAATGCTTCAGAATCATTTGCGGAAGTAGTATAGCCTGTAGACATGTAGGCGTTGAACTCGTCAACTAAACGCTAATGCAAGCAGAGTTGTAAGGAAGATATATAGGTTTTGATCTGCTGAGAGGTCATGCAATGCTTCCCTAATCCCATTTAAGTTCAGATTTACCTCCAAAACATTGCATGGATTTTTGCACATGAAAGCTACATCCTCTGTACCAAAATGCAAGACTTTTTTTTTGTTTTGCATAGGGCATAAAAACGTCTTACATTTTGTTACAGAGTGTACTTTATTTCTTTAACTTCTTACAGTTCAATTATAGGTAAGATATGTGCCATGCTTAATGAAGAAGCATGACAGTTTCATGGGTGAGTTTTTGTTTTCCAACCATAGACACTTTTCTTCTTGAGATAACTAGACACTCCTAGCTTGTGTAAGGAATGACTTTACCTGATACGTTGTGCACATCTTTGCAGGGTCTGTTGCAAGACATAGGAAAAGAATTTAAGTCAATCTCAATCTAAGATGACGTCAGAAACCAAAGATGAAGCATTTACATATATAACTTTGACTTTCTGAAATATAAGAATAATCATCCATGTTTTTCTTTTAGTTTGGAAATTAGTACGATGATCATTGATTAGGGATGCATACATGCATGTAATTTCAGCTTTGGAAGTTAGATTCAACAATTATGTGACATGTCTTGCAGTGTGTACTACGCCACTTAAGAAGAGCATAAATTTCATCCGGTGGCTTTAGCAGGGTTAATCTGTATATCAATGTTTCGCCAATTCATGAGTCTATAACTCTTGTGGCCTACATATTTTTATTCAGGTTACCGCTATTAACTGTTAGATGTGTTCTATTATTATGTCAAGTTATTTTTTGACCTTTTTATTTGGAAGTAGCCATAAGCTACAAACTGAAATGGAAATAACATGCCCTACCTTAGTATTTTTCTCTGTGTGTTGTTAGTTGCTACTTACCAGACTACCAACGCTTCAAAACAAAATAAAAAAATTACGTGAAAAACTTTTTCAAACTATTTTATCCTTTTAATATATTATTTTCATCTATGTTGCTTTTGTCTCTTTATATTTACACAAGTTCCTACCATTCTAAAGTCAAAATAGACGGGTGCAGCAACGCGTGCCATCATGGTCTAGTTAAAGGTAGGAGAGGGAAACAAAATATAAGCTTGTCTTTGATCTTTCATATAAATGGCATCAGATCAACAAGCACTATAGTCCATGATTTTTTTCACGTGACAATATATTTTCCTGGCCGTCTTCGTAGTCTCTTCCTCTCAGGTAATAGCACATGTTGTCGTGTTGTGAGTAGATCATCGATGGGATGCGGATCAAGCTATCTGATTTAGTTGGATCGGCAACCAAGCCGAAAAGCAAGATGAAGGGATATCCGCCTACTATATGCTCAGAGGAGGTTGAGCCCTCACCGCTCAGAGTAGGTTGAGGAGTCGTGCCTCACCGGCGGCACCGCCAACCAGATCCTCCTCCAGTCCGTGTAATCCGAGAAGAGCGTCCACGTCATCTATGGGTGGACATGGAGGGAAACATTGGTGCATCTCAGGAGCGAGGGAAGGGAGTGTCAGCGGCGGCGAAGAGAGGAAATCAGGTGAGAAAACCTAGCCAGCCGAGAGAGATAGATAGATAGAGAGAGAGAGAGAGAGAGAGAGAGAGAGAGTACATTCGGAAACAAAAGATGCAGTGCTGGTTAGTAGAGATGCGTACGGATGCGGGGGTGATTTATTTGGATGGCCCGCCCGTGCCTTGATTGACCTGCCCATGCATGTTTCCTAGGTTTTTGGTATGTGATCTTTTGTAATGGAACAAACATGTGTTTTGGTAGGTGTCTCACATGACATACCATATAGTAGAGATTTGGTGCGTGATTTTTTTTCTAGGCAAAGGGGGATGTACAAGTGCAGGGAAGCAACAACATATGGTAAGTGCGATCCTAAAAGTACGTGATTTTTTACTCCTTTTGCAATGATTTTTAAAGAGATAAAAGCCAGTGGTACGGGGGTAGTGGAACGTGGGAGGAAATAAAACCGAACGAAAATAAAACCAGAGTACCAGGCTACTAACTGCTCCATTAGGAGTAGACATTAAGAGTAGAGATGTGGTCCGACAAATAGAAAATTAGGTTTTATTTGGTAAGCACTTGCCTCAACAAAGATAATATTATTTTATTTGCCAAATCAATAAGATATGCAGTACTTGAGGTCGTTTTTAAGGAAACCATTAATTACCTATGTTAGTACTCCATCCTTTACTGAATATAAGTCTTTTTAGATATTCCAAGACGAAGTACATATGAAGCAAAATGAGTGAATCTACACTCTAAAATATGGCTATATACATATGTACTCCTTATTATTGAAATCTCTAGAAAGACTTATATTTAGTAACAGAGGGTACTAACTTATCATCATGTATTAATTGATTCCTTATTCGCACTATCAGATAGAAATACATATCTTATAGTAATTTGTATCATTTATTGCAATTATGATTTACTAGTAACTTATCATGATGCTTTGATTGCAAATCATTTCCTTCCTAATTTGTACGAATATTATTCATATCATTAATTACTTTTTTTATATACTTCCTCTGCTCCTAAATATTAGTCTTTTTAAAGATTTCAATATGAATTATATACGGACCAAAATAAGTGAATCTTCACCCTAAGATATGTGTATATACATTCGTATGTAGTTCTTATTGAAATTTCTAAGAGACATATTTAGGAACGGATGTATATAGACATATTTTAAAGTGTAGATTCACTCATTTTGTTCTGTATGTAGTCATTTGTTGAAATATCTAGATTGACATATATTTAGGAACGGAGGGAGTACATGGTAGCAAATAAAAGCGAGTGAGATAAAGGAAGGACAAATCTCTGCCGATCAAACCCAATGTGTTTTTATTTCCGAAAAGAATGTTTGTATGGAATCCTCCGTATATTTCTAGTACAGTACATGCAATAATGAACAAGAAACTAATTAAGGGTAATAAATACGGAATAGAAGATATGGCCATTTTCCATCAATGAACAAATAGAGGTGAAAATGGGGAAGCAGTAATGCAGCAAGCACTAATTTGCATCCAAAAGCGACACGAGTACAAGTAATCTCCTTCGTGTTTGAGCGAGAGGTTTCTGCGCTCTATTCCCCCTTCCTCCTCCTACTCTTCTGCTCCTCGCCTTCGATCGTCCGTTTCTGTGTAGCTCTACCCCTCACTATTACTAGCCTAGCCAAAATGAAGATGCTCTGCTGCTTCGGGATCCGCGCGGGACCTGCTCAGCCTGTTCCTTGGAAGGATCAATCCGTCGTGATGGCCAGCGTCGGCGTGAACAACGTCCGCGCGGCCGGCGAGGGCGGAGTCGACCCACCTAAGGGCTACGAGGAATGCCACCTGCCGGCGTGCCGCCTGCGCGGGAGCCCTCGCCTCGCACCCATCGCTAAGGAAGCGGAGGGCTACGGTACGGCAGAGCGACCGGCGTGGCGCGGGGCGTACGGGGCGGCGGGGAAGCCGCGGGACCACGGGGTGACCATGCAGGACACCGTGTCGATGCGCCCGTCCTTCTGCACTTGGGTCGACGGCTCGCGCATGCACTTCTTCGCCGTCTTCGACGGCCACGGCGGCCCCGTGGTAACCTAGCTGCACCCCTCTACGAACGTGGCCACACTCCAGCTCAACACCGACTTGTCTGTACACTAATTTCCGTGGTGGTGCAGGTGTCGGTGGTACTGAGGGACCACATGCACGCGATCCTGGTGGACGAGATGAGCCGCGCGGCCGCAGCCTACCGGAAGAAGCAGCAGCAAGACGAAGAGGCGGAGCTGTGCGCGTGGAAGGGCGCGCTGAGAAGGAGCTTCGCACGGGCGGACGAGCTGGCGGCGTCGGGGGTGCCGGCGGGCAGCATCATGGGGTCCACGGCGGTGGTGGCGCTCGTGGTCCGCGGCCGCATCCTCGTGGCCAACTGCGGCGACTCCCGCGCCGTGCTCTGCCGCGCTGGCCGCGCCGTCCCGCTCTCCCAGGACCACAAGGTGAGCACGCTGCTGGCGTCATGTGTGAGCTTGATATATTGTGTTTCTTTCCTCGTCCAATATTTGGTGGGGATTAATGTTAGCTTGATGTGCGGATGGAGCTGGCACGGCCGGACGAGCTGGCGGCGCCCGGCGTGCAGGGGATCCTTACCAGGTCTCGAGCTTTAGGTATGCATAGCGTTAACCTTCTTTTAAAATAGTCAATGTCTTTTTTTTTGCGAGGTTAAAATAGTTAATGTCAAGAAACTGGAGTAAAAAATAACAACAACTATCGTTCATGCATGTATGGAAAATGTGTTCCCAGCTCTGCATGCGTCGTGTTATGTCACAAGCAAACAAGGCTCCTTCCTGGCTTTGTCAGCTACTGCCTACTGCTCAATGCCTCTGTTGGCATTGGCCGTTAATTCGTTCTTACAAAATATTTTTTTGCAACTATCTTCTTATGAGAAAGAAAGAAAAGCCTACTATATATAAAAAATAAAGTGGTAATTTGTCAAGTAATTTAGTTTAATAAATAAAAATGTGTCGTTTTGCTCCCATGCATTATTAGTGCTGGATTTGTTAAGTTCTTTTTTCGTGAATACGTTCGATGCGTGTATCTTTGCATTGATAGAATGGGGGGAAAAATTAGATAGTGCAATCGTTAGGTCACGTACACACAGAGGCATGGTTGAGGATGCAAAGTGAGCATTAGGAGTGTGTGCTCAGACCTAGGTGTTGCGAAAGTTCAGATTACATACAATATCCGGTCTCCCCCTTTGGCACCAGTGGCAGCCCAACGACGCGCTTCGTCAACGATGACAGTGATAAGTCTGGTGCTACAACGTTTCCTTGTCTTGTGAGCATAGAACACGGAGAGGCTCGTGCTGCAAATGACGGGAGGCAAGGTGATCAATAGTCTAGCATCTGTTATGGTAAGCAAACCAGACGAAGAATGTAACGTTGAGAGGTGCCCATTTTGGATGTAACGTTTCGAGTAGATGATTTTTCATATAAAAAACTTTTTCATCCGAGTTAGTATGCAAAAATTATGTCCATTTTTACAATTTTTAGAGAGATTTTGCAAATAAAGTCAAAATTCACATCTGCAAATTTTCCCAACAACTAGACCACATATCACATGGGAAACTTATTTTCTTTTATTTTTTTGACATTTCCATAATTTTCGTTTATTTTTTTTAAACTGAAAAGGCAATCCACCGGGGGGGGGGGGGGTAGAGTTTGAAAATTGCCCTGTAGTGCCGGTTTGTGTCACAAACCGGCACTATAGGTCAGACCCCTTCAGTACCGGTTCGTGCCACGAACCGGTACTAAAGGTGATCGTGGGGCCCCGGCCTAACACCAGCCTGCCACCACCCCTTTAGTACCGGTTCGTGGCACGAACCGGTACTAAAGGTTCAACACGAACCGGCATTAATGCAAATCCGTTCGAACCGGCACTAATGGTACCATTAGTACCGGCTCAAATACAAACCGGCACTAATGTGCTTCACGTTTGACCCTTTTTCTACTAGTGATTGAAGCACACCGACATTTATCAAACCCGAGGCCAAGTTAAATTTGTGCTACACATTATCCTATGTCATAGGTGGTGTATTTTGTACTATGCCTGGTTAATATTTAAGCTCGTGGGATTTTTTTGTGTTTATGTGGAAAGTGTATCTACTTTCGAATGAAACTCGAGACCTAACCAACACATGTACGGTTCCCATTCAATGAGTATGACACCTATTTAATACATGCTACTAACTAGTTCACCCAGAACCTTAATCTAACGAAGAGTGGAAACATATTTTCGAACGCTCAACCCGCATATCGGCTCTACTATCCTCGATGGGGGATTGACATAGGCCACAACTATTTTTATTAGCACTCTGTTGTCTAGGTGTTGAATTCAATTTTTTTTATAGATACCACATTGAACCGCATGCACCTCATAACTTTGCCCAAAAGCTTAAGCTTACAAAGAAGGGTTGCCAATATATTTCAACATCCTCTTACTTGCATCTTTAAGAGGCACACAATGAATTGGGTCAACAATAAACTTTACCTTAGCATTAAATTTAAAAGGAAGCATATGATTGAGTAGTAATATCATATTTTAATTATTTTCGTAAATTTAAAATGAGGGTGAAATGCTACTAGTTCCCGCAAATAAAAAAATGATGAGAGTTTGTTTTGATCATGGACTAGAGGGAGGGATGAAAACTGTTGAAGAACACCGTGACCCTTGGGAATGTCCATATGTTGAAATGGGTGTAGAAAGAAAGGTCACCTCGTGTCATATATGTAACTAGCAAAATATACAGGTTATAGTTCCTACAAGTTCAAAAGGTTATATCATAGGACAAAACTACATGACAATTTTTTATCTTGTATAAAAAAGCATTCGTTCGTGAGTCTATTATGGAAATTTTATTTTAAATAATCTAGGGAAAGGCACTAGCTTTTCTAGTTGCCAAATGGATTTTATGATTGCTTATCCTATCATTCTATTTTATCACATTATTCGAAAGCTCATAAGTACATAATTGTGGATTTTGATGGTTGCAAATCTATATGTTTTGAATTTGGAAATCACAGAAAGTAAGGTTATCACATATCATTGACGTACTTTGTGCTTGGTTGTCCTTCTAAATTTGGTTTATTCCTTCATTTTTGTTGATTTCCATTGTCATACAAGGTTGATATATTTGTCTCCGACCTTAGGTTTCTTACTGATAGTTGAACCTTATCATATGTTGACCTGCTTACCATGACGAGCCACCCTCCTAGTGGTGGCTCTGCTATCAAAACCCTAGATAGCTGCCACCTGCTCCCTCTGCTCCCTCTGCTCCCTCTATCCACGTCTTTTGAGGGTGCTGCATGCAGCGAAAATTCTAAACTTACGGGCAGCACCATATGGGCTACCTTCTACGGATGACTATGGCCCCACCTGTAATCTCTCCTCCATCGTGAATTCAGTGGTGTGACCCCCGTTAATTTCTAATTAGTTTGCCCCACATACTCCTGTAGATTGCAACCCCTAACAAATGTCTGTAGCTGTAGCAAAGTTGTGCATGCAGACCAAATTAGTCTGGTTGATCGTGAGGGGGTGGTGGGGCTTTCTCCATGATGGACCTAGTAGAGTTGCGCTTGGAGGGAGATTGTTTCCTATGTCGCAATGGCGACGGGCTGTGCCACCCCTGCACCTAGTCGGTGCACTATGTGCATGGATCTGATGTGATCAACCATGCATGCACTGTCCTAGCCGGGTAGATTTGGCCGTAGGCTACGGTAATATATTTGCGGCTCTCGGAATGTGTGGTGGAATAGATGAGATGGCATCTGTCTGTTCCAGTGATTGCTCTTTTAGTCGGCTAGTTCGGTGTGAGCAGGCCGGTAATGAGGTGGACGACGTAAGTTACGGTCAACATCTAGGTTGTATTCCCACCAGGTGAAATGCCATTATTTAGCGTTCTTGCTTGTTCTGGAAGCATTACCATCCGCACATCATTTCTTCGTAGAGTGTGTTATTGGTTTTATTGTATGGCTGTTTACTAGAAGCACCCTGTAGAAGTTGCAGATGCGGCAACTCACCACAGTTTGTATCACTTGATGAATGGCTGTATTTTTGGTACTTGCAGCCTACTATCTAGTTATGTAATTCAGTGTGCTTTTGCACCTCGTTAGTTAATAGTTACTAATTCTTCCTTTTCTACAGTAAGTAGCTAATACACATCAACGAATTTGATGGATGTTAAAAAAGAATAGTAACTGTTCAACAGTATGTTAGCTACCATTGTAGCTCCATTTTTGGCATGTTTTTTTTAAACAACTAGCTTGTAGCAATAGTTTATTTGCATGAACCTAGAAAAGTGATTGATGTTGACCACCTATTATTTGAATAGATGCATATTTAATATACATTTTTTACTTTTTGTGTGTCATTAAACTAATTAGAATTAGTGAATATATTATTTATAAAGTCGGAGTGTTTTGCGACAATACTTATGAAAATATTGTTTCCATTGGTAAACTGTGAATTTGTATTTTTTAATAGTCTTACCTTTATGAACGATGTTCTTATGTACTGTATCACTATCATTCATGTCATATTGAGAGTTCATACTCCCTACAAAACACAAATGACGGTTCATTTGGAAATTGTTATTTGGCTTATATATATATTCCAGTTCATCTTTTTTGAAAAGTTCGTTCATTTCTATAACAAGTTTTATTTTCTTAGTATATAGGTGTTCTGATTCTTCAGTTACTGAATCTCATTTGAATTCGAACTATGTCCGCAGGGCACACATTCCTCAATCCTCAAATGACATGTGAGCCTGATATTACCATAACTGCAAGGTCGGACGACGATGACTGCCTGATCCTCGCGAGCAACGGGCTGTGGGATGTGATCTCAAACCAGAAGGCATGCAACGTCACTAAGAAGTGCCTGGAAGACAAGAGCAAGGGCGCGAATGCACCAGTAGGAAAGGAGGAAGAGGTTCGGTGTGTCTGTGCTGCTATCCGCCTAACAAATCTTGCCATCAACGAGCATAGCCTCGATGACATCAGTGTGGTCGTGCTTGATCTGAAGGTGAGGTGTTAGCTAGGTTGATCAGGTTAAATCAGATCGTCATCATCTCCTTTGCAGCTTAGACTTGATAGGTAGGTTAGCTCTCTGCATTCTTAGCAAAGTAAAAGCTCGGAGATATTTTCTTCGTTCATTGGATTCTTAGTTCCCTAGATAGTTCTTCTAAAGTTGGTTGGTTTTATGTTCGATGAAAAAAGTCTGCAGCACAACTAGTAATATGGGTGGATGAAACATTGCCATGGATACAAAAAAAGTGAGAATGTGTGAAACAAAAAGAGATTTATAGATGAACGCATGTATGATCGATAATGTACAAAATATGATGCTCACATTTATGTTTGTTGCTTACCGTTCCCATTAAATTTCTTGTTGTGGCTTGGTGATTTGCACTGCGAACTATTGTTAGGGCAAACCACGTGATGGGTGCCATTGCTCTTGCAAATTTGGCGTTTGCCTCTGGTTGAAACTTGAGGGATGCAAGGCAGGAAATTGCGAAGCTGCAATTAAGGGCAGCCAAAAACCAACGCTTTCCAAGAGCAACTGATATGTTTGGAGGAGACTCGGGTAGGTGGTGTGTAGATGCAAAGATAAACAAGACGGCAGCGCGCGGACCGTCAGTGGATAAGAGTGGGAAGAAGGGGGTTAAGGTCTTTAATGATCACTTACATGGATGCAAGAATTCGAAACTAGGATTTGGAAGGAATCAACACTAGTGATGAGCAGCCATGGCAGGGGAGGATGGAGCAGTGGAGAAGGAGAGTTTGACTAACCACTTTTTTAAATGTAAGGGTACATTTTACTAATCACGATGGTGACACAACCGGAGCTAACTGGTTCGTGAACATGTACGTGTTTTGGTCTCATGACGGCTCACCTCGCTGGGCAAGGCTTAGCCTTGCCAACGGAGGCTAGCCAAATCGACTCGCTCAAGCAAATCACGAAAGAGATTGGATTTTCAAGTCCCGGGTGTCTCGACACCCCATTATCGAAGCCGTTCATGTCAGTTTCAGTACTTTTTGAGATCTGCACCACCGCCTGCAACTCTCCTGTGATTTGCAAAACCCAAACAGTAAGCCGCATATAGACTGTTGATTTCAGATTCCTCTGACACAGCTGCATCTAGGGCTTCTAGCCATCTAGCCTATCACGGTGCTGTCACATCGACCTACTCTGTCTTTGCAGCCTAGGACGGACACTGTTCTGGTCTGTAAAACAACTGTTTAATTAACATGCAGACGTCAATGACCTGCTGTTGTCTAGTCCCAGCACGAATCTTTAAAAAATTGGACCCACTGGATAACAGGGTGTCCAAACACCCGGGTGCCATGGCACCTTTTCGATCGCGAAAAAGGTGTCCGAGGAACCAAACCCTTTGCTTTTTGCTTGTCACGGCAAGGCGAGCGCTTGCCCAGGCTGCAATGTTACTCGCATGGATCTGTTGGAGTGGAGGCGACAGAGCTGTGGCGTCCCCTGGCCTGCTGCTGGCATGCGTTGGCGCCATCGGAGAGGTCCAGATGTGTGGCTTGGTTCACGGTGGACGACACGGTCCGGTCCGGCGGTCCGGCTCGTGGCCCGCTCGGCTCAGGCCGGCTCGGTCCTGGCCCGCTGAAAAATTGGCTGGTCCGAGCTCAGCAAACCAGCCCGACAAAGCTTCGGTCGGTCCGGGCTTTAACCAAGCCGACCGAGCGGACCGACAAACACGAGCTGTGGCATGGCAAGAGCATGGCGGGGGCATGTCAGGACGAGGCAGGGGCGTGGCGGGGGCGTGCCAAGGGCGTTGCAGGGGCGTGGCGGGGGCGTGTCCAGGTCGTGGCGGGCGCTTGGCGAGCGTGTGGCCAGAGCTGCGTGGCGGGCGCGTCGGCCGTGCGCTGGTCTGCGCCGCCGTTGTTCATCCGCCCGGCCACCAGGCTCCCTGACGCTGGAAAGCATGTCTAGTGGATGCGCCATGCTCGGATCTATCATCTGGAAGGTATAACTTGAAGCGGGAGGCCCTACACCGCCGTTCTACACCGGCCGTCGTGCACCGGCCGTCGTGCCAGATTCGTCGTCGCTGTTGCAGCCCGAGCTCTGCCTGGCCGCCGTGCCGTCCACCGTCACAGAACGTCACAGAACTCGCTGGACATCTCCATGACAAGCCCCGCCGCCTCCAGCGTCCTCCCCGCGTCGCCATGTTTCGGCGCGTGCTCTGTGATGAACTCCGGCCGGTCCAAACGAACCACTCGGTCTGGCTCAGGCTTCATCCCTGCCGGTCCGGTCCCTGGAAACGGGACGGTGACCCTGCTCGGTCCGGTCCGGTCCAGACCGCCGACGGCCGGTCCAAAGGACGGCTCGGTCAGGAACCGGACCGGCCTGGACCGTGTCCACCCTCAGGCTTGGTGGTGACTGATGGGTGTGCTAGAGGCGGCAGTGATCCGACGAGTCCAGCACCGTGGGTTCTTCGGGTGGCCTGCCGAGGGCGCGTGAGCGCGACCATGACGGTGGTTGTGTGGTGGGTAGCTGGCACGTGGCAGCAGTACGGATCTAGCGTGCCATCACCGACCAGCCGCGGCGGAGCTTCTCGGGGTGCTCTGGGCAGTGATTGGGCGGCACGATTGTTCTGGTTTGGCGACATTGCGACCTGTGTTGCTGGCGTGCGGGAGTGCCTCGTTGAGTTGGCTTCGGCGGGCGGCAAGTATTAGTTTTGTGGTGGTGCACGACGTTTTGCGATATTCATGAATAGAGGGGGCCTACTTTGTCCGCGATGGTGCAAGCCGCTGCGTTGTGATCTGTTGGTGTCGGTCTGAGTCGAGCTCTGTTGTCACTTCTGGGTCGCTGAACAGATTGGCACATAGGCCATGGAAAACTGGGTTAGAACGTTTACAAGTTACAAATGCAACACATATGACTAAGTTGACGTCTTATACAACAGCACCTTCGTGAACAATAACTGATAATCCAGAAGTGTAGTGGATCACTACAGTCTTCAAGGGAAATATCACACAAGGGAGCCAAATAATATTTGTAACCTTAGCAATCGAGTTATCAATTTAAGCACACTTGAAAAAGAAAATACTTGGTCGAGAGAACTTATATAAAAGAGATATAGTGGTTCTGATTGGATTGCAGTGATGTAACAGAATTCAACAGCTGCCATGTACTGCCTCCGTTCCATAGTTCACGTTGTGGGTTTTGTTCACGTTTATTTGAAAAAAAACACGACATCAATTATGGCATGAAGGAAATGAAAAGTAAGTAAAGAGAGCGACCCCTACCTCCCACCTACCTTTTCTCTCTTTATTACTCCTAGCTAACTACACCACCTTCATTAATGCATCTTCTTTCTATTTTTCCTTCCCCCTTCACTAGTTGAAGTTTTCTCCTCCCAAACTAGCTAGCTAGGTAGATGTAGCATTTAGTGAAGTGACCTATGTACTCTCTAACCAGATCCAGCCTTGTCAGGAAGAGCTTTGTCCACTTTTGATCTCCCTACTACATCATCATCTCCACCACATGGTGTGTGCTCGATCTCGAGATAGGTAATTAAAAATTTATGCTTTTGCAAGAATGGAAATATGTGTATGTGTGTACGATATGACATAATCGGGCGATATGATGGAAATTGTGTGTGTGTCATGAGTTGACGCTGAATTATGCTTGTGAGTTGCCTATGTTTCGCCGAAATGTCGATTTATTTCTGTTTCGGCAAATTCCAGGCAAACTCTAGATCTATATGTCCTATTTTTAGGGAAGGTCATGCCGAATTTTTGTATGACTTGGATGCATGCACGCATTTTTATAATCAATTTGTTTATTATTGCCATGCAGACGTTCATGATGGTCACTGGAACAATGGTGGACATGTGGTTGTGGTCGGCGATGCAGGACATGAAAGAAAATAATCTGACAGAGGTTTTATGTCAATGTCGGAGATGCAAAGGAATAGTTTGGCTCGACCCCTAAGAAGATGGTCGTGTCGAAGCGCACCTGCTCATGACTGGTTTCATGGATGGCTATACTTGGTTCATAACTGAAGATGAGGATGATATGATGTTGAGGACGGTGACGGGGCAGGCAATGACGACACGGGGCAAGACGAAGAGATGATCGGTAATGGCGGCGGGGAAGAGGCCAGACATGGCGGCTGAGAAGGGTCCAGACATGGCGGAGGAGAAGGGGCCAGGCATGGCGGCGGAGAAGGGGCCGGACATGGCAGCGCATAGAACGTGGACTCCACGCCGTAGAGTTCGTTAGTACTAAGTTCAATCATGGGGGACCCTCATGTTCAAGCACTGCTTCGCAAGGAGACGAGTACTGAGAGAGCTGCTTCTAGGGAGGAGGCTAAGCTGCAGCAACTGGTGGTAGACTCGAACAATCCATTGTATGATGGTTGCAATCCTAAGGTGACCCGCTTGAGTTTCATACTCCAACTCCTGAAGACGAAGGCTAAAAACAAATGGACCGACACTAGCCTCGATGAGCATGTCAAGTACCCAAAGGTTGTTCTTCCCGTGGGGAATCTATGTCCTACTAGTATTGATGAGGCCAAGAAGATCGTGTGCCCTCTTGATCTACCGCACGTTAGACACCATGCATGCATCAACGGTTGCATAATTTATCGGAAGGAGCAGGCGGAAAAAACAAGTTGTCGGGTGTGCGATGCTTCTCAATACAAGAAGGCCGGGAAGAAATCTCCTCAGAAAGTTGTATGGTACTTACCGATCACTCCCTGTCTCCACCGGTATATCATAGATCCCAAGGAAGCAAAGCTCATGCGTTGGAACGTGGAGAGGAAGAAGCCCAACGATGGAGATGATCCGAAGCTGAGACAAGTCAAGGATGGAAGCTAGTGGAGAGCTTTGAACGGCTTCTATCGGTATTTCGAATGTGATGCAAGGAACATCGTGCTCGGCGCGTGTATCGATGGCATGAATCCATTTGGCAACCAGGACACAAACCATAGCACATGGCCCGTGTTTGTATGGATGTACAAGCTCCCCCTGGTTGTGCATGAAGTCGAAGTACATTCACATGAGCATGCTGATTCAAGGGTCGAAACAACCGGGATATAATATTAATCTTTATCTGGGGCTACTTCAAGAGGAGTTAGACACGTTATGGAAAACACCGGCCAAGACATGGGACGCTAGCAAAGGCGAGTATTTCTATATGAGATCCGCGCTGATCACGATGATGCACGACTATCTCGGTTATGGATATGTCACAGGCTGGGTGTGCCATGGATATTGCGGATGCACACGGTGCATGGATGATACGACGTCTCAGCAGCTAACGTCAAGGAAAGATGGTGGGTCTAGGAAAATCGTGTTCATGGGGCATCGAAGATGGCTCGAGAAGGACGACCCGTGGAGAAATCGTGGAGATCTATTCAATGGTGAGCCTGAGAATCGAGGACCTCCAACATAAGCGGAGCGGTGCCGAAATCGATGAGCTGTTGAAAAACTGGGAACAGTGCCCCGCACCGGGAAAGACGATGAAAATGGCGCCGGAGCCGCTGCTGAAGGTACGAAAGGTGAGGTCTGTTTTCTGGGACTTGGAGTCACTACTAGGGAAAACCCTAGTAGTAGTGCGGGTTTTGAGGCTATCAGCAGCGCTACTACTATGGTGCTACAACTAACTGTTAGTAGTAGTGCCGTCTGTACCCGCACTACTTCAATTGACTATATCAGAAGCTCTTTTCGGGAACGCGCTACTATTAATTAGCTGTGGCGCTTTCCTAACCCCGCGCTACTGCTGTATCTTTCATCATCCCCCCCCCCCCCGCTTCCTACCCCGTTTCAGTTTCAATAAGCTGCAATTTCTAGATACTAGGTACTACTAGATATCAATTTCATAAAGCATTATAGGTACTAGGTAGTACTAGATAACAAATTCATATATAGTCAACATTCATCCTCAAGCAGTACTAGGTAGTCTTACAACCACACATATATACACTAGTAGAAAAAGGGCCTTTAGTCCCGGTTCTCAAACCGGGACTAAAATGTCGGTACTAATGCCTCTCCCTTTAGTCCCGGTTCAATCCAGAACCGGGACTAAAGGGCGCGGCCACGTGGAGCTCCACCTTTAGTCCCGGTTGGTAACACTAACCGGGAATGAAGGAAATTTTATGAATTTTTTTTGAAATTTTTTTTGAATTTTTTTTTCAAATTTGTGAATTATTTTAACCTCTAGTCTGTAATCACCACCCCTCATCACTTCTCAATTTATCCTCTAATCACCCCTCATCATTCCAAATCATCCAACTTCCCGAACGGTCACCCATCCTCCCACTCCCCCAGCCTGAGCACGCTTAACTTCCGGGTTCTATTCTCTCTCGTTCCAAGTCTGCACTTGTTGTTTTCCTGACAATACTAAGATGTCAATCCTATTAACCTTCAGGAATTTTGCTTGAGCATGAAGTGACACATTTCATAGTTTTATTTTGAAACTATTGTTTTAAAAAACAATAATTATTTAGTAACACTAATGTTTATTGAATAATTAGTTTGACCATTGTTTGACCATGGTTTGACCACAGTTTGACCAGATTTGACCAAAATTGAAATAACTGAAATAATTATTTAGTAACACTAATATTCTAGAATAATTAGTTTGACCATTGTTCGACCACAGTTTGCCCACTGTTTGATTTTTTTTCGATTTTTTTCACTCTAGATCTTAAAAGCCCCATGATTTTTCATATAAAAAACTTTTTCATCCGAGTTAGTATGCAAAAGTTATGCCCATTTTTACAAATTTCAGAGAGATTTTGCAAATAAAGTCAAAATTCACATTTGCAAATTTTCCCAACAACTAGACCACATATCACATGGGAAACTTATTTTCTTTTTTTTGACATTTCCATCATTTTCTTTTATTTTTTTAAAACTGAAAAGGCGATCCACGGGGTTGGGGGGGGGTATAGTTTAAAAATGGGACCTTTAGTACCGGTTCGTGGCACGAACCGGGACTAAAGGTCTCATCCCCATTAGTCCCGGTTCGTGCCTCAAACCGGGACTAAAGGTCTAATCTTTAGTCCCGGTTTGAGGCACGAACCGGGACCAATGGTTGTGGGCCAGGAGCGAGGCCCATTGGTCCCGGTTCATGCCACCAACCGGGACCAAAAGGTCTAGATGAACCGGGACCAATGGCCCATGTGGCCCGGCCGGCCCCCTGGGCTCACGAACCGGGACCAATGCCCCCATTGGTCCCGGTTCTGGACTGAACCGGGACTAATGGGGTTACCCGGCCTGGACCAAAGCCCCTTTTTCTACTAGTGATAGCAGTTCTAATAGGTATATATAGTCATACAACCACACACACATATGTAGTTCTAGATGATATCGACGACGATCATCATCCTCAAGCCTGGGCGTTGGGTGTTCCTGATAGTATTTAGGATGGCCTGTCCAACACGAAGATTCTTGCCAACGAGGAATCTCTTCCACCCAATCGAGTTTAAGTGTGTGCGACCGTCCATGTCCATGCAGTAAGTACATGTGATGATGGAGCCCCTTGCGGTAAGGCGTAGTACAGCCGATACTACAACTCACAGATAGGCTCTTTGGCAATTTCTGAAAAAGAAAAACATATCAATTAATAAATAGCATCGCAGATACTCTTGCAAATATATTTCTATTAAGTATAGATTTCTACACTATCATAAGACGTAGGACTACGAATTTGTACTAAGCATGAATTCTACTAATAAGTATATATTGATTATCTATACTATTAATAGTTCCTTGGATTCTACACTAATAAGCATGTGATCAGACTCTACACTAAAGCATATCATCGACTAGATTCCATATCATTGGACTCTACACTAAGCATATCATCGAATAATTTGCATTTGCAACTATGACAATAAAGCATGTATATATCATCAAATTACTACAGTTAATATAACATGCCATATCATGCCGATCGACCATGGTACTTGTTAGGCGGGTCACAAAAGGCACCCCGACAAAGTCATCACGTGGCGGAATTATGTCCCATACGTTGGACACCTCCTCCTCGCTCAGCCTCATTGTTTGAACTACGATGGCTTCATGAAGTGGGTCCTCATCATCTTCATCGAGTGAGTCCTCATCATCTTCATCATCTTCCACCAGGTTTATATAAATGACAGCCAGCTTGGGTCTTTCTGCTCTGAAGAAGAAGCTGATCAACTCACCACCAGTGAGACGCATGCGGGCGAGGAAACGGGCCCATCCATCTCCTCCAATCTACGACATATTGCGTCCTTTCTCGACTTCCATAGTGTAGGGCCCCCAGGATCCTTAAAGATCATAGTGTCTCCTGTCAACTTGTTGAATTTCAACCTCACATTGCATGTGACAATCTCTGTGAAAAAGGAAAAATGACACAATGGAGTAATGCCAGCACTAAAAACAAAAATATTTGTTGCATTTCATATAATTGCTTACCGCCGCATGACGAAAACTCGGCTGGAAGTAGATGCCGAACAACTTCCTAGTTGCAAGGCTGTTGGTGCACCTTGACTTGCACAGTCGTCATGGTGGTGGTCGTGGCACCATTTTCCTAAAGCAATATGAGCAAAGGATTAACGATCGATTTCACATGAAAGAAAAACAGTAGCATGTGATATTTTTGGTTCTTCTTCAGTTATATTTTCATAGTGGAACCCGATCCCAAAAAGTAAACAACAAGCTCTCAATTAACTTACTAACACCTCCTATAATAGAACCAACAGCTAGCAGGCAAATGCCAAATCAGCCAACAAGACTCACAGCCAACAGGTTCTCAATTAGCTTACCAAAACCTTCTAGAATAGAACCAACAACTAGCAAGCAAATGCCAAATCTTGTGTATATATCACCGATATCTCTAGATGAAAATATTCTTCCGCGAGAAGCAATTTGATGGACAATTATAATCCTAAGATCTAGTAACATATAAGATGACAAGGTACCACCTACCAAAGCATTTCAGTGGCACCAATTGCCGAAAAAACTTTTCACAAATATCTACCAAATCAGGGTACCACCTATCAAGACATTTCATCTAATTTGTCCCTTGTTGCTTAAGATAACTCATTAAAAAAACAAGTGGCAAATTTAATTGGGATTAACTTAACACTTGCAAACCAAATACTTGTATCAAAACCAATATCTACCACATCACAGTACCACCTACCAAAGCATTTCAGTGGCACCAATTGCTGAAAAAACTTTTCACAAATATCTACCAAATCAGGGTACCACCTATCAAGACATTTCATCTAATTTGTCCCTTGTTGCCTAAGATAACTCATTAAAAAAACAAGTGGCAAATTTAATTGGGATTAACTTAACACTTGCAAACCAAATACTTGTATCAAAACCAATATCTACCAGATCACGGTACCACCTACCAAAGCATTTCAACTAAATTGGCACCTACATTTTGCCAAAAAATAACTTATTACAGAAAAACAAAAGCATCTAGCTATCCATGTACAGAAAAAATAACAACAAAATGGTGCATTTCTTTCCAAGCATCTAGCTAGGTCGTGCCAAATCTTCAGAGCTATCAACTAGCGTACTAAATCAACTAAATCAAAATGTTCGATATCAACTAAATCAACTAGCCTATTAAATCACTAAATCAACTAGCCTACCAAATCAACTAGCCTACTAAATCAAAATGTTCTAAATCAACTAGCCTACTAAATCAACTAAATCATATCAACTAAATCAAAATGTCGCATATGAACTAGCCTACTAAATCAAAATGTAGCAGGGAGGAGGGGTTGTGGATGGTGGAGTGAGGAGGGAGAAGGAGGGCGACTGGAGGAGGGAGGAGAGAGTAGGACAGAGGAGTAAGGCGGAGCAAGGAGGGGCCCGCCGGCGGCGAACGGAGGAGTGGGGGGAGGACGGAGTGGGAGGGCAGCCGGCGAAGGATTACTAAGTCCAGCGAGGAGGAGGAGGTGGCGGCGGCATAGAGGGGGAGGGGTAGGCGAGGGCGGCCGGCGGGGGAGGACAGATGCAGGGGGATTGAGGGGGAAGATCGAGTGAGTGTGAGTGTGAGTGTGAGTGGATCGGAGAGAAGAGAGTGAGGGGTGGAAGATAGAATGGCTTAGCATTAGCACGCTATAGGGAAAGGCGCTACTACTAAGCGACCAAGCAGTAGCGCCTTTCAGTCACAACACGCTACTGCTATGTGTCAGTATGTAAAAATAAACATAAAAAATACATTGATCATCAATGATCTTTTGTGTACAATCTGATTTGTCAACAAGAGTCCTCACCGGTTTAGGAACAGGCGAAGACTCATATTGCGGCCGTAGATTCTACACATAGAGTTCAATGAAGACCAAGTGCTTGTGATAGTTTGAGAAGTAACATATTTAAGGTGGTAGAAGCCCTCTTCGCGGAGCGAGGTGGGACTAAATTTTTGTAGTAAACTTAGCAGTAGCGGGTATTGCGGAAATTCGCTACTGCTATGGTCTGTAGCAGTAGCGCTCTTCGTATTAACGCGTTGCTGCTAGAACAAGCTTCGCGGCGGGGTCGTGGAAATTAAAGCAGTAGCATGGCTTCCAGCAGGCGCGCTACTGCTACATTTATTTTGGCAGCGAATTTTGTGGGCGCGCGCTTTTGGGGAACATAGTAATTTAAAAAAAATCCTACGCACATGCAAGCTCATGGTGATGCATAGCAACGAGAGGGGAGAGCTTCGTCTACGTACCCTCGTAGACCGTAAGCGGAAGAGTTATGAGAACGCGATTGATGTAGTCGTACGTCTTCACGATTCGACCGATCCAAGTACCAAACGTACGGCACCTCCGAGTTCAGCACACGTTCAGCTTGATGACGTCCCACGAACTCCGATCCAGCAGAGCTTTGAGGGAGAGTTCCGTCAGCACGACGGTGTGATGACGATGATGATGATGCTACCGACGCAGGGCTTCGCCTAAGCACCGCTACGTTATGACCGAGGTGGATTATGGTGGAGGGGGGCACCGCACACGTCTACACGATCAACAGATCAACTTGTGTGTCTTGGGGTGCCCCTGCCCCCGTATATAAAGGAGCAAGGGGGAGGCCGGCCGACCACTCTAGGCGCGCCCAAAGGGGGAGGAATCCTCCTCCTAGTAGGCGTAGGATTCCTCCTTTCCTAGTCCTACTAGGAGGGGGAAGGAAGGAGAAAGGGAGGAGAAGGAAAGAGGGGGCGCAACCCCTCCCCTAGTCGAATTCGGACTAGGCCCATGGGGGGCGCGCGGCCAGCCCTCGTGGTTTCTCCACTTTTTCCCTTAAAGCCCACTAAGGCCCATATGTACTCCCATATTCCCGTAACTCCCCCAGTACTTCGAAAAATACCTGGATCACTCGGAACCTTTCCGATGTACGAATATAGCCTTTCAATATATCAATATTTATGGCTTGATCATTTCGAGACTCCTCGTCATGTCCGTGATCTCATCCGCGACTCCGAAAGACCTTCGGTACATCAAATCACATAAACTCATAAATACCAATCGTCACCGAACGTTAAGCGTGCAGACCCTACGGGTTCGAGAACTATGTAGATTTGATCGAGACATGTCTCCGATCAATAACCAATAGCGGAACCTGGATGATCATGTTGGCTCCTACATATTCTACGAAGATCTTTATCGGTCAAACCACATAACGGTATACGTTGTTCCCTTTGTCATCGGTATGTTACTTGCCCGAGATTCGATCGTTGGTATCTCAATACCTAGTTCAATCTCATTACCGGCAAGTCTCTTTACTCGTTCCATAATGCTACATCCTGTAACTAACTCATTAGCTACATTGCTTGCAAGGCTTATAGTGATGTACATTACCGAGAGGGCCCAGAGATACCTCTCCGACAATCGGAGTGACAAATCCTAATCTTGATCCATGCCAACTCAACAAACACCATTGGAGACACATGTAGAGCACCTTTATAATCACCCAGTTATGTCGTGACGTTTGATAGCACAGGAAGTGTTCCTTCGGTATTCGGGAGTTGCATGATCTCATAGTCATAGGAACATGTATAGTTATGGAGAAAGCAATAGTAACAAACTAAACGATCATTGTGCTACGCTAACGGATGGGTCACGTCAATCACATCATTCTCTAATGATGTGATCCCGTTAATCAAATGACAACTC
This sequence comes from Triticum monococcum, assembly GCA_034509565.1. Lineage (NCBI taxonomy): Eukaryota > Viridiplantae > Streptophyta > Magnoliopsida > Poales > Poaceae > Triticum > Triticum monococcum. The sequence goes on from CM067847.1 coordinate 21,057,382, forward strand.
AAGTCTATGGTTAGGAAACATAACCGTCATTGATTCAACGAGCTAGTCAAGTAGAGGCAAACTAGTGATACTCTGTTTGTCTATGTATTCACACATGTACTAAGTTTCCTGTTAATACAATTCTAGCATGAATAATAAAAATTTATCATGATATAAGGAAGTATAAATAACAACTTTATTATTTCCTCTAGGGCATATTTCCTTCACGCGCTACAACTATGTAGCAGCAACGCCTTATTTTAAAGCGTGTTGCTGGTAAGATTCTGTGCATAGGCTTTTCCCTAGTAGTGAGTACTGGCACAAACTCGACACACCTCATTTCCTTGATCAAATGCATATCTGTAAGAATGTCCTTGAGAGCTTGCTTGCGACACTGATGAACATGCCGGATAAGACTAAGGATGGGCCGAAGGCAAGAAAAGACTTCCAAGATTTGAAAATCAGGGAAGATCTGCACATGCCGCCCCGTGAAAAGTCAGAGGAGACAAAGGCGCGGGAGAAGAAGGGCAAAAAAGTAAAGGAAGAGGATTATTGATCCCCTTGCTTCACTTTAAGTCCGGCCGAGATCGATCAATTCTTTAAGTGCCTTACTGGAGTCAAAGTTAGTTCCGGTTACTGTGGCAAGATAAGCAGATATCTAGACATGAACAAGAAAAGGTTCAGCGGGGTGAAGTCCCATGACTGTCATGTGATGATGATGCAGATACTACCTGTTGCCCTTAGAGGGATAAAGGACAAGCACGTCTGTGGCAGGCTTATTGGTCTCTACAACTTTTTTGACGTCATCTCTCGAAAGCCAATCAGTGTGAAGCAGCTCCAAAAGCTACAGGAAGTGATCGTTGTGATATTGAATGAGCTTGAGATGTACTTCCCGCTTGCGTTCTTTGACGTCATGGTGCATATGTGTGTCCATATTGTGGACGACATAATAGACCTGGGGCCGTCATTCCTGCACACCATGATGTTGTTTGAGAGGATGAATGGGATCATCAAAGGATTCCTTTGTAACATGTCCCGTCCGGATCGAAGCATCGTCTAGGGCTGTCTAACACAAGAGTGCATCTCTTTCTGCGAGAATTTTATATATGGCGCAGACCAGCCGCCTGATGTTGGTGTTGGTGTGCCCGTTAACAGGCATGATGTGAGGCTCGAAGGAGAAGGTCACTCCAATGGTCGCAGGGAAATGCACATGGCATACTCAGATCGATGCAACAACTTTGATAGAGCAAACTTGGTAGTGCTACAAGACCTAGAAAAGGTAGATCCTTGTGGCACTGCACAAAGAAATTATCGCAGAGAAGTATCGTGACCGGGGGGGGGGGGGGGGTATGTAGGACGGACGCTGAAGTTACTAGAGAGCACAACTCCACTTTCCTACATTGGTTCAAAAAGCATATTATTGCTAATCCCTCGGAAGACAGCTCTAAGGATGGACTGCTCATATACGCCTTAGCACATGGCCCCTCGCCCAACTTCGTCACCTATCAGGCATACGATATCAACGGATACACGTTCTACATGGAGGCCAAAGATATGGACAGTGATGATCAGAACTGAGGGGCACTAGTATAAAACAGGCCTTTGGTCCAGGCCTGGCCAGCCCATTAGTCCCGGTTCAGTCATGAACCGAGACCCATGAGGGCATAGGTCCTAGTTCGTGAGGCCAGGGGGCTGGCCGGGCCTCGTGGGGCATTGGTCCCTATTCGTCTGGCCCCTTTGGTCCCCGTTCCAGACACGAACCGTCGTGTCTGGAACCGGGACCAAAGGGGAGGCTTTTAGTCCCGGTTCCAGCCACGAACCAAGACCAATGAGATGCCTATATATACCCCCTCGCCAGCAAGCAGAGCACTCCACTGCTCTGTTTTTCTGGCCGGTGAGGGGAGAGCTTTATGGTGCTCTAGCTCACCTCCTATGCACATGAGGTATTCGATGAAATTCCAATACACACTTAAGCTCTCTCCTCTTGAAGCTCCTTGTGCAAGCTCCATTTTCCTTGAGATTTGTCTAGGTTTAGCGGTCACTCCTGTCATGTCCCCATCCTCACCACCGTCGATCGCCCGCGCCGATCTCGTCGCCGACACCACCGTGGTTAGCCTCTTGATCTTATCTTAATTCTAAAACAAAAAACTTCTTACGTGTATGATTTAGATAGATACTTGTGTAATTTTCTTACTTTTATTATTGTTTGTTATTATATAGTGCGATGGTTTTGGTATCTGCCTCCATTGGCCCTCGTCCTCTCTATGATTTGGATGTGGTAGATATTATCTTTTATAACTATTTGGTTAATTTATTGTTTATGACAATTATGCCGACGAACGTGACATAGATTTTTTTATCTAGGAGGTATGTCAACCAGAAATTCCAACCGACCCTATTGTCGAGAGGTTAAATTTAGTTGAAGAAGAAAACAATTACTTGAAGGAAAAATTAAAAAAAATGAGGAGGAGGAGAAGATATTGGAGTTGCATGTTGCGGATGTCGTCGATGATCACATGATCAAGATGGATGCAATGCGCTTGAAGATTAGAAAGATTAGAAAATATGCCATTCATACCGAAGCTTGGTATCATTATGCCGTTGGATCAATTGTTACCTTGGTTGCGATTATGATCACATTTGCTGTTGCATTGAAATGTTTTACATAGTTTCAATGTATGGTTTAATTAGATGCTCTGGAGAACTATACGTTGTTCAGTGAGAACTATGTATGTACTTTGGTTTTAATATGATGATGAACTTCTATTAATTTGGTCGCTTATCTATTCATGAGGTTCTGTAATGGTTTTTGACACACTTAATTATATATAATGCACACAAATGAACCAACAATGGATGTATGGTAACAGATGCACCTCTGAGTACATTGAGGGCCTACATAATTTTCTCGAAGTGGCAGGCAAACAAGAAGAATGGTTTTATGTGTTGTCCATGCCCTAGCTGTGGGAATACGAGGTCTTACTCTAACTCGAAAACCCTTCACACCCACCTGCTTTATAAGGGTTTCATGCGACACTATAATCTTTGGACAAAGCATGGAGAAAGATGGGTTATGATGGAAGACAGCGAAGAAGAAGAGGATGATGACAAAAATGTGCCCCCTGAATATGGTGATGCTACAACGGGGAAAGCTGAAGATCAAGAGGAACCAGACGATGTGCTCGATGATAATCTCCGCCGGGTCATTGTTCATGCATAGAGACAGTGCGAAAGTGAAAAGGAGAATCTGAAGTTCGATCGCATAGAGGATTACAAAAAAGGGTTGTACCCCAATTGCGAAGATGGCAACACCAAGCTCGGTACCGTACTGGAATTGTTGCAGTGGAAGGCGGTGAATGGTGTGCCTGACAAAGGATTTGAGAAGTTACTGAAAATATTGAAAAAGAAGTTTCCATAGGATACCGAATTGCCCGATAGTACGTATGCAACAAAGAAGGTTGTATGCCCTCCAGGATTGGAGGTGCAGAAGATACATGCATGCCCTAATGACTGCATCCTCTACCGCGGTGCATACGAGGATTTGATCACATGCCCGGTATGCGGTGCATTCCGGTATAAGATTAGACAGGATGACCCTAGATGTTGACGGCGAGTGCCCCAGGAAGAGGGTTCCTACCAAGGTGATGTGGTATGCTCCTATAATACCATGATTGAAACGTCTGTTCAGAAACAAAGAGCATGCCAAGTTAATGCGATGGCACAGAGAGGACCGTAAGAAAGACGGGAAGTTGAGAGCACCCGCTGACGGGTCGCAGTGGAGAAAAATCGAGAAAAAGTACTGAGAGGAGTTTGCAGGTGACACAAGGAACGTATGGTTTGGTTTAAGCGTGGAAGACATTAATCCTTTTGGGGAGCAGAGCACCAATCACAGCACCTGGCCCGTGACTCTATGTATCTATAACCTTCCTCCTTGGCTGTGCATAAAGCAGAAAGTTCATTATGATGTCAGTGCTCATCCAAGGCCTTAAGCAACACGACAACGACATTGATGTCTACCTAAGGCCATTAGTTGGAGAACTTTTACAACTATGGAATGGAAACTGTGTACATGTGTGGGATGAGCATAAACAGGAGGAATTTGACCTGCATGCGTTGCTTTTGTGACCATCAAAGATTGTCCTGCTCTCAGTAACCTTTCAGGACAGACAAACAAGGGATACCACGCATGCACACTCTATTTGGATGACACCGAAAGTATATACCTGGACAAATGCAAGAAGAATGTGTACCTGGGGCATCGTCGATTTCTTCCGACCAACCATCAATGTCGAAAGAAAGGCAAGCATTTCAAAGGGGAGGCAGATCACCGGAAGAAGCCCGCCATCCGTACCAGTGATTTACATAAAATCTTTGGAAAGGGTCCCGGCGGACTATTTGTTCTGACTGACGCTGAGGGACGCGCGCCCATGTGGAAGAAGAAATCTATATTTTGGGACCTACCCTACTAGAAAGACCTAGAGGTCCGCTCTTTAATTGACTTGATGCACATGACAAAGAACCTTTCCGTGAACCTACTAGGCTTCTTGGGCGTGTATGGGAAGACAAAAGATACACCGGAGGCACGGGAGGACCAGCAACGTGTGCACGAACAAGACGGCATGCCTCCAAAGCAGTATGAAGGTCCTGGCAGCTACACTCTTACAAAATAAGAGAAGGAAATCTTCTTTGAATGCCTGCTCAGTATGAAGGTTCCGTCTGGCTTCTCGTTGAATAAAAGGGAATAATAAATATGGTAGGGAAAAAGTTCCAGAACCTAAAGTCTCATGACTGCCACGTATTATGACGCAACTCTTTCCGGTTGCATTGAGGGGGCTTCTACGAAAAACGTTCGATTAGCCATTGTGAAGCTATATGCATTCCTCAATGCAATCTCTCAGAAGGTGATCAATCCAAAAATCCTACCAAGGTTAAGGAGTGATGTGGCGCAATGTCTTGTCAGTTTTGAGCTGGTGTTCCGACCACCCTTCTTCAATATCATGATTCACGTCCTAGTTCATCTAGTCGACGATATTGTGATTCTGGGCACTGTATTTCTACACAATACGTCCCCCTTTGAGAGGTTCATGGGAGTCCTCAAGAAATATGTCTATAACCGTGCTAGGCTAGAAGGAAGCATCTCCATGGGCCATCAAATAGAGGATGTCATTGGGTTTTGTGTTGACTTCATTCCCGACCTTAAGAAGATTGGTATGAGGGGAGACTGACTGGAAAAGGCACGCTAGGAGGGGAATCAATAATACGTAAGGACGAGCATTCTTGGTCTCAAGCACACTACATACACTAGTGCATAACCGGCAATAGCATTGGTTCGTAAGGCCCTTTAGTGCCGGTTCCATAACCGGCACTAAAGTGTGGGCACTAAAGGCCCCCCCCCTTTAGTACCGGTTCAGCACGAACCGGTGCTAAAGGGCAACCATGTGGCACGAGCCAGCTCCGGGGGCCGGGAGCCCTTTAGTACCGGTTGGTAACACCAACCGGTACTAAAATGTTTGGGGGGGTTTTGGTTTTATCATTTTTTTTCATTTAATTTTGTGTTTTCCATTTTAATTCTTTTTCATTTGCTGGTATTTTACGATACTACACATTGTACATGTTATGCATATATATATATATATATATATATATATATATATAATAGAATTTCTAGTAGAACCAATCATATATATCATCAATGTCTCACAAACCACCATATTAATTCACACATACACACATGTATAGCTATATACAATTTCTCCTACATATGCATGTTGCCTTTGGAGCCAGTGGCATTAGCCTAATTGGTGCCTTTGGAGCACAATGACAATTGGAAGTGGTTCATGACCTGGTCGATGGGGGCGGTAGCGGGTAATAGTATTTTCCCTTCGGATTTATGACATGGTCGAGCAAAAATCCCGCTATTTCCTCTTGAAGTACTTCTACGCGGTCCGTTTGTAGGAGCTTGTCCCGCACCTCTTTGAACTGTTATGAAGGAGATCAATATGCATGTGTATTAGTTGTGTGACTAGATATCGATAATGGTGTAAAAATTGTGAATAGTGTTCTAACAAGCGTACCCATTCCTGTCTTTGAGATCTGCTCCTTTCGGACGCCATCATGCGAATGTTCTCACAAATGCAGAATGCACACAGATCAGTCCCCTGCGCCTGCTTCAGGGCCTTTATTACGAGAATGGAATTTAATTTGATCAGATAATAATCAATCAAGCATGATAATTAAAGAGATGGCAGCTAGCTAGCTAGCTAGTACTACTTAATTACTTACCTTGGGTCGAAACTATTTCAGCTGTCGTTTCCATTCGCCTTCCGTGACGCTGATGAACCTTGCCCAAGCCCTGCCCGCCGACAAAGAAAATGAATAAAGGGGTTATTAAATAGTTCATATCATGAGATGACAAACTAAATAGGCCGAGATATATAGTTAATAATGATTGAAATTACCTGTTGACTATCCCAAACAAGATGTTATAGTCACTATTTGATTTGAGTAGTGAGTCCAGTATTTCAACTGTTTCGGCGTCAACTTTAATGATACACAAGATCCAGTGATATCTGCATGCACACACGTTTGCATGTCTTAATTAAGCGGGCATATGTAAGCAAAAACATGTAGCTAGCTAGTAGGCAATAACAGAGAATTTGTAGTACAAGCAAGTGTGACTCACTAGAAGTTGTAAGGAAGTAGTATATCTTCATTGTATTTGAGGCGCTTCAAGAACTCTAGCATGCTGTCCTCTACCTGCTTTTCATGATGCTTGTTTATTTTCCATGTGTATTCATTAACGGTGTTTGGGTCAATGAACCCAATGCCATAGCGTCCATCTTTTCTCATTTCATACATCTTCATCATGCATAATACCATAGAAAAGAATATAGTGAGGATAATTAAAGGTAATGATTGATCAAAAGGATCACTACAGCTAGCTTGAGACTTAAATTACAGAAAGAAATCACTTACAGACAATAGCAACTGACGATAGATTTGTCGAGTGCGTCTTGATTGTATAACTGAAACAGTTCAGAATAGTCAACGGTCACAGGTTTCTGATGGTAGTAATGATCCTTCTTGACTTGCACCATGAGGGACACTCGATCGGATCTCTTGGTAATGTCCATGTACCATTGATGCAATTCATATATTCTCGTTGGGAGCTTCTTGACCTCATCTGGCTTGACCAAAGGTTGGCCCCGGGCATATTTCCGTTTTATTTCCACCTCTTTAAGCACAGGCATGTCCTCGATCTCGAGGAGTTGTCCAACAGTGATGTTGAGAGTTTCAGCCAGCATTATATGCTGCTGGGTTATTACCACATCGCCCACCTCGGGAACGTAAACTGTTTGCCCATAATAATATTGGGCGCGCGTACTGTCACGTGTTGTTGGCGGCACAACAAGCAGGGGGATCGATTGCGCCTCCTGTTTTCCCAGCTAGGCAACGGTTTTCCCGCATTTTTTGACAGCTGCTTGTTGTTTGCTCGAGCTCGAGCTCGCCTCCTTCTGTAGACGTTGTCCATGTAACTTCCTGATGTGGCGCTCATAGTCTATGTCAACAGGCTTAGGAGCTGGTGCTTGAGCCATACGAATGAAGTGGTCAACTACTTCCACAGGCACTTTCTCCCTTGGCGGCGGTGGCGGTCTCGGTCCAAAATGGGCGTCGACTTCTGCCCGCACTATGGCATTGGTTTGCTCCTCAGTCCTATCGTAAGCCCTCTCAGGAAGAGGAGTAGTGAGGTTATTTGGACCATATTTATATCGCTTGCCTCCGCCTGTACTTCCTGTACTATGACCTCGACTCTTACCTCTACGCACCATAGCTGCGGGGTGTCTCTTCTGCGATTGCTTAGGCAGCGGAGACGGCTGACCGGGCTGAGTTGGACGAGGAGGAGTGGCCTGACGCTGTGCCGGACTTGGAGGAGGAGTGGCCTGAGGTTGTGCCGGACTTGGAGGAGGAGTGGACGTCTGACACTGTGTCGTACTTGGAGGAGGAGTGGACGTCTGAAACTGTGTCGTACTTGGAGGAGGAGTGGCCTGACACTTTGCCGGACTTGGAGGAGGAGGAGTGGCCTCACGCGTTGGTGGACTTGGAGGAGCGGGAGTCTGCTGACTCGGTGGCGGACTTCAACGAGGAGTCGGGTGACGCGGTGTCGGTGGCCTTCGAAAGATGATGCAATCCTTTCTCCATAGGATGATACGATGTTTGGCATCTCCGAGTGTGTGCTCCTCGTCACCTCCAGGAATGTCAAGCTCTAGCCCCGAATATTGGTCCACCACCTCATCAACCACGACACAAGCATAGCCTGCTGGAATCGGGTTGCAATGGAACGTTGCATCGGGGGAATTTGTTTAAGCAACGCTGTCCGCCACCTTCAAGGATATGTTCTTAATTTTGTAGTGTAGCTCGCAGTTAGTGTTCTCTGCGATGTCATCCACGGGGTATCTATCCAGCATTGCGTAAAACGGGGCGGAACCCACGCTGCTTCTCGGCATGGATGGGGCGGTGGTATCCAATGCTGGACCATCCGCTAGCTGCTGCAGCTGCTGAGACCCCCTTTGCTAGCTAAGTGAGTCGATCTGCTCCTACTGCCGCTGCAATTTGACTACCAAGTCCGCGTGCGCTGATTCTAGGCCTTGAAGGCGTTCATAGTCCAGCTTCCTCTTCTCCTCCTCCATCTTCCTCTACTTCTCCTCCGCAATCTTCCTTGTCGCACGGGTTCTGTAGTCGGCGTTCCAGTCCGAAAACCCCTCATACCACGGAATAGCGCCCTTGCCTCATGTTCTTCCTGGGTGTTTAGGATTTCCCAGGGCACGCGTAAGCTCGTCGTTCTCTCTATTGGGATGGAACACCCCCGTTCGAGCCTCTTCTATTGCAACAAGTAAATTATCGTCGGCTCCGTTCAGACATGCCTTCGTCGAAACTTTGCCTGTCTTCGGGTCCAACTCCCCCCCATGCGCATAGAACCAAGTCCTGCACCTGGGGGGCCAGCTCTTAGTAACCGGAGTGACATCTGCATCCTCCATCTCTTTCTCAGACTTATCCCACTTAGGCATTGCCACCGCATAGCCACCTAGCCCCAGCTTATGGAACTTATCCTTTTTTCGGCATTCTTCTTGTTTATTCTCGACCGTTCCATAGCTAATTCTGAATCCTTGAATTTCACGAAATCGTCCCAATGAGCACTTTGATTCTCTAGTGTTCCCTCGAATACTGGAGTCTTCCTTCCTCCCTTGACGTACTTGTCCCATTCACGATTCTTGTGGTTGTTGAATGCAACCGCCATCTTCCTAAGGGAATCGTCCTTGACTTTCTGCACATCTGCTTCTGTGAAATGATCTGGTAGGGTGAAATGTTCCATGAGAGTATCCCAAAGCAGACTTTTTTGTCTGTGGTCGGCAAAAGTAAGATCTGGACGTGGCTTTGCTGGCTCTCTCCATTCTTGAAGGGAGATCGGGAGTTGGTCCTTCACAAGAACTCCGCACTGACGAACGGAATTTTCCGCAATCTTCTTAGGCGCTAATGGTTCGCCATTAGGTTTGATTGCCTTGATATTATACTTTACGCCCTCCTTCAACTTTTTGTTCGGGCCTTGTTTCGTCCAGTTGCCTGAAGATTTGCTCGATCCAGATGGCTGAAAGAAGAAAGATCGATTCGTTAATATATCTTCAACTCATTTAAAACATGTGATGATCACCAGATGCCTGCTTATATAAATATATATACCTCACCGGTCTTTGTTGTTTCAGGATCAACATGTTCTTCGTCATTGTCATAATCGTAGTTCATGAATTCATCCATTCGGTCGTCGCGATCGAATATCATATCACCCTCTGCGGTGTTGTTTAGAAATTCGGAGCCGTCATAATCTTCTTCATTCTGATCATCATCTAGCCCGCGTATGATATCAAACATGCTCTGTTCTCCCTCTCTGTCGGTATTGTGTGCCATAGCTTTTATTTAACTAATCCAAAAGAAATATAAAACAATTTAGTTTTCAAATTACATCATCTTGAATAATAGATATAATCTCGAATACATCGTCTCGAATAATAGATATAATATCGAATACATCATTGGCTAGGTAGCTAATAAAGATCGAATACTACAGAAGTATCTAGGACACTCGCGGTTCCTGCGGCGCGGGCGGTGGACACCCAAAGAGAAGGAACCCTCACAGGATCATAGCTGAAGTGAGATCCCTGAAGAAACTGCCAGGTATTGGAGAACCTACCGCCCTTTAACGCAACCATGTAGCAATGGACGTGCTCGTCCTCCTCCCTGACACGGCGACGTACCACCTCTGGCGGGGCCGGCTCCCTCCGCATCGAAACTGGCCCACGCGAACGCCACCAAACGAGATCAGGGTCGATGACGGGACCCGGGGCCGGGTTCCTCATCAAGCGGCGCGCCGCTCCAGGCAGCACCTCCCAGTGCCAGCCCGGCGGAGCCCAGTCCCGGACATGGGTCAGCCGGACGTCGTCACGGACGTGTCGACGGCGAGGATGCAGGCCGGGCATCGTCGAGAACAAATATTAGCAATATGCCCGCAAAAAGTAACATTTTTTTAAAGATTGGATTTTGATAACTAAAATTTCTAACATTTCTATATAACAAACATTTCTATAACATTTCTAATATTTCTATAATAAAAAACAGAAAAAAAGATTATAACATTTCTATATATATAACTAACATTTGTATAACATTTCTAATATTTCTAGAACTAAAAAAAAGAGAAAATTTTCTAACTTTTTTATAACTATTTCTATAACTAAAAAATAGAAAAATTTCTAACAATTCTAACTTTTTTATAACTATTTCTATAACTAAAAAACAGAAAAATTTCCAACAATTCTAATTATTCTAACAATTCTAACATTTCTAACAATTCTAACAATTATAACTATTCTAACAATTTCTAACAATTCTAACAATTTCTAACAATTCTAACAATTCTAACAATTCTAACATTTCTAACTATTCTAACAATTCTAACTATTTCTAAAAAACAGAAAAATTTCTAACTATTTTTATAACTAAAAAACAAAAAATGTATGTGTGTGTGTGTGTGCGCTCACCGGCGAGGCAAGAGGCGACGGGGGGCGGCGACGGGGACGGTGACGGGCGTGGCGACGACGGGGATGACGACGACGGGGACAGGGACGGGGCGGCGACGACGGGGACGGGGACATACGGGCCGGGGCGGCGACGACGACGGGGACGTACGGGGCGGCGACGAGGGGGACGGGGACAACGCGGGACGGGGCGGCGGTGACAACCGGGATGACAGGGACGGGGACGACGAGGCGGCGACGAGGGCGGGGCGGCGACGGGGGCGGCAACGAGGGATATGGAGACGTACGGGGGCGGCGGGCGACGGTGCAGAGGAGAAGAAGCAGATGAGAAACTGAAATTTTCTTAAGTGTTGTTTATATAGGAGGGGCCTTTAGTACCGGTTGGAGCCACCAACCGGTACTAAAGGCCTGTTTTGGCTAGGCCAAGCGGCAGGAAGGCACCCCCTTTAGTACCGGTTGGTGGCACCAACCGGTACTAAAGGGGGTCCTTTAGTACCGGTTGGAGCCACCAACCGGTACTAAAGGGGGTGCGCTGGCGTAGGTGCGGTGTGGCAAGTTTAGTCCCACCTCGCTAGCCGAGGGGCGTCCACACTTGTTTATAAACCCCCGTGCGGTAGCTCTCTCGAGCTCCTCTCCAAAGCAGGCCTACTGGCCCTATGTCATTTGTGCTGTCGTGTGGGCCTACAGGGCCTTTGCGGGCCTGCGTCCTGGCCCAACAACAGGTTGGGTTTCTAGTCATATGCAGGCTGCTCTGGCCTAGTAGGCGGGGTTTTTTTATTGTTTTTGCTTTATTTATTTTTGAATTTTTTTGTGTATTTAGAGTTTCTTTGTGAATATTTTTGCTTTACGTACAAAAAATTACAAACTTTCTCTTAGTGCCCGTAGTTTTCAGATTTGAATAGTTTAAATTTTGAATTATTTGAAATTACTGTGAATCACTAGTTTGTGTATAACTTAACTTTAAAAATCAGTAAAGGCATGAAAGAATTTGTTTGCACATAAAATTTCTTCGTGTTTCAAATGCCAAAACACATAACTACCCTAACTATTACAGAGATTCCCTTCTGGGTGTGAAACACAGAAGAAAGTGATGATAGTGAAGCCGATCACATCCCAGATCTTTGGATGTGAAACTTTTTCTTCGCGTGTGTCCCTTTGCGTCGTAACCATGGAAAATCTTCATCATTTAATGGGATGCTCGGGTCAATATTCACTATGAATGGAGAAATTTCATCAAACTTTTCCAAATCTTCTGACTTGTCTGTCTTGTCATCCACTCCCACGATGTTTCTCTTCCCAGAAAGAACTATGTGCCGCTTTGGCTCATCGTATGATGCATTCGCTTCCTTATCTTTTCTTTTTCTTGGCTTGGTAGACATGTCCTTCACATAGAAAACCTGTGCCACATCATTGGCTAGGACGAATGGTTCGTCTGCATACACAAGATTGTTGAGATCCACTGTTGTCATTCCGTACTGCGGGTCTTCCGTTACCCCGCCTCGTGTCATATTGACCCATTTGCACTGAAACAAAGGTACCTTCAAACCACGTCGATAGTCAAGTTCCCATATGTCCTGTATATAACCATAATATGTTTCCTTTCCCGTCTTGGTTTCTGCATCAAAGCGGACACCACTGTTTTGGTTGGTGCTCTTGTTATCTTGGGCGATCGTGTAAAATGTATTAACATTTATCTCGTACCCTTTGAAAGTCATTAATTATATTCGAAGATGGTAACTGGGACAGCATGTACATGTCATCTTCAATAGAGGTGTCATGCATGGTACGTGTCTGCAACCAGCTGGCAAAACTCCTGGTTTGTTCACGTGTAATCCAGTCATTAGACCGATGCGGGTGTTTGGAGCGTAGCAAATTCTTGTGTTCATCCATATACGGAGCCACCAAGGCGGAATTCTGTAGAACTGTGTAGTGTGCTTCAGTGAGAGAATGTCCGTCCATACATATTATTTGTTCCCCTCCTAGCGTGCCTTTTCCATCCAGTCTGCCCTTATGCCGCGATTTAGGAACACCAATCGGCTTAAGGTTAGGAATAAAGTCAATATAAAACTCAATGACCTCCTCATTTTCATGGCCCTTGGAGATGCTTCCTTCTGGCCTAGCAGGGTTATGAACATATTTCTTTAAGACTCCCATGAACCTCTCAAAGGGGAACATATTGTGTAGAAATACAGGACCCAAAACATTAATCTCTTCGCATAGGTGAACCAGGACGTGCGTCATGATGTTGAAGAAGGATGGTGGGAACACCAACTCGAAACTGACAAGACATTGCACCAAATCATTTTCTAACCTTGGTATGATTTCTGGATCGATTACCTTCTGAGAGATTGCATTGAGAAATGCACATAGCTTCACAATCGCTAATCGAATGTTTTCCGGTAGAAGCCCCCTCAATGCAACCAGAAGCAGTTGCGTCATAATCACGTGGTAGTCATGAGACTTTAGTTTCTGGAACTTTTTCTCTGCCATGTTTATTATTCCCTTTATATTCGACGAGAAGCTAGACGGTACCTTAATACTGAGCAGGCATTCAAAGAAGATTTCCTTCTCTTCTTTGGTAAGAGCATAGCTTGCATGACCCTCATGTATGCCGTCTTTTCCGTGCATACGTTGCTGGTCCTCTCGTGCCTTAGGTGTATCTTTTGTCTTCCCATACACGCCCAAGAAGCCAAGCAGGGTCACACAATGATTCTTCGTCACGTGCATCACGTCGATTGCGGAGCGGACCTCTAGGTCTTTCCAATAGGGCAGGTCCCAAAATATAGATTTCTTCTTCCACATGGGTGCGCGTCCATCAGCGTCATTCGGAATAGGTTGTCCACCAGGACCCTTTCCATAGACCACCTTCAAATCCTTGACCATATCATGTACATCAGCACCAGTACGGTGGCAAGGCTTCGTCCGGTGATTCACCTCACCTTTGAGATGCTTGCATTTCTTTCTTACGAGATACGCGCTCGGAAGAAATCGACGATGTCCCAGGTACACATTCTTCTTACAATTAGCCAAATATATACTGTCGGTATCGTCCAAACAGTGCGTGCTTGCGCGGTATCCCTTGTTTGTCTGTCCTGAAAGGTTACTGAAAGCAGGCCAATCATTGATGGTCATGAACAGCAACACCTTTATGTCAAATTCTTCCCCCATGTGCTCATCCCACGCACGTACACCTGTTCCATTCCACAGTTGTAAGAGTTCTTCAACTAATGGCCTTAGGTACACATCAATGTCGTTGCTGGGTTGCTTAGGGCCTTGGATGAGCACTGTCATCATAATGAACTTCCGCTTCATGCACAACCAAGGAGGAAGGTTATACAAACATAGAGTCACAGGCCAGGTGCTATGGTTGCTGCTCTGCTCCCCAAAAGGATTAATGCCATCTGCGCTTAGACTAAACCATATGCTCCTTGCGTCATCTGCAAACTCCTTCCCATACTTTCTTTCGATTTTTCTCCACCGCGACCCGTCAGCGGGTACTCTCAACTTTCCGTCTTTCTTACGGTCTTCCCTGTGCCATCGCATCGCCTTGGCATGCTCTTTGTTTTGGAACAAACGTTTCAATCGTGGTATTATTGGAGCATACCACATCACCTTGGCAGGAATCTTCTTCCCGGGGCGCTCTCCCTCGACATCACCAGGGTCATAGCGGCTGATCTTATAGCGCAATGCACCACATACCGGGCAAGTGTTCAAATCCTCGTACTCACCGCGGTAGAGGATGCAATCATTAGGGCATGCATGTATCTTCTGCACCTCTAACCCTAGAGGGCAGACAACCTTCTTTGCTTTGTACGTACTCTCGGGCAATTCGTTGTCCTTTGGAAGCATATCCTTTATCATTACCAGCAACTTTCCAAATCCCTTGTCAGAGACACCATTCTCTACCTTCCATTGCAGCAATTCCAGTGTGGTGCCCAGCTTTTTCTTGTCACCTACGCAATTCGGGTACAACAATTTTTTGTGATCCTCTAACATGCGCTACAACTTCTTCTTCTCCAAATCACTTGCGCAGTTTTTCTTTGCATCGGCAATGGCCCGACCTAATGCCTCTTCTTCAGCTTCTTCCCACATTGCCGGCTCAGATTCTTCCCGCATTACCGGCTCAACTTCTTCCCCCATTGTTGTATCATCGTATTCAGGGAACTCATGGCCAGGATAGCTGTCGTCGTCCTCTTCTTCTTCATTGTCTTCCATCATAACCCCTCTTTCTCTGTGCTTGGTCCAAACATTGTAGTGGGGCATGAAACCGGACTTAAACAAGTGGACGTGAATGGTTCTTGACGTAGAGTAATTGTGACCATTCTTACAGCGAGCACATGGAAAAGGCATAAAACCATCCGCCCGCTTGTTTGCCTCAGCCGCAAGCAGAAAAGTATGCACGCCCTCAACGAACTGGGGAGAGCATCGGTCATCGTACATCCATTTCCGGCTCATCTTCATTACACAACACCGAATAGACCAAATTAATAGAAGTTCACACATAAAGTTCATACAACACTTAAATGCAACAAACAAATAACTCTCTAGCTAAAGGATTTAAATGCAACAACAAATACGATCAAGATCGCAACTAAGGTAACAATGGATCCAACAGCATAATGATACCAAGCCTCACTATCGATGGCATATTTTCTAATCTTTCTCATATTCAAGCGCATTTTCTCCATCTTGATCTTGTGATCATCGACGACATCGGCAACATGCAACTCCAATTCCATATTCCCCCCCTCAATTCTTTTCAATTTTTCTTTCAAGTACTCATTTTCTCTTTCAACTAAATTTAACCTCCCGACAATAGGGTCGGTTGGAATTTCCGGTTCACAGACCTCCTAGAAAAAATTTCTATGTCAACTTGATGGGCATAATTTGTCATAAACACGAAATGCATAATGAGGACGAGGGCCGATGGGGACGGATATCAAAACCATGGCACTATATGTATAACAAACAACGTACGGGTAAGATGATTATACGAGTAACTATATATCCAAATCACACAAACATCAATTTTTATATAAAATTTCATGAACAAGAGGCTGACCACAAGGTGGTGCTGGCGACGGGACGGTGCGGGCGATCGACGGTGGTTACGACGGAGATTTAGAAGGCACTAAGTAAACCACACCTACATATGCAAACTAAGTGTTATTTTTGACCTCAAATTGCATATAAATCAAATACTAGCACATATATATATATATCCTCCCAAATTACTAAACTCAAAAATCAATCACTATATAAAGCATTGCACGAGCTAATCTAGCAATGAGAGAGGAAATGACAAAGATGCTAACCTTTGTGATGATTTGAATGGATGGGGGCCTTCAAATCTTGACAAATTTTGGGCAAAATGTGTGATGAGATTGAGAGGAAGAGGGGAAGAACAGAGAGGAGAGGGGGAAGGGGAAGAACAGAGCGAGCTCAGGTGGACGAAGGGTCTATGTAGGACGACCTTTAGTAACGGTTCGTGCCAAGAACCGGTACTAAAGGGGCTAGAGGTGCCCCAGTCTGACAACATCCTACCACCACTCTCATTAGTACCGGTTTGTGGCACGAACCGGTGCTAAAGGTTCGCCACGAACCGGTACTAATGAAAGCGGCCCGGCTAGCCGTTGGAACCGGCACTAATGTATACATTAGTGCCGGCTCAAATACAAACCCGCACTAATGTGCTTCACATTTGACACTTTTTCTACTAGTGATTGTTCTACAGAACTCTACCTTGGCAACCCCGTGTGTCGATGAACACAAGAACATTCTGCGCTCCAAACACCCGGAGCAGTATGACGATTGGATTACATGTGAACACATCAGGAATTTCAGCAGTTGGTTGCAAACACTTCTCAGGGGTGACAACACTGTTTATGATGAGCTGTACTCGTTGGCCAGGGGACCATCTTCGACTATATTGACTAACAAAGGGTACGAGATAAATGGGAATACATTTTACACGATCGCCCAAGATCAAAAGAGCACCTACCAAGACAACGGTGTCCTCTTTGATGTAACAACCAAGAGGGGAAGGACACATATTATGGTTACATAGTGGACATATGGGAACTTGACTATGGAGATGATTTTAAGGTCCCTTTGTTTCAGTGGAAATGAGTCAATCTGACAGGAGGCAGGGTACATGTAGACCCACAGTACGGAATGACAACAGTGGATCCGAACAATCGTGGGTACACAGACGAACCATTCGTCCTAGCCAATGACGTGGCGCATGTTTTCTATGTGAAGGACATGTCTACCAACCCGAGAAGAAGAAAATATAATGAAGCGAATACATCATACGATGAGCCAAAACGCCACATAGTTATTTCAGAAAAAATAGACTTCGTGGGATTGGAGGGCAAGATAGACATGTCTAAAGATTATGAAGAGTTTCATGAAATTCCTCCCTTCAAAGTCAAGGCTAACCCAAGCACCCTGTTAAACGAAGAAGAATATCCATGGTTATGGCGCAATAAGCAAAGGACACAAGCGAAGAAAAAGTGAAGACTTTCTCTCCACAACTATTATGATGGTGCCTTTGATCTAGAATATCACTACAGTTACATGTGAAGAAATGAAATGCCTTTTGTAACAGACGAGTTTCCATATCAAACACTGATACTTCGAAAGAGATTGTCTGTTTTGTACATGAGGTGCATCCAGTTTTTTCCGTAACCCTCTCCACTTCTTAGCACATGCTATGTGGGTGAAATGATGATACACTACTGCGGGATGCTGCTAACGCGACACTACGATCAGAGACCCTTCAAGAAACTGTGTGCGATGCAATAATCGCAAATGGTGGTGTATGAAAACCATCAAAAAGGTGAAAAACGTTTGCGATGGAGGATGCATCAAACACAGTTCAGATTTTAGTTGCGTGTGCGATGCAGGGCATACGGCTTAGTTCAATGAACTGTTTGCGATGAGGTGGAACAAAAGAAATGGGCAGCCAGGTGAAGGCGTGTACGTTAAACAGCATACGGTTCACTCGGATGAACTATTTGTGATTAGGAAAAACAAAAGAAATGGGCAGCTAGATGAAGGTGTGTGTGATATACAGCATACAGTTCACTCGGATGAACTGTTTGTGATTCGGCAACACAAAAGAAACGATCAGCCAGATCAAGGTGTGTCCGATGGGATTGCATACATGACAACAACATACACACACACAACCACACACACGCACACACACACACACACACACACACACACACACACACACACTTATAAGGATATGCTTGCATAACCAAATTAAACATCCACTTACATAGGTGGCTACAACAACCATGGCATCTGCACACACCAAAGTAAACTATTACATGCATAATTACATAGGTGGCTACTACACAAATGCCATTTCCACACACCAACAATAAGGTAAACTATATATTACATGCATGATTAACTAGCATAAACGATCATCTGATCATCATCTACTTCTTGTGACGCTTGTTCTGATTGTGGCTCAATCCGGGCTTGTCAATTTTGGTAATGAGGCACTTCCTCATGTCAACGATATGCTTGTGCATCTCGTAGCATGTGTACACACTCTTGGCCGCGAACTTGA
The DNA here is from genome assembly GCA_034509565.1 of Triticum monococcum. Classification (NCBI taxonomy): domain Eukaryota; kingdom Viridiplantae; phylum Streptophyta; class Magnoliopsida; order Poales; family Poaceae; genus Triticum; species Triticum monococcum. The sequence goes on from CM067847.1 coordinate 21,076,036, forward strand.
GGTGAGGTTCATCCAGTTGCCGCATGCATGCCTTGTGCCAGGATACCAGACTTGTTCTCTGGGCATCCTGCTTCGTGCTGCCCTAGACCCTGTAGTGCTCACGGATTTCGACCAGGTTCTTGCAGGCAAATCCCGTAACACTGAGCGCTTTTACATCATCTTTGGTATCCACCGTGGCAAACTTGTAGTCGGTGTTGTTGACAAACCTGTCGAAACGGTCGCAAGGCTCTGTGGCCATGCAGTACTGGTAGATGAGAACATGATGGCGCACGCACAACTGGCGACGACAACATTCTGATCTATGCCGGGACGACCGGCGGTGTACTAGAGGTTGATGCCGACCACCTTGTACTTGTCTCCAGCAAGCAACTGCTCAACACTGTTGAAGTAGTCGTCCACCACGGCCGGGTCGATGGTGTACACCATCGAGAGATCCGTCTCCCTTGAGTTGGTCTCCACTCTATGCTCTACAAACTCCATTGGAGGTCGGACATCCCCTCTCTATGTGTCGTCGTGGGTGTGCTTGTTTTATTGTGTGGCACGATTGAAAGGTTGAAGAGACTAAGGTTATAATGGCCACGGGAATTAAAGGGGAAGCCGGACGGCCAGGAATATCGGCAGGCCCTGATGGCAGTTCTAATTTGCAGCGCGTAACTCCATCGTGTCGCACGTAACTCCATCGCAGGGCAACGCGCGTGGCGCAACCGCATGCATATGGGGCCCCTGACATGATCGTGCGCACGTCCAACCACTGGCAGAGCGCGCGTGGAGGGACGCGAGCAGAGCGCTCCGCGGTCGCCTCAAGTAAAAGTTGTCCACAAACCGAGCGCGCCGACGGACGCGAGCAGAGCGTGCCAACGGACGCGACCGAGTGGGCCGCGGCGCCTAACGGTGAGCAGAGGTTGCCGAGGGACGCAAGCAGAGGACGGCACATTGATACGTGGCAAATAAGATGAACTGTGCGAGCGATGTCGGAGACATCAAGCATGAATCAGATTAGAGTTGCGTGTGCGATACGTGACAGACAGTTGATCCATCAGAACTGTTTGTGATGGAATAAGCCGTGTGTGTTGCGGGCAAACGCTTGCTGGTGTATAACCTTAAATTTAACCAAAAATGTGTTAATGCGTGTTACAAAAATTGTATAGCTGGAAACTATGTTCAACTACGACTCCAACAATATAATCTATGGCGATATGCATTCGTATTTTATTAGTTAATAAATCCTACTTATAAACAAGGACGGGGGTATAGTAGGTAATTAAATCGCAAATGTTTTTTATTAACTGTATGTGTACATGTCCTCTCATCCTCCTCTCGCGCGTCCTGTCACCTCGCTGCCGGAGGCGGCTTATAGCGCAAGCTTGCATAGCGTGCGGGGGAGTTCTTTTGGCCAAACGGTGGTGCCAATGAATCGTCGTTGAGCCCATTCCGACGCAACCTCATAGGTTCCTGCGCAAGCTTCCTGTCTGACTCGATGAAATCCCCCAAAATGCCAATGCTTACCGAACTGCTATAAAAACCCTCACGACCGGCGAGTCCTGCATCACATTTTCCCCTCCCTCCCTATAGATTATCTCGTCTGCTTCTACCACAATCGCCAATGACACCGGTCCGTCGTTGTCGCTCAGCCACTCTGCCATCATCAGAGGACAGCTCCAGCTGGGAGGCTACACCGCGACGACGGCGCAGTCCCCAGCGTAGTGTAGTGCGCGTGACGTCCCATTTGGGTGTGCGCGGAACACCCACCACATGCTCCGCCGTCGCTGCCCGTCGGCAGCTGTGGCCGGCCGCCGTTGCCACCACACCACCGTCAAAAGCCAGGGCCATCTCCCGCTCCGCCGCCGCGGCTCGAAGGTGGGAGGTGGCCGTCATGGCCGCCACCCCACTGCCGGCCACCGTGGCCATCACGCGCTCCGCCACCGCGGATTGAAGGCAGGAGGTGGCGGTCATGGCCGCCACCCCATCATCGACCGCCACCCCACGGTCGACCGCCGGGATCATCAACCGCTCCTTCACCGCCGCCCGCACGAGCGTCAGCAGCCTTGCACGCTACATCGAGTTCCTACGAGAAGAGGAGGAGCGCCTCGTCAAGCACGCAAAGAGCCTTACCGCAGCCGTGGCTGCAGGACACGTCGATGCAGAGGTGAGGAATCAGGAGATCTACGAGCAGTCTTACTGCTTCGAGAGGCATTGTCTGGAGCGGCAGTGGGCATTCGAGCTGGCGAGCGTCGCTAAATGTGCAACAGCGGCAGGCACCGTATTGCATTTGTCCAGCTCGTCGGTAGGCTCCTCCTCATCCTCTGCCTCTTACTGAGCGCGCTCGGCAGAGGAGAGGCTGCCGGAAGTACCACAAAGCCCCTCCGTGGTAGTAGTAGTATTTAGGGGCTATTTTGTTCAGTTTGTCTGACTATAGATGTGTGGTCGAACTGTACAACGTACTTAAAAGTAGCTAGCATATATAGTTGAACTAGCTATTTCAGTACGTGGTTGGCAACAATTGGGGAGAAGTTTGGTCAGTTCAGCTATCGAGTTGAACTGTTTGTATAAATTAAGAACGATTGCTTAATGTATGAATTTTAGTTGCGAAAATTACATCGTGCTAATGATTTCTAGCTGCATATTTTGACAATCGCAGTGTTACAAGGATTGAAAATGGCAACGTTACTAGATCAACAAATGTATATCTTTCCAATTTGACAAATGACAACATACCCAATATGACAGATGCAAATCTTACCAAATTGTTTCTATGTGGTTGCACACGGGTCATCGAGAACAACCGTTTGCGTTGAAGGGATGCACAAATCCTGTGCTGCTCTCACTTTGCATACGGGTGTTCTATCTAAATCGTTTGTGATCAAAAGCTGCAGAAATCCTGCTCGACACATTTTCTCTTGGCTTCCTGGGGAAGCTGTCGGTTTGCACACGGGTGTTCAAACTAAAATGTTTGCGATGAGTGTTTTATATTTAAAAAGCGAATTAAATTGCGGCTTGGGCGCGATTCAAGGAGAGCGTGCGCAAAGGGAAATCAATGGTCTTGCTTCCCGGTGAGCCTGCGCAGCGTAGAGCTCACATGCTTCCCGGTGATCCTCCCCACTCGAGGACAGCTTGCATGCCTCTGGGTCAGCCTGCGCACCGGACGATGCTCGCACGCCTCCTGTTCAGTCAAGGTCAAGCAGATGTCCGCACGGCACCTCGTACAGCCATTAAAACCAAGACACGTGGCGTCACATGAATGGTTAAAAGAATTTTGAATTTACAAGGATTTAAAAACCAGACATCTCAATGTTTCGTCGGCAATCAACAGTGCCCCAGTGTTTGAAATTCATGCCCATTTCTTGCATGGGACCTAAGCATGCACCCAAGGACACATAATTGATTTTTTCAACCAATTTATATGCACTCGAGCATGTGCATGTAGTCCAAACGAACCCTGAAAAATCACAAAAATTCACACAACACTCCAGTTGTTATATGTTGACACGAGAAAAAAAATTCGAAAGCAATAAGAGGCAATGGATATCGTTTCGTCCCCAAAGGTGGGACGTTCCCTACCAAAAACCATCATGCCTGTTGTGAGAACCTCCGGTTTGTGAGAAGCATATACCCAAACCTGCCCCAAATGTGACAACATTTGTACCACGGCATGTTGATGCCACTCCATGATAGCATGCGGGGTTTGAAGAATTTCACACGAGTTTTGGATTTACTAGAATTTAAAAACCAGCCATCTCAATGTTTTGCCGGCAATCAATGGTGCCCCGGTGTTCGAAATTCATTCCCATTTCTTGCATGGGACCTAAGCATTCACCCAAGGACACATATTTTATTTTTCAACCAATTTATATGCACTGGAGTATGTGCATGTAGTTTAAATTTGAATTATGCACATAAAATGCATTGAAAACTCAGTTAATGCATAAAAATGTCCAAACGAACCCTGAAAAATCACAAAAATTCACACAACACTCCAGTTGTTATATGTTGACACGAGAAAAAAAATTCGAAAGCAATAAGAGGCAATGGATACCGTTTCGTCCCCAAAGGTGGGACGTGCCCTACCAAAAACCATCATGCTTGTTGTGAGAAGCTCCGGTTTGTGAGAAGCGTATACCCAAACCTGCCCCAAATGTGACAAAATTTGTACCACGGCACGTTGATGCCGCTCCATGATAGCATGCGGAGTTTCAAGAATTTCAGACGAGTTTTGGATTTACTAGAATTTAAAACCAGCCATCTCAATGTTTTGCCGGCAATCAACGGTGCCCCGGTGTTTGAAATTCATTCCCATTTCTTGCATGGGATCTAAGCATGCACCCAAGGACACATATTTTAGTTTTCAACCAATTTATATGCACTGGAGTATGTGCATGTAGTTTAAGTTTGAATTATGCACATAAAATGCATTGAAAACTCAGTTAATGCATAAAAATGTCCAAACGAACCACGAAAAATCACAAAAATTCACTCTACACTCCAGTTGTTCTATGTTGACATGAGAAAAAAATTGAAAGCAATAAGAGGCAATGGATATCATTTCGTCCCCAAAGGTGGGACATTCCCTACTGAAAACCATCATGCTTTGTTATGATAAGCTCCGGTTTGTGAGAAGCATATACCCAAACCTGCCAGAAATGAGACAAATTTTGTACCACGGCATGTTGATGCCGCTCCATGATAGCATGCCAAGTTTCATGAATTTGAGACGAGTTTTGGATTTACTAGAATTTAAAAACCAGGCATCTCAATGTTTTGCCGGCAATCAACAGTGCCCCCGTGTTTGAAATTCATTCCCATTTCTTGCATGGGACCTAAGCATCCACCCAAGGACACATATTTGATTTTTCAACCAATTTATATACACTGGAGCATGTGCATGTAGTTCAATTTTGAATTATGCACATAAAATGCATTGAAAACTCAGTTAATGCATAAAAATGTCCAAACGAACCCCCAAAACTCACAACAATTCGCACAACACTCCTGTTTTTCTATGTTGACACAAGAAAAAAAATTGAAAGCAATAAGAGGCAATGGATATTGTTTCGTCCCCAAAGGTGGGACGTTCCCTACCGAAAACCATCATGCTTCTTGTCAAAAGCTTTGGTTTGTGAGAAGCATATACCCAAACCTGCCCCAAATGGGACAAAATTTCTACCAGGGCATGTTGATGCCGCTAAATGATAGCATGCCAAGTTTCATGAATTTCAGACGGGTTTTGGATTTACTACAATTTAAGAATAAGGCATCTCAATATTTTGTCGGCAATCAACAGTGCCCTGGTGTTTCAAATTCATTCCCATTTCTTGCATGGGACCTAAGCATGCACACAAGGACACATATTTGATTTTTCAACCAGTTTATATGCACTAGAGCATGTGCATGAAGTTCAGATTTGAATTATGCACATAAATGCATTGAAAACTCAGTTAATGCATAAAAATGTCCAAATGAACCCCGAAAAATCACAAAAAATCACGCAACACTCCTGTTGTTCTATGTTGACACTCAAATTATTTTGAAAGCAATAAGAGGCAATGGATATCATTTCGTCCCCAAAGGTGGCATGTTTCCTACCGAAACTATCACGCTTATTGTGAGAAGCTTTGGTTTGTAAGAAGCTTATACCCACACCTGCCCCAAACGGGACAAAATTTGTACCACGACATGTTGATGCCGCTACATGATAGCATGCCAAGTTTCATGAATTTCAGACGAGTTTTGGATTTACTAGAATTTAAAAACCAGGCATGCACTAGTAGAAAACCGGGCAATAGCACCGGTTCGTAAGGGCCTTTAGTGCCGGTTATGGAACCGGCACTATTATTTCGGCACTAAAGGCCCCCCCCTTTAGTACCGGTTCAGCACGAACCGGCGCTAAAGTGCCACCACGTGGCGTGAGCTCGCGCCCTGGTACGGGGGACCTTTAGTACCGGTTGGTGTTACCAACCGGTACTAAAGTTTTTTTTTTGAATTTTATTTTGAAAATTTTAGAAAAAAAAAATTGTTTTTTTATTTTTAATTTTTCTGAATTATTTGAAGATTTAGTCTCTAATCACCTCTCTTAACTGCTCAAGTGTGGATCACTCATTCCAAATCATCTAACTTCCCGACCGGTCACCCATCCCCCTCACTACTCCAGCCCGAGCACGCTTAACTTCCGGGTTCTATTCTCCCTCGCTCCAAGTCTGCACTTGTTGTTTTCCTGACAATAGTAAGATGTCAATCCTATTAACCTTCAGGAATTTTGCTTAAGCATGAAGTGACACATTTCACTGTTTGAGTTTGAAACTATTGTTTTAAAAAACAATAATTATTTAGTAACACTAATATTTCTTGAATAATTAGTTCGACCATAGTTTGACCATAGTTTGACCAAAATTGAAATAACTAAAATAATTATTTAGTAACACTAATATTCTAGAATAATTAGTTTGACCATTGTTTGACCATAGTTTGCCCACTGTTTGAATATTTTTCAATTTTTTCCACTCTAGATCTTAAAAGCCCCGTAACTTTTTTTCTAGTAGGTTTTTGAGGATTTTAAAAATGTTTAACGGGGTTCCCCCGGTTAAATTTGGATGTAACTTTTCGAGTAGACGATTTTTCATATAAAAAACTTTTGCAAATTCAGAGAGATTTTGCAAATAAAGTCAAAATTCAGAGAGATTTTGCAAATAAAGTAAAATTCACATTTGCAAATTTTCCCAACAACTAGACCACATATCACATGGGAAACTTATTTTCTTTTTTTTTTTTGATATTTCCATCATTTTCGTTTAATTTTTTTTAAAACTGAAAAGGCGATCCACGGGGGGCGGGGGGGGGGGGGGGGTAGAGTTTGAAAATTGCCCTATAGTGCCGGTTTGTGTCACAAACCGGTACTATAGGTCAGACCCCTTTAGTACCGGTTCGTGCCACGAACCGGTACTAAAGGTGATCTTGGGGCCCCGGCCTGACGCGAGCCTCCCACCACCCCTTTAGTACCGGTTCGTGCCACGAATCGGTACTAAAGGTTCAACACGAATCGGCATTAATGCAAATCCGTTCGAACCGGCACTAATGGTACCATTAGTACCGGCTCAAATACAAACCGGCACTAGTGGGCTTCACGTTTGACCCTTTTTCTACTAGTGATGTCATTGTTTGTTGCTGAGTAACGGTGGCAGGGTGTTTGAAATTCATTCCCATTTCTTGCATGGGACCAAAGCACGCAACCAAGGACACATATTTGATTTTTCAATAAGTTTATATGCACTAGAGCATGTGCATGTAGTTCAAATTTGAATTATGCACATAAAATGCCTGGAAGACCCAGTGAATGTATAAAAATGTACAAACGTACCCTAAATCATTCCAATTTTTTTGACGACACACCTATAGTTGCATGTTCACTTCAGATATAAGTTCTAACAATTCAAACACCATCCTTTGTAGCTGTGACCCCATTACATAATTCAAATGATCAAGACGATAGATCAAGTAGATCGCACACAGTTTATTATCACCAACCATGTGAGATGCAACACAAAATATCTTGGAGCACTGTCGGTGTATAGTACGCCCATGGATTACGTGAGAAGATGCATCGGCTATAGTCCACACCGCGCCAGTTCTGAATAAAGCCCCCCTAGTCCTGGTTGTTATACCAATCGGGACTAAAGGCCCTCCACGTGGCTGCTGTCTAGAGCTCCACCTTTAGTCCCGGTTTTTTCGTATTTTCAAATTTCTGAATTATTTTATAATTTAATCTCTAATCACCCCTCATCACTTCTCAATTTAACTTCTAATCTCTAATCACCCCTCATCATTCCAAATCATCTAAGGTGGTGTTTGGTTCTCTAGTCTTAGGACCTTTTCTAGTCCCTAGGACTTTTTGAAAAAGACTCTCAAGGACTTTTAGGAAAAAGTCCCACCATGTTTGGTTTGCTAAGGACTTTTTCTAGTGTCAACACAAAAAAGTCCCTGAAACCAAACACCCCCTAACTTGCCGGCCAGTCGCCCATCCTCTCACTACTCTAGCCTGAGAACGCTTAACTTCCGGGTTCTATTCTCCCTCGTTTCCAAGTCTGCACTTGTTGTTTTCCTGACAATAGTAAGATGTCAATCCTATTAACCCTCAGGAGTTTAGCTTGGCATGAAGTCACATGTTTCACTGTTTGAGTTTCAAATTATTATTCTAAAACACAATAATTATTTAGTAACACAAATATTTCTTGAATAAGTAGTTTGACCATAGTTTGCCCAGATTTGACCAAAATTCAAAAGTTTGAAATAATTATTTAGTAACACTAATATTCTTGAATAACTATGTAGTAACACTAATACTTCTTGAATAAGTAGTTTGACCATAGTTTGACCCCATTTAACCAAAATTAAAAAATAACTGAAATTTGAGCATATCTTTTTTCCATTTAGAATTTGAGGATTCTAAAAATTTTCAAAAGTTATCTTATACGTTTTGATATAATATACTTTTTTCGGATGCGGATTATCGTGCTGAACATTTTGATATATTATACGTTTTTTTGACATCGTATGTAAAAGTTATAGCCATTTTACTTTTTCATGACACATTTTTGCAAAACAAGTCCAAATTTAAGTTTTTTAATTTTCCTAACTAGTAGATGTAATAATACAACTACATCTCGAAGGATTTTATTTTTTTGAAGTTTTTATCATTTTCTTTTGTTTTTTTTTTCAAAACTGAAATGGCGATACACAGGGGGGGGGGGGTAGAGTTTGAGAAATGGGGCCTTTAGTCCCGGTTTGAGACACGAACCGGGATAGAAGGGTGTGATGCCCTTCTGTCCCGGATCGTGTCTCAAACCGGGACTAAAGGACTCTAATCTTTAGTCCGGGTTTGAGACACGAGCCGGGACTAAAGGGTGCGATGCCCTTTTGTCCCGGTTCATGTCTCAAACCGGGACTAAAGGGCTCATTTGAACCGGGACTAATGCCTTTAACCGCTCGAACCGGGACTAATGCTCACATTAGTCCCAGTTCGTAATGCAACCGGGACTAATGTGTATAATGCGCATTGACCAAAGCCCAGTTTTCTACTAGTGTTTGGCAGCAGAGAAGCAAAATCACGGCCACACGCGCGAATGAGGTCGCGATGGATGCCATTCGTGCCGACCCCCAGATCTTGAAGGAGCACCTTGCCATTTTCAAGACACGCCAGTTAAGCATGTTCGGTTTACCCGTTGCGTGTGTTGCTCCTGCCTTTCCTTCACAAATTCTAGTGAATTGTGCTATCTAAATTTACCATGCAATCTCTTGCTCTATTGTATATGTTCTATATGTCGTGCAGTGTGATGCTCACTTATTAACTATTTTATTAATTAGTTGTCGTCTTCAGTTAACTGTTTGGTTCAATTCTGCAAATGTGATGTTCAATTCTTCAGGCTGCAATTTTGTATTGTCTTCCATGTGAGAAATAAATCGAATTTATCTTTACAAAATTGTGGGTGCATTCTGTTATTGTATACCATGTGAGGAATAAATTGAATTTGGCTGTAGTAAATACATGGGAAAGAAATACAATTGCTACAATTGGTTGTAGTTAACTGTTTGGTTAACTGTCCGATCTTCTATTAGGAGTATGTTATATTGTGCAATGTGGTGCTCAGTTAATGTTTGCTTCATTTGTTGTGGTATTTAGTTAAATGCTTGGTTCAATGTTATATTGTGTAATGTGGTTCTCAGTTAATGTTTGGTTCATTTGTTGTGGTGTTTAGTTAATTTCTTTGTTCAATTCTGCAATGCGATCTCCAATTTTCGTGGGTAGAATTTTGTATTATTGTGCATGTGAGGAATAAATCGAATTTGGCTGCACTTAATACAAGGGAAACATATACAAGTGCTATATTTCCGAGTTCTTAATCATGCTTGGTTTGGATAAATGGGTTTTCCCTGTGGCTTGAATTAATCTGATGAATCTGCAATGTGATTATTTTTCATCACCATATTTTACTGATATCATGCGAACCCTTACTTAACGTGATGACTAACTACCTTATATGTGTTGCGGGGAAACAATGGGAAGCACTGAGGTTTACAATCAAGGTTAGCACGTGCATGGTCCGTTGTCTAATAGCACATTATTGTGCAATTGCAGGAACGATTCTAATATTTAGGTTTTTAACAATTTGGTCTTGCACATGTAGGTCCTGTTGCCAGAGGTTTTGACCCACTGTTCGTCCCTTTTTGCATATGGGGAAATGAGTTGTCCATGAATATCAGTCAAGTCAAGAAACTCAGAAAGATTGTTAGGATAAAGAATCTAGCGACAAAAAACAACAAGATCTTTGTCTGCACAATGAAGAAGAAAGCAGTTCACTACAGGATGGTACTAACTATTATACCTTGCCTTTTTTATTCCTTTGGCCTAAAGTTACAAAGACCTTGAACATCAATGAAGGCTCAATATTCGCCTTCTGATTCAGCAGTTTTCCAGATGAGATACATCTGTCTATGTACCGTCTATGATGCTAATTTCGAAAGGTTATAGATGTTGCATGTGAAACTTGGTCCTGGTGTAGTTGTGTAATGGGGTAGCTGAGTGTTGAAGCTATATGATGTTGTACTCTGATGTATTTCAATTATGAAAATGAAATATATTGTGTGCTTAATATGAACTGTCAATTAGATTAATAAATGGATTATGAATAATCAGATAATTAGCCTGCTAGTGGCGAATTAGCCTACTAATTGGGTTTTTCTATTGCAAACGGTTGTTAAAAAAATACCATGGGCGATGACCTCAGGCAACGCACACAGTTTCTAGGAATAAACAGTGTTGGATCAATGAATAATCACACCCGACTTTCTCTTGAAAATTGTTTGCATTAGGCCACCTTGCTCAAATGTTTACCACATGAAAACTGTGTGTGATGGACAAACTTTGCCAGACAGTTTCTTCCATGGACCGTGTGTGATATATTCAATAACGCAAGCGATTTAACAGGAAAATTGTGTGTGATGTTACGAACGAAAACATTTTCCTTCGAGCGACTGTGTGGGATGTACATACAAACAGAAACGTTTAGCAGGGATTGACTGTGTGGGATGTACTTGAGACCGGAAACAATTTTGCCGTATAATTGTATTTGTTTAGCTCTACTATACGTATTTCCGTATTTGAGCGCTCGCCGGTCACACACGACCTCATTTTGCCAAACGTGTGTGCCAGGAGGGCTTATCCCCGACGGTTTCTGGGTCGTGTGGGAAGGACCTCCCTATCGCCCACACTCACTTGGTGACGGTTCCAGATGCCATTGCGGAAAGGGATTTTAAACCGTTTGTTTAGGATCTCGTTGTACTAGTGTTTGGGCTTTGTTTGGCCAACTTGATCTATTTATCTTGCAATGGGAAGAGGTGCTTTGTAGTGGGTCCGATCTTATGGTGCTTGATCCCATTGACAGGAAGGGAAACAACATGTATGTTTCGTTGCTACTAAGGACCAAACGATGGGGTCTATCTCTACATAGATAGATCTTGTCTACACCATGTCATCGTTCTTATTGCATTACTCCGTTTCCCCATGAACTTAATACACTAGATGCATGCTGGATAGCGGTTGATGTGTGGAGTAATAGTAGTAGATGCAGGTAGGAGTCGGTCTACTAATCTTGGACGTGATGCCTATATAATGATCATTTCCTGGATATCATCATGAGTATTTGAAGTTCTATCAATTGCCCAACAGTAATTTGTTCACCCACCATTTGCTATTTTTGTCGAGAGAAGCCACTAGTGAAACCTATGGCCCCCGGGTCCTCTTCCTCATATATTTTCCTTTGCGATCTATTTTTTCTTGCTTTTATTTTTAGATCTATTAAACAAAAAACCCCAAAATACTTTGCTCTAATTTATTCTTATTTATTTATTTGGCGTTCGATCTATCAATCTACTACAAATTTCCCACACGTCTGTTTGCCAATCTCGAGGCGTTGTACCCCGGAAGGGATTGACAACCCCTTTAACACATCAGGTTGCGAGAATTTGTCATTTTTGTGCAGGTGCTATTTAAGTTGTGTTGCTTGGTTCTCCTACTGGTTCGATAACCTTGATTTATATCTGAGGGAAATACCTACCGCCGCTGTGCTCCATCATCCCTTCCACTTTGGGAAAATACTGACGTAGCTTCAAGCGACATCATCGGTCTCCTACCCCCTCCCTTGTCGGTCCGGACATCGGACATTCATGAGAGAGGCGGTCCGGCCCAAACCCTAGAAGCGTTGCCACGAGGCCACTCCAAACCATAGAAGTGTAGAGGCCACCCCAAACCCTAGAAGCATTGTCGAGGCCACCCAAATTTACGAAGATAAAAGAGCGTTGTTGTCGAGTGATACGTCCATTTTGAATCATGCTTTTATATCGATATTTATTGTATTATGGACTGTTATTTCACTTTATGTCACAATACTTATGGCTATTCTCTCTTATTTTACAAGGTTTACATAAGGAGGGAGAATGTCGGCAGCTGGAATTCTGGGCAGGAAAAGGAGAAAATATTAGAGACCTATTCTGCGCAACTCCAAAAGTCTTGAAACTCCATGGAACATCTTAAAATAAATAAAGAAAAATCCTCGCCAAAGATGAAGGCCAGGGGGCCCACACCGTGCTCACGAGGGTGGGGGGCGCGCCCCCTACCTCGTGGCCCCCCTGGTGGCTCTTCGGCGTCCATCTTCACCTATATGAAGTCTTTCGATTAGAAAAAATAGGAAGGAACTTTTCGGGACGAGACTCCGCCGCCACGAGGTGGAACCTTGGCGGATCCAATCTAGAGCTCCGGCAGAGTTGTTCTGCCGGGGAAACTTCCCTCCGGGAGGGGGAAATCATCACCATCGTCATCACCAACACTCCTCTCATCGGGAGAGGGCAATCTCCATCAACATCTTCACCAGCACCATCTCATCTCCAAACCCTAGTTCATCTCTTGTATCCAATTCTTGTCTCAAAGTCCGGGATTGGTGCTATTAGGTTGCTAGTAGTGTTGATTACTCCTTGTAGTTGATGCTAGTTGGTTTAATTGGTGGAAGATCATATGTTCAGATCCTATATGCATATTATTACCCCTCTAATTATGAACATGAATATGCTTTGTGAGTAATTACGTTTGTTTCTGAGGACAAGGGAGAAGTCTTGCTATGAGTAGTCATGTGAATTTGGTATTCGTTTGATATTTTGATAAGATGTATGTTGTCTAGCCTCTAGTGGTGTTATGTGAACATAGACTACATAACACTTCACCATTATTTGGGCCTAGAGGAAGTCATTGGGAAGTAATAAGTAGATGATGGGTTGCTAGAGTGACAGAAGCTTAAACCCTAGTTTATGCGTTGCTTCGTAAGGGGCTGATTTGGATCCATATGTTTCATGCTATGGTTGGGTTTACCTTAATACTCTTGTTGTAGTTGCGGATGCTTGCAATAGAGGTTAATCATAAGTGGGATGCTTGTTCAAGTAAGAACAGCACTCAAGCACCGGTCCACCCACATATCAAATTATCAAAGTATCGAACGCGAATCATATGAACGTGATGAAAACTAGCTTGACGATATTCCCATGTTGCCTCGGGAGCGCTTTTCCTATTATAAGAGTTTGTTCCGGCTTGTCCTTTGCTACAAAAGGATTGGGCCACCTTGCTGCACTTTATTTACTTTTGTCACTTGTTGCTCGTTACAATCTATCTTATCACAAAACTATTTGTTACCACTTATTTCAGTACTTGTAGAGAATACCTTGCTGAAAACCTCTTATCATTTCCTTCTGCTCCTCATTGGGTTCGACACTCTTACTTATCGAAAGGACTATGATAGATCCCCTATACTTGTGGGTCATCATCGAGGCCACCCCAAACCCTAGAAGCTTTGCCGAGGCCACCCCAAACCATAGAAAGCGTCGAGGCCACTAATTAATATTCCTTGTTGTGATTAGCTAGCTAGGTCTATGTTTGCTACTAATATATCCATCTCTCATGATTGTATATTAATTGCCATGTTGTAATATTTGAAGAAACTATGGAGCAAAGAGACTTGGAAACAGAACAGTTCTTGGGGGACATAATCCTCAGCGGAGGTGATGTCTTGTCGTATCTCAACGACACTGATGGTCTGGAAGGAGAGGGGGAAGGCTCCGGTGATTGAACAATGGAGGAGGAAGGACACGATGGTGATGGCTCCGGTGACAGAATGCTAGTGGAAGTAGGAGACTGTGATGACGGCTCCGATGACCGAACGGAAGAGGGAGTTGTTGCGAAGTCCAGCGAGGTATATATATTAATTAAACCCATGCTGACTAGCTAATTGATGCATTAATTGTTTTGGTATGTACATATATTATCTCTTCTTTCTTATTTTCTAGCCCTCCAGATCGATCCAAACTTCGGTAATGAGACGAGGCCCGAAGAAAAGGTTGCGCGAGGATGAAAGGTTCATGATCACGGAAATCTCGGGCGATGGCCAACCGATTGAACCTAGGCGGACCAAGGAATAATTTTCTGCTCAACGCGGGGCTATTGTTAGGGACATGATCCCGATCAGCATCCAACAATGGAATAAGCCTAAGAATGAAAACCCTGAAGTTCCTTATGTCAACGATAGACAGAAAGATGATCTTTGGACCTCGCTGAAGGCAAATTTCACCCTACCGCCAGAGGAGGAGCCGGATAAGCTAGTTATAGAGCCACTGGTCAAGGGTCATGCTCTTAAGAAGATGGAAGATCTATTCAGGAGGTGGAAGAATGAGTTGAAACCAACGTATGTCGACAAAGGGAAGACTCCTAAATTCACCGGCCGATTTGAGAAGATAAGATATCATTCGCCCACATTTGTGGCCTACAAGACATCAGAGAGGAGTAAGAAGATGTCAGAGACAAACAAGAACAATGCTGCAAAGAAGTTTTATCACCATCGAATAGGGTCAGGTGGCTACCTCAAAGCCCGGCCGTTGTGGGACAAGGCTGAGAATGACCTGCTTGCTAAAGGGATCGAACCAGAGACATTGAACTGGCCAAACTGTTCAAGGACTTGGTTCTTCGGGGTTGGGGGAACCTTGGACCTTGAAACAGGGAAGTGCGTTTGGACGGACGAGCAACTTGCAATACGCGTCAACAAGCTTCAGAAGTATATCACTGCAGCGCAGCAAGGGACGTTCATTACCGACAGAGAGAACGAGGAGCTGATAGAGGCACTCGGGAATCCTGAGCACCCTGGACGAACACGTGGCACGCCAGGTCCGTTGCGTGGAAGGTTGGGTTCCCCTGCACAGGCGGTTACAAAACCCGGGAGATGAAGAGGAAACTAGAGCAGAGTGAACTTCAGAAGTTGAATGCAAGGGTACAAAAGCTAGAGGAACTAGTTGAGTGCCAGGGACCTGCCGGAGCTACCCCAAAATCTACACCGCCATCTTAGTGGAGAAGCAGCGTGGCTTCCACCGAGCTCGTTCAGCAGGCTGACTTCACGACTCCTAGCTACCCCGTGGATGCTATCATGGAGGCTCAACATTGCCATCTTATGACGCAATGGCAGAACCTCAAAGTCAAGGTGGTTGTCGGCTCCGTCGCACCTCCTCAACCCGACGAAACTTTTCACTTCCATCTGATTCCACAAGGCTATGATGTTGTGATGGTGGATGAAGTAACGGAAGGATTTGACACTTCATGTTGGGTCTTGCTTTGAAGACTTCATGTCTATGACACATCAAGCTTCCGAACTAGACGCCTCCTCCTCGGGCGAGTTAGGGCACTCCGCCTCCTTCTTCGACTGCTCTGGCGCGTGAGGCCAGCACTCTGCCTCCTTCTCCGCCTGCTCTGGCGCGTCCGAGCAGCCCGCCTCGTCCTCCGCCTCATCAGCAACGACGGAAGACAGATGCCGCTGCTCCGGCTGCTCCGGCGCGTCGGACCACTATGCCTTGTGCCTCTACTTGTCAGCAGCAACGGAAGAGTGACACCGCCGCTTCGGCGTCTAGCAGTATAGCCAGAGGTGGTAGGCAATACAGATTCGGTCCATCTCTCAAGCCTCTAGAGAAGTTACCATACGAGATGACCGTGGAGGAAAAAGCGAAGATCTAAGAAGCCTAAGTGAGGGACTTCTTTGAAATGCGAAGATCTATGAAACATCCACCTCCGGAGGGGAAGATAGATCCGGTGAAAGTGAAGCGCACTATCAATGCCCTGAAGCGACCACCATCGCCTTCACCGGATGACAACCATGTCCGCTGTCTTAAAAAGACATTGGAAGATGCGCGCCGATTGGGAACTACTTCAAGCAATAAAAGGTTAGCAGAATGAAGAAGTGGGAAGAAAATTCTGCAGCTCGACGAACAGGCCAACCAATCATGCCCCACGCTCAAGGTGTCTAGCAATATCGTCGCAATTCTTCTGGGATGGCGCCCGGTACCAATCATGCTGATTACCTGAGCGATGATTTTGTGTTTGATACAATGGAGGTGGATACATTCAAATACTAGTACAGGAAGCCTCTCGTCAAAGACGTAAGTCCTCCTCTAACAACGATGATGCAGAGATTCCATCAATGGTACATGAAAACATGCAGCGAGTCTAGGACCACGACTTCATTGGACAAGAACTATTATCTATTGATTTTGACGAGTTTTTCCAGTTCTACAATCAAAAGGCCCTCGACAAATCACTTCTGGCTTGCTACTGTCTGTAAGTACTACTTATCCATATATAGCTCAGCTCTTTCATTGCATGTATATATAATTATCCTCACTATATTATGAAGATTGAAGATCGTCGAATGCAGAAAAGCACAGATCTATGACATTGGGTTCATTAACCCAGATGTCATACATGAATGGACGGTTAAACACAATGTCTCAGAAACCGAGGACAACTTGCTACAATCGTTGCTCAAAATCAAAACAAAGATAAAATACTATTTCCTTACAACTTCAAGTGAGTGTTACTGTCTTGCGCACATTCGGTTTCCCTTATTACTCAAGGTTTGGTAATGTAACTGATGAGTTATGCATGCGTGCACAACTACCACTTTATTCTCTTAGAGATTAAGCTTGAGCAGGGAGAAGTAACCATCTTAGACTCGAGAAGAAAACATCCCGAGGACTATGCAGACATGACTCGAATGCTCTAGAAGTAAGTTCAATCAATCATTATTGCACCATTTTGGCAACTTTGTTCATTTACAGATATCAAGTAATTATTTTCTTTGTCTGAAAAGATTTGGAAAGAGTTCACCGCAATTTCTCCGGGACTGCCGACCGAGCTGCGATTTAAACACCCGAAAGTAAGTACTACTACCTAGTCCCGCGCATCTCCCATTGATTCTAGCTAGTTTCATCAATACCATTTAGCATGCTTGCTTATCAGTTTGATTGACCTCTATTTCTCGTAAAGTGCTTGTGGCAGGAAGTCAGGAATGATTTCTGTGGATACTACATTTGCGAGTTCATCTACAACGCGACGATCTCTAATAAGCGGGGCTACTCTGAAAAACAATATGAAGTGCGTAAGCAAAAATATTTACAATTTAATTTTATTACCATCATTTGTGTTGAGTTTCATTCATACACATGTATTGACCCTCTTCTTGAATTTATATCTGGCAGATGCGGGATGAACTCCTACCACAAGATCATATACGAGCAATTCAAGAGGAATTGGCGGGATTCTTTTTTGACCACATCATCAATCCAGCCGGAGAATACCATGTGGAAGTTGACTTCAGATGTTAGGGAATGTAAGAGATCTTATATTGTATATATGTAGCTAGCTAGCAGCGTCAGATAGATATACAAAAACTTGTTGTTCGACTAATCTCTCGGAGAAGGAGAGGTCGGTCACTTCTCTCTGTATATGTTCATGACGATCTTGTGTACTTAATGGTTCCTTCATTTGCTTACTAGCTCGCATGTCGAGTTCTCTCTATACGTATAGTACCTGGCGTTGACGAAGCATGGAGATAAGAGAGGTCACTTATCTCTATTAGCCAGCTATCACAATATACGTATAGTACCTGAGGGAAGATGACGATGACGATGAAGTATATGTCAAAAGAAGAATCAATACTGCATTAACTAAGAAAGATCGTACTGCATGGAAAAGGAAAAGTCACAATGAGGGGCTCAATTATTCTTCAATAACAAGAAGGGAAAGAAGCTCACTCAAAAACAAAAACGTTAACGCTGAGGAACCGTTATCGGTCAAATGATGTAATATATATGTTCCTATTTAGTATACATACTTAATCGTCAAATGATGCAATATATATCGCCTTAGTTATATGCATTGTATCACCTTCCCTTCGTTCCCACTCTCGGAAAAAAGAAAAAAAAAGAAAGGGAAGAAAAGAAAAGGGAGAGAAAATAAAGGAAAAAAGAAGAAGAAACAAACAAGAAAACAACTATATATCTACTCCTAATGTCTCAGTTGATAGTCTCCGCGGTTAATTTTCGTCCCACTGTTGGGGAACGTAGTAATTTCAAAATTTTACCTACGCACACGCAAGATTATGGTGATGCATAGCAACGAGAGGCGAGAGTGTTGTCCACGTACCCTCGTAGACCAAAAGCGGAAGCATTAGCACAACGCGGTTGATGTAGTCGTACATCTTCACAATCCGACCGATCAAGTACCAAACGCATGACACCTCTGAGTTCAGCACACGTTCAACCCGATGACGTCCCTCGAACTCCGATCCAGCCGAGTGTTGAGGGAGAGTTTCGTCAGCACGACGGTGTGGTGATGATGATGATGTTTGACCGACGCAGGGCTTCGCCAAAGCACCGCTACAGTATTATCGAGGTGGACTACGGTGGAGGGGGAACCGCACACGGCTAAAAAGATCTAACGATCAATTGTTGTGTCTCTAGGGTGCCCCCTGCCCCTGTATATAAAGGAGCAAGGGGGGAGGTGGGGCCGGCCTAGAGGGGGCGCGCCAGGAGGAGTCCTACTCCTACCGGGAGTAGTACTTCCTCCCTTTTCCTTGTTGGACTAGGAGAGGAGGGGGAAAGAGGAGGGAGATAGGAAGAAAGGGGGGGGGGCGCCGCCCCCTTCTCCTTGTCCTATTCAGACTAGGGGGGAGGGGCACGCGGCCCTGCCCTGTCCGCCTCTCCTCTTCTCCACAAGGCCCACTATGGCCCATTAAGCTCCCGGGGGATTCTGGTAACCTCCCGATACTCCGATAAAATCCCGATTTCACTCGGAACACTTCCGATATCCAAACATAGGCTTCAAATATGTCAATCTTCTTGTCTCAACCATTTCGAGACTCCTCGTCATGTCCATGGTCACATCCGGGACTCCGAACAACCTTCGGTACATCAAAACATATAAACTCATAATATAACTGCCACCGAAACGTTAAGCGTGCGGGCCCTACGGGTTCGAGAACTATGTAGACATGACCGACACGCGTCTCCTTTCAATAACCAATAGCGGAACCTGGATGCCCATATTGGCTCCCACATATTCTACGAAGATCTTTATCGGTCAGACCGCATAACAACATATGTTGTTCCTTTTGTCATTGGTATGTTACTTGTCCGAGATTCGATCGTCGGTATCTCAATACCTAGTTCAATCTCATTACCGGCAAGTCTCTTTACTCGTTCCGCAATACATCATCCTGCAACTAACTCATTAGTTGCAATGCTTGCAAGGTGTCACATCCCTAGCTTCTGGTAAGGCTCTAGGCTAGCTTCATGTGTGCACCATGTCTAAATTCTGAAATTTGAAATGAGGAAATTGAAAGCCTCGGAAATCATTTTAATAAAGGGACAAGAAACCCTAAAATTGCAATCAGTAAATCCAAAATGCCCTAGAAATAGCTCTGACAATTTTGGCAAGAGTTATGAATCAAACCAAAATTTTGGAACATTTCTAAGGAATTTTTTGGGCTCTGATTTTAAATCAATATTCTATTTGAATTTGGAGTTATATTCATAATATATAATGAATATATTTTCAAATGCCCTGAGATATTTTATGTATATGAGGAGTAGACCTTAAGTGACATAAAATTATCCAGGGGAGTTTTGGCACTATTTTCAAATTTGTTTGAATTTGAATTCAGTGGCAATTAAATAAAACAAAACAGAAGAAAAATTAAAAAAAAGAGCAGAAGACCTACCAGGCGCTTACCTGTCCAGCCTGGCCGGCCTGCTACTGTGCGGCCCAGCTCACAGCGCCGTGCCAGTCACCCTCAACCTCCTGCCAGGAGGATGAGAGGAGCGTGGCCACCGCGCGCGAGCACGCGACCCGCCACCTCCTGCTCCCCGCTGCTTCCCCGACGCGCCCAGACGACGCCACGACACCCCTGGCTCCCTCCCTCTCTTCTCCCTCACTCGTCGCCCTCTCTCCCCTCCTCTGCTCTCTATTCCCGAGCACCACCGAGCGGAGGTCATCGCTGCCAACACCGTTCACCGTGGCCACCGGGCCTCCCTCGTCTGTCCAGTGTGTCTAGTGGCTCCGTCGTCATCGTTTTCGTATGCCAAGCCGAAGGAACCAAGCAGACCTGCCCTAAGATGAGTGGCTCGTCCTCGTTCCCCTTCTCTGATGCCGGAGATCGCCGCCGACGCCCCGCCTGCTCCAGGCCTTCCCCGAGCCCGCTTCGGCATCCCCTGCACTCGATGTGAGCTCTGCCGCCTTTCCCCCTCCTCCCCGAGCTCGTTGCTGTCTTCTAGCCGTGCCAGCCGCCGTACCCGAGCGCCGCCGTCCGCCATGGTCGTTGCTCCCGCAGCCACCGTGCACCTCCACTCGAGCTTGTGCCTTCGGCGTGCTCCTGGAGCAACGTCGAGTCCAACGCAACCTCTAGTTAGCTTCCTCGTGCACTGGAACCACACGGCCACACTTGCCCGAACTCCGGCGGCCGCCAAAGAGCTCGCCGCCGTCAACTCCGGCCACCTCACGCCCTCCCACTGCCAACGCTGGATGCGCACGAGCCCCGGCTCGCCGTAGAGCCCAACCGCGTGCCAAACGGTGCACCGTAGCAGTTTTCTGAAGCCCTCCGCCGTCTCAGACCTCGTCGGCGGCTTAACGCCGGTGTGTTTGACCCCGCTGACTGGGCTTTTGACCTCGGCTGGACCCCATGCTGTGTCCATGACATGTGGGGCCGGCATCTGACTGATTAGTTTAGGGCTATAATTAGTGCTAACTACTACTGTTAGGGGTTAATCACCCCGCTAACTAAATCCCGTGTCACTGACAATGGGCCCCACTGCCCAGGTAATCCATGGTTTAAAACTAAACCTTTTTATTTAAAGCTTTAGAGACTGACACGCGGGACCCACTGTCAGGTTTGACCTGGACCGCGCCCTGTTGACCAGCTGACGTCACCCTGACGTCATGCTGACGCAATAAGTCCTTTTCTGGATTTGATTTATTTCTAAATAACCAGGAAATTCCAGAAAATGTTTAAAACTTCTAAAAATCATAGAAATTCAACCGTAACTCCAAATGAAATAATTTATATATGAAAAATTATCAGAAAAATTCAAGGAATCCATCTATATCATTTCCATGCATGTTTGAGCAAGTTAACCTCACTGTTAGGATGAAACATGATTAGGGCAAATTTCATAATAGGTTTGGAGTTGGAATTTGATATAGTTTTGAATTCCACTTCAATTAAGATGACTTTATGTTGCATTAGCCCAAATCACAGCATATTGCCATGCCATGATCATGCATCATATGGTGCATTGCATTGATTGTGCTCTTCCTTGCTTGTCGGTAATTGTCCCCTCTCGGTAGACGCTGCTCCGACGCTGTGATCGTTGACACTGATGAAGACTCAATGTTATCTTCAGAAGTGCCAGGCAAGCAAAACCCCCTTGTTCATTCGGATACCATCCCACTCTCTCGCTCCTGCTCTCTTTTACTGCATTAGGGCAACATCGATTCAACTGTTACATGTTGTGGTAGTTGAACCCCTTTCCTCTACATGACCTGTCATTGCCACAGTAAATAGATGAAACCCACTAGCATGAGTAGGAATTGTTTGAGCCCTGATGTGCCTACTCATTCATGCTTGTTGTCATGCCTGCTACTGCTTAGAGTTGAGTCAGGTCTGATTCATCGGGGATGATTTGGAATGGTGTTGAACATGTCCTACTGTGTGTGAGCTAAGTGTGTGAACATGATTTGGTAAAGGTAGCGGTGAGAGGCCATGTAGGAGTACATGGTGGGTTGTCTCATTGCAGCCGTCCACAGGAACTGAGTTCTGTGTTTGTGATCCATGAACAGTTACTACCACACATTGGGTTCCGATAACTCGGCCCCTCTCAGCTTATTAATCAACTCGATCTCTGTCCAGGAGTTGCAACTAGTTTCTGGTGTTTGTAGGTAGTGTTAGTAGTCTACCAAGTGGCACCCGGTACAGGTGGGCTTGGGACAGACTAGGCACCGTGGCACGGTGTACCAAGTGGCACCCGGATGGTGGGCTTGGGAACCCTGCACACATTGTTTGGGGCCGTGAGCGACACCCCGGCCGGATCTCCTTGCGGATGGAACCCGAATAGGCGATAAACCTGGATGAGAGACTTGTTGGTTAGTCAGGTCGTGGCCGACTCCCTCGCCCGGCTTCCGCTTGAAGGTTGCCGAGGTACATGACGTGTACAGGGCTATAAGTGGCGAGAGCGTGTGTGAAGAAGTACACCCCTGCAGGGTTATCATTATCTATTCGAATAGCCGGATTCCTCGGATATGGAAACTTGGACCCCTTGCATAGTTCATAGACAAGTGAAAGTGGATACTCTAAAACTCGCAAGATAAGCGTGTGTGCTATGGATGGCGTTCTCGCAGGGAGACGGGAGCAGATCCATAGTGGTGTATTGGTATGGTGAATTTGTCGACTCGTGTGCGCCACCTCAAAAGAGTTGCTTGCAGTCGTAGTTTAGGATAGCCACCGAGTCAAAGCTGGCTTGCTGCAGTTAAACTGCACCACCCCCTTTGTTGATACCGATGCATATGTAGATAGTTCTGATGTAAGTCTTGCTGGGTACATTTGTACTCACGTTTGCTTAATTTATGTTTTGTAGAGAGACTTCAGTCCCGCTATTAGTTCCCCTTGGACTTCGACGTTTAGCTTGTTACCTCAGCTACGATCTTGTGCCCTCGGCAGGATCTGGTAGATAGTCAAGCTTCTCAGCCTTCTTCATTTGTAGTTGTCTGTACTCAGACAAGTTAAGCTTCCGCATGTGCTTGTTGCTTGTGTGCTCTGTATGTTGGGTCATGAGACCCATGTTTGTAATATCTCGCTCTTCGGAGCCTAATGAATAAATACTTGAGTCGTGGAGTCTTGTTGTGATGCCATGTTGTATGTACTCATATGGGGCATATTGTGTGTATGATTGAAATGCTTGGTATGAGTGGGATCCGACAATCTAGTTGTTTATCCCTGGCAGCCTATCATATGGGGAAATGTAGTCTAGTGCTTTATGAGCGATAGTAGTCCGCTACAGCCCGGTTCATCGGAGTCCTGCTAGCCCAGCACTACTGCTCAGGACACTTGACTAGCCGGCATGTGTTTCACTTTGTTCCTGTGTCTGTCCCTTCGGGGAAATGTCACGCGGTGACATCCGGAGTCCTGCCTAGCCTGCTACAGCCCGGGTTACCGGAGTCCTGTTAGCCCAGTGCTACAGCCCGGATTCACACGCTGTTGACCGACATGCTCGAGGTTGATTCATGTATGCCTGTCCCCATGGGTTAGTGCCGCTTTGGGTTCACGACTAGCCATGTCGGCCCGGGTTCTTTGTCATATGGATGCTAGCGACACTATCATATACGTGAGCCAAAAGGCG
This sequence comes from Triticum monococcum, assembly GCA_034509565.1. Classification (NCBI taxonomy): domain Eukaryota; kingdom Viridiplantae; phylum Streptophyta; class Magnoliopsida; order Poales; family Poaceae; genus Triticum; species Triticum monococcum. The sequence goes on from CM067847.1 coordinate 21,099,829, forward strand.
CAAACGGTCCCGGGCCAGGTAAGGTGGCACCCATGGGAATACCGTGCGTGAGGCCACGAAGTGATATGATGTGTTACATGCTAGATCGGTGTGACCTAGGATCGGGGTCTTGACACAAGGCTTATGTGATGTGCATTACTGAGAGGGCCCAGAGATACCTCTCCTACAATCATAGAGACAAATCCTAATCTCGAAATATGCCAATCCAACAAGTACCTTCGGAGACACCTGTAGAGCAACTAAACGATCGAGTGCTAAGCTAACGGAATGAGTCATCTCCTAATGATGTGATCTCATTAATCAAATGACAACTCTTTGTCAATGGTTAGGAAACATAACCATCTTCGATCAATGAGCTAGTCAAGTAGAGGCATACTAGTGACACTCTGTTTGTCTATGTATTCACACATGTATCATGTTTCCGGTTAATACAATTCTAGCATGAATAATAAACATTTATCATGATATAAGGAAATAAATAATAACTTTATTATTGCCTCTAGGGCATATTTCCTTGAGTCTCCCACTTGCACTAGAGTCAATAATCTAGATTACACAGTAATGATTCTAACACCCATGGAGCCTTGGTGCTGATCATATTTTGCTCGTGGAAGAGGCTTAGTCAACGGGTCCCACTTGGACTAAATCCCAGATGGAATTGAAGCGTCTCTTGATGTGCTTGGTTCTCTTGTGAAATCTGGATTCCTTCGCCAAGGCAATTGCACCAGTATTGTCACAAAAGATTTTCATTGGACCCGATGCACTAGGTATGACACCTAGATCGGATATGAACTCCTTCATCCAGACTCCTTCATTTGTTGCTTCCGAAGTAGCTATGTACTCCACTTCACACGTAGATCCCGCCACAACGCTTTGTTTAGAACTGCACCAACTGATAGCTCCACCGTTCAATGTAAACATGTATCCGGTTTTCTACTTAGAATCATCTGGATCGGTGTCAAAGCTTGCATCAACGTAACCGTTTACAATGTGCTCTTTGTCACCTCCATAAACGAGAAACATATCCTTAGTCCTTTTCAGGTATTTCAGGATGTTCTTGACTGCTGTCTAGTGATCCACTCCTGGATTACTTTGGTACCTCCCTGCTAGACTTATAGCAAGGCACACACCAGGTCTGGTACACAACATTGCATACATGATAGAGCCTACGGCTGAAGCATAGGGAACATCTTTCATTTTCTCTCTATCTTCTGCGGTGGTCGGGCATTGAGTCTTACTCAACTTCACACCTTGTAACACATGCAAGAACCCTTTCTTTGCTTGATCCATTTTGAACTTCTTCAAAATTTTGTTAAGGTATGTGCTTTGTGAAAGTCCAATTAAGCGTCTCGATCTATCTCTATAGATCTTGATGCCCAATATATAAGCAGCTTCACCGAGGTCTTTCATTGAAAAACTCTTATTCAAGTATCCCTTTATGCTATCCAGAAATTCTATATCATTTCCAATCAACAATATGTCATCCACATATAATATCAGAAATGCTACAGAGCTCCCGCTCACTTTCTTGTAAATACAGGCTTCTCCAAAAGTATGTACAACACCAAATGCTTTGATCACACTATCAAAGCGTTTATTCCAACTCCGAGAGGCTTGCACCAGTCCATAAATGGATCGCTGGAGCTTGCATACTTTGTTAGCTCCCTTTGGATCGACAAAACCTTCCGGTTGCATCATATACAACTCTTCTTCCAGAAATCCATTTAGGCATGCAGTTTTGACATCCATTTGCCAAATTTCATAATCATAAAATGCAGCAATTTCTAACATGATTCGGATGGACTTAAGCATCGCTATGGGTGAGAAGGTCTCATCGTAATCAATCCCTTGAACTTGTCAAAAACCTTTCGCAACAAGTCGAGCTTTATAGACAGTAACATTACCGTCAGCGTCAATTTTCTTCTTGAAGATCCATTTATTCTCAATTGCTTGCCGATCAACGGGCAAGTCAACCAAAGTCCATACTTTGTTCTAATACATGGATCCCATCTCACATTTCATGGCCTCAAGCCATTTCATGGAATCTGGGCTCACCATCGCTTCTTCATAGTTCGTAGGTTCGTCATGGTCTACTAACATAACTTCCAGAACAGGATTTCTGTACCACTCTGGTGCGGATCTTACTCTGGTTGACCTACGAGGTTCAGTAACAACTTGATCTGAAGTTCCATGATCATCATCATTAACTTTCTCACTAATTGGTGTAGGTGTCGCAAAAACCAGTTTCTGTGATGAATTACTTTCCAATAGGCGAGCAGGTATAGTTACCTCATCAAGTTCTACTTTCCTCCCACTCACTTCTTTCGAGAGAAACTCCTTCTCCAGAAAGATTCCGAATTTAGCAACAAAAGTCTTGCCTTCGGATCGGTTATAGAAGGTGTACCCAACAGTCTCCTTTGGGTATCCTATGAAGACACATTTCTCCGATTTGGGTTCGAGCTTATCAGGTTGATGTTTATTCACATAAGCATCGCAGCCCCAAACTTTCAGAAACAACAACTTTGGTTTCTTGCCAAACCACAGTTCATAAGGCGTCGTCTCAACGGATTTCGGTGGTGCCCTATTTAAAGTGAATGCGTCCGTCTCTAAAGCATAACCCCAAAACGATAGCGGTAAATCAGTAAAAGACATCATAGATCGCACAATATCTAGTAGAGTACTAATACGACGTTCGGGCACACCATTACTCTGTGGTGTTCCGGGTGGCGTGAGTTGTGAAACTATTCCGCAACGTTTCAAATGAAGACCAAACTCATAACTCAAATATTCTCCTCCATGATCGGATTGTAGAAACTATATTTTCTTGTTACGATGATGTTCAACTTCACTCTGAAATTCTTTGAAGTTTTCAAACGTTTTAGACTTATGTTTCATTACGTAGATATACCCATATCTACTTAAATCATCTGTGAAGGTGAGAAAATAACGATATCCGCCACGAGCCTCAACATTCATCGGACCACATACATATGTATGTATGTATGTATGATTTCCAACAAATCTGTTGCTCTCTCCATAGTTCCGGAGAACGGCGTTTTAGTCATCTTGCCCATGAGGCACGATTCGCAAGTACCAAGTGATTCATAAACAAGTGGTTCCAAAAGTCCACCAGTATGGAGTTTCTTCATGCGCTTTACACCGATATGACCTAAACGGCAGTGCCACAAATAAGTTGCACTATCATTATCAACTCTGCATCTTTTGGCTTCAATATTATTAATATGTGTGTCACTGCTATCGAGGTTCAACAAAAATAGACCACTCTTCAAGGGTGCATGACCATAAAAGATATTACTCATATAAATAGAACAACCATTATTCTCTGATTTAAATGAACAACCGTCTCGCATCGAACAAGATCCAGATATAATGTTCATGCTTAACGCTGGCACCAAATAACAATTACTTAGGTCTAATACTAATCACGAAGGTATATGTAGTGGTAGTGTGCCGACTGCGATCACATCGACTTTGGAACCATTTCCCACCACTAGTAGAAAAAGGGTCAAACGTGAAGCACATTAGTGTCGGTTTGTATTTGAGCTGGCACTAATGTATACATTAGTGCCGGTTCCAACGGCTAGCCGGGCCGCTTTCATTAGTACAAGTTCGTGGCGAACCTTTAGCACCGGTTCGTGCCACGAACCGGTACTAATGAGAGTGGTGGCAGGATGTTGTCAGAATGGGGCCCCTCCAGCCCCTTTAGTACCGGTTCTTGGCACAAACCGGTACTAAATGTCGTCCTACATAAACCCTTCGTCCACCTGAGCTCGCTCTGTTCTTCCCCTTTCCCCTCTCCTCTCTGTTCTTCCCCTCTTCCTCTCGAGCTCATCACTCATTTTGCCCGAAATTTGTCAAGATTTGAAGGCCCCCATCCATTCAAATGATCACAAAGGTTAGCAACTTTGTCCTTTTATCTCTCATTGGTAGATTAGCTCTTGCAATGCTTTATATAGTGATTAATTTGTGAGTTTAGTAATTTGGGAGGATATATATATATATGTGCTAGTATTTGATTTATATGCAATTTGAGGTCAAAAATAACACTTAGTTTGCATATGTAGGTGTGGTTTACTTAGTGCCTTCTAAATCTCCATCGTAGCCACCGTCGATCGCCCGCACCGTCCCGTCGCCGGCACCACCTTGTGGTCAGCCTCTTGTTCATGAAATTTTATATAAAAATTGATGTTTGTGTGATTTGGATATATAGTTACTCGTATAATTATCTTACCCGTACATTGTTTGTTATACATATAGTGCCATGGTTTTGATATCCGTCCCCGTCAGCCCTAGTCCTTGTTATGATTCAGATGTGGTATGTATATTCTTTTTTAAAAGTAGTTGCATTTCGTGTTTATGACAAATTATGCCCATCAAGTTGACATAGAAATTTTTTCTAGGAGGTATGTGAACCGGAAATTCCAACCGACCCTATTGCCAAGAGGTTAAATTTAGTTGAAAGAGAAAACAAGTACTTGAAAGAAAAGTTGAAAAGAATTGAGGGGGAGAAGATGGAATTGGAGGTGCATGTTGCCGAAGTCGTCGATGATCACAAGATCAGTATGGAGAAAATGCGCTTGAAGATTAGAAAGATTAGAAAATATGCCATCGATAGTGAGGCTTGGTATCATTATGCTGTTGGATCCATTGTTACCTTAGTTGCGATCTTGATCGTATTTGTTGTTGCATTTAAATCCTTTAGCTAGAGAGTTATTTGTTTGTTGCATTTAAGTGTTGTATGAACTTTATGTGTGAACTTCTATTAATTTGGTCTATTCGGTGTTGTGTAATGAAGATGAGCCGGAAATGGATGTACGATGACCGATGCTCTCCCCAGTTCGTTGAGGGCGTGCATACTTTTCTGCTTGCGGCTGAGGCAAACAAGCGGGCGGATGGTTTTATGCCTTTTCCATGTGCTCGCTGTAAGAATGGTCACAATTACTCTACGTCAAGAACCATTCACGTCCACCTGTTTAAGTCCGGTTTCATGCCCCATTACAATGTTTGGACCAAGCACGGAGAAAGATGGGTTATGATGGAAGACAATGAAGAAGAAGAGGGCGACAACAGCTATCCTGGCCATCGGTTCCCTGAATACGATGATACAACAATGGGGGAAGAAGCTGAGCCGGTAATGCGGGAAGAAGCTGAGCCGGCAATGCGGGAAGAAGCTGAAGAACAGGCATCAGATGAGCCCGTTGATGATCTAGGTCAGGCCATTGCCGATGCAAAGAGAAACTGCGCAAGTGATTTGGAGAAGAAGAAGTTGCAGCGCATGTTAGAGGATCACAAAAAATTGTTGTACCCGAATTGCGTAGGTGACAAGAAAAAGCTGGGCACCACACTGGAATTGCTGGAATGGAAGGCAGAGAATGGTGTATCTGACAAGGGATTTGGAAAGTTGTTGGTAATGATAAAGGATATGGTTCCAAAGGACAACGAATTGCCCGAGAGTACGTACGAAGCAAAGAAGGCTGTCTGCCCTCTAGGGTTAGAGGTGCAGAAGATACATGCATGTCCTAATGATTCCATCCTCTACCGCGGTGAGTACGAGGATTTGAACGCTTGCCCGGTATGTGGTGCATTGCGCTATAAGATCAGCCGCGATGACCCTGGTGATGTCGAGGGCCGGCGCCCCAGGAAGAAGATTCCTGCCAAGGTGATGTGGGATGCTCCTATAATACCACGGTTGAAATGTTTGTTCCAAAACAAAGAGCATGCCAAGGCGATGGGATGGCACAGAGAAGACCGTAAGAAAGACGGAAAGTTGAGAGTACCCGCTGACGGGTCGCAGTGGAGAAAAATCGAAAGAAAGTACGGGAAGGAGTTTGCAGATGACGCAAGGAGCGTATGGTTTGGTCTAAGCGCGGATGGCATTAATCCTTTTGGGGAGCAGAGCAACAACCATAGGACCTGGCCTGTGACTCTATGTTTGTATAACCTTCCTCCTTGGTTGTGCATGAAGCGGAAGTTCATTATGATGCCAATGCTCATCCAAGGCCCTAAGCAACCCGGCAACGACATTGATGTGTACCTAAGGCCATTAGTTGAAGAACTCTTACAACTGTGGAATGGAACAGGTGTACGTGCGTGGGATGAGCACATGGGGGAAAATTTTGACCTAAAGGCATTGCTGTTCGTGACCATCAATGATTGCCCTGCTCTTAGTAACCTTTCAGGAGAGACAAACAAGGGATACCGTGCATGCACGCACTGTTTGGACGATACCGACAATATATATTTGGCTAATTGTAAGAATAATGTGTACCTAGGACATCATCGATTTCTTCCGAGCAGGCATCCCATAAGAAAGAAATCCAAGCATTTCAAAGGTGAGGCGGATCACCGGACGAAGCCTGGCCACCGTACTGGTGCTGATGTACATGATATGGTCAAGGATTTGAAGGTGGTCTTTGGAAAGGGTCCTGGTGGACAACCTGTTCCGAATGACGCTGACGGACGCGCACCCATGTGGAAGAAGAAATCTATATCTTGGGACCTGCCCAATTGGAAACACCTAGAGGTCCGCTCCGCAATCGATGTGATGCACGTGACGAAGAATCTTTGTGTGACCCTGCTTGGCTTCTTAGGCGTGTACGGGAAGACAAAAGATACACCTGAGGCACGGGAGGACCAGCAACATATGCACGGAAAAGACGGCATACATCAGGGTCATGCAAGCTACGCTCTTACCAAAAACAGAAGGAAATCTTCTTTGAATGCCTACTCAGTATTAAGGTACCTTCTGGCTTCTCATCGAATATAAAGGGAATAATAAACATGGCAGAGAAAAATTTCCAGAACCTAAAGTCTCATGACTGCCACGTGATTATGACGCAACTGCTTCCGGTTGCATTGAGGGGGCTTCTACCGGAAAATGTACGATTAGCCATTGTGAAGCTATGTGCATTTCTCAATGCAATCTCTCAGAAGGTAATCGATCCAGAAATCATACCAAGGTTACAGAATGATTTGGTGCAATGTCTTGTCAGTTTCGAGTTGGTGTTCCCACCATACGTCTTCAACATCATGACGCACGTCCTAGTTCACCTATGCGAAGAGATTAACAATTTGGGTCCTGTATTTGTACACAATATGTTCCCCTTTGAGAGGTTCATGGGAGTCTTAAAGAAATATGTTCATAATAGTGCTAGGCCAGAAGGAAGCATCTCCAAGGGCCGTCAAAATGAGGAGGTCATTGAGTTTTGTGTTGACTATATTCCTGACCTTAAGCCGATTGGTGTTCATGAATCGCGGCATAAGGGCAGACTGGATGGAAAATGCACGCTAGGCGGGGAACAAATAATATGTATGGACGAACATTCTCTCACTGAAGCACACTACACAGTTCTACAGAATTCCGCCTTGGTGGCTCCGTATATGGATGAACACAAGAATTTGCTATGCTCCAAACACCTGGAGCGGTCTGATGACTGGATTACACGTGAACAAACCAGGAGTTTCGCCAGCTGGTTGCAAGCACGTACCATGCATGACACCTCTATTGAAGATGACTTGTACTTGCTGTCCCAGTTACCATCTTCGAATATAATGACTTTCAAAGGGTACCAGATAAATGGTAATATATTTTACACGATCGCCCAAGATAAGAAGATCACCAACCAAAACAGTGGTGTCCGCTTTGATGCAGAAACCAAGGCGGGAAAGGAAACATATTATGGTTATATACAAGACATATGGGAACTTGACTATCGACGTGGTTTGAAGGTCCCTTTGTTTCGGTGCAAATGGGTCAATATGACACGAGGCGGGGTAACGGAAGACCCGTAGTACGGAATGACAACAGTGGATCTCAACAATCTTGCGTATGCAGATGAACCATTCATCCTAGCCAATGATGTGGCACAGGTTTTCTATGTGAAGGACATGTCTACCAAGCCAAGAAAAAGAAAAGATAAGGAAGCGAATGCATCGTACGATGAGCCAAAGCGGCACATAGTTCTTTCTCGGAAGAGAAACATCGTGGGAGTGGATGACAAGACAGACAAGTCAGAAGATTATGAAAAGTTTGATGAAATTGCTCCATTCACAGTGAATATTGACCCGAGCATCCCGTTAAATGATGAAGATTTTCCATGGTTACGGTGCAAAGGGACACACGCGAAGAAAAAGTTTCACACCCAAAGATCTGGGATGTGATCGGCTTCACTAGCTATCATCACTTTCTTCTGTGTTTCACACCCAGGAGGGAATCTCTCTAATAGTTAGGGTAGCTAGTTATGTGTTTTGTCATTTGAAATGCGAATTTTTTTTGATGTGTAAGCAAATTCGTTCATGCATTTACTGATTTTTAAAGTTAAGTTATTCACAAACTACTGATTCACACTAATTTCAAATAATTCAAAATTTAAACTATTCAAATTTGAAAACTACGGGTGAAGGAAATATGCCCTAGAGGCAATAATAAAGTTATTATTTATTTCCTTATATCATGATAAATGTTTATTATTCATGCTAGAGTTGTATTAACCGGAAACATAATACATGTGTGAATACATAGACAAACAGAGTGTCACTAGTATGCCTCTACTTGACTAGCTCGTTAATCAAAGATGGTTATGTTTCCCAACCATGAACAAAGAGTTGTTATTTGATTAACGAGGTCACATCATTAGTTGAATGATCTGATTGACATGACCCATTCCATTAGCTTAGCACACGATCGTTTAGTATGTTGCTATTGCTTTCTTCATGACTTATACATGTTCCTATGACTATGAGATTATGCAACTCCCGTTTGCCGGAGGAACACTTTGGGTGCTACCAAACGTCACAACATAACTGGGTGATTATAAAGGAGCATTACAGGTGTCTCCAAAGGTAGATGTTGGGTTGGCGTATTTTGAGATTAGGATTTGTCACTCCGATTGTCGGAGAGGTATCTCTGGGCCCTCTCGGTAATGCACATCACATAAGCCTTGCAAGCACTGCAACTAATATGTTAGTTGTGAGATGATGTATTACATAACGAGTAAAGAGACTTGCCGGTAACGAGATTGAACTAGGTATTGGATACCGACGATCGAATCTCGGGCAAGTAACATACCGATGACAAAGGGAACAACGTATGTTGTTATGCAGTCTGACCGATAAAGATCTTCGTAGAATATGTAGGAGCCAATATGGGCATCCAGGTCCCGCAATTAGTTGTTGACCGGAGATGTGTCTCGGTCATGTCTACATTGTTCTCGAACCGTAGGGTCCGCACGCTTAAGGTTTCGATGACAGTTATATTATGAGTTTATGAGTATTGATGTACCGAAGGTTGTTCGGAGTCCCGGATGTGATCACGGACATGACGAGGAGTCTCGAAATGGTCGAGACGTAAAGATTGATATATTGGAAGCCTATGTTTGGACATCGGAAGTGTTCCGGGTGAAATCGGGATTTTACCGGATTACCGGGAGGGTTACCGGAACCCCCCGGGAGCCAAATGGGCCAACATGGGCCTTAGTGGAAAGGTGAGAGGGCAGCCCACATAGGGCTGCGCCTCCCCCCCTCTCCCTACTCCTATTAGGACTAGGAGAGGGGCCGGCCACCTCTCTCTCTCTCCCCTTTGAAGGATTCCTAGTTGGACTAGGATTGGAGGGGGGAGTCCTACTCCCGGTAGGAGTAGGACTCCTCCTGCGCTCCCTCCTTTGGCTGGCCAGCTCCCTCCCCTCCAACCTTTATATACGGGGGCAGGGGACACCCCAAGACACACAAGTTGATCCTTGAGATCGTTCCTTAGCCGTGTGCGGTGCCCCCTGCCACCAAATTCCACCTCGGTCATATCGTTGTAGAGCTTAGGCGAAGCCCTGCGTCGGTAGTACATCAAGATCGTCACCACGCCGTCGTGCAGGCGGAACTCTTCCTCAATGCTTTGCTGGATCGGAGCCCGAGGATCGTCATCGAGCTGAACGTGTGCTAAGAACTCAGAGGTGCCGGAGTAACGGTGCTTGGATCGGTCGGATCGGGAAGAAGACGTACGACTACTTCCTCTACGTTGTGAGATCGCTTCCGCAGTCGGTCTGCGTTGGTACGTAGACAATACTCTCCCCCTCGTTGCTATGCATCACCATGATCTTGCGTGTGCGTAGGAAAATTTTCGAAATTACTACGTTCCCCAACAATGGCATCCGAGCCTAGGTTTTATGGTTTGATGTTATTTGCACGAGTAGAACACAAGTGAGTTGTGGGCGATACAAGTCATACTGCCTACCAGCATGTCATACTTTGGTTCGGCGGTATTGTTGGATGAAGCGGCCCGGACCGACATTACGCGTACGCTTACGCGAGACCGGTTTCCCCGACGTGCTTTGCACATAGGTGACTTGCGGGTGACTGTTTCTCCAACTTTAGTTGAACCGAGTGTGGCTACGCCCGGTCCTTGCGAAGGTTAAAACGGAGTCTATTTGACAAACTATCGTTGTGGTTTTGATGCGTAGGTGAGATTGGTTCTTGCTTAAGCCCGTAGCAGCCACGTAAAACTTGCAACAACAAAGTAGAGGACGTCTAACTTGTTTTTGCAGGGCATGTTGTGATATGATATGGTCAAGACGTGATGAGATATAAGTTGTTGTATGAGATGATCATGTTTTGTTGAAGTTATCGGCAACTGGCAAAAGCCTTATGGTTGTCTCTTTATTGCATAAGATGCAAGCGCCAAATAATTGATTTACTTTATCGCTATGCGATAGCAATAGTTGCAAGAGCAATAGTTGGTGAGACTACCGTGTGACGACACATTGATATAGATCAAGATGATGGAGATCATGGTGTCATGCCGGTGATGACAGAGATCATGACGGTACTTTGGAGATGGAGATCAAAGAAGCAAGATGATGATGGCCATATCATGTCACATATTTTGATTGCATATGATGTTTATCTTTTATACATCTTATTTTTGTTTTGATTGACGATAGCATTATAAGATGATCTCTCACTAAATTATCAAGAAGTGTTCTCCCTGAGTATGCACCGTTGCCAAAGTTCGTCGTGCCCAGACACCACGTGATGATCGGGTGTGATAAGCTCTACGTCCATCTACAACGGGTGCAAGCCAGTTTTGCACACGCAGAATACTCAGGTTATACTTGACGAGCCTAGCATATGCAGATATGGCCTCGGAACACAGAGACCGAAAGGTCGAGCGTGAATCATATAGTAGATATGATCAACATGATGATGTTCACCATTGAAAACTACTCCATCTCACGTGATGATCGGTTATGGTTTAGTTGATTTGGATCACGTGATCACTTAGAGGATTAGAGGGATGTCTACCTAAGTGGGAGTTCTTAAGTAATATGATTAAATTGAACTTAAATTTATCATGAACTTAGTCCTGGTAGTATTTTGCAAATCATGTTGTAGATCAATAGCTCACGTTGTTGCTTCCCTGTGTTTATTTTGATATGTTCCTAGAGAAAATTGTGTTAGTAGCAATGATGCGGATTGGATCCGTGATCTGAGGTTTATCCTCATTGCTGCACAGAAGAATTATGTCCTTGATGCACCGCTAGGTGACAGACCTATTGCAGGAGCAGATGCAGACGTTATGAACGTTTGGCTAGCTCAATATGATGACTACTTGATAGTTTAGTGCACCATGCTTAACGGCTTAGAATCGGGACTTCAAAGACGTTTTGAACGTCATGGACCATATGAGATGTTCCAGGAGTTGAAGGTAATATTTCAATCAAATACCCGAGTTGAGAGATATGAAGTCTCCAACAAGTTCTATAGCTAAAAGATGGAGGAGAATCGCTCAACTAGTGAGCATGTGCTCAGATTGTCTGGGTACTACAATCACTTGAATCAAGTGGGAGTTAATCTTCCAGATAAGATAGTGATTGACAGAATTCTCTAGTCACCATCACCAAGTTAATAGAACTTCGTGATGAACTATAGTATGCAAGGGATGACGAAAACGACTCCCGAGCTTTTCATGATGATGAAATCGATGAAGGTAGAAATCAAGAAAAACATCATGTGTTGATGGTTGACAAGACCACTAGTTTCAAGAAAAGGGCAAAGGGAAGAAGGGGAACTTCAAGAAGAACGGCAAGCAAGTTGCTGCTCAAGTGAAGAAGCCCAAGTCTGATCCTAAGCCCGAGACTAAGTGCTTCTACTGCAAAGGGACTGGTCACTGGAAGCGGAACTACCCCAAGTGATTGGCGGATAAGAAGGATGGCAAAGTGAACATAAGTATATTTGATATACATGTTATTGATGTGTACTTTACTAGTGTTTATAGCAACCCCTCAGTATTTGATGCTAGTTCAGTTACTAAGAGTAGTAACTCGAAACAGGAGTTGCAGAATAAACAGAGACTAGTTAAGGGTGAAGTGACGATGTGTGTTGGAAGTAGTTCCAAGATTGATATGATCATCATCGCACACTCCCCTATACTTTCGGGATTAGTGTTGAACTTAAATAAGCGTTATTTGGGTTTTGCGTTGAGCATGAATATGATTTGATCATGTTTATTGCAATACGGTTATTCATTAAAGTCAGAGAATAATCGTTGTTCTGTTTACATGAATAAAACCTTCGATGGTCATACACCCAATGAAACAAGTTCGTTGGATCTCGATCGTAGTGATACACATATTCATAATATTGAAACCAAAAGATGCAAAGTTAATAATGATAGTGCAACTTATTTGTGGCACTGCCGTTTAGGTCATATTGGTATAAAGCGCATGAAGAAACTCCATGCTGATGGGCTTTCGGAATGACTTGATTATGAATCACTTGATGCTTGCGAACCATGCCTTTTAGGCAAGATGACTAAAACGCCGTTCTCCGGAACAATGGAGCAAGCAACAGATTTGTTGGAAATCATACATACTAATGTATGTGGTCCGATGAATATCTAAGGCTTGCAGCGGGTATCATTATTTTCTAACCTTCACAGATGATTTGAGCAGATATGGGTATATCTACTTAATGAAATAGAAGTCTGATACATTTGAAAAGTTCATATAATTTCAGAGTGAAGTGGAAAATCATCGTAACAAAAATAAAGTTTCTACGATCTGATCGTGGAAAATAGTATTTGAGTTCCGAGTTTGGTCTTCAGTTAAAACAATGTGAAATAGTTTCACTACTCACGCCACCTGGAACACCACAGCATAATGGTGTGTCCGAACGTCATAACCGTACTTTATTAGATATAGTGCGATCTATGATGTCTCTTACCGATCTACCACTATCGTTTTGGGGTTATGCATTAGAGACAGCTGCATTCACGTTAAATAGGGCACCATCTAAATCCGTTGAGACGACACCGTGTGAACTATGGTTTGGCAAGAAACCTAAGCTGCCGTTTCTTAAAGTTTGGAGTTGTGATGCTTATGTGAAAAAGTTTCATCTCGATAAGCTCAAACTCAAATCGGAGAAATATGTCTTCATAGGATATCCAAAGGAAACTATTGGATACACCTTCTATCACAGATCCGAAGGCAAGACTTTTGTTGCTAAATTCGGAAACTTTCTAGAGAAGGAGTTTCTCTCGAAAGAAGTGAGTGGGAGGAAAGTAGAACTTGACGAGGTAACTATACCTGCTCCCTTATTGGAAAATAGTACATCACAGAAAACTGTTTCTGCGACACCTATACCAGTCAGTGAGGAAGCTAATGATGATGATCATGAAGCTTCAGAACAAGATACTACTGAACCACGTAGATCAACCAGAGTGAGATCCGCACCAGAGTGGTACGGTAATCCAGTTCTGGAAGTCATGCTGCTAGATCATGATGAACCTACGAACTATGAAGAAACGATGGTGAGCCCAGGTTCCGCAAAGTGGCTTGAAGCCATGAAATCTGAGATGGGATCCATGTATGAAAACAAAGTATGGACTTTGGTTGACTTGCTCGATGATCGGCAAGCAATCGAAAATTAATGGATCTTCAAGAGGAAGACGGACGCTGATAGTAGTGTTACTATCTACAAAGCTAGAATTGTCGCAAAAGGTTTTCGACAAGTTCAAGGTGTTGACTACGATGAGATTTTCTCACTCGTATCTATGCTTAAGTCTGTCCGAATCATGTTTGCAATTGCCGCATTTTATGAAATCTAGCAAACGGATAAACAAAACTGCATTCCTTAATGGATTTATTAAAGAAGAGTTGTATATGATGCAACCAGAAGGTTTTGTCAATCCAAAAGGTGCTAACAAAATGTGCAAGCACCAGCGATACATCTGTGGACTGGTACAAGCATCTCGGAGTTGGAATATACGCTTTGATGAGTTGATCAAAGCATATAGTTTTATACAGACTTGCGGTGAAGCCTGTATTTACGAGAAAGTAAGTGGGAGCACTACAGCATTTCTGATAAGTATATGTGAATGACATATTGTTGATCAGAAATAATGTAGAATTATTCTGTAAGCATAAAAGGAGTGTTTGAAAGGAGTTTTTCAAAGAAAGACTTCGGTAAAGCTGCTTACATATTGAGCTTCAAGATCTATAGAGATAGATCAAGACGCTTGATAAGTTTTTCAATAAGTACATACCTTGACAAGATTTTGAAGTAGTTCAAAATAGAACAGTCAAAGAAAAAGTTTCTTGCCTGTGTTACAAGGTGTGAAGTTGAGTAAAGACTCAAAGCCCGACCACGGCAGAAGATAGAAAGAGAATGAAAGTCATTCCCTATGCCTCATTCATAGGTTCCATAAAGTATGCCATGCTGTGTACCGGATCTATTGTATACCCTACACTGATTTGGCAAGGGAGTACAATAGTGATCTAGGAGTAGATCACTGGACAGCGGTCAGAATTATCCTTAGTGAAATAAGGAAATGTTTCTCGATTATGGACGTGACAAAAAGGTTCGTCGTAAAGGGTTACATCGATGCAAGTTTTTGACACTGATCCAGATGATTCTAAATCTGGATACATATTGAAAGTGGGAGCAATTAGCTAGAGTAGCTCCATGTAGAGCATTGTAGACATAGAACTTGCAAAATACTTACGGATCTGAATGTGACAGACCCGTTGACTAAAATTATCTCACAAGCAAAACATGATCACACCTTAGTACTCTTTGGGTGTTAATCACATAGATATGTGAACTAGATTACTGACTCTAGTAATCCCTTTGAGTGTTGGTCACATGACGATGTGAACTATGGGTGTTAATCACATGGTGATGTGGACCATTGCTGCTAAATCACATGGCGATGTGAACTAGATTATTGACTCTAGTGCAAGTGGGAGACTGAAGGAAATATGCCCTAGAGGCAATAATAAAGTTATTATTTATTTCCTTATATCATGATAAATGTTTATTATTTATGCTAGAATTGTATTAACCGGAAACATAATACATGTGTGAATACATAGACAAACAGAGTGTCACTAGTATGCCTCTACTTGACTAGCTCGTTAATCAAAGATGGTTATGTTTCCTAACCATGAACAAAGAGTTGTTATTTGATTAACGAGGTCACATCATTAGTTGAATGATCTGATTGACATGACCAATTCCATTAGCTTAGCACACGATCGTTTAGTATGTTGCTATTGCTTTCTTCATGACTTATACATGTTCCTTTGACTATGAGATTATGCAACTCCCGTTTGTCGGAGGAACACTTTGGGTGCTACCAAACGTCACAACGTAACTGGGTGATTATAAAGGAGCATTACAGGTGTCTCCAAAGGTAGATGTTGGGTTGGCGTATTTCGAGATTAGGATTTGTCACTCCGATTGTCGGAGAGGTATCTCTGGGCCCTCTCGGTAATGCACATCACATAAGCCTTGCAAGCACTGCAACTAATATGTTAGTTGTGAGATGATGTATTACGGAACGAGTAAAGAGACTTGCCGGTAACGAGATTGAACTAGGTATTGGATACCAACGATCGAATCTCGGGCAAGTAACATACCGATGACAAAGGGAACAACGTATGTTGTTATGCGGTCTGACCGATAAAGATCTTCGTAGAATATGTAGGAGCCAATATGGGCATCCAGGTCCCGCTATTAGTTATTGACCGGAGACGTGTCTCGGTCATGTCTACATTGTTTTCGAACCGTAGGGTCCGCACGCTTAAGGTTTCGATGACAGTTATATTATGAGTTTATGAGTATTGATGTACCGAAGGTTGTTCGGAGTCCCGGATGTGATCACGGACATGACGAGGAGTCTCGAAATGGTCGAGACGTAAAGATTGATATATTGGAAGCCTATGTTTGGACATCGGAAGTGTTCCGGGTGAAATCGGGATTTTACCGGATTACCGGGAGGGTTACCGGAACCCCCCGGGAGCCAAATGGGCCAACATGGGCCTTAGTGGAAAGGTGAGAGGGCAGCCCACATAGGGCTGCGCCTCCCCCCTCTCCCTAGTCCTATTAGGACTAGGAGAGGGGCCGGCCACCTCTCTCTCTCTCTCTCCCCTTTGAAGGATTCCTAGTTGGACTAGGATTGGAGGGGGGAGTCCTACTCCCGGTAGGAGTAGGACTCCTCCTGCGCCTCCCTCCTTTGGCCGGCCAGCTCCCTCCCCTCCAACCTTTACATACGGGAGCAGGGGACACCCCAAGACACACAAGTTGATCCTTGAGATCGTTCCTTAGCCGTGTGCCGTGCCCCCTGCCACCAAATTCCTCCTCGGTCATATCGTTGTAGAGCTTAGGCGAAGCCCTGCGTCGGTAGTACATCAAGATCGTCACCACGCCGTCGTGCTGACGGAACTCTTCCTCGACGCTTTGCTGGATCGGAGCCCGAGGATCGTCATCGAGCTGAACGTGTGCTAAGAACTCGGAGGTGCCGGAGTAACGGTGCTTGGATCGGTCGGATCGGGAAGAAGACGTACGACTACTTCCTCTACGTTGTGAGATCGCTTCCGCAGTCGGTCTGCGTTGGTACGTAGACAATACTCTCCCCCTCGTTGCTATGCATCACCATGATCTTGCGTGTGCGTAGGAAAATTTTCGAAATTACTACGTTCCCCAACAACGGGCACTAACAGAAAGTTTGTAATTTTTTGTACCTAAAGCAAAAATATTCAAAAAGAAACTCTAAATACACAAAAAAACAACTCAAAAATAAATAAAGCAAAAAAATAATAATAAAAGCCCGCCTACTAGGCTAGAGCGGCCTGCATACGACTAGAAACCCAACCTGTTGTTGGGCCAGGATGCAGGCCCGCAAAGGCCCAGTAGGCCCACAGGGCAGCACAGCACAGACAGGCCCAGAAGGCCTGCATTTTAGAGGAGCTCGAAGGCGCAGCCGCGGCTGGGTTTATAAACCAGTGCAGCTGCCCTTCGCTAGGTGAGGTGGGACTAAACTTTGCGCCCCTCGCCTGGCAGCGCACCCCCCTTTAGTACCGGTTCGTGGCACCAACCGGTACTAAATGGGGGGCCTTTAGTACCGGTTGGAGCCACCACCCGGTACTAAAGGGGGTCGCTTCCCGCCGCTTGGCCTGGCCAAAACAGGCCTTTAGTACCAGTTGGTGGCTCCAACCTGTACTAAAGGTGTCCCCTATATAAGAAACACTTCGAAAATTTTCAGTTTCTCATCTCCCACTTCTCTCTGCCGCCGCCCCATCCCGCGCCGTCGCCGCCCCCGTCGCGCCGTCCCCGTCGACTCCGCGACGCCCCCGTCCTCGTCGCGTCGTCCCTGTCGACTCTGCGGCACCCCCGTCGCCGTCCCAGTCGCCGATCCCCTCGCTTCGCCGTCGTCGTCGCCGTCGCCGTCGCCTTGACCTCGCCTCGCCGTCGCCGTCGCCTCGACCTTGCCCGCGCGCGCTGTGAGCCCCTCCCCCGGCCCCTCTCCTCCCTCCAATCGATCGTAGCGCACACCGGCGCCGGCGGCGGCGCCGACGGTAGCGCACACACACACGCGCGTGCACACACACACACTACATGCACACACACACACACTACACACACACTAGACGCGCACACACACGCACTTTTTCTGTTTTTAGATTTTAGTTTTTTCTGTTTTTCTGTTTTTCATACAAAGTTTTAGATGAATTAATTAACTAGATTAGATTAATGTCAAATAGTATGTAGAAATGTTAGTTATATAGAAATGTTAGAAATTTTGGAAATGTTAGTTTTAGCTAGCTAGATGAATTAGATTAATTTCAAATTGTTCGACGATGATCGATGTTTTTTAGTTTCTTATATTTTTAGTTATAAAATTTAGAATTTGCATATATGAAATCATCACAATCCATCATTTAAAAAATGTTACTTTATTTTTGCGGCATATAGTATTTTGTTGTCAACGATGCCCGGCCCGCATCCTCGCCGTCGACACGTCCGCGACGACGTCCTGCTTCAGAGGACCCATGTCCGGGACTGGGCTCCGCCGGGATGGCACTGGGAGGTGCTACCTTCAGGGGCGCGACGCTTGGTTATGAACCCGGCCCCGGGTCCCGTCGTCGACCCTCATCTTCTTTGGTGGCATTCGTGTGGGCCACTTTCGGTGCGGAGGGAGACGGCCCCGCCGGAGGTGGTACGCCGCCGTGTCAGGGAGGAGGACGGGCACGTCCATCGCTACATGGCTGCTATGGACGTCAGGTTCTCCAATACCTGGCAGGTTCTTTGGGGAGATCACCCGAGCTATGATCCAGTGATGGTTCCTTCACTTTGGTTGTCCACTGCCTAGATTACTCTCTAGTATTCGATCTTTATTAGCTAGCAAGCTAGCTAGTGATGTATTCGATATATAATATTCGAGATGATTTATTCGAGATTATATATATTATTTGAGACGATGTATTCGACGAGATTATATCTATTATTCGAGACGATGTATTCGAGATTAAATCTATTATTCGAGACGATGTATTCGAGATTATATCTATTATTCGAGACGATGTATTCGAGATTATATCTATTATTTGAGATTATACTAAATTGTTTTATATTTCTTTTGGCATAGTTAAATAAAAGCTATGGCGGACAATACCGACAGAGAGAGAGAACAGACCATGTTCGATATCATACGCGGGCCAGATGATGATCCGAATGAAGAAGATTTTGACGGCTCCGAATTTCTAAACAACACCGGAGAGGGTGATATGATATTCGATCGCGATGACCGAGAAGATGAAGTCATGAACTACGACGAAGAACATGTTGAACCTGAAACAACAAACACCGGCGAGGTATATATATTTATATAAGTAGGAATCTGGTGATCATCGCATGTTTTAAATGAGTTGAAGATATATTAACGAATCGATCTTTCTTCTTTTAGCCATCCAGATCGAGCAAATCTTCAGGCAAAAGGATGAAACGAGGCCCGAACAAAAAGTTGAAGGAGGGCGTAAAGTACAATATCGAGGCATTCAAACCTAATGGCGAACCATTAGCGCCTAAGAAGATTGCGGACAAGTTCGCTCATCAGTGCGGAGTTCTTGTGAAGGACCAACTCCCGATCTCCCTTCAAGAATGGATAAAGCCAGCAAAGCCACATCCAAATGTTACTTTTGTCGACGAGAATAAAAAAAACTGCTTTGGGATACTCTCATGGAACATTTCACCCTACCAGATCATTTCACAGAAGCAGATGTGCGGAAAGTCAAGGACGCTACTTTTAGGAAGATGGCGGTTGCATTCAAGAACCACAAGAGAACGACGTGGGAGAAGTACGTCAAGGGAGGAAGGAAGACTCCAGTATTCGAGGGGATACTAGAGAATCAAAGTGCTCATTGGGACGATTTCGTGAAATTCAAGGATTCAGAATTAGCTAAGGAATGGTCGAGAATAAACAAGAAGAATGCCGAAAAAAGGATAAGTTCCATAAGCTGGGGCCAGGTGGCTACGCGGTGGCAATGCCTAAGTCGGATAAGTCTGAGAAAGAGATGGAGGATGCAAGTGTCACTCCGGTTACTAAGAGCTGGCCCCCCAGGTGCAGTACTTGGTTCTATGCGCATGGGGGGAGTTGGACCCGAAGACAGGCAATGTTTCGACGAAGGCATGTCTGAACGGAGCCGACGATGCGCTACTTGTTGCAATAGAAGAGGCTCGATCGGGGGTGTTCCAGCCCAACAGAGAGAACGACGAGCTTACGTGTGCCCTGGGAAATCCTGAACACCCGGGAAGAACACGAGGAAAGGGCGCTATTTCATGGTATGAGGGGTTTTCGGACTGGAACGCCGACTACAGAACCCGGAATTATGAACGCCTTCAAGGCCTAGAAGCAAGTCAAGCGGAATTGGCAGCTAAATTCCAGCGGCAGCAGAGGAAGCGGGACTATGAACGCCTTCAAGGCCTAGAAGATTGGGGAGGAGAAGAAGAGGAAGATGGATGAGGAGCAGAGGAAGCGGGACTATGAACGCCTTCAAGGCCTAGAAGCAAGTCAAGCGGAATTGGCAGCTAAATTCCAGCGGCAGCAGGAGCAGATCGACTCACTTAGCTAGCAAAGGGGGTCTCAGCAGCTGCAGCAGCTAGCGGATGATCCAGCATTGGATACCACCGCCCCATCCATGCCGAGAAGTAGCGTGGGTTCCGCCCCGGGCGACGCAGTGCTGGATAGATACCCCGTGGATGATATCGCGGAGAACACTAACTGCGAGCTACACTTCAAAATTAAGAACATATCCTTGAACGTGGTGGACGGTGTTGCTTATACAAATTCCCCCGATGCAACCTTCCATTGCAACCCGATTCCAGCAGGCTATGCTCGTGTCGTGGTTGATGAGGTGGTGGACCAATATTCGGGGCAAGAGCTTGACATTCCTGGAGGTGACGAGGAGCACACACTCGGAGATGCCAAACATCGTATCATCCTATGGAGAAAGGATTGCATCATCTTTCGAAGGCCACCGACACCGCGTCACCCGACTCCTCGTCGAAGTCCGCCACCGAGTCAGCAGACTCCCGCTCCTCCAAGTCCACCAACGCGTGAGGCCACTCCTCCTCCTCCAAGTCCGGCAAAGTGTCAGGCCACTCCTTCTCCAAGTCCGACACAGCGTCAGACGTCCACTCCTCCTCCAAGTCTGGCACAACCTCAGGCCACTCCTCCTCCAAGTCCGGCACAACTTCAGGCCACTCCTCCTCGTCCAACTCAGCCCCGTCAGCCGTCTCCACCGCCTCAGCAATCGCAGAAGAGACACCCCGCAGCTATGGTGCGTAGCGGTACGAGTCGAGGTGATAGTACAGGAAGTATAGGCGGAGGCAAGCGATATAAATATGGTCCAAACCTTAGTACTCCTCTTCCTGTGAGGGCTTACGACAGGACCGAGGAGCAAACCAATGCCATAGTGCGGGCAGAAGTCGACGCCCATTTTGGACCGAAACCGCCACCGCCGCCAAGGGAGAAAGTGCCTGTGGAAGTAGTTGACCACTTAATTCGTATGGCGCAACCACCAGCTCCTATGCCTGTTGACACAGACTATGAGCGCCACATCAGGAAGTTACCATCGACAACGTCTATAGAAGGAGGCGAGCTCGAGCTCGAGCAAACAACAAGCAGCTGTCAAAAAATGCGGGAAAACTCAGCTGCGAAAACAGGCGGCGCAATCGATCCCCCCGCTTGTTGTGCCGCCAACAACACGTGACAGTATGCGCGCCCAATATTATTGTGGCCAAACAGTTTACATTCCCGAGGTGGGCGATGTGGTAATAACCCAGGAGCATATAATGCAGGCTGAAGAACTCAAGATCACTGTTGGTCAACTCCTCGAGATCGAGGACATGCCTCTGATTACAGAGGAGGAATAAAACGGCAATTTGTCCGGGGCCAACCTTTGGTCAAGCCAGAAGATGTCAACAAGCTCCCAACGAGAATGTATGAATTGCATCAATGGTACATGGACATTATCAAGAGATCCAATCGAGAGTCCCTCATGGTGTATGTCAAGAAGGATGATTACTACCATGAGAAAGCTGTGGCCGTTGAGTATTCTGAACTGTTTCAGTTATACAATCAAGCCGCACTCGACAAATCTATCGTCAGTTGCTACTGTCTGTAAGTGATTTCTTTCTGTAATTTAAGTCTCAAGCTAGCTGTACGTAGTGATCCTTTTGATCAATCACTACGTGTAACTATCCTCACTATATTCTTTTCTGTGGTATTATGCAGGATGAAGATGTATGGAATGAGAAAAGGTGGACGCTATGGCATTGGGTTCATTGACCCAAACACCGTTAATGAATACACATGGAAAATAAACAAGCATCATGAAAAAGAGGTAGAGGACAGCATGTTCGAGTTCTTGAAGCGCCTCAAATATAATGAAGATATACTACTTCCTTACAACTTCCAGTGAGTCACACTTTCTTGTACTACAAATTCTCTGTTTTTGCCTACTAGCTAGCTACATGTTTTTGCTTACATATGCCCGCTTAATTAAGACATGCAAACGTGTGTGCATGCAAATTTCACTAGATCTTGTGTATCATTAAAGTTGACGCCGGAACATTTGAAATACTGGACTCGCTACTCAAAGCAAATAGTGACTATAACATCTTGTTTGGGATAGTCAACAGGTTTTCAATCATTATTAACTATATATCTCGGCCTATTTAGTTCGTCATTTCCTGATATGAACTATTTAATAACCCCTTTATTCATTTTCTTTGGGCAAGGTTCATCAGCGTCACGTAAGGCGAATGGAAACCAAAGCTGAAATGGTTTCGAGCCAAGGTAAGTAATTAAGTAGTACTAGCTAGCTAGCTAGCTGCCATCTCTTTAATTATCATGCTTGATTAATTATTATCTGATCAAATTAAATTCCATTCTTGTAATAAAGGCCCTGAAGCAGGCACAGGGGACTGATCTGTGTGCATTCTGCGTTTGCGAGAACATTCGCATGATGGCGTCCGAAAGGAGCAGATCTCAAAGACAGGAATGGGTACGCTTGTCAGAACACTATTCACAATTTTTACACCATTATCGATATCTAGTCACACAACTAATACACATGCATATTGATCTCCTTCTTAACAGTTCAAAGAGGTGCGGGACAAGCTCCTAGAAACAAAGCGCGTAGAAGCAATTCAAGAGGAAATAGCGGGATTTTTGCTCGTCCAGGTCATAAATCCGAAGGGGGGTTCATGATATATATACTAGAAATTCTATATAATTGGTTGTACTAATATATGCATAACGTGCACAATGTGTAGTACCGTAAAATACCAGCAAACGAAAAAGAATTAAAATGGAAAACACCAAATTAAATGAAAAAGAAATCATAAAACCAAAACCCCCCCAAACATTTTTGTACCGGTCGGTGTTACCAACCGGTACAAAAGGGCTCCCGGCCCCCGGAGCTGGCTCGTGCCACGTGGTTGCCCTTTAGCACCGGTTCGTGCTGAACCGGTACTAAAGGGGGGGCCTTTACTGCTGAACCTTTAGTGCCGGTTCCTAAACCGGCACTAAAGGGCCTTACGAACCGGTGCTATTGCCCGGTTCTGCACTAGTGCACGCGCATCGTCACCTCGTCCTTAGCCAATCTTCGCTTAATCCGTAGCCCCTGTTTTGAGTTGCAAATATTAGCAACAGAACCAGTATCAAATACCCAGGTGCTACTGCAAGCATTAGTAAGGTACACATCAATAACATGCATATCATATATACCTTTGTTCACCTTTCCATCCTTTTTATCCGCCAAATACTTGGGGCAGTTCCGCTTCCAGTGCCAGTCTGCTTGAAGTAGAAGCACTCAGTCTCAGGCTTAGGTCCAGACTTGGGTTTCTTCTCCTGAGCAACAACTTGCTTGCTATTCTTCTTGAAGTTCCCCTTCTTCTTCCCTTTCCCCTTTTTTCTTGAAACTGGTGGTCTTATTGACCATCAACACTTGAGGCTTCTTCTTGATTTCTACCTCCGCAGCCTTTAGCATTGCGAAGAGCTCGGGAGTCATCTTATCCATCCCTTGCATATTATAATTCATCATGAACCTCTTGTAGCTTGGTGGCAGTGATTGAAGAATTCTGTCAATGAAGCTATCATACGGAAGATTAACTCCCAGTTGAATCTAGTGATTGCAGTACCCAGACATCTTGAGTATATGCTCACTGACAGAACTATTCTCCTCCATCTTGCAGCTGTAGAACTTATTGGAGACTTCATATCTCTCAATCCGGGCATTTGCTTGAAATATTAACTTCAACTCTTGGAACATCTCATATGCTCCATGACATTCAAAACGTTGTTGAAGTCCCGGTTCTAAGCCATAAAGCATGGCACATTGAACTATCGAGTAGTCATCAAAACGTGACTGTCAGGAATTCACAATGCCTGCAGTTCCTGGCGCAGGTGGTACACCTAGCGGTGGTTCAAGGACGTAACTCTCCTGTGCAGCAATGAGGATAATCTTCAAGTTACGGACCCAGTCCGTGTAATTGCTACCATCATCTTTCAACTTTGCTTTCTCAAGGAACGCATTAAAATTCAACGGAACAATAGCACCGGCTATCTATCTACAATCAACATAGACAAGAAAGATACTATCAGGTACTAAGTTCATGATAAATTTAAGTTCAGTTAATCATATTAATTAAGAACTCCCACTTATATAGACATACCTCTAATCCTCCAAGTGATCACGTGATCCAAATCAACTAAACCACGTCCGATCATCACGTGAGATGGAGTAGTTTCAATGGTGAATATCAATATGTTGATCATATCTACTATATATGATTCATGCTCGACCTTTCAGTCTCCGTGTTCTGAGGCCATATCTGTTATATTCTAGGCTCGTCAAGTTTAACCTGAGTATTCCGCGTGCGCAACTGTTTTGCACCCGTTGTATTTGAACGTAGAGCCTATCACACCCGATCATCACGTGGTGTCTCATCACGAAGAACGTTCGCAACAGTGCATACTCAGGGAGAACACTTATACTTTGATAATTTAGTGAGGAATCATCTTATAATGCTACCGTCAATCAAAGCAAGATAAGATGCATAAAAGATAAACATCACATGCAATCAATATAAGTGATATGATATGGCCATCATCATCTTGTGCTTGTGATCTCCATCTCCGAAGCACTGTCATGATCACCATCGTCACCGGTGCGACACCTTGATCTCCATCGTAGTATCCTTGTCGTCTCGCCAATCTTATGCTTCTACAACTATCGCTACCGCTTAGTGATAAAGTAAAGCATTACAGGGCAATTGCATTGCATACAATAAAGCGACAACCATATGGCTCCTGCTAGTTGTTGATAACTCGGTTACAAAACATTATCATCTCATACAATAAAATTTAGCATCATGTCTTGACCATATCTCATCACAACATGCAATACAAAAACAAGTTAGACGTCCTCTACTTTGTTGTTGCAAATTTTACGTGGCTGCTACGGACTTAGCAAGAACCGTTCTTACCTACGCATCAAAACCACAATGATAGTTTGTCAAGTTGGTGTTGTTTTAACCTTCGCAAGGACCGGGCGTAGCCACACTCGGTTCAACTAAAGTTGGAGAAACTGACACCTGCCAGCCACCTGTGTGTAAAGCACGTCGGTAGAACTAGTCTCACGTAAGCGTACGCGTAATGTCGGTCCGGGCCGCTTCATCCAACAATACCGCGAAACCAAAGTATGACATGCTGGTAAGCAGTATGACTTATATCGCCCACAACTCACTTGTGTTCTAGTCGTGCATATGACATCTACGGATAAAACCTGGCTCGGATGACACTGTTGGGGAACGTAGTAATATCAAAAAAAAACCTACGCACATGCAACATTATGGTGATGCATAGCAACGAGAGGGGAGAGTGTTGTCCATGTACCCTCGTAGACCGAAAGAGGAAGCGTTAGCACAACGCGGTTGATGTAGTCGTACATCTTCACGATCCGACCGATCAAGTACCGAACACACGGCACCTCCGAGTTCAGCACACGTTCAGCCCGATGACGTCCCTCGAACTCCGATCCAGCCGAGTGTTGAGGGAGAGTTTTGTCAGCACGGTGGCGTGGTGAGGATGATGATGTTCTACCGACGTAGGGCTTTGCCTAAGCACCGCTACAGTATTATCGAGGTGTACTATGGTGGAGGGGGGCACCGCACATGGCTAAAAATATCAAACGATCAATTGTTGTGTCTCTAGGGTGCCCCTGCCCCCGTATATAAAGGAGCAAGGGGGGAGGTGCGGCCGGCCTAGAGGGGGCGCGCCAGGAGGAGTCCTACTCCTACCGGGAGTAGGACTCCCTCCCTTTTCCTTCTTGGACTAGGAGAGTAGGGGGAAAGAGGAGGGAGAGAGGAAGGAAAGGGGCGGTTGCCGCCCCCTTCTCCTTGTCCTATTCGGACTAGGGGGGAGGGGCACACGGCCCTACCCTGGCCGCCTCTTCTCTTCTCCACAAGGCCTACTATCGCCCATTAAACTCCCGGGGGGTTCCGGTAACCTCTCACTGGTAGAAAAAGGGCCTTTAGTCCCGGTTCGTAAGGGCCTTTAGTCCCGGTTCTGGAACCGGGACTAAATGTCGGTACTAATGCCCTGACCCTTTAGTCCCGGTTCAATCCAGAACCGGGACTAAAGGCCCTCCACGTGGCCGGTCCATCTTTAGTCCCGGTTGGTAACACCAACTGGTACTAAAGGAAATTTCCTAAATTTGTTTTTGAATTTTTTTTTGATTTTTTTTTATTTTCAAATTTCTGAATTATTCTAACCTCTAATCTCTAATCACCCCTCATCACTGCTCAATTTAATCTCTAATCACCCCTCATCATTCCAAATCATCTCACTTCCCAAACGGTCACCCATCCTCTCACTACTCCAGCCCGAGGACGCTTAACTTCCGGGTTCTATTCTCCCTCGTTTCCAAGTCTGCACTTGTTGTTTCCCTGACAATAGTAAGATGTCAATCCTATTAACCCTCAGGAATTTAGCTTGAGCATGAAGTCACATATTTCACTGTTTGAGTTTAAAACTATTGTTCTAAAAAACAATAATTTTTTAGTAACACTAATATTTTTGAAAAAGTAGTTTGACCATTGTTTGACCAAGTTTGACCATAGTTTGACCAGATTTGACCAAAATTCAAAAAAGGTGAAATAATTATTTAATAACACTAATATTCTTGAATAATTATTTAGTAACACTAATACTTCTTGAATAAGTATTTAAAAAAACTGAAATTTAAAAAAACTGAAATTTGACCATAACTTTTTTTCCTTTTGGAATTTGAGGATTCTAGAAATTTGCAAACAGGCCGTAGGCGGTCTCCATCGGATGTAACTTGTCGAGTAGATGATTTTTCATATAAAAAACTTTTTCATCCGAGTTCGTATGCAAAAGTTATGTGCATTTTACAAATTCCAGAGAGATTTTCTAAATAAAGTCGAAATTCATATTTGTAAATTTTCCCAACAACTAGACCACATATCACATGTGAAACTTATTTTCTTTTATTTTTTTGACATTTCCATCATTTTCTTTTATTTTTTTAAAAACTGAAAAGGCGATCCACTGGGGGGGTATAGTTTGAAAATGGGACCTTTAGTACCGGTTCGTGGCACGAACCGGGACTAAAGGTCTCATCCCCATTAGTCCCGGTTCGTGCCTCAAACCGGGACTAAAGGTCTAATCTTTAGTCCCGGTTTGTGCCTCAAACCGGGACTAAAGGTCTAATCTTTAGTCCCGGTATTGAGATATCCAAACATAGGCTTCCAATATATCAATCTTCATGTCTCGACCATTTCGGGACTCCTCGTCATGTCCGTGTTCACATCTGGGACTCCGAAAAACCTTCAGCACATCAAAACATATAAACTCATAATATAACTGTCATCGAAACGTTAAGCGTGCAGACCCTACGGGTTCGAGAACTATGTAGACATGACCGAGACACATCTCCGGTCAATAACTAATAGCGGAACCTGGATGCTCATATTGGCTCCCACATATTCTACGAAGATCTTTATCGGTCATACCGCATAACAACATGCGTTGTTCCTTTTGTCATCGGTATGTTACTTGCCCGAGATTCGATCGTCGGTATCTCAATACCTAGTTCAATCTCTTTACCGGCAAGTCTCTTTACTCGTTCCGTAATACATCATCCTGCAACTAACTCAATAGTTGCAATGCTTGCAAGGCTTAAGTGATGTTCATTACCGAGAGGGCCCAGAGATACCTCTCCGACAATCGGAGTGACAAATCCTAATATCGAAATATGCCAACCCCACAAGTCCCTTCGGAGACACCTGTAGAGCAACTTTATAATCACCCACTTATGTTCTGACGTTTGGTAGCACACAAAGTGTTCCTCCGGTCAACGGGAGTTGCATAATCTCAAAGTCATAGGAACATGTATAAGTCATGAAGAAAGCAACAGCAACATACTAAACGATCGAGTGCTAAGCTAACGGAATGGTGAAGTCAATCACATCATTCTCCTAATGATGTGATCTCATCAATCAAATGAAAACTCTTTGTCTATGGTTAGGAAACATAACAATCTTTGATCAATGAGCTAGTCAAGTAGAGGCATACTAGTGACACTCTGTTTGTCTATGTATTCACACATGCATCTGTTTCCGGTTAATACAATTCTAGCATGAATAATAAACATTTATCATGATATAAGGAAATAAGTAATAACTTTCTTATTGCCTCTAGGGCATGTTTCCTTCACCCACCTCCCCTGGTTTTTTTTGTCCTCCCTCCCACCTCCCAATTCCCCCGTAGTAACGATCCCACCTCCCAGTTTCATAGGTTTTTTTTCGTCGGTTTTTTATTCGCCCCCGCCCACTGGCCGGACAAGCCCAACATTTATTTGGCAACACAATGAATTCACATATGGTGATTGATTTCTTCTGTGGTAACCCAACTAACGGATGGTAATCAATCTTCAAATACCAAAACCAAACATATAGGGCAACAATCAATTCACGTATCATAGATTCTTCTTTAGTACCCAGCTTAACTCACGAATGGTAATCAATTTCCAAATAGAGGAAACAATTAACCTCTACATCACCGTCGTTTACCTCTCGCCAATACCAAATTCAAAGTAGGCATATCACCTACGCGACATGGTGTTGGTCTAGACCCCTATGACATGATGTTGGGATCATGTCACAACACCACGCTGTCCTGAGCGCCGATTGTGTTCTGCCCATGATTGACTGATCTGATTCCCGATCCACGATCCAACATGAGAAACCCTATTCCCTCCCCCATCTCGTATATTCTCCTGTGGCGGCATGACAAGTTGAGCGGCGCCGGGGCAGCAACACGACGTGCTTATGGTGCAGCAGAGGCCAGGCATGAGGTACCCATTCATCCTCTCCTCCTAACCCTACGTCAGCTCTCTCCTCTTGGCCATCTCTCCTAGAATGGCGCGCGGCGGCGACGACGCATGAACGCGGAGTGGCTCGTTGAGTTGGATGGGGCTCACACGGCGCGTGCGCGGTGGGCCTAATTGGCGCGGTGGCGGAAGTGGTTGAAGGACGTGCTTGCTTGAGGTCGTTCGGCCATTATGCTACATGGCACAGCACACGTATCGGTGTGCCAAGTTGGCGGGGAGGCGATGGCCAAATGACGCATGTGTCTGAGCCCTAAGGACGCGGAGCTTCAATGCTTATGTTCGCTAGGATCTCACGTGGCAATAATCGGGGGAGGTCATCCAGCTTCAGTGGGCATCAGAAAATGGCCATTGCTAGCTAGCTTGTGTGTCTTGCATCAGTAGAGCACAGAGCGAGGGAGAGGGACATATAAGTCCACTCCCATGGGAAGATGTGTGCAAAGAGGAGGCTCGGTCTATAGTTTTCCCCGCTGTCAAAGTGGTTAGGCTGTCATATATTCCAGGGCTTCACCTCGCCTATAGAGGCACCACATTCTAATTGGATGTTAAAGACTCAAAGGTAATTCAACCATTGCTTTGATATTCCTATGTTTCCACTATGAACTAACATTAAGTAAATTTGTCTCTACATACATTGATGCTCCTTGCAAGTCACAGCAGCTCATGTTTTATTTCTTTCTGTAACGAGCTGCAACACACGGGCAAGATGAAGATTACAGAGGGCAATTAAGGAGGGAGAGTCATGTTGAAGTTTAGTTTGTATGGTTATAGATTTTAATCCTTGTGCGGATGGTGGTGTTCTTGAAGTTTCATTTCGTGCTGCTGTCAGCAGGCTTATACTTTCATCATCTTGTACATCAAGTATAGTGGTTAATGGTTTTGGTCAAATCTGCATTTTATTTCCTCAGAATTACCTCACCGTATTTTGTCGACAACAAAAGTAACAGTATGGTAATTGGTAAAAGTTGTTGGTCCTATAATATCAGAGAGTGTGTGTGTGTGTGTCTGAGAGAGAGAGAGAGAGAGAATTTAGATATCATTTGGTGGTAGCAAGTTCAAGTAATAGTTTGAACACATTCAAGAAATAGTATAAAGATAATGCATATTACATAAAAATAACGTTCAGAATTTAGATATATTGTTTGTCATGGAGCTATGGCTGGTCAATTTACATGAAATTAATTCCCTCAGTTGTGGTGGCAAATGTAATACACATAATCCATATTGTTATTCAATAGCGCGTGTGTGTGTGTGAAATAGATGGATTATGGTCCCGTACCCAATAAGATGGATATGTGTGTGTGTTAGAGAGAGAGAGAGGGAGAGAGGGGGGAGAGAGTGAGGAAGAGGGAGGGAGAGAGTGTGTGTGTGAGGATTTGATGGTAAAAGAGATCACTAATGTCACTTGATATGTATGAGAATATTAAATATAATATTAACATGATTAATATTGAATTCTTAAAATTAATTGTTGGGGAACGTAGTAATTTCGAAAATTTTCCTACGCACACGCAAGATCATGGTGATGCACAGCAACGAGAGGGGAGAGTGTTGTCTACGTACCAACGCAGACCGACTGCGAAAGCGATCACACAACGTAGAGGAAGTAGTCGTACGTCTTCTTCCCGATCCGACCGATCCAAGTACCGTTACTCCGGCACCTCCGAGTTCTTAGCACACGTTCAGCTCGATGACGATCCCCGGGCTCCGATCCAGCAAAACTTCGGGGAGGAGTTCCGTCAGCACGACGGCGTGGTGACGATCTTGATGTACTACCGACGCAGGGCTTCGCCTAAGCACTGTAACGGTATGATCGAGGTGGAATTTGGTGGCAGGGGGCACCGGACACGACTAAGGAACGATCTCAAGGATCAAGTTGTGTGTCTATGGGGTGCCCCCTGCCCCCGTATATAAAGGACCAGGGGCAAGGGGGTCGGCCGGCTAGGAGGGAGGCGCAGGGAGGAGTCCCACTCCTACCGGGAGTAGGACTCCTTCCCCCAAATCCTATTCCTAATAGGACTCTTCGGGAGAAAGAGAAGAGAGGGGGGCCGGCCCCTTCTCCTAGTTCTAATAGGACTAGGGAAGGGGGGTTCGGCCGGCTAGCCTGTGGGCTGCCCCTTCTCTCTTTTCCACTAAGGCCCAATAGGCCCATTTGCCTCCCGGGGGGTTCCGGTAACCCTCCCGGTAATCCGGTAAAATCCCGATTTCACCCGGAACACTTCCGGTGCCCAAACATAGGCTTCCAATATATCAATCTTTACGTCTCGACCATTTCGAGACTCCTCGTCATGTCCGTGATCACATCCGGGACTCCGAACAACCTTCGGTACATCAAAATGCATAAACTCATAATAACTGTCATCGTAACGTTAAGCGTGCGGACCCTACGGTTCGAGAACAATGTAGACATGACCGAGACACGTCTCCGGTCAATAACCAATAGCGGGACCTGGATGCCCATATTGGCTCCTACATATTCTACGAAGATCTTTATCGGTCAGACCGCATAACAACATACGTTGTTCCCTTTGTCATCGGTATGTTACTTGCCCGAGATTCGATCGTCGGTATCCAATACCTAGTTCAATCTCGTTACTGGCAAGTCTCTTTACTCGTTCCGTAATACATCATGTCATAACTAACATCTTAGTTATTATGCTTGCAAGGCTTATGTGATGTGTATTACCGAGAGGGCCCAGAGATACCTCTCCGACAATCGGAGTGACAAACCCTAATCTCGAAATACGCCAACCCAACATCTATCATTGGAGACACCTGTAGTACTCCTTTATAATCACCCAGTTACGTTGTGACATTTGGTAGTACCCAAAGTGTTCCTCCGGTAAACGGGAGTTGCATAATCTCATAGTTATAGGAACACGTATAAGTCATGAAGAAAGCAATAGCAACATACTAAACGATCGGGTGCTAAGCTAATGGAATGGGTCATGTCAATCAGGTCATTCAACTAATGATGTGACCTCGTTAATCAAATAACAACTCTTTGTTCATGGTTAGGAAACATAACCATCTTTGATTAACGAGCTAGTCAAGTAGAGGCATACTAGTGACACTCTGTTGGTCTACGTATTCACACATGTATTATGTTTCCAGTTAATACAATTCTAGCATGAATAATAAACATTTATCATGATATAAGGAAATAAATAATAACTTTATTATTGCCTCTAGGGCATATTTCCTTCAGTCTCCCACTTGCACTAGAGTCAATAATCTAGTTCACATCGCCATGTGATTTAGCAGCAATGGTTCACATCACCATGTGATTAACACCCATAGTTCACATCATCATGTGACCAACACTCAAAGGGTTTACTAGAGTCAGTAATCTAGTTCACATCTCTATGTGATTAACACCCAAAGAGTACTAAGGTGTGATCATGTTTTGCTTGTGAGAGAATCTTAGTCAACGGGTCTGCCATATTCAGATCCACATGTATTTTGCAAATTTCTATGTCAACTATGCTCTTCATGGAGCTACTCTAGCTAATTGCTCCCACTTTCAATATGTATCTAGACTGAGACTTAGAGTCATCTAGATTAGTGTCAAAACTTGCATCGGCATAACCCTTTACGACGAACCTTTTGTCACGTCCATAATCAAGAAACATATCCTTATTTCACTAAGGATAATTCTGACCGCTGTCCAGTGATCTACTCCTAGATCACTATTGTACTCCCTTGCCAAATTAGTGCAGGGTATACAATAGATCTGGTATACAGCATGACATACTTTATAGAACCTATGGCCAAGGCATAGGGAATGACTTTCATTCTCTTTCTATCTTCTGCCGTGGTCGGGCTTTGAGTCTTACTCAACTTCACACCTTGTAACACAGGCAAGAAACTTTTTTCTTTGACTGTTCCATTTTGAACTACTTCAAAATCTTGTCAAGGTATGTACTTATTGAAAAACTTATCAAGCGTCTTGATCTATCTCTATAGATCTTGAAGCTCAATATGTAAGCAGCTTCACCGAAGTCTTTCTTTGAAAAACTTTTATTCAAGTATCCCTTTATGCTATCCAGAAATTCTATATCATTTCCAATCACCAATATGTCATCCACATATAATATCAGAGATGCTACAGAGCTCCCACTCACTTTCTTGTAAATACAGGCTTCTCCAAAAGTCTGTATAAATCCAAATGCTTTGATCACACTATCAAAGCATTTATTCCAACTCCGAGATGCTTGCACCAGTCCATAAATGGATCGCTGGAGTTTGCATACTTTGTTAGCTCCTTTTGGATCGACAAAACCTTCTGGTTGTATCATATACAACTCTTCTTGCAGGAATCCATCCAGGAATGCAGTTTTGACATCCATCTGCCATATTTCATAATCATAAAATGCGGCAATTGCTAACATAATTCTGACGGACTTAAGCATCGCTATGGGTGAGAAAGTCTCATCGTAGTCAACCCCTTGAACTTGTCGAAAACCTTTTGCGACAAGTCGAGCTTTATAGACAGTAACATTACCGTCAGCGTCAGTCTTTTTCTTGAAGATCCATTTATTCTCAATTGCTTGCCGATCATCGGGCAAGTCAACCAAAGTCCATACTTTGTTCTCATACATGGATCCCATCTCAGATTTCATGGCCTCAAGCCACTTTGCGGAATCTGGGCTCACAATCGCTTCTTCATAGTTCGTAGGTTCATCATGATCTAGTAGCATGACTTCGAGAACTGGATTACCGTACCACTCTGGTGCGGATCTCACTCTGGTTGATCTACGTGGTTCAGTAGCATCTTGCCCTGAAGTTTCATGATCATCATCATTAGCTTCCTCACTGATTGGTATAGGTGTCGCAGAAACAGTTTTCTGTGATGTACTATTTTCCAATAAGGGAGCAGGTACAGTTACCTTGTCAAGTTCTACTTTCCTCCCACTCACTTATTTCGAGAGAAACTCCTTCTCCAGAAAGTTTCCGAATTTAGCAACAAAAGTCTTGCCTTCGGATCTGTGGTAGAAGGTGTATCCAACAGTTTCCTTTGGATATCCTATGAAGATGCACTTCTCCGATTTGAGTTTTGAGCTTATCAGGATGAAACTTTTTCATATAAGCATCGCAACCCCAAAGTTTAAGAAACGACAACTTTGGTTTCTTGCCAAACCATAGTTCATAAGGCGTCGTCTCGACGGATATAGATGGTGCCCCTTTTTTAACGTGAATGCAGCTGTCTCTAATGCATGACCCCAAAAACAATAGTGGTAAATCGGTAAGAGACATCATAGATTGCACTATATCCAATAAAGTACGGTTATGATGTTCGGACACACCATTATGATGTGGTGTTCCAGGTGGCGTGAGTAGTGAAACTATTTCACATTGTTTTAACTGAAGACCAAACTCGTAACTCAAATATTTGTCTCCGCGATCAGATCGTAGAAACTTTATTTTCTTGTCACGATGTTTTCCACTTCACTCTGAAATTCTTTGAACTTTTCAAATGTTTCAGAGTTATGTTTCATCAAGTAGATATACTCATATCTGCTCAAATCATTTGTGAAGATCAGAAAATAATGATATCTGTCGCGAGCCTCAATATTCATCGGACCACATACATCAGTATGTATGATTTCCAACAAATCTTTTCTCGCTCCATTGTTCCGGAGAACGGCGTTTTAGTCATCTTGCCCAAAAGGCATGGTTCGCAAGCATCAAGTGATTCATAATCAAGTGATTCCGAAAGCCCATCAGCATGGAGTTTCTTCATGCGCTTTATACCAATATGACCTAAACAGCAGTGCCACAAATAAGTTGCACTATCATTATTAACTTTGCATCTTTTGGTTTCAATATTATGAATATGTGTATTATTAAGATCGAGATCCAATGAACTATTTTCATTGGGTGTGTAACCATATTAGGTTTCATTCATGTAAACAGAACAACAATTTATTCTCTTACTTAAATGAATAACCGTATTACAATAAACATGATTAAATCATATTCATGTTCAACGCAACCACTAAATAACACTTATTTAGGTTCAACACTAATCCCGAAATTATAGGGAGTGTGTGATGATGATCATATCAATCTTGGAACCACTTCCAACACACATCGTCCCTTAACTAGTCTCTGTTTATTCTGCAACTCCCGTTTCGAGTTACTACTCTTAGCAACTGAACTAGCATCAAATACTAAGGGGTTGCTATAAACACTAGTAAAGTACA
Source organism: Triticum monococcum (assembly GCA_034509565.1). Taxonomy (NCBI): domain Eukaryota; kingdom Viridiplantae; phylum Streptophyta; class Magnoliopsida; order Poales; family Poaceae; genus Triticum; species Triticum monococcum. Next base: position 21,135,299 of record CM067847.1, read on the forward strand.
CATCAATAACATGTATATCAAATATACTTATGTTCACTTTGCCATCCTTCTTATCCGCCAATCACTTGTGGTAGTTCCGCTTCCAGTGACCAGTCCCTTTGCAGTAGAAGCACTTAGTCTCAGGCTTAGGTCCAGACTTGGGCTTCTTCTCTTGAGTAGCAACTTGCTTGCCGTTCTTCTTGAAGTTCCCCTTCTTCCCTTTGCCCTTTTCTTGAAACTAGTGGTCTTGTCTACCATCAACACTTGATGATCTTCTTGATTTCTACCTTCATCGATTTCATCATCATGAAAAGCTCGGGAGTCGTTTTCGTCATCCCTTGCATACTATAGTTCATCACGAAGTTCTACTAACTTGGTCATGGTGACGAGAGAATTCTGTCAATCACTATCTTATCTGGAAGATTAACTCCCACTTGATTCAAGCGATTGTAGTAGCCAGACAATCTGCGCACATGCTAACTAGTTGAGCGATTGTCCTCCATCTTTTTGCTATAGAACTTGTTGGAGACTTCATATCTCTCAACTCGGGTATTTACTTGAAATATTAACTTCAACTTCTGGAACATCACATATGCTCCATGACGTTCAAAACGTCTTTGAAGTCCCGATTCTATGCCTTTAAGCATGGTGCACTAAACTATCAAGTAGTCATCATATTGAGCTAGCCAAACGTTCATAACGTCTGCATCTGCTCTTGCAATAGGTCTGTCACCTAGCGGTGCATCAAGGACATAATTCTTCTGTGCAGCAATGAGGATAAACCTCAGATCACGGATCCAATCCGCATCATTGCTACTAACATCTTTCAACACAATTTTCTCTAGGAACATATCAAAATAAACACAGGGAAGCAACAACGTGAGCTATTGATCTACAACATCATTTGCAAAATACTACCAGGACTAAGTTCATGATAAATGTAAGTTCAATTAATCATATTACTTAAGAACTCCCACTTAGATAGACATCCCTCTAATCCTCTAAGTGATCACGTGATCCAAATTAACTAAACCATAACCGATCATCACGTGAGATGGAGTAGTTTTCAATGGTGAACATCGTTATGTTGATCATATCTACTATATGATTCACGCTCGACCTTTCGGTCTCCGTGTTCCGAGGCCATATCTGCATATGCTAGGCTCGTCAAGTTTAACCTGAGTATTCTGCGTGTGCAAAACTGGCTTGCACCCGTTGTAGATGGATGTAGAGCTTATCACACCCGATCATCACGTGGTGTCTGGGCACGACGAACTTTGGCAACGGTGCATACTCGGGGAGAACACTTCTTGATAATTTAGTGAGGGATCATCTTATAATGCTACCGTCAATCAAAGCAAGATAAGATGCATAAAAGGATAAACATCACATGCAATCAATATAAGTGATATGATATGGCCATCATCATCTTGTGCTTGTGATCTCCATCTCCGAAGCACCGTCATGATCACCATCGTCACCGGCGCGACACCCTGATCTCCATCGTAGCATCGTTGTCGTCTCGCCAATCTTATGCTTCCACGACTATTACTACCTTTTAGTAATCTAGTAAAGCATTACATCGTGATTGCATTGTATACAATAAAGCGACAACCATATGGCTCCTGCCAGTTGCCGATAACTCGGTTACAAAACATGATCATCTCATACAATAAAATCAGCATCATGCCTTGACCATATCACATCACAACATACCCTGCAAAAACAAGTTAGACGTCCTCTACTTTGTTGTTGCAAGTTTTACGTGGCTGCTACGGGCTTAAGTAAGAACTCATCTCACCTACGCATCAAAACCACAACGATAGTTCGTCAAATAGACTCCGTTTTAACCTTCTCAAGGACCGGGCGTAGTCACACTTGTTTCAACTAAAGTTGGAGAGACAGTCTTCCGCAAGCCATCTATGTGCAAAGAACGTCGAGGGAACCGGTCTCGCGTAAGAGTACGCGTAAGGTTGGTCCGGATCGTCTCAACCAACAATACCGCCGAACCAAAGTATGACATGCTGGTAGGCAGTATGACTTGTATCGCCCACAACTCACTTGTGTTCTACTCGTGCAAATAACATCAAACCATAAAACCTAGGCTCTGATACCACTGTTGGGGAACGTAGTAATTTCGAAAAATTTCCTATGCACACGCAAGATCATGGTGATGCACAGCAACGAGAGGGGAAAGTGTTGTCTACGTACCAATGCAGACCGACTGCGGAAGCGATCACGCAACATAGAGGAAGTAGTCGTACGTCTTCTTCCCGATCCGACCGATCCAAGTACCGTTACTCTGGCACCTCCGAGTTCTTAGCACACGTTCAGCTCGATGACGATCCCCGGGCTCCGATCCAGCAAAGCTTCGGGGAGGAGTTCCGTCAACACGATGGCATGGTGACGATCTTGATGTACTACCGACGCAGGGCTTCGCCTAAGCACTGTAACGGTATGATCGAGGTGGAATTTGGTGGCAGGGGGCACCGCACACGGCTAAGGAACGATCTCAAGGATCAAGTTGTGTGTCTATGGGGTGCCCCCTGCCCCCGTATATAAAGGACCAGGGGCAAGGGGGTCGGCCGGCTAGGAGGGAGGCGCAGGGAGGAGTCCCACTCCTAACGGGAGTAGGACTCCTTCCCCCAAATCCTATTCCTAATAGGACTCTTCGGGAGAAAGAGAAGAGAGGGGGGCCGGCCCCTTCTCCTAGTCCTAATAGGAATAGGGAAGGGGGGTTCGGCCGGCTAGCCTGTGGGCTGCCCCTTCTCTCTTTTCCACTAAGGCCCAATAGGCCCATTTGCCTCCCGGGGGGTTCCGGTAACCCTCCCGGTAATCCGGTAAAATCCCGATTTCACCCGGAACACTTCCGGTGCCCAAACATAGGCTTCCAATATATCAATCTTTACGTCTCGACCATTTCGAGACTCCTCGTCATGTCCGTGATCACATCCGGGACTCCGAACAACCTTCGGTACATCAAAATGCATAAACTCATAATAACTGTCATCGTAACGTTAAGCGTGCGGACCCTACGGTTCGAGAACAATGTAGACATGACCGAGACACGTCTCCGGTCAATAACCAATAGCGGGACCTGGATGCCCCTATTGGCTCCTACATATTCTACGAAGATCTTTATCGGTCAGACCGCATAACAACATACGTTGTTCCCTTTGTCATCGGTATGTTACTTGCCCGAGATTCGATCGTCGGTATCCAATACCTAGTTCAATCTCATTACTGGCAAGTCTCTTTACTCGTTCCGTAATACATCATCTCATAACTAACATCTTAGTTATTATGCTTGCAAGGCTTATGTGATGTGTATTACCGAGAGGGCCCAGAGATACCTCTCCGACAATCGGAGTGACAAACCCTAATCTCGAAATACGCCAACCCAACATCTACCATTGGAGACACCTGTAGTACTCCTTAATAATCACCCAGTTACGTTGTGACGTTTGGTAGTACCCAAAGTGTTCCTCCGGTAAACGGGAGTTGCATAATCTCATAGTTATAGGAACATGTATAAGTCATGAAGAAAGCAATAGCAACATACTAAACGATCGGGTGCTAAGCTAATGGAATGGGTCATGTCAATCAGATCATTCAACTAATGATGTGACCTCGTTAATCAAATAACAACTCTTTGTTCATGGTTAGGAAACATAACCATCTTTGATTAACGAGCTAGTCAAGTAGAGGCATACTAGTGACACTCTGTTGGTCTATGTATTCACACATGTATTATGTTTCCGGTTAATACAATTCTAGCATGAATAATAAACATTTATCATGATATAAGGAAATAAATAATAACTTTATTATTGCCTCTAGGGCATATTTCCTTCACTAATGTGGCCCCGTTGCAATGCATGGGCGTTCCTCTAGTATCTCTTAAGGGAGCACGCTAAACGCCAATGAATTGAACTGGCTTGATACAGCATATATAGCAAATGAAAGCTCCTCAAATATAGAAAGGTGAAACTCTCCTGCAACAAAAAAGAGGCGAAAAACTGTGGTAGAAAATTTATATGTTTTATTCAAAGAAATTGTCAGTGTGTGCGCCGCGCGGGCGGGTGTGTGTGATCTCCATCTCCGAAGCACTGCCATGATCACCATCATCACCGGTGCGACACCTTGATCTCCATCGTAGCATCCTCGTCGTCTCGCCAATCTTATGCTTCTACGACTATCGCTACCGCTTAGTGATAAAGTAAAGCATTATAGGGCGATTGCATTGCATACAATAAAGCGACAACCATATGGCTCCTGCTAGTTGCCGATAACTCGGTTACAAAACATTATCATCTCATACAATAAAATTTAGCATCATGTCTTGACCATATCACATCACAACATGCACCGCAAAAACAAGTTAGACGTCCTCTACTTTTTTGTTGCAAATTTTACGTGGCTGCTACGGGCTTAGCAAGAACCGTTCTTACCTATGTATCAAAACCACAATGATAGTTTGTCAAGTTGGTGCCGTTTGAACCTTCGCAAGGACCGGGCGTAGCCACACTCGGTTCAACTAAAGTTGGAGAAACTGACACCTGCCAGCCACTTGTGTGTAAAGCACGTCGGTAGAACTAGTCTCACGTAAGCGTACGCGTAATGTCGGTCCAGGCCGCTTCATCCAACAATACCGCAAAACCAAAGTATGAGATGCTGGTAAGCAGTATGACTTATATCGCCCACAACTCACTTGTGTTCTAGTCGTGCATATGACATCTACGGATAAAACCTGGCTCGGATGCCACTGTTGGGGAACGTAGTAATTTCAAAAAAATTCCTACGCACATGCAAGATTATGGTGATGCATAGCAACGAGAGGGGAGAGTGTTGTCCATGTAACCTCGTAGACCGAAAGAGGAAGCGTTAGCACAACGCGGTTGATGTAGTCGTACGTCTTCACGATCCGACCGATCAAGTACCGAACACACGGCACCTCCGAGTTTAGCACACGTTCATCCCGATGACGTCCCTCGAACTCCGTTCCAGCCGAGTGTTGAGGGAGAGTTTCGTCAGCACGGTGGCGTGTTGATGATGATGATGTTCTACCGACGTAGGGCATTGCCTAAGCACCGCTACAGTATTATCGAGGTGGACTATGGTGGAGGGGGGCACCGCACACGGCTAAAAATATCAAACGATCAATTGTTGTGTCTCTAGGGTGCCCCTGCCCCCGTATATAAAGGAGCAAGGGGGGAGGTGCGGCAGGCCTAGAGGGGGCGCCCCAGGAGGAGTCCTACTCCTACCGGGAGTAGGACTCCCTCCCTTTTCCTTCTTGGACTAGGAGAGGAGGGGGAAAGAGGAGGGAGAGAGGAAGGAAAGGGGGGGGGGGGGTTGCCGCCCCCTTCTCCTTGTCCTATTCGGACTAGGGGGGAGGGGCACACGGCCCTGCCCTGGCCGCCTCTTCTCTTCTCCACAAGGCCCACTATCGCCCATTAAACTCCCGGGGGGTTCCGGTAACCTCTAGGTACTCCGGTAAAATCCCGATTTCACCCGGAACACTTCCGATATCCAAACATAGGCTTCCAATATATCAATCTTCATGTCTCGACCATTTCGGGACTCCTCGTCATGTCCGTGTTGACATCTGGGACTCCGAAAAACCTTCGGTACATCAAAACATATAAACTCATAATATAACTGTCATCGAAACATTAATCGTGCAGACCCTACGGGTTCGAGAACTATGTAGACATGACCGAGACACATCTCCGGTCAATAACTAATAGCGGAACCTGGATGCTCATATTGGCTCCCACATATTCTACGAAGATCTTTATCGGTCATACCGCATAACAACATATGTTGTTCCTTTTGTCATCGGTATGTTACTTGCCCGAGATTCGATCGTCGGTATCTCAATACCTAGTTCAATCTCTTTACCGGCAAATCTCTTTACTCGTTCCGTAATACATCATCCTGCAACTAACTCATTAGTTGCAATGCTTGCAAGGCTTAAGTGATGTTCATTACCGAGAGGGCCTAGAGATACCTCTCCGACAATCGGAGTGACAAATCCTAATATTGAAATATGCCAACCCCACAAGTCCCTTCGGAGACACCTATAGAGCACCTTTATAATCACCCACTTATGTTCTGACGTTTGGTAGCACACAAAGTGTTCCTCCGGTCAACGGGAGTTGCATAATCTCATAGTCATAGGAACATGTATAAGCCATGAAGAAAGCAATAGCAACATACTAAACGATCAAGTGCTAAGCTAACGGAATGGGTGAAGTCAATCACATCATTCTCCTAATGATGTGATCTCATTAATCAAATGAAAACTCTTTGTCTATGGTTAGGAAACATAACAATCTTCGATCAATGAGCTAGTCAAGTAGAGGCATACTAGTGACACTCTGTTTGTCTATGTATTCACACATGTATCATGTTTCCGGTTAATACAATTCTAGCATGAATAATAAACATTTATCATGATATAAGGAAATAAGTAATAACTTTATTATTGCCTCTAGGGCATATTTCCTTCACCCACCTCCCCTGGTTTTTTTCGTCCTCCCTCCCACCTCCCAATTCCCCCTAAGTAACGATCCGACCTCCCAGATTCATCGGTTTTTTTCGTCGGTTTTTTATTCGCACCCTCCCACTGGCCGGACAAACCCAACGTTTATTTGGAAACACAATGAATTCACATATGGTGATTTATTTCTTCTTTGGTAACCCAACTAACGGATGGTAATCAATCTTCAAATACCAAAACCAAACATACAGGGCAACAATCAATTCACGTATCACAGATTCTTCTTTAGTACCCAGCTTAACTCACAAATGGTAATCAATTTCCAAACAAAGGAAACAATTAACCTCTACATCACCGTCGTTTACCTCTCGCCAATACCAAATTCAAAGTAGGCATATCACCTACGCGACATGGTGTTGGTCCAGACCCCTATGACATGATGTTGGGATCATATCACAACACCACGCTGTCCTGAGCGCCGATTGTGTTCCGCCCATGATTGACTGATCTGATTCCCGATCCACGATCCAACATGAGAAACCCTATTCCCTCCCCCATCTCGTATATTCTCCTGTGGTGGCATGACAAGTCGAGCGGCGCCGGGGCAGCAACACGACGTGCTTATGGTGCAGCAGAGGCCAGGCATGAGGTACCCATTCATCCTCTCCTCCTAACCCTACGTCAGCTCTCTCCTCTTGGCCATCTCTCCTTGAATGGCGCGCGGCAGCGACAACGCATGAACGCGGAGTGGCTCGTTGAGTTGGATGGGGCTCACACGGCGCGTGCGCGGTGGGCCTAATTGGCGCGGTGGCGGAAGTGGTTGAAGGACGTGCTTGCTTGAGGTCGTTCGGCCATTATGCTACATGGCACAGCGCACGTATCGGTGTGCCAAGTTGGCGGGGAGGCGATGGCCAAATGACGCATGTGTCTGAGCCCTAAGGACGCGGTGCTTCAATGCTTATGTTCGCTAGGATCTCACGTGGCAATAATCGGGGGAGGTCATCCAGCTTCAGTGGGCATCAGAAAACGGCCATTGCTAGCTAGCTTGTGTGTCTTGCATCAGTAGAGCACAGAGCGAGGGAGAGGGACATATAAGTCCACTCCCATGGGAAGATGTGTGCAAAGAGGAGGCTCGGTCTATAGTTTTCCCCGCTGTCAAAGTGGTTAGGCTGTCATATATTCCAGGGCTTCACCTCGCCTATAGAGGCACCACATTCTAATTGGATGTTAAAGACTCAAAGGTAATTCAACCATTGCTTTGATATTCCTATGTTTCCACTATGAACTAACAGTAAGTAAATTTGTCTATACATACATTGATGCTCCTTGCAAGTCACAGCAGCTCATGTTTTATTTCTTTCTGTACAGAGCTGCAACACACGCGCGTTCATTGCTTTCATGTTGAAGTTTAGTTTGTATGGTTATAGATTTTAATCCTTGTGCGGATGGTGGTGTTCTTGAAGTTTCATTTCGTGCTGCTGTCAGCAGGCTTATACTTTCATCATCTTGTACATCAAGTATAGTGGTTAATGGTTTTGTTCAAATCTGCATTTTATTTCCTCAGAATTACCTCACCGTATTTTTTGGACAACAAAAGTAATAGTATGGTAATTGGTAAAAGTTGTTGGTCCTATAATATCAGAGTGTGTGTGTGTGTGTCTGAGAGAGAGAGAGAGAGAGAGAGAGAGAGAATTTAGATATCATTTGGTGGTAGCAAGTTCAAGTAATAGTTTGAACACATTCAAGAAATAGTATAAAGATAATGCATATTACATAAAAATAATGTTGAGAATTTAGATATATTGTTTGTCATGGAGCTATGGCTGGTCAATTTACATGAAATTAATTCCCTCAGTTGTGGTGGCAAATGTAATACACATAATCCATATTGTTATTCAATAGCGTGTGTGTGTGTGTGTGAAATAGATGGATTATGGTCCCGTACCCAATAAGATGTATATGTGTGTGTGTTAGAGAGAGAGAGGGAGAGAGGGGGAGAGAGAGTGAGGAAGAGGGAGGGAGAGAGTGTGTGTGTCAGGATTTGATGGTAAAAGAGATCACTAATGTCACTTGATATGTATGAGAATATTAAATATAATATTAACATGATTAATATTGAATTCTTAAAGTTAATGTGGCCCCGTTGCAATGCATGGGCGTTCCTCTAGTATCTCTTAAGAGAGCACGCTAAATGCCAATGAATTGAACTGGCTTGATACAACATATATAGCAAATGAAAGCTCCTCAAATATAGAAAGGTGAAACTCTCCCGCAACAAAAAAGAGACGAAAAACTGTGGTAGAAAATTTATATGTTTTTATTCAAAGAAGTTGTCAGTGTGTGCGCCGCGCGGGCGGGTGTGTGTGATCTCCATCTCCGAAGCACTGTCATGATCACCATCGTCACTGGTGCGACACCTTGATCTCCATCGTAGCATCCTTGTCGTCTCGCCAATCTTATGCTTCTACGACTATCGCTACCGCTTAGTGATAAAGTAAAGCATTACAGGGCAATTGCGTTGCATACAATAAAGCGACAACCATATGGCTCCTGCTAGTTGCCGATAACTCGGTTACAAAACATTATCATCTCATACAATAAAATTTAGCATCATGTCTTGACCATATCACATCACAACATGCACTGCAAAAACAAGTTAGACGTCCTCTACTTTTTTGTTGCAAATTTTACGTGGCTGCTACGGGCTTAGCAAGAACCGTTCTTACCTATGTATCAAAACCACAATGATAGTTTGTCAAGTTGGTGCTGTTTTAACCTTCGCAAGGACCGGGCGTAGCCACACTCGGTTCAACTAAAGTTGGAGAAACTGACACCTGCCAGCCACCTGTGTGTAAAGCACGTCGGTAGAACTAGTCTCACGTAAGCGTACGCGTAATGTCGGTCCAGGCCGCTTCATCCAACAATACCGCAAAACCAAAGTATGAGATGCTGGTAAGCAGTATGACTTATATCGCCCACAACTCACTTGTGTTCTAGTCGTGCATATGACATCTACGGATAAAACCTGGCTCGGATGCCACTATTGGGGAACGTAGTAATTTCAAAAAAATTCCTACGCACATGCAAGATTATGGTGATGCATAGCGACGAGAGGGGAGAGTGTTGTCCATGTACCCTCGTAGACCGAAAGAGGAAGCGTTAGCACAACGCGGTTGATGTAGTCGTACGTCTTCATGATCCGACCGATTAAGTACCGAACACACGGCACCTCCGAGTTCAGCACACGTTCAGCCCGATGACGTCCTTCGAACTCCGTTCCAGCCGAGTGTTGAGGGAGAGTTTCATCAGCACGGTGGCGTGTTGATGATGATGATGTTCTACCGACGTAGGGCTTTGCCTAAGCACCGCTACAGTATTATCGAGGTGGACTATGGTGGAGGGGGGCACCGCACACGGCTAAAAATATCAAACGATCAATTGTTGTGCCTCTAGGGTGCCCCTGCCCCCGTATATAAAGGAGCAAGGGGGGAGGTGCGGCCGGCCTAGAGGGGGCGCCCCAGGAGGAGTCCTACTCCTACCGGGAGTAGGACTCCCTCCCTTTTCCTTCTTGGACTAGGAGAGGAGGGGGAAAGAGGAGGGAGAGAGGAAGGAAAGGGGGGGGGGGGTTGCCGCCCCCTTCTCCTTGTCCTATTCGAACTAGGGGGGAGGGGCACACGGCCCTGCCCTGGCCGCCTCTTCTCTTCTCCACAAGGCCCACTATCGCCCATTAAACTCCCGGGGTGTTCCGGTAACCTCTCGGTACTCCGGTAAAATCCCGATTTCACCTGGAACACTTCCGATATCCAAACATAGGCTTCCAATATATCAATCTTCATGTCTCGACCATTTCGGGACTCCTCGTCATGTCCATGTTGACATCTGGGACTCCGAAAAACCTTCGGTACATCAAAACATATAAACTCATAATATAACTGTCATCGAAACATTAATCGTGCAGACCCTACGGGTTCGAGAACTATGTAGACATGACCGAGACACATCTCCGGTCAATAACTAATAGCGGAACCTGGATGCTCATATTGGCTCCCACATATTCTACGAAGATCTTTATCGGTCATACCGCATAACAACATATGTTGTTCCTTTTGTCAACGGTATGTTACTTGCCCGAGATTCGATCGTCGGTATCTCAATACCTAGTTCAATCTCCTTACCGGCAAGTCTCTTTACTCGTTCCGTAATACATCATCCTGCAACTAACTCATTAGTTGCAATGCTTGCAAGCCTTAAGTGATGTTCATTACCGAGAGGGCCCAGAGATACCTCTCCGACAATCGGAGTGACAAATCCTAATATTGAAATATGCCAACCCCACAAGTCCCTTCGGAGACACCTATAGAGCACCTTTATAATCACCCACTTATGTTCTGACGTTTGGTAGCACACAAAGTGTTCCTCCGGTCAATGGGAGTTGCATAATCTCATAGTCATAGGAACATGTATAAGTCATGAAGAAAGCAATAGCTACATACTAAACGATCGAGTGCTAAGCTAACGGAATGGGTCAAGTCAATCACATCATTCTCCTAATGATGTGATCTCATTAATCAAATGAAAACTCTTTGTCTATGGTTAGGAAACATAACAATCTTCGATCAATGAGCTAGTCAAGTAGAGGCATACTAGTGACACTCTGTTTGTCTATGTATTCACACATGTATCATGTTTCCGGTTAATACAATTCTAGCATGAATAATAAACATTTATCATGATATAAGGAAATAAATAATAACTTTATTATTGCCTCTAGGGCATATTTCCTTCACCCACCTCCCCTGGTTTTTTTCGTCCTCCCTCCCACCTCCCAATTCCCCCTAAGTAACGATCCGACCTCCCAGATTCATCGGTTTTTTTCGTCGGTTTTTTATTCGCACCCTCCCACTGGCCGGACAAACCCAACGTTTATTTGGAAACACAATGAATTCACATATGGTGATTTATTTCTTCTTTGGTAACCCAACTAACGGATGGTAATCAATCTTCAAATACCAAAACCAAACATACAGGGCAACCATCAATTCACGTATCACAGATTCTTCTTTGGTACCCAGCTTAACTCACGAATGGTAATCAATCTCCAAACTAAGGAAACAATTAACCTCTACATCACCGTCGTTTACCTCTCGCTAATACCAAATTCATAGTAGGCATATCACCTACGCCACATGGTGTTGGTCCAGACCCCTATGACATGATGTTGGGATCATGTCACAACACCACGCTGTCCTGAGCGCCGATTGTGTTCCGCCCATGATTGACTGATCTGATTGCCGATCCACGATCCAACATGAGAAACCCTATTCCCCCCCCCCCCCCGTCTCGTATATTCTCCTGTGGTGGCATGACAAGTCGAGCGGCGCCGGGGCAGCAACACGACGTGCTTATGGTGCATCAGAGGCCAGGCATGAGGTACCCATTCATCCTCTCCTCCTAACCCTACGTCAGCTCTCTCCTCTTGGCCATCTCTCCTGGAATGGCGCGCGGCGGCGATGACGCATGAACGCGGAGTGGCTCGTTGAGTTGGATGGGGCTCACACGGCGCGTGCGCGGTGGGCCTAATTGGCGCGGTGGCGGAAGTGGTTGAAGGACGTGCTTGCTTGAGGTCGTTCGACCATTATGCTACATGGCACAGTGCACGTATCGGTGTGCCAAGTTGGCGGGGAGGCGATGGCCAAATGACGCATGTGTCTGAGCCCTAAGGACGCGGTGCTTCAATGCTTATGTTCGCTAGGATCTCACGTGGCAATAAGCTGGGGAGGTCATCCAGCTTCAGTGGGCATCAGAAAACGGCCATTGCTAGCTAGCTTGTGTTTCTTGCATCAGTAGAGCACAGAGCGAGGGAGAGGGACATATAAGTCCACTCCCATGGGAAGATGTGTGCAAAGAGGAGGCTCGGTCTATAGTTTTCCCCGCTGTCATAGTGGTTAGGCTGTCATATATTCCAGGGCTTCACCTCGCCTATAGAGGCGCCACATTCTAATTGGATGTTAAAGACTCAAAGGTAATTCAACCATTGCTTTGATGTTCCTATGTTTCCACTATGAACTAACATTAAGTAAATTTGTCTATACATACATTGATGCTCCTTTCAAGTCACAGCAGCTCATGTTTTATTTCTTTCTGTAACGAGCTGCAACACACGGGCAAGATGAAGATTAGAGAAGGCAATTAAGGAGGGAGAGTCATGTTGAAGTTTAGTTTGTATGGTTATAGATTTAGTCCTTGTGCGGATGGTGGTGTTCTTGAAGTTTCATTTCGTGCTGCTGTCAGCAGGCTTATACTTTCATCATCTTGTACATCAAGTATAGTGGTTAATGGTTTTGGTCAACTCTGCATTTTATTTCCTCAAAATTACCTCACCGTATTTTGTGGACAACAAAAGTAACAGTATGATAATTGGTAAAAGTTGTTGGTCCTATAATATCAGAGTGTGTGTGTGTGTGTCTGAGAGAGAGAGAGAGAGAGAGAGAGAGAGAGAATTTAGATATCATTTGGTGGTAGCGAGTTCAAGTAATAGTTTGAACACATTCAAGAAATAGTATAAAGATAATGCATATTACATAAAAATAACGTTGAGAATTTAGATATATTGTTTGTCATGGAGCTATGGCTGGTCAATTTACATGAAATTAATTCCCTCAGTTGTGGTGGCAAATGTAATACACATAATCCATATTGTGATTCAATAGCATGTGTGTGTGTGAAATAGATGGATTATGGTCCCGTACCCAATAAGATGGATATGTGTGTGTGTTAGAGAGAGAGAGAGAGGGAGAGAGGGGGGGAGAGAGTGAGGAAGAGGGAGGGAGAGAGTGTGTGTGTGAGGATTTGATGGTAAAAGAGATCACTAATGTCACTTGATATGTATGAGAATATTAAATATAATATTAACATGATTAATATTGAATTCTTAAAGTTAATGTGGCCCCGTTGCAACGCAGTGGCATTCCTCTAGTATCTCTTAAGAGAGCACGCTAAACGCCAATGAATTGAACTGGCTTGATACAGCATATGTAGCAAATGAAAGCTCCTCAAAATTTGGGAACTCGGTAAGTGGTAACTGCTCGGTCGACTACTGATTAGCAATTAATCGGTTAATCGGCCATTTAACTGAATTAATCGGTCGATCATTAATCGGCTGCACATGAGAATATATTGGCAACATGTAACTAGTTTTTCACGTACTGTACACCACATAATCCAATGGTCATAGCTACGTATTATACATTTATACTAAAATATAACGTCGTAGCTCGTAGGCCTATAAAAAGCATGGACAAGAGGTAGAATTGTTACCTGGATGGTTTGATCATGATGCACCCAAACAGGAAGGCAACAAACCTACAGAATTGATGATAGATATGCATTTGTATATGCTCTAAACTTGTCGTTGCCAAGATAAATGATTAAATGACAGCAATACATGTGACAACAAGAAGCAACACATGAGACATGACAAGATAAATTAAAATGACAGCCACACAACTTGGCAATATGCAGCCACACATAACAAGATAAATAGCAGCCACACATGTGAACATGGAATAATTCACTACAAGGTTCAACACAAATAGCATAATAGGTAATAAGGTTCACTGACCACAAATACTCAAATAGTTCTCACAACTCATAATGTCCTGGATTGCCGCTTCGGTTACCCTTTTTTTATGGATGCCGCTTCAGTTACCTGACCCATCACCGATTAATCGGTTTGACAACCAGTTAATCTTTTGACAACCAATTAAATGCCAGTTAATCGGCTTGACCATTTGATGAAATGAGTATGTGCTACTCGCCTCAGTTAGGCACTAAGTAACGATTAAATGGACATTTAAATGGTAACTCGGCCGAGTTCTTGAACAGTGGCTCAAATATAGAAAGGTGAAACTCTCCCGCAACAAAAAAGAGACGAAAAACTGTGGTAGCAAATTTATATGTTTTTCTACAAAGAAAATGTCAGTGTGTGCGCCGCACGGGCGGGTGTGTGAACAATAAACTAAGAGTAGTAAATAGTACAAAGATAAGCCTTTTTCCATCAGTGAATAAATAAGGTGAAAATGAGGAAGCAGCCAGTAAACGTGAGGCGCGCGAGGGAAGCACAAACGAGCACAAACGTGAGGCTTCCTGCTCCTCCGGGTCCTCCTCCTCCTCTTCTGCGCTCTTTCGATTGTCCGTTTCTGTCTTCCTCCTTTAGATTCTCCCCTTTCTATCAGGCAGGTTGCTTGTTAGGGGGATGCTCTGCTGCTTCGGCACCCCCACGCACCCTGCTCAACCTGCTCCTCTTTCGCGTGACCTGTCTGTAGTGATGGCCAGCAACAGCGCCAACAACTTTCCCGCGGCCTGCGAGGGGGGAGCCCACCGTACCTTGAGGTCCCAGGAACGCCGCGTACGCCGCCGCTGCCGCCGTTCTGCCCAGGTCGCCGAAGAAAGGGAGGGTCCCGGCGTGGTACTTGCAGCCCGATGGGGCGGGGCATAGGGGGCGGCTGGGATGTTGGGGAGCTACCGGACGATCATGGAGGACAAGGTGTCGCTGCACCCGTCCATCTTTACTTCAGTTAATGGCTCGCGCATGCACTTCTTCGCCATCTTTGACGGCCACGGTGGCCCCGAGGTAACCTTACCTAACCGCAGATCCCCTATCTTACCCGTGCCAACTCCACCTCGACTCTACACGTTTGACCATTGCAGCGCAGGTGTCTGCGCTGTGCAGGGACCATATGCACGCAATCCTTGCGGACGAGCTGGCCCGCGCGTCCGCAGCCTACCGAAAGGAGACCCAGCAAGACGTAGAGGCGGAGGATCGCGCCTGGAAGGCCACACCAACACGGAGCTTCGCGCAGGCGGACGAGCTGCGGGCGTCGGAGGTGCCCCAGGGCACCATAGGTGGGTCCACGGCCATGGTGACGCTCTTGGTCCGCGGTCGCATCATCGTGGCCAAATGCGGCGACTCTCACGCCGTGCTCTACCGCGCCGGCCACGCCATCCAGCTCTCCCAGGGCCACAGCGTGAGATATAGTGCGTCATGTGTATGTAGGAGTATTTCTCTCATTTGGTTGGCTCGACAAAATCTCAAGGCACTGTCATCCGGAACTTGAAGTTCAATCATCTAAAAGAGAAGTAAGTGCTTAGTACATCCAGCAGGAACCTGTAGTTCCAGGTGGATGAACTCAAAAAATCTGAGGAAAAGCTGACCCAGGAGAACACCCAGATGCTCCGTCACATGGGTGATCTCAAGAAGGGACATGAGAAGCTCACATCATGGAGGGATGAGTTAAAGATTCAGATTGCTGAACTGTTGAAGTCAGAGGAGAAGAACAAGCAGAAATTGAAGGGGATCCTGGACATTTTGTCAGAATGAAGATGTAGATGAAGAGGAAGAGCAAGAGCAAGATCCAGATCAACATGAAGAAGAAGAATGCTTGCTCTGCTAAACTTTTGTGAAGTATGGTGTTGTTATGAACTAGTAATTGTGCACTATGGATGTGTAGTTGTGACCTAAGATGGAACTATGTTGTTGCTTTAAATTGTGACCTAAGTTGAACTCTAGTATGTTGTGTAAAATCTATCAATTATGTTGCATCAAGCTGTCCTTTATGATTTGAGGTGCTTGTCATAGTTGGTTGATATGTTAAATGATTTAAGTTGTTGTCATAGTTGTTGTCATAGTGGTTACTGTACTCATTTACGGCCCATCGTCGTCGAGAATCCCCTAAGCCATAGTGGTTTGTCATTTATGGTCCGTCGACGTCGAGAACCCCTAAACCCTGTACGTTAGTCATTTAGTGTTCGTCGACGTCAAGAACCCCTAAACCCTATAGGTTAGTCATTTAGGGTCCGTCGACGTCAAGAACCCCTAAACCCTATTGGTTAGGCATTTAGGGTCCGTCGACGTTGAGAACCCCTAAAACCTATTGGTTAGTCATTTAGGGTCCGTCGACGTCGAGAACCCCTAAACCCTATTGGTTTGTCATCTAGGGTCCATCGACGTCGAGAACACCTAAACCCTATTGGTTAGTCATTTAGGGTCCATCGACGTCGAGAACCCCTAAACCATATAGGTTACTCATTTACGGCCCGTCGACGTCGAGAATCCGCTAAGCCATAGTGGTTAGTCATTTATGGTCCGTCGATGTCGAGAACCCTAAACCCTATCGGTTAGTCATTTATGGTTCGTCGACGTCGAGAACCCCTAAACCCTATAGGTTAGTCATTTAGTGTCCGTCGACGTCGAGAACCCCTAAACCCTATTGGTTAGGCATTTAGGATCCGTCGACGTCGAGAACCCCTAAACCCTATTGGTTAGTCATTTCGGGTCCGTCGACGTCGAGAACCCCTAAACCCTATTGGTTTGTCATCTAGGGTCCGTCGACGTTGAGAACACCTAAACCCTATTGGTTAGTCATTTAGGGTCCATCGACATCGAGAACCCCTAAACCCTATAGGTTACTCATTTAGGGTCTGTCGTCGTCGAGAACCCCTAAACCCTATTGGTTAGTCATTTAGGGTCCGTCGACGTCGAGAACCCTAAACCCTATCAGTTAGTCATTTAGGGTCCGTCGACGTCGAGAACCCCTAAACCCTATAGGTCACTCATTTAGGGTCCGTCGATGTCGAGAACCCCAAAACCCTATTGGTTAGTCATTTAGGGTTCGTCGACGTCGAGAACCCCTAAACCCTATTGCTTAGTCGTTTAGGGTCCGTCGACGTCGAGAACCCCTAAACCCTATAGGTTACTCATCTAGGGTCCGTTGATGTTGAGAACCCCTAAACCCTATAGGTTACTCATTTAGGGTTCGTCTACATCGAGAACCCCTAAACCCTATAGGTTACTCATCTAGGGTCCGTCGACGTCGAGAACCCCTAAACCCTATTATATCAAACTTAGTACTCATCACACCATATCAAACTTAACTCATCACATCATATCATACTTAACTCATCACATCATAACAAACTTAACTCATCACATCATAACAAACTTAACTCATCGCATCATAATAAACTTAACTCATCACATCATAACAAAGTTAGTACTCATCACATCATAACAAACTTAGTACTCATCACATCATACCAAACTTAGTGGCTACTCATCAGACTTAGTACACATCAAAGTGAGTATGCATTAGATTGTTCAGAAACATAACCCAGATGCAGACATAACATAGTTCAAAATATTATCCATCAGCATAACCCAGATGCACCCTCATGACACTGAGTTTTGACCTCCCCTACTGGCATTAACATAGGACATCCATCCAGAATGACTTATTGGGTCATCAGATGCCATTGCACCATAAGTTGAAGCTCCAGAGGCAGGTCTTGGAGCAAAGAATGGCCTTTGGTCCCTTGCAACAAAAGATCTAGCACCAAATGCCCTTGCAGTTGCATATCTAGCACCAGATCCACTTGCAGCAGCAGATCTAGCACTAGATGCCCTTGCAGAAGCAGATCTAGCAGCAGATGCAGATGGTGGCTGTGATCTTGCAGGTGGAGTAGCTTCATGAGCATTCCTTGATCTTGCAGGTGCATTGCAAACAAAAATAAACATGTTAGTAAGTCAAACATGATATTTACTCAAAATATAGTAATAGAAACCATGGTACTAATTAACAAGGGATTACCACATGCTTGTTTTTCCCTGTAGCCAGCTCTGGTTTCTGTTGAACCTTGCAGTTGGTGTACCTGTGTCCTTGAAGTCCACAATTACTACATGCTATAGTGGCCATTCTAGAACTGTCCTTTGGCTTTGGAAGTTCCAACCTGCCCTTTATCCTCTTCTCTTTTTTCCTTCCTCTCTTCACATGAAATTCAGGTGGATCTATGCCTGGTCCAGTTGTCTTTGTCCAGTCATGTTCACCAGGGACAGGATATATCATAGGTTCATATGATGCTATATAAAAAGGTTTTTTGAAGAATATAGAAACATAGTCCTCTGGAAACCTTTTTCCCTTGTTAATTGCAGATATATCATGGTTGCATGGTATGCAAGAAAGGTCCCACTTTCTACAACCACATGTATGCATGTCCAAGTTGATTGGATGTGTTTGCTGCCCACTGGTCACTTGCCATAGATTTACTAATGCTTGAATGGGTTTGTAGTACCTGGCCCTTTCCTTTTCCACCTCTAGCTTCTCAGCATAATGGGGTGTGATCTCCCACATAGCCGTCTTTCCTCTCTCTCAATATTCCTATGCCACCTCACCATCTCCTTGTGCTTAATACTAGTCCTAATAGGTTTTTTCTTGAAATTTAAGATGCACTTGTTGAACACCTCTGACAGGCTCTTAACAACCAAGTCTGTCTTGCCGTTGGTGTCAAAAGCATACCTCGCCCAATGCTGTTTAGGTATTCCACTCAGCCACTTCCAAGCTTCCTCACTCTCATTTTTTCAGATCACTCATTGCAATGTTAAACTTGTGCTAGTTATAAGCATAGCTGGCATTATCCATGCATTTCTTTAGATCTTCCCCCCTAAACCCAGCATTTTGGAAATTTGCATATAGGTGTTTAAAGCAAAATCTTTGATGGCAGTTTGGAGATACCTGATTTACTTCACTTAGTAGCCCCTGTTCACATAATATAACACTAAGCTACTGGAGTACTGAAGCTACTATCTACAACATAACTTATATGCATAAAGATAAACAAGGAGATGCATACCTTCTGTCTATCGGACATGATAGTGTAAGGGTCAAATTTACCAACTTCTCCTCCTAGACATATCTTTAGTTGGTGCAGAAACCAACACCAGTTTGATGTGTCCTGTTGTCCAACTATAGCAAATACAAGTGGAAATATGTTGTTATTGCCATCTCTGCCAATGACGGCTAGGATTTGAGCACCTGTATTCAGCTTGATAAAGCATGCATCAGCACCTACATTTAGATGCAAACAAAAAACATGTATAAAACAACAAACATGTATAAAGAAAACGTGGCATGAACATTAACAAAACATTCTAAATAAAGCAAAGTAACGTGTAACTAACCAATGAATGGCCTGCATGCATTCAGAAATCTCTCCCTGACTCCATTTATGCAGAAGAACATAGCATGAATCCTTGGTCCTGGATGTGGTCTTTTTGTTGTAGCTTTTGGAGTTATTGTTGCAACAACAACTCTACTTCCAGGGCTTGTATTCATGATAGTTTGGGCATAGTCCCTCAGCTTGGGATACAACTTCTTTGCACTAACCCTAGATGACTCTATACTACTTGGGCAAGTGTGTTGCGGCCTCATCTTTTTGATAGCGAATGTATTTCCCCCTTTGATAATGGCAGCAACTATGAAGAACTGACAGTGCTCTTGTTTGCAACAGGCAATGATCCTTTTGTCGTAGTTTCTGTGGTACCTGAAATTTCTAGACTGTGTAATGTGTAGGCTCAACGATGCTTCTCTGAATTTCTGCTAATTCTTGAAGCACATGTTCATACATAACTACTGATGTGGTTGCTCAAGTTTTTCATTGTACCATATCCTAGGTTTCCTTTTCTTTGCCCTATTCTTCATGCCTTTTTGTAGGACAAATATGCTGGTGCCTCATGTCCATCATCACTGTCAAACAGCAAGCCATGATCTTCTTCATCAGATGAAGGATTAAAATCAGGTTTCACCTCCTCTAACACACTAGAGTGTGACCTACTGGTGGGGCATCTCCTGACTTCCAGCTTCTGCCTCTTCTTTGCATGTTCTTGTATGGGTGGTTTTTCTCTTTCAGTTGGAGTACTCGTTTCTGAGGAAATATGCCCTAGAGGCAATAATAAAGTTATTATTTATTTCCTTATATCATGATAAATGTTTATTATTCAAGCTAGAATTGTATTAACTGAAAGCATGATACATGTGTGAATACATAGACAAACAGACTGTCACTAGTATGCCTCTACTTGACTAGCTCGTTGATCAAAGATGGTTTTGTTTCCTGACCATAGACAAAGAGTTGTCATTTGATTAATGGGGTCACATCATTAGGAGAATGATGTGATTGACTTGACCCATTTCGTTAGCTTAGCACTTGATCGTTTGGTTTGTTGCTATTTCTTTCTTCATGACGTATACATGTTCCTATGACTATGACATTATGCAATTCCCGTTTACCGGAGGAACACTTTGTGTGCTACCAAATGTCACAGCGTAACTGGGTGGTTATAAAGGTGCTCTACGGGTGTCTCAGAAGGTACTTGTTGGGTTGGCGTATTTCGAGATTAGGATTTGTCACTCCGATTGTCGGAGAGGTATCTCTGGGCCACTCGGTAATACACATCACTTAAGCATTGCAACTAATGAGTTAGTTGCGGGATGATGTCTTACGGAACGAGTAAAGAGACTTGCCGGTAATGACATTGAACTAGGTTTTGAGATACCGACGATCGAATCTTGGGCAAGTAACATACCGATGAGAAAGCGAACAACGTATGTTGTTATGCGGTTCGACCGATAAGGATCTTCGTAGAATATGTAGGAGCCAATATGTGCAATCAGGTTCCGCTATTGGTTATTGACCAGAGAAATGTCTCGGTCATGTCTACATAGTTCTCGAACCCGTAGGGTCCGCACGCTTAACGTTCGTTGACGATATAGTATTTATGAGTTATGTATGTTGGTAACCGAATGTTGTTCAGAGTACCGGATAAGATCACAGACATGACAAGGAACTCCGGAATGGTCCAGAGATAAAGTTTGATATATGGGATAATAGTGTTTAGTCTTCAGAAGGGTTTCAGAATTCACCTGAAGGGGTGTGACGCCCGGATAATCATGCTACAGTAATCCCACGCTAATCATGCCACGTCATCGCGGTTACTGTTGTTAATATCACGTTAGTGCAAACCGATTCAAATTCAAATTTGAATTTGAGGCAAACAATGAAAGTTTTTCAAACAATGAAACTAAAATGTCCGGGTTGTGCCAAATAATGCATAGGTAATTATTGTGGAGAAACCACAATTTTATAAAAGGTTTAAGTGCACTAAAATATTTAAAACAACAGCAAAACATTTAACTAACTACCCTTTTCAATTTGATAAAATATTAAACTATTTGTTTTATTGCCAAAAACTTATGGGGCAGTGACATACTTATTAAAACTAAATTAGGAACCAGTGTTGTAGTTTATAAAACCAAATGCAAAAGGGAACTAAAATAAAACAGAAAACAACAAAAGGATAATAAACAAGAATAGAACAAACAGAGATAAAGACAGAAAAGGCCTCCCCCCCCCACTGGGCCTTGGCCCATCCACATGCCAGCCGGCCCATCCCGCGTCTGGCCTACATGGCCCCCCACCCCCGAACCCTAAACCGCTACCCACTCACCCCACTCCCTCCCCCGATTCCCCCTGGATCGGGATCGAACCCTCCACTCTCCCCTCGCTCCCCTCGCTCCCTCCCGATCTGGATCGGGGCGCAACGGCGCCCCCTCGTCCGCCGCCACGCCGCCCCGCGCCCGGAGCTCGCCGCCCCCCCCCCCACGCCAGGACGCCGCCACCTCGCCGTCCTCCTCCTCACCGTCGCCTCCCCGTCTCCTCCCCACGCCGAGCCTCCTCGTCCTCCTCCCCGAGTCGCTCCCCGAGCCCCATTGCCCGGTCCCTACTCCCCCGATGTGAGCGCGCGCCCTTCCTTCTCCTCTCTCTCGCGACCTCACTCGCTCACCGTGTCGCTCCGGCGTCGCCGCGCGCACGTGCTCGCCGCATGCCTCGGCCCTGCTGCTCGCCTCTGCCCGCCGCTGCACTGCTGCCTGCCGCCGTCCGCTGCCGCCGCTTTCTCGTGCCGTTGTTGCCGCTGGCTGCTGCTGCCTTGCTTGCTCTGCGCCGTCGCCTCGCCTCGACCTCACCACGGCCCCGCGAGGCCTGCGCCCGTAGCCACCGCGCTCACCACCTCCACCTACGCGCCCGTGCCATGGCGCTGCTTGGCCGCCCCGCCGCCTGCTGTGGTGCTGGTGCCCCAGCCCCGCTCGGGTCGCCGCCCGCGCAGCCCCTGGCCGTTGGCGCTCGCGCCCGTGAGCCCCGCGGCTCTGCTCCGCTCCATCCCCGTTAACCCACGGCCGATAGGCCCCCAGAGCCTATGACACCGGGGCCCCAGCCCCAGAACGTTTTAATTAAAAAGAAAAAAGAAAAGAAAATAAAATAATAATAATAATTAATTAAGGGATTAATTAAGTTAATTAATTATAATTAGATTAACCTAATCACTAATTAACCTAATTAACGGTTAGTTAATTAAAACAGACTATGACGAACGGGACCCACACGTCAGTTGACCAAGTCTACTGCTGACGTCATGCTGACGTCAGCAGGCACTGTTCTGGATAATGTTTAATTAAATTAATTAAATAAATCCTAAAAATGATTTAAATCTTTTAAAATTAATATAAAATAAACCGTAGCTCGGATGAAAAAACTTTGTACATGAAAGTTGCTCAGAACGACGAGACGATTCCGGATACGCAACCCGTTCGTCCGCCACACCTCCCTAACCTATCAAACTCGCAACTTTCCCCCCTCCGGTCCTCTGCCCGAAAATGCAAAACCCCGGATGTCATCCCCCTTCACCGGTATCACCTACTACCGCGTTAGGGCACCTCTAACGCCGTTACTTGTCATGTCATGCATCACTATAGACTCCGAGACCAACGCCGCTGCTTCCTAGTACGACTATGGAGTTGACGACCCCTCTCTCTTGCCAGAGCAACCAGGCAAGCCCCCCCTTTGATCACCAGATACCGCCTACTCTTCTCTATACTTCTTGCATTAGAGTAGTGTAGCATGTTACTGCTTCCCGTTAATCCTGTACTGATGCATAGCCTGTCCTTGCTACTACTGTTGTTACCTTTACCTGCAAACCTAAGGCTTAGTATAGGATGCTAGCTTATCATCAGTGGCCCTACATTCTTGTCCGTCTGCCATGCTATACTATCGGGCCGTGATCACTTGGGAGGTGATCACGGGTATATACTATATACTTTATACATGATACATGTGGAGACTAAAGACGGTTAGGCTCGTAGGAGCACCCGCCAGTGGATCTTTGAGGCGGAGCGACAGGGCAGGTTCAGACCACCTAGGAGAGAGGTGGGCCTGGCCCTGGTCGGCGTTCGCGGACACTTAACACGCTTAACGAGATCTGGGTATTTGATCTGAGTCTGGCCATTTGGTCTATACGCACTAACCATCTACGCGGGAGTAGTTATGGGTATCCCGGCATCGTGGTATCAGCCGAAGCCTTCGTGACATCAGCGACTGAGTGGCGCACGCCGGATTGGAACGTAAGCCTGCTCTTGTATTAAGGGGGCTAGTTCTGCTTCCGGCCGCGTTCGCAACATGCAGTGTGCAAAGGGAGATGGGCCCAGACCCCTGCGCCATAGGGTTTAGACCGGCGTGCTGACCTCTCTGTTGTGCCTAGGTAGGGCTGCGACGTGTTGATCTTCCGAGGCCGGGCATGACCCAAGAAAGTATGTCCGGCCAAATGGGATCGAGCGTGTTGGGGTATGTGGTGCACCCCTGCAGGGAAGTTTATCTATTAGAATAGCCGTGTCCCTCGGTAAAAGGACGACCCGGAGTTGTACCTTGACCTTATGACAACTAGAACCGGATACTTAATAAAACACACCCTTCCAAGTGCCAGATACAACCGGTGGTCGCTCTCTCACAGGGCGACGAGGGGAGGATCATCGGTTAGGATTATGCTATGCGATGCTACTTGGAGGACTTCAGTCTACTCTCTTCTACATGCTGCAAGACGGAGGCTGCCAGAAGCATAGTCTTCGAAAGGACTAGCTATCCCCCTCCTATTCCGACTTTCTGCAGTTCAGTCCACTTATAATAGCCTTATTACAGTTGACACCAATGCATACATATGTAGTGTAGCTCCTTGCTTGCGAGTACTTTGGATGAGTACTCACGGTTGCTTTCTCCTTCTTTTCCCTCTATTCCTTCTACCTGGTTGTCGCAACCAGATGTTGGAGCCCAGGAGCTAGACGCCACCGTCGATGACGACTCCTACTACACCGAAGGTGCCTACTACTACGTGCTGCCCGCTGACGACGACCAGGAGTAGTTTAGGAGGATCCCAGGCGGGAGGCCTGCGCCTCTTTCGATCTGTATCCCAGTTTGTGCTAGCCATCTTATGGCAACTTTTTTAACTTATGTCTTTACTCAGATATTGTTGCTTCCGCTGACTCGTCTATTATCGGGCTCTTGTATTCGAGCCTTCGAGGCCCCTGGCCTGTAATATGATGCTTGTATGACTTATTTTATTTGTAGAGTTGTGTTGTGATATTTTCCCGTGAGTCCCTGATCTTGATCGTACACGTTTGCGTGTATGATTAGTGTACGATTAAATCGGCGGGGTCACAAGTTGGTATCAGAGCCAACTGCCTGTAGGAATCCCCCTTCCAACTCCTTGACCGAAGTCGAGTCTAGTCATTGAAAAACTTTTACTAACATGGTTGTGCGGCTTACGGGCCCATTTCGCCATTTGGGTGGTATTAGGATCTTTTACTCCTCGATCCTTACTCTGGGACTCTGAGCTCTCTTCTATTCGAGTTAAATGATTTTACTAAAAACAAAACTAACTTTAGGTTCTCGAAAGTACTTTCTCCCAGAGAGCCCCTCACTTCAGATGATCGCCCGCTGCACTAGAAGAATCCGAAGATACTCTCTGATGTTCTCTAGAGACTTTATGGCGTTGCTTTTGCAATTCCCCTCCATCGATAAACCCCTATGGATAACCACGTATACTCGCCATTCATACAATGCTTCCCAGTTGGTCTTGTTATTACAAGATACCCCGAAATACTCGTCGTTGTTTCGGTAATCCTTTGGGCTTACTGCCTTGCTGTTCTTTGTCACCTGACTACCCCTACGGATAATTCTCGCACTTATCGAGTATCCGCTCATCCCCCAGTTGTTCATGTGTTTCACAAAAGTCTTTGAAATACTATTCAATCCTCCGAAAATCCTTAGCAGCTTTATTGCTCTGCAAATACTTGTCTACTTCCATTATGGATGCTTCCCATATATCTGGCAATATTCGTTAGTATCCTTAGGCATCGTCTTTTTGATCCTATTGATTCAACATGAGTGCGAATGCACGCAATCATCAGTTGATCCTTTTAAATTATCTTTCCGGCTCAGACGTTATTTTAAAACATGAGCTGGATCTCGACCAATCAAATTGCTGTCGATTGTACCCTTAAGGCTATTCAACTTATCCATCCCTGATCAGAGCATTGCTTCTGATCCCTTGTCTTGGAATTGATAATTCCTTTGCATTTGAGCCTTGAATTAGTCAGTTGTTTCTAAATTCTGATCTCCTTGCATTGTTTCTCCCTCTGGTTGAGTACCGATGCTCACACCAGATCCCTTGAGGACCACCAGATCATTTGCTGGATTTTATCCGACAGCGTCCTTCATATTCAATAAGTCTGTGAGCCTTTCCTCGGATACATAATACCTTTGGTAAATTGTATCCTCTGCTTTCTCAAACATGCTCTACTATCGAGCTTGTGTTATTTATTCTTGAAATTTGTGGTATATACTCCTAAGATGCCCTGATGGGTTGAACCTATGCCTTCTCTAAACTGTGTGAACTCGAAAGTTTTCACGAGCCATACACTTCTGGTATTTTACCAAATAAAATTTCAATACTACAACTTCTTCGAAAGTGAGAAGTGAATGAAAGGTTATGCATTGGAGATGTGGGAGTCGACCTTGAACTTGTGATCATGCCCATGGACACGATGTAGATCTTATCGTTAAAGCTTCTCTTAAATTAAATTATTCCTTTGGTATAAGTTCATCTTATATCTGGGATCTGACCTTTTGCAATCATGGTTCCGACCATGTTCTCCTTTAAATACCATTTCGCGTGCAAGTTTAAGCGCTTGTCTTTTGTAGAGCAATACCCCAGGCCTACCTCTACTTTGACCTGCCATCGAGTATTACCCCCCTCTGGTATCTCGAGATTATCACGGAACTGCATAACTTCTTATGAGTTCTTCTTCAGGTATTATTTGACTTTCGCGGCGTCATCATTTGACTTGATGTCATCGCCAACCGATTACATCTTCATGAAATTTCTCGACAAATGTGTCGTGGTCATCATCAACATCCTGAGCTGTTCCAAGATATATATCGAATTCTTGATGAGAAATACCATCATCGCCCCTCAATAGTTTGTGTTATCACCAACCACTTTATTGCCTTCCGTTCAACACAAACTTATTCGTGTTTTGTGTTATACCTTGAGATCCTTGCTATCCAGCATTTGTTCTTCTTTACCTTGGAATGTTACCACCTTTTATGTCAAGAATGCCGTGGTAATTTTACCACCTCTTGAGAATTCTTGATTTAGTAATACCTCTCGCCTTTTGCGTTCATTTCTTGGTCTCCGTGTTATTTCTAACCGGAATACCGATAAATGGTCTGTGATGTGTAAATTCTAAACTTCTAGCAACCCTATTGCTTGAAGTTAATGGTCTACAGTTTCATTCTAAGTCTATTGATTATTGAATCATCATTCAAACATTGATCGTGCTACCTAGTCCAGATTCCTGGGTGCACCCTTCTATCATTGTTCAGTTGTGTATGTTTCCCTCGAGCATACATCATTATGACATTTGATCCGACAAATGATATTTCCTTGTTCACATAATTGTGGAAATCAATCCTTTGGAAATCTCGATGATTTGTTGCCGAGCCTATCAGCCACCTCCTCATCCTCTCCTTGGCTTAAATGATGAACTCATGATTTGGAATTTGCTTCCATAGTTCATTTCCTAAGAATTTTACAATGTCACCTCGTCAATTGTGTTGCACCTTTTCTTCTCAGGCATCCTGAGTCTGAGGTATCCTGTCACCAATCAGATCTGAATCTCGGTCAGATATGATGGTTGGAACATATTTCCAAGAGTTATAATGTTGGTCTTTAGATGACCCGGTAAGGTGGTATCATACCTAGCCCACCTGGCCGGAGGCCCTATTGTTATAGTTCCCTTTTAGCAATGTTATCCATTCTTTCATGAGGAAACTGTAAGACTTATTCTACAAGTTATTCCTAATGGATCCTTTTTGTTTCCAAAGTCTGATTTTCACCTGTTGACCATGTCGATGCTATCTCGAAGCATGTCTATGGTAATCCGATTTTCAATAAGAACATTTGAAGCACTATGCTAAATGTTTCTTGTTGAAATTACCCAAACACCGTTGTATGGGTAATGTCATGAAATTTGTCTCTCCTACCTAAAAGAGTTTTCTACCTTCTATCCGGTCTTGGATATCATACTCTGCTTGTTCTTGGGAAGGATATACCCCTGAAATATGTGTTTAATCACATTTTCCTTTCCATTCTTCTGTTTAATCTAAGAATCACATTTTTCCTTTCCATTGTTTTCTTTAACCTTTCTTGTGATCTATATGATCCAAGCAGAAATATTCTCCTGTTTATGTAAACACCGTGGTGTACAATTCTGTTAGCATGACCCTGTTACTATTGTTGATGACTTCCCGGTAACCACCGATGGACAAGAACTTTGCCTATTGGTCCGCCTCGTTTCAACGAGCAGGAGAATGGTTCTCTTCGTCCCTCGCCCTTGGTACCAATGTTGTTGCCGACATAACCGACGGACTATCCTCTGACATGCCTTGCTCACATGATCGTGCAAGATGTCCTCGCCCTTCATACTTTTAACCCACATGGTGGGCCCATAACCCATAGTTCCTCAGGATCGAAACCTGACTCTCCTGTACACCCTGTTGCCAAAGATATTCCTTGCGCTTGACTTGATATGTAATTCGCAAGCCACCTTCCTAGTGATCAATTCTGGTATCGGACACAATAGTTATTCCTATTGCTTTGAACCCCATTCACACTCTGTTTCAGGCAATGGACGATTGCCTATCCGCTCGAAACTTCTTATTGCATCACTTAGCTCTCGATGTGTTTCATTTGTTCAACTCAAGAGATACTCTTATGTTCATACTTGGGAAACCCCTAGAAGATTTTCCATTATAACATCCTATCGTTGTAAAGCTGCCACTTACCTATTCGTAAGTACGATGGAGATCCCGAAGAAAGGATGACAAATGGATCATGGTGACTTGAAGCAGTGAAATGAAGACATCAATGTAATGGATCGACCACTTCGAGAAGAGCAATCAAGACCGAGAAGATTCGTTAGAATTTTGTAACTAGACCTTACCCCTAGTCCCTCTCTTAAATCTCGGGACGAGATTTCTTGTAGTGGAGGAGAATTGTGACGCCCGGATAATCATGCTACAGTAATCCCACGCTAATCATGCCACGTCATCGCGGTTACTGTTGTTAATATCACGTTAGTGCAAACCGATTCAAATTTGAATTTGAATTTGAGGCAAACAATGAAAGTTTTTCAAACAATGAAACTAAAATGTCCGGGTTGTGCCAAATAATGCATAGGTAATTATTGTGGAGAAACCACAATTTTACAAAAGGTTTAAGTGCACTAAAATATTTAAAACAGCAGCAAAACATTTAACTAACTACCCTTTTCAATTTGATAAAATATTAAACTATTTGTTTTATTGCCAAAAACTTATGGGGCAGTGACATACATATTAAAACTAAATTAGGAACCAGTGTTGTAGTTTATAAAACCAAATGCAAAAGGGAACTAAAATAAAACAGAAAACAACAAAAGGATAATAAACAAGAATAGAACAAACGGAGATAAAGACATAAAACGCCTCCCCCCCCCACTGGGCCTTGGCCCATCCACATGCCAGCCGGCCCATCCCGCGCGTGGCCTACATGGCCCCCCCACCCCCACCCCCGAACCCTAAACCGCTACCCACTCACCCCACTCCCTCCCCCGATTCCCCCTGGATCGGGATCGAACCCTCCACTCTCCCCTCGCTCCCCTCGCTCCCTCCCGATCTGGATCGGGGCGCAACGGCGCCCCCTCGTCCGCCGCCACGCCGCCCCACGCCCGGAGCTCGCCGCCCCCCCCCCCACGCCAGGACGCCGCCACCTCGCCGTCCTCCTCCTCACCGTCGCCTCCCCGTCTCCTCCCCACACCGAGCCTCCTCGTCCTCCTCCCCGAGTCGCTCCCCGCGCCCCATTGCCCGGTCCCTACTCCCCCGATGTGAGCGCGCGCACTTCCTCCTCCTCTCTCTCGCGACCTCACTCGCTCACCCTGTCGCTCCGGCGTCGCCGCGCGCGCACGTGCTCGCCGCACGCCTCGGCCCTGCTGCTCGCCTCTGCCCGCCGCTGCACTGCTGCCTGCCGCCGTCCGCTGCCGCCGCGTTCTCGTGCCGTTGTTGCCGCTGGCTGCTGCTGCCTTGCTTGCTCTGCGCCGTCGCCTCACCTCGACCTCGCCACGGCCCCGCGAGGCCTGCGCCCATAGCCACCGCGCTCACCACCTCCACCTCCGCGCCGTGCCATGGCGCTGCTTGGCCGCCCCGCCGCCTGCTGTGGTGCTGGTGCCCCAGCCCTGCTCGGGTCGCCGCCCGCGCAGCCCCTGGCCGTTGGCGCTCGCGCCCGCGAGCCCCGCGGCTCTACTCCGCTCCATCCCCGTTAACCCACGCCCGATAGGCCCCCAGAGCCTATGACACGGGGGCCCCAGCCCCAGAACGTTTTAATTAAAAAAAGAAAAAGAAAAAAATAAAATAAAAATAATAATAATAATAATTAATTAATTAAGGGATTAGTCAAGTTAATTAATTATAATTAGATTAACCTAATCACTAATTAACCTAATTAACGGTTAGTTAATTAAAACAGACTATGACAAACGGGACCCACACGTCAGTTGACCAAGTCTACTGCTGACGTCATGCTGACGTCAGCATGCACTGTTCTGGATAATGTTTAATTAAATTAATTAAATAAATCCTAAAAATGATTTAAATCTTTTAAAATTAATATAAAATAAACCGTAGCTCGGATGAAAAAACTTTGTACATGAAAGTTGCTCAGAACAACGAGACGATTCCGGATACGCAACCCGTTCGTCCGCCACACCTCCCTAACCTATCGAACTCGCAACTTTCCCCCCTCCGGTCCTCTGCCCGAAAACGCAAAACCCTGGGGATACTTTCCCGGATGTCATCCCCCTTCACCGGTATCACCTACTACCGCGTTAGGGCACCTCTAACGCCGTTACTTGTCATGTCATGCATCACTATGCATATGCTTGTTTAAATATTTATTGTTTCTCCCCCCCTCTTCTCTCGATAGACTCCGAGACCGATGCCGCTGCTTCCCAGTACGACTACGGAGTTGACGACCCCTCTCTCTTGCCAGAGCAACCAGGCAAGCCCCCCCTTTGATCACCAGATACCGCCTACTCTTCTCTATACTGCTTGCATTAGAGTAGTGTAGCATGTTACTGCTTCCCGTTAATCCTATACTGATGCATAGCCTGTCCTTGCTACTACTGTTGTTACCTTTACCTGCAAACCTAATGCTTAGTATAGGATGCTAGTTATCATCAGTGGCCCTACATTCTTGTCCGTCTGCCATGCTATACTATCGGGCTGTGATCACTCGGGAGGTGATCACGGGTATATACTATATACTTTATACATGATACATGTGGAGACTAAAGACGGGTAGGCTCGTAGGAGCACCCGCGAGTGGATCTTTGAGGCGGAGCGACAGGGCAGGTTCAGACCACCTAGGAGAGAGGTTGGCCTGGCCCTGGTCGGCGTTCGCGGACACTTAACACGCTTAACGAGATATGGGTATTTGATCTGAGTCTGGCCATTTGGTCTATACGCACTAACCATCTACGCGGGAGTAGTTATGGGTATCCCGGCGTCGTGGTATCAGCCGAAGCCTTCGTGACGTCAGCGACTGAGTGGCGCGCGCCGTATTGGAACGTAAGCCTGCTCTTGTATTAAGGGGGCTAGTTCTGCTTCCGGCCGCGTTCGCAACGTGCAGGTGTGCAAAGGGCGATGGGCCCAGACCCCTGCGCCATAGGGTTTAGACCGGCGTGCTGACCTCTCTGTTGTGCCTAGGTAGGGCTGCGACGTGTTGATCTTCCGAGGCCGGGCATGACCCAGGAAAGTGTGTCCAGCCAAATGGGATCGAGCGTGTTGGGGTATGTGGTGCACCCCTGCAGGGAAGTTTATCTATTCGAATAGCCGTGTCCCTCGGTAAAAGGACGACCCGGAGTTGTACCTTGACCTTATGACAACTAGAACCTGATACTTAATAAAACACACCCTTCCAAGTGCCAGATACAACCGGTGGTCTCTCTCTCACAGGGCGACGAGGGGAGGATCATCGGTTAGGATTATGCTATGCGATGCTACTTGGAGGACTTCAGTCTACTCTCTTCTACATGCTGCAAGACGGAGGCTGCCAGAAGCGTAGTCTTCGAAAGGACTAGCTATCCCCCTCCTATTCCGGCTTTCTACAGTTCAGTCCACTTATAATAGCCTTATTACAGTTGACACCAATGCATACATATGTAGTGTAGCTCCTTGCTTGCGAGTACTTTGGATGAGTACTCACGGTTGCTTTCTCCTTCTTTTCCCTCTATTCCTTCTACCTGGTTGTCGCAACCAGATGTTGGAGCCCAGGAGCCAGACGCCACCGTCGATGACGACTCCTACTACACCGGAGGTGCCTACTACTACGTGCTGCCCGCTGACGACGACCAGGAGTAGTTTAGGAGGATCCCAGGCAGGAGGCCTGCGCCTCTTTCGATCTGTATCCTAGTTTGTGCTAGCCATCTTATGGAAACTTGTTTAACTTATGTCTGTACTCAGATATTGTTGCTTCCGCTGACTCGTCTATGATCGAGCTCTTGTATTCGAGCCTTCGAGGCCCCTGGCTTGTAATATGATGCTTGTATGACTTATTTTATTTGTAGAGTTGTGTTGTGATATTTTCCCATGAGTCCCTGATCTTGATCGTACACGTTTGCGTGTATGATTAGTGTACGATTAAATCGGGGGCGTCACAAGGGGTTCCGGATGTTTCTCGAAATGTTTGGGTACGAGAACACTTTATTTGGGCCAAAGCAGAAAGCCCACAAGGTTTTTGGAAAGCGCGAAGGGAAGTTTTGCGGTGTCCAGAGGCAAGACGCCAGGGTCCCTAGTGTATGGGTCCAGACGCCGGGAACCCTGGCTTCTGGCCCTGGAGTCCGAGAAGGACTCTTGCCTTTCGGGTGAAACCAACTTTGTGGAGGCTTTTACTCCAAGTTTCGACCCCAAGGCTCGACATATAAATAGAGGGGTAGGGCTAGCACCCAAGACACATCAAGAAACACCAAACCGTGTGTCGGCTACCTAGTCCCCTCTAGTTTATCCTCCGTCATAATTTCGTAGTGCTTAGGCGAAGCCCTGCGGAGATTGTTCTTCACCAACACCGTCACCACGCCGTCGTGCTGCCAGAATTCATCAACTACTTCGCCCCTCTTGCTGGATCGAGAAGGCGAGGACGTCATTGAGCTGAACATGTGCTGAATGCAGAGGTGCCGTACGTTTGGTACTTGATCGGGACGGATCATGAAGGTGTACGACTACATCAACCGCTTTGATAAACGCTTCCTCTTACGGTCTATGAGGGTACGTATACAACACTCTCCCCTCTCGTTGCTATGCATCACCATGATCCTGTGTGTATGTGTAGGAAAATTTTGAAATTACTACGTTCCCCAACAGTGGCATCCGAGCCAGGTTTTATGTGTAGATGTTATATGCACGAGTAGAACACAAGTGAGTTGTGGGCGATACAAGTCATACCGCTTACCAGCATGCACACTTTGGTTCGGCGGTATTGTTGGATGAAGCGGTCGGACCGACATTACACGTACACTTATGCGAGACTGGTTCTACCGACATGCTTTGCACATAGGTGGCTGGCTGGTGTCAGTTTCTCCAACTTTAGTTGAACTGAGCGTGGCTACGCCCGGTCCTTGAGAAGGTTAAAACAGCACTAACTTGACAAACTATCGTTGTGGTTTTGATGCGTAGGTAAGAACGGTTCTTGCTCAGCCCGTAGCAGCCACGTAAAACTTGCAACAACAAAGTAGAGGACGTCTAACTTGTTTTTGCAGGGCATGTTGTGATGTGATATGGTCAATACATGATGCTATATTTTATTGTATGAGATGATCATGTTTTGTAACTGAGTTATCGGCAACTGGCAGGAGCCATATGGTGAAGGAAATATGCCCTAGAGGCAATAATAAAGTTATTATTTATTTCCTTATATCATGATAAATGTTTATTATTCATGCTAGAATTGTATTAACCGGAAACATAATACATGTGTGAATATATAAACAAACACGGTGTCACTAGTATGCCTCTACTTGACTAGCTCATTAATCAAAGATGGTTATGTTTCCTAACCATGAACAAAGAGTTGTTATTTGATTAACAAGGTCACATCATTAGTTGAATGATTTGATTGAAATGACACATTCCATTAGCTTAGCACCCGATCGTTTAGTATGTTGCTATTGCTTTCTTCATGACTTATACATGTTCCTATGACTATGAGTTTATGCAACTCCCGTTTACCGGAGGAACACTTTGTGTGCTACCAAACGTCACAACGTAACTGGGTGATTATAAAGGTGCTCTACAGGTGTCTCCAAAGGTACTTGTTGGGTTGGCGTATTTCGAGATTAGGATTTGTCACTCCGATTGTTGGAGAGGTATCTCTGGGCCCACTCGGTAATGCACATCACTTAAGCCTTGCAAGCATTGCAACTAATGAGTTAGTTGCAGGATGATGTATTACGGAACGAGTAAAGAGACTTGCCGGTAACGAGATCGAACTAGGTATTGGATACTGACGATCGAATCTCGGGCAAGTAAGATACAGATGACAAAGGGAACAACGCATGTTGTTATGCGGTCTGACCGATAAAGATCTTCATAGAAGATGTGGGAGCCAATATGGGCATCCAGGTCCCGCTATTGGTAATTGACCGGAGATGTGTCTCAGTCATGTCTGCATTATTCTCGAACTGTAGGGTCCGCACGCTTAATGTTACGATGACAGTTATTATGAGTTTATGCATTTTGATGTACCGAAGATAGTTCGGGGTCCTGGATGTGATCACGGACATGACGAGGAGTCTCGAAATGGTCGAGACATAAAGATTGATATATTAGAAGCCTATGTTTGGATATCGGAAGTGTTTCGGGTGAGATCGGGATTTTACCGGAGTACCGGGAGGTTACCGGAACCCCCCCCCCCCCGGGACCTATATGGGCCTTAGTGGGCTTTAGTGGAAAGGAGAAAGGGGCAGCCCAAGGTGGGCCGCGCGCCTCCCCCCTCCCCTAGTCCTATTAGGACTAGGAGAGGTGGCCGGCCCCCTCTCTCTCTTTCCCCCCTCAAGGAATCCTATTCCAACTAGGATTGGGGGGGGGGGGGAATCCTACTCCCAGAGGGAGTAGGACTACCTTGGCGTGCCCTCCATGGCCGGCCGCCCCCTCCCCGTTGGCTCCTTTATATACGGAGGCAGGGGGCACCCTAGAACACACAAGTTGATCATTGAGATCGTTCCTTAGCCGTGTGCGGTGCCCCCTGCCACCATATTCCACCTCGATCATATTGTAGCGGTGCTTAGGCGAAGCCCTGCGACGGTAAAACATCAAGATCGTCACCACACCGTCGTGCTGACGGAACTCCTCCCCGATGCTTTGCTGGATCGGAGCCCGGGGATCGTCATCGAGCTGTACGTGTGTTAAGAATTAGGAGGTACCGAAGTAACGGTCCTTGGATCGGTCGGATCGGGAAGACGTACGACTACTTCCTCTACGTTGTGTCAACGCTTCCGCAGTCGGTCTGCGTGGGTACGTAGACAACACTCTCCCCTCTCGTTCCTGTGCATCACCATGATCTTGCGTGTGCGTAGGAATTTTTTTGAAATTACTACGTTCCCCAACAGTGGCATCCGAGCCTAGGTTTTATGGTTTGATGTTATATGCACGAGTAAAACACAAGTGAGTTGTGGGCGATATAAGTCATACTGCCTACCAGGATGTCATACTTTGGTTCGGCAGTATTGTTGGATGAGACGACCCGGACCAACATTACGCGTACGCTTATGCGAGACCGATTCCCCCGACGTGCTTTGCACATAGGTGGCTTGCGGGCGACTGTCTCTCCAACTTTAGTTGAACCGAGTGTGGCTACGCCCGGTCCTTGCGAAGGTTAAAACGGAGTCTATTTGACAAACTATCGTTGTGGTTTTGATGCGTAGGTGAGATTGGTTCTTGCTTAAGCCCGTAGCAGCCACGTAAAACTTGCAACAACAAAGTAGAGGACGTCTAACTTGTTTTTGCAGGGCATGTTGTGATGTGATATGGTCAAGGCATGATGATGAATTTTATTGTATGAGATGATCATGTTTT
This sequence comes from Triticum monococcum, assembly GCA_034509565.1. Classification (NCBI taxonomy): domain Eukaryota; kingdom Viridiplantae; phylum Streptophyta; class Magnoliopsida; order Poales; family Poaceae; genus Triticum; species Triticum monococcum. The sequence continues at coordinate 21,171,159 of CM067847.1, forward strand.
GTAACCGAGTTATCAGCAACTAGCAGGAGCCATATGGTTGTCGCTTTATTGTATGCAATGCAATCGCCCTGTAATGCTTTACTTTATCACTAAGAGGTAGCGATAGTTGTAGAAGCATAAGATTGGCGAGACGACAAGGATGCTACGATGGAGATCAAGGTGTCGCACCGGTGACGATGGTGATCATGACAGTGCTTCGGAGATGGAGATCACAAGCACAAGATGATGATGGCCATATCATATCACTTATATTGATTGCATGTGATGTTTATCTTTTTTATGCATATTATCTTGCTTTGATTGACGGTAGCATTATAAGATGATCTCTCACTAAATTATCAAGAAGTGTTCTCCCTGAGTATGCACCGTTGCCAAAGTTCGTCGTGCCCAGACACCACGTGATGATCGGGTGTGATAAGCTCTACGTCCATCTACAACGGGTGCAAGCCAGTTTTTGCACACGCAGAATACCCAGGTTAAACTTGACGAGCCTAGCATATGCAGATATGGCCTCGGAACACGGAGACTGGAAGGTCGAGCGTGAATCATATAGTAGATATGATCAACACAACGATGTTCACCATTGAAAACTACTCCATCTCACGTGATGATCGGCTATGGTTTAGTTGATTTGGACCACGTGATCACTTAGAGGATTAGAGGGATGTCTATCTAAGTGGGAGTTCTTAAGTAATATGATTAATTGAACTTAAATTTATCATGAACTTAGTCCTAGTAGTATTTTGCAAATTATGTTGTAGATCAATAGCTCAAGTTGTTGCTTCCCTGTGTTTATTTTGATATGTTCCTAGAGAAAATTGTGTTGAAAGATGTTAGTAGCAATGATGCGGATTGGATCCGTGATCTGAGGTTTATCCTCATTGCTGCACAGAGGAATTATGTCCTTGATGCACCACTAGGTGACAGACCTATTGCAAGAGCAGATGCCGACGTTATGAATGTTTGGCTAGCTAAATATGATGACTACTTGATAGTTTAGTGCACCATGCTTAACGGCTTAGAATCGGGACTTCAAAGACGTTTTGAACGTCATGGACCATATGAGATGTTCCAGGAGTTGAAGTTAATATTTCAAGCAAATCCCGAGTTGAGAGATATGAAGTCTCCAACAAGTTCTATAGCTAAAAGATGGAGGAGAATCGCTCAACTAGTGAGCATGTGCTCAGATTGTCTGGGTACTACAATCGCTTGAATCAAGTGGGAGTTAATCTTCCAGATAAGATAGTGATTGACAGAATTCTCTAGTCACCATCACCAAGTTAGTAGAACTTCGTGATGAACTATAGTATGCAAGGGATGACGAAAAAGACTCCCGAGCTTTTTCATGATGATCAAATCAATGGAGGTAGAAATCAAGAAAGAGCATCAAGTATTGATGGTTGACAAGATCACTACTTTCAAGAAAAGGGCAAAGGGAAAAAGGGGAATTTCAAGAAGAACAGCAAGCAAGTTGTTGCTCAAGTGAAGAAGCCCAAAGTCTAGACCTAAGCCTGAGACTGAGTGCTTCTACTTCAAAGGGACTGGTCACTAGAAGCGGAACTACACAAGTGATTGGCAGATAAGAAGGATGGCAAGGTGAACATAAGTATATTTGATATACATGTTATTGATGTGTACTTTACTAGTGTTTATAGCAACCCCTCAGTATTTGATACTAGTTCAGTTGCTAAGATTAGTAACTCTAAACGGGAGTTGCAGAATAAACAGAGACTAGTTAAGGGTGAAGTGACGATGTGTGTTGGAAGTGGTTCCAAGATTGATATGATCATCATCGCACACTCCCTATAAATTCGGGATTACTGTTGAACCTAAATAAGTGTTATTTGGTGTTTACGTTGAGCATGAATATGATTTGATCATGTTTATTGTAATACAGTTATTCATTTAAGTAAGAGAATAAATTGTTGTTCTGTTTACATGAATAAAACCTTATCTGGTTACACACCCAATGAAAATATTTCGTTGGATCTCGATCATAGTGATACACATAATCATAATATTGAAACCAAAAGATGCAAAGTTAATAATGATAGTGCAACTTATTTGTAGCACTGCGTTTAGGTCATATTTGTGTAAAGCGCATGAAAGAAACTCCATGCTGATGGGCTTTTGGAATCACTTGATTATGAATCAGTTGATGCTTGCGAACCATGCCTCATGGTCAAGATGACTAAGACTCTGTTCTTCGGATCAATGGAGCGAGCAACAGATTTGTTGGAAATCATACATACTGATGTATGTGGTTCGATGAATATTGAGGCTCGCGATAGGTATCATTATTTTCTAATCCTCACAGATGATTTGAGCAGATATGAGTATATCTACTTGATGAAACATAAGTCTGAAACATTTTAAAAGTTCAAAGAATTTCAGAGTAAAGTGGAGAATCATCATAACAAGAAAATAAGGCTTCTACGATCTGATCGCGGAGACAAATATTTGAGTTACGAGTTGAGTCTTCAATTAAAACAACGTGGAATAGTTTCACAAATCCGTGCCACCCGGAACACCATAGCATAATGGTGTGTCCGAACGTCATAGCCGTACTTTATTAGATATAGTGCAAATCTATGATGTTTCTTACCGATTTACCACTATCGTTTTTGAGGTTATGCATTAAAGACAGCTGCATTCATGTTAAAAAAAAGGGGCACCATCTAAGTCCATTGACACGACACAATCTAAACTGTGGTTTAGCAAGACACCAAAGTTGTTGTTTCTTAAAGTTTGGAGCTCAAACCCAAATCGGAGAAATGTGTCTTCATAGGATACCCAAAGGAGACAGTTGGGTAGACCTTCTATCACAGATCCGAAGGCAAGATAGTCGTTGCTTAGAATGGATCCTTTCTAGAGAAGGAGTTTCTCTCGAAAGAAGTGAGTGGGAGGAAAGTAGAACTTGATAAGAAAGTAGTTCATCACAGAAATCTGTTCCTGTGACTACTACACCAATTAGTGAGGAAGCTAATGATGATGATCATGTAACTTCAGATCAAGTTACTACCAAATCTCGTAGGTAAACCAGAGTGAGATCCGCACCAGTGTGGTACGGTAATCTCGTTCTGGAAGTCATGTTACTAGACCATGATGAACTTGCGAACTATGAGGAAGCGATGATGAGCCCAGATTCCACGAAATGGTTTAAGGCCATGAAATCTGAGATATGATCCATGTATGAGAACAAAGTATGGACTTTGTTGGATTTGCCCGATGATCGGCAAGCCATAGAAAATAAATGGATCCTCAAGAGGAAGACGGACGCTGATAGTAGCATTACTATCTACAAAGCTAGAATTGTCACAAAAGGTTTTCGACAAGTACAAGGTGTTGACTACGATGAGAGTTCCTCACTCGTATCTATGGTTAAGTCTGTCCGAATGATGTTAGCAATTGCCGCATTTTATGAAATCTGGCAAATTCATAAAACAAAATTGCATTCCTTAATGGATTTATTAAAGAAGAGTTGTATACGATGCAACTAGAAGGTTTTGTCAATACTAAAGGTGTTAACAAAATATGCAAGCTCCAGCGATCCATCTATGGACTGGTGCAAGCATCTCGGAGTTGGAATATACACTTTGATAAGTTGATCAAAGCATATAGTTTTATACAGACTCGCGGTAAAGGCTGTATTTACTAGAAATTTAGTGGGAGCACTACAACATTTCTGATAAGTATATGTGAATGACATATTGTTGATCGGAAATAATGTAGAATTATTCTGCAAAGCATAAAGGAGTGTTTGAAAGGAGTTTTTCAAAGCAAGACCTCGGTGAAGCTACTTACATATTGAGTATCAAGATCTATAGAGATAGATCAAGACGCTTGATAAGTTTTTTCAATAAATACATACCTTGACAAGATTTTGAAGTAGTTCAAAATGGAACAGTCAAAGAAAGAGTTTCTTGCCTATGTTACAAGGTGTGAAATTGTCACGACCGGTTTTCCAATAAAAATATTTATTGAAAAACCAATCTTTGGAGTCCAGCATGAGAGAAATCCTCCTCACTGGTAGACAAATTCTTGATACAATAAGCCAGTAGCATAGAATATATTACAGGGTTGAGCTAGGGCTACTCAACAAATTATTACAAGCGTGCCAATAATTGTACATAATGGCGGATTTAACACAATGGTGTGGTGGCATACTACTGACTCGAGGATAAAGTGATGGTGGAATAACACAGTGGGGGAGTGTGATAACATGACTCTCAAACTGGCATCTCATCGAGCGTCGAGGTGAGGCTCGATGAATGTTATTCGAGTTGCGGAAGCGGATATAATACATTGACCAAATCCAGGGTCGCACGAGACTGACTGGGATTCCTCTAGGCGTCGGACTCGCTATCGAACTCTTCATCCATGAGATCGCCTTCGTCAGCATCTGGCCAAATCAACAAGCCAGTGAGTACTTTGAAAGTACTCGCAAGACAGTTCGGACGTAAGATATAACAAATGCATGCATGAATACGTCATGACTAATTTTTCCAATGCACATTCAAAAATTTGCATAACAAAGTAAGTACAAGGGAAACGGCGGTAGTCCACCTGAAATCCCAACAAAATATAAATGAAAACCGATCGGGTGTCTGAAGCAACGCCTCGAAAGGTGAACAAATAATAACAGAAAAGCATGCCACAGTCGGGCGTCTTAGCGACACCACATAAAGGGCTTTAAAAGAAATGCCACAGTCGGGCGTCTTAGCGACACCACATAAAGGGCTTTAAAAGAAATGCCACAGTCGGACGTCGGGGCGACATCACAGAAAGGGCTTTAAAAGAAATGCCACAGTCGGACATCGGGGCGACATCACAGACAGGGGTTTAAAAGAAATGCCACAGCCGGACGTCAGGGCGACATCACAGAAAGGGCTTTAAAGGAAATGCCGTAGTCGGACGTCTGAGCGACATCGCAGAGAGGGCTTTAAAGGAAATGCCGCAGTCGGACGTCTGAGCGACATCGCAGAGAGGGCTTTTATTCACAAGTAAATAATACTCATAATAAATATTCAATTCATGATAATAAACGGGTCAGTCCATCCACAGGAATAAACATTTAACCGGGCTTAGCACTCATGTGATTCACCGGAGTATCTGTCACCAAAACTGGCACTTGTCAGAATAAGTTAGCGCAAAATTTGGATATGGATAAGATGATTTGGAGATTTATGACTCTGCAGAGTTTGTACAAAAATTTCCCACAGTTAACGGATTTCCGTAGTCACGAAGGACTAGTTCCGTTTACGGTATTTCAGAAGAAAACACAGCTAACCAGTACACACCCATCCTACCTCTCGATGCCAGGACTCACCCTAGACATCGTCCAAGAAAAACTTTTGAGACGGGGAGATCACAATCTCGAATAACATGGGATCAAATTTATATACGCACGCTCTAAGGTGTGCCCCCCTCTCGGTCCCAACCGGAAACACCCATGCCCCCTGACCGGATGACTGGCTTTAATCCAAGGCCATGGAACCATCATCCCGGCCTCTCCTTTTGGTGTGTACCAGGACAGTGGTTTGCAACTTCCTAAGCCATATTCCTTGCGGAAAACATGTGGTAGTACAGGGAAGGAAATGGGAGGAACTGGACCGATACGATTTGACACTGTAGTCATATAGTTTGGCATAAGACTGGCATGCTACAACACTACCATCTTACCCATCCTCATGCCAAGACATGGCCATTCATACTCACATCCATCCACCTATGGATCATCGAGCTCACTTACCTCAACAATGCATGAAAATAACGTTCATCGGTATGCTCATGAACATGCCATGAAACTAACTCAATGCAAAACATGCCAAGACACTCATCATATCAAAAGTTCCAACATGCTTGCCTGGTTCAGAGTAGTCGGAGCCTAGCTCGGTGAAGTTCGCGGCTCCGTCACCTCCTTCGGTATCTATGGCATAAAGAAAACACACGCGCTAACGTAAATACCGAGAGGTGCACAAAAATTATTCCAAATATTTTTCAAATAAATCTGATAAAAAACTAGACCAAATTCTAAAGAGGGCAGAAAAAGAATCAATCCAGAATATGCCTTTGTTAAAAAGGTATAAAGGTTTTGTCTAGGGACTCATCTGTAATGAAACAGAAAGTTTCTAGGGGCTAGTTAATAAAGACAGAAAATGCTCCAGTCTCGAATACGCCAGCCCAGAGGGGAAAGCGTATTTTACCTGAAGGCGTTTTCAGAAAACGATACATTTAGAAAGGACAAAGAGGCTGACAGGCGGGTCCCGCCCGTCAGGTTTAAAAATTTAAAAGAGGCGGCAGAGCTCGACGGTGCCCGAGAGCCGCGGTGGTCGCCGGCGGCGATCCACGACGAGGCAGGAGGTTCGGAAGGTACCTCCGTGTTCAGGGTGCCCTTCCGCGTCGGTTGGTGGTGGTGGTTGCGGTCAACGAGCACCACGTCGACGGCGAGCCTTGCTCCGGCGGACGGTGGTTCGGGTGGAGATGGATCTCGTTGGGGAGAGCTGCGAAGGCCAAATTGACGCTTGGGTTAGGTCAGTGGTTGCTCGAGGATGCTACTGACGAGGTTTGGGCGCCGGAGATGGCCTCACCGGAGCGAATCGAGATGTACGCCGAGGCGGGACGGGGCAGCCGGAGTCGGGGGAGGAGACCTCTTCGAGGTCCTCCTAGTGGCCCGGCGGGGTGTTTGTGGTGCGCAGTGGTGGTGCGTGCTCGAGGGCGAGCTTGGGGTCTCCTTTTATAGGCGATCCGAGGCGGTGGCTGTGAACGGGGATCTCCGGCGATGGATTACGGCGGCGCAGTGCTTGGTCGGGGAGTTTAGGAGGTTGGGCATCAATGTGGAGGTCCACTGGTTCCATTCAAACGCTAAACGGACTTGGATTATAAGCTTAGGGCAGGTTTTCGTCGAAACAGGACGGTGCGGGTCCGTCGGCGGCAGAGAGCGCGTCCAGTGCTGTCGGGCCACGGCGACGGTGCTGCGGGGCTTTGCTGGCATGCATGAGCCACGCGGAGGGCAGAGAAGCGTTGGGCGGCGCTGAACGGCGTTGGGCCGCCGTTCTGTTCCCTGTCGACCGCTACGGTGGTTCGGCCGCCGCAAGACACGCCGGCGCAGGCGGGCCAGGGTGCCACCGACGCCAGGATGGTGCCAAGCGCGCGTGCGGTGCTCCAGACAGGAGGAAGAGGTGGCGAGGAACGTGCCAAGGGCACTGTCTACGCGTGAATGAAGCTGACGAACGAAAACGACACTGAACTCTGAATATTACTGAATGTGAACAGCAACAGTGCATGCCAAGTGTTCGGCAGAATGAATTTGGCCTCTAGGGATTTTTCCTTGAGCTGACTTTTGGTGGAGTGGCTAATCATTGCTCCAGTAGGCTGCCTGAATTTTGGTGGAATTTTTGGAGAAGTATAGATATGAATATCACCAAATTTGGCAAATCTGGTCCAAACTTGCAGAGGCTGAAATTTGAAAAAATTTGAAAAGAGGAGGAGTGGATCAAGATGGTTCTGGGTTGTGGATGCTAAGGACAATCCATAGGAGTTGGTTTGAGGTCAAAACTCAAAGGAAATAGGGTACTTGCTTTAAAAAACACTCAAACTCCAAATAATTGACAGGAATGATTTGGGAGGGAAAATAATTAGAATAAAATCCAAAACTTGTTTGGATTAGTTGGGACAGAGAACTTAGGTTGATTACAAGGAGGAGGAAGGGATTTTGAGAGGTTTCACCACATGGGCAAAAATACAAAGTCATGGGGGGGGGGGGGGGTTCAAGATATGAAATTCCCCAATTTTCATAGAGTTTCTTTTTTTAGAAAAAGATTAAACTCCCAAAAATATAATTTGAGAAGGGAACCAACAGAGAAGAAGTTTTGAATAATCAAACACCATAGTTCGAAGGAAATAAAAATCCTTACCAAAGAAAAAGAAGTTTTTAAGAGGAAGGATTTCTGGAAAAGAAATTTCAAATGCTCTCTTTTAAAATCCAACAAAGTTTTTGAAGAAAACCAAAATTAAAATTTTTGGAGTGTCACAGAAATTGAGTAAGACTCAAAGCCCGACCACGGCAGAAGATAGAAAGAGAATGAATGTCATTCCCTATGCCTTGGTCATAGGTTCTATAAAGTATGCCATGCTATGTACCAGATCTATTGTATACCCTACCACTGAGTTTGGCAAGGGAGTACAATAGTGATCTAGGAGTAGATCACTGGATAGCGGTCAAAATTATCCTTAGTGGAATAAGGATATGTTTCTCGATTATGGAAGTGAAAAAAGGTTCGTCTTAAAGGGTTACGCCGATGCAAGTTTTGACACTAATCTAGATGACTCTAAGTCTCGGTCTAGATACATATTGAAAGTGGGAGCAATTAGCTAGAGTAGCTCCATGCAGAGCATTGTTGACATAGAAATTTGCAAAATACATACGGATCTGAATATGACAGACCCGTTGACTAAAATTATCTCACATGCAAAACATGATCACACCTTAGTACTCTTTGGGTGTTAATCACATAGTGATGTGAACTAGATTACTGACTCTAGTAAACCCTTTGGGTGTTGATCACATATCGATGTGAACTATGGGTGTTAATCACATGGTGATGTGAACTATTGTTGTTAAATCACATGGCGATGTGAAACTAGATTAGTGACTCTAGTGCAAGTGGGAGACTGAAGGAAATATGACCTAGAGGAAATAATAAAGTTATTATTTATTTCCTTATATCATGATAAATGTTTCTTATTCATGCTAGAATTTTATTAACCGGAAACATAATACATGTGTGAATATATAAACAAACAGAGTGTCACTAGTATGCCTCTACTTGACTAGCTCGTTAATCAAAGATGGTTATGTTTCCTAACCATGAACAAAGAGTTGTTATTTGATTAACGAGGTCACATCATTAGTTGAATGATCTGATTGACATGACCCATTCCATTAGCTTAGCACCCGATCGTTACTATGTTGCTATTGCTTTCTTCATGACTTATACATCACTAGTAGAAAAAGGGTCAAACGTGAAGCACATTAGTGCCGGTTTGTATTTGAGCCGGCACTAATGTATACATTAGTGCCGGTTCCAACGGCTAGCCGGGCCGCTTTCATTAGTACCGGTTCGTGGCGAACCTTTAGCACCGGTTCGTGCCACGAACCGGTACTAATGAGAGTGGTGGCAGGATGTTGTTAGAATGGGGCCCCTCCAGCCCCTTTAGTACCGGTTCTTGGCACAAACCGGTACTAAAGGTCGTCCTACATAAACCCTTCGTCCACCCGAGCTCGCTCTGTTCTTCCCCTTTCCCCTCTCCTCTCTATTCTTCCCCTCTTCCTCTCGAGCTCAACACACATATTGCCCAAAATTTGTCAAGATTTGAAGGCCCCCATCCATTCAAATGATCACAAAGGTTAGCAACTTTGTCCTTTCATCTCTCATTGCTAGATTAGCTCTTGCAATGCTTTATATAGTGATTAATTTGTGAGTTTAGTAATTTGGGAGGATATATATATATATATATATATATATATATATATATGCTAGTATTTGATTTATATGCAATTTGAGGTCAAAAATAACACTTAGTTTGCATATGTAGGTGTGGTTTCCTTAGTGCCTTCTAAATCTCCATCGTAGCCACCGTCGATCGCCCGCACCGTCCCATCGCCGGCACCACCTTGTGGTGAGCCTCTTGTTCAGGAAATTTTATATAAAAATTCATGTTTGTGTGATTTGGATATATAGTTACTCGTATAATTATCTTACCCGTACGTTGTTTGTTATACATATAGTGCCATGATTTTGATATCCATCCCCGTCGGCCCTAGTCCTTGTTATGATTCGAATGTGGTATGTATATTCTCTTTTAAAACTAGTTGCATTTTGTGTTTATGACAAATTATGCCCATCAAGTTGGCATAGAAATTTTTTCTAGGAGGTATGTGAACCGGAAATTCCAACTGACCCTATTGCCGAGAGGTTAAATTTAGTTGAAAGAGAAAACGAGTACTTGAAAGAAAAGTAGAAAAGAATTGAGGGGGAGAAGATGGAATTGGAGTTGCATGTTGCCGATGTCGTTGATGATCACAAGATCAAGATGCAGAAAATGCGCTTGAAGATTAGAAAGATTAGAAAATATGCCATCGATAGTGAGGCTTCGTATCATTATGTTGTTGGATCCATTGTTACCTTAGTTGCGATGTTGATCGTATTTGTTGTTGCATTTAAATGCTTTAGCTAGAGAGTTATTTGTTTGTTGCATTTAAGTGTTGTATGAAATTTATGTATGAACTTGAATTAATTTGGTCTATTCGGTGTTGTGTAATGAAGATGAGCCGGCAATGGATGTACGATGACCGATGCTCTCCCCAGTTCGTTGAGGGCGTGCATACTTTTCTGCTTGCGGCTGAGGCAAACAAGCGGGTGGATGGTTTTATGCCTTGTCTATGTGCTCGCTGTAAGAATGGTAACAATTACTCTACGCCAAGAACCATTCACGTCGACCTGTTTAAGTCCGGTTTCATGCCCCATTATAATGTTTGGACCAAGCACGAAGAAAGAGTTGTTATGATGGAAGACAATGAAGAAGAAGAGGACGACGACAGCTATCCTGGCCATGGGTTCCCTGAATACGATGATACAACAATGGGGGAAGAAGCTGAGCCGGTAATGCGGGAACAAGCTGAAGAAGAGGCATCAGATGAGCCCGTTGATTATCTAGGTCGGGCCATTGCCGATGCAAAGAGAAACTGCGCAAGTGATTTGGAGAAGAAGAAGTTGCAGCGCATGTTAGAGGATCACAAAAAATTGTTGTACCCGAATTGCGTAGGTGACAAGAAAAAGTTGGGCACCACGCTGGAATTGTTGCAATGGAAGGCAGAGCATGGTGTATCTGACAAGGGATTTGGAAAGTTGCTGGTAATGATAAAGGATATGCTTCCAAAGGACAACGAATTGCCCGAGAGTACGTACGAAGCAAGGAAGGCCGTCTGCCCTCTAGGGTTAGAGCTGCAGAAGATACATGCATGCCCTAATGATTGCATCCTCTACCTCGATGAATACGAGGATTTGAACGCTTGCCCGGTATGTGGTGCATTGTGCTATAAGATCAGCCGTGATGACCCTGGTGATGTCGAGGGCCGGCGCCCCAGGAAGAAGATTCTTGCCAAGGTGATGTGGTATGCTCCGATAATACCACGGTTGAAACGTTTGTTCCAAAACAAAGATCATGCCAAGGCGATGCAATGGCACAGAGAAGACTGTAAGAAAGACGGAAAGTTGAAAGTACTGGAAGGAGTTTGCAGATGACGCAAGGAGCGTATGCTTTGGTCTAAGCGCAGATGGCATTAATCCTTTTGGGGAGCAGAGCAGCAACCATAGCACCTGGCCTGTGACTCTATGTTTGTATAACCTTCCTCCTTGGTTGTGCATGAAGCGGAAGTTCATTATGATGCCAGTGCTCATCCAAGGACCTAAGCAGCCCGGCAACGACATTGATGTGTAGCTAAGGCCATTAGTTGAAGAACTCTTACAACTGTGGAATGGAACAGGTGTACGTGCGTGGGATGAGCACATGGGGGAAGAATTTGACCTAAAGGCGTTGTTGTTCATGACCATCAATGATTGGCCTGCTCTCAGTAACCTTTCAGGACAGACAAACAAGGGATACTGCACATGCACACACTGTTTGGACGATACCGACAGTATATATTTGGCTAATAAGAATGTGTACCTGGGACATCGTCGATTTCTTCCGAGCAGGCATCCCGTAAGAAAGAAAGGCAAGCATTTCAAAGGTGAGGCGGATCACCGGACGAAGCCTCGCCACTGTACTGGTGCTGATGTACATGATATGGTCAACGATTTGAAGGTGGTCTTTGGAAAGGGTCCTGGTGGACAACCTGTTCCGAATGACGCTGAAGGACACGCACCCATGTGGAAGAAGAAATCTATATTTTGGGACCTGCCCTATTGGAAAGACCTCGAGCTCCGCTCCGCAATTGACGTGATGCACGTGACGAAGAATCTTTGTGTGACCCTGCTTGGCTTCTTGGGCGTGTATGGGAAGACAAAAGATACACCTGAGGCATGGGAGGACCAGCAACGTATGCACGGAAAAGACGGCATACATCAGGGTCATGCAAGCTACGCTCTTACCATAGAAGAGAAGGAAATCTTCTTTGAATGCCTGCTCAGTATTAAGGTACCGTCTGGCTTCTCGTCGAATATAAAGGGAATAATAAACATGGCAGAGAAAAAGTTCCAGAACCTAAAGTCTCATGACTGCCACGTGATTATGACGCAACTGCTTCCGGTTGCATTGAGGGGGCTTCTACCGAAAAACGTTCGATTAGCCATTGTGAAGCTATGTGCATTTCTCAATGCAATCTCTCAGAAGGTAATCGATCCAGAAATCATACGAAGGTTACAAAATGATTTGGTGCAATGTCTTGTCAGTTTCGAGTTGGTGTTCCCACCATCCTTCTTCAACATCATGACACACGTCCTAGTTCACCTATGCGAAGAGATTAACGTTTTGGGTCCTGTATTTCTACACAATATGTTCCCCTTTGAGAGGTTCATGGGAGTCTGAAAGAAATATGTTCATAACCGTGCTGGGCCAGAAGGAAGCATCCCCAAGGGCCGTCAAAATGAGGAGGTCACTGAGTTTTGTATTGACTTTATTCCTGACCTTAAGCCGATTGGTGTTCCTGAATCGCGGCATAAGGGCAGACTGGATGGAAAAGGCACGCTAGGAGGGGAACAAATAATATGTATGGACGGACATTCTCTCACTGAAGCACACTACACAGTTCTACAGAATTCCGCCTTGGTGGCTCCGTATATGGATGAACACAAGAATTTGCTACGCTCCAAACACCCGGAGCGGTCTGATGACTGGATTACATGTGAACAAACCAGGAGTTTCCCCAGCTGGTTGCAAGCACGTACCATGCATGACACCTCTATTGAAGATGACCTGTACTTGCTGTCCCAGTTACCATCTTCGAATATAATGACTTTCAAAGAGTACGAGATAAATGGTAATACATTTTACACGATCGCCCAAGATAAGAAGAGCACCAACCAAAAAAGTGGTGTTCGCTTTGATGGAGAAACCAAGACGGGAAAGGAAACATATTATGGTTATATACAGGACATCTGGGAACTTGACTATCGACGTGGTTTGAAGGTCCCTTTGTTTCGGTGCAAATGGGTCAATATGACACGAGGCGGGGTAACGGAAGACCCGCAGTACGGAATGACAACAGTGGATCTCAACAATCTTGCGTATGCAGACGAACCATTCGTCCTAGCCAATGATGTGGCACAGGTTTTCTATGTGAAGGACATGTCTACCAAGCCAAGAAAAAGAAAAGATAAGGAAGCGAATGCATCGTACGATGAGCCAAAGCGGCACATAGTTCTTTCTGGGAAGAGAAACATCGTGGGAGTGGATGACAAGACAGACAAGTCAGAGGATTATGAAAAGTTTCATGAAATTGCTCCATTCACAGTGAATATGGACCCGAGCATCCCGTCAAATGATGAAGATTTTCCATGGCTACGACGCAAAGGGACACACGCGAAGAAAAAGTTTCACACCCAAAGATCTGGGATGTGATCGGCTTAACTATCATCACTTTCTTCTGTGTTTCACACCCAGGAGGGAATCTCTGTAATAGTTTGGGTATCTAGTTATGTGTTTTGGCATTTGAAACGCGAAGAAATTTTATGTGCAAGCAAATTCTTTCATGCATTTACTGATTTTTTCAGCTAAATGACCCTGAAATTGAAAAGCATTTCAAATGAACTCAGAAAAGGATGAAAGTTGGCATGGTATCATAATTTCGCCCACATAGCATGTGCAAAAAAGTAGAGAGGGTTACCGCAAAAACTGGATGCACTTCGTGTACAAAATGGACAATCTGTTTCGAAGTATCAGGGTTTCGGACGAAAACTCATCCGTTACAAAGGCTTTTCATTTTTTAACTAACTTAACCATTACCAAATTGAATATAATGTTAAAACACACTAATATTAAACATAAGAAAAAAGAATCACTGGAAAATGTATTTTTAAAGTTAAGTTATTCACAAACTAGTGATTCACACAAATTTCAAATAATTCAAAATTTAAACTATTCAAATTTAAAAACTACCGGCACTAACTGAAAGTTTCTAAAAACTTTCAAAAATATTCACAAAGAAACTCTAAATACAGCAAAACAACTAAAAATAAATAAAACAAAATAAATAAAGCAGAAAAGAAAAAACTAAATGAAAAAAGCCCGCCTACCAGGCCACAGTGGCCTGCATACGACTAGAAACCCAACCTGTTGTTGGGCCAGGATGAAGGCCCGCAAGCCCAATAGGCCCCACAGGGCAGAGTAGCAGAGATAGGCCCAGAAGGCCTACATTTCAGAGGAGCTCGAAGGAGCAGCCGCGGCTGGGTTTATAAACCAGGGCGGCTGCCCTTCGCTAGGCGAGGTGGGACTAAACTTTGCGCCCCTCGCCTGGCAGCGCACCCCCCTTTAGTACCGGTTCGTGGAACCAACCGGTACTAAAGGGGGGGCCTTTAGTACCAGTTGGAGCCACCAACCGGTACTAAAGGGGGTCGCTTCCCGCCGCTTGGGCTAGCCAAAACAGACCTTTAGTACCGGTTGGTGGCTCCAACCGGTACTAAAGGTGCCTTCTATATATACAACACTTCGAAAATTTTCATTCTCCCACGCTGTTTCTTCTGGATCGATCGACGCTGCACCCGTCCTACGCCGTCCCCGTCGCGCCCTCGTCCCCGTCACCGCCCCCGTCGCCGTCGCCGCCCTCGTCCCCGTCGCCGCCCCCGTCACCATCGCCGCCCTCGTCCCCGTCGCGATCCCCGGGCCCGTCCCCGTCCCCGTCGCGCCGTCCCCGTCCCCGTCGCGCCGTCCCCGTCCCCGTCACGCCGTCCCCGCGTCGCCGCCCCGTCACGCCACGGGTCGTCGCCTCGCCGTCGCCGTCGCCCCGCTGTGAGCTCTCCCCCCTTTAACCACTCTCCGATCCCTCGCCCCCGGTGGCCGCCGCCCCTCCCCGAGCCCATACACACACAAGCATGAACACAGACACACGCACATTTTTCTATTTTTCGTTATAAAATAGTTAGAAATTTTAGTTATCAAAATCCAATCATTAAAAAAATGTTACTTTTTGCGTGCATATAGCTAGTATTTGTTCTGGACGATACCCGGCCCGCATCCTCGCCGGCGACCCGTCCACGACGATGTCCGGCTGACCCATGTCCGGGACTGGGCTCCGCCGGGCTGGCACTGGGAGGTGCTGCCTGGAGGGGCGCGCCGCTTGATGAGGAACCCGGCCCCGGGTCCCGCCGTCGACCCTGATCTCGTTTCGTGGCATTCGCATGGGCCAGTTTCGGTGCGGAGGGAGCCGCCCCCCCCCCCCCAGAGGAGGTACGTCGCCATGTCAGGGAGGAGGACGAGCACGTCCATCGCTACATGGTTGCGTTAGAGGGCGGCAGGTTCTCCAAGACCTGGCAGTTTCTTCAGGGATCTCACTTCAGCTATGATCCTGTGAGGGTTCCTTCTCTTTGGGTGTCCACCGCCCGCGCCGAAGGAACTGCGAGTGTCCTAGATTCTTCTATAGTATTCGATCTTTATTAGCTACCTAGCCAGTGATGTACTCGATATATAATATTCGAGACGATGTATTCAAGATTATATATTATTCGAGATGATGTATTCGAGATTATATATTATTCGAGACGATGTATTCGAGATTATATCTATTATTCGAGATTATACTAAATTGTTTTATATTTCTTTTGGCATAGTTAAATAAAAGCTATGGCGGACAATACCGACAGAGAGAGAGAACTGACCATGTTCGATATCATACGCGGGCCAGATGATGATCAGAATGAAGAAGATTTTGACGGCTCCGAAATTCTAAACAACACCGGAGAGGGTGATATGATATTCGATCGCGACGACCGAGAAGATGAAGTCATGAACTACGACGAAGAACATGTTGATCCTGAAACAACAAACACCGGCGAGGTATATATATTTATATAAGCAGGAATCAGTTGATCATCGCATGTTTTAAATGAGTTGAAGATATATTAACGAATCGATCTTTCTTCTTTCAGCCATCCGAATCGAGCAAATCTTCAGGCAAAAGGACGAAACGAGGCCCGAACAAAAAGTTGAAGGAGGGCGTAAAGTACAATATCGAGGCATTCAATCCTAATGGCGAACCATTAGCGCCTAAGAAGATTGCGAACAAGTTTGTTCGTCAGTGCAGAGTTCTTGTGAAGGACCAAGTCCCAATCTCCCTTCAAGAATGGAGAAAGCCAGCAAATCCACGTCCAGATGTTACTTTTGTCGACGAGAATAAAAAAAAATCTGCTTTGGGATACTCTCATGGAACATTTCACCCTACCAGATCATTTCACAGAAGCAGATGTGCAGAGGAAGGAGCAGAGGAAGCGGGACTATGAACGCCTTCAAGGACTAGAAGCAAGTCAAGCGGAATTGGCAGCTAAATTCCAGCGGCAGCAGGAGCAGATCGACTCACTTAGCCAGCAAAGAGGGTCTCAGCAGCTGCAGCAGCTAGCGGATGATCCAGCATTAGATACCACCGCCCCATCCATGCCGAGAAGTAGCGTGGGTTCCGCCCCGGGCGACGCAATAGTGCTGGATAGATACCCCGTGGATGACATCACGGAGAACACTAACTGCGAGCTACACTTCAAAATGAAGAACATATCCATGAAGGTGGCGGACGCCGTTGCTTTTTCAAATTCCCCCGAGGCAACCTTGCATTGCAACCCGATTCCAGCGGGCTATGCTCGTGTCTTGGTTGATGAGGTGGTGGCCCCTTATTCGGAGCTACAGCTTGACATTCCTGGAGGTGACGACGAGCACACATTGGGAGAGGCCATACATCGTGTCATCCTATGGAGAAAGGACTGCATCATCTTTCGAAGGCCACCGACACCGCGTCACCCGACTCCTCGTCGAAGTCCATCACCGAGTCAGCAGACTCCCGGAGCTGGCTCGTGCCACGTGGTTGCCCTTTAGCACCGGTTCGTGCTGAACCGGTACTAAGGGGGGGGGCCTTTAGTGCCGAAACTTTAGTGCCGGTTCCTGAACCGGCACTAAAGGGCCTTACAAACCGGTGCTATTGCCCGGTTCTCCACTAGTGCATGTTCCTATGACTATGAGATTATGCAACTCCCGTTTACCGGAGGAACACTTTGTGTGCTACCAAACGTCACAACGTAACTGGGTGATTATAAAGGTGCTCTACAGGTGTCTCCAAGGGTACTTGTCGGGTTGGCGTATTTCGAGATTAGGATTTGTCACTCCGATTGTCGGAGAGGTATCTCTGGCCCTCTCGGTAATGCACATCACTTAAGCCTTGCAAGTATTGCAACTAATGAGTTAGTTGTGGGATGATGTATTACAAAACGAGTAAAGAGACTTGCCGGTAACGAGATTGAACTAGGTATTGGACACCGACGATCGAATCTCGGGCAAGTAACATACCGATGACAAAGGGAACAACGTATGTTGTTATGCGGTCTGACCGATAAAGATCTTCGTAGAATATGTTGGAGCCAATATGGGCATCCAGGTCCCGCTATTGGTTATTGACCGGAGATGTGTCTGAGTCATGTCTGCATTATTCTCGAACCGTAGGGTCCGCACGCTTAACGTTACGATGACAGTTATTATGAGTTTATGCATTTTGATGTACCGAAGTTAGTTCGGAGTCCCGGATGTGATGACGGACATGACGAGGAGTCTCGAAATGGTCGAGACATAAAGATTGATATATTGGAAGCCTATGTTTGGATATCGGAAGTGTTCCGGGTGAAATCGGGATTTTACCGGAGTACCGGGAGGTTACCAGAACCCCCCCCCCCCCCCGGGAGCTATATGGGCCTTAGTGGGCTTTAGTGGAAAGGATAAAGGGGCAGCCCAAGGTGGGCTGCGCGCCTCCCCCCTCCCCTAGTCCTATTAGGACTAGGAGAGGTGGCCGGCCCCGTCTCTCTCTTTCCCCCCTCAAGGAATCCTATTCCAACTAGGATTGGGGGGGGGGGGAATCCTACTCCTAGAGGGAGTAGGACTCCCTTGGTGCGCCCTCCATGGCCGGCCGCCCCCTCCCCCTTGGCTCCTTTATATATGGAGGCAGTGGCACCCTAGAACACACAAGTTGATCATTGAGATCGTTCCTTTGCCGTGTGCGGTGCCCCCTGCCACCATATTCCACCTCGATCATATTGTAGCGGTGCTTAGGCAAAGCCCTGCGACAGTAGAACATCAAGATCGTCACCACACCGTCGTGCTGATGGAACTCCTCCCCGACGCTTTGCTGGATCGGAGCCCGGGGATCGTCATCGAGCTGTACGTGTGTTAAGAACTAGGAGGTACCGAAGTAACGGTGCTTGGATCGGTCGCATCGGGAAGACGTACGACTACTTCCTCTACGTTGTGTCAACGCTTCCGCAGTCGGTCTGCGTGGGTACGTAGACAACACTGTCCCCTCTCATTGCTGTGCATCACCATGATCTTGCGTGTGCGTAGGGAATTTTTTGAAATTACTACGTTCCCCAACATATGGTTGTCGCTTTATTGTATGCAATGCAATCGCCCTATAATGCTTTACTTTATCACTAAGTGGTAGCAATAGTCGTAGAAGCAATAGTTGGCGAGATGACAACGATGCTACGATGGAGATCAAGGTGTCACGCCGGTGACGACAGTGATCATGACGGTGCTTCGGAGATGGAGATCACAAGCACAGGATGATGATGTCCATATCATATCACTTATATTGATTGCATGTGATGTTTATCTTTTATGCATCTTAATTTTCTTTGTTTGACGGTAGCATTATAAGATGATCTCTCACTAAATTTCAAGATAAAAGTGTTCTCCCTGAGTATGCACCATTGCCAAAGTTCGTCGTGCCCAGACACCACGTGATGATCGGGTGTGATAAGCTCTACGTCCATCTACAACGGGTGCAAGCCAGTTTTTGCACACGCGGAATACTCAGGTTAAACTTGACAAGCCTAGCATATGCAGATATGGCCTCGGAACACTGAGACCGAAAGGTCGAGCGTGAATCATATAGTAGATATGATCAACATAGTGATGTTCACCATTGAAAACTACTCCATTTCACGCGATGATCGGTTATGGTTTAGTTGATTTGGATCACGTGATCACTTAGATGATTGGAGGGATGTCTATCTAAGTGGGAGTTCTTAAGTAATATGATTAATTGAACTTAAATATATCATGCACATAGTACCTGATAGTATTTTTCATCTCTATGTTTGTTGTAGATAGATGGCTCGTGTTGTTGTTCCGTTGAATTTTAATGTGTTCCTTGAGAAAGCAAAGTTGAAAGATGATGGCAGCAATTACACTGACTGGGTCCGTTACTTGAGGATTATCCTCATTGCTGCACAGAAGAATTACGTCCTGGAAGCACCGCTAAGTGCCAAACCTACTGTAGGAGCAACACCAGATGTTATGAACATCTGGCAGAGCAAAGCTGATGAATACTCGATAGTTCAGTGTGCCATGCTTTACGGCTTAGAACCGGGACTTCCACGACGTTTTGAACGTCATGGAGCATATGAGATATTCCAGGAATTGAAGTTAATATTTCAAGCAAATACCCGGATTGAGAGATATGAAGTCTCCAATAAGTTCTATAGCTTCAAGATGGAGGAGAATAGTTCTGTCAGTGTGCATATACTCCAAATGTTTGGGTATCATAATCACTTGACTCAACTGGGAGTTAATCTTCCTATTGATAGTGTCATTGATAGAGTTCTTCAATCGCTGACACCAAGCTACAAGAGCTTCGTGATGAACTATAATATGCAAGGGATGAATAAGTCAATTCCCAAGCTCTTCGCAATGCTAAAGGCTGCAGAGGTAGAAATCAAAAAGGAGCATCAAGTGTTGAAGAAGGGCAAAGGGAAGAAGAAGGGGAACTTCAAGAAGAACAGCAAACAAGTTGTTGCTCAGGAGAAGAAACCTAAGTCTGGACCTATGCGTAAGACTGATTGCTTCTACTGCAAATAGATTGGTCACTGGAAGCGGAACTGCCCCAAGTATTTAGCGGATAAGAATGATGGCAAGGTGAACAAAGGTATATGTGATATACATGTTATTGATGTGTACCTTACCAGAGGTCGCAGTAGCACCTGGGTATTTGATACTCGTTCTGTTGCTAATATTTGCAACTCGAAAAAGGGACTACGGATTAAGCGAACACTGGCTAAGGACGAGGTGATGATGCGCGTGGGACATGGTTCCAAATTTGATGTGATCGCCGTTGGCACGCTAAATAAAGTTGATGTGATCTACATCTACCTTCGGGATTAGTTTGAGACCTAAATAATTGTTATTTGGTGCCAACATTGAGCTTGAACATTATATCTGGATCTTGCTTAATGCGAGACGGTTATTCATTTAAATCTGAGAATAATGGTTGTTCTATTTATATGAGTAATATCTTTTATGGTCATGCACCCTTGAAGAGTGGTCTATTTTGGATGAATCTCGATAGTAGTGATACACATATTCATAATGTTGAAGCCAAAAGATGCAGAGTTGATAATGATAGTGCAATTTATTTGTAGCACTGCCGTTTGGGTCATATTGGTATAAAGCGCATGAAGAAACTCCATACTAATGGACTTTTGGAATCACTTGATTATGAATCACTTGGTACTTGCGAACCATGCCTCATGGGCAAGATGACTAAAATGCTGTTCTCCGGAACTATGGAGCGAGCAACTGATTTGTTGGAAATCATACATACTGATGTATGTGGTCCAATGAATATTGAAGGTCACGACGGGTATCGTTATTTTCTGACCTTCATGGATGATTTAAGCAGATATGGCTATATCTACTTAATGAAACATAAGTCTGAAACATTTGAAAAGTTCAAAGAATTTCAAAGTGAAGTTGAAAATCATCGTAACAAGAAAATAAAGTTTCATTTATTTGTAGCACTGCCGTTTGGGTCATATTGGTATAAAGCGCATGAAGAAACTCCATACCGATGGACTTTTGCAATCACTTCATTATGAATCACTTGGTACTTGCAAACCATGCCTCATGGGCAAGATGACTAAAATGCCGTTCTCCGGATCTATGGAGCGAGCAACTAATTTGTTGGAAATCATACATACTGATGTATGTGGTCCAATGAATATTGAAGGTCGCGACGGGTATCGTTATTTTCTGACCTTCACGGATGATTTAAGAAGATATGGCCATATCTACTTAATGAAACATAAGTCTGAAACATTTGAAAAGTTCAAAGAATTTCAAAGTGAAGTTGAAAATCATCGTAACAAGAAAATAAAGTTTCTACGATCTGATCGTGGAGGAGAATATTTGAGTTACGAGTTTGGTCTACATTTGAAACAATGCGGAATAGTTTTGCAACTCACGCCACACGGAACACCATAGCGTAATGGTGTGTCCGAATGTCGTAATCGTACTTTACTAGATATGGTGCAATCTATGATGTCTCTTACTGATTTACCATTATAATTTTGGGGATATGCTTTAGAGACGGCACCTTATGAATTATGGTTTCGCAAGAAACCAAAGTTGTCGTTTCTTAAAGTTTGGGGCTGCGATGCTTATGTGAAAAAGCTTCAACCTGATAAGCTCGAACCTAAATCGGAGAAATGTGTCTTCATAGGATACCAAAGGAAACTGTTGAGTACACCGCCTTCTATAACAGATCTGAGGGCAAGACATTCGTTGCTAAGAATGGATCCTTTCTAGAGAAGGAGTTTCTCTCGAAAGAATTGAGTGGGAGGAAAGTAGAACTTGATGAGGTAACAGTACCTGCTCCCTTATTGGAAAGTAGTTCATCACAGGAACCGGTTCCTGTGACGTCTACACCAATTAGTGAGGAAGTTAATGATGATGATCATGAAACTTCAGATCAAGTTGTTACTGAACCTCATAGGTCAACTAGAGTAAGATCCGCACCAGAGTGGTACGGTAATCCTGTTCTAGAGGTTATGTTGCTAGACCATGATGAACCTACGAACTATGAAGAAGCGATGGTGAGCCCAGATTCCGAAAAATGACTTGAAGCCATGAAATCTGAGATGGGATCCATGTATGAGAACAAAGTGTGGACTTTGGTTGACTTTCCCGTTGATCGGCAAGCCATCGAGAATAAATGGATCTTCAAGAAGAAGACTGACGCTGATGGTAATGTTACTGTCTATAAAGCTCGACTTGTTGCAAAAGGTTTTCGACAAGTTCAAGGGATTGACTACGATGAGACCTTCTCACACATAGCGATGCTTAAGTATGTCCGAATCATGTTAGCAATTGCCGCATTTTGTGATTATGAAATTTGGCAAATGGATGTCAAAACTGCATTCCTGAATGGATTTCTGGACGAAGAGTTGTATATGATGCAAATGGAAGGTTTTGTCGATCCAAAGGGAGCTAACAAAATGTGGAAGCTCCAGCGATCCATTTATGGACTGGTGCAAGCCTCTCAGAGTTGGAATAAACGTTTTGATAGTGTGATCAAAGCATATGGTTTTATACACACTTTTGGAGAAGGCTGTATTTACAAGAAAGTGAGTGGGAGCTCTATAGCATTTGTAATATTATATGTGGATGACATATTGTTGATTGGAAATTTTATAGAATTTCTGGATAGCATAATAGGATATTTGAATAAGAGTTTTTCAATGAAAGACCTCGGTGAAGCTGCTTATATATTGGGCATCAAGATCTATAGAGATAGATCGAGACGCTTAATTGGACATTCACAAAGCACATACCTTGACAAAATTTTGAAGAAGTTTAGAATGGATCAAGCAAAGAAAGGGTTCTTGCCTGTGTTACAAGGTGTGAAGTTGAGTAAGACTCAATGCCCGACCACTACAGAAGATAGAGAGAAAATGAAAGATGTTCCCTATGTTCAGCCATAGGCTCTATCATGTATGCAATGCTGTGTACCAGACCTGATGTGTGCCTTGCTATTAGTTTAGCAGGGAGGTACCAGAGTAATCCAGGAGTGGATCACTGGACAGTGGTCAAGAACATCCTGAAATACCTAAAAAGGACGATGCAAGCCTTGCTATTAGTTTCTCGTTCATGGAGGTGACAAAGAGCTCGTCGTAAATGGTTACGTCGATGCAAGCTTTGACACTGATCCGGACGATTCTAAATCGCAAACCGGATACATGTTTTTATTAAACGGTGGAGCTGTCAGTTGGTGCAGTTCTAAACAAAGCGTTGTAGCAGGATCTACATGTGAAGTGGAGTACATAGCTGCTCTGGAAGCAGCAAATGAAGGAGTCTGGATGAAGGAGTTCATATCCGATCTAGGTGTCATACCTAGTGCATCTGGACCAATGAAAATCTTTTGTGAAAATACTGGTGCAATTGCTTTGGCAAAGGAATCCAGATTTCACAAGAGAACCAAGCACATCAAGAGACGCTTCAACTCCATCCGGGACCAAGTCCAGGTGGGAGACATAGAGATTTGCATGATACATACGAATCTGAATGTTGTAGACCCATTGACTAAGCCTCTTCCATGAGCAAAACATGATCAGCACCAAGGCTCGATGGGTGTTAGAATCATTACTATGTAATCTAGATTATTGACTCTAGTGCAAGTGGGAGACTGAAGGAAATATGCCTGATACATCTCCGCTGTATCTATAATTTTTGATTGTTTCATGCCAATATTCTACAACTTGCATATACATTTGGCAACTTTTTATACTATTTTTGGGACTAACATATTGATCTAGTGCCCAGTGCCAGTTCCTGTTTGTTGCATGTTTTTCATTTCGCTGAATATCCATATCAAACGGAGTCCAAACGGGATAAAAACTGACAGATATTTTTTTGGAATATATATGATTTTTTTGGAAGAAAAATCCACGCAAGACGGTGCCCGAGGTGGCCACGAGGCAGGGGGGCGCCCCTGACCCTCGTGGGCCACCCGTCAGGCGGTTGATGCCCTTCTTTCGCTGCAAGAAAGCTAATATCCGGATAGAGATCGTGTGAAAATTTCAGCCCAATCGGAGTTACGGATCTCCGGGAATATAAGAAACGGTTAAAGGGTAGAATCTGGGAACGCAGAAACAGAGAGAGACAGAGAGACATATCCAATCTCGGAGGGGCTCTCGCCCCTCCCACTCCATGGAGGCCAAGGACCAGAGGGGACCCTTCTCCCATCTAGGGAGGAGGTCAAGGAAGAAGAAGAAGGAGGCGGGCTCTCTCCCCCTCGCTTCCGGTGGCACCGGAGTGCCACCGAGGGCCATCATCATCACCGCGATCTACACCAACACCTCCGCCATCTTCACCAACATCTCCATCACCTTCCCCCCTCTATCTACAGTGGTCCACTCTCCCGCAACCCGCTGTACCCTCTACTTGAACATTGTGCTTTATGCTTCATATTGTTATCCAATGATGTGCTGCCATCCTATGATGTTTGAGTAGATTTTCGTTGTCCTATCGGTGGTTGAGTAATTACTATGATTGATTTAATTTTCTTGTGGTTATGTTGTTGTCCTTTGGTGCCCATCATATGATTGCGCGTGTGGATCACACCCTAGGGTTAGTTGTATGCTGATAGGACTATGTATTCGAGGGCAAGAGTGACAGAAGCTTCAACCTAGCATAGAAATTGATGCATACGGGATTGAAGGGGGACCAATATACCTTAATGCTATGGTTGGGTTTTACCTTAATGAACATTAGTAGTTGCAGATGCTTGCTAATAGTTACAATCATAAGTGCATAGAATTCCAAGTCAAGAATGACATGCTAGAAGTGGCCTCTCCCACATAATACTTGCTATCGGTCTAGTCAAGTAGTCAATTGCTTAGGGGCAATGTGACAACTCCTACCACCACTTGTCCACACTCGCTATATTTACTTTATTGCTTCTTTACTTATAACAGCCCCTACTTTTTATTTACGTAATCTTTATTATCTTGCAAACTTATCCAACAACACGTACAAAGTACTTCTAGTTTCATACTTGTTATAGGTAAAGCGAACGTCAAGCGTGCGTAGAGTTGTATCGGTGGTCGATAGAACTTCAGGGAATATTTGTTCTGCCTTTAGCTCCTCGTTGGGTTCGACACTCTTACTTATCGAAAACTGCTGCGATCCCCTGTACTTGTGGGTTATCGAGACCTTTTTCTGGCGCCGTTGCCGCGGAGCAATAGCGTGGGGTGAATATTCTTGTGTGTGCTTGTTTGCTTTATCACTAAGTAATTTTTATTTGCTGTTCTTAGTTGTTTTCTATCTTTAGTTATGGGTAGGAAACAAAAAATACCAAAATATTAGTTGTACCTGCTACACCAATGGTTGAAGAACCACTCAAAATCTATCACACTTCTAAAGCTTATTACTTGGATCATCTTCGATCCCTTTGTGCTCGTGCTGAAACCCCAACTAGCTTAGTTGAGGGCAAATCTTTAGATGAGCATGCTTGTTATGTGCGACACTGAATATCTGAAAAAGGGAAAATTTTACTGGGTCAAATTCATCTTTTGCAATTCTATGCTTGGAATTTATGCGAAATATATGATATTACTTGTTGTTCTGAAAACCCTAAGAAACACCTTCCCTATCAATGTGAGTTTAGTGATAATGGAATCGTATCTTTGTATGCTGAGGGTGTTTATAGTTACTATGATGTTCAACAAATTGAAGAATTTGTTGCTTTTAAGGGTGCTTATGAAATTGCTTCTTTGATTGAAACGTATGATGCTACTCTTTACAAATCTGAAAATTTTGACATACTTAAATATTTCTATGATAATTATGCTTCTAATTCCTATGTTGAACCATATATTGAGGACTACCTCACTGTCCAAGAAGAGACTAATATTTTGCAGGAGTCTGTGGACGAAGAAATTGATGAAACTGTGAGCTCATTAGATGAAACAGATGAGGAGGAGAGCAAAGAACAAAAGGAGGAAGAGCGGATTAGCTACCCGTGCCCACCTTCTAATGAGAGTAACTCTTTAACACATACATTGTTTAATTTCCCTTCATGCTTACCAAAGGATGATTGCTATGATGATTGTTATGATCCCGTTGATTCTCTTGAAATATCCCTTTTTGATGATGCTTGCTATGCTTGTGGCCAAGATGCCAATATGAATTATGCTTATGGAGATGAACTTGCTATAGTTCCTTATGTTAAACATGAAATTGTTGCTATTGCACCCACACATGATAGTCCTATTATCTTTTTGAATTCTCCCGACTACACTATATTGGAGAAGTTTGCCCTTATTAAGGATTATATTGATGGGTTGCATTTTACCGTTGCACATGATGATTTTGATGAATATAATATGCATGCGCTTGCTTCTCCTAATTGCAATTATTATGAGAGAGAAACTATATCTCCACCTCTCTATGTTTCCAATACAATAAAATTGCAAGAAACTGTTTATACTATGCATTGGCCTTTACTATGTGTGCATGAATTGTTCTTTTATGACATGCCTATGCATAGGAAGAGAGTTAGACTTCGTCATTACATGATATATGTTACTTTGTGCTCACTACTAAATAATAAATCATTGTTAATTAAAGTTGGCATTGATATACCTTGGGATCCAGGTGGATTCATTACTTGAGCACTATATGCCTAGCTTAATGGCTTTAAAGAAAGCGCTGCCAGGGAGACAACCCGAAAGTTTTAGAGAGTCATTTATTTCTGTTGAGTTCTTTCCTATAGTTTAAAACAGCAAAAATAAAGAGGGAACCCAAAACTTTTTCAAAAAGGAAAGTGAAAGTGAGAAAGATAAGCATTGTTGAAGTGGGAGAGCTCCTTGAACTTTGTTCATGCTCACGGCAACTTTGTGAATCTTGATTACAGAAACTTTTCAACAAAACTAATTATCCCATTGTACAATTGCATTGTATTATAAAAATAATGTGCCAAGGTTTGCCTTTAGGATGTTTACATTTGCTTGATGGTTTGTACGGTGCAGGACAAAAACTTTGGCTCTAGTGCGCGATTTTACATTTTTTGCTGGTATGTCAAATGGTTCTGATTCTTTTTGCACTGACTTACTATACAAATTGTTTATTTTTCCTAATTTTGGTAGACTTTTTCAAGTATCAGAAGTATGGTGAATGTTCAGATTATTACATACTGTTCTGTTTTAGACAGATTCTGTTTTTGATGCATAGTTTGCTTGTTTTGATGAAACTATCAAATTTATATCAGTGGATTAAGCCATGAAAAAGTTATATTATAGTAGACACAATGCAAAAACAAAATATGAATTGGTTTGCAACAGTACTTAGAGTAGTGATTTGCTTTATTATACTAACCGATCTTACCGAGTTTTCTGTTGAAGTTTTGTGTGGATGAAGTGTTCGATGATCGAGAAGGTCTCGATGTGCGAAGAAGGAAGAGAGGCAAGAGCTCAATATTGGGGATGCCCGAGGCACCCCAAGTAAATATTCAAGGAGACTCAAGCGTCTAAGCTTGGGGATGCCCCGGAAGGCATCCCCTCTTTCTTCAACAAGTATCGGTATGTTTTCGGATTCGTTTCGTTCATGCGATATGTGCAATCTTGGAGGGTCTTTTGCATTTAGTTTTCATCTTTCTTTTATGCATCATGGTGGTATGAGATAGTCCTTGGTTGATTTATAGAATGCTCGTTGCACTTCACTTATATCTTTTGGGTATGGCTTTATAGAATGCTTCATGTGCTTCACTTATATCATTTGAAGTTTGGATTGCCTGTTTCTCTTTACATAGAAAACCGCCATTTGTAGAATGCTATTTTGCTTCACTTATATTTGTTAGAGTGTGGGCATATCATTTGTAGAAAGAATTAAACTCTCTTGCTTCACTTATATCTATTTAGAGAGATGACAGGAATTGGTCATTCACATGGTTAGTCATAAAATCCTACATAAAACTTGTAGATCACTGAATATGATATGTTTGATTCCTTGCAATAGTTTTGCGATATAAAGATGGTGATATTAGAGCCATGCTAGTGGGTAGTTGTGAATTGTAGAAATACTTGTGTTGAGGTTTGTGATTCCCGTAGCGTGCATGTATGGTGAACCGTTATGTAACGAAGTCAGAGCATGATTTATTTATTGATTGTCTTCCTTATGAGTGGCGATCGGGGACGAGCGATGGTCTTTTCCTACCAATCTATCCCCCTAGGAGCATGCGCGTAGTACTTTGTTTCGATGACTAATAGATTTTTGCAATAAGCATGTGAGTTCTTTATGACTAATGTCGAGTCCATGGATTATACGCACTCTCACCCTTCCAGCATTGCTAGCCTCTCTAGTACCGCGCAACTTTCGTCGGTACCATAAACCCACCATATACCTTCCTCAAAACAGCCACCATACCTACCTGTTATGGCATTTCCATGGCCATTCCGAGATATATTGCCATGCAACTTCCATCATCATCATATACATGACTTGAGCATTCATTGTCATATTGCTTTGCATGATCGTAAGATAGCTAGCATGATGTTTTCATGGCTTGTCCGTTTTTTATGTCATTGCTACGCTAGATCATTGCACATCCCGGTACACCGCCGGAGGCATTCATATAGAGTCGTATCTTTGTTCTAGTATCGAGTTGTAATATTGAGTTGTAAGTAATTAAAAGTGTGATGATCATCATTATTAGAGCATTGCCCCAGTGTGGAAAGGATGATGGAGACTATGATTCCCACATAAGTCGGGATGAGACTCCAGACTTTACAAAAAATAAAGGAGGCCAAAGAAGCCCAAATAAAAAAAGAGGCCAAAGAAGCCCACCAAACAATAATAATAATAATAATAATAATAATAATAATAATAATAATAATAACAACATAAAATGAGAGAAAAAGAGCGAAGGGGCAGTGTTACTATCCTTTTTCCACACTTGTGCTTCAAAGTAGCACCATGTTCTTCATATAGAGAGTCTCTTAAGTTATCACTTTCATATACTAGTGGGAATTTTCATTATAGAACTTGGCTTGTATATTCCGATGATGGGATTCCTCAAATGCACGAGGTCTTCATGAGCAAGCAAGTTGGATGCACACCCACTTAGTTTCAGTTGGAGCTTTCATACACTTATTGCTCTAGTGCATCCGTTGCATGGCAATCCCTACTCACTCACATTGATATCTATTGATGGGCATCTCCATAGCCCGTTGATACGCCTAGTTGATGTGAGACTATCCTCTCCTTTTTGTCTTCTCCACAACCACCATTTTATTCCACATATAGTGCTATGTCCAAGGCTCACGCTCATGTATTGCGTGAAAGTTGAAAAGGTTTGAGAACGTCAAAAGTATGAAACAATTGCTTGGCTTGTTATCGGGGTTGTGCATGATGTGAATATTTTGTGTGGTGAAGATGTTGCATAGCCAGACTATATGATTTTGTAGGGATAGCTTTCTTTGGCCATGTTATTTTGAAAAGACATCATTGCTTTATTAGTAGGCTTGAAGTATTATTGTTTTTATGTCAAATGATAGACTATTTCTTTGAATCATTCGTATCTTAATATTCATGCCATGATTAGATATGTGATCAAGATTATGCTAGGTAGCATTCCACATCAATTTTTTTTATCATTTACCTACTCGAGGATGAGCAGGAATTAAGCTTGGGGATGCTGATACGTCTCCGTCGTATCTATAATTTTTGATTGTTCCATGCCAATATTCTACAACTTTCATATACTTTTGGTAACTTTTTATACTATTATTGGGACTAACATATTGATCCAGTGCCCAGTGCCAGTTCCTGTTTGTTGCATGTTTTTTGTTTCGCAGAATATCCATATCAAACGGAGTCCAAACGGGATAAAAACTGACGGAGATTTTTTCTGGTATATATATGATTATTTGGAAGAAAAATCCATGCGAGAGGTGCCCGAGGTGGCCACGAGGCAGGGGGGCGCACCTGCCCCCCTGGGCGCGCCCCTGACCCTCGTGGGCCACCCGTAAGGCGGTTGATGCCCTTTTTTCGCCGCAAGAAAGTAATATCCGGATAGAGATCATGTTAAAATTTCAGCCCAATCTCGGAGAAACAGAGAGAGATAGAGAGACAGATCCAATCTCGAAGGGGCTCTCGCCCCTCCCACGCCACGGAGGCCAAGGACCAGAGGGGAAACCCTTCTCCCATCTAGGGAGGAGGTCAAGGAGGAAGAAGAAGGAGGGGGGCTCTCCCCCTCGCTTCTGGTGGCACCGGAGAGACACTTGGGGCCATCATCATCACCGCGATCTACACCAACACCTCTGCCATCTTCACCAACATCTCCATCTGAAGGAAATATGCCCTAGAGGCAATAATAAAGTTATTATTTATTTCCTTATATCATGATAAATGTTTATTATTCATGCTAGAATTGTATTAACCGGAAACATAATACATGTGTGAATACATAGACCAACAGAGTGTCACTAGTATGCCTCTACTTGACTAGCTCGTTAATCAAAGATGGTTATGTTTCCTAACCATGAACAAGGAGTTGTTATTTGATTAACGAGGTCACATCATTAGTAGAATGATCTGATTGACATGACCCATTCCATTAGCTTAGCACCCGATCGTTTAGTATGTTGCTATTGCTTTCTTCATGACTTATACATGTTCCTATAACTATGAGATTATGCAACTCCCGTTTACCGGAGGAACACTTTGGGTACTACCAAACGTCACAACGTAACTGGGTGATTATAAAGGAGTACTATAGGTGTCTCCAATGGTAGATGTTGGGTTGGCGTATTTCGAGATTAGGGTTTGTCACTCCGATTGTCGGAGAGGTATCTCTGGGCCCTCTCGGTAATGCACATCACATAAGCCTTGCAAGCACTGCAACTAATATGTTAGTTGTGAGATGATGTATTACGGAACGAGTAAAGAGACTTGCCGATAACGAGATTGAACTAGGTATTGGATACCGACGATCGAATCTCGGGCAAGTAACATACCGATGACAAAGGGAACAACGTATGTTGTTATGCGGTCTGACCGATAAAGATCTTCGTAGAATCTGTAGGAGCCAATATGGGCATCCAGGTCCCGCTATTGGTTATTGACCGGAGACGTGTCTCGGTCATGTCTACATTGTTCTCGAACCGTAGGGTCCGCACGCTTAACGTTACGATGACAGTTATTATGAGTTTATGCATTTTGATGTACCGAAGGTTGTTCGGAGTCCCGGATGAGATCACGGACATGATGAGGAGTCTCGAAATGGTCGAGACGTAAAGATTGATACATTGGAAGCCTATGTTTGGACATCGGAAGTGTTCCGGGTGAAATCGGGATTTTACCGGAATACCGGGAGGGTTACCGGAACCCCCCGGGAGACTAATGGGCCTATTGGGCCTTAGTGGAAAACAGAAAAGGGAAGCCCACTAGCTGGCTGGCGCCCCCCTCAAGTCCTATTAGTAATAGGATAAGGGGCCGGCCCCCCTTTCTCTCTCTTTCCCCCCCGGGAGTCCTAATTGGATTAGGATTGGGGGGAGGGGTCCTACTCCCGGTGGGAGTAGGACTCCCCTGCGCCTCCCCTCCCTTGGCCGGCCGGCTCCCCTCCTCCAACCTTTATATACGGGGGCAGGGGGCACCCCAAGACACACAACTTGATCCTTGAGATCGTTCCTTAGCCGTGTGCGGTGCCCCCTGCCACCAAATTCCACCTCGATCGTACCGTTGTAGTGCTTAGGCGAAGCCCTGCGTCGGTAGTACATCAAGATCGTCACCACGCCGTCGTGCTGACGGAACTCCTCCCCGAAGCTTTGCTGGATCGGAGCCCGGGGATCGTCATCGAGCTGAACGTGTGCTAAGAACTCGGAGGTGGCGGAGTAACGGTGCTTGGATCGGTCGGATCGGGAAGAAGACGTACGACTACTTCCTCTACGTTGTGTGATCGCTTCCGCAGTCGGTCTGTGTTGGTACGTAGACAACACTCTCCCCTCTCGTTGCTGTGCATCACCATGATCTTGCGTGTGCGTAGGAAAATTCGAAATTACTACGTTCCCCAATAGTGGCATCCGAGCCTAGGTTTTATGGTTTGATGTTATATGCACGAGTAGAACACAAGTGAGTTGTGGGCGATACAAGTCATACTGCCTACCAGCATGTCATACTTTGGTTCGGCGGTATTGTTGGTTGAGACGATCCGGACCAACCTTACGCGTACTCTTATGCGAGACCGATTCCCTCGACGTGCTTTGCACATAGATGGCTTGCGGAAGACTGTCTCTCCAACTTTAGTTGAACCAAGTGTGACTACGCCCGGTCCTTGAGAAGGTTAAAACGGAGTCTATTTGATGAACTATCGTTGTGGTTTTGATGCGTAGGTGAGATGAGTTCTTACTTAAGCCCGTAGCAGCCACGTAAAACTTGCAACAACAAAGTAGAGGACGTCTAACTTGTTTTTGCAGGGTATGTTGTGATGTGATATGGTCAAGGCATGATGCTGATTTTATTGTATGAGATGATCATGTTTTGTAACCAAGTTATCGGCAACTGGCAGGAGCCATATGGTTGTCGCTTTATTGTATGCAATGCAATCGCGATGTAATGCTTTACTAGATTACTAAACGGTAGTAATAGTCCTGGAAGCATAAGATTGGCGAGACGACAACGATGCTACGATGGAGATCAAGGTGTCGCGCCGGTGACGATGGTGATCATGACGGTGCTTCGGAGATGGAGATCACAAGCACAAGATGATGATGACCATATCATATCACTTATATTGATTGCATGTGATGTTTATCCTTTTATGCATCTTATCTTGCTTTGATTGACGGTAGCATTATAAGATGATCTCTCACTAAATTATCAAGAAGTGTTCTCCCTGAGTATGCACCGTTGCCAAAGTTCGTCGTGCCCAGACACCACGTGATGATCGGGTGTGATAAGCTCTACGTCCATCTACAACGGGTGCAAGCCAGTTTTGCACACGCAGAATACTCAGGTTAAACTTGACGAGCCTAGCATATGCAGATATGGCCTCGGAACACAGAGACCGAAAGGTCGAGCGTGAATCATATAGTAGATATGATCAACATGACGATGTTCACCATTGAAAACTACTCCATCTCACGTGATGATCGGTTATGGTTTAGTTGATTTGGATCACGTGATCACTTAGAGGATTAGAGGGATGTCTATCTAAGTGGGAGTTCCTAAGTAATTTGATTAACTGAACTTAAACTTATCATGAACTTAGTACCTGATAGTATCTTGCTTGTTTATGTTGATTGTAGATAGATGGCTCGTGCTGTTGTTCCGTTGAATTTTAATGCGTTCCTTGAGAAAGCAAAGTTGAAAGATGATGGTAGCAATTACACGGACTGGGTCCGCAACCTGAGGATTATCCTCATTGCTGCACAGAAGAATTACATCCTGGAAGCACCGCTGGGTGCCAGGCCTGCTGCTGGAGCAACGCCAGATGTTATGAACGTCTGGCAGAGCAAAGCTGATGACTACTCGATAGTTCAGTGTGCCATGCTTTACGGCTTAGAATCGGGACTTCAACGACGTTTTGAACGTCATGGAGCATATGAGATGTTCCAGGAGTTGAAGTTAATATTTCAAGCAAATGCCCAAATTGAGAGATATGAAGTCTCCAATAAGTTCTATAGCTGCAAGATGGAGGAGAACAGTTCTGTCAGTGAGCATATACTCAAAATGTCTGGGTATAATAATCACTTGATTCAGATGGGAGTTAATCTTCTAGATGATTGCGTCATTGACAGAATTCTCCAATCACTGCCACCAAGCTACAAGAGCTTCGTGATGAACTATAATATGCAAGGGATGAAGAAGACTATTCCCGAGCTCTTCGCAATGCTAAAAGCTGCGGAGGTAGAAATCAAGAAGGAACATCAAGTGTTGATGGTTAGCAAAACCACTAGTTTCAAGAAAAAGGGCAAAGGGAAGAAGAAGGGAAACTTCAAGAAGAACGGCAAGCAAGTTGCTGCTCAGGAGAAGAAACCCAAGTCTGGACCTAAGCC
Source organism: Triticum monococcum (assembly GCA_034509565.1). Taxonomy (NCBI): domain Eukaryota; kingdom Viridiplantae; phylum Streptophyta; class Magnoliopsida; order Poales; family Poaceae; genus Triticum; species Triticum monococcum. The sequence continues at coordinate 21,205,235 of CM067847.1, forward strand.
TGAAACTGAGTGCTTCTACTGCAAGCAGACTGGTCACTGGAAGCGGAACTGCCCCAAGTATTTGGCGGATAAGAAGGATGGCAAAGTGAGCAAAGGTATATGTGATATACATGTTATTGATGTGTACCTTACTAGAGCTCGCAGTAGCACCTGGGTATTTGATACTGGTTCTGTTGCTAATATTTGCAACTCGAAACAGGGACTACGGAATAAGCGGACACTAGCAAAGGACGAGGTGACGATGCGCGTGGGAAACGGTTCCAAAGTCGATGTGATCGCGGTCGGCACGCTACCTCTACATCTACCTTCGGGATTAATATTAGACCTAAATAATTGTTATTTGGTGCCAGCGTTGAGCATGAACATTATATCGGGATCTTGTTTAATGCGAGATGGTTATTCATTTAAATCAGAGAATAATGGTTGTTCTATTTATATGAATAATATCTTTTATGGTCATGCACCTTTGAAGAGTGGTCTATTCTTGTTGAATCTCGAAGATAGTGATACACATATTCATAATGTAGAAGCCAAAAGATGCAAAGTTAATAATGATAGTGCAACCTATTTGTGGCACTGCCGTTTAGGTCATATCGGTGTAAAGCGCATGAAGAAACTCCATACTGATGGGCTTTTGGAACCACTTGATTATGAATCACTTGGTACTTGCGAACCATGCCTCATAGGCAAGATGACTAAAACACCGTTCTCCGGTACTATGGAGAGAGCAACAGATTTGTTGGAAATCATACATTCCGATGTATGTGGTCCGATGAATATTGAGGCTCGTGGCGGATATCGTTATTTTCTCACCTTCACAGATGATTTAAGCAGATATGGGTATATCTACTTAATGAAACATAAGTCTGAAACATTTGAAAAGTTCAAGGAATTTCAGAGTGAAGCTGAAAATCATCGTAACAAGAAAATAAAATTTCTACGATCTGATCGTGGAGGAGAATATTTGAGTTACGAGTTTGGTATACATTTGAAAAATTGTGGAAATAGTTTCGCAACTCACGCCACCCGGAACACCACAGCGTAATGGTGTGTCCGAACGTCGTAATCGTACTTTACTAGATATGGTGCGATCTATGATGTCTCTTACTGATTTACCGCTATCGTTTTGGGGTTATGCTTTAGAGACGGTCGCATTCACGTTAAATAGGGCACCATCAAAATCCGTTGAGACGACGCCTTATGAACTATGGTTTGGCAAGAAACCAAAGTTGTCGTTTCTTAATGTTTGGGGCTGCGATGCTTATGTGAAAAAGCTTCAACCTGTTAAGCTCGAACCCAAAGCGGAGAAATGTGTCTTCATAGGATACCCAAAGGAAACTGTTGGGTATACCTTCTATCACAGATCCGAAGGCAAGACATTCGTTGCTAAGAATGGATCATTTCTAGAGAAGGAGTTTCTCTCGAAAGAAGTGAGTGGGAGGAAAGTAGAACTTGACGAGGTAACTGTACCTGCTCCCTTATTGGAAAATAGCACATCACAGAAAACTGTTTCTGCGACACCTATACCAATCAGTGAGGAAGCTAATGATGATGATCATGAAACTTCAGGGCAAGATTCTACTGAACCACGTAGATCAACCAGAGTGAGATCCGCACCAGAGTGGTACGGTAATCCAGTTCTGGAAGTCATGCTACTAGATCATGATGAACCTACGAACTATGAAGAAGCGATGGTGAGCCCAGATTCCGCAAAGTGGCTTGAGGCCATGAAATCTGAGATGGGATCCATGTATGAGAACAAAGTATGGACTTTGGTTGACTTGCCCGATGATCGGCAAGCAATTGAGAATAAATGGATCTTCAAGAAAAAGACTGACGCTGACGGTAATGTTACTGTCTATAAAGCTCGACTTGTCGCAAAAGGTTTTCGACAAGTTCAAGGGGTTGACTACGATGAGACTTTCTCACCCGTAGCGATGCTTAAGTCCGTCAGAATTATGTTAGCAATTGCCGCATTTTATGATTATGAAATATGGCAGATGGATGTCAAAACTGCATTCCTGAATGGATTTCTGGAAGAAGAGTTGTATATGATACAACCAGAAGGTTTTGTCGATCCAAAAGGAGCTAACAAAGTATGCAAACTCCAGAGATCCATTTATGGACTGGTGCAAGCATCTCGGAGTTGGAATAAACACTTTGATAGTGTGATCAAAGCATTTGGCTTTATACAGACTTTTGGAGAAGCCTGTATTTACAAGAAAGTGAGTGGGAGCTCTGTAGCATTTCTGATATTATATGTGGATGACATATTGCTGATTGGAAATGATATAGAATTTCTGGATAGCATAAAGGGATACTTGAATAAAAGTTTTTCGATGAAAGACCTCGGGGAAGCTGCTTACATATTAGGCATAAAGATCTATAGAGATAGATCAAAACGCTTAATTGGACTTTCACAGAGCACATACCTTGACAAGATTTTGAAGAAGTTCAAAATGGATCAAGCAAAGAAAGGGTTCTTGCCTGTGTTACAAGGTGTGAAGTTGAGTCAAACTCAATGCCCGACCACTGCAGAAGATAGAGAGAAAATGAAAGATGTTCCCTATGCTTCAGCCATAGGCTCTATCATGTATGCAATGCTGTGTACCAGACCTGATGTGTGCCTTGCTATAAGTTTAGCAGGGAGGTACCAAAGTAATCCAGGAGTGGATCACTGGACAGCGGTCAAGAACATCCTGAAATACCTGAAAAGGACTAAGGATATGTTTCTCGTATATGGAGGTGACAAAGAGCTCACCGTAAAAGGTTACGTTGATGCAAGCTTTGACACTGATCCGGACGATTCTAAATCGCAAACCGGATACGTGTTTACTTTAAACGGTGGAGCTGTCAGTTGGTGCAGTTCTAAACAAAGCGTCGTAGCGGGATCTACATGTGAAGCGGAGTACATAGCTGCTTCTGAAGCAGCGAACGAAGGAGTCTGGATGAAGGAGTTCATATCCGATCTAGGTGTCATACCTAGTGCATCGGGTCCAATGAAAATCTTCTGTGACAATACTGGTGCAATTGCCTTGGCAAAGGAATCCAGATTTCACAAAAGAACCAAACACATCAAGAGACGCTTCAACTCCATCCGGGATCTAGTCCAGGTGGGAGACATAGAGATTTGCAAGATACATACGGATCTGAATGTTGCAGACCCGTTGACTAAGCCTCTTCCACGAGCAAAACATGATCAGCACCAAGGCTCCATGGGTGTTAGAATCATTACTGTGTAATCTAGATTATTGACTCTAGTGCAAGTGGGAGACTGAAGGAAATATGCCCTAGAGGCAATAATAAAGTTATTATTTATTTCCTTATATCATGATAAATGTTTATTATTCATGCTAGAATTGTATTAACCGGAAACATAATACATGTGTGAATACATAGACCAACAGAGTGTCACTAGTATGCCTCTACTTGACTAGCTCGTTAATCAAAGATGGTTATGTTTCCTAACCATGAACAAGGAGTTGTTATTTGATTAACGAGGTCACATCATTAGTAGAATGATCTGATTGACATGACCCATTCCATTAGCTTAGCACCCGATCGTTTAGTATGTTGCTATTGCTTTCTTCATGACTTATACATGTTCCTATAACTATGAGATTATGCAACTCCCGTTTACCGGAGGAACACTTTGGGTACTACCAAACGTCACAACGTAACTGGGTGATTATAAAGGAGTACTACAGGTGTCTCCAATGGTAGATGTTGGGTTGGCGTATTTCGAGATTAGGGTTTGTCACTCCGATTGTCGGAGAGGTATCTCTGGGCCCTCTCGGTAATGCACATCACATAAGCCTTGCAAGCACTGCAACTAATATGTTAGTTGTGAGATGATGTATTACGGAACGAGTAAAGAGACTTGCCGGTAACGAGATTGAACTAGGTATTGGATACCGACGATCGAATCTCGGGCAAGTAACATACCGATGACAAAGGGAACAACGTATGTTGTTATGCGGTCTGACCGATAAAGATCTTCGTAGAATATGTAGGAGCCAATATGGGCATCCAGGTCCCGCTATTGGTTATTGACCGGAGACGTGTCTCGGTCATGTCTACATTGTTCTCGAACCGTAGGGTCCGCACGCTTAACGTTACAATGACAGTTATTATGAGTTTATGCATTTTGATGTACCGAAGGTTGTTCGGAGTCCCGGATGAGATCACGGACATGACGAGGAGTCTCGAAATGGTCAAGACGTAAAGATTGATATATTGGAAGCCTATGTTTGGACATCGGAAGTGTTCCGGGTGAAATCGGGATTTTACCGGAATACCGGGAGGGTTACCGGAACCCCCCGGGAGACTAATGGGCCTATTGGGCCTTAGTGGAAAACAGAAAAGGGAAGCCCACTAGCTGGCCGGCGCCCCCCTCAAGTCCTATTAGGAATAGGATAAGGGGCCGGCCCCCCTTTCTCTCTCTTCCCCCCCCCCCCCCGGGAGTCCTAATTGGATTAGGATTTGGGGGGAGGGGTCCTACTCCCGGTGGGAGTAGGACTCCCCTGCGCCTCCCCTCCCTTGGCCGGCCGGCTCCCCTCCTCCAACCTTTATATACGGGGGAAGGGGGCACCCCTAGACACACAACTTGATCCTTGAGATCGTTCCTTAGCCGTGTGCGGTGCCCCCTGCCACCAAATTCCACCTCGATCGTACCGTTGTAGTGCTTAGGCGAAGCCCTGCGTCGGTAGTACATCAAGATCGTCACCATGCCGTCGTGCTGACGGAACTCCTCCCCAAAGCTTTGCTGGATCGGAGCCCGGGGATCGTCATCGAGCTGAACGTGTGCTAAGAACTCGGAGGTGCCGGAGTAACGGTGCTTGGATCGGTCGGATCGGGAAGAAGACGTACGACTACTTCCTCTACGTTGTGTGATCGCTTCCGCAGTCGGTCTGCGTTGGTACGTAGACAACACTCTCCCCTCTCGTTGCTGTGCATCACCATGATCTTGCGTGTGCGTAGGAAAATTCGAAATTACTACGTTCCCCAACACCATCACCTTCCCCCCTCTATCTATAGCGGTCCACTCTCCCGCAACCCGTTGTACCCTCTACTTGAACATGGTGCTTTACGCTTCATATTATTATCCAATGATGTGTTGCCATCCTATGATGTCTGAGTTGATTTTCGTTGTCCTATCAGTGGTTGATGAATTGCTATGACTGATTTAATTTGCTGTGGTTACATTGCTGTCCTTTGGTGCCCATCATATGATTGCGCGCGTGGATCACACCCTAGGGTTAGTTGTATGTTGATAGGACTATGTATTGGAGGGCAAGAGTGATAGAAGCTTCAACCTAGCATAGAAATTGATGCATACAGGATTGAAGGGGGACCAATATACCTTAATGCTATGGTTGGGTTTTAACTTAATGAACATTAGTAGTTGCGGATGCTTGCTAATAGTCAAATCATAAGTGCATAGAATTCCAAGTCAGGGATGACATGCTAGCAGTGGCCTCTCCCACATAATACCTGCTATCGGTCTAGTTAAGTAGTCAATTGCTTAGGGGAAATTTCACAACTCCTACCACCACTTTTCCACACTCCCTATATTTACTTTATTGCTTATTTACTTATAACAGCCCCTACATTTTATTTACGTAATCTTTATTATCTTGCAAACCTATCCAACAACACCTACAAAGTACTTCTAGTTTCATACTTTTTCTAGGTAAAGCAAACGTCAAGCGTGCGTAGAGTTGTATCGGTGGTCGATAGAACTTCAGGGAATATTTGTTCTGCCTTTAGCTCCTCATTGGGTTGGACACTCTTACTTTATTGAAAACTGTTGTGATCCCCTATACTTGTGGGTTATCAATGCCCTAGAGGCAATAATAAAGTTATTATTTATTTCCTTATATCATGATAAATGTTTATTATTCATGCTAGAATTGTATTAACTGGAAACATGATACATGTGTGAATACATAGACAAACAGAGTGTCACTAGTATGCCTCTACTTGACTAGCTCGTTGATCAAAGATGGTTATGTTTCCTGACCATAGGCAAAGAGTTGTCATTTTATTAACAGGTTCACATTATTAGGAGAATGATGTGATTGACTTGACCCATTTCGTTAGCTTAGAACTTGATCGTTTAGTTCGTTGCTATTGCTTTCTTCATGATGTATACATGTTCCTATGACTATGAGATTATGCAACTCCCATTTACCGGAGGAACACTTTGTGTGCTACCAAACGTCACAGTGTAACTGGGTGATTATAAAGGTGCTCTACAGGTGTCTCCGAAGGTACTTGTTGGGTTGGCATATTTCGAGATTAGGATTTGTCACTATGATTGTCGAAGAGGTATCTCTGGGCCCACTCGGTAGTACACATCACTTAAGCCTTGCAAGCACTGCAACTAATGACTTAGTTGCGGAATGATGTGTTACGGAAGGAGTAAAGAGACATGCCGGTAATGAGATTGAACTAGGTATTGAGATACCGACGACCGAATCTCGGGCAAGTAACATACCGATGACAAAGGGAACAACATATGTTGTTATGCGGTTCGACCGATAAAGATCTTCATAGAATATGTAGGAGCCAATATGGGCATCCAGGTTCCGCTATTGGTTATTGACCAGAGAAATGTCTCGGTCATGTCTACATCGTTCTCGAACATGTAGGGTCCGCACGATTAACGTTCGTTGACGATATAGTATTTATGAGTTATGTATGTTGGTAGCCGAATGTTGTTCGGAGTTCCGGATAAGATCACGGACATGAAGAGGAACTCCGGAACGGTCCGGAGATAAAGTTTGATATATGGGATAATAGTGTTTAGTCTTCGGAAGGGTTCAGGAATTCACCAGAAGGGGTTCCGGATGTTTCCAAAAATGTTTGGGTACGAGAACACTTTATTTGGGCCAAAGGGGAAAGCCCACAAGGTTTTTGGAAAGCGCAAAAGGAAGTTCTGTAGAGTCCAGAGGCCAGACGTCAGGGTCCCTGGCGTCTGGGTCTAGACGCCGGGAACCCTGGTGTCTGGCCCTGGAGTCCGAGAAGGACTCTTGCCTTTCGGGTGAAACCGACTTTGTGGAGGCTTTTACTCCATGTTTCAACCCCAAGGCTCAACATATAAATAGAGGGGTAGGGCTAGCACCCAAGACACATCAAGAAACACCAAGCCGTGTGCCGGCTACCCCGTCCCCTCTAGTTTATCCTCCGTCATAGTTTTCGTAGTGCTTAGACGAAGCCCTGCGGAGATTGTTCTTCACCAACACCGTCACCACACCGTCGTGCTGCTGGAAGTCATCTACTACTTTGCCCCTCTTGCTGGATCGAGAAGGCGAGGACGTCATCGAGCTAAACGTGTGCTGAACGCGGAGGTGTCGTACGTTCGGTACTTGATCGGGACGGATCGTGAAGGTGTACGACTACATCAACCACGTTGATAAACGCTTCCGCTTACGGTCTACATGGGTACGTAGATAACACTCTCCCCTCTCATTGCTATGCATCACCATGATCCTGTGTGTGTGTGTAGGAAAATTTTGAAATTACTACGTTCCCCAAAAGTTTCAGTTGCAACATTCACCTCCTCCTCCTCAAACATTAGTGTCACCCTCATAATGCATGGGTGGTTCCTCTTCTGATTCTTCATCTGAATCTTCATCTTCTTTCTCTGCCAATCTCTTCCACTCTATTATCTCTGTGTGTTCAGCTAAAATGTAGTTATCGGTGTCATATGCACCCTCAGAGTCAGAGTAACTCCTATATCCCTCCTCTAAAAATCCCTCTTCCTCCAACATAGCTTTCAGCTTCCCCTTGACATTTCTACTCTCTTGTGTAGGATGTATTGTACTACTGCTACTGCACTGACTCTGAAAAACTACACCATGATCATCAACAACAAGCACAGCAGGCTCACGAATGAATGTTACCCTCACTAACAAAACCTGACTCTAAACTGACAGGTGTTGTTGCCCTCGCTAACAAATTTAGAAGTATTGAATCCTCATACCGCTTCTTTAGTTCTTGCAATTTGATGTTCGTGTCAATCAGATCTAGTCCATGCTCTCTCCCAACTCCTGTTGCAGCTGTATTTCTCATGTGATATAGTTCATCATTAAAATTAAATCCTACTACTATCAACGGTGCATACAGGTTCAGAAATGTGACATCTGAGCTGCAAATCTTCCTATGCAAATTATGCCCAACATCAAAGTGAATCCTAACATCCCATATAGCATCATCTAACCTACAAGCCACCACAAAATTGAAATATTTTCTGTGCTTTAAGAACAGTAACCCTAGCCCTATGATTTGAACAGACAGAAGGAAAAAGGAGGGATTTACAGCACTCCATCCGCTCCACTGTTCCAATGATGGCTTGTGGTTGAGTTGGCAACCACATCTCAGTGAGCCGCAACTCACTAGTAGAAAAAGGGTCAAATGTGAAGCACACATTAGTGCCGGTTTGTATTTGAGCCGGCACTAATGTATACATTAGTGCCGGTTCCAACGGCTAGCCGGGCCGCTTTCATTAGTACCGGTTCGTGGCGAACCTTTAGCACCGGTTCGTGCCACGAACTGGTACTAATGAGAGTGGTGGCAGGATGTTGTCAGAATGGGGCCCCTCCAGCCCCTTTAGTACCGGTTCTTGGCACGAACCGGTACTAAAGGTCGTCCTACATAGACCCTTCGTCCACCAGCACTCTGTTCTTCCCCCTTTCCCCTCTCCCTCTCATCTGTTCTTCCCTTCTTCCTCTCGAGTTCATCACAAAATTTGCCCAAAATTTGTCAAGATTTGAAGGCCCTCATCCATTCAAATGATCACAAAGGTTAGCAACTTTGTCCTTTCATCTCTCATTGCTAGATGAGTTCTTGCATTGGTTTATATAGTGATTAATTTGTGAGTTTAGTAATTTGGGAGGATATATATATGTCCTAGTATTTGATTTATATGCAATTTGAGGTCAAAAATAACACTTAGTTTGCATATGTAGGTGTGGTTTACTTAGTGCCTTCTAAATCTCCATCGTAGCCACCGTCGATCGCCCGCACCGTCCCGTTGCCGGCACCACCTTGTGGTGAGCCTCTTGTTCATGAAATTTTATATAAAAATTGATGTTTGTGTGATTTGGATATATAGTTACTCGTATAATTATCTTACCCGTACGTTGTTTGTTATACATATAGTGCCATGGTTTTGATATCCGTCCCCGTCGGCCCTAGTCCTTGTTATGATTCGGATGTGGTATGTATATTCTCTTTTAAAACTAGTTGCATTTCGTGTTTATGACAAATTATGCCCATCAAGTTGACATAGAAATTTTTTCTAGGAGGTATGTGAACCGGAAATTCCAACCGACCCTATTGCCGAGAGGTTAAATTTAGTTGAAAGAGAAAGCGAGTACTTGAAAGAAAAATTCAAAAGTATTGAGGGGGAGAAGATGGAATTGGAGTTGCATGTTGCCGATGTCGTCGATGATCACAAGATCAAGATGGAGAAAATGCGATTGAAGATTAGAAAGGTTAGAAAATATGCCATCGATAGTGAGGCTTGGTATCATTATGCTGTTGGATCCATTGTTACCTTAGTTGCGATCTTGATCATATTTGTTGTTGCATTTAGATGCTTTAGCTAGAGAGTTATTTGTTTGTTGGATTTAAGTGTTGTATGAACTTTATGTATGAACTTGTATTAATTGTATGAACTTGTATTAATTTGGTCTATTCGGTGTTGTGTAATGAAGATGAGCCGGCAATGGATGTACGATGACCGATGCTCTCCCCAGTTCGTTGAGGGCGTGCATACTTTTCTGCTTGCGGCTGAGGCAAACAAGCGGGCGGATGGTTTTATGCCTTGTCCATGTGCTCGCTGTAAGAATGGTCACAATTACTCTACATCAAGAACCATTCACGTCCACCTGTTTAAGTCCGGTTTCATGCCCCATTATAATGTTTGGACCAAGCACGAAGAAAGAGGGGTTATGATGGAAGACAATGAAGAAGAAGAGGACGACGACAGCTATCCTGGCCATGGGTTCCCTGAATACGATGATACAACAATGGGGGAAGAAGCTGAGCCGGTAATGCGGGAAGAAGCTGAGCCGGCAATGCGGGAAGAAGCTGAAGAAGAGGCATCAGATGAGCCCGTTGATGATCTAGGTCGGGCCATTGCCGATGCAAAGAGAAACTGCGCAAGTGATTTGGAGAAGAAGAAGTTGCAGCGCATGTTAGAGGATCACAAAAAATTGTTGTACCCGAATTGCGTAGGTGACAAGAAAAAGCTGGGCACCACACTGGATTTGCTGCAATGGAAGGCAGAGAATGGTGTATTTGACAAGGGATTTGGAAAGTTGCTGGTAATGATAAAGGATATGCTGCCAAAGGACAACGAATTGCCCGAGAGTACATACGAAGCAAAGAAGGCTGTCTGCCCTCTAGGGTTAGAGGTGCAGAAGATACATGCATGCCCTAATGATTGCATCCTCTACCGCGGTGAGTACGAGGATTTGAACGCTTGCCCGGTATGTGGTGCATTGCGCTATAAGATATGCCGCGATGACCCTGGTGATGTCGAGGGCCGACGCTCCAGGAAGAAGATTCCTGCCAAGGTGATGTGGTATGCTCCTATAATACCACGGTTGAAACGTTTGTTCCAAAACAAAGAGCATGCCAAGGCGATGCGATGGCACAGAGAAGACCGTAAGAAAGACGGAAAGTTGAGAGTACCCGCTGACGGGTTGCAGTGGAGAAAAATCGAAAGAAAGTACGGGAAGGAGTTTGCAGATGATGCAAGGAGCGTATGGTTTGGTCTAAGCGCAGATGGCATTAATCCTTTTGGGGAGCAGAGCAGCAACCATAGCACCTGGCCTGTGACTCTATGTTTATATAACCTTCCTCCTTGGTTGTGCAAGAAGCGGAAGTTCATTATGATGCCAGTGCTCATCCAAGGCCCTAAGCAACCCGGCAACGACATTTATGTGTACCTAAGGCCATTAGTTGAAGAACTCTTACAACTATGGAATGGAACAGGTGTACGTGCGTGGGACGAGCACATGGGGGAAGAATTTGACCTAAAGGCATTGCTGTTCGTGACCATCAATGATTGGCCTGCTCTCAGTAACCTTTCAGGACAGACAAACAAGGGATACCGCGCATGCACGCACTGTTTGGACGATACCAACAGTATATATTTGGCTAATAAGAATGTGTACCTGGGACATCGTCGATTTCTTCCGAGCAGGCATCCCATAAGAAAGAAAGGCAAGCATTTCAAAGGTGAGGCGGGTAACTGGACGAAGCCTCGCCAACCTACTGGTGCTGATGTACATGATATGGTCAAGGATTTGAAGGTGGTCTTTGGAAAGGGTCCTGGTGGACAACCTGTTCCGAATGACGCTGACGGATGCTCACCCATGTGGAAGAAGAAATCTATATTTTGGGACCTGCCCTATTGGAAAGACCTCGAGGTCCGCTCCGCAATCGATGTGATGCACGTGACGAAGAATCTTTGTGTGACCCTGCTTGGCTTCTTGGGCGTGTATGGGAAGACAAAAGATACCCCTGAGGCACGGGAGGACCAGTAACGTATGCACGGAAAAGACGGCATACATCAGGGTCATGCAAGCTACGCTCTTACCAAAGAAGAGAAGGAAATCTTCTTTCAATGCCTGCTCAGTATTAAGGTACCGTCTGGCTTCTCGTCGAATATAAAGGGAATAATAAACATGGCAGAGAAAAAGTTCCAGAACCTAAAGTCTCATGACTGCCACGTGATTATGACGCAACTGCTTCCGGTTGCATTGAGGGGGCTTCTACCGGAAAATGTTCGATTAGCCATTGTGAAGCTATGTGCATTTCTCAATGCAATCTCTCAGAAGGTAATCGATCCAGAAATCATACCAAGGTTACATAATGATTTGGTGCAATGTCTTGTCAGTTTCGAGTTGGTGTTCCCACCATCCTTCTTCAACATCATGACGCACGTCCTAGTTCACCTATGTGAAGAGATTAACGTTTTGGGTCCTGTATTTCTACACAATATGTTCCCCTTTGAGAGGTTCATGGGAGTCTTAAAGAAATATGTTCATAACCGTGCTAGGCCAGAAGGAAGCATCTCCAAGGGCCGTCAAAATGAGGAGGTCATTGAGTTTTGTATTGACTTTATTCCTGACCTTAAGCCGATTGGTGTTCCTGAATCGCGGCATAAGGGCAGGCTGGATGGAAAAGGCACGCTAGGAGGGGAACAAATAATATGTATGGACGGACATTCTCTCACTGAAGCACACTACACAGTTCTACAGAATTCCGCCTTGGTGGCTCCGTATATGGATGAACACAAGAATTTGCTACGCTCCAAACACCCGGAGCGGTCTGAGGACTGGATTACACGTGAACAAACCAGGAGTTTCGCCAGCTGATTGCAAGCACGTACCATGCATGACACCTCTATTGAAGATGACCTGTACTTGCTGTCCCAGTTACCATCTTCAAATATAATGACTTTCAAAGGGTACGAGATAAATGGTAATACATTTTACACGATCGCCCAAGATAAGAAGAGCACCAACCAAAAGAGTGGTGTCCGCTTTGATGCAGAAACCAAGACGGGAAAGGAAACATATTATGGTTATATACAGGACATATGGGAACTTGACTATCGACGTGGTTTGAAGGTCCCTTTGTTTCGGTGCAAATGGTCAATATGACACGAGGCGGGGTAATGGAAGACCCGCAGTACGGAATGACAACAGTGGACCTCAACAATCTTGCGTATGCAGACGAACCATTCGTCCTAGCCAATGATGTGGCACAGGTTTTCTATGTGAGGACATGTCTACCAAGCAAAGAAAAAGAAAAGATAAGGAAGCGAATGCATCATACGATGAGCCAAAGCGGCACATAGTTCTTTCTGGGAAGAGAAACATCGTGGGAGTGGATGACAAGACAGACAAGTCAGAAGATTATGAAAAGTTTAATGAAATTGCTCCATTCACAGTGAATATTGACCCGAGCATCCCGTTAAATGATGAAGATTTTCCATGTCTACGACGCAAAGGGACACACGCGAAGAAAAAGTTGCACACCCAAAGATCTGGGATGTGATCGGCTTAACTATCATCACTTTCTTCTGTGTTTCACACCCAGGAGGGAATCTCTGTAATAGTTTGGGTATCTAGTTATGTGTTTTGGCATTTGAAACGCGAAGAAATTTTATGTGCAAGCAAATTCTTTCATGCATTTACTGATTTTTTCAGCTAAATGACCCTGAAATTGAAAAGCATTTCAAATGAACTCAGAAAAGGATGAAAGTTGGCATGGTATCATAATTTCACCCACATAGCATGTGCAAAAAAGTAGAGAGGGTTACCGCAAAAACTGGATGCACCTCGTGTACAAAATGGACAATCTGTTTCGAAGTATCAGGGTTTCGGACAAAAACTCATCCGTTACAAAGGCATTTCATTTTTTAAATAACTTAAGCATTACCAAATTGAATATAATGACAAAACACACTAATATTAAACATAATAAAAAAGAATCACTAAAAAATGTATTTTTAAAGTTAAGTTATTCACAAACTAGTGATTCACACAAATTTCAAATAATTCAAAATTTAAACTATTCAAATTTAAAAACTAACGGCACTAACTGAAAGTTTCTAAAAACTTTCAAAAATATTCACAAAGAAATTCTAAATACAGAAAAAAACAACTAAAAATAAATAAAACAAAATAAATAAAGCAGAAAAGAAAAAACTAAATGAAAAAAGCCCACCTACCAGGAAACAGCGGCCTGCATACGACTAGAAACCCAACCTGTGGTTGGGCCAGGATGCAGGCCCGCAAGCCCAATAGGCCCCACAGGGCATCGCAGAAGAGGTAGGCCCAGAAGGCCTGCTTAAGAGAGGAGCTCGAGACAGTAGCGGCGGCGGGGCTTATAAGCAGGTGCGAGTGCCCCTCGGCTAGCGAGGTGGGACTAAACTTGTGTGCCCCTCGCCTGGCAGCGTACCCCCCTTTAGTACCGGTTCGTGGCACCAACTGGTACTAAAGGGGGGGCCTTTAGTACCGGTTGGAGCCACCAACCGGTACTAAAGGGGGGTGCTTCCCGCTGCTTGGCCTGGCCAAAACAGGCCTTTAGTACCGGTTGGTGGCACCAACCGGTACTAAAGCTGCCTTCTATATATACATAACTTCGCAAAATTTCATTCTCCCTCTATTTCTTCCCGATCGATCGACGCCGTCGCCGCCCCCGTCCTACGCCACCCCCGTCGCGCGTCGTTGCCCTCATCCCCATCGCCGCCCCATCGCCGTCGCCGCCCTCGTCTTCGTCGCCACCCCGGGCCCGTCCCCGTCGCGCCGTCCCCGCGTCGCTGCCCCGGGCCGTCGCCGTCGCCCCGCTGTGAGCTCTCCCCCTCTAACCCCTCTCCCTCGCCCCCGGTGGCCACCGTGGGCGCCCCCCCCAGCCCATATACACACACAAGCATGCATGATGAACACACACACACACGCACATAGAAGTTGTTTTTCTGTTTTTAGAGTTAGATGCTTAGTGTTTAATTAGTATGGAATAGCATATAGAATTTTGACATATGCAATGCTTAGTGTTAGATGCTTAGTGTTAGATGCTTAGTGTTTTAGTGAGCCCGGATATAATTAGTGTTTAATTAGTATGGAAATTTTTTATATAATGTTGTTTTTCTGTTTTTAATGGATGTATAGAAGTTGTTTTTTCTGTTTTTAGTGTTAGATGCTTAATTAGTATGAAATAGCATATAGAATTTTGACATATGCAATGATAGCATAATTAGTGTTACATTTAATTTGCATATAGTATTTGTTGTCGACGATGCCCGGCCCGCATCCTCCTCGTCGACCCGTTCGCAACGACGTCCTACTTCAGAGGACCCATGTCCGGGACTGGGCTCCGCCGGGCTGGCACTGAGAGGTGCTACCTTCAGGGGCGCGACGCTTGGTGAGGAACCCGGCCCCGGGTCCCGTCGTCGACCCTCATCTCCTTTGGTGGCATTCGCGTGGGCCACTTTCGGTGCGGAGGGAGCCGGCCTCGCCGGAGGTCGTACGTCGCCGTGTCAGGGAGGAGTACGAGCACGTCCATCGCTACATGGCTGCTATGGACGTCAGGTTCTCCAATACCTGGCAGGTTCTTTGGGGAGATCACCCGAGCTATGATCCAGTGATGGTTCCTTCTCTTTGGGTGTCCACCGCCCCCACCTCAGGAACCGCGAGGGGCCTAGATTACTCTGTAGTATTCGATCTGTATTAGCTAGCTAGCTAGCTAGTGATGTATTCGATATATAATATTCGAGATGATTATATCTATTATTCGAGACGACGTATTTGAGATTAAATCTATTATTCGAGACGATGTATTCGAGATTATATCTATTATTCGAGACGATGTATTCGAGATTATATCTATTATTCGAGATTATACTAAATTGTTTTATATTTCTTTTGGCATAGTTAAATAAAAGCTATGGCGGACAATACCGATAGAGAGAGAGAACAGACCATGTTGGATATCATACGCGGGCCAGATGATGATCAGAATGAAGAAGATTTTGACGGCTCCGAATTTCTAAACAACACCGGAGAGGGTGATTTGATATTCGATCATGACGACCGAGAAGATGAAGTCATGAACTACGACGAAGAACATGTTGATCCTGAAATAACAAACTCCAGCGAGGTATATATATTTATATAAGCAGGAATCTGGTGATCATCGCATGTTTTAATATAAATGAGTTGAAGATATATTAACAAATCAATCTTTCTTCTTTCAGCCATCCGGATCGAGCAAATCTTCAGGCAAAAGGACGAAACGAGGCCCGAACAAAAAGTTGAAGGAGGGCGTAAAGTACAATATCGAGGCATTCAAACCTAATGGCGAACCATTAGCGCCTAAGAAGATTGCGGACAAGTTCGTTCGTCAGTGCGGAGTTCTTGTGAAGGACCTACTCCCGATCTCCCTTCAAGAATGGAGAAAGCCAGCAAAGCCACGTCCAGATGTTACTTTTGTCGACGAGAATCAAAAAAACTGCTTTGGGATACTCTCATGGAACATTTCACCCTACCAGATAATATCACAGAAGTAGATGTGCAGAAAGTCAAGGACGCTGCTTTTAGGAAGATGGCGGTTGCATTCAAGAACCACAAGAGAATGACGTGGGAGAAGTACGTCAAGGGAGGAAGGAAGACTCCAGTATTCAAGGGGATACTAGAGAATCAAAGTGCTCATTGGGACGATTTCGTGAAATTCAAGGATTCAGAATTAGCTAAGGAACGGTCGAGAATAAACAAGGCCAATGCCGAAAAAAAGGATAAGTTCCATAAGCTGGGGCCAGCTGGCTACGCGGTGGCAATGCCAAAGTGGGATAAGTCTGAGAAAGAGATGGAGGATGCAAGTGTCACTCCGGTTACTAAGAACTGGCCCCCCAGGTGCAGGACTTGGTTCTATGCGCATGGGGGGGAGTTGGACCCGAAGACAGGCAATTTTTCGAGGAAGGCATGTCTGAACGGAGCCGACGATGCGCTACTTGTTGCAATAGAAGAGGCTCGATCGGGGGTGTTCCAGCCCAACAGAGAGAACGACGAGCTTACGCGTGCCCTGGGAAATCCTGAACACCAGGGAAGAACACGAGGCAAGAGCGCTATTCCGTGGTATGAGGGGTTTTCGGACTGGAACGCGGACTACAGAACCCGTGCGAGAAAGAAGATTGCGGAGGACAAGAAGAGGAAGATGGAGGAGGAGCAGAGGAAGCGGGGCTATGAACGCCTTCAAGGCCTAGAAGCAAGTCAAGCGGAATTGGCAGCTAAATTCCAGCGGCAGCAGGAGCAGATCGACTCACTTAGCCAGCAAAGGGGGTCTCAGCAGCTGCAGCACAGCTAGCGGATGATCCAGCCTTGGATACCACCGCCCCATCCATGCTGAAAAGCAGCGTGGGTTCCGCCCCGGGCGACGCAGTAGTGCTGGATAGATACCCCGTGGATGACATCACGGAGAACACTAACTGCGAGCTACACTTCAAAATGAAGAACATATCCATGAAGGTGGCGGACGCCGTTGCTTTTTCAAATTCCCCCGAGGCAACCTTCCATTGCAACCCGATTCCAGCGGGCTATGCTCGTGTCTTGGTTGATGAGGTGGCGGACCAATATTCGGGGCTAGAGCTTGACATTCCTGGAGGTGACGAGGAGCACACACTCGGAGATGCCAAACATCGTATCATTCTATGGAGAAAGGATTGCATCATTTTTCGAAGGCCACCGACACCGCGTCACCCGACTCCTCGTCGAAGTCCGCCACCGAGTCAGCAGACTCCCGCTCCTCCAAGTCCACCAACGCGTGAGGCCACTCCTCCTCCTCCAAGTCCGGCAAAGTGTCAGGCCACTCCTCCTCCATGTCCGACACAGCGTCAGACGTCCACTCCTCCTCCAAGTCCGGCATAGCTTCAGGCCACTCCTCCTCGTCCAACTCAGCCCCGTCAGTCGTCTCCGCCGCCTCAGCAATCGCAGAAGAGACACCCCACAGCTATGGTGCGTAGCGGTACGAGTCGAGGTCATAGTACAGGAAGTACAGGCGGAGGCAAGCGATATAAATATGGTCCAAACCTCAGTACTCCTCTTCCTGTGAGGGTTTACGATAGGACCGAGGAGCAAACCAATGCCATAGTGCGGGCAGAAGTCGACGCCCATTTTGGATTGAAACCGCCACCGCCGCCAAGGGAGAAAGTGCCTATGGAAGTAGTTGACCACTTCATTCGTATGGCTCAACCACCAGCTCCTAAGCCTGTTGACTCAGACTATGAGCGCCACATCAAGAAGTTACATCGACAACGTCTACAGAAGGAGGTGAGCTCGAGCTCGAGCAAACAACAAGCAGTTGTCAAAAAATGCAGGAAAACCGTTGCCCAGCTGGGAAAACAGGCGGCGCAATCGATCCCCCCGCTTCTTGTGCCGCCAACAACACGTGACAGTACGCGCGCCCAATATTATTGTGGCCAAACAGTTTACGTTCCTGAGGTGGGCGATGTGGTAATAACCCAGGAGCATATAATGCAGGCTGAAGAACTCAAGATCACTGTTGGACAACTCCTCGAGATCGAGGACATGCCTCCGATTAGAGAGGAAGAAATAAAACAGAAATTTGTCCGGGGCCAACCTTTGGTCGAGCCAGAAGATGTCAAGAAGCTCCCAACGAGAATGTATGAATTTCATCAAAGGTACATGGACATTAGCAAGAGATCCGATCGAGAGTCCCTCATGGTGTATGTCAAGAAGGATGATTACTACCATGAGAAAGCTGTGGCCGTTGAGTATTCTGAACTGTTTCAGTTATACAATCAAGACGCACTCGACAAATCTATCGTCAGTTGCTATTGTCTGTAAGTGATTTCTTTCTGTAATTTAAGTCTCAAGCTAGTTGTAGTGATCCTTTTGATCAATCATTACATGTAATTATCCACACTATATTCTTTTCTGTGGTATTATGCAGGATGAAGATGTATGAAATGAGAAAAGGTGGACGCTATGGCATTGGGTTCATTGACCCAAACACCGTTAATCAATACAGATGGAAATTAGATCCATATTATGAAAAAGAGGTAGAGGACAGCATGCTAGAGTTCTTCAAGCGCCTCAAATACAATGAAGATATACTACTTCCTTACAACTTCGAGTGAGTCACACTTTCTTGTACTACAAATTCTCTGTTTTTGCCTACTAGCTAGCTATATGTATTTGCTTACATAAGCCCGCTTAATTAAGACATGCAAACGTGTGTGCATGCAGATTTCACTGGATCTTGTGTATCATTAAAGTTGACGCCGGAACAGTTGAAATACTGGACTCGCTACTCACAGCAAAAGGTGACTACAACATCTTGTATGGGATAGTCAACAGGTAATTTCAATCATTATTTATAACTACATATCTCGGCCTATTTAGTTCGTCATTTCATGATATGAACTATTTAATAACCCCTTTATTCATTTTCTTTGTCGGCGGGCAGGGCTTGGGCAAGGTTCATCAGCGTCACGGAAGGCAAATGGAAACCACAGCTGAAATGGTTTCGATCCAAGGCAAGTAATTAAGTAGTACTAGCTAGCTAGCTAGCTGCCATCTCTTTAATTATCATGCTTGATTAATTATTATCTGATCAAATTAAATTCCATTCTCGTAATAAAGGCCTGGAAGCAGGCGCAGGGGACTGATCTGTGTGCATACTGTGTTTGCGAGAACATTCGCATGATGGCGTCCGAAAGGAGCAGATCTCAAACACAGGAATGGGTACGCTTGTCAGAACACTATTCACAATTTTTACACCATTATTGATATCTAGTCACACAACTAATACACATGCATATTGATCTCCTTCTTAACAGTTCAAAGAGGTGCGGGACAAGCTCCTACCAATGGAGCGCGTAGAAGCACTTCAAGAGGAAATAGCGGGATTTTTGCTCGACCAGGTCATAAATCCGAAGGGAGAATACTATTACCCGCTACCGCCCCATCGACCAAGTCATGAACCACTTCCAATTGTCATCGTGCTCCGAAGGCACCAACCAGGCTAATGCCACTGGCTCCGAAGGCAACATATGCATATGTAGGAGAAATTGTATATAGCTATACATGTGTGTATGTGTGAATTAATATGGTGGTTTGTGAGACATGATTGATGATATATATATGATTGGTTCTACTAGAAATTCTATATATATATATATATGCATAACATGTACAATGTGTAGTACCGTAAAATATCAGCAAACGAAAAAGAATTAAAATGGAAAACACAAAATTAAATGAAAAAAATCATAAAACCAAAAACCCCCCAAACCATTTAGTACCGGTTGGTTTTACCAACCGGTACTAAAGGGCTCCCGGCCCCCGGAGCTGGCTCGTGCCACGTGGTACCCCTTTAGCACCGGTTCGTGCTGAACCGGTACTAAAGGGGGCGCCTATAGTGCCGAAATAATAGTGTCAGTTCCTAAACCGGTACTAAAGGGCCCTACGAACCGGTGCTATTGCCCGGTTTTCTACTAGTGACCATTGCTCCAAGGACAGGGGCGCCTCCTCCTCCTCTGCCTCGTCGTCGGTGGAGTTGGACGACCTGGAGCAGTCCAGCCCCACGTGGTCATCACTCCCAAGGCCGCGAAGGTCATCGTAGCCTCCCATGACACCGCCGCCGCCAGGGGTCACCACAGCCATCGCCTGAGATCCACGGGGAGAGAGGAGATGGAGAAGGGGAGAAGGAAGGCTAGGGTTCGTCTGGTGGGATCCGGCTTGGTTCGACCGAGCCCGCTAAGACCGACCGTGCCGACTCAGGGTGGACACGGTCCGGGCCGGTCCGGTCCCTGACCGAGCCGCCGTTTTGACCAGCCGCCGGCAGACTGGATCGGACCAGACCGACCAGCTGAGCGGTCCTGATATCAGGGCTCGGACCGACCGCGCTACAGCCCGGGCTGGACCGAGAGGACAGGCCGTGGTCACCGTCGATGAGGGCACAACGCGCGAGGGGTTGCTGGACAGCGTAGGAGGAGGTGTAGGGCGCTCGATGGTCCAGATCGGCGATAGTGTACACCTGGAAGCGACAGGACGCGGTGGGCGCCGGCCGGCGGGCGCCATTGTTAGCCATGAAACTGCGCGTGTTTCCTCCCTAGCAGTTTTTCTCTCCCATGCAAGTATTGTAGGGCGTGCATGAGCCCACGATTTTTTGTGTGCGGGCCTTGCCGTGATTAACGGATCAAATATGACGTAAAGTTAGAGGGTGTTTGTTTCCAAGGACTTATTGGTTTAGGGACTTAAAAAAGTCCTTATAAGTCCCATCTAAACCAAACAGGAGGGACTTATAGGGACTTAAAATGGGCATTTGGGACTTATGAAATAAGACTCTCAAGGAGGGACTTATAGGGACTTATAGTTGTAGTATGGTCTTATAGAGACTTATAAGTCCCAGGAACCAAATAGGTAGGGACTTTTTAAGGACTTGGGACTTATAAGTTGGAATTAAAAAAAGTCCTAGGACTTATGAACCAAACAGGGCCTTAGTCGTGGGATGGCGCCGTGATTATAGGATCGAGCCTGTTTCTGTCGTTCTTTTTCTTTTTAGTAGTGATATATTCCTAAGAATGATTTTTATGTAAACTTATGTACCAATTGAATTGGATTGCTTCTGTTAGCTAAAATCGTGGGGCAGTTATTACAATCCAAACAAAGATATCACGTATAGATTTGGTAAGCAAGTCACGTAGGAATAGAATGTTCCTTTTGTTTTCTGTTCGACTTGATAAAAGGAAACGGAAGCATGGGATGGTCGCATGATTAAAGGATTCTCTCGTTAGTCGCTAGTAAAAGGAACCGGAAGCGAAGGGTTAGTCAAGAATGGCGCCGCGATTATCGGATCGAACGCCGGCACTATCGTTCTTTATATTCTCTGTCTAACTGAATACAAGGAAAAAAAGTCAGCGCGTGATCTGGGTCTTCTTGTACCTCTTGCCCCTGTTCCTGTGTCAATTGTGTGAGTGAGTACTTGATTCCCATGAACAGCGCCAGGTGGGACACGTCCAGGGCGTCGCCGGTGGCCGCGACGAAGAAGAACGGCATGCATCTTCGGTCCGCTCGGTCGGACCAGGCAAAGACCGGACAGGACCGAGAAAATTTCAGGCTGAAGTTTAGTAACCGAACCAAACAAATTCTTCAGCGGGCCAGGACCGGACGGTCCGGTCCTGAACGGGCCACCAGCGGACTGAAAAGCTCGATCGCTCTGTCCAGCTTGAGCGCCGACCTCGTCCAACTGAGCGCACCGGGCACGGGCCGATTGGCCAGCGTGTCGTCTGACAGGTCGGGCCGCGCAGTCAGATACATGGTCAATACAGAGTTATATGCCTGTCAATCTTTTTTGTAACGATTAGACCGAATAGTGGTACTGAACTATGACATACACGAGCAATAGTATTGACTCGTTACAACGTGCGCAAGTGTAATATCTCCTTGCAATTAACTCGACAGGAGGAGATGGCGTGTGTCACGGCGGCAGGCGGCGTGGTGTTCAAATACGGCGGGGTGCTTCGCGTACAGGGGATGCTTGCCAAGACGCACGCGCTAGGTACATTCTCACACGATTGCCCTTCCGATCCATGCACCCAGCTGGCATGCGTGTTGTGTTACTACTTACTAGCAAACAAGCCACCTTCCTGAATTTGTTTGCTACTGGTCAATGTCTCTGTTGATTGTCATTAGCCTATATGTTGCCTTTCGCCATTAATTCGACCAAAGCTGCTGGCGTGTCGTTTTGTTTTTAACCACTACGTTTTGTTGTTCTCATTAGCATTGCCTATATATTGAACAGAGAGAGAGAGGATAGTTTTTCTTTCAGAAATGATATGTAGCGAACGTCAGATTTCTGGCTCCTCCCAGAGAACGGCTCTAGGGCCGTTAGATCAAGTGCACCAATCTTGATGCACGCTAAGTTGCCAGGTCAGAAAAAAAAAATCTTTCGGTCTTGAGTTGTCTTCGTGGGAACGCTTGTAGATGAAATTGACGTGCCCAGCCGATGCCAACTCATCTCTATTCCTTATCCATTCACAACCATGGTGAGGAGCTCCTGCCGGAGGTGGGCACGAGCACGATACTCCTCTGCTTCAGGCTTGGGCCTTGCTGCATACTCCCCATAGGCCACTGCTCATCTTTCCCATAGGTCAGGCCTTCTTACATAAAGACAAAAAAAACATATACATGCAAATATAATCAAAAAGGAACATTTCTTTTTTGCGTCCATGTGTGACCTTCTAATGGAAAAAGCTAATTAAAACATTGCCTTGCATTTTACTACCAAGAAAGGATGTAGAAGGTGGGGTCTATCCTACTTTTTAAGGAAACAATTGAAACATAGTAGGTTCACTGATATAAATAAAATTGTAGAATGCCCGATTATGTTAAATACATACACATCACATGGTACCAGGATGTACCAATGGGCACAATTCATTTCTAATTTTTGAATCATGCTTCCATAGCACCAACAGATGGGGCCACTCAGGACAATATGTAGTGAATTGGTTTATTTATTGTAGTTGCGTCCTATTATCTCATCAAATACTGCGTTGGGCTATCTTCTAACAGTCTTGCCTTTAAATATCATATTTGGTAAACCATGAATTCGAACCCATTAATAGTCTTACCTTTAGCAAGGATGTTATTATGTATTGTTGCATTATCATTCATGTCAAATTGATAGTTCAGATTCCTTTTATTTGACATTGTTGTTTTTTGATAAAATCTTTCATGAGTGGGTACTTACTTGGTCTTGATGGATATATGAGAGTCGAATTCCTGATTAATCCCCAAAAGAAAATTACATAAATTCCATTTTTACTCTCTGGAAAGCTTATTCATTTCCACAACAAGTTGATTTTTCTTTAGTATATATTTGTATTAATGCTTAAGGTATTACATCTTTTTAAACAATGGCCTATACTCATAGGGCACACGCTCCTCAAGCCTGAAGTGATATGTGAGCCGGAGATTACCATATCTGCGAGGTCAGAGGATGATGATTTCATGATCCTTGCAAGTGATGGATTGTCACCCCGTGGCAACGCACGGGCTCTTTTGCTAGTAAGGTGAAAATGAGAAGCAGGCAGTAAACTGAGGCGCGCGAGGGTACGTAGCACGAACAAGTAACCCCCCTTGGTTTCTGAGCGAGAGAGCTTCGTCCTCTGGGTCCTCCTCCTCCTCTTCTACGCTCTTTCGATTGTTCGTTTCGGTCTTCCTCCTTCAGTTTCTTCCCTTTCTATCTCTAGGCAGGTTGCTTGTTAGGGGGATGCTCTGCTGCTTCGGCACCCCCGCGCGCCCTGCTCAACCTGCTCCTCTTCCGCGTGACCAGTCCGTAGTGATGGCCAGCAACAGCGCCAACAACTTTCCCGCGGCCGGCGAGGGGGGAGCCGACCGTGCCTTGGGCTCCCAGCAACGCCGCGTACGCCGCCGCTGCCGCCGTTCCGCCCAGGTCGCCGAAGAAAGGGAGGGTCCCGGCGTGGTACTTGCCTCCCGGTGGCGCGGAGCGTACGGGGCGGCTGGGATGTTGGGGAGCTACCGGACGATCATGGAGGACAAGGTGTCGCTGCACCCGTCCTTCTTTACTTGGGTTGACGGCTCGCGCATGCACTTCTTCGCCGTCTTTGACGGCCACGGTGGCCCCGAGGTAACCTAACCGCAGATCCCCTATCTTACTCGTGCCAACTACACCTCGACTCTACACGTTTGAGCGTTGTGGTGCAGGTGTCTGCGCTGTGCAGGGACCATATGCACGCAATCCTGGCGGACGAGCTGGCCCGCGCGGCCTCAGCCTACAGAAAGGAGGGCCAGCAGGATGAAGAGGCGGAGGATCGCGCCTGGAAGGCCGCACTGACACGAAGCTTCTCACGGGCGGACGAGCTCGGGGCGTCGGGGGTGCCCCAGGGCACCATAGGTGGGTCCACGGCCGTGGTGGCGCTCTTGGTCCGCGGTCGCATCATCGTGGCCAACTGCGGCGACTCCCGCGCCGTGCTCTGCCGCGCCGGCCGCGCCGTCCCGCTCTCCGATGACAACAGGGTGAGATTTTGTGCGTCATGTGTATGTAGGAGTGTTGCTCTCCTTTGGTCGGCCAGACAAATGTTAGTTTGATGTGTGGATGCAGCTGGACCGACCGGAGGAGATGGCGCGTGTCACGGCGGCGGGCGGCGTGGTGTTCAACTACGGCGGGGTGCTTCGCGTGCAGGGGATCCTTGCCAAGACGCGCGCGTTAGGTACATTCTCACTCGTTTGCCCTTCCGATCCATGCACCCAGCTGGCATGCGTGTTGTGTTACTACTTACTACTCCCTCCGTTCCTAAATATAAGTCTTTGAAGAGATTTCACTATGGATCACATACGGAGCAAAATGAGTGAATCTATACTCTAAAATGCATCTAGATACATCCGTATGTGGTCCATAGTGAAATCTCTACAAAGACTTATATTTAGGAACGGAGGGAGTAGCAAACAAGCCACCTTCCTGAATTTGTTTGCTACTGGCCAGTGTCTGTTGATTGTCATTAGCCTATATGTTGCCTTTCGCCATTAATTCGACCAAAGCTACTGGCGTGCCGTTTTGTTTTTAAGCACCACGTTTTGTTGTTCTCATTAGCATTGCCTATATATTGAACAGAGAGTGAGAGGATAGTTTTTCTTTCAGAAATTATATGCAGGGAACGTCAGATTTCAGGCTCCTCCCAGAGAACGACTCTAGGGCCGCTAGATCGAGTGCACCAATATTGATGCACGCTAAGTTGCCACTTCAGAAAAAAAATTGTTCGCTCTTGAGTTGTCTACGTGGGAACGATCGTAGACGAAATAGACATGCCCAGCCAATGTCCACTTATCTCTATTCCTCATCCATTCACAACCATGGGGAGGAGCTCCAGCAGGAAGTGGAGGCGACCACGATACTCCTCACTGGTCACCTCCAACTTCGGGCTCGGGCCCGTCTTCATTCTCCCCATAGGTCAGGCCACTGCTCATCATATTTATTTGGTCACATGTGTTTCACATTCGCATCCCTCCCGAAACATCAGTGTACAAGGAAATGACTGTATAAGGAAAAAAAATAGCCTTCTTACATAAAGACAAAAAAACATCCAGACAAATATAATTAAAAAGAAACTATTCTTTTTAGCCTCCATGTGTGACCTTCTAATGGAAAAAGCCAATTAAAACATTGCCTTGCAATTTACTAACAAGGAAGGTGTGTAGAAGGCGGGGTTTATCCTACTTTTTAAAGAAACAATTGAAACATAGTACCTTCATTGATAAAAATAAAATTATAGAATCCCTGATTATGTTAAATACATACACATCATAGGGTACCAGGATGTTCCAATGGGCACAATTCTTTTGTAATTTCTGAAGAATGCTTCCATAGCACCAGCGGATACAGATCGGGCCACTCGTGATAATATGTAGTGAATTGGTGTATTTTTTGTAGTTGCATCCTATTAACTGATCAAATACTGCATTGAGCTATCATTTAACAGTCTCGCCTTTAACAAACATATTTGGTAAACCATGAATTTGAACCCATTAATAGTCTTACCTTTAGCAAGGATAATTTATTATGTATTGATGCATTACCATTGATGTCAAATTGATAGTTTAGATTCCCTTTATTTGAACATTGTTGTTTTCTGATAAAATATTTCATGAGTGGGTACTTACTTGGTCTTGATGGATATAAGAGAGTTGATTTCTTGATTAATCCCCAAAAGAAAATTACATAAATTCCAATTTTACTTTTTTGGAAAGCTTATTCATTTCTACAACAAGTTGATTTTTCTTTAGTATATATTTGTATTGATGCTTAAGGTACTAAATCCCATTAAACAATGAACTATACTCATAGGGCACACGCTCCTCAAGCCTGAAGTGATATGTGAGCCCGAGATTACCATAACTGCGAGGTCGGAGGATGATGATTTCATGATCCTTGCAAGTGATGGACTGTGGGATGTGATGTCAAACCAGGTGGCCTGCAGCGCTGCCTGGAAATGCTTAGACAATAAGAGCACCAATGCTGGCGCAGTGGTTGGCCACGAGGAAGAGGTTCAGTGTATACGCGCTGCGTTCGTGCTCACGGATCTTGCCTTCCGCATGCATAGCTGAGATGACATATGTGTGGTTGTGATTGATCTGAAGATGAGGGGTTAGCTACAAAGATCAGATCACCATCTCTATAAGTTACAACTTTGACCTGATTGGAAGTCAGCTCTATGCAATGTTGGCAAAGCAAAAGCTCTATTTTGAGATCTTAGCTCTCTAGCTAGTTGGTTGGTTTTATGTTCAATAAAAAAGAGTCTGCAGAATAACTGGTAATATGGATGGATAAAGAATTGCCATGGAGAGAAAATAGAGTGTGATTGTGTGGAATAAAAAGACATTTATAAATGAATGCAAGGATGATTGGAAATGCAGTTGAAATTTATGTTTCCTGTATATTGTCCCCATTATTTTTCTTAAGCTAGCATTGTGATTTGCACTCTGAATCGTTATTAGGGCAAGGCAAGTGTTGGGTTCCATTGCTATTAAAAATTTAGTGTTTGCATATGGTTGACACTTGAGGGATGCAAGGTAGGATGCTGGAAAGCTGCAGTGCAAAGCAGCCAAAAAGAAATGCTTTCCAAGAGAAGATGATATTGGTCGCGATCGGGTAACATGTGTGTAGATAATGTGATATATTGGCAGCCTCAACCTACCTATCCACCTATACTACGGATCACCCCTACTCCTCCACACTTTCCCCTCAACAGAACGTGGAGCCATCGCCATAGCCAAGCCAACCGTCCTTACTAGGTCATCGATGATGTCACCTTTGCCAGGGTTGACTCGACCGTCGACAACTCCTAGCTCACAAATGTGGAGTTCCTTGCTAAGGTGATGAGGCAGCAGCAGAGCACAACCTTGGTATACCAAAAGGTATAGCATCCTCTAAATCTTTACTTTCATTTCTTGGTGTTCATATTTCTTCTAAGTTAAATAATACCATAATTTCTATGGTAATAATGATGATTAAGCGTGCTTCGGTGTCGCGGTCCATAAGCATTTGGAGATAGACTGAACTGAGATTTTTCCTAAGTGTTCAGGCTCCCGACCTCACCCCGAAATCGAGGTGGGAACTGGCATCCGTCTATGACATTCTACTCTCCTACCTAGTTAGTGTGGTGATAGAGGTGGGATTGGATGACATGAGACATGGATCTATGCTATGTGACCAAAAAATGGTTTCCTGTGAATCTAAGTCCCATTCTCCAAAAGGAAACAAAAGCTGCCTAAGAAGGCACCTAGTTGGAAGAATTCCGAAAGAAGATGGGACTATCAAAGGTGGGTGCAGCATTATGAGTTGTATTCTCATCATAAGTCAAATAGAATATTTATCTCCATAAGTTTCAACTATATATAGGTGCATCATGATATTCATCACAACAATCATCAAAGTCATTAAAAAGGAAATATTTATCTAATGGGTTCAAAGGATTATGTATTACAGTATTATAGTTTTCATCCTCCGATAAGAATAGAGGGTAATGAAACATAGGTGGTGTTAAAGAGTTACTATCATCACTGAGAGAGGTGGACACAGATACCTAATTCACTCTCCCTCTGTTTATTAAACACTGTTGTGGCACCTCTGCTAAGAGCAACCGGTTTAACTTGCATTGCGAGCCCAGATATCACGTCTTCTGGCAATACACAACAACTTGTTACGGAAAACAACCGGTTTATTGATCTCAACATAGGTTCGATGATACATAAGGAAGCGAGGCCAAGCAGCACACACGGTGCTGCTGCACTTATGTACATTATTTAGTAGATAGATCATGGGCCTCGATAACAGCGATACATCTATGCGGCAGCGGAACGACGACGTAGAAGAACTCCATGTCACAGGGACACTGTTGGGACACTGCCTAGATTGCGGTGAATGAAACAACTTCGACTACTGGTACGGCTTCTCCTGGAACTCGCATGACAAACCAGGTGAGTACTTTCAATGTACTCGCAAGCTCACAGCTTGCAAAACAAATATGACAAACAATAACAAGACATTTAATCAGGTTGAATGCATGAACATGGAATGGAAATGATGAAGTGTACGTGATATCTCATCATGGTCACGCGGACCAGCTTACCATTTTGGTTACCATGTAACCGCAGTCACTAGCTTACCACCGTGATCCTCACTTGATCACCTTCGGTGTTACCTCGATGACCATCACGTGGTCATCAACCATAACATGTGCCTTTACAATGTCATTGGTGTGTAGGTTAATTATTTCTGTTGACCCATGATGTGACCTACTACGACATGTGTCTATAACCGAGGACGCGGCTATCGATAAACTATACACTATGCAGAGGATAGTACAATGTACCCGCACCACAGAACCCATGGCCTCGTGTTGCCATTCGGGTGGACCAACGACGCTCCTACAAAACCATTCTATTGCATGACACTCTCCCAGCCACTCCGACAAACTCCCCTTTGGGCTAAGTCATGGCTGGCCCCGGATGCTACTAAAGAAAAGCGGAACAGGGACAATGGTACCAAACAACTATGGGCACACAAGATTATGCCTGCGTACCGGGCCAGGGTAGCACAAGCGCATAACCTTCCCTAGTTGGAGGCACCAGCGAGAGGCATGACAGTAGATCGAATTAGGGCATCCCCAAAGTCAAATGTGGTTGCACCGGTGAAAGGATTGATATGGTTGACTAGAGGGGGGGGGGGGGGGTGAATAGGTGTAACGCCCTCGATGCGGCTATGTCTCCCACGTGTCGAGGCACGACTTAGAGACATAGGCGCATTGAAAGCAATGTCGCAAGTCGGGAATCATTACACAACCCAAGTACATATATAATATAAAGGGGAATAATAGCATAGTTGGCTTACACTCACCACGTCACATCAAAGTACATAAATAACATCCATCATACAATCACTCATGGCCCGACTACGGCGCCAAAATAGAAAAGACCCCCAACAAGCGACTAGGCCCTAAATCTAACCCCGAATAGGCATCCCTACTGATCATCAGGAAACGACACATAGTAACGCTGAGAGTCCTCGTCGTACTCCCACTTCAGCTCGAGCGCACCATCCGGAGAGGTATCATCGGTCCCTGCATCTGGTGTAATAGTAATCTGTGAGCCACAGAGGACTCAGCAATCTCGCACCCTCGCGATCAAGACTATTTAAGCTTAATAGGTAGGAAAG
This sequence comes from Triticum monococcum, assembly GCA_034509565.1. Classification (NCBI taxonomy): domain Eukaryota; kingdom Viridiplantae; phylum Streptophyta; class Magnoliopsida; order Poales; family Poaceae; genus Triticum; species Triticum monococcum. Next base: position 21,235,016 of record CM067847.1, read on the forward strand.
GGGTAATGTAAGTGGAGCTGCAGCAAGCGACTAGCATATATGGTGGCTAACTTATTCGCAAAGGAGAGCGAGAAAAGGAGGCAAAGAACGCGCAGAAAACTATATAGAGCAGCCTACGCAATCATAACTCCAACGCCGTGTCCACTTCCCGGACTCCGCCGAGAAGAGGCCATCACGGCAACACACTTAGTTGATTCATTTTAATTATTTAAGGTTCAAGTTATCTACAACCGGACATTAACAAATTCGCATCTGCCCATAACCGCGGGCACGGCTTTCGAAAGATCAATCGCTGCAGGGGGGTCCCAACTTAGCCCATAACAAGCTCTCATGGTCAACGAAGGAATAGACCTCCACCCAGGACCCACCGATCAGACTCGGTATCCCGGTACAACATGATGATTCGACAGGTCAAAACTAGTCCAGCAACACCGCCCGAATGTGCCGACAAATCCCGATAGGAGCTGCACATATCTCTTTCTCAGGGCACACTCAGATTGTCCTAGGTACGGGTAGGCCAGCCCAGAGTTGCCCCTGGTGGCCACCGGCAGCTGACAGTTGGACCAACACTCAGAGGATCACTGGCCCGGGGGGGTTAAAACAAGATGACCCTCGGGCTCCGGAAACCCAAGGGAAAGAAAAGGGTTAGGTGGCAAATGGTAAAACCAATGTTGGGCATTGCTGGAAAAGCTTTAATCAAGGCGAACTATCAAGGGGTTCCCATTATAGCCCAACCGCGTAAGGGACGCAACAATCCGGGAACATAACACCGATATGACGGAAACTAGGGCGGCAAGAGTGGAACAAAACACTAGGCGAGAGGCCGAGCCTTCCACCCTTTACCAAGTATATAGATCAATAAGATAACGTAGCAATATAATGATATCCCAACAAGTAAATAAGTGTTGCAACAAGGAACGGCTCCAATCTTCACCTGCAACTAACAACGCTATAAGAAGGGCTGAGCAAAGCGGTAACATAGCCAATCAATGGTTTGCTAGGACAAAGGTGGGTTAGAGGCTCAATCATGGCAATTGGGAGGCTGGCAAGCAAGTGGTAGGCATCGTAGCATTGGCAAGCAAAAGAGCGAGCAAACTAGCATAGCAAAGATAGTAGTGATTTCGAGGGTATGATCATCTTGCCTCCACAGTTGTCAGAGTTGACTGGATCCTCAAAAGCAAACTCAACGGGCTCCTCGTTAGCGAACTCGTCTCCCGGCTTTACCCAACAACACAAACAAGCAACAAGGATACAATCAACCACGGGCAAGGGCAACCAATAAGATGCGAAGATGATATGCTATGCGGGATGCGATGCGGGATGCAAAATGCAAGACGTGACAGGAAATGCATGAACCTGGCCTCAACTTGGAAAACAAAGTGTGCCACTGGATAGAGGGGAAGAAATCCCCTGAAAACGATATAAAAATCATGGCAATCAGAGCAATGGTTTGGAAATGGCAAGCGTTTTACTAAACGAACCGATCTGCGATTTACAGCAAGTAGGCTCCTAAATGCAACAAAATGAACATGCTACAGCCACCAAACATGAAAACAAATTGCATGGCAGTGATGTACTCAAGAAGCTTAACAAATCACCAGGACTGGGGCATAGGCAAATTCATCCATTAAGGGCTTCAAACAAGCATGGCAAAACTGAATAAGCAAAACAGATTTCAGACTTGGCGAAATTAACGCTAGTCTGAAATTTCAGACCACGATGCTCTCTTCGGAGCAGCAAAACAACATAAAGAAAAAACCTGAACATGGCAAGTAAGAGCTTGGCATGGAGCTACTCAACAAGCTTAACAAAACACCCAAAATGACCTGGGGCCAAAAGGGTTCACAAAATAATCTACCGAGCACACGAACATCGATGAAACACAATCAGTTTTCAGACTGTGAAAACTGGGACATGCTGAAATATAACTCACGGAGGCATGTAAACGTGCTCGATGCTCTCACTACGGTGCAAGTCATGGCAAGGCAAGCATATATCCATAAAGAAGGCACAAAATGCTAGCTAGACACGGCAAGAACAATGGCATATCATGCATGGATCACTAGCAATAGCTCCGGCAAAATCGCAAAAGAGTTCACGATCTGCCCAAAACAACAACTATGCAAAAGTTGAGCTCGATTGAGTCAACCTAGGGTGCCCCAACATAACAAGTAAAGACATGGATGGATTAAGCACAACAAGCATAACAAATCACTCTTACTGATCATCCTCAAAAGAGGCACGGATCACTAGGAAACAAGCTGGACATATAGCATCGCGAACTAAAACATCCCAGACTTAGTGATTTTCACTAAGTCCCTGAAATCAGCAAACTCAGGTACCCCTCTTTGCAAGCTTGCACAAGACAACACACAAATCCTAAAAATGCATGGGAGGCACCCCTGGAAAGAAGACAATATTCTTAACAATTCATCCCAAAGGGGCACAGGCATATCATGCACACAATAATCATGGCAAAAATGACAAAAGTCTATGTAGGGCTAACGGATCTGCAATTTAACTCATGATGCCTCCTTCCAACAGCATTTTGGGCACCAAGATGACCTCAAATGCAAATGATGCAATGGAATGAAATGATGTACTCGTCGAGACGAAGATTTTGATATATCATATGCCCAAATCGGAGCTACGGATGCAAAGATATGGCAGGTCAAAGTATGCATAAAAAAAGAAGGAATTAGGGTTTCGGGGGAGAGGGGTCAACCAGATCCAGATCCTGAATTACTGTTCACGGCGGCGGCACGCGAACCGAGGAGTTCGCCAGGAAACACTATTCACGGCCGGGACTTGAGCTCGCCGGCGAGGGAAGAAGGTGGCCGGGGCGGACTTGGCGGCGCACGCCGGCGCGGGAGGCGGCGGCGGGACGGCGGACGTCGACGGAGGGCTCCGACGCCGAGGCCGGCGAGGAGGCGCGGCGGGCTTCCGGCGACGGGGCGGCGATGGCGCGGGGCGCGGGCCACCGGAGAGCAGGAAGACGGCGGCGGGACGAGGCGGGCGCCCGCGGCCTCGGTCGGGCGGCGATGCGGGCCGGGGGGGCCCGGCCTGGGCTGCGGCGGGCCCGCGCGGGTGGCAGGACGGCGAAGTGGGCGCGGCGCCCCGCCCACTCAGCAGGCGACACGTGGCGGCGGCGGGCGCGGACGGACACGTCTGTCGGCGGGAGAAGTGTCCGGCGGCGCGTGGATCTGAGATTCTTTTTTTTAGGAGGAGGACGGGGAGAATCTGAGATTTGGAATGGGGGGGGTGTATATATAGGCATAGAGGGAGCTAGGAGAGTCCAAATGAGGTGCGGTTTTCGCCCACACGATCATGATCGAACGACCGAGACGATGGAGCAGAGTTTGGTGGGTTTTCGGCCAAATTGGAGGGGTGTTGGGCTGCACACACACGAGGCCTTTTCGGTCCCTCGGTTAACCGTTGGAGTATCAAACGAAGTCCAAATGACCCGAAACTTGACAGGCGGTCTACCGGTAGTAAACCGAGGCCGCATGGCAAGTCTCGGTCCAATCCAGAAATGGTTAACCCCCACACATGAAAGAAAGCTAGAAATGGCCACCAGAGGAGAACGAAGCGCCGGAATGCAAAACGGACAACGGGGAAAATGCTCGAATGCATGAGATGAACATGTATGCAAATGCAATGCACGTGACGACATGATATGAGATGCCCGAAAACATAAACCACACACGGAGACAAAGACCCGAACCCGAGAATTAGATATAACTTAATGCCGGAAATGGCAAGAGTTGGAGTACAATTCGGGAAAGTTACATATGGGGCGTTACAATAGGCAACTAACAATTTTTAGCTTTTCTTCATCAAATTAAATTTGCATAAAAGTAGGTTGTTTAGATGTGCAACTAGGTTACAACCTATATGATGCAACGACAACGAACATACAAGCAAGCAAGAGAAGTAACACTAATAAACTTTCACAAGTAAATTTAAGAGATAACCAAGAGTGGACCCGGTCAAGACGAGGATGTGTTACCGAAGTTCCTTCTTTTTGAGGGGAAGTACGTCTCCGTTAGAGCGGTGTGGAGGCACAATGCTCCCCAAGAAGCCACTAGGGCCACCGTATTCTCCTCACGCCCTCACACAATGCGAGATGCCGCGATTCCACCATTGGTGCCCTTGGAGGCGGCGACGTGACCTTTACAAACAAGGTTGGGGCAAACTCCGGAACTCAATCGGAGGCTCCCAACAACACCACGAAGCTTCATCACAATGGACTATGGCTCCATGGTGACCTCAACCGTCTAGGGTGCTCAAACACCCAAGAGTAACAAGATCCGCTAGGGACTGGTGGTGGAATCAAATTTCTCTTGGTGGAAATGTAGATCGGGGCCTTCTCAACCACTCCCGAGCAAGTATGATTGGCTAGGGAGAGAGATCGGGCAAAATGAAGCTTGGAGCATTAATGGAGCTTATGGGGGAAGAGGTAAGTCAACGAGGAAGAAGGAGACCCCCTTTTATACAAAAGGACACCATCCAACCGTTACCCCCATAACAGCCCCACAGAGGGCGGTACTACCGCAGGGGGCAGTGGTACTACCGCTCCCCCTTACGGTACTACCGCCCAGCCTGGGAGGGTATGAAGAAAGAGGAGGGACTGGCCCAGCGCGGTACTGCCACGGTGGTAGGGCGGTACTACCGCTCTCGAGCGATACTACCGCACCTACTACCGCTGCAAGTGCCGCTCAACCCGACACGAGAAGCGCCCCCCTCGAGTCAAGGCGGTAGTGGCCCGGTACCGCAGCGGTACTGCCGCTGAGGACCCTCAAGCGGTACTACCGCTAGGCACCGCGGTACTACTGCTAGGGCCAAAGACTGCCCAAATGGCGGAGAATCAAACCTCCAATGACGCGGGAAGGCCCGGAGGGTGTGAAACGAAAGTGTACATGATTATTCCACCCTAGCCTTACCAAAGCGGACCCCCTCTTGATAGTACGGTGACTCCTACGAAACTAGTCCACCAACAAGAAACGAAAGAGCTACACCGTCTTGAAAAACACTTCCGGGGAAAGAAATCGTCTCGAGCCAATGGATGAATCTCTGAAATGCTCAAAGCACATGGTTAGTTCGCAAATATGTTGTCATCAATCACCGAAACTACATCGAGAGAGATATGCCTTAACAACCGGGAAACTAGATTCGGTGGCACCATGACTCGATCAACAACATGTTCAAGTAGAATAATCATCATGTTTAAGTTGAATAAAAATAACTCGAGTCATAGTATGCCATGAAATGCACATGTAACCAAATAACAAAGATGAATGCATCAACATAAGTGTGAGCATATAAAGTAAGTACCATTGCACAAACTAACAAGATAGCAGGTATTCTACTATAAAGACATAGCATGGACAGAATAGTAGCACAGGTTAAATCATTCAGATTACATGAATGCAATAATATGAATTTAGTTCAAGTAAAATCATTGCTACTGCAATGCCATTCTTGCAACTGATTGATGTGGCTTGCCTTAATTTAGAGGAGGGTCAAAGAACTCCTAGTCCTCTTCAAGGCAATTAGAACCTTCTGAAAAATAATTAAAGTGCAAAAAGAAGATGTCACATAAAGCCTTTTATTGCACCAGAAAATATCTATAGCAAAGAAAATTCTCAAATTTGGCATGCAGAAAGATGAGCTCATAACAAAACTGTTGCAAAAAGAATCAAGTCATTTGGACTTATAGTTTAGGAAATAGTTCTGGTCAAAGTTAGGGTCAAATATATGAGTTTAAACTGAAAAATTAAATATACCAGAAGGGGCCACGTTGAAGGCGTATTCTCTGAATACGCCTCGACTCGTACCCCTTCGGGCAAGGGAGAGAGAGACTAACGGGTGGGACCCCGTGTTAGGTTTGAGAGAGAGAGAGAGAGAGGGAGGGAGGGAGGGAGGGAGGGAGGGAAACAGAGATGGCGGCTCTGCCGCCGGTGGTTCTCCGGCGAGGGGTCCATGACGACTGCCAATGAGGAGCGGAATGGGTAGAGCACAATGTGACAAACACGCTCGTACCCGAGGTGAGGGCAAAGGTGGTCGGAGGGCGTCGGGACGGTTGTCTCCGAAGACGGCGGGTGGCGGAGCTCGTCGGACTTGGCGATTCCGGCGGAGTCCCGATGAACTAGGACGATTGTCGGGCTCTGGAGGACCCCCCGAACTCAACGAAGGAGGATGACTGGGTCAAGGGACACTGGAGCGAGTGGACGGCCGAGGGAGATCCGCGGCCAACTCCAGTGAGGATCGGCAGCAGGAGGCCTTCCCGGCCTTGCCATGCTGGCTAGCTGCTCAATTTGTGGCCAGAGGGGGAGGGTTGGATGGCTAGAAGTGCTCGGGACTAGCCGTATTTATAGGCGGCGAGGAGACCGAGCTCGAGTCCACTTGAGAGGGTTCTGGAGAGGAGAGGGGGGGGGGGGAGAGGGGCTTGTATCGACGGGATAGATCACTAGGACTCCGCCAAACACAGTGGAGGGGAGCGGCCAAGCAACAGGGCATGTATGGGTTTGTGAAGGAAGTGCAGGTCCTGTTGCTCCGTAAACCTCAAAACTTCTCATGCTCTCGAAGGAGGCCATCGAATGACACGTGCCAGCCTCGGGGTGTGATCCACTTCAAGGGAGCATTGCCACCGTCACCGAGCTGTAAACCACTGCCGGACTTGCCATGGGCTCATTGTTTGGCTCTTGGCATATAAAGCATCTGCTGAGTATGTTTCACACACAGTCTCAATAAATGCATGTGTTTGCCGCGCAACATCTATTGCCGAGTTTGTCTCTCGGCTTAGTTCACTTTGCCGAGTGCCCATATTTTGGCTCTCGGTGAAGAGCCAAGCACTCTCCTTAGGGTGAATTTTCAGTAGTGCCTTTTGCATGTGATCCTAATATGGGTACGCTAGGGGGCCGGCAGAGTACAAGGACATCAAAATATTAAAGTGTTGGTAAATTAAGGGCATCGGAAATAAGGCCCATGAAAACTAGTCAGTAAAACTGGGTGAGAAATAAATAATAATAAATAGTAAAAATAAATGCTATGAAAATTTATTTTAAACCAATTTTGCATAAATGGTCTGAGGTGCAAAAATTCTACAAAAATGTAAGCCTAGTGCTTTCATCTGACACACGGCTTGACTGCTCCATTGTTGACATGTGACAGATATCTTTGCTGACAAGGAGCTACAAGCCGAGTGCTTTTTGCAGTAGATACCGCATGCTGCCTTTAAGCCGAGATCTGTTTTGTTGCACTCGGCTTACAGGGTGCTATAAGTTGTGTGCTTCGTAGTTGCCAGGTGTTTTCTTGCCTGGACTCGGCTTAAAGGAACATAAGCTGACTCGGCTTAAAGTATCAACCATGAACGAGCTCCTCTCCTCGGTGACCTCAGCAGCAGCCGGCCTTGTACGACCAGCTATCACCCGTCAACACAGGTGGTTGCTGCTGTGGCTGACTCCTGTGCTACTATTTCCTTTTTTTTTTTTGAGACAAAGGTGCTACTATTTGCTGGTCCAATGAACATGGTTTCTGATCCCAAAACAGTCCCTTTCTTCTTCTTCTGTTTTGTTGCTCCGGATGATTATTGTTTGTCTGTTTACTCTTTATAAAAAAATGTTTGCTTATTCAAAAAATGTTCAAAATTTTGAAAACAAATGGTCGGAAAATAAAAAAAGATGATTTTTAAACAACCATTTATTAAAAATTATAAATGAAATTCAAAAAAACATTGCCAATTCAAAAATTGTTCATGAATGGAAAAATATCCTAAAAGTTCAGAAACTGGCCTTGACATACAAATAGTTTATTCATTCTTAAAATGGTCGCTGATTCAAAGAATGATCATGTATTTCAAAAAATGATTGTTAAATAAAAAATGTGATCGTTAAATCAAAAGAATGTTTGTGAATTTCAGAAATTTTTCCACCAATTTCCAAAAAAAAATCATCCATTCTAGAGATGTTTGCTAGTTCAAGAAAATTGTTAAAAAATTATTCACAATTTTACAAATTTTTTGCAAAGAGAATTATTCATGAATTCAATAAATATTCTTAATTTTGTAAAAAAAGTGTGCATGAATTTGAAAAATGTTCACGATTTCAAATATGTTCACGAGTTGAAAAAATGTTTGTGATTTCACAAAATTGAGAGTTGTGCATGAATTTTAAAAATGTTCACGATTTAAAATATGTTCACGAGTTGAAAAAATGATTGTGATTTCACAAAATTGAGAGTGATAGTCAATCTCGGTGATGCAACGAAATGAGATCATGGCCATTGGAGATTATGACTTTTTTTCTAACGTTTCATCGCACGGACCCTTTTGCTAGTATTTTTAAAAAGTATTATGCGGGTTGATTAACCCACATATCATGAGGTTTCCTGTAAAAGCAAAAACTTAACTTAAAACTGACCTGCGAGTTGATTATAGAAAGCATCAAGGGGTTTTCAAAAAATCTGACTTAAAACTGAACTGCGGGTTGATTATCCGAAGCATCATGTTTTTAAAAAAAGTGAAAATCTAACTTAAAACAGGACCACGGGTTGATTATAAGAAATATCAGGGGATTGCCTAAAATTGTAGATTCTAGCCTTCGGTGGTTTGATCCGGTGACGAGACACTTGAGTGTGGCTCCCTTCCTGAAGGTGTTGCTGTTGAAGAACTCGTCGTCCATGTGATGCCATGAGATAGTTGGTGTGGTGCCATGATCGCTTTGATTTCTTTTTGTTTCTCGCCTATGCATAGATTCAGTCTAATATTATATGACTTTGCTATTTGCTAACATGTTTTTTAGTGCATACGTTGGTATTGGCTGTTAAACCGAATATTGTAACATGTGTGTGTGTGTGTGTGTGTGTGTGTGTGTGTGTTTTGGTAGCTGTAATATGGTAGGATTTCTCCTGTTTGGTCTCTATCTTTGTATAGAGCTAACGTGGAGATCAAGTTTGGAAAGTCCTACCAAAGCTTGTAACCTGTACATACATATATACACGCACGCGTCCCTGCCCCAAGGCACACGCTTCCCCCCAGCTTTTCAAAGTCAAAAGAAAATCATATGGTACTGTTAATCGCTACGTACAAAGCACGTCTGGTAGCTAAGGGTTTTAAGGAGAGGTATGGCGTTGATTATGAAGATACTTTTAACCCTGTTGTCAAAGCTGCCACTATTCGCATTGTTTTGTCTATTGTCGTGGCAAGAAACTGGACTATGAGACAACTAGAAATGCAAAATGCGTTTCTTCATGATGTTCTGGAAAAAGAGGTCTATATGAGACAGCCTCCTGGATATGAAAACTCTGTCCATCCAGGTTATGTGTGTAAACTGGATAAACATCTATACGGGCTGAAACAAGCTCCTCATGCATGGTAGTCTAGGCTATGCTCCAAATTACATGGTCTTAGCTTTACTCCCTTGAAGGCAGATAGCTCCTTGTTCTTTTATTCCAAGAATGGAATTATCATCTTTATGCTTATTTATGTTGATGATATCATTATATCTAGCTCCTCAGATCAGGCTATTGATGCACTGCTCCAAGATCTGCGTCAGGATTTTGCACTAAAAGATTTGGGGTCTCTTCATTATTTTTTTGGTATAGAGGTTAAACATAGGTCACAAGGTGTCATTCTCTCCCAAGAAAAATATATGGATGTGTTGAAGCGTGTTGGTATGGTGGACTGTAAACTTGTTACTACACCACTTTCCACCTCCGAAAAAGTTAACCTTGTCAGATGGAGATCCCCTTGGTGGAGAGGATGCCACTTGGTACAGGAGCATTGTTGGCGTATTACAGTATGTCACCTTGACTAGGCCGCATATTCTCTTTCAGTGAATAAGGTTTGCCAGTTCATGCATGCTCCTACTACAATTCATTGGACGGTTGTTAAACGCATACTTAGATATGTCAAGTATACCGTGGCTCTAGGACTCAAACTTGTTAAATCAGAATCTACACTTGTTAGTGCCTTTTCTGATGCAGATTGGATGGGTTGTCCAGATGATAGAAGATCCACCATCGGTTTTGCTGCTTTTATTGGTTGTAAACTTGTAATCTTGTCTCCTGGAGTGCAAGGAAGCAAGCAACTGTATCTAGATCAAGTACTAAGGCGGAATATAAATCCGTAGCTAATGCCACGGATGAGGTCATATGCGTACAAAGTTTGATTACAAAACTTGGGATCAGTCATCCAAAGGCTGCTATGCTATGGTGTGACAATCTTGGTGCTACATATTTATCTGCTAATTCAGTGTTTCATACTAGGAACAAGCATATTGAGGTGGACTATCATTTCGTTCGTGAAAGGGTAGCTAACAAGCTATTAAATATCAGATTTGTACCCACCGGTGATCAAGTCGCGGATGGGTTCACGAAACCACTTTCTGTTCGACAACTAGAGGTATTCAGATGCAATCTCAACTTAGATAAGTTATGATTGAAGGAGGGTGTTAAACTGAATATTGTAACATGTGTGCGTGTGTTGTTTTGGAAGTTGTAATAAGATAGGATTTCTCCTGTTTGGTCTATATCCTTGTATATGGAACTAACGTGGAGATCAAGTTTGGAAAGTCCTACCAAACCTTGTAACCTGTACGTACATATATACACACACGTGTCCCTGCTTCAAGGCACACGCTTCCTCCAAGCTTTAACATTAGCTATGTGGATCCTAGCTATGGAGAGGCCGGATTTGTTTACATTATGTTTGTATACGCTTTATCTTAAGCCAATAGAATTCACTCTTTATCGGAAATATACGGATTGTTGGTTAGATCAAATCCACCCAGGAGCACCACGTACGTCTACGTGCAAAGCTAACTCAAACAAACAGACTAGCAGCTTGATCGCTTCATGCTTTAACTGATTTATTGTATGGATCTTGGACGAAAACTCACGTCAATTTGGCAAACGGAAGAACCGAACAGGAAGACTTTTTTTACGGCCAAAGGCCCGTGTCAAACCTTTTCTTTTGCTTCCTTTTGTTTGGCACAATGTTTACAGGGGTATGTATAACGATATATATCAGCTAGCCAACACAAGCTAGGCCAATGCCGGCTTGAGGATGTAGGCGTCGTCTATGGGGCCTCCCTTATCGGCGTCGGTGCATCTCATCGATTGGTGGCCCCGCGGCACCGACGGAGTGCATCGTATCTCTGAAAAAGAAGGCGCCTTAACAATCGTTCGGTAATCGTACTCGATTCTGCCGCAGAAGTTTGTGTACAAATTGTGCCCGTACGTGCGTAAAACGAATCCGTGTGGAACGTGGCAACGTGTAGTTCCGAGTCCAGCAAACCTAAACAAAGTAGGAGACTTGCTTGGGTGGGGCCCCTGTTCGTTATATAGTCGTCCGCCCCAAACCATCAACGAAAAAGAAGGCTCGTCGACTGCTCTTTTTTCTCGCTCTAACGTGTCTAGCAAAGCAATGACGGGCAAGGAGGAGGAGGTTTCGATGGACAGGAGGCGGAGCTCGTCATCGAGCAGGGTGCGGATGTATCAATCGCCCCTGCAGCACAGTCTTCAGGTGGAAACAAGGGCAAAGTTCGGCTGTCGAAAGCTGAGATCAGGGGCATAATTGCCCTCAGGCCGGAGCAACACCCCAGCGCCGATTACCTGGACGATCTGGCAGAGTATTTTCCTCCAGAGTGGATCGAGGAATGGAAGCGTACCCACGCCTACAGTGCAAAGCTTTTCAAGAAGCTGGACGACGACTTCGAGGTGTACCGGCAGGAGGTCATCGCGTCTGTGAAGGAGAAGGGCTACTTCGAGGTCGACGAAGACTTCATCGCCAACAGGAAAAGAGACAATGAGTTGAGTCTGGAACTACGAGAATTCTTTCGCCTATTCCCGCCAAGTATTGTGCTACCCCGGAGGACAGGATAAGGGATGCAGACGGTTATATTCCCTATGTTCCTTTTTTTTCAAAAAAGGGACTTCCCAGCCTCTGCATCAGAATGATGCATATGACCATCTTATTAACCAAATAAAGAAGTGCCAACAAGGTTCCAAAGTCTCCAAAAATAATGAATAGCAAAGAAAGCTCACATAGAGCTAAAAAGAGGCTAGAAACATCAACTAGCCATGAATAGACGCCACAACCGGCTGGCTAAAGCTAGGTAGGTAAACTAAATATCTATCCTATTACATGACCGCCATCCAAACCGGTTGAAGATATTCCGAGCTACCATCTTCCAACGGAAAGATTCAGTAACCAAATGCTCCCTGGCCTCCGTCGGGATGAGTAGCGACCACGAACGGATCAATGCCGTAGTTCGGAATATAACCTGCAAAAATTGGATACATGATATTCTGTTAAAAACCAAATCATTTCTGCAAGTCCAGATAGTCCACAGCAAAGCGCAAACTCCAACCCGAATGTGTCTCGCTAAGTCAGACTCAATCCCATTAAGCCATGTCCCAAATAACGTGTTAACAGAATTCGGTTGATTGATATTAAAAGCAATGTGGACTGTTTGCCAAAGCACTTTGGCCAACGGGCAATCAAAAAAGGTGCTTGATTGTCTCATCCCGATCACAGAAACTACACCTAGTAGGTCCTGTCCAATTAGGCTTTTGTCAAGTTGTTCTTGGTTAAAATAACTTGTTTATGCACAAACCACATAAACACTTTAATTTTCAAAGGAACTTTGACATCCCAAACATGCTTGGAGGTAGGAATGGAGTTCGAATTAATAACATCAATATAGATTCATTTAACAGTGAATACTTCAGACTTAGTCAATTTCCAGCGTAATTCATTGGGTTGTTGAGAAAGCTGGACCTCCCTCAGTCTCCTAACTAGACGGAGCCATTCTTCCCAACGATTGCCAGCTAGCGTCCGCCGGAACCGAATATTAAGGGGGATAGATTGAAATACCAATGCGACAAACACCTCTCGTCGTTGAACGATACGATACAAAGACGGATATTGAATGGCCAAGGGTGTCTCGCCGAGCCAAGTATCCTCCCAGAAACGTGTACTAGTGCCGTTTCCAATAACAAACGTCATCCTATTAAACAGAGATTGTTTGACTTTCATCAGACCTTTCCAGAAAGGTGAATCTGTCGTCCTGACTGTAACTTGGGACAGAAATTTTGTCTGGAGGTACTTGCCATGAAGGATTTGAGCCCATATGGCATCATTCTCCGTAGAGAGCTTCCACAGCCACTTGCTAAGAAGGCATCCGTTCTTAACTTCTAGGTTCTCAATACCGAGGCCCCCTTGGTCTTTCGGTGTACACATGATATCCCATTTAGCGAGCCGATATTTTCTTTTAAACTCATCACCCTGCCAAAAGAAACGCGATCGATAGAAGTCCAGTCTCTTTCTAACACCAACTGGTACCTCAAAGAACGATAGGAGAAACATAGGCATGCTCGTGAGCACCGAATTTATTAGGATTAATCGGCCTCCGTAGGACATGAGCTTACCCTTCCGGCACTTCCACTCTCTGTTTGTCAGCCTACGATGGTGGATGGGAATACCTAGCTAAGAGAAGGGTAACTCTCCCAATTCGCACCCAAACAATTGCCTATAAGCCTCCTGTTCGTCTTTGGCTCTACCAAAACAAAACAGCTCGCTCTTATGAAAGTTGATCTTTAACCCGGTCAATTGTTCAAATAGGCATAACACAAGCTTCATATTTCTCGCCTTGGCAAAGTCATGCTCCATAAAGATAATTGTATCATCAGCGTACTTGACCATGTTCCTTAGCCCTTTGAGATACACCTCCATCAACAAGACGAGGTATCAAACCACCTACTTGACCATGTTCCTTAGCCCTTCCTATCAAAATTGCTAACATATCCACCACAATGTTAAACAAGATAGGGGACATCGGATCTCCTTGTCTTAGGCCTTTATGTGTCTAAAGGTAATGACCTATGTCATCATTAACTTTAATTCCCACACTACCTTTTTACGTAAATGATTCAACCTGGCGGCGCCAAGCTTCATCAAATCCTTTCATATGCAATGACTGTTGGAGGAATGGCCATTTGACCTTATCGTACGCTTTCTCGAAATCCACCTTAAAAATTACTCAATATAACTTTCTCGAGTGGATTTCATGGAGCGTTTCATGCAAGACGACTACCCCTTCAAGGATATTTCTGTCCAGCATGAAAGCAGTTTGGGACTGTTGTACCACAGAATGCGCAATCTGTGTGAGCCTATTAGTCCCGACCTTGGTGAAAATTTTGAAACTAACATTGAGGAGACAGATCTGCCTGAATTGCTAAATTCTCACAGCCTCCGTTTTCTTAGGAAGCAGTGTGATAGTTCCAAAATTCAAGTGAAATAATTGAAGCTGTCCAGCGAACAGATCATTGAACATAGGTAGCAAATCCCCCTTAATAATGTGCCAGCACTTTTTATAGAACTTGGCCGGGAATCCATCCAGACCGGGAGCCTTATTGTTTTTCATCTGTGCAATAGCATCAAACACCTCCTTCTCTGAGAACGGGGCAACCAGAATATCATTCTCGGCAGCTGATAACCGAGGCACATCCTCAGTCCTGGACTCGTCGAGGGACACACAATTATCCTCCGGAGGTCCAAATAACTGCTTATAATACTCGGTAATATATGTTTTTAGGTTATCCTGTCCTAAAATAGTGCCCTCATCTTCTTCAAGCTGAAATATACGCTTCTTTTTGTGCTTACCATTAGCTATCAAATGAAAGAATTGAGTATTCGCGTCCCCTTGGAATACTTTGCGGACTTTAGCACGCAAAGCCCACTTCAATTCAACCACTTCTCCGCCTCAGTTTTGACCTGAAGCTCAGCTGGCAGTAAAATCGTGGATTCGGCCTTTATGTCCAGGGCCTGTATAAGAGAAAGGAGTCTATCCTTTTCAATTTTATACACACCACTGAGGTGCTTAGCCCAACCCCGCAAGAAACTTCTCAACTGCCTTATCTTATTCTGCCAACGCTCGATCGCAGTCATGCCTCCTGCACCTCTATTCCATTCCCTGGCAATCATGTCCAAGAACCCCTCGCATTCGAACCATGACATCTCGAAAGAAAAGGTGTTCTTGTTACCCACGTGGTTCGGCTCCCCTTAGTCTACGAACAAGGGTGTGTGATCGGATATTCCCCTCGAGAGAGCTTGCACTGTAACCAGAGGGAACTTTTGTTCCCACTCCACGCTCGCAAGAACTCGATCAAGTTTTTCATAAGTTGGGTTTGGTAGAGCATTAGCCCAGGTAAACTTTCTACCAGAAAGCTCTATCTCCCTTAGATCCAAGCTTTCAATAATGGTATTGAACATAAACGACCATCTGCCGTCAAAGTTATCATTGTTCTTCTCCTCTCTCCTCCTGATGATATTGAAATCACCTCCAACTAAAATTGGAAGCTGTTCTCACCCACAGATTCGAGCAAGGTCCGCCAGAAACTCCGGTTTATGCTCAGGCTGTGCGGCACCATAAACCGCCACCAAAGCCCAATTAAAACCATCTATCTGAGACCTGACTCGAAACTTCATCGCAAAGTCGCCCATCACTACACTTCGGACATCAAGCGAATCGCATCTCACACCGAGTAAGATACCACCCGAACTTCCTCGCGGAGGGAGGCAATGCCAATCGAAATTAATACCACCCACAAGAGAAGGTAGAAACTGGGGCGCAAAGTTGTCTCTACCAGTTTCCGATAGAGCAATGAAATCTAAGCGCTGCTCTAAAGATGTCTCGGCAAGGAACCTTCTTTTAGCCAAGTCCATCAGACCTCTGCTATTCCAAAAGATTCCTCTCATATTTTATCATGGAATTTTATAGTGGTTTGAATCCTAGAACTCCTGCGAACTGCGGAATCGGGATAGATCTTCTGTTTCCACTTATGCTTTGGTTTACTAGGCTCTATCGCCCGGTCCTCAAAACCGGGTTCACTTATACTACTAGCATCATTCTCTAGGGGTACATCATCTTCCTCAGAGTCATGATTGGGGGGTGCTAGATCCGCACACAGATTATCGAGCACTCTAACCCCTAACGCATCAATCTCATCATCATTCATTGGTTTAACCGCTACAAGATTACGAATAGTCTCTAAGGCACGTTCCACCTCAAAATCTAATAGATCATTCACCGAATTCGTAATCTCACTATCCGTGGCACCTAGTGAAACTCCTAATTGGATTGCATTGTTTATAATCTCCTCATTAGAAAAATGCAATAAGGAATTAGTTATGTTGACGGACATACCAGAAGATGATGCAGCCTCCTGAAGCTTGGCGGCCCTCATAGCGCACCGCTGCTGCATATCATCCACCTCCGGGAGGTCGTTTATGCCAGGACTCATCCGTCTCCCCGTCGAGACAGGGCCCGGGATCCCGCCAAATGCGACAACCTCCTCCCTAGTAAAACCTGGCACTGAGTCCCTCAAAGGGTCAACCGAGGTTACCAGGGAAGGCGGCTGCGAGCTCCCGAGCCCCTCAGACAAGTGCCCCACACCGGGGACCCCGGCCACGGGAATGAGCGAAGAGCGGATGACGGGGGCCGCCTGCTCCCACCCTCCTCCCACCCCACCCGCCGGATCAAACGGATGAGCCGTCGGCGAAGGAGAGACGGTCCTCCTGACCGTTGGGGAAGAAGGAGGAGCCAGGGTCTCCTGCCCCAGCGCCCCCCCAATGCAGCTGCTGTCGCGGGTGTTGCCGCCACCACCGGAGTAGCAGGAGCCAAGGCCGTCTGCCTCGGGCTCCCTCTCCCAGCACAGGCCGACCCCCTCGGGGCCGGCGTCACTGACGCCACCGGGATCGGGATAGGGAGGGGAGAAGGCGACGCCACCTGCCCCGAACCCCCTCCCCCATGCCCCACCTCGCCCGCAGTCGCCGACACCGAAGTCGCGTCCACGTGAGACGCCAAGACAAGAGAAGCACCCTCTGGCCTCCCCTCCGCAGCTCCAACCAATGTCCTTGCCGACCGTCCAGCAAAAGATCCAGCATCCCCCTCAAACTCCAACAAAGGGAGCGTGCGCTCAAAAATATCATCAGAATCTACCCGGTCACTCCAGAGTCTGGGAGGTGCCGAGGCTGGCTCAAAAGACCCAAAACACAGCGTAGTCATGG
The DNA here is from genome assembly GCA_034509565.1 of Triticum monococcum. Classification (NCBI taxonomy): domain Eukaryota; kingdom Viridiplantae; phylum Streptophyta; class Magnoliopsida; order Poales; family Poaceae; genus Triticum; species Triticum monococcum. The sequence goes on from CM067847.1 coordinate 21,252,087, forward strand.
GCACCACTGGTGATGCTGCGGGGTCAACCCCGGTCCCATCCCCAGGCAACTGAGTAGCTGGGTGAGAACCATTAGACCCCTCTCGTGCGGGCTCATCAGACGGTGCCCCCTTGGCCCCCGCGTTGCCTTCACTGTCTTGCATGTCAACATCGTTTCCATTAACCGCATCAGCACATAGATCAGTGTCCTCAAACTCGATCTCTAGAGGGAACACCTCTCCCCTATAGGTCCAGTTGACCTTATCAGGCACGAACTCAATATCCAGAACACTCACTAAAAGCCGGGCCACCCCATGGGTACGTGTAAAAGCCATATCCACTCTTTCTGTCTTCCCAACCATAATACCCATACTAGCCACCACTCGAGCATCCTGCAGAGGCTTAGATGGAGCCCCTAAAAACCGCAACCAAACCTGCATAAGCGGCTTTCCCTTAGGCTCTACCTGCTTCCACTCGTGAAACTCCAGGATACACTTAGTACCGGGTACTCTACACAAGCCAAAGCTCAGCAATCTCTGCAAATCATCCACAGTTGGGAAATCAACCTTAAAAACATTGTCCTCGAGAAGCACCAACTCACATCAAAAATCCCCGGGAGCCAGCTCCTGAAGCCTCCTCACAATCTGAGCCTCAGTCACCTCTCGCTGGGTCGCTTTCACAATCCCGGTGGTCAAGCTCAGGGTCTCCTCCGGGACCTCTCTCGCAGCCGGGGACTCAAAAAACATGAGCTCGGCACAATAGACTCCATACATAGTCAGCGACGGAGGCAGGTCACGCAACAATGGGCACTCCCCCGAGTCATGTGCAGGCTTGCCACACGACTCACACAGCTCGGCCACGCACTCAGCAATGAAGTGGCCCTTCTCACCACAACGGTAACAAAGCATCCTTTCCTTCTTACACGCATATTTGGACGCCCTCTCGGCATCAGACCTGTCGGTAACCTCAGCCACCGTCCCAGCCTCAGGAACCTCAACACTGGCCAAGGCATTCACCACCTCCATCGCCTGGGAAGGAAGCTCTGTGGAAGAATGGTCGGTCTCCACTGCAGACGCCGCAGGATCAACTGCCCTGGGCGGAGGTGGTCGGCGATATCTCGTACGGCCCCCACCTCGACCACCTGCAGGGCCGAGAAACGGTCTCTCAGCAGACCCGTCACTCTGCCAGGCATGTCCACGACCTCCTCCCGAGGAGGAGAAACCTCGATGTTGTCCATCACCATATGCATCATACCCGTCATCCCCCCACTGGCCTCGGGGCGGATCATTGGGCTCTCTGTTGCTAGAATTCTGCGTCATGAGCGTCGAACCCGCGCGGTTCTGAGCCGATGCTCTTGTTGAACATCTTGTAATTGATGATGAAGTCATGTTTCTCAAAGATTAGGCTTGAAAACAGGGTGCTCGTTTAGCCCATATCTATATATCTACCATTGTTAATATAGATATATACTAGCATATAATCCTTGTTATGATGGATCCTTCCACCCATCCATGTTTGTTCTAACTAACTGTGTCCTCCTGCTATGTTTTGCTTGGCACTCCAGTTTACATTTACAATCCTGCAATGTGCTTGCTGCTATGGACGACTCCTTTGCTAATTTGTTTGTCTAATGAACATGGTTTCTGCTCCCAAAATAGTACATTCCTTCCTCTGTTGCCGTCGATTAGTAGTTCCTACTAGTATCTTTGTCTGGTAATTAACAGTTCAACCTAAAATTAATCGTCTGTATTGCACTTCTGCTGTAAAGTATATCATCGTCATCGTCTTGTCAATCATAAGCACTTGCCTATCGTGTGTTTCACCAAGCATCCTGGCCTGTTTCACCATTGCCTACTTCTCGTGTTGTTTTGCAACTAAATGCAACAAGAGACATCTATCGCTAGCAGTTGATGATACATGCAATATATGTGGCCGTGATGTGGAGGATGCCACCTTGCGATGATTTCTTGTAGAATAAATCAAGCCTTGAGACCTGGGTTTCGCATCATATGGTCCCTGCCACAAGAAGAAACATTATAAAATAACTGTTAGGTGGGACATAGAGAGGGATTGGTGCAATTGATGATGTATTATTGAGCTTCGAGGGCGAGTATATATTGAGTACAATACTTGAGGGCAAGAAGCCTCTCCTGGAAATAAGGTAGGAGACGGATTACAAATCTCAGACTACCAAATACATGTAACCCAAATATATCTCTAACATTCCCCCACAGTCGTGGCGGTAGCGTCGCAGACAACAGAAACTTCGCGGACGGTCAGACTTGAGAGAGTAGCAACCGACGGGCTGACATCCCCCCGCAGTCGCATCGGGAGCATCGTGGATGCTACTCACGATGGAATTGTTGGATTTCTCCTAATAGAAAGGGTCATGCAATATATTAGCAGATATTATTTTCCTTAGTTAAGAACCAAAATTTATCGAACCAGCAGTAGGCAATACACGAACAACTTCAACAACACCTGCACATAAAAAAAATTCTTGCACCCAACAAAGGCAAGGGGTTCGTCACTCCCCATGTTCTTGCCTGTTACAAGTTTAAAAGAAGAAATTGGTAATGATAGAAAAGACAATGATGGAAAATAAGTAGCAATGGTAGAAGCTTGCGAATTGTTTGAGAATGGACCTGGGGGCATAGGTTCGCTAGTGGCATCACTCTCGAAAACAAGGTAGAAATGGGTTTATCATGTCCGAATTACCAAGTCGATCAAGCTTTCCGGATGAATCCAATTTCCAACCACAATGTGGATACATAGACAAAACACCGTGTCCCTAGTAAGCCTCTACTAGACTAGCTCGTCACCATCACCATCAAAATCACCGTCACCACGCCGTCGTGCTGACGGAACTCTCCCTCGACACTTTGCTGGATCAAGAGTTTGAGGGGCGTCATCGAGCTGAACGTGTGCAGAACTCGGAGGTGCCGTACATTCGGTGCTTTATCGGTCGGAATGAGAATAGGCTCGACTGCATCAACCGCGTTGTCAAACGCTTCCGCTTTCGGTCTACGAGGGTACGTAGACACACTCTCCCCCTCTCATTGCTATGCATCTCCTAGATAGACCTTGCGTGAGTGTAGGAATTTTTTGGAAATTGCATGCTACGTTTCCCAACACATATGAAGCAAAATGGGGGAATCTACACTCTAAAATATGTCTATATACATCCGCATGTAGTCCTTATTGAAATCTCTACAAAGATTTATATTTAGGAACGGAGGGTACTAACTTATCATCATGTATTAATTGATTCCTTATTTGCACTATCAGATAGAAATATATATCTTATAGTAATTAATATCATTCATTGCAATTATGATTTGCTAGTAACTTATCATGATGCTCTGATTGCAAATCATTTCCTTCCAAATTTGTACGAATATTATTCATATCATTAATTACTCTTTTTTCATATACTCCCTCTGTTCCTAAATATAAGTCTTTTTTGAGATTTCAATATGAATTCCATATGAACCAAAATAAGTGAATCTACACCCTAACCCTAAGATATGTCTATATACATCCGTATGTAGTTTTTTTTGCGGGCTCCAAATTTGTATTACTCAATCAAGGTCTCATTACAATCCTTAGCAACTATCTCCAAAACTTCAGGAGGACCTGACTCTAACCAAGTCATGGTCCTATTATTAAGATGACCAAAAGCAGCTAACCCGCCACTCGCTTTATTTTGTGAGCGAGCGACATGAGTAATACAAGTTTGATGTTGATTCAATAATAATCTAATCTCATTCACTAACGAAGAATAACTGATCGATCCGTACTCCCACATGTGATCATGGACACTGCCATAGAAGAATCCATCTCAATTTTTGTCGATAGTACTGTACGATGAATCGAGGAGGCCAACCCCTCCATGCAGGCACAAAGCTCTGCCTCAAGCGCATCCCTGCATGAATACAAAGCTCTGCAAGCTGAGAAAATAATCTTCCCTGACTCATCTCTCAAAATCATACCCGCCCCAGCTTCATCACACGACACAAAAGCGCCATCGGTGTTCAGTTTAGTCCAACCCTGGCTCAGCTTAGCCCAGTTAAGAGACTAGGGCATTTGTATAACCGGTTGTACCCCGGTGTCCATGGTAATGTACGCTTTACCTTTTCCTGGGTCAGCACCATTATCATGTTTGATGGCCAATAGTGACTCCAGATAGCTCGGCAAGAATCTAACTGACACATCCATTGGCGGAGCCTGTTTGTGATGCACCAACTCGCTGCGTACGTACCAACTTCTCCAGAAAACCAGTAGTAGCATACATCTCTCCAACTCACTTCTTGGTGCAAGTATCTGCAGTAGCCACTCCTTCCCACAATTGACTTGCGATTGTAGAGGAGGAAGTCTCCAGACTTTTGGCATTTCCAAATATAAATCCCTCCCGAATTGGCATGTTAGAAACGGGTGGAAATTTTCCTCTGTAACTAGACCACATACTGGACATATGCTAGTAATTTCCAGTCCAATCTTATGTTTATTCTTCCACGTCGGCAACCCATCAGTCGTGACTCTCCATGCAAAGTTTGAAACTGTTGGCGGTACTCCACAGTTCCATATGAACTTCAAGCAACTCCTCGCACCCGACGGCGACGAGCTAGATGTTGCTGCATTAGACCTATGTGCCTCGTTGAAAGCCAGATGGTAAGCACTCTTCATGGAGAAAACACCCAGTGTACCGGGCCCCCCATGCAATGACGTCCTCGCCTCGCCTCACCTCGGGGAGGCTCTGATCTTTAAGATCTCCACCACATCTGCTTTGAACGAAATATTGATTCAGAGTTTGAATCATCTAGGAACCATTATCATCCAGTAGATCTGAGACATACCGGATGCGGCATAAGCCCTGTCTAGAGATATGTTTATAGGAGAAAGGACGTGGGATCCAACTATCCCGCCACACCCGAATGCTTCTCCCATTGCCCACTCTCCAAATCAAGCCTTTCTTCAATAAATCCAAGCCGTGGCTAACAGCCTGCCAAGAGGACGAAGCGTTTCCGGTGAACACCGTATCTTCGAGCTTGCCATCAGGGTAGTATTTGGATTTGAGCAAACGTGCACACTGACTATCCGGTCTCGTTATAAGCCTCCAAGCCTGGCGAGCTAGAAGAGCTTGGTTAAATAGATGAAAACCCAGGAAACCAACACCACCCTTGTGTTTCGGTTGCATAATATGATCCAATCCCTTCCAATGAACCTTCCTCTTTCCCTTCTCCGAGCCCCAATAAAAAATCCTCACCATTCTAGTGAGGTCGTCGCACACAAAGAACGGAAGTTTAAAAACTCCCATTATGTATGTGGGTAATGCTTGTGCGACTGACTTTATAAGCACTTCTCTTCCCGGTTGAGCTAGGTACCCACCCCCCCACAGAACAAGCCTTTTGGTAAAGCTCGTTTGAAGGTTTTGAAACTTTCCTTTAGACATGCGTCCCTCGGGTGTGGGAAGACCCAAGTACTTCTCCTCAAAGACCAAACTTCTAACTTGGAGAGCGTCCCTAACCTGCTCTTGAACCGAGGCCGGGCACGCTTCAACGAACACTTGTCATAGTTCAGGCTTTGGCCCGTGGCCGAACTATTCAAATCCATAGATGCTTTAACCTGCCCAGCTTGATCCGTCGAGGCCTTGAAAAACAACAAAGTATCATCTGCAAAAAGAAAATGTGAAATTCCGAGTGCTCTCCTACAAATTTTGACTGGTACAATATCACTGGAATGCACCCTACTCTTCAGAATAGCTGAGAGTCCATCTTCCACAACTAGGAATAAAAATGGAGAGAGTGGGTCTCCTTGCCGTAGCCCACGTGACGGTGCAAATGAATCCAGGAGAGTTCCATTTAATTTTACTGAGTACCTCACCGATGTGACACACGCCATTATCCAGTCGATCCATCGCTGGCAGAACCCTAACCTTTGCATCACGTGCTTCAAGAAAGCCCGATCAACCCAATTATAAGCTTTTGAAAAAACCAGCTTATAAGCACAAAAACTTCTTGTAGGATCTTTATCTTGTGTTAATATAGTGTAAACACTCGAACGCAACCAGAGCATTATCCGTAATCATCCTGCTCGGGAAAAGGCACTTTGCCCCATAGAGATTATATCATCCAATAACGGGCGTAACCGGTTAACTAAGCACTTGGAAATTACCTTATAAGTCACATTACATAGATTGATGGGTCTGTAGTCAGACATTCTTAAGGGGTTGGAGATTTTTGGAATAAGCACAATCGAAGTTGCATTAACTCCAGTTACGTTGGAAAAATCGTGTGGGAAATCCATCCGGGCCTGGTGCCTTTAAAGGCCCGATCTGACACATTGCATCGGAGATCTCCTTGTCCGTGAAAGAAGCACGCAACCTTATATTGTCAGCCGGCATCACCACTCGTTCAAAAAGACCCACTACATCAGTGGCATCACTAGTAGAAAAGGGGGCAACGGTCCAGGTCGGGTCAGCCCATTAGTCCCGGCTCAATCCAGAACCAGGACCAATGGGGGCATTGGACCCGGTTCGTGAGCCCAGGGGCCCGGCCGGGCCACGTGAGCCATTGGTCCCGGTTCATCTCGACCTTTTGGTCCCGATTGGTGGGACGAACCGGGACCAATGGGCCTCACTCCTGGCCCACCACCATTGGTTCCGGTTGGTGGCTTGAACCAGGACCAAAGGCTCCCCTTTAGTCCCGGTTCATGCCACTAACCGGGACCAATGAGGTGCCTATATATACCCCTCGCGTAAGAGCAGAGCACATTGCTCTGTTTTTTCTGGCCGAGGGGGAGAGGGGTTGGTGGTGCTCTAGCTCACCTCCTATGCACACAAGGTGTTCGATGGAATGCCCGAGCCACACTACTTAAGCTTTCTCCTCTTCAAGCTCAACCTCCAAGCTCCATTTTCCTCAATATTTGTCTAGATTTAGCGGCCCGTCACTCCCCGTCCCCGTCTTCACCGCCGTCGATCACCCGCGCCGAGCTCATCGCCGGCACCACCGTGGTGAGCCTCTTGTTCTTTTATTCTTTCTGAAAGGAAAAAATATTCTTACTTGTATGTTTACATAGATACTTGTATTATTTTCTTACTTTTATTATTGCATCTTATATAGTGCGATGGTTTTGGTATCCGCCCCCGTTGGCCCTCGTCCTGTCTATGATTCGGATGTGGTATATATATTATCTTTATAACTATTGGTTCATTTATTGTTTGTGAAAATTATGCCGACCAACGTGACATAGATTTTATTTATGTAGGATGTATGTGAATCGGAAATTCCAACCGACCCTATTGTCGAGAGGTTAAATTTAGTTGAAGAAAAAAACAATTTGCTGAAGGAAAAAAATAAAAAAATTGAGGAGGAGACGTTGATATTGGAGTTGCATGTTGCGGATGTCGTCGATGATCACAAGATCAAGATGGATGCAATGCGCTTGAAGATTAGAAAGATTAGAAAATATTCCATTCATACCGAGGCTTGGTATCATTATGCCTTTGGATCAATTGTTACCTTGGTTGCGATTATGATCGCATTTGTTTTCGCGTTGAAATGTTTTACATAGTTTCAATGTATGGTTTAATTAATTAGATGCTCTGGAGAGCTATATGTTGTTAGATGAGAACTCTGTATGTACTTTGGTTTTAATGTGATGATGAACTTCTATTAATTAGGACACTTAATTATATATAATGCACGCAGATGAACCGACAATGGATGTACGGTGATAGACACACCTCCGAGTACATCAATGGCATGCATAAGTTTCTCGATGCGGCTGAGGCAAACAAGCAAAATGGTTTTATGTGTTGTCCATGCACTAAATGTGGGAATACGAGGTCTTACTCTAACCGGAAAATCCTTCACTCCCACCTGCTTTACAAGGGTTTCATGCCACACTATAATGTTTGGACAAGGCACGAAGAAATAGGGGTTATGATGGAAGACGACGAAGAAGAAGAGTATGATGACAACTATGTGCCTCCTGAATACGGTGATGCTGCAACGGGGGGAGCTGGTGAAGATCAAGAGGAAACAAACGATGTGCCCAATGATGCTGCAACGGGTGAAGCTGCTGAAGATCAAGAGGAACCAGACAATGTGCCCGATGATGATGATCTCCGCCGGGTCATTGTCGATGCAAGGACGCAATGCGAAAGTCAAAAGGAAAAGCTGAAGTTCGATCGCATGTTAGGGGATCACAAAAAAGGGTTGTACCTCAATTGCGAAGATGGCAAGCCAAAGCTCGGTACCGTACTGGAATTGCTGCAGTCGAAGGCAGAGAATGCTGTGGCTGACAAAGGATTTGAGAACCTACTGAAAATATTGAAGAAGAAGCTTCCAAAGGATAACAAATTGCCCGACAGTACATACGCAGCAAAGAAGGTCGTATGCCCTCTAGGATTGGAGGTGGAGATGATACATGCATGTCGTAATGACTGCATCCTCTACCGTGGTGCATACAAGGATCTGAACGCATGGCCGGTATGCGGTGCATTGCAGTATAAGATCAGACGAGATGAACCTGGTGATGTTGACGGTGAACCCCCCAGGAAGAGGGTTCCTGCGAAGGTGATGTGGTATGCTCCTATAATACCACGGTTGCAACGTCTGTTCAGAAACGAAGAGCATGCCAAGTTGATGCGATATGCTACTGTCTGTAAGTAGTACTACTTCTATCATTAAGTCTCTCTGGATAGCTCAGCTCTTTCATTGCAAGTATTTATAATTATCCTCACTATATTATGCAGATTGAAGATCGCCGAATTGAAGAAAAGACAAATAGGTGATATTGGGTTCATTAACACAAATCTCATAGATGCAACTGAGGTTAAATTTCATGACGCGGATACCGAGGCCAACTTGCTACGATCGTTGGTAATAAATGAAAATAAAGATATAATACTCTTTTCTTACAACTTCAAGTGAGTGTTACTGTCTTGTGCATATTCGGCTTCCCTTATATATTAGTCAAGGTTATAGTAATGTAATTGCTGAGTTATGCATGCGTGTGCAGTTTCCACTATATTCTCTTAGAGATTAAGCTTGAGCAGGGACTACTAACCGTCTTAGACTCAAAAAGAAAAGATCCCCAGGACTATGCGGACATGACTCAAATGTTCGAGAAGTAAGTTAAATCGATCATTATCCACCATATCAGCAACTTTGTTCATTTCCTGATATATCAAGTAATTGTTTTCTTTGTCTGGCAGGGTTTGGAAAAAATTCACCAAAAAAGCTCCGGGACTCCCGATGAAGCTGTAATTTAGGCACCCGAAAGTAAGTATTATAGTAGCATGTTCCGCGCATCTCCTAGTGATTCAAGCGCTAGTTTCATCAATAACATTTGACATTCTTGCTTATCAGTTTGATTGACCTCTATTTCTTGTAAAGTGGTTGTGGCAGGAACAAGAGAATGATTTCTGTGGATACTACGTTTGCGAGTCCATCCGCCACACGACCTGTGAGCGGGGCTACTCTGACGAACAATATGAAGTACGTAAATAACAACATTCACAATTTTATTTTATTACCATCACTTGTGTTGAGTTTCATTCATATATATATGTATATATATATATATATATATGTATATATATATATATATGTATATATATATATATGTATTGACCCCCTTCTTCAACTTAGATGTTTCGCAAGCGGGATGAACTCCTAGAACCAGCTCGCATGCGAGCAATTCAAGAGGTATTGGCGGCATTCTTTCTTGACCACACGATCGATGAAGACGGAGAATACTATGTGGACCATGCGTCCGTATGTTAGAGGATTATATTTGTAAGAGATAATTATTGTATATATGTAGCCGGTAGTGTCAGATAGATATACGAGAACTTGTTGTTCGACCAATCTCTCGGAGAAGGAGAGGTGGTCGATATCACTTCTCTCTGTATGCATATATGTTCATGACGATCTTCTGTTTCCTTCGTTTGCTTACTAGCTAGCTAGCGTGTCTAGTCCTATCTATACGTATGGACCGGGACAATAGGCCCTTTTTCTAGATACTAGTGCATCCAGAGTAGTATCGGCTCGAAATATATTGTGAAAGTACTCATTTGCAATCCTGCTCATAGCTGCAAACTTCGAGTGAACGGTTCCTACATTGTCCGTCGGTTCCCGGATTTCATTCTTCCTTGCCCTCCAAACAGCCTTGCTCTGAAAATACTTTGTATTCCGATCACCTTCCTTGAGCCAAGAAATCCTCGATCTCTGCATCCACATCATCTCTTCTTGATATAGTAGTTCGTTCATTTTATCCATTACTCCTCTTATTTCTTCCCTGTCCACATTCATATGCATAAGCTCTTCCAGTTGAGTCCTTGACTTCGCAAGTTCTCTCGTCACGTTGCCAAACTTCTTGCTCCATGACCCTAGAGCAGTCATAGTTTTAGACAGGGCATCTCTCAGTTGTGAGAGATTATGAATCTCGCCTACCGCACTCCATGCATCTTCCACCACCTTTGGTAACGTAGAATCCCTCTCCCAAAAGACCTCATACCCTCTGCTTCTCCCCCTCATCGGACCCGGATCCGGCTCTCCCTTAAGAAAAACCACGACATGATCCGAGCATGGAGTCGGGATATGCTCAACTGCAGCAAACGCAAACATATTACGCCATTCATTTGTGGCCACCGCTCGATCAAGTCTCACCTTTACATTGGCTGACCTACCCCGTCTGTTACCATATGTGAAGGGCAGGCCGGTGAACCCAAGATCGACTAGCTCACACATCCGTATGTAGTTATTATTGAAATCTCTAAAAAGACTTATATTAGTAATAGAGGAAGTACTTACAACTATGCATTAATTAAGTATTAATTCTTTCTTTATATTTGTACAAAGGTGGTGGAGAGGAAGACATAGATGACGGTAACTATAGGCTTCATTTTAGTATCATATAGATTACTCACTGGAGGAGGGTGGTTTCTGAAAATCTACCATATCTGTTAGGAGAGCGCGCCAAGAGCCAATGTGATGTATTGGGATTGGCTTGATATACATGGTAGCAAATAAAAGCGAGTGAGATAAAGGAAGGACAAATCACCGCCGATCAAAACCAATGTGTTTTTACTCCCGAAAAGAATGTTTGTATCCTACAGTACATGCAATAATAAACAAGAAACTAATTAAGGGTAATAAATACGGAATAGAAGATATGGCCATTTCCCATCAATGAACAAATAGAGGTGAAAATGAGGAAGCAGTAATGCAGCAAGCACTAATTTGCATCCAAAAGCGACGCAAGTACAAGTAATCTCCTTCGTGTATGAGCGAGAGGTTCCTGCGCTCTATTCCCCCTTCCTCCTCCTACTCCTCTACGAACGTCCGTCTCTGTGTGGCTCTACCCCTCAATCTTGCTAGCCTAGACAAAATGAAGATGCTCTGCTGCTTCGGGATCGGCGCGAGACCTGCTTAGTGTGTTCCTGGGAAGGATCAATCCGTCGTGACGGCCAGCATTGGCGTGAACAGAGTAAATTGCTGAAAGCCACCACATTTGTGGCTAGAGTACTGCAAAACTACCGCTTTTGCCAAAAATCATGAAAAAACACCACTTCTGTGGCAAGTGAGTAACAAATGCCACTAATTCAAAACTGAGCGGCGTTAATAGAAAAACTGACAAGTGGGACCCACATATCTAGGCTGATGTGGCGAAGATTAGTCCTAGTCAATGTTTGACCTACTCAGGTGGACAGGGGTCCCACTTGTCTGCCACACCTCTTATATCCTCTCACTCTCATCCTTCCACTACAAGAAACCTGTTAATACGTGACGGATTTCTGTTGAAGTTCTCAGAAATCGTCACAGACAATGAGAATTTCTCTTATCCATCACGGAAATCGTCATGGATCAGCAGGATGTGACTACCCTCCCAAAAAGGTAGCCCCTTTATGATGGACATCACTGGCCGTCACGAAAATTGTCACCGTTTGACTTGCTAGTGCTTAGTCGTTTCTTTCTTTATACACCATCCGGACCGTCACCGATTGCCGCCGATGTGTCCCATGTGAATTTTATTTGTCCCATATGTCAGTTGGATATAGCCAATGGTTTATATGTATTATAAAAAGTTAAAACTAAAAGAGAACGCATGAACTTTCCAGAGCGCGCGCGGAAATGTAAATTTTTAAGTCGCCCACGCGGCCGGTGGCCAAAATTTCGAGCCAGACTACTTAAGCCCACGAGCCACACCCATATAACCCTAATCCCCATTCTCTCCTCCCTTCCTCAGCCGCCACAGCCGCCCGCGCCCGATTCCGGTGATTGCAGCGGCTATAGCCGGCGCGGAGCACACCACCGAGCTCGCCTCGCTCCGGTCCATCCTCCCCTCCGACAAGATTTCCCCCTCCTGGTTTTAGACTCCAGCACCGCCTTCATCGTCGGCGCATCTCCGGCGGCCTCTGGTGGCTCTTCTTCATCGTCTACGGGGCCCCCACGCGCGCCCTCGCCTCCTTGTGGTCCACCTTGAGCAGGGCGGCGCGGAGGATCTCCTCCCGCAGGATCCATGGACGGGGCGCACCCTGCAGTCGCCTGTCTGGGACGAGGGCGGGCACGGCGAGCTTGTCCTTCTTGACGACGATGCCGGCGAACGCTGGTGCTCCTCCTCGTCGACCTCTAAGGAGGAGCGCCGTTACAACATAAGCACGTCCCGCCGCTGAACCCCCTTCTCCCCCATCCAGTGGCGCGTGCAGGACGTCGGCAGATCCAGTAATCCTCTGTCTCCTGTCCTCTAGCTCCAATAGTTTTTATTTATTGTTAGGGTACATGAATCACTCTGGAATGATTCTGATATGTATGTACATCGTGCTTGACCAGGAGGAGTTAATGCAGAATCAATATCAGAACCATCAGAATTCAGGATTGGGCGTGGTGTTATTTTGCTCCAGTTTCTGACAGAGCCATATATGTATGTATATCTATGTTGTCTGCAGTATGCTAGTATGTTCAAATCATCGTTCCAATCCATATATACCACATTAAAATTATATTACATGCGTCGAGAGTATGTCAACGCAATGCAAGCACAATGTCTTTCCCTTTGTCATCTTGATAAACTACACTTTTCGGTATCTCTGCTGCTTAGAGTTCTAAGAAGCTTGGTTTTTGTTTAAAAATTAATTCTTTGTGTTTTTATCCAAAATTTAAATCTCTTGAAAACCTTAACATATATAAGAATAAGATTTTTATTTTACTTCCATGTTTACATCATGAATACCACGGTTTTGAACATTTTTAGTTATATTTGGTAGTGTGAGGTCAGTTGTCCTCCTGTAAAGCTACCAAGCTGTTTATTGTGGACGAACTCCTTTCTGATGAACAATCGGTAAAAATGACCAAGCAAGAACATATCCATGAATTGAGTTATTCCATGTGTTCGGCCCTAATTTTTATCTTTTTTAGAACAAGACAGTGCATTAAGCCCCCCCCCCCCCCCCCCCATATTGCAATTGGGACCATTGCTATATAGTATGCCGACAGCCTTTTTCCCGTGCTGTTTTTTGGTGTCCCAATTTTATTTTTTCTAAAAAATGACGAGAAAAGGCAAAGCTACCCATTTGCTTTTCTTTATGAAATATATTTGATTTCCTTTAATTCATGTATCAGCTACATGGCAAATGTTGTGCTTTCATTTCTGGATAAATGGTGCCTAGGTGGCGTATAGTCAGTTCCCTTCACTCTCCCTCTCCTAGCTTTACAGTTTTTACCCATCTTTTATTTTGAATTCAGAAATTTATGACAGCTTTATGTTCATTTCCTACATAGCAGTCGTAGGTAGGAGTTTGTGGCTTTGTGATTGTAGTTGTATATCATGATGTGCACCATGTGTTTTCTTAAACTGCAGAAACGCTGTTACAAAAAACTGTGTATACAGGAGCGGCACAACTCAACTAAATAGTTCATTTAGATGCTTAATTGAGAGATGATAGGGTCCCAACAGCGATACAATATAGTCTGGGTTGTTTTTAAGATAACTCGGACACCAGTTGGCAGGTTATCATAACTGTCGCTTAGAGGCTGATTTTTTACTAATAATTATAGCTCATTTAGAAAGGGAGCATGACTCCACCAATGGAGATGCACCTTTCTGTCATTAAAATTTAAACGCTCAATATAGTTATATTTTTCACGTATGTCACAGTGGAGAGTCAAAATATGGCCTCTTTTTATTAGGAAATTATATCTTTGGATATTTTGGGTACATTCCTTCAATTTTTGCATCGCAATCTCTCCGTAATACTCCTTCATTATGTTTCTAAATGTATTTTGTTTGTTCTAGAATAAAACATGTACTGCATTTTGCATCATGTAAATGCGTTGGTTCTGATCATAACTCCACTTTTGTCCTGTATGTTTTGCGAAATGGAGTAATTAACTTCAATTGTTAATGTGTTTCACATCTTTGACATGTACAGTTCATGTAGCTAATGTGGTTCTGAGTATGCTTATGATGAGCATTAGTTTTAGATTGCATAATTATTCTTATAGCAGTTTTTTCAGAACTGATGACAGTGGGAAAGGCTCCCATTGACTTTAAATTAATATGTTAGTGTGTCAAAACAGTCCAGTCAGTTTATGTTACATGATGAGAAGGAGGTGGGGGGAGGGGTCAGGAGTAGTAAATATACGAGTGGCCTAGTAAGAATTACAATGTGGCTACCAAGGACAGAATGTAGGGGCCAAGCTCCTGTTCATAGATAACATAGGAATACGTTTTCAAGCTTACTTAGTGTTGTAATATCATTGTTGTCCAGTATATTATTATGATATGTTTTTGCAAAATAACTAGCCTGTGCGGAAGCATGTGTTGTTAACTGGTACTCCCTCCATCCCAAAATACTTGTTGGAGCAATGGATAAAAAAATGGATGTATCTAGAACTAAAATACGTCTAGATACATCCATTTCTCCGACAAGTATTTTCGGACGGAGGGAGTATCATCTAATTGATATGCGGCTAGCACTCTTCATCACAGAATATTTAGCTGGGCTGCATGTCTTATCGAGTTTAGTGTAGTGGAACTTTTTATGTCAAATAACCACAATGGAGTTTAGTTCTTTTCTCCCTACCAACTCTGTTGACCTATGTATATTCATCATTCCTTTTTGTTGTCGCTAGTTGTTTCTTTTCCCTTGTTTGATTAAATTTGTTGCACCACTTTGCATCCAGGGAGTGAAAAAAATTATAGAACCTTATAACGTGTAGTTAGCTACTTCTAGTTTCACCTACTTGCTATAATATTTTATAATGTGACATAATTTTCATCATGTGGCAGATATTGGTTTTTGGGAGCATTTTCAACAACAAAGATGTGCATGCTGATGACTTTGGTGTGCAGAAACATGGGATGACCCCTAGTCGATGTTTGACGAGAGCTGGCCCCGATTGATTTTGGCGTTACTGGCTGTAGAGTAGCATAGTGTACTTTGAGACATGCATGTAAAATTAATGTTTTTTGTGTCTTCTTTTTGCTCCCGTACTGGTATACTTTTGGTGTATTTCTGTAATTTTCTTTTTTAATGACAAGAGCATATATTTTTCGTCAAATTCTTAGTTGCTTGAAATTTTCATGGACCAAGAGAAATGAGAGATGGGCCAATGTCTTGGACTGAAATTAGTGGGCCTTACTTGAAATTATTATGGGCAGCCACTTTTGGACTCAACTGAAATTTACTGGGCCAAAACTTTAGATGGGCTGATTACTACATGGGCTGCCACGTCAAATCCATGTCAGATGATGATTTGGTCGGTAAGTTAACGCCGTTATGAGTATGTCAGTTAACTGTTATCCATGACAGTCAAGAACCGTCATGGTCCATGACGGTTTTGGATGATCCGTCGTGGAGTGTGCGGTGGTAAAATTATGACGCGATATACATGACGGATTTTGAATCCGTCACGTATGCCCTTCCACGACAGTTTTGCACAGGCCTGTGACGGATTCATTCTGTCATGAATTAACAGAATTCTTATAGTGTTCCTACTCAGTTCGCTCCAACGAGGCCGAGCCCCTGTGCGCCCCCCCCCCCCTGCCTGCTCCGGCGAGGCCAAGCTGCCGCACACCCGCCCCCATGCCTACTCCGGTGCCCCCCTGCCTGCTCCTCGTCTCGCATGCGCGCCCGCCCCCTACCGCTTTTGAATTAGTGGCATTTGTTACTCACTTGCCACAAAAGTGGTGGTTCTTCATGATTTTTGACAAAAAGCGGTAGTTTTGCAGTACCCTAGCCACAAATGTGGTGGCTTTCAGCAATTTACTCGTGTGAACAACGTCCCCGCGGCCGGCGACGGCGGAGTTGAAGCACCTAAGGGCTACGAGGAATGCCACCTGCCGGTGTGCCGCCTGCGCGGGAGCCCTCGCCTCGCACCCATCGCTAAGGAAGCGGGCTCCGGTGCGGCAGAGCGGCCGGCGTGGCGCGGGCGTACGGGGAGGCGAGGAAGCCGCGGGAGCACGGGGTGACCAACTGACCATGCAGGACACCGTGTAGATGCGCGCCTGGACATGGGTCGACGGCTCGCGCGTGCACTTCTTCGCCATCTTCGACGGCCACGGCGGCACCGTGGTAACCTAGCTGCACCCCTCTACGAACGTGGCCACACTCCAGCTCAACACCGACTTGTCTGTACTCTAATTTCCGTGGTGGTGCAGGTGTCGATGGTACTGAGGGACCACATGCACGCGATCCTCGTGGACGAGCTGAGCCGCGCGGCCGCAGCCTACCGGAAGAAGCAGCAGCAAGAAGAAGAGGCGGAGCTGTGCGCATGGAAGGTCCGCGGCCACATCCTCGTGGCCAACTGCGGCGACTCCCACGCCGTACTCTGCCGCGGCTGGCCGCGCCGTCCCGCTCTCCCAGGACCACAAGGTGAGCATGCTGCTGGCTGCATGTGTGAGCTTGATGTATTGTGTTTCTTTCCTCGTCCAATACTCGCTGGGGATTAATGTGAGCTTGATGTGCGGATGCAGCTGTCACGGCTGAACGAGATGGCGGCAATATTTTAAATAGCGGGCTATGAAAAATAACGGTGGGCTTCCAAATCAGCTATAGCGGCTATAACAGGCTATAGCAGGCTATTTCGGAAGGTAACCATTTAACGGCAGCCTGCTGAAAAGGCTATAACGGGCTATAGCGGCTATTTAAAACAATGGATGGCGGCGCCCGGCGGCGTGATGTACCACTACGACGGGGTGCCGCACGTGCAGGGGAGCCTTAGCAGGTCGCGAGCTTTAGGTATGCACAAGTAGCGTTAACCTTCTTTTAAAATAGTGAATGTCTTTTTTTTTTGCAAGGTTAAAGTAGTTTTTTTTTACCAAACGCGAGGTTAAAATAGTTAATGTCAAGAAACTACTCCCTCTATAAACTAATATAAGAGTGCTTAGATCACTATTTTAATGATCTAAACGCTTTTATATTTGCTTGCGTCGTGTTATGTTACAAGGAAACAAACCTCCTTCCTGGCTTTGTCAGCTACTGCATACTGCTCAATACTTCTGTTGGCATTGGCCGTTAAATCGTCCTTATAAAATATTTTTTTTGCAAATATCTTATTATGAGAAAGAAAGAAAAGCCTAGTATATAAATAAAGTGGTAATTTGTCAAGTAATTTATTTAGTTTAACAAATAAAAATATGTCGTTTTGCTCCCATGCATTATTAGTGCTGGATTTACATTTTTTGCTAACTTATAGTATTATTAATGTTCTTCTTTCGTGATTACGTTCAATGTGCATATCATTGCATTGATAGAATGAGGGAAAAATTACATAGTGCGATCCTCAGGCCATGTACACAGAGAGGCATGGTCGAAGATACAAAGTGAGCATTAGGAGTGTGTGCTCAGACCTAGGTGTTGCGAAAGTTCAGGTTACATGCAATATCCGGTCTCCCCCTTTGGCACCAGTGGCAGCCCAACGACGAGCTTCGTCAACGACGACTGTGATAAGTCTGGTGGTACATGGTTTGCTCCTCTTGTGAGCACAGAAAACGAAGCGGCTTGTGCTGCAAATCACTGGAGGCAAGGCGATCAATAGTCCAACATCTGTTATGGGAAGCATTTGACGTTGAGAGGCGGCCAGTTGCGCCAGAAGGTGGCTGAGGTTGATCCAAGGAAAATCACCTTGTAGCAGGATTTGCCGAGTATTGCCCATTCTTGGACAAGCACCAGGAAATTGAGTCTGGTGCCACAACGATGGTGACCTGCTGGATGTGCCTCCGCAAGTCGACATACCCAACCATGGCGTTGGGGCCACCAAGGATATACCCAATCAAGGTGAATTGATCAAGGGCTTCGCAAACCAGCTGAGAACGGTGACACCTATGGGAAACAAGAGTCGCAAATTGACGACATGATCTTCAGGAATCCAAAAGTGGCACGAGCGAACATCTCCCAAGGTCCATACTGTTGATGCGCTCAAGAGGTGTCGCACCTTGAGCTCAGACAGTAAGTGCAAATGGTGCTAGGGTCATGAAGTGTCCTTTGCTTGAAGCCACAACTAGCGCGCATGCAGAGGGAAATGCATGTGCACTACAAGTCTAGGCCGCCGAGGCCGCCAAACTCTAGCGGTTGACAGATCTTGGCCGGACTGACAAGACAGCACGCCACCTTGCATCCTTGCAACATTGACAGAGGAAGTCACAGCTCACTCTGGTGATCTTATTGAGGATATATGTGGGCATCATGCTAACGACATGGTAGACAAGGGTCTTCCTCTCGCCGTGCGATAGAAGTGGCACTTTCGAGGTAACATCCTTGCGAATGGGTCTCTCCACCAAGGGCATACGGGTTGCAGAAGAAACTTTTCACATGGACAAGGGAAGCCCAAAGAATTAAATGGGGAAGGCCACCATCCAGCAGGAGAGGGAGGAACCGATCTCGTTAGAAGCCTGCTGGAAGCAACAAATGGGTGTTGTTGAGAATTTCGAGAAATTGGTGCACAAGGTAGAAGCTTTTTCGAACATCTGCAGAACTCCATGGATGGCAGAAAATGACAACGTCATCGGCGAAGCACAAGACGCTCGATGCTGATGGCATGCTGTGAGTCATCAACCTTGGCGCCGATGTCACGGAGTTCATCCGACAACGTCTTGAGGCGGTGACAGTAGTCATCGATGGACAGTTCATCCTGATGTCAGTCAAAAAATTCCTGCTGCAGAAAAATGCGACGCTGAAGCTTATTGTCGGTGAAGAGGCCGTTGAGCTTGACCCACAAGGCGTGGGCGTCATCACCATCGCTCACGACCGTGTGAAACAAGTCCTTGCACATGGTGTTGAGGAACCACCGGATGAGCGTAGCGTCGATCGCGGTCCACTTGGAGTTGCCCACCATGACGCGAGAGTCGACAGTGCCGTCAACATGATCCACAAGATTGCTCTCGCGGAAGAGGAGTGAGAAATAAGTCTTCCACGCGAAGTATGTGGAATCGGTGGCATCGAGGATCACGGGAACGCGTTCATGGATGTTGATGTCGCAGATGTCGGCGGGGTCTGGCCTGGCGAAGGGGTTGGAGTTGGTGGAGGCGTCGAAGGACATGGCTGTGCACGTGGAGAGGAGGAGGGGGCGGCGTCTAGGGTTGGGCATGGTGGCTAGGGCTGGGAAGGGGTGGCGGCGGCGCGACGGCTGGTGGGTGGCGCAGCTGCGGGAAGAGAGGGCGGCGGCGCCCGGCGGTGGTTGCTAGGGTTGCGGAAGCGATTAGGAAAGGATCGATACGGTATCCGATACCTGGGAGAGAGGGAATGTGTGCATCGTTATTCTTATCGATCGTGCACTAGGCACATATATAAGTACAAAGGGTGCGATCATTGTCTTGTCTCCCAAGATACAAGTAAATACAAGTGGAGAGATACTACAGATGCAGTATACAAAACCCGGACCTACATACGTATATGCATGTTCGACATGCAGCACGGTGACGGGCATCCCGTCCTCAAAGCCGAAGTCCTCAATGTAGCCGTTGGTATGGATCACCCGGACCTCCGCGAATAGCCGCAACCCGCCCTCACGCTTGGACGCCCCCGACGAGAAGCCGCACCCCATGGCACCATTCCTTCAATAGCCCGGGCAGTTGGTCGTGGGATGCGGCGGAGCTGGTCGTGTCGCAGACCCGGGGTGGCATGTGGCGGCTGGTATACCTCCGACGACAGCGTAGGCGAGCACCACGCCCGTGTATATCTATGACGACGGTGCAGGCGAGCACCACACCCGCGTATACCGCCACATGGACCGCTCGCGCTCAGCTCCACCAACGCCATGTTAGGTCGCTGCCATCGCATTGGGGCTTCATATAAGTTACCGGCCGGCCACAAGGGGGCCTTCACGCGAAGAAATTTTGTATTCCTCCTGGTCGAGACTGAGTTATTTTATGCACCCGCTAGGCGGAGGAGTAAATTTTTTACTCAACTACAGTTTAGTGTTCGGCTAGGTGCCGGTTAAAGGAGTAAAATAATTTTTTTACACCTCAATAGCCTTTTAAGGGATCAGCCAGAGATGCTCGAAGACACACACATGCATGTACAAAAAGGATGCCGTGATTGTCCACCACGCGAAACCCTGAGCGGCTAAGAGACGATCGCGTTGGCGACCGGAAGGCTGACGGCTAGGGTTTTGGGTTTCTACGGGGGTAGTAGTGATTCTCCGACAACGAGAGGGAAGCAACTGGGCTCTCCTCTCTCCCAGGCCAGCTTCCGTGTTTGCGCATCTTGGTTGTGGTGTTATATATCTATATACTATCGAAATTAGTAACTAGGATTTACTGGCTAAACAACTGGCTTATTGCCATCAGCTGTTCACACTGATTCTAAAATGATAATCATCATAATGCTATAATATTTATGCATTGAATTTGAAAAAGAAGGCTAGTGCCGGAGAGTTTCTTAGAACATGGTTAGTAATACAACCAACCGTTGGCTATTAGTGTTGGGAATTGTTGCATGGAAAATTAAAAAAATTCCACGCACACGCAATATTCTATCCATGGAGATGCATAGCAACGAGGGGCAGAGTGTGTCAACGTACCCTCGTAGACCATAAGAGGAAGCGTTTCACAACGCGGTTGATATAGCCGAACTTCTTCGCGCTTCAACCGATCAAGTACCGAACGCACGACACCTCCGCATTCTGCACACGTTGAGCTAGGTGACGTTCCTCGCCTTCTTGATCCAGCAAGATGTCGAGGTAGTAGATAAGTTCCATGAGCATGACGACGTGGTGACGGTCATGGTGAAGTGATCTTTGCAGGGCTTTGCCTAAGTACTAAGAAAATATGACTGGGGGTGTAAACGGTGGGGGGGGGGGGGCACACGGCTAAACAATTGTCTGCTGTCTGCTAGGCACCCCCTTATATATATATATATATGTGTGTGTGTGTGTGTGTGTGTGTGTGTGTGTGTGTGTGTGTGTGTGTGTGTGTGTGTGTGTGTGTGTGTGTGTGTGTGTGTGTGTGTGTGTGGGCGGGGGAGGGGAGATACCAGGAGGCACCCCAAGTGGGACCGAATCCTACTTGGGCTCCTCCCTAGCCACGCCCCTCTGCCATGTATATCAGAGGGGGAAGGAAAGAGGGGGATGAAGGAAATATGCCCTAGAGGCAATAATAAAGTTATTATTTATTTCCTTATTTCATGATAAATGTTTATTATTCATGCTAGAATTGTATTAACCGAAAACATGATACATGTGTGAATACATAGACAAACATAGTGTCACTAGTATGCCTCTACTTAACTAGATCGTTGATCAAAGATGGTTATGCTTCCTAACCATAGAAATGAGTTGTCATTTGATTAACGAGATCACATCATTAGGAGAGTGACTTGACCCATTCCGTTAGCTTAGCACTTGATCGTTTCGTTTGTTGCTATTGCTTTCTTCATGACTTATACATGTTCCTATGACTATGAGATTATGTAACTCCCGTTTACCAGAGAAACACTTTGTGTGCTACCAAACGTCACAACGTAACTGGGAGATTATAAAGGTGCTCTACAGGTACTTTTTGAGTTGGCGTATTTCGAGATTAGGATTTGTCACTCCGATTGACGGAGAGGTATCTATGGGCCCACTCGGTAATGCACATCACTATAAGCCTTGCAAGCATTGTAACTAATGATTTAGTTGCGGGATGATGTATTACGAAACGAGTAAAGAGACTTGCCGGTAACGAGATTGAACTAGGTAGTGAGATACCGACGATCGAATCTTGGGCAACTAACATACCGATGACAAAGGGAACAACGTATGTTGTTATGCGGTTCGACCAGTAAAGATCTTCGTAGGATATATACGAGCCAATATGGGCATCTAGCTTCCGCTGTTGGTTATTGACCAGAGAAGTGTCTCGGTCATGTCTACATAGTTCTCGAACCCGTAGGGTCTGCACGCTTAACTTTCGTTGACGATATAGTATTTATGAGTTATGTATGTTGGTAATCGAATGTTGTTCGGAGTTCTGGATAAGATCACGGACATGACGAGGAACTCCGGAATGGTCCGAAGATAATTTGATATATGGGATAATGGTGTTTGGTCTTCGGAACGGTTCGGAATTCACCGGAAGGGGTTACAGATGTTTCTCAAAATGTTTGGGTATGAGAACACTTTATTTGGGCCAAAGGGGAAAGCCCATAAGGTTTTTGTAAAGCGCAAAAGGAAGTTTTGCGGAGTCCAGGGCCAGACGCCAGGTTCCCTGGCGTCTGGGTTCAGACGCCGGGAACCCTGGCGTTTGGCCCTGGAGTCCGAGAAGGACTCTTGCCTTTCGGGTGAAACCGACATTGTGGAAGCTTTTACTCCAAGTTTCGACCCCAAGGCTCAACATATAAATAGAGGGGTAGGGCTAGCACCCAAGAGAGATCAAGAAACACCAAGTCGTGTGCCGGCAGCCCCGTTCCCTCTAGTTTATCCTCCATCATAGTTTTCGTAGTGCTTAGGTGAAGCCCTGCGGAGATTGTTCTTCACCATCATCGTCACCACGCCGTCATGCTGCCGGAACCCATCTACTACTTCGCCCCTCTTGCTGGATCGAGAAGGCGAGGACGTCATCGAGTTGAACGTGTGCTGAACGCAGAGGTGCCGTATGTTCGGTACTTGATCGGGACGGATCGTGAAGGTGTACGACTACATCAACCGCGTTAATAAACACTTCCGCTTACGGTCTACGAGGGTGCGTAGACAAGACTCTCCCCTCTCATTGCTATGCATCGCCATGATCCTTGCGTGTGCGTAGGAAATTTTTCGAAATTACTACATTCCCCAACATGGGAAGGGGAAGGAAGGGGAACCCTATTCCCTTTCTTTGCTTTCCTCCTTCCCCTTTTCCTTCTCCAGCTTGGTTGGCCCATATGGGGGGGGGGCACCAGCCACTTGTGGCTGGTGCGTTATCCCTCTTGGCCCATAAGGCCCATATCTTTTGCAAAGGGTGCCCGGAACCCCTTCCGCGGGATCCAGTGCCTCCCTTCTTTCTCCAGATCCTGGCCGACTGGATCGAGCTCCGCCCCCTCCGACTCCACCTCCTGCCCGACCATCGGCGCGGGCGAGCGAGCGACGGCGGACGCCGGCGCAAGGGAGCCTGCGTCACCTGGAGCCCGCGGATCCGGCGAAGCCCCTGGATTTCTACGACGAACGACCGCCATGGACTTCCGAAAGCCTCATCCTTGGTCCATCGTCACCGCCAGACAGCTTGGCAGTGCTCGCGACGGCTAAGGCGCAACCTATGGCGAATAGCGCACTCAAGGAAGCATCTCGGCGGTGGAGGCCGCATCGGCGGCGCCTTCAAATCTAAGAACGGTATATGAATTTCCTCCTTGATCTTGCCTTCTTCCTCAATCTTTCCTTCTCTAACATTCTTGCTTTGTGCAGATGAACTTCGCGCTCCCTACAAGACATGGATTGCCTCGAATTCCTCTCATACCTCCACGACGAATTGTTCTCAACGTGGCCTATCAGCTGCTGGAAAAAGGTTGGCCGACCTTCTAGCCAGGGTATGGTTAAACTTCTTCCTTCCTTCGGTTTGTTATTTGCTTACAGCTATGTGAAGTTCAGGTGGTGTGTGAGCATCAGTCCAGGCTACAACAACTTTTTTAAAATCTGCCTGCCTGCTTACAACCATGTGAAGTTCTGGTAGTGTATGAGCCTCAGTCCAGGCTACAAAACAACATTGTAAAATCTGCCTGCCTGCTTACAGGCATGTGAAGTTCAGGTAGTATGTGAGCCTCAGTCCAGGCTACAAACACTATAAAATCTGCTTGCATTCACATTCACATGTGCAAAAGCCATGTGAAGTTCAACTAGTAAGTGTGCTAGAGTTCAGGTTGGTATGTTTCTGGTTCTATGCAAAAAAAAAGAAAATAGAACATGCATGTGATATGACGTGAAGGTTAGGTTGGTATGCACTAGCAGTCCAACCATTCAAAAACTCATGAAGGTTCAGGTTTTTTAACTGTAGACAGTATTTCCCCTTTGCAAAACAAGAAGTTTAGGTTGTGGAGAGTGCTCAGTTCAGGTACATATAAGTAATCAAATATTGTAGAATTGAAAAACATGATGTGAAGTTCATTCTGTGAAGGGTGCTCAGTTCAGGTACAAAGGCATGGGTAGATGCTCAGCTCAGTGCATAGTGTGATGGCTCTCACCACTTTTATATGAGAAGTTCAGGCTGTGAATAATGCTAAGTTCAGTTACAAAGGTATATGCAGATATAACTTGTGTGCTAATAGACATTTTTTTTCTTTTATGTCAGCAAGATGAGAAATGCATGAAGAAGCTTAGAAGTTCCCAGCAGCAATTACACAATCCAAAGCCTGTACGCGTTGCACCACCCCCTCAATGGGTCACACCTCAAATGCACCAACAACATTACCAACCTGCTCCAGACCAAAAATGGATGACACCCGAAACACACGGATACTTCCAAGATGCTGGGTCACAGCCCTATCCGCACAGGTTTGCGCCTCCACCTAATTGGGTGACGCCGGAAATCCCCCGCGGATTCTTTGTATCCACCAGCAGACTCCCAAGCACGCCGATGGAGGAGGGGGTTAGCTCATGTCCTGCGTGTAACTCTGGAGGTTATCCTGGTGTGCCTCATCAATGCCAAAGCGAAGCAACTAAACCGGATCCCAGGACAAAACCAACAACAACACACACACGGAGGAGAGTGATCTACACACTACCACCGTTTGATCCTGCTGCTGCTGCTACATGTCAGAATTCTACAGGGCATAAGGTAGATGGATTGCTTCACAAAACAAAAGAGCAAACCAAGACCAGGATCGCAATACCTCCACAACCACCTCAAGCAAAAAGGACGCAAACAAGAGAGAGGCCATCTTCAGCCCTCCTTCCTCCTCGTGATCCACTGCTGCATCCTGCTATGATTACTCCGCCATGCCCCATCCCAGAGGGACAGCAGCCGACACCGGCGGAGTTGCAATCATACACGCACGTAAGTGAAACAAAAAATATTTATATACGCATCTTGTATTATCTACACATTTTCTGCTCCGTCCAGAATAACAAGTTCATAAACTACATTTTAACATGCTGTTTGGATTATTTTTTTCTTTTCCTGCAGATGCCGGATCTATCGGATTATCTAATACCAAGACTAAAGATGCGATTCAAAAATGTAGAGAAAGCAAGGGAATTTTATAACAGATACGCCAGGCACGCTGGTTTTGGAATCAGGAAGACGGGTGGAAATGACAACCACAAGTATTTTGTTTGCGCCTTACAAGGGATACACACAGCTTCTGTTTCAGAGGCAAATAGGAAGCGAAACAAAACGTCGCAGAGGACGGGCTGCAATGCAAGAAAGAGGGTGAAGGTGCAGGAGGATGACACATGCGTGGCAGTGGAGATTGAGTACAATCATAATCACCAGCTCATGCAAACTGATGACATACTGGTATTCTTGCACTCACACAAGAATTATGACCCCACTATTCTGGAGTATGTAAAGCTCCTGCAGTACCATGATGTCAAGCACACAACAATCATGTCCATTGTATCTGAAAATGAAGATGGAAGCTACTTCCTAAGCATGACCGGACGAGACCTACTAAACCAGTAAGTATTGAAACACCCACATGCTGCAATGTAAAAAAGCATCCTAGCTCACAACCCCTTTGATAGCAAAAATAACAAATGCATGTTGGCGTGTGATTTGCAGGAAAGCCATGAATGCAAGGAAAGATGATTTGGATGATGTATTAAAACTTGTTTCATTCTTCAAAGACATGAAGGCAATAAATGATGAGTTCTTCTATGACATCCAAGTGGACAAGGACAAGTAAATTAAAAACATTTTCTGGTCCAATGCAAGCTGCCGAGGAGCCTATCAAGACTTCGGCGATTGCGTAACATTCGACACGACTTACAAGACCAACAGATTTCATATGCCCCTGGGAGTGTTTGTTGGAACAAACCATCACTTGCAGTCAACGATATTTGTTGTTGCCCTGATAAGAGACGAAGATGCAAAGTCATTCAAGTGGTTGTTCAATACATTTCTACGGTGCATGAACAACAAGCACCCAACTTGCATTCTAACAGGTGAGTTCAAAAAAAAACTCCTCAAGTTTCATCATCTTTTTAGTCTATGGGTCTCTATTGGTTGGGTACATTTGTTTTTTCTGAAAAATATGTAAAAAATGCAGTTCAACCGGTGTTAGCACAGAAGTCCAACTAGCAATACAAGAAAGCAAAATTATCTGTCACATGTTTAGAAAAAAATTAGTTATGAATGTGAAGTTCAAGTACATGAATCATAGAAGTTCAAGGACGAAGCTGTTAGATAAAAATATGTAGCATGTTTAGAAAAACATAGTTATTATGTGAAGTTCAATCACTGCTACCACAGAAAGTTCAACAACACTGCTGTAAGAAAAAATTTGAGTGTGACACTACTAGTTTGTCATACTACTAACTGTGAAGTTCAAGCACTGGTACCACAGAAATTCAGCAACACTGCTGTAAGAAAAAAATACATGTGACATTCTTAGATAGCCATACTACTAGATGTGAAGTTCAATTACATGTGCAACATAAGTTCACCATCAGTACAAAAAAGAATCAAGTTTCATTTTTTTAATTCGATCAGACCAGTGCCCATCAATGGCGAAAGCTACACCACGATCATTTCCAAACACCGTCCACAAGCTATGCCGTTGGCACATATTGAAGAAGTACAAGGAATACCTCACGTTGCTGTACAAAAAGTATAAAACATTCAAAGAGGAGTTCACAGCTATATTGAACTAGCCGCTGATGCCAACGGAGTTTGAAGATGCCTGGGCTGAACTCGTGCGCAAGTACCACCCGGAGAACGACCAGATGATGATGCAGCTCTGGAGTGATAGGAAGATGTGGATTTCAGCATATTACAAGAACATTTTCTATGCTAGAATGACTTCCACACAACGAAGCGAGAGCATGAACCACGTGCTAAAGAAAGGGTTTGTTAAGGGGACCCAGAACCTACACAAGTTTGCTAGGCGGGTCAATGCTTGCATACAAACTCGGATGCAGAAGGAGAACGAGCAAACAATGACCAGCATGGTATGATGACAAGTACAAAACACCACCATCATGTTCTGTTTACCTTCAACATGTGCACTTTGAATTTAAAATAATGAAACCCATGATTCTGCTTCGACTAATATCTTACTTTTTGACATGTGCAGACCAATCCTGTGATAAAGACAACTTACGGCTACGAGGAAGACATGTCTATCAAGTACAGGAGAGCCATGTACACCGAGATGAGGAATAGGATGAGAAAGGCAACGCTGTTTCGCGCAAAGCGTACAGCAGAGTCCACTAAGTACCTTGTGTACTACGACAACAAGCCTGGCCATGATGATGAAGAAAGATTTTCCTGGTCAAAGCGTGAATGCAAGCTCTGGACACACACAGGTGAGCGGGAAAACAAACTCATTAAATAGCTAGACTAGTAGTATCATATCAAAATTTATGAAACTCATTGCTGGCTCACAAACTATGTATTCTACATTCATCGCAAAATGCAACCCTGTTCTGCCATCACATCATGAACATACTGGACTACCTGAAGCCTGACAAATTTCCAAAGAAGTATATCCTCAAACGGTACACAAAGACTGCAAAATCACGGCCAACCTTTGATACAAGGGACTACAACACAACCACATCGGATGGCAGCTCAAGGCTATCGAAGCAAGACATCTTGCTGCAGCTGAATTTGATGGTTAATAAGAAAGCGATGAGATGTGACCAGCAGTATGACAGAGCCTACTATGTTCTCAAGAGGCTCGTGGAAGAGCTTAATGCAATACATTTAGCAAATCGAGCGGATGCTGACAAAAGGATGGCTGAAGAGGACGCTGAAATTGAAGATGACCTTCACTATTATGCAGCTGAAATGCTCAACGCCGTCGCTGAAGCCAACCACAGCAAGAGATGATGAAACTGCCACTGTATTCTGAAACAAAGGGTAGGAAGAAAATTACTGCAGCAAAGAAAAGTGACAAGAGAGCGCAAATAAAGGCAGCACCTGCAGGAAGAGTCGTGGTGCTCGATGAGAATGGAGTGCCACTTGGACACAAGAAATGTAGTGTGTGCAACCAGGTTGCGGGACACAACAAGCTGACATGTCCAACACTCTTGGAAAGAAACAATGCCGAGGAGGTCAAGCAACCCAAATCTCAAAAACAGCAACCCAAAGTTATGGAACAAAAGAGGGGACCACACCCACAGAAAGCAAGCACCAGACTTTGTAGCATATGCAAGGAGTGTGAACCACATAATGCAAGAACATGCCCGAAGCGAGCAGATGCTGAAAAGACAAGCAAAAAGCCAGAGAAGAAACAGAAAGCAAAACCCAGAGCCAGCAACAAGAAAGAGGTGGAAGAGGAAGAGGAAGACGAAGACGGAGACACCATCGAAGAAGAGGAAGATGAAGAGGAAGAGAGTGATGAAGAGAAAGAGGAAGAGGATGATGAAGAGGAAGAGGACGATGAAGAGGAAGATGAAGAAGAAGAGGTATATGTCAAGCAAAAACCTATACAACCAAAGCCTAGGAGGAACACAAGGCTGATGAACAGTTAGAATAGGTTAAATAACACAATGCAAACTTATGTCATGTCAGTGTCCAGAATATTATGTCATCGCCTTTTATTGTTGAACTTTCAAAGAAGTCCTGGTAACATACTCTGTGAAGTTCACGTAGTATTACTGCAGAAGTCCTGGTATGTTATGAGATGAAGTGCTGTGCTGATGATGTACTGCATGAAAGAGCAAGCAGTAATAAAATGAAAAACATACACTATGAAGTTCAAGTAATATTACTGCAGAAGTCCTGGTATGTTATGGGATGAAGTGATGTGCTGGTGATGTATTGCATTAAAGTTCAAGCAAGAACAAACATGAAAAACATATACTGTGAAGTTCAAGTAAGCTTACTGCAGAAGTCCTGGTATATTATGGCAGGAGGTGCTCGTGTTGTATTCCATAAAAGTGCAACTAGCAAATAATCATATAGTATTGAAGTTCAGGTCAGCTTATAGAAGAAGTTCTGGTATATAAAATCGATGTAGGAAAAAATATTCTTAAAAAATAAAGTTTCACCGCATAAACTAAGGTTAGCAAGCCTAAGACAACGTGTTCAAATGTGAAGTTCTGCTTGGATACATGCAAAAGTTCATGTACAATGCCAACAAAAGATAAAGAAACGTCAACAATAATTCTGCACAGATTTACGTATGAAATATGTTCGCACTTGAAAAAACACAAAAAAACAAATATAGATTCTACGCAAAAGCATACATATTGGTTGGGTTGAACATTACCAATACATTACACAACACAAAATATCCTCTCCATATGAAACCAGCAGCCCAGCCACATCTCAAAGTAGAAGTTCAAGTCTACGATCATATGTTGGGAGCCCGAAAATAAACAACACAAAAAAATCAAGCAGTTAAACCAAAACCGAGGCAGAAGTTCAGGTACATCTGTTGGGGGAAAAACATTCAACACATGGATACTGAAAAACGACGCAGTACATTGAAATTCACAAAGCCAAATCATTCTTCACCCCAAATGCATTTCTCCACAATATCATAAGTAATAGTGCTGCACCTATAGATACACAAATCACTAAAAACATTCTTACATCCAAATCTTTACGGAATTGTTCCAATCATTATCAAACCTAAAAATTTGTACGAAATCAAATCTACAGATGAAACTAATGCTTCGAATTCACGGGCCAAAGGACTGGCTCTCTTTATGGAGCTCTGAATGCACGACTTCATTCTTGTCGCTAAAAATCAGAGTGTGCATGAACTCAGCCTTCCAGTCATCTGCAGCAGTGAAAGCACAAGTGCTCCCTAGCTGGTTTTGGTAATTAATGACAACATATCTCTTGTTGTACTAACGTTTCTATCTTGTATGTTTCAGATAAGTTCAACAATGGAGTGGCATGGACTAAAGGCTGTGGGAAATTCTCCAAGATGCTAAGGACAATGGATTGGCTAAAGCTTAAAGCTCAAGACTCTTCATTTTAAATTTTAGTGATCCAAGATCACATTCTGTCCATAGGGAAAGCCAATACTATCAAGGAGGGATGAGGTGTTGCTTAATGAGCCTCTTTCTTCAAGTGCTTAATGATATGCTCCAAAATCCTCAGCTACTTTCCCACTTCCACATATGACCTAAACCTAAGCCAAACTCGGACGTACCGATTATTTCTATCCCGCGCCACCGAGTTTCACTTGTCATAGCCATTGCCAAACCCTAGAAAATCGGTTCTACCGATAGGGATCTCGGTCTCACCGAGATGGGATTGTAATCTCACTGTGTATGTCCATTGCCAAAATCGGTCTCACCGATCTTGTGCAATCGGTACTACCGAGGTTACAATGCAAACTCACTGTGTATGCTCATTACCAAAATCAGTCTCACCGAGTTTGTGTAATCGGTCCCACCGAGTTCGCCTGACCAACCATCTGGTTAGCTTATTACCAAATCGGTCTCACCGAGTTTGTGTAATCGGTCTCACCGAGATTACGTTATGCCCTAACCCTAACCATATCAGTCCTACCGGGTTGCATGTCAGTCCTACCGAAAATCTCTAACGGTCACTATGTTTACTATTTCGGTCCGACCGAGTTTGTTGATTCGGTCCCACCGAGATTGGTAAATTGTGTGTAACGGTTGGATTTTGTGTGGAGGCTATATATAACCCTCCACCTCCTCTTCACTCGGGGAGAGAGCCATCAGAACACATCTACACTTCCAACTCATATGTTCTGAGAGAGAACCACCTACTCATGTGTTGAGGCCAAGATATTCCATTCCTACCACATGAATCTTGATCTCTAGCCTTCCCCAAGTTGCTTTCCACACAAATCTTCTTTCCACCAAATCCAAATCCTGTGCGAGAGAGTTGAGTGTTGGGGAGACTATCATTTGAAGCACAAGAGCAAGGAGTTCATCATCAACACACCATTTGTTACTTCTTGGAGAGTGGTGTCTCCTAGATTGGCTAGGTGTCACTTGGGAGCCTCCGACAAGATTGTGGAGTTGAACCAAGGAATTTGTAAGGGCAAGGAGATCGCCTACTTCGTGAAGATCTACCGCTAGTGAGGCAAGTCCTTCGTGGGCGATGGCCATGGTGGGATAGACAAGGTTGCTTCTTTGTGGACCCTTCGTGGGTGGAGCCCTCCGTGGACTCGCGCAACTATTACCCTTCGTGGGTTGAAGTCTCCATCAACTTGGATGTAGGATAGCACCACCTATCCGAACCACGGGAAAAACATCCGTGTCTCCAATTGCGTTTGAATTCTCCAAACCCTTCCCTTTACATTGTTGCAAGTAGCATGCTTTACTTTCCGCTGCAAATATACTATTTGCATGCTTGGTTGATATGTATTGTGAATGTTGAAAGTGTGCCTAAACTCCACTTAAACCGAAAAAGCTTAAAACAGCAACTTTAGCATTAAGTGTCTAATCACCCCCCCTCTAGACACATGTACTTCAAGGTCCTACAAGTGGTATTAGAGCGTTGGTCTCTATTGCCTTGGTTTAATCACCATTGGAGGAAGATGGATGTGTCTACTTTAGGGAGTCTTAGACATAGAGTGCCTATTCTTGATGGGGAGTATTTTCATGAGTGGAAAAATAAGATGCTTGTAATTTTCAATCAATATCATTTGAACAAGTATATTGCTAGCCCTTGTGCACCTCATATTGATCCATTGCATCCTACCCTAGATGAAGATATCGACATAATTCGCAATCTTAGAACTATTGAGCTCATCATTAGAGGATTGCCCAAAAATTTGATTGCTAGTTTGCCTACTCTTAATTGTGCCTATACTATATGGAAATTTCTTGAGGAACGATTTCCCAATTATTCCTTGAAAAATTTGGATGAAATTCTCCATAAATCTATTGCCTTGAGTAAGATGAACTCTAGTGATCCTAGTTTTGGTGATTGTCTATTTGAGATTACCAATCTCAAGCGTGCTAAAGGAGATGTTGGAATCTTTATATCCGAAGCTATAAGAATTCATAAAGGTGACCACTTTGATGATCATTTATCTAATGAATTACCCTCTCTAGGAAATGATGAGTCACAAGATCATGGTGAACATGGATACTATGATGATGATGATGATGATGATAGTGACTTAGATCTTGATGATGCAATGAGACATTTTGGTCTTATGGAAAATCTTCGGGGATATGTGTCAGGAGGAAAGGAATGGGTTCTTGATAGTGGATGTACTGATCATATGACCGGAGATGAAGAGATGTTCCGTGAGCTTGCTGAAAATGACGGCCCTCGAAAATATGTCACCTTTGGTGATAATTCAAAGGGTAAAGTGGTTGGCCTTGGTAAGGTGGCCATCTCACATGATAGTTCCATTCAAAATGTCATGCTCGTTGAATCTCTCGACTACAACTTACTTTCAGTGTCTAGACTTGCTGATTTCGGTTTGAATGTCCTATTTACTGAGGTAGATTGCCAAGTGTTTCATCGAGACAATCATAAAATGGTCTTTACCGGTGTGCGTAGAGGTGATCTTTACATTGTCGATTTCTCTAAAAAGGCACAACCTAAAACTTGCTTTATTGCTAAATCCTCAAAAGGTTGGTTGTGGCATAGACGACTAGGTCACGTTGGCATGAGAAACCTTGACAAGCTTATTAAAGGAAATCATATCCTTGGAGTTAACGATGTCATATTTGATAAGGATAGACTTTGCAGTGCTTGTCAAGCAGGTAAACAGGTTGGAGGAAGGCATCCCGTGAAGAACATCATGACCACAAGGAGGCCACTCGAGCTACTTCATATGGATCTTTTTGGTCCCAACGCCTACAAGAGTCTCGGTGGAAATTCTTTTGTTCTAGTTATAGTTGATGATTTTTCAAGATTTACGTGGGCGTTCTCTCTTGATGACAAGTCACAGGTCCAGAAGATCTTCAAAAACATCGCTAGGAAGGCCCAAAATCAGTTTGACGTGAAGATCAAGAAGATTCGGAGTGCCGACAGAATGGAGTTCAAGAACGCAAATGTGGACACCTTTCTTGACGAAGAAGGGATTTCACATGAGTTCTCGGCTACGTACACACCTCAACAAAATGGAGTTGTTGAGAGGAAGAACCGTACGCTCATCGAAATGGCGAGAATGATGCTTGATGAGTACAAGACGCCGAAGAACTTTTGGGCAGAAGCGGTTGAGACAGCTTGTCATGCAACAAATTGCTTGTATCTTCACAAGCTACTCGGCAAGACGGCATACGAGCTCCTGACCGGTAACAAACCCCAAGTTGGATACTTTCGAGTATTCGGCTCAAAGTGCTACATTCTTGACAAGCATCGTCGTTCAGAGTCTGCTCCTAAATCTCATGAAGGTTTTCTACTTGGTTATGGCTCAAACTCTCACACTTACCGTGTCTACAACAATTTCACCCGAAAGGTTGAAGAGACGGTAGATGTGAAGTTTGATGAATCTAATGGCTCGCAAGTAGAGCAATTGCCAATCGATGTAGGAGACAAAGACCCTTCAGAAGCAATCCAAGACTTGTCTATTGGCAAAATTCGTCCAACGGAGGTGAAGGAGAGTATCTCGTCTGTCCAAGTGGAAGCTTCTACTTCACGACAAGGTGAACCAAGAATTGATACGGAAGCATCCACAAGTGGGACACACCAAGATGAAGAATACGAGGAAATGCATCAAGACGAACATCAACAACCTCTTTCTCCACCACGACAAGAGAACGACAACGTCAAAAATGAAGAAGGCCAAGAAGAAGAACAAGATCAAGAAGATGTTCAACGAACACCCAAGCCAAAGCTCTCACGAGTTCGAGCAAGAATTGCCAAAGATGCTCATAAACTCATTTAGCTAACTTTTTTGAAAACTATTCATTCATCTCTAGCATTGAACCTATGAAGGTTGAGGAAGCATTGGAAGATCCGGATTGGATAAACGCTATGCATGAAGAGCTACACAACTTTGAGAGAAACCAAGTTTGGACATTGGTTGAGAAGCCCGACAACAACCACAACATCATTGGTACCAAATGGGTGTTTCACAACAAGCAAGATGAAGATGGGCAAGTGGTTCGCAACAAAGCACGTCTCGTCGCCCAAGGGTACACACAAGTCGAAGGTATGGACTATGGTGAGACATATGCTCCCGTTGCTAGACCTGAGTCCATTCGCATCTTACTTGCCTATGCTAATCACCATAATATCACCTTGTACAAAATGGACATTAAAAGTGCTTTTCTAAATGGTGAAATAGAGGAGGAAGTTTATGTCAAACAACCTCCCGGCTTTATCAATCCTAAGAAACGAAATCATGTTTACAAACTTCACAAAGCTCTTTATGGTCTTAAACAAGCTCCTAGAGCATGGTATAAATGCTTGACCAAGTTCCTTATTGCAAGTGGTTTTGAAATTGGTAAAATTGATTCTACTCTTTTTATAAAAAGGGTTAATGGAGAACTATTTGTATGCCAAATTTATGTTGATGATATCATATTTGGTTCAACTAGCCCTCTCTTTAGTGAAAAGTTTGGAAAGCTAATGTCAGAGAAGTTTGAGATGTCTATGATGAGTGAACTCAAATTCTTTCTCGGTTTGCAAATCAAGCAAACTAAGGAAGGTACATTTGTCTCTCAAACGAAGTACACCAAGGACTTATTCAAGAAGTTCAATATGCAAGAATGCAAAGGTATGCCTACACCCATGCCTACTAGTGGACATCTTGAGTTGACCAAAGATGGTGAACCGGTTGATCAAAAGGTTTATCGCTCTATGATTGGTTCTTTGTTATACCTATGTGCTTCACGTACCGACAATATGCTAAGTGTGTGCATGTGTGCACGTTATCAAGATGCTCCTAAAGAATGTCATCTTAAGGCCGTGAAAAGGATAGTGAGATACTTAATTCATACACCAAACTTTGGCATTTGGTATCCTAAGAGGTCTTCCTTTGATCTTGTTGGCTATTCCGACTCGGATTATGCCGGAGACAAGGTTGATAGAAAGTCCACTTCGGGTACATGTCAATTTCTTGGTAGATCTCTTGTGTATTGGTCTTCCAAGAAACAAAACTTGGTATCCTTATCCCCCGCCGAAGCGGAATACATTACCGCTTGTTCATTTTGTGCTCAATTACTTTGGATGACCCAAACACTTAAAGATTATGGGATCTATGTGAAACATGTTCCACTGCTTTATGACAATGAAAGTGCTATCAAAATTGGTCATAATCCTGTACAACATTCTCGAACTAAGCATATTGAAGTTTGTCATCATTTCATTCGAAACCATGTTGCTAAGGGTGACATTGATCTTAAGCATGTTGCACCGATAAGCAATTAGCGGATATATTTACTAAACCTCTTGATGAGAAAGTATTTTGCAGGTTGAGAGGTTCATTGAACATTATTGATGCTTCGAACTTGGAGTAGGAACTCCATTGGATACATGCAAGACATGAGCTTATGACTAATCCAAGATATATCTCTTATGATGAATATCTTATGTCTTGGATATATTTGTACCTTGCATGTTGTCTAACCCATGTAGGTGCTTGGTTGAATCTAATTCCATGAGATTGCGACTCACTCACATCTTGAGCAATCTCTACATCACCAAGTCTCTACACAATGGTGGTTGAAGACTAGGAAGCACAAAACCATTCAAACATATCCTTTGACAAATTCTATGTTGAGCTTCATGATTGTCATTTTTGGATACACAAGTGCTCTTCCTTGCAAGAACTAACCCATGTAGGTAGATGAACTCAAACTCCAAGTGGTGCTCATGTCCATTTAAGCAAAACAAAACACACAAGCAAAATTAAAAAAGATAGAAATGAAGTTCATGTCCAAAGATGATGCTCCTCTCCTTCCGAAACCAGCAGCTCAGCCAGACCTCAAGCAGAAGTCCAAGTTCAGAGAAAAATATGAAGTTCAGGTAGAATAAAAAGATGTAGTGAAGGTAAGCAGTACAAGTTCCAAAATACTTACATGTGTAGTAGCCAAACAGAGCTTGGAAGTCTGTCTCAAACAGGTTAGAAGAAGCGATTGAGTACAGCCACGTCTTCCTGATATCCCCGATATTCTCATGGGAATAATTTGCAAGAACCCCGTCATGATACGAATTAACATTCGTAAGCATGAAGAATCCGTAGTCGATACTGCCATCAAATGAAGTAAAAGAAATAGTGTTAGGACAGAAAAAGAAAGCCAACGAATTAAACACGTCGCAACTTAAGTACAACTACAGTTAAACATATGTGATAAAGAGAAAAAGTTGAACTCATACTTGTTTTGCTGCTGGGGGACATCAATCCAATCCAGAGGGAAATTGTCGATGCTAATAGGACTGAAGGGTGTCTCCCTGTCGTTGCTGGCATCCTTCCAAAGCCTCTTGATGTTGTCAGTCATTTGTCGAGACAGGCGTACCGCACATTTATCTTTTGGTCCATAGTAGGAATCGAGAAGCTGGAACCTTGAATTCTTCAGGTCAAGGAACACCGACACCCAATGACTGACACCACCCATGGAAGCAGGAAGCTCAGGCGGGTCGAAAGTAGGGAAAACAACCTGAAGTATCATAAACACACGAATCATTAAAAAATGAGAATTAATATCAGAATAGTACAAAAGAAAAATAAAACAAATATCAACACAGTGGATCGCACTGCAAAACTAATACACAGGCAAAGAACAAGATATTGCATACCAAATCATGTGCATCCATGCTATCTGGACCACTCGCCATGAAGTACTTCCTCACACGGGAATCAAAATGACCTCCAAAAATCTTGTCCTAAAATAATGCAGACAACACCAAAAAAGAAAAAATACAAAAATGAGACGAAAAAGTTTTAACTAAAATGGTAAGAAACAAAACAGAAAAGAAATCACTGTATGGTTGACTTACACAAACCCAATACGGTAGGATGAGTTTATCCGATCCCTGGTACTTCGCACGTAGACAATAGAGTGCACACTCAGCCACATTAGATGTAAGCATTCCGCGAGGACCAAAAGATATTGTGACTTCTTGAACAGAAGCTTCACACTCCTTGTTTTGGAACATAATCATTGATCTAAAGCAAGCGAATAGAAGGTAAAACAAGTTAAGCAGCAGGAACTCAGGAAGTTCATAACACATGTTAGCACAGAAGTTCAGCTATATCACAACAGGCAGTACAGTACAAAAGAGGCCAGAAGTTCAGCGCCAGAGAAGCAAAAAAACAAGAAGTTCAGGTACATAGAGTTGAGAAGTTCAGGTATGAAACCACAGGCAGTTCACAAGGGGTACATGGATGATGTAAATGTTGAGCAGCTGCACTCACCTCTTGGAACGGTCGTTCCTAAGCCTAGTTACACTGTAATAAAAGTCATCAACCTTCTTTCGCACGACAGCAAGGTCCCTATCTGGTCACCAAAAAAATAGCAATTAAGAACCACATTCAAGCACAAACATTCAAAACATAAGCACATCTCAGCTGCTACATCAGAAAAGATAAAACACAGCATCATAGACATCACAACCCATGTGTTACAAACATCCACTCACATAGAAAACAGGTTCACTTAACATTCTTTACAACCCACACGACAAACAACAAAACCAGAAGTTCAACTTAGACCACATAGGCAGTTCATAGGGGATATCATGGACTAAACCAAACAACAGAGAGGGAAGGGAATGGGGAAAGAAGAGAGAAGCAAGCTCCTCTCTTCATGGATCCTTGCCTAGACCAGTGGCAGCACTGGAATGATCAACCTCCTCTCCATAGCTATCGATTTCGGTATCTTCATCGTCATCTCCAACAGACATTCCAGCGTCGTCAGGAAGGACAGCAGCAGCAGCTGGAGCAGCTGGAGAATCTGAAACAAGAAAAACTTTTGGTTGTGCTTGTACAACATTAACATCAACTGATGGCTCTGCTTCAGGAGACTTCTCCGGGCTTGCAGCAGCACTACCACCAGTTTCAACACCAGACTCAACAGCATCTTTATCCAAAATGATGTCTCAAGTTGTCTTGCCCTGCTCAGCATTTGAAACCTCGACAACAATGGACGACTGAGGTTCAGTCAGGACCACCCCATCGGAGCAGCCGGTGCCTGAGACGGACATGTCTGCAACCTTCTCTGGAGGAACACTAACATCATCATTCTGCTGCTGCAAAAATAAACTGAAAGTCATTACAAAGGGCTGACTGAACCTCGTGCACAGGAGCAGCAAGTCCGTCTCAGGGGAAACAAGACAAATGGACAAGAAAAATGGTACCTCATTTTCACTGCCATGAGCCTCATCAACTATTACTCCACTAGCCGGAGCAGGTTCATGCACATGGGCAGCCTCATGCACAGGAGCAGCTTCATGCGCAGGTAAAACATCCTCCTCAACCCTAGCATCATCATGAACAGCCTAAAAAATAAAAAAATCATTTAGAAAACAAATACCTAATCAGCAGAAGTTCAGATTGCACAATCAGAGAAGGTCAGCTATCACAACTGACACATAATGGAAGTCCAAATATAGTAAACATAGTAGGTCAGATATCAAACTACTCTAAGATACAAAAGGGAACAAAAAAGGGCCAGTCATGGAAGTTCAGGTGCTGTAGCAGTTGAAGTTCAGGTTCAATAAACAGATAAGGTCACCTAGGAACACTAGTGCTAAAAAGAAACAGTTTATGACACATCAAATCAACAACGCTCGTCTATGACCACAAACAGTAATAACTGAAAGCTAACATTTAACATTGAACATTAGTGCAAACCTCTTTGGTATGCTCCACGTGGCCTCCTTCACGACCCGAATGAACAGAATCCTGCCTCTGAATCTTTCTCACAACAACACTTGCCTCATCTTCAAAAGGCTTGCAATGAGCATCCTGCATTTCCTTTAACAGCCCAACGCTAGTCCGGAGGTGGAAGTGCTCTGACGAAGCTCTTCAAGAAATTTAGCTTCAATACATAAGACCTCCTTCGAAGACTCAGCATCAAACCCGTGCCCGGGAGGAAGAATCCCATCAACGCGACTAAGACACTTAGCAGTCGAAGGAACAAGAGCCAGCTCCCCACAAACAGTTTCAAGAAGACTGTCAATCCTAACCAGAGAAACATTGGCAGCTTCAAACAAATCCTCGCATGAAACGCCACCTGCAGCACTCACACGGGCAGAAGAACCTCCTGGATCTACAGGGGGGGCACTAGTATTAACATCCCGGGAGAATTCAAATCTTGGGGAACTTCCACTCCCTAGGCCGGCAGAACGAGGCATAGTTAGAACAGGGCGTTCGATAACCGTAAAGAACACAACCTCAGCCTGTGTCTTCCACTACATACAAAAACAAAAGTCAACGCGTCAGAAAACAAATGAAGGAACATGGGAACAAAAAATATACAAGACAATACCAGAAGTTCAAGGAAAGAGTAATGCATAGAAAAACTCACAGGGACTCTCCCAAACACCCAGTTGGCTGGGTCATCATCACCTTTCATGACCAAGTCAGCCGCAGCAAGCTCAAGAAGCTTGTCCTGACCCATGAAATTGATGCGAGGGGTCCTCGAGTCAATATTAGCCATCTTGCCAATGATAAGGCAGTCCATATACATAAGATGCGGCGCTATGGCATAGCCTGTGACATCGTTTCCTCTGCTAGTACCTTGCTGATACCTAACAACAGCACTCCGAATATCTTCAACAACCAACTGGCAGTAGTCCATGTCTGCCATATCCTCAAACACAAGGTTCTCGGCCATTGCTGCCTCCCTGGACACTCGTGTAGATGTTCCAGGGATAACCACCTTCATGAAAACAATAAGGTAAAACACCTGTAGAGCAAGATCATCCTTCGTCTCATCTCTCACAAGTTCAGCGAGGATATTCCGGAAATCTTTTGTCTTGATGTCGTCACTCCTAGGATACCCAAGCTTGTCCTTCAACCTCATAACAGCATCATCGAAACCATCATTCGAGGGCCTAGGGGGCGTACGATTACCTTGAGGGAACCCAAAGAGATGGTGAATAGCATCAGTTGTAATACGTATAACCTTTTTCACCTCACCCATGTCCAAAATCATGGTTGAAGGGTCAATCCTCGTGTAGATGTTACCCATCAAAGGACGAGAAATGTTGGAATCAACCTTCAAGTAAAACACACAACCAAAACCAGCCTTGATAACCCTCGCCTTGTGCCTATCTTGTAGCATTTTCGCACACGTCTTGACCTCTCCTAGTGAGCAGCGAACCTCTTGTTCAAACGTTTCGCCTCACCTCCTCCTGGCCACCTTCTTCGGGCGCTTTGCGTCCTCTCTTCCTCTTCTCAGGCCGCTACACAAGCTGATACTGAAAAAAATACATTGACAAGGAAAAGAGGCAGAACAATGAGACACACAACCTTCACCAAAATTCCACTTATGCCTACATATACGCACTACATCTCAGAAGTCCAACCATGTCTACATAGGCAGTACAACCATGTATGACCAGAAGTTAACATGCTTTAAAAAATGTTGGAAATTTACAAAAGCAAAAGTTCAACCATGTATACCAAGGGAGTAATCAAACATGTATCCCATAAGTCCAACTATGTCTACATAGGCAGTACAACCATTTATGAACACTAGTCAACATGCTTTCAAAAATATGTTGGAAATTTACAAAAGCAGAAGTTCAACCATGTATACCAAGGCAGTAATCAAACATGTATCTCAAAAGTCCAACTATGTCTACATAGGCAGTACAACCATGTATGAACACTAGTCAACATGCTTTCAAAAATGTTGGAAATTTTAAAAGCAGAAGTTCAACCATATACACTAAGGCAGTAATCAAACATGTATACAAAACAAGTTGAGCTAATTTCTTCATGTATATACCCAGAAGTCCAACTATGTACACAAAGGCAGTAATACCATAAAAGCAAAGCACGTCGGCTAATTTCTTCGTCTATATTGAGATGGAGCAGAAGGTCAGCTATGTACGCCAAGGCAGTGCTAAAAACAATAAAACTACCGCAACAGCGACAAATGCCCTAAAAACAGTAAACATGAGACATTCATACCTGATTAGCGGCAACATCATCATCGTCATCGTCCTCATTATCAGCATTGAAATCAGCATCATCCTTGTCCTCTAGATTAACACGAGAATGCTTCTTCACACCCTTGTTGACCTTTGCAGGTGGAACCTTGCGCTTCACGCCGCATTTCTTCCCCTTACCAGATGCACCAGCACCAAGCGGAGAAGGTGTAGGCGCGGCTGTGGCAAGCACACGAGGACTACGACATGGCGTACTACCAAGGCCTAACCCTTTATCTTCAACAACTTCTGCAGGCCTCGAAACACGTCGGCTCCTCTGAGGAGTAACTTCACCAACTACTAGCTTCCTCGCAGTAGTCTTCTTGATTTTCTTCTTAACAGGGACAACCGTGCCATCACTACCACACGGCACGTCTTCCTCAACAGTGAGCTCAGCCGCATGAACAGATCCAGGAACATCAGAACCTTTCTCAAGGCAGGCCGCCCTCTTCTTGCGAAAATTTTCTTGCTTCTTCCTCTTACGTTGGTCCTCCACAAGAAGCTGAAAAGGCACATCCTCGGGTTGCATGACAGGTTCAGTGCCATCAACAAACTGTGACTGCGTCTCTGACATCTAAAGAGAGCACATAGGATCCGGAACGGAATCACAACCTTTGACTGAGGGAGTCCCCTCCTCAGCTGCAGCAGGGCTTTCTGATAAACCCAACTCAGATAAAACATCGTTGATGGTGTTCACAGCTTCCTCCTCTGTGGACACATCTGCAAAAAACACATCGTTGACGGCCAGGCTAATCGATAGATCATATACAACAACAATCATTCCATAGGCTAGCTTCTAGGGTTTAGCCTCTATGATCTCGTGGTAGATCAACTCTTGTATTACTCATATCATCAATATCAATCAAGCAGGATGTAGGGTTTTACCTCCATCAAGAGGGCCCGAACCCGGGTAAAACATCGTGTCCCCTGCCTCCTGTTACCATCTGCCTTAGACGCACAGTTTGGGACCCCCTACATGAGATCCGCCGGTTTTGACACCGACATTGGTGCTTTCATTGAGAGTTCCGCTGTGTGTTCGACAAAAGGTTGATGACTCGCCTGCAGATCAACTGCGACTTCGGCATCTTCGTTACCAGCTCGACTGGTCACCTTGGTTTGACCAAGGACTGCGCCCTACCTCCGATCGTCATGTTCGGATGAGGGCCTTTATAAACATCAACTCCGATCTCTATCAAGATCATGGAGGAATCATCCAGGGAGCCCGGGGGCTCAACGTCAACATTGCCCTCGGGCGACCGTGTTGTTTTTCTGTACAACAAACTTGTGTCCGCAGCCACCGCCTCCTCAAGTGTTTTTTTAACGATCGCTTTGGTGGAATTGCGAGGAATTGAGTCTACAACAAACCTGGAAAATTTCGTCGAGTTCCGATGGAGGAATCTCTGGCAATCCACGATATACCGAAGCCCTGTCAAATCTGGACGGGAATCTGGATGAGTTTATGACATGGTGTCTAGCTTCTAGCTCGGACGTCCTTTGGAAGATCCAACCGTTGATCGGCTGCGGAATTCATATATCTACCACCTCTCCAAATTTCAGTTCGATCCGACCGTCCAAACTACGGAAACCTTCCGATTGGTGCATCACTTTTCGGATCTATTTTCTGCGCGAAAAAGAATCCGACCCGAGTTCGTCTTTTTTATGAACGGGATTTCGGACATCCCTTTTGAAGGAAGTTTTGTACGGGGTATTGTGTTTTGTTCCCGAACACATCCCACTAACTTTAAGATCTTTTGAACATGATCTTCAACATCATGCTGGTGTCAAACCAGTCCGGCAGTATTGCTCCACGGTTGCCGACCTACGGTAAACACGTCATCACTTTGTTGAGCCGAGCTCAACTTCTTCGGATCATCATCTCGGCAAGCCGAACAAGAGTACGGCATCGCGAAGGATAAATTATCACCAACGTCGCCGCCCCACGGATTACACGGAGCGGGCATACCGGCATCGCCGCATGGTCGCTTCATCAAGCCGGCATCGACCACGTCACGACCTGCATCGGCAGGGCCGCACTATTGCTTCTTCAAGCTGGTGTCCAGCACGCCGACCTACTTCGAGTCATCGGCTGACATTGAGACTTCGACATCTGGGCTGGACCGGGGGCTTTGCCATCTCTTCATTAACCTACTCTGGACACTTCGGCGTCACTAGCCGACCAGCTCCGTCATGTTAGATGGACCGAGGGCTTTGCCTCGGCGAGCCAACCTTTGCTAGCATTGCCATGCCATCGTTTTATCGCCCATCAGGCAAGGGGTGTGTGGATCGAGTCCCAATTTTGGGAATCACCTTCCTTCGGATTGCTACAACAAAATAAACATGGTGCTATTAATCCTAGTATTTTTTGCTTGTTTGGGTTCATTTTTCCCAAGGAATTATTACTCTGGTTTGTCCATCATATGTAAACAGGTCTATCAAATGGTGGCCGCATTAACGACAGTCGCATGGTGGTTCGGTCAGTTTCCATACATAGTCTGGCGAACGCCGCATCCAGAGCTCAGACCGACCTGTGAATTCAGGCTTTGCCACGCCTTTACCGCATCACGCCGACGCCCTGCATCGACATTGACTTCGGCGCCAGGCCATATTTCTTTTTTTACTCACTTGCATGAATTATTTATTATGCAACGATTTTTTTAATTATCATTATTACTATTATCTCCGGTTTGCACTATTTTTTGTGCACAGGAAAATGATCCGGAGACTTCGGCGTCACTCTGTGGGTCTGCATTGACCGTGCTATGTCACCACTTCGG
The DNA here is from genome assembly GCA_034509565.1 of Triticum monococcum. Taxonomy (NCBI): domain Eukaryota; kingdom Viridiplantae; phylum Streptophyta; class Magnoliopsida; order Poales; family Poaceae; genus Triticum; species Triticum monococcum. The sequence continues at coordinate 21,296,455 of CM067847.1, forward strand.
CGTGTCGAGCTCTCCGCTCCGCCACCTCGGGACCGGCTTGGGGGATGGAACCTTGTCCCGCATCAAGCTCGGAGGGCATCATCAATACCGAACACATTAACCAGCTAAGTCGCTTTCATGCTCCAAGCTTTAATTTCTAACTTGTGTTCAGTTCGACCAAGCATTATTCTTTTTTTGGAAAAAAGTTGCTTGTAAAAAGTTTCCTTGTCCAAACTTTGTTTGTGACGCATAAATTCAAATACCCAATTCATTTGGGGGCTTCCTTCATGAAGCTTTTCCTCTTGCATATGATTATACTTGTACGGCTTCGTTCCTTGTTCGTGTATTATGCCACAATATGCACCATATTGACTTACGCGATTTGCATGCTGGGTTGCCTCGCTCCTGTGTTTACCCCTACGTTCCCGATTGTTCGTCTAGGGAGTAAAGGGAGTTGTCGGTGTCAAAATCGGCGGATCTCGCGTAGGGGGTCCAGAAATGTGCATCTAGGCCGGATGGTAACAGGAGGCAAGGAACACGATGTTTTACCCAGGTTCAGGCCCTCTTGATGGAGGTAAAACCCTACGTCCTGCATTATTAATATTGATGATATGGGTAGTACAAGAGTAGATCTACCATGAGATCAAGGAGGCTAAACCCTAGGAGCTAGCCTACGGTATGATTGTTGTATGATCAAGTTGGCCTACAGACTAAAACCCTCCGGTTTATATAGACACCGGAGAGGGTTAGGGTTACACAAAGTCGGTTACAATGGTAGGAGATCTTGAATATCTGCATCGCGAAGCTTGCCTTCCACGCCAAGGAAAGTCCCATCCGGACACGGGATGAAGTCTTCAATCTTGTATCTTCATAGTCCTGGAGTCCGGCTGAAGGTATAGTCCGGCTACCCGAACACCCCCTAATCCAGGACTCCCTCAGTAGCCCCTGAACCAGGCTTCAATGACGACGAGTCCGGCATGTAGATTGTCTTTGGCATTGCAAGGCGGGTTCCTCCTCCAAATTCTTCATAAAAGTTTGTAAACACCAAGAGTAGTGTCCGGCTCTGCAAAATAAGTTTCCACGCATTTCCACGGAGAGAATAATATTAACACAAATCTAATCTGCAGAAGTATTCCGCAGCGTGACATCACACTACGACCAAGCCTCTATTCGAATCGTTTTCACTTTTCCACCTCAGCGTGTTTTGCGAGGCTGTTTCCTTGGCGCGTCCTGTCAAAGCAAAGATCGTGTCCCCCATTTACGGGATTCTCATCAATACGGACGTGGGTAACCCAACCGCGCCATTTATCACAGCGCTGGGCAAGCGATTTTTACTAGGCTGGTGGGGACGCACAGTCGCATCCGCCCATATAAGGGGATAAGGATCCACCTTTTTACCTACGCCTTCTTCCTCCTTTGCCCATCCATCTTCTGCGCACCCGAGCTCCAACGCCCAAGCCCGCACTTCCTACCTCAACCTTCTCCAACAATGTCCGGAGTGGGAGGCAAGTGGATGGTGTCCTCCGTTACGGAGAGCCATGTCAAAAAGCTAAGGAAGGCCGGATACCTGTCCAAAGACATCGCGCACCGGCTTCCTGAGGAGGGGCAGCTTCTCCCCACCCCACGGCCACATGAGATGGTAGTATTTCTTCCCCACTTCCTCTGCGGACTGGGTTTTCCTCTCCACCCATTCGTCCGCGGGCTCATGTTCTACTATGGCCTAGATTTCCATGATCTGGCACCGAACTTCATCCTCAATATCTCGGCGTTTATCGTCGTGTGCGAGGCTTTCCTCTGCATCTGCCCCCATTTCGGCCTCTGGCTCAAGACCTTCAGCGTCAAGCCAAAGGTGGTGCGCGGCAACCAGGCGGAGTGCGGAGGTGCCATGGCGGGCAAAATAGCCAACGTCCTATGGCTCGAGGGCTCCTTTGTGGAGACCTTGAAGGGGTGGCAGTCAGGGTGGTTTTACATCACCGAGCCATGCGATCCGAAGTGGATCGCACCCCCTACGTGGCTCACGTCCTGGAAGGAGACGGGCTTGTCGCGGGGCGATGAAGAAGAGGTGACCGGACTGCAAAAATGCATCCAGTCCCTGGTGAACAAGCAGCTCAGGCTTGCCAACGTAGTCCAAGTCATGCTCGTCCGCCGGATCCTTCTGTGTCAAGAACGGGACTTCAATCTGTGGGAGTTCAACCCGGCGCTGCACCGAACTCTTAGCAGGCTCTTCGACACGACGTACGAAGATGCCTGGAAGGGGCTAACCAAAGGCGACAAGGCTCCCGCATCCGCCTCCGAGGACCGCGGATTCAACACGTAGCCTCCTGTTGGCGAGGTAAAATATTTTCATCTTTTACAGGATGTTAAGTTTCTTCATAGTTTGACTCTATGCGGGATCTATACTCCCTCACCTTTGACAGGATTGGCAGGCGCAGACCGGACTGATTAACTGTCTGGCTCCCTTGCCCGAAGACCCAGCCCCTGCTCTCCTAGTGAAGCTGCTGGTTCCGGCACCTTATGTGGTGCCGGAGAAGAAGGCCAAGAAGAAGAAGGCCATGGGGACTCAAAAGAGTTCCCGGCATATGGTGGTCTCGGACTCATCGTCCGACGAGTCCGAGACGCACTCCTCCCGTGAAGACTAGGAGGAGGAAGAAGAGACCTCTCCCCCTCCAGCGGGGGGAGGAAATAACAGGAAGGCCGCCCCAGTAGGGGAGGCCAAAGGGTCCAAGAAGAGGAAAACCCCTCCGCCGGACTACGCTCCCGACGCCGATGTGGACGAAGAGGAGTGGCCGGATAGGACCAAGCGTCCGGCAAAATCGTAAGTGTTCGGATACCAGAATAACTCATGATATTCCTTTGTTGCGCAGCTTTCCCTAATGTCGAATATCATCATGCAGCCCACCCAAGGACGGGCTCGACGAGTCGTCGAGCGGCTCCCTGGATTCCTCGGACGTGAATTCAGTTCCGCCCGCTGCCTCCCCTTGCGCTGCGGATGACGCCGAAGTGGCATCACGACAAGCTCCGGGGCAAGAGGAGGTGGTCCAGGAGGAACCACGAGGCGACCTCCCAGACTCCAGGAGTAAAGGGGACAAGACCCCCAGGGCTCCAAGTCCGGCTTTAAGCCGGACACCGCGCCGGAATTATCAACGGTTCCGGATCGCGGCAGGCGAACTCCTGCCAAGAGGAGCAAGCCTATTGAGCCGGCGTCCTCCGTCCAACCGGAGGCGCCGGACAATCTGCTGGAGGTGCTTAAGGGCGCCTCCATCGACGAGGAGCATCGTACCATCATGAGTACGGTGGTCCAGAAGGTTCGGTCCGCCAAAAGCGGCTGACTGAAGCTTGTGCTAGCCTTCTAACAGGCTTCGAGGTAAGTAAAAATATATAAAAATATCAATGCATAGACAGTAGCCCCTGATGCTCTGTTTCGCGTTCGGAAAGAAAAGCCGAATAGAGGATCTATTATATATCGCAAGAGTCTAACTAAAAAGGAGTCAATTACGTATGCGGGCTTCGCTGTTGGCCACCGCCGCACTGACTTCGGAGGTGGGTGCCCTGAAGCAGGGCCTCGAGCAGACCGAGCAAGAGCCCGGCCTTGCCAAACGGCAGCTCGAGGAGAAAGAAGGTAAGAGATACCTTATAGAAAAAATGCCTATAAGAAGACGCAATTGCAAAAAATGACAGGAGTACCCTGCTTATTGTAGGGGCCACAACTGAGGTGGCGACCCTCAAGCAGGCGCTGTCCGAGGCCGAGAAGAAAGCGGCCACGGAGCGTATCGAGCGGGAGAAATTTGACGCGCAGGTCGGCGGGGTGCAGCAAGAGCTTCAGGCTCTCATGAAAAAACATGAGAGTTTGGAGCTCGACTCGAAGACGCGAGCATCCGAGCTTGTTGCGGCCCTTAAAACTGCCGAATCTGCCAAGGCCGAAGCCCAGAAGGCCCTCCAGGGATTGGATGCGGTGAAAAAGATAGTGGCGTGTAAGGCATTCTCTATGCAAAGCAGACATATAAAAGTAAGCTACTTTTTACTTACCCGAATCCGGAGCTCTCCAGGGGCATTCGCAGATCTTCCCCGCAGCGTATCCGATGCCGCCGCATTCTACTGAGCCGAGGAAGGCACCTCGACAGAGAAGGTGTTCTGGTCTCAGTATGCTGAGGCCGGACACCCTGTGCCCTTGAGCGACCAGCTGAAGCAGCTGGTCGAGCTCCACAAGGCGGCCGAACAAGCCCTGAAGGGCTTCATAGTTCGGATGTAGACTGGAGAGGCCCTGCCTGGGAGCTACTTTGGACTGGTGCGGCGGCTGGTGGAGGCTTGTCCAAGGCTTGAGGTCATCAAGCGCTCCGTCTGCATTGAAGGTGCCCGTAGGGCCCTTGCCCGTGCAAAGGTGCACTGGGGTAAGCTGGACGGTGAGAAGCTTGTGAGGGACGGGCCGCTGCCGGGGAAGGAGCATCGCAAGCCCGAGAACTATTACAAGGATGTTCTGGCTGGTGCCCGCCTTATTGCGGATGAATGTACCAAACATGTAATTTTTGAATGAACTCGCTCGTGTTATCCGGTGCGCTGAAAACTTGTTCATATGCGCTAAGCAATGCTTGTTCAATTTAAAATATTAGTTTCTGTGCGGCCGTTTATCAAAAAATTGAGAGATGGCCAGTCGTCGGCTTCTGCCCCCATGCCACTAGTGCTGGGGTGTTCGGGATAAACCTGAGCGCTCTTTTCCCATGATTGGGTCCGTCGAGGGAGGCGCTCAGCACAACGAACAAGGCAATCGGACTATAATGCTTGAACACTCTCACTTAGCCATAGAACTCTATAATTTTAAATTTCGGCGAAGCCCCTAGTATTCGGAAGACCGAGTTCGGGGCGCTATCCACGCCTTGGCCGGACAAAATTGGTTCCTCGCTTCAAGCGGCATAAGTCTTTAAGGACTCGAACAACCTATCGAACAGCGACCGGTCTCTCGCCTCATCATGATAGTCAGTTTTAGCTTTCTCTACTGAGGTGCTCAGCCCAGCTTAACTGGGGCACAATCGCAGTAGTTCTCCTAGTGCTACCTTAGCCGATATAGCGGAACGTAAGGCACCAAAACATAGGAGCCGGGCAAACCCAACTATTGACACAAATCATGATTCGGAGCCGATGCATATAGTGTTATAAGTTCGGGGTGCCGGACTTGTGAAAGTGTACGGACTTCTCACGCCATATTGATGGGTACTGAAGCCCCTGGCGTATGTTTGCCGTACCACAGTGTACGGATGCAACATGTTATAAACATATATATAAAAAGTGGATAATGTAAGAAATAGACAAAAAGCTATGCATTGTTTATAGAAAGGGTGCTATGAAAGCGGAGCGATACAAATAGTGTGATAAGAAGAAGAAATTGGACTATTTAACATGTCCTGGCCAGGGGCAGGCCGCAGAATTGTATTAATGAACAGGTATACTACTCGCAATAGAGACCACCTGGGAGTTCCATAATGCGGCGTGGCTTGTTTGCTTTCCTGGATCTTGCATCGTTTGTGCGGCAGTTGAATTGCCGAATGGGTCATCCGAAGTATGGAGTCCTGAGAGTAAGAGAAAAAAGAAAAAAAAGGAATCCGGCATCCCCTGGTGCGGTTTAGGCCGTATTTCGGGCGTGCCGTGATAGTGCCCCTTCCCCTGTGCCCATGGTATTTCAAGAGCGTAGTTATGTACGCGAAGCACTGGTTTCGCTATATCGCGAGGGCTAGGGTTGGGGCCGCATTGCTACGCTAGCTTAGAACGTGCCAGGCGGTCTTGTTGTAGGGTACTCCGGGCGCGCTTGGCAGTGTCCAGCTTTTTGAAGGCTGAACTGGAGAAGTGCCTAGAGAGGCTGCTTTGTATTTCTGCTGCGAGCGCTGCCGTGTGCTCCTCCGTTTGGAGGGAGCGTTCAGTGTTCCGATTGATCGTTATAACTCCTCTAGGGCCTGGCATCTTGAGCTTGAGGTATGCATAGTGCGGTGCCGCGTTGAATTTTGCGAATGCGGTTCGCCCGAGTAGTGCGTGATAGCCACTACGGAACGGGACTATGTCGAAGATTAACTCCTCGCTTCAGATGTTATCCGGAGATCCGAAGACCACTTCTAGTGTGAGTGAGCCTGTACAGTTGGCTTCTACACCTAGTATGACACCTTTAAAGGTCGTTTTGGTGGGCTTGGTCCTCGAGGGATCTATGCCCATTTTTCGCACTATATCCTCGTAAAGCAGGTTCAGGCTGCTGCCGCCGTCCATGAGGACTCTTGTGAGATGAAATCCGTCACACTAGTAGAAAACAGGGCTATGGTCCAGGCCGGCTCAGCCCATTAGTCCCGGTTCAGTCTAGAACCGGGACCAACGTTGGCATTGGTCCCGGTTCGTGAGCCCAGGGGGCCGGCCGGGCCACGTGGGCCATTGGTCCCGGTTCGTCTGGACCTTTTGGTCCCGGTTGGTGGGACGAACTGGGACCAATGGGCCTCTCTCCTGGCCCACCACCATTGGTCCCGGTTGGTGGCTTGAACCGGGACGAAAGGCTTCCCTTTAGTCTCGGTTCTTGTCATCAACCGGGACCAATGAGGTGCCTATATGTGCCCCCTCGCGCAAGAGCAGAGCACAGTGCTCTGTTTTTTCTGGCCGAGGGGGAGAGGGCTTTGTGGTGCTCTAGCTCACCTCCTATGCACATGAGGTGTTCGATGGAATGCCCGAGCCACACTACTTAAGCTTTCTCCTCTCGAAGCTCGACCTCCAAGCTCCATTTTCCTCGAGATTTGTCTAGATTTAGCGGTCCGTCACGCCCCATCCCCGTCTTCACCGCCGTCGATCACCCGCGCCGATCTCATCACCGACACCACCATGGTCAGCCTCTTGTTCTTATCTTCTGTCTGAAAGGAAAAATATTCTTACTTGTATGTTTAGATAGATACTTGTATCATTTTCTTACATTTTTATTGCATCTTATATAGTGCGATGGTTTTGGTATCCACCCCCGTCGGCCCTCGTCCTGTCTATGATTCGGATTTGGTATGTATATTATCTTTATAACTATTGGTTCATTTATTGTTTATGAAAATTATGCCGACCAACGTGACATAGATTTTATTTATCTAGGATGTATGTGAATCGGAAATGCCAACCGACCTTGTTGAGAGGTTAAATTTAGTGGAAGAAGAAAACAATTTGTTGAAGGAAAAAATAGAAAAATTGAGGAGGAGAAGATGATATTGGAGTTGCATGTTGCGGATGTCGTCGATGATCACAAGATCAAGATGGATGCAATGTGCTTGAAGATTAGAAAGATTAGAAAATATGCCATTCATACCGAGGCTTGGTATCATTATGCCGTTGGATCAATTGTTACCTTGGTTGCGATTATGATCGCATTTGTTTTCGCATTGAAATGTTTTACATAGTTTCAATGTATGGTTTAATTAATTACATGCTCTGGAGAGCTATATGTTATTAGACGAGAACTATGTATGCACTTTGGTTTTAATGTGATGATGAACTTCTATTAATTTGGACACTTAATTATATATAATGCACGCAGATGAACCGGCAATGGATGTATGGTGACAGACACGCCCGCGAGTACATTAAGGGCGTGCATGAGTTTCTCGATGCGGCTGAGGCAAACAAGCAGAATGGTTTTATGTGTTGTCCATGCACTGAATGTGGGAATACGAGGTCTTACTCTAACCGGAAAATCCTTCACTCCCACCTGCTTTACAAGGGTTTCTTGCCACACTATAATGTTTGGACGAGGCACGGAGAAATAGGGGTTATGATGGAAGACGGCGAAGAAGAAGAGTACGATGACAACTATGTGCCCCCTGAATACGGTGATGCTGCAACGGGGGGAGCTGGTGAAGATCAAGAGGAACCAGACGATGTGCCCAATGATGCTGCCACGGGTGAAGCTGCTGAAGATCAAGAGGAACCAGACGATGTGCCCGATGATGATGATCTCCGCCGGGTCATTGTCGATGCAAGGACGCAATGCATTAGTCAAAAGGAGAAGCTGAAGTTCGATCGCATGTTAGAGGATCACAAAAAAGGGTTATACCCCAATTGCGAAGATGGCAACACAAAGCTCGATACCGTACTGGAATTGCTGCAGTGGAAGGCAGAGAATGATGTGGCTGACAAAGGATTTGAGAAGCTACTAAAAATACTGAAGAAGAAGCTTCCAAAGGATAACGAATTGCCCGACAGTACATACGCAGCAAAGAAGGTCGTATGCCCTCTAGGATTGGAGGTGGAGAAGATACATGCATGCCCTAATGATTGCATCCTCTACCGCAGTGCATACAAGGATCTGAACGCATGCCCGGTATGCGGTGCGTTGCGGTATAAGATCAGACGAGATGACCCCGGTGATGTTGACGGTGAGCCCCTCAGGAAGAGGGTTCCTGCGAAGGTGATGTGGTATGCTCCTATAATACCACGGTTGAAACGTCTGTTCAGAAACGAAGAGCATGCCAAGTTGATGCGATGGCACAGTGAGAACCGAAAGAAAGATGGGAAGTTGAGAGCACCCGCTGACGGGTCGCAGTGGAGAAAAATCGAGAGAAAGTACTGGGATGAGTTTGCAAAGGACCCAAGGAATGTATGGTTTGCTTTAAGCGCGGATGGCATTAATCCTTTCGGGGAGCAGAGCAGCAATCACAGCACCTGGCCCGTGACTCTATGTATGTATAACCTTCCTCCTTGGATGTGCATGAAGCGGAAGTTCATTATGATGCTAGTTCTCATCCAAGGCCCTAAGCAACCCGGCAACGAAATGGATGTGTACCTAAGGCCATTAGTTGAAGAACTTTTACAGCTGTGGAATGGAAATGGTGTACGTACGTGGGATGAGCACAGACAGGAGGAATTTAACCTTAAGGCGTTGCTGTTCGTGCCCATCAACGATTGGCCCGCTCTCAGTAACCTTTCAGGACAGACAAACAAAGGATACCACGCATGCACGCACTGTTTAGATGACACTAAAAGTATATACCTGGACAAATGCAGGAAGAATGTGTACCTGGGCCATCGTCGATTTGTTTCGACCAACCATCAATGTCGAAAGAAAGGCAAGCATTTCAAAGGCGAGGCAGATCACCGGAAGAAGCCCGCCATGCGCACCGGTGATCACGTGCTTGCTATGGTCAATGATTTACACTACGTAATCTTTGGAAAGGGTCCCGGTGGACTAGCTATTCCGAATGACGCTGAGGGACATGCACCCATGTGGAAGAAGAAATCTATATTTTGGGATCTACCCTACTGGAAAGACCTAGAGGTCCGCTCCTCAATCGACGTGATGCACGTGACGAAGAACCTTTGCGTGAACCTGCTAGGCTTCTTGGGTGTGTATGGGAAGACAAAAGATACACCTGAGGCACGGGAGGACCTGCAACGTTTGCACGAAAAAGACGGCATGCCTCCGAAGCAGTATAAAGGTCCTGCCAGCTACGCTCTTACGAAAGAAGAGAAAGAAATCTTCTTTGAATGCCTGCTCAGTATGAAGGTCATGACTGGCTTCTCGTCGAATATAAAGGGAATAATAAATATGCCAGAGAAAAAGTTTCAGAACCTAAAGTCTCATGACTGCCACGTGATTATGACGCAACTGCTTCCGGTTGCATTGAGGGGGCTTCTACCGGAAAACGTCCGATTAGCCATTGTGAAGCTATGTGCATTCCTCAATGCAATCTCTCATAAGGTGATCGATCCAGAAATCGTACCAAGGCTAAGGAGTGATGTGGCGCAATGTCTTGTCAGTTTCGAGCTGGTGTTCCGACCATCCTTCTTCAATATCATGACACACGTCCTAGTTCATCTAGTCGACGAGACTGTCATCCTGGGGCCCGTATTTCTACACAATATGTTCCCCTTTGAGAGGTTCATGGGAGTCCCCGTAACCGCGCTAGGTCAGAAGGAAGCATCTCCATGGGCCATCAAACAGAGGATGTTATCGGGTTTTGTGTTGACTTCATTCCTGGCCTTAACAAGATAGGTCTCCCTAAATCGCGGTATGAGGGGAGACTGACTGGAAAAGGCACTATTGGAAGAGACTCAATAATATGCAGGGACGGATATTCTTGGTCTCAAGCACACTACACAGTTCTACAGAACTCTACCTTGGTGACCCCGTATGTCGATGAACAGAAGAACAGTCTGCGCTCCAAACACCCGGAGCAATGCGACGAATGGATTACATGTGAACACATCAGGACTTTCAGCAGTTGGTTGGAAACACGTCTCAGAGGTGACAACACTGTTTGTGATGAGTTGTACTTGTTGTCCAGGGGACCATCTTTGACTGTATTGACTTACAAAGGATACGAGATAAATAGGAATACATTTTACACGATCGCCCAAGATCAAAAGAGCACCAACCAAAACAGCGGTGTCCGCTTTGATGCAGCAACCAAGAGCGGAAAGGACACATATTATGGTTACATAGTGGACATATGGAAACTTGACTACGGACCTGATTTTAAGGTTCCTTTGTTTAAGTGCAAATGGGTCAATCTGTTAGGCGGCGGGGTACAGCAGGTAGACCCACAGTACGGAATGACAACAGTGGATCTGAAAAATCATGGGTACACTGACGAACCGTTCGTCCTAGCCAATGATGTGGCACAGGTTATCTATGTGAAGGACATGTCTACCAAACCGAGAAAAAGAAAAGATAAGGAAGCGAATACATCATACGATGAGCCAAAGCGCCACATAGTTCTTTCAGGAAAAAGGGACATGCTGGGAGTGGACGGCAAGACAGACATGTCTGAAGATTATGAAAAGTTTGATGAAATTCCTCCCTTCAATGTCAAGGCTGACCCAAGCATCCTGATAAACAATGAAAATTATCCATGGTTACGGCGCAATAAGCAAATGACACAAGCGAAGAAAAAGTGAAGAGTTTCTCCCGCAATAAGCAAATGCTATGTGGGTGAAATTATGATACCATCCCAACATTCAACTTTTTCAGAGTTCATTTGAAATGCTTTCATGTCTTATGGTTTGAAACTTTGATACTTCGAAAGTGATTGTCCATTTTGTACACGAAGTGCATCAAGTTTTTGTCGTAACCCTCTCTACTTTTTGGAACATGCTATGTGGGTGAAATGATGATACCATGCCAACTTTCAACCTTTTCAGAGTTCATTTTGAAATGCTTTCCAATTTCAGAGTCATTTAGCTCAAAGAATGAATTAATAGCAAACAGAATGAACTACAAAACTTTTATGAAAATAAAAACAATCAATTAAAATATTATGTTATGATCAACTAAAATAAAACTATAATATTCTTCAATAGCAAAAAGAATATAATTTGTGTGACCTAACAGAAACTATAATATTCTAAAATAAAACTATAATATTCTAATTTTATAGTAAAGTTATTCATAAACTAGTGATTCACACAAATTTTTAAAAATTCAAATTTAAACTATTTAAAATTTAAAACTAATGGCACTAACAGAAAGTTTACAATTTTTGTGACCTAAAAGAAAAAAGAAATCACTAAAAAACTGGAAGTATTTAGTTTTAAGTAGAAATAAAAAAAATAAAAAACCAAAAAAATGTAGAAATAAAAAAGAAAAAACCAAAAAAAAATGCCACCTACTAGGCCTCCACGGCCTGAATACGACTAGAAACCCTACATGGGCCAGGATTCAGGCCCGCAGAGGCCCAATAGGCCCACAGGCAGTAGCATGTTTAGGCCCGAAAGCCTGCATTAGAGCGGAGCTCGAACGGGGAGGCAGAGCAGCGCTTATAAACCAGTATCGGCGCCCTTCAGCTAGCGATGTGGGACCAAACTTTTGGGCGCGGGGCAGCACAGGCCTTTGGTCCCGGTTGGTGCACCAACCGGGACTAAAGGGGTCATTGGTCACGGTTCGTGGCACCAACCGTGACCAATGCCCCCCTTTAGTCCCGGTTTGTGCCACCAACCGGGACCAAAGGCCGCCGCTTCCCGCCCTTTGGGCTGCTGAAAATTGGGCTTTGGTCCCGGTTCGTGGCACCAACCGGGACCAAAGGGGGGCATTGGTCACGGTTCGTGCCACAAACCGGGACCATTGCTCTGGCTATATATACAACCCTTGTGAAATTTTCACCAACTGCTCTATTCCCCATCGCCGACGCCGCCAGGCTGCTCGTCCTCATCGTCGCCGTCGCCGCGCCCTGCCCCGTCGTCGTCGCTGCGCCCTGCCCCATCGCCGTCGCCGTCGCCGCGCCCCGCCTCCTCAACCGTCCTCCTCGTCGCCGTCGCCGCGCCCTGCCCCGAGCCTCGCCTCCTCGATCGTCCGCGTCGCCGCCGGGTGCCATCCCGAGCCCGCGGCCGTCCCCGTCGCCGTGTGCCACCCCGCCCCCGTCGCCGTCGCCGTCGTCCCTGCCCTGACGCGCACCACCCCGTCCCGCCCTCGCCGTCGCCCGCGCCGGCCCCTTGCCCAATGCCCGCCGCCCCGGCCCGCCGTCGCCGTCGCCCCCTGCCCCGTCGCCATCCTCGCCGCCGACTCCGCGGTCCTCCTCTGGTCCGACCGGCGCCCTAGCTAGCATTTTTTCTGTTATATGCTTTTTTTCATATATATGCTTGTTTTTTATATATATGTACATATATGTTCTCTGTGTATATATCTATGTTCATGTATATATGCAAAAAATAGTTTTTTAGAAAAATTAGGATTTTTTTTCTGTTCATAGATTTTTTTCATATATATGCTTGTTTTTTATATATATGTATATATATGTTCTCTGTGTATATATCTATGTTCATGTATATATGCAAAAATTAGTTCTTTAGAAAAATTAGGAATTTTTCTGTTCATAGATTTTTTTGGTGATATTAATTATTGTAAATATGAAAATGTTTGTATATTCATATGAACAAATGAATTAGAAGAGGGAGAAGAAGAGGGGGTCGAGAGGGGGTCTAGGGTCGCCGAGGGGTCGAGGGTCGTCGAACATGAGAGGAGGAAGAGGATAAAAAAAGAAGAGGAATAAGAAAAGAAAAAAAGAGGAGAAGAAAGAATAGAGGAGAAGATCTCCTCTATTCTTTCGTCTCCTCTCTTTTTTCTTCTTCTTCCTCTTTTTTTATCGGGAACGAGGGTCGTCGATGGTCGCCGAGCAGTAGAGGAAGAAGAGGATAAAATAGAAGAGGAAGAAAAAAAAGAGAGGGGTCGACGGTCGCCTAGGGGTCGAGGGTCGAGAGGGGGTCTAGGGTCGCCGGGAGGGGAGAGGAAGACGAGGAGAAATAAATAAGAAGAAGAAAAAAGAAGAAAAAGAAGAGGAGAAGAAGAAAGGAATAGAGGAGAAAAGAGAAAATAGAATATATATTCCTTTCTTCTTCTCCTCTTTTTTTTCTTCTTTGTTTTCTTCGACACGTGGGGGGGGGGGGGGGGGGTCAAGAACGCCGGACATTCATGAGAGAGGCGAGGAAGAAGGTGAAGAAGAGGAGAGGAAGAAGAGGAAGTCTTCTCCTCTATTCTTTCTCCTCTTCTTTTTTCTTCTTCTTCTTCCTCTTTATTTTATCGGGAACGAGGGTAGTCGAGAGGGTCGCCGAGTGGTAGAGGAGAAACCCTAAATAGAAAGTATCGTCGGTGTGAGATACATGTACCGTCGTTGTCGGACACTACATCCACATCCCACAAGTGGCGCGGGCTTCGACGCCCACGTCACTTGTGGGACGTGGATGTAGTGTCCGACACCGAAGGCCACATGTATCTCACACCCACGATACTTGCTAGCTATTTAGGGTTTCCTTTGACACTAGGCAACCTCCCGACCCCTCGGCGATCCTCTCGAACATGAGAGGAAGAAGAGGATCATCTAGGGGTCGAGGGTTCTAGGGTCGTCGAGGGTTCGAGGGGTCGAGAGAGGTTTCCTAGTGTCAAAGTATTGAAGAAATCCATGCCTTCATCATTAGCCGGAACTAACCAGGGCATGTTGGTACGAAGTTCTGCAAAGTTGTTTTGGAATGGAGTCCCGGATAGAATAATTCACCTTTTGGTACGAATTCAGTAAAGGCCTTCCAAATAGCGATATTCGGAAGGCTCTTTCTGAACTTTGTACCAAAAAGCGAATTATCCTATCTGGGACTCCGTTCCAGAACAACTTTGAAGAGCTTCGTACCATCATGCACATGTTACTTTCGCCTAATGATGAAGACATGGTTTTGTTGAATCCTTTGACAGCAGGCAACCTCCCGACCCCTCGGCGATCCTCTCGAACATGAGAGGAAGAAGAGGATCGTCGAGGGGTCGAGGGTTCCAGGGTCGTCAAGGGTTCTTCTCCTCTATTCTTTCTTCTCCTCTTTTTTTTCTTCTTCTTCCTCTTTTTTATCGGGAACGAGGGTCGTCGAGGGACATATATAGATGTAGTGTCTCGTTGTCGATATATACCCCCTCCCGATAGCTTACTATGATTAGGTAGCTAGTTCTATGTTTGGCACTAATATATCCATCTGTCATGTTTGAATAATAATTGCCATGTTGTAAATATTTGTAGAAACTATGGACACCGCCCTAGACGAAGCAACAAAAGAAGCGTTGTTGAGGGAGATAATCGCACAAGGAAGTGATGCCGTCTTGTACTATCTCAACGAAACCGATGATCTGGAAGGAGAGGGTGAACAAGATGGCTACGGTGACCTACTGCCGGTGCAAGAAGAAGAACATGAGGACGGCTCCGGTGACCCAATGCCGGTGCAAGAAGGAGACCGTGATGACGGCTCCGGTGACCGAACCGAGTCCGGCCAGGTATATATATTAGTTAAGCCTATGCTGACTAGCTGATTGATGCATTCATTGTTTTGGTATGTACACATATTAATTAAGTCTTTGTTCTTTTTTCTAGCCCTCCGGATCGAGCACAACTTCGGTAAAGAGACGAGGCCCGAAGAAAAAGTTGAGCTCGGATGAAAAGCTTGAGATCACAGCAATCGCGCCCGGCGGCCAACCTATTGAACCCCTCCGGACAAAGAGCGCATTTGTTGCTCAGTGCGGGGTTCTGGTTAGGGACAAGATCCCGATAAGCATCCAGCAATGGTTTAAGCCGGCTAAAGAAGACCGTGAGGTGTCTTATGTCAATGATATGCAGAAAAATGATCTTTGGACTGAGCTAAAGCCAAATTTCACCCTACCGCCAGAGGATAATCCAGAGAACCCAATTAAAGAGAAATTAATCAAGTCTTTTGCTCTGAAGAGGATGGCAGATCTATTCAGGTGGTGGAAGAAAGAGCTAAATAGGTTTGTCGATAAAAAAGAGACACCAGAATTCAAGGGCAGATATGAGAAGATCAGAGATCACTGGCCCACATTTGTGGCCCACAAGACATCGGAAAAGAGTCAGAAGATGTCGGCGATAAACAAGCAAAATGCTGCAAAGAAGAAGCTTCACCATCGCACGGGGTCAGGTGGCTACCTCGTAGCCCGGCCTAAGTGGTCCAAGACTGAGAATGATTTGGTTCATAAAGCGATCGAACCAGAGACAAATAACTAGCCAGACCGTTGCCGGACTTGGTTCTTCGGGGCTGGCGGAACCTTGGACCCTGAAACAGGGAAATGCATTTGGACGAACGAACAAATGGACATACCAGTCAGTAAGCTTAAGCAGTATATCGAAGCAGCGCAGGAAGGGACGTTCTTTCCAGACAGAGAGCATGACGAGCTCACAATGGTCCTCAGGAATCCTGAGCACCCTGGACGGACACGAGGCACGCCAGGCTCCGTTCCGTGGAAGGTTGGGTTTCCGGACGCAGGCGGTTACAAATCCCATGAGAGGAGGAAAAAAGTGCAGCAGACCGAACTGCAGGCGCTGCAGGCAAGGGTACAAGCGATAGAGGAACGAGAAGCAAATCGCAGCAAACGTACTGCCGAAGCCTCCCCCGAAGCTACCCCGCCATCTCAGTGCAGAAGCAGCGTGGCTTCCACCGAGCTGCTTCAGCCGGAGCATGCCTTGACGGCTCCTGCCAGCTATCCTGTGGATGCTATAACGGAGTCTCAAAATTGCCACCTTATGACGCAATGGATGAATTTGAAGGTCAAGGCGGCTGTAGGCTCTGTTTATCCTACTGAACCCGGCACAACTTTTCACTGCCGGCCGATTCCAAAAGGATATGCTAGGGTGATGGTGGATGAGATAACGGAGGGATTTGAGGACCTCCAGCTCGACCACCCTACCGGTGAAGGGGAGACTCGGCTGGGGTCTGCTCTGAAGACTCCATGCCTATGGCGGAAGGACCTCATCAACCTTCCGAACTGGACGCCTCCGCCTCCTCCTCCGGCGAGTGACGATCAGGGCCCTCGGCCGGCTCCTTCTCCGGCGCGTGGCGGCACTCCGCCTCCTTCTCCGCCTGCGCTGACGTGCCCGAGCAGCCAGCCTCCTCCTTCTCCGCCTAGTCAGCAAGGGCGGAAGAGACCTGCCGCCGCTCCAGCTGCTCCGGCGGGTCGTAGTCCTTCTCCTCCGCCTCTTAAGCAAGTAAAGAAGACAACCGCTTCGTCTGCTCGGTCGGCGTCTAGCAGTACAACCAGAGGTGGGAGGACATACAGATTCGGTCCTTCTCTGAAGACTCTAGAGAAGTTACCATACGAGAGGACCCAGGAGGAGAACGCCGAGATCGCGCGAGAAGAAGTGAGGAAATTCTTTGAAGGGGTGAAAGCAAAGAAACATCCACCTCCGGAGGAGAAGGTAGATCGGGTGAAAGTGAAGCGCACTCTGGCTGCCCTGACAAAACCACCGAAGTCTGATCCGCCAAAAGGAAACTATGACCGCATTATTGGAAATGAATTTGCCAAAGCGGAGCGGTCGAGAAGTACTGTCAGTGATCAAAGGCTGAAAGAACGACGAGCTGGGAAACAAATTGCCCAGCTCGGCAAACAAGCGAAGCAATCATGCATCCCGCTCAAGGTGCCTAGCCACAACGTCGCTAATGATCCGAGGATGGTGCCCGGTTATAGCAATCTTGCAGATTACCTGCCCGACAAAGTACATTATGAACCCATGGAGATGCAGATACAAAGATACGAGTACGGGAAGCCTCTCATCAAAGATGAAAGATCTCTATCAACGATGATGCGAAGATTTCATGATTGGTACTTGAAAATCTGCAGAGACTCTCGGGGGAGGAGTACTTTGTATTTGAAAGTTAAAAAGGAGCATGACCTCGTTGGAATTGATCTGTTGCCTGTTCCATTTGAGGAGTTCTATCAGTTTTTCAATCAATTGGCCCTCGATAAAACAATGGTCGCCTGCTACTGTCTGTAAGTAGTACTACTTCTGTCATTAAGTTTCTCTATATAGCTTAGCTCTTTCATTGCATGTATTTATAATCATCCTCACTATATTATGCAGATTGAAGATCGTCGAATTGAAGAAAAGACAAGTCGGTGATATTGGGTTCATTAACACATATCTCATAGATGCAACTCAGGTTAAATTTCATGCCGTAGAAACCGAGGCCAGCATGCTACAATCGTTGATAATAAATCAAAACTAAGATATAATACTCTTTCCTTACAACTTCAAGTGAGTGTTACTGTCTTGTGCGTATTCGGTTTCCCTTATATATTAGTCAAGGTTATAGTAATGTAATTGATGAGTTATGCATGCGTGTGCAGTTAGCACTATATTCTCCTACATATTAAGCTTGAGCAGGGACTAGTAACCGTCTTAGACTCAAGACGAAAAGATCCCAAGGACTATGCAGACATGACTCAAATACTCGAGAAGTAAGTTAAATCGATCATTATCCACCATATCAGCAACTTTGTTCATTTCCTGATATATCAAGTAATTGTTTTCTTTATCCGGCAGGGTTTGGAGAAAATTCACCAGAAAAGCTCCGGGACTGCCGAAGGAGCTGCAATTTAGACACCCGAAAGTAAGTACTCGCTATAGTAGCATTTTGAGCGCATCTACTAGTCATTCAAGCGCTAGTTTCATCAATACCATTTGGCATTCTTGCTTATCAGTTTGATTAACCTCTATTTCTTGTAAAGTGGTTGTGGCAGGAACAAGGGAATGATTTCTGTGGATACTATGTTTGCGAGTCCATCCGCCACACGACCTATGAGCGGGGCTACACTGAGGAACGATATGAAGTATGTAAATAACAACATTCACAATTTTATTTTATTACCATCATTTGTGTTGAGTTTCATTCATTCATATATATATGTATTGACCCCCTTCTTTAAATTAGATGTTTCGGAAGCGGGATGAACTCCTAGCACCAGCTCGCATGCGAGGAATTCAAGAGGAATTGGCGGCATTCTTTCTTGACCACGTGATCCCTGAAGACGGAGAATTCTATGTTAAACCTGAGTCCATATGATTATATTTGTAAGAGATAATTACTGTATATATGTAGCCGGTAGTGTCAGATAGATATACGAGAACTTGTTGTTCGACCAATCTCTCGGATTAGGAGAGGTGGTCAATATCACTTCTCTCTGTATGCATATATGTTCATGACGATCTTCTGTTTCCTTCGTTTGCTTACTAGCTAGCCAGTGTGTCTAGTCCTCTCTATACGTATGTATAGTACGTAGCGTCGACCAAGCACGGACATAAGAGAGGACACTTCTCTATATTAATTATAGCTAGCTAACACAATATATGAAACACCTAAATTAACCCCCCAAAACCCCCAACCCTCCCCCCTTTCAAAAAAAAGTAAAACCGCAGCCACAGAAATGCTGACACGTGGATGCCTATTGGTCCCGGTTGGTGCCACCAACCGGGACCAAAGGGTCTCCTGACTGGGCTCTGCGCACTGCCCACATGAGGGGCTTTAGTCCCGGTTCTGGATTGAACCGGGACTAAAGGGGGGAGGTATTAGTACCGACACTTTAGTCCCGGTTCAGGAACCGGGACTAAAGGCCCTTACGAACCGGGACTGTAGGCCCTTTTTCTACCAGTGTCAATGATTGGGTCTAGAACCAATGCGGTGAAGCCGCCGTGACGGATGCTAGTGGGGTGGTCCCTTTGATCAAAGGTGATCGGGCAGGAGGACCATGGGTTGAACTTTGGGGCGACTAGCTCCATCGCATATACGTCCCGTAACGCATGCTTCTGCTCCCTCTTGGGGATGTGGGTTGCATATATCATGTTCACCGTCCGCACTTGCGGGGGAAATCCCTTCTGTCCACTGTTGTTCGGCGACCTGGGCTCCTCCTCGTTGTCGCTATGCAGCCCCTTGTCTTTGTTTTCGGCTCTTAACTTGCCTGCCTGCTAGAACACCCAACAGTCCCTGTTGGTGTGATTGGCTGGCTTTTTGGGGGTGCCATGTATCTGGCACAAGCGGTCGAGTATTCGGTCCAAACTGGACGGGCCCTGAGTATTTCTTTTGAATGGCTTTTTCCGTTGACCGGATTTGTAGCCTCGGAATCCGGCATTAACTGCCATATCCTTGTTGCTGTCGCTGTTAACGCGGCGCTTTTGTTTGTGCTGACGCGACCTGTCGCTTTTGTCCTTGGTATTCGAATTACCAAGGTTCTTTGTTAAATTGTTGTTGCGAGCTAGCCAGCTGTCTTCTTCCGCGCAAAAGCCGGTCATGAGTGTCGTGAGGGATGCCATAGATTTCGGCTTTTCCTGTCCCAGGTGCCGGGCAAGCCACTCGTCACGGATATTATGCTTGAAGGCCGCTAAGGCCTCTGCGTACGGACAGTCAACTATCTGGTTTTTCTTTGTTAGGAACCGTGTCCAGAATTGCCTGGCCGATTCCTTTGGCTGCTGAATTATGTGGCTTAGGTCATCGGCGTCCGGTGGTCGCACATAAGTGCCCTGGAAGTTATCAAGGAATGCGGCTTCCAGGTCCTCCCAAGAACCGATTGAGTCTGCTGGCAAGCTGTTAAGACAATGCTGGGTCTGTCCCTTAAGTTTGAGTGGGAGGTATTTGGTGGCGTGTAGATCATCACCGCGGGCCATGTGGATATGAAGGAGATAATCCTCGATCCATACCGCAGGATCTGTTGTGCCATCGTACGATTCGATGTTTACGGGTTTGAAGCCCTCAGGGATTTTATGATCCATTACTTCATCTGTGAAGCATAGTGGGTGTGCGGTGCCTTTGTATTGGGCTATATCACGACGCAGCTCAAAGGAGTTTTGTCTGTTGCATCCGGAGTGACGATCACCGTCACGTGCCGCGGGGCGCCTTTGTGATCCGTAGATCGATCTTGTTTGCCTTGCCTTGTCCTCCAATATGTCGAGCAGGTCGGGCGCATTTTCCCGTGCCTTAGTATGCTTGATGCGGTGTCGGGGCATGGATTGAGTGGAGGGCCAAGAGGCCTCTCTGTCGCGGCCACGAGGTGGCCAGTCGGCCTTGTCATGCGCTGGTGATGTAGGTGCTTCCTCCTCTAGTCGGGATAGCAGCCTGCGCTTTGGGTAACTCTTGGAGGGGCGTTCGAGTTCATACTCTTCGGCCGCAAGGACTTCAGTCCATCTGTCCGCTAGCAAATCCTGATCAGCTCTAAGCTGTTGCTGCTTTTTCTTGAGGCTGCTTGCTGTGGCCCTAAGCCTGCGTTTAAAACGCTCTTGTTCGGTGGGATCCTCTGGCACGGCGAACTCGTCGTCGTCGAGGCTTGCCTCGTCTTCGGAGGGAGGCAT
Source organism: Triticum monococcum (assembly GCA_034509565.1). Taxonomy (NCBI): domain Eukaryota; kingdom Viridiplantae; phylum Streptophyta; class Magnoliopsida; order Poales; family Poaceae; genus Triticum; species Triticum monococcum. Next base: position 21,317,022 of record CM067847.1, read on the forward strand.
ATAATTATCGTCCTCAACCTCTTGGTCCATCACCCTCTCATGAGATCTGGCTTCTCTGTCCTCCTGTGCTGAATCTTGTTGGAGGGGCTGTTCTTCGGCGCTATCCGGAGTAGTATTATCTCCCGTGCCGGAATCACCGTTTTTGCTTTGGCGGGATTTAGAGCGGCGCCGCTGATGCCGACGCTTGGGCTGTTTCTTAGAGGTATCATCCCCTGCTGTTCCATCGCCATCTCCATCCTTTGGAGTGCCACCATATATATGTCATATGACGAGGTGGCCTTCCAGCGCCCTACAGGTGCTGGTTCTTGCTCGTCTCCTGCATCGTCGTCCATGCCGTCAATGTCTTCAGTTAAGTCATCGACAGTTGCTGCGAAGTGGGTGGTGGGTGGGTTTTGAATTTCCTCATCATCCGTATCCCAACCTTGCTGACCGTAGTCCGGCCAGGGTGCTCCTGATAAAGAGAGAGACTTTAGAGAATTCAGGATGTCGCCAAAGGGTGAGTGCTGAAAGATGTCCGCGGCAGTGAACTCCATTATTGGCGCCCAATCGGATTCGATCGGCCGGGGCGCGGGAGGCTCGGAATTCGGAGAGGAATCTGGCTCCTTAGAGTCACGGGCCATGTGGAGTGCGGAGCTGGAGTTCGGCTCGATCGCCTCTGAGATTGCAGCCCCTGAGGCAGCGTCCAACCGCTGATCCTCGATAGGCAATGTAGGCCCCGAATCAATGGTCGGAACCGATGCGTGTGCGGCCTCCAAGGCGCTGTTCGGCGGTAGAGCTATATCGTGCCCATTGAGACAGTGCGGCGCGCTTGGCTATGGCTCGAATCCGTCGAAGATCAAGTCCCCGTAGATGTCAGCCGTGTAGTTTAGGCTTCCAAACCTGACCTGATGGCTAGGGGCGTAGCTTTCGATCTGCTCAAGGTGGCCAAGCAAATTGGCCCGCAGTGCGAAGCCGCTGAAGACGAAGATCTGTTCGGGGAGAAAAGTCTCACCCTGGACTGTATCATTGTTGATGATCGAAGGAGCCATCGGGCCTAAAAGCGACGACACAGAGGAACTCTCAATGAAAGCACCAATGTCGGTGTCAAAACTGGCGGATCTCGGGTAGGGGGTCCCGAACTGTGCTTCTAGGCCGGATGGTAACAGGAGGCAAGGAACACGATGTTTTACCCAGGTTCGGGCCCTCTTGATGGAGGTAAAACCCTACTTCCTGCTTGATTAATATTGATGATATGGGTAGTACAAGAGTAGATCTACCACGAGATCAAGGAGGCTAAACCCGAGAAGCTAGCCTACGGTATGATTGTTGTATGATGAAGTTGGCCTATGGACTAAAACCCTCCGGTTTATATAGACACCGGAGAGGGTTAGGGTTACACAAAGTCGGTTACAATGGCAGGAGATCTTGAATATCCGCATCGCCAAGCTTGACTTCCATGCTAAGGAAAGTCCCATCCGAACACGGGACGAAGTCTTCAATCTTGTATCTTCATAGTCCTAGAGTCCGGCTGAAGGTGTAGTCCGGCTACCCGAACACCCCCTAATCCAGGACTCCCTCAGGAGTGTCGTGGTTCTAAGCCTGACAGTAATGTAGGGGGGTAGGTATGGAGAGGCATGATCTTACCTATGGAGAAGTTGTAAGCACACGAGGTTTACGAGTTTAGGCCCTTCTCGGAGGAAGTAATAGCCCTACGTCTCGGAGCCCGGAGGCGGTCGACTGGATTATGTGTGTAAGAATTACAGGGGTGCCAACCCTTTACACTGAGGAGGGGGTGGCTTATATAGAGTTCGCCAGACCCCTCTGGTCCTCAATTATGCAGAGTTTCAAATGGATTAAGGTTGGGGGTTACAGGTAATGCCCCTAATAAAGTGCTATGATGACCATAAAAGCTACTTAAAAACCAACCGTTAGCGTGCGGAGTGACTTTAGGTCTCCTGACCGTCGAGTGGTTGGGTGTTGGCCGAGTGGTCGCTTCTTGGTCGAGTGTCTTCAAGTCTGTCGAGTGGAATACCTCCAAGTCGATTGGAAGGTGATTTCTCCAAGAGATGTCCTTGGGTAGGGCGGTTAGGAAAGGTCCATGACCCTACCCTAGGATGGATCGAGGTTTGAGTGGGGAAGGAGTTGAGAACTTCTCCGACTCATTTTTCATGCCATGAGCATATCTTGTTTCGGATCAACGGACCTGAGTGATGACAGCAACTTCCTTTTCAGTCGCCTTGATCCATTCTTAGTTTTTGTCGAGTGAGTTTCCTTACTCGAAGGGCTCCGAGTGACAATGTGGAGGAGATCTTCAGTTAGAAAAGTTGTTCTGCTGCCCGAAGATTTTGCGGGATCTGAATTTTGGGAAGCGCGCGGGACAGGGGAGGCCGCCGTAATCGGATGGGATAGAACGGAGCCGCCTCGATCCCCGCGCCACCTTTTTCGCCACGTATCGCACGCGCGTTTTTTACGGGATATGACAGGGCCGCCCGGGCATACCAGTCAGCCACTCGGAAGCGGCCTCATATAAGGCGCCGGACCGGTGGCTCTTCGAACGGTGCGTCCCCATTATCTCTTCTCGTCTTCGCACTCCCTCGCCGCGCTCGCTCTCGCCCCAGCTCCACCGCTCCATACGCGTCTCACCGGCGACGATGGGGAAGGAGAAAACGGCAGCTCTGGAGCGGGCAAAGAATGCGACGGCAAAGGCGAATGGGAAAGTGACCAGTCGAGGCGGATTTTCCTCGCGAACCGGCCTGCCGAAGGGCTGGATCTAGGGTGATTGGATCCGCTTGACGATCACCCAAGAAGACCTCGATGACCTAGTCGAAGGAGGGCTGATCCCCCACGAATCGGCGCGCCTTCCGGGGAAGGAATCCGAGCCGCAGCCTCGGGAGGGTGAGCGTGTCCTCCTCGCCACCCATGTCGACCATGGATTTTCCTTGCCTCCTCACCCCTTCTTTCGGGGATTTCTGAACTTCTTTGGGGCACAACTCCACCACTTCACTCCCAACACAATCGTTTATCTCGCTGCCTTTATTTCTTTGTGTGAGAATTTCCTGGGTTGTCGGCCTCACTGGGGTTTGTTCAAGCACATTTTCACTTGTCGCTCTCAGACGGTGAAAAAGGCCAACCCAAGTGACGAGACGACTCAAGTGATTCAGATGTGTGGAGGTCTTGGTGTTCAGATGAGAGGGAAAAGTTCCTTTCCGGCCATGATTCTCCCGACTCGGTTCGCGGGTGGCAATCGACCTGGTTCTACTGCAAGGACCAGTCGACGCCAGGTCAGCCGACTGGCCTCCCTCCTTTTACCATGGACCGAGTGAGGAAACCTTCTTCTTTGAAGGTGCTCTTGGAGGAGAAGGCGCAGGTGAGGGTGCTGGTCGAGCGAGTGGTCCAGCTTATCCGTGACGGGGTCACTGGTATGGATCTCTTGGAGGTCTTCCTTCAGCGGCGCATCCAGCCTCTTCAAGCCCAAGACCATCCTATGTGGATGTATTCGGGTCTAGACGACTCCACTCGGATTCACACGGAGGATGTTGATGACGACACACTGGAGAAGTGGCTGTTGGGCATGACCGGAAACAAGGACAACCACAGGGGAGCCAGGAGAGTTCCTCCATTCGACCAGTCCCATGTACCAGAGAAGGTCCAATTCCGAGCTTTTGATTGTAATCTGAATTCACTTGCGCAGCTGTTTATACCGCGTCGACTGACTTTACTCTTCTTGCTTTCTTTCAGGCCCTTATCGAAATGTATTCAATGCCCAACGGAGAGCAAGAGCAGGACCCGGAAGGAGAAGCGAGCGGCGGCGACAGTGGCGAATGGGAGTCTGACAGTGGAGGGGACGAAGAGAGCGACGATCCAAGTGACGAAGAAGAAGTCGAGAGAAGCTAAGAGACTTAGAAGAACTGAGAGAAGCTGTGGCAAAGAAGGATCCGGATTTGGCTGCTGCTCGCAAGGAGGCTGACAACAGGACCGCTCTGGCTGAACAGAAAGTGGCTTCGGTCGGCCAGTTGGAAGAAGACAATACCAAGCTGAAATCTACTCTGAACGAAGCCAACAAGGAGTGCACACGCTGGAAGAAGGAGAACCTAAACTTGGGCGAGAAGATGGAAGGCATCACTCGCAGGAGGGACGATCTGAAGAGCTATCTGAGGAGCCTTGCCAAGAAGTTGTTCATCAAGCTTGAAGGTGCACATTTAGTTCCGACTGATGTTTTTTTTGTGTTGACTCAGCGTATGAAAATTGACTTACTCTTGGATCGTGAATGCAGAGTTTTGCCAGAACTTTGAGGAGGAGACTGGGCGGATTGAGCCAGGTTTGGACCCCATCAATTCTCCCGTGAAAGATGAGACTGCCATGAATCTGCTCTGACTGGAATCCCGCATCGACAGTGTTGTGGACTACTTGGCTCGACTGAAGGTCGCCATGTCCCGGTTCGACCCTACACTTTGTCCAGAGGCCACGCCCCAGAATGACCTTGAGTCTCTGATGACTCGACTGGATGAGATCCCCAACCGAGTACAGGAGTGGAAGAAATCTTCTGCTCGGTGTGGTGCTGATGTGGCCCTGTCTTTGGATTGTGTCCATTGCAAGGAGGTGCGACAAGAGAAGCTGGCAGCAATCAAGGTCACCAACACCCATAAGCATGACTTCTGATCTTTTAGGGAGACTTTCATCGCTGCAGCCACTCGAATCGCCGACAGCGTCGACCTAGACGAGTTCGTCGAGCCTGCTAGTCCTCCTCCCGCGGAGTGAACAAACTCTTATGCCCCACCTTAAATTTGCCTCGGAATGCCGAGTGGTTTTTGTAACCGTTAAACTATTTCGGGATGAATGCCCGAGTACTTCGATCTGTGGTCCGGAACCTTTAGGATTTATCTGAACTTGGTTTTCCGTTGAATATCGTCATGAATCTCCTGCTGAGTGAACCCGTTCTTCATTCGAGACAACTTTTGTATTCATAGCGCAGCCCCGAAGGAGAGGGAAGCAGTCGACCCGTCCCTTGTCGCCCTTGCGGGTTGGCGACGGAGTGCGCATCGTATTTGTGGCGAAGCTCTCCAGGGGGAAAGCGGCGGTCGACCCACATCATGTTACTGCAGAGGGGGATGAAGCGCACATTGTATTTGTGGCGAAGCTCCCCAGGAGAAGGTCACAGTCGACCTGCCCCTCGTCGTCCTTGAGGATTGAGATGTGTTTCCTGCTTACGTGAGTACTGGACTGCAGCTAAGCCTCCGAGTGGGAGGATTGCTCTCCACTTGGTAGGATTTTTTCAAACTTAGGCGAGTGTCGGACTGCAGCTAAGTCCCCGAGTGGGAAAACTTAGGCGTGTACTGGACTGCAGCTAAGCCCCCAAGTGGGATGATTGCTCTCCACTCGGTAGGATTTTTATAAAGTTAGGCGAGTGCCGGACTGCAGCTAAGTCTCCGAGTGGGAAAACTTAGGCGAGTACTAGACTGCAGCTAAGTCCCCGAGTGGGAGGATTGCTCTCCACTCGGTAGGATTTTTTTTCAAACTTAGGCGAGTGCCGGACTGTAGCTAAGTCTCCGAGTGGGAAAACTTAGGCGAGTACTGGACTGCAGCTAAGCCCCCGAGTGGGAGGATTGCTTTCCACTCGGTAGGATTTTTCAAACATAGGCGAGTGGGGGTGCAGCTAATTCCCCGAGTGGGAGGATTGCTCTCCACTCGGTATGATTTTTACAAACTTAGGCTAGTGCCGGACTACAGCTAAGTCTCCGAGTGGGAAAACTTAGGCGAGTACTGGACTACAGCTAAGCCCCCGAGTGGGAGGATTGCTCTCCACTCGGTAGGATTTTTACAAACTTAGGCATGTGCCGGACTGCAGCTAAGTCTCCGAGTGGGAAAACTTAGGCGAGTACTGGACTGCAACTAAGCCCCCGAGTGGGAGGATTGCTCTCCACTCGGTAGGATTTTTCAAACTTAGGCGAGTGCCGGACTGGAGCTAAGTCTCCGAGTGAGAAGACTTAGGCGAGTACTGGACTGTAGCTAAGCCCCCGAGTGGGAGGATTTCTCTCCACTCGGTAGGATTTTTCAAACTTAGGCGAAACAGATTCGTAGCTAAGCCCCCGAGTGGGAGGTTGGCTCACCACTCGTTGGGAAATTATTTTTACAAACTTAGGCGAAGCGGATTCGCAGCTAAGCCACCCACTGGGGGATTTCTTGCACAAACAAAAACAATAACAATCACTGGGAAAATTACAATGCTCTTGTCTTTGATAAATAAACTACAGGAGTTCTTTTCTTATTACATCTCATCCGAATGAGAATTCAATTATAAAAGGGGCGGAGTAGCTCCGCATTCCAGGCTCGTGGCTCATCAATCTGGCGATCGACATTGTAGAGATGGTACGCTCCATTATGGAGGACTCTGGTGACTATGAAGGGGCCTTCCCAAGTTGGAGCGAGTTTGTGTGGTTTCTGCTGATCCACGTGGAGGACTAAGTCTCCTTCTTGGAAGTCTTCACGGGGCGTTGTGAAGCATGTCACTCGGCAAAACTGCTTCGGCTCTGTAGACCAAAAAGAATGGGGTTCTTCCGGTCGATCGGTTTGGGGTCGTCCTTAATCCCCAAAGAACCGATGGAAGCTCGTCGACCCATGCACCCGTTGCGTGCTTGAGATCGCGCATCAATCGAGGTTTCAGTCCTTTGAGAATTAGACCATTTGCTCTTTCTTCCTGTCCATTTGACTGAGGGTGAGCAACCGAAGCGTAGTCGACTCGTGTTCCCTGAGAGGCGCAAAAGGCCCTGAATTTGTCGGAATCGAAGTTTGACCCATTGTTAGTGATGATGCTGTGCGGAACTCCATATCTGAATATCAACTCTCTCATGAAACTGATAGCAGTGCAAGCATCAAGATTCTTGATAGGCTTAGCTTCGATCCATTTGGTGAACTTGTCAACTGCTACTAGCACATGAGTGAAGCCGCTCCTGCCCGTTCTTAGTGGTCCAACCATGTACAACCGCCAAACAGTGAAGGGCCAGACGAGTGGAATGGTTTTCAGAGCTGACGCGGGATTGTGCGATATATTGGAGTAATACTGACATCCTTCACATTTGTCGACTATCTCTTTTGCCATTTCATTGGGCCTCTGCCAGTAAAATCCCGCTCGGTATGCTTTAGCCACAATGGTCCGAGAGGACGCATGATGACCATAGGTCCCCGAGTGGATATCGTCAAGGATCATCTGACCTTCTTCTGGCGTTATACACTTCTGACTGACTCCAGTCACGCTTTCTCTATACAACTGTCCCTTTATGACTGTAAAGGCCTTGGATCGACGGACGATCTGTCGAGCCTCTTCTTCGTCCTCTGGGAGTTCTTTCCTTAGGATGTACGCGATGTATGGTATTGTCCAGTCGGGAGTGATGACCAAGACTTCCATGATCAGGTCGACCACAGCTGGAACTTCAACTTCAGTCGGATCCGTGGCAGTTTTTGGCTGCGGGGCCTCTTCAGTGAAGGGATCCTCCTGAACTGACGTCGTGTAGATTTGTTCCAAAAACACATTGCTGGGAATGGCTTCTCGTTTGGAACCTATTTTTGCCACATCATCGGTCGCTTGATTTTTCAGTCGGGGTATGTGATGAAGCTCTAACCCCTCGAATTTCTTCTCCAGCTTTCTCACCACATTCCGACTGATTTGAGTGAGTAAACACTTCTGAATCATCCTCATGAATGTGGCTTCGGCATTCTTGAGGCCGAACGGCATGGTAACATAACAGAAGCACCCGAATGGAGTGATGAAAGCTGTCTTGATCTCGTAAGGTCCATACAGACGGATCTGATGGTACTCGGAATAGGCATCTAAAAAAGACAGTCGCTCACATCCCGTAGTAAAGTGGACTATCTGATCGATGCAGTGGAGAGGAAAGTGATCTTTCGGGCAGGCCCAATTGATATGTTTAAAGTCAATGCACATGCGAACTGACTTGTCCTTCTTGGGGACCATGACAACGTTGGCGAGCCACTCGGAGTGGCAGATTTCTCGGATGAATTCCGCTGCCAAGAGCCGAGCCACCTCTTCGCCAATAGCCTTTCTCTTCTGGACGGTAGACTGTCGGAGATGTTCCTTGACAGGTTTTACTTTTGAGTCGACTCTTAGGCGGTGCTCAGCCAGCTCCATGGGAACACCCGGCATGTCAGAAGGCTTCCATGCGAAAATGTCCCAGTTCTCACGGAGGAACTGGATGAGCGCTTCTTCCTATTTGGAGTCGAGTGTTGTTGAGATATGAGTTGGAGCAGCGCTGGGGTCGGTCGGGTGGATGTGAGTTGTCTTCATTTCGCCAGACGACTGAAAAGCTGATTCTGTAGCGGGCTTCTTGGCTCGCAACAAATCACTCGGGTCTGCAGTCTTCAGGTATTCCTGCAGCTCCACCACTGCCATCTGAGCATCAGCGATCTTTGAACCTTTCTGAAAACATTCTTCCGCTTTCTTCCGATTGCCCGTAATAGTGATCACACCTTTGGGGCCAGGCATCTTTAATTTGAGATACACATAACATGGTCGGGCCATGAAGCGTGCAAGCCGGCCTGCCCAAAATAGCGTGATAGGCACTCTGGAAGTCTACAACTTCAAACGTCAACTTTTCTTTGCGGTAATTCTTGGAATCACTGAAAACCACATCAAGAGCTATTTGGCCGAGTGATTCAGCCTTCTTTCCAGGAATGACTCCATGGAAACTCATGTTGCTGGTACTGAGTCTGGACATCGGAATGCCCATCCCTTTCAACGTCTCAGCATACAGTATGTTCAAACCATTGCCCCCATCCATCAAGACTTTGGTCAGTCGAGTGACTTCAACAACTGGGTCGACCACCAAAGCTTGCCTCCCAGGGGTGGCAATGTGCGTTGGGAGATCGGACCGATCAAATGTGACGGCAGTCTGAGACCACTTCAGTTAATTGGGTGTCGCCGGAGCAACCATATTCACCTCTCGATTGATAACTTTCAGTCGACATTTGCTTTCAACATCAGCAAAAGTCATCAGGGTGGAATTGACCTGGGGGTATCCATCATCACTATCCTCCTTGTCCTCAACTTTGTCCGACTCCTTTTCCTTATCTTTGGGCTGCTTGCCCTGGAACTGCTAGATCAAGAGTCGACACTGTCGAGTGGTATGTTTCAGGTAAATGAAATTACCATCTTCATCTTTCTTTGTGTGGATGTGACACGACAAATCCAACACATCATTTCTGTCTTGGTCTTTAACTTTCTTGGGGTTCCAAGGTCCTTTAGGTTTCCCCTTAAATTTTCCTTGAGTCACAGCCAAGGCTTCCCCAGGAGTAGCTGGCTCAGCTTTCCGCTTCTGTTTCCGATTGGAATTTCCTCCGGCTTCTTGAGCGACTGGCTTGAGCTTGCCACTCCTGAGTCGATCCTCATCTTCACCATTAGCGTACTTGGTGGCAATCTCCATCATCCGATTCAGAGACATATCTCCGGTTGGACCGAACTTCAGATTCAGTTCTCTGTACTTAACGCCTTCTTTGAAGGCACAAACTGCTTGGTGGTCGGGCACATTCTTAACTGTGTGATGCAACGTGATCCACCTCTGGATGTAGTCCCTCAAAGTTTCATTCGGCTTCTGCAAGCAAGACCGTAGTTCTGTTTGCCCTGCCGGTCGTTTGCATGTTCCTTCAAATGTGGTGACAAACACTCGGGCGAGATCTTCCCAAGTGTAAATGTTGCTGGGTGCTAACTAATTCAGCCACGGTCTTGCTGAGCCCTCCAACATGAGAGCCAGATGCTTCATGGCCACTTCATCATTGCCGCCGCCAATCTGGACGGCCACTCGGTAGTCTTCAAGCCAAGTATCGGGTTTGGAGTCACCAGTGAACTTACTGACTCCAGTCGCCAACCTGAAGTTGGGAGGAATCACAGCGGCCCTAATGGCTCTGCTAAAGCACTCTGGCCGCAAAACGTTTACTCTGCCACTGGTAGGTGCATCTCTGTCGTGACCTTCTCGGTGAGCTCTGTTCTTGTCGACCAAACCTTGAACGAGAATAGATCTCGCATCAAAGCCTGGTTCCCTGGGGTCGACTGGAATCCTTGGCCCGACACTATGAGGGTGAAGGAAATATGCCCTAGAGGCAATAATAAAGTTATTATTTATTTCCTTATATCATGATAAAAGTTTATTATTCATGCTAGAATTGTATTAACCGGAAACATAATACATGTGTGAATACATAGACGAACTAAAGTGTCACTAGTATGCCTCTACTTGACTAGCTCGTTAATCAAAGATGGTTATGTTTCCTAACCATGGACAAAGAGTTGTCATTTGATTAAACGGGATCACATCATTAGTTGAATGATCTGATTGACATGACCCATTCCATTAGCTTAGCACCCGATCGTTTAGTATGTTGCTATTGCTTTCTTCATGACTTATACATGTTCCTATGACTATGAGATTATGTAACTCCCGTGTGCTGGAGGAACACTTTGTGTGCTACCAAACGTCACAAGTAACTTGGTGATTATAAAGGTGCTCTACAGGTGTCTCCAAAGGTACATGTTGGGTTGACGTGTTTCGAGATTAGGATTTGTCACTCCGATTATCGGAGAGGTATCTCTGGGCCCTCTCGGTAATGCACATCACTTAAGCCTTGAAAGGAATGCAACTAATGAGTTAGTTGCGAGATGATGTATTATGGAACGATTAAAGAGACTTGCCGGTAACGAGATTGAACTAGGTATTGGATACCGACGATCAAATCTCAGGCAAGTAACATACCGATGACAAAGGGAACAACGTATGTTGTTATGCGGTCTGACCGATAAAGATCTTCGTAGAATATGTAGGAGCCAATATGGGCATCCAGGTCCCGCTATTGGTTATTGACCGGAGACATGTCTCGGTCATGTCTACATTGTTCTCGAACCCGTAGGGTCCGCACGCTTAAGGTTTCGATGACAGTTATATTGTGAGTTTATACGTTTTGATGTACCGAAGGTTGTTCGGAGTCCCGGATGTGATCACGGACATGACGAGGAGTCTCGAAATGGTCAAGACATAAAGATTGATATATTGGAAGCCTATGTTTGGATATCGGAAGTGTTCCGGATGAAATCAGGATTTTACCGGAGTACCGGGAGGTTACCAGAACCCCCCGGGAGCTATATGGGCCTTAGTGGGCCTTAGTGGAAAAGAGAAGAGGCAGCCTAAGATGGGCCGCGCACCCCTCCCCTCCCTTGGTCCAAATAGGACAAGGAGAGGGGGCCGGCCCCCTTTCTCTTTTCCCCCCTCCGCGAATCCTATTCCAACTATGATTGGGGGGGGGGGAATCCTACTCCCAGAGGGAGTAGGACTCCTCCTGGCACGCCTTTCCTAGGCCGGCCGCACCCCCCCTTGAGCCTTTATATACAGAGGCAGGGGCACCCCAGAGAAACACAAGTTGATCCACGTGATCATATTCTTAGCCGTGTGCGGCGCCCCCTGCCACCATAGTCCTCGATAATATTGTAGCGGTGCTTAGGCGAAGCCTGCGACAGTAGTACATCAAGATCGTCACGATGCCGTCGTGCTGACGGAACTCTTCCCCGACACTTTGCTGGATCGGAGTCCAGGGATCGTCATCCAGCTGAACGTGTGCTAGAACTCGGAGGTGCCGTAGTTTCGGTGCTTGATCGGTCGGGCCGTGGAGACGTACGACTACATCAACCAAAGGCTTCCGTTGTCGATCTACAAGGGTACGTAGATCACACTCTCCCCTCTCGTTGCTATGCATCACCATGATCTTGCGTGTGCGTAGGAATTTTTTTGAAATTACTACGTGCCCCAACAGTGGCATCCGAGCCTAGGTTTTATGTGTTGATGTTATATGCACGAGTAGAACACAAGTGAGTTGTGGGCGATATAAGTCATACTGCTTACCAGCATGTCATACTTTGGTTCGGCGGTATTGTTGGATGAAGCGGCCCGGACCGACATTACGCGTACGCTTACACGAGACCGGTTCTCTCGGCGTGCTTTGCACATAGGTGGCTTGCGGGTGACAGTTTCTCCAACTTTAGTTGAACCGAGTGTGGCTACGCCCGGTCCTTGCGAAGGTTAAAACAGCACCAACTTGACAAACTATCGTTGTGGTTTTGATGCGTAGGTAAGATTGGTTCTTGCTTAAGCCCATAGCAGCCACGTAAAACTTGCAACAACAAAGTAGAGGACGTCTAACTTGTTTTTGCAGGGCATGTTGTGATGTGATATGGTCAAGACATGATGCTAAATTTTATTGTATGAGATGATCATGTTTTATAACCGAGTTATCGGCAACTGGCAGGAGCCATATGGTTGTCTGTCAGGACCCCGATTCTAAGCCACATCGATCTAGCCGGTAACACCTCATATCACTTTACGGCCTCACGCACGGTATCCCACGGGTGTCGCCTTACCATGGCCCGGGACTGTTTGCGCCTTTTGGCTCGCGTATATGACAATGTCGCTAGCATCCATATGACCGAGAACCCGGGCTGACATGGCTAGTCGTGAACCCAAAGCGGCACAGACCTATGGAGACAGGCATACATGAATCACATCGAACATGTCGGTCATCAACGAGTGATTCCGGGCTGTAGCACTGGGCTAACAGGACTCCGGGGATCCCGGGCTGTAGCAGGCTAGACAGGACTCCGGAGATCACCGCGTGACATTTCCCCGAAGGGACAGACATAGGGATGAAGTGAAACACATGCCAGCCAGTCAAGTGTCCTGAACAGTAGTGCTGGGCTAGCAGGACTCCGGTGAACCGGGCTGTAGCGGACTACTATGGCTCGAGGAACACTAGACTACATTTCCCCATAAGAAAGGCTGCGAAGGACAAACAACTAGATTGTCGGATCCCACTCATACCAAGCATTTCAATCATACACACAATATGCCCGATATGATTACATACAACATGGCATCACAACAAAAATCTACAACTCAAGTACTTTATTTAAAGGCTCCAGGGAGCCATACATAACATATTCATACAGATAGGGGTCACATGACCCGACACTCAAGTCATACAGTCATACAAGCACATGCGGAAGCAGTGTTGTCATCTGAAAACAATAAATAAGCAAACATGAGTACAAAGGTACTCAGCAAGTCTTACATCAGAACCTACTATACATGCTCATTCTCAAGAAGGTGGTGGGGTTTATGCAGCAAGCCAGCTTTGACTCTAGGCTAAGCTATCCTACGAAACCTTTTAGTAAAATAGTTTTCGCACACTAGTCCACTACTCACCAACACAATACTCCACCGTGGATCCTCCCTCGTATCCTGCGAGAGGGCCATCCTCGGTACTCACACTTATCTTGAGTCTTTTAGTAGTATCCATTAACTTGTCTATGAACTGTATAGGCAACCAAGTAGTCCTTTACCGCGGATGCGGCTATTCGAATAGTTTTATACCCTGTAGGGGTGTACTTCGTCATACACGCTTTCACCGCTTACCACCGTATACACGACATGTACTCGGCAACCTTCAAGCGGAAGCCCAGCGAGGGTGTCGGCCACGGCCTACCTAAACACCTAAGCCCCTAGTCTAGGTTATCGCCTATCCAGGTTCCATCCGCAGGGAGTCCGGCCGAGGTTTCCACATACGGCCCCGAACGATGTGAACAGGGTTCCCGAGACACCAAACGGGTGACTCGGTACACCGTGCCACGGTGTATCTACCGCAACATAGCCCACCCCTAGGGTCAGCGCTACGCACGGCCGCCAACACATATCCTACAAACACCAGAAACTATTTGCAACTCCTGGACAGAGTACTAGGGTGGCTAAGAAGCCGAGAGGGTCCATTTGTTTCAGGCCCAATGTACGGTAGTAACTGCATCTTAAATCACACATACAGATCTCAGTTCTTATGGACGGCCTCAATGAAACAACCCACCATGTACTCCTACATGGCCTCTCATCAATACCTTTGCCAAAACATGTTCAACAGATCCCACATATTACTGACACAAGCATTTCACTCTAGCCCATCACCCAGATGAACTAGACCTGACACAACTCTAAGCATAGCAGGCATAGCGAGGTAGGAATCACAAAACATGGCTCAATCAACTCCTACACATGCTAGTGGGTTTCATCTAGTTACTGTGGCAATGACAGGTCATGCAGAGGATAAGGGTTCAACTACCGTAGCACACAGCAGTTTGAATCGTGTTGTCTTAATGCCGTAAACAAGAGCAGGAGCGAGAACATGGGTTTGTATCGGAATGATCAATGGTTGCTTGCCTGATGGAGTGGTAACGGGATACTGCCCTTCAGTTGGATACTCGTGAATATCCTCGGAGGCAGAACCTACCACGAAGAACACATCGGAACACAATCAACACATGACGATATGCAACAATATGATGCATGCTATGACATGGCAATATGGATGTGTCTTGGCCTAATGCAAGCTAAAACAGAAGGGTCATTGCTTATTTGAACCAAAGTTTCAAGTGATAGCTCATTTGACATGATCATATTAGTGCATCACCTTATATTGCATAAACATGAGGTTTAACTTGTTCTGACATGCATGAAACCAGTACCAATGGATAGCTTGGATTTTTCTGATAATTTTTCATATATAATTTGTCTCATTTGGAGTTATGGTTGAATTTCTATGAATTTTTGAAGTTTAGGCAATTTTCTGGAATTTTCTATATAAAATTAAATCCAGAAAAGAGTTACTGCGTCAGCCTTGCGTCCGCATGACGTCAGCAAGTCAAAGGCGCCAGCCAGGTCAAACCTGACTGGTGAGGCCCCCTGGTCAGTGTCTCTGTGCACTAACCGCGCTTAGTTAGCCTAATTAACAGGCGGGGCCCACTAGTCAGTGACTATACTAATTAACTAATCTATTTAGTTAGCACTAACAGGGTAATTAGCCGTGCGGGGCCCGCATGTTAGTGAGAGAGGGGGGGAGTCAACCCATGTCAGCAGGTCAAACCTCCCGGTCAGTGGGTCAAAGCCTGCTGGCGTTTAGCCGCCGGCGAGGCCAGACGCGGTGGCGCGCTGCGGAAATCGCCCACGGGGCACCATTTGGTGCGCGGAGAGCATCTACGAGCTCCTGGGAACGAGCCGCAGCTCTTGGTGGTGGTGGTTGAGCTCGGGGTGGCCGGAGCTGATGGCGGCGAGCTCTTTTGCGGCCGTCGGAGTTCGGGTAAGGTTGGGGTTGGCACTAGGGGGCACGGCAGGTCGAACGGGTGGGCGCGTTAGGCTCCTGGGGACGCGTTGAAAGCGGTGGTGCGCTCGGACGCGTGCTTGCACGGCCGTAGCCACGACGGCGTCGAGGCTCAGCGGCGGCGAGCTTCGGGTGCTCGCGGGGCAACAGCTACGGGGCGAAATCGACAGCGTGGTTAAGGGGGAAGGGATCGGGAGCTCACAACGGTGCCGTAGGGATGGCTAGCGTGCTCGGGGACGACCTTGACGGCGCGAATCGACGGCGAGGAGCTCGGGTGCCCGAGGTTGAAGATGACCACGACCGCGTCGAAACAGGGCCTCCCGGCGTCTTCTAGCTCGATTGGGAGGACGAGGAGGCTTCGGGGGTGCTTCTGGACTCGGCAGGAGGGTGAGGGGAGCACGGGGGCTGCGTCTACGGCGTACGGCGGCGACGAGCTCCGCTCGGTGGAAGAGAGAGGGAGCCAGAGGAGAGAATGGGGGCGAGAGAGTGAGCGAGAGGGGTTCCAGGGGACGCGTGGCGCTCGTCTAGGGGGGTCGGGAAGCAGGAGGTGGCCAGGCAGGGTGGAGGTGGCGCGCGCGCGTTCCGGCGAGCGTCGGGCACACGCCCTCGTCCTTCTGTCCAAGGAGGGAGACGACAGGAGGCAGCGGGGGTGGGCTGGGCCGCCAGCTGGAGATGGGCCAGGTAGTCCAGGTAAGTGGCCCAGTGGCCTTTCCCTCTTTTATTTATTTATGTTTTCTATTTCTGTTATTTTGTTTTGATTTAGTTTAAATACTAAATCATTTTTAAAATCCTGAAAATATTCATGGACACTTGCTGAATTATTTCAGTGGCCCAAAAAATAGTTCCAACATTATTTGAGCATTTGAATTATTTAATAGCATTTAAATGCCCAAATTCAAATATTTATGAATAGAATCAGTGACCTTCTGTTGACCTAGAAAAATGTGCACCTATTTTCCCAAAGGTTTTAACCCAAGGCAAAAAGGGTGAGCATTTTAGAAGGGCATTTCAGGTTCATTGATTTATTTTTAGTAAACCCTAGTTGATTTCAAGGGGGGGTGCTGGGGGTTCTACTTTCCCCATTTCAAATTTCTGATGAAAGTAATTATGATGCACACTCTAATGCATGGTCTAGCTAGGGTGTGACATTGTCACTTTATTGTATGCAATGCAATCGCGCTGTAATGCTTTACTTTATCACTAAGCGGTAGCGATAGTCGTGGAAGCATAAGATTGGCGAGACGACAACGATGCTACGATGGAGATCAAGGTGTCGCGCCGGTGATGATGGTGATCATGACGGTGCTTCAGAGATGGAGGTCACAGGCACAAGATGATGATGGCCATATCATATCACTTATATTGATTGCATGTGATGTTTATCTTTTATGCATCTTATGTTGCTTTGATTGACGGTAGCATTATAAGATGATCTCTCACTAAATTATCAAGATAAAAGTGTTCTCCCTGAGTATGCACCGTTGCCAAAGTTCGTCGTGCCCAGACACCACGTGATGATCGGGTGTGATAAGCTCTACGTCCATCTACAACGGATGCAAGCCAGTTTTGCACACGCAGAATACTCAGGTTAAACTTGACGAGCCTAGCATATGGAGATATGGCCTTGGAACACTGAGATCGAAAGATCGAGCGTGAGTCATATAGTAGATATGATCAACGTGATGATCGGTTTTGGTTTAGTTGATTTGGATCACATGATCACTTAAAAGATTAGAGGGATGTCTATCTAAGTGGGAGTTCTTAAGTAATATGATTAATTGAACTTAAATTTATCATGAACTTAGTACCTGATAGTATCTTGCTTAGTACCTGATAGTATCTTGCTTATGTATGTGTGAATGTAGATAGATGGCCCGTGCTGTTGTTCCGTTGAATTTTAATGCGTTCCTTGAGAAAGCAAAGTTGAAAGATGATGGTAGCAATTACACGGACTGGGTCCGTAACTTGAGGATTATCCTCATTGCTGCACAGAAGAATTACGTCCTGGAAGCACCGCTGGGTGCCAGGCCTGCTGCTGGAGCAACACCAGATGTTATGAACGTCTGGCAGAGCAAAGCTGATGACTACTCGATAGTTCAGTGTGCCATGCTTTACGTCTTAGAATCGGGACTTCAAGGATGTTTTGAACGTCATGGAGCATATGAGATGTTCCAGGAGTTGAAGTTAATATTTCAAGCAAATGCCCGGATTGAGAGATATGAAGTCTCCAATAAGTTCTATAGCGATGACATTTATATTAAGATGGAGGAGAACAGTTCTGTCAGTGAGCATATACTCAAAATGTCTGGGGTATAATAATCACTTGATTCAGATGGGAGTTAATCTTCCAGATGATTGCGTCATTGACAGAATTCTCCAATCACTGCCACCAGGCTACAAGAGCTTCGTGATGAACTATAATATGCAAGGGATGAACTAGACTATTCCCGAGCTCTTCGCAATGCTGAAAGCTACGGAGGTAGAAATCGAAAAGGAGCATCAAGTGTTGATGGTCAACAAGACCACTAGTTTCAAGAAAAAGGGCAAAGGGAAGAAGAAGGGGAACTTCAAGAAGAACAGCAAGCAAGTTGATGCTCAAGAGAAGAAACCCAAGTCTGGGCCTAAGCCTGAAACTCAGTGCTTCTACTGCAAGCAGGCTAGTCACTGGAAGCGGAACTGCCCCAAGTATTTGGCGGATAAGAAGGATGGCAAGGTGAACAAAGGTATATGTGATATACATGTTATTGATGTGTACCTTACTAGAGCTCGCAGTAGCACCTGGGTATTTGATACTGGTTCTGTTGCTAATATTTGCAACTTGAAACAGGGACTACGGATTAAGCGAACACTGGGAAAGGACGAGGTGACGATGCGCGTGGGAAATGGTTCCAAAGTCGATGTGATCGCGGTCGGCACGCTACCTCTACATCTACCTTCGGGATTAATATTAGACCTAAATAATTGTTATTTGGTGCCAGCGTTGAGCATGAACATTATATCTGGATCTTGTTTAATGCGAGACGGTTATTCATTTAAATCAGAGAATAATGGTTGTTCTATTTATATGAGTAATATCTTTTATGGTCATGCACCTTTAAAGAGTGGTCTATTTTTGATGAATCTCGATAGTAGTAACACACATATTCATAATGTTGAAGCCAAAAGATGCAGAGTTGATAATGATAGTGCAACTTATTTGTGGCACTGCCCTTTAGGTCATATCGGTATAAAACGCATGAAGAAACTCCATACTGATGGACTTTTGGAACCACTTGATTATGAATCACTTGGTACTTGCGAACCGTGCCTCATGGGCTAGATGACTAAAACACCGTTCTCCGGCACTATGGAGAGAGCAACAGATTTGTTGGAAATCATACATACAGATGTATGTGGTCCGATGAATATTGAGGCTCGTGGCGGATATCGTTATTTTCTCACCTTCACAGAGGACTTAAGAAGATATGGGTATATCTACTTAATGAAACATAAGTCTGAAACATTTGAAAAGTTCAAAGAATTTCAGAGTGAAGTTGAAAATCATCGTAACAAGAAAATAAAGTTTCTACGATCTGATCGTGGAGGAGAATATTTGAGTTACGAGTTTGGTGTACATTTGAAGCAATGCGGAATAGTTTCGCAACTCACGCCACCCGGAACACCACAGCGTAATGGTGTGTCTGAACGTCGTAATCGTACTTTACTAGATATTGTGCGATCCATGATGTCTCTTACTGATTTACCGCTATCGTTTTGGGGTTATGCTTTAGAGACAGCTGCATTCATGTTAAATAGGGCACCATCAAAATCCGTTGAGACGACGCCTTATGAACTATGGTTTGGCAAGAAACCAAAGTTGTCGTTTCTTAAAGGTTGGGGCTGCGATGCTTATGTGAAAAAGCTTCAACCTGATAAGCTCGAACCAAAATCGGAGAAATGTGTCTTCATAGGATACCCAAAGGAGACAGTTGGGTACACCTTCTATCACAGATCCGAAGGCAAGATATTCATTGCTAAGAATGGATCCTTTCTAGAGAAGGAGTTTCTCTCGAAAGAAGTGAGTGGGAGGAAAGTAGAACTTGACGAGGTAACTGTACCTGCTCCCTTATTGGAAAGTAGTACATCACAGAAACCTGTTTCTGCGACACCTACACCAATTAGTGAGGAAGCTAATGATAATGATCATGAAACTTCAGAACAAGATACTAATGAACCTCGTAGATCAACCAGGGTAAGATCCGCGCCAGAGTGGTACGGTAATCCTGTTCTAGAAATCATGCTACTAGATCATGATGAACCTACGAACTATGAAGAAGCGATGGTGAGCCTAGATTCCGCAAAATGGCTTGAAGCCATGAAATATGAGATGGGATCCATGTATGAGAACAAAGTATGGACTTTGGTTGACTTGCCCAATGATCGGCAAGCAATTGAGAATAAATGGATCTTCAAGAAGAAGACTGACACTGACGGTAATATTACTGTCTACAAAGCTCGACTTGTCGCAAAAGGTTTTCGACAAGTTCAAGGGGTTGACTACGATGAGACCTTCTCACCCGTAGCGATGCTTAAGTCTGTCCGAATCATGTTAGCAATTGCCGCATTTTATAATTATGAAATTTGGCAGATGGATGTCAAAACTGCATTCCTGAATGGATTTCTGGAAGAAGAGTTGTATATGATGCAACCAGAAGGTTTTGTCGATCCAAAGGGAGCTAACAAAGTGTGCAAGCTCTAGCGATCCATTAATGGACTGGTGCAAGCCTCTCGGAGTTGGAATAAACGCTTTGATAGTGTGATCAAAGCATTTGGTTTTATACAGACTTTCGGAGAAGCCTGTATTTACAGGAAAGTGAGTGGGAGCTCTGTAGCATTTCTGATATTATATGTGGATGACATATTACTGATTGGAAATGATATAGAATTTCTGGATAGCATAAAGGGATACTTGAATAAGAGTTTTTCAATGAAAGACCTCGGTGAAGCTACTTACATATTAGGCATAAAGATGTATAGAGATAGATCAAGACGCTTAATTGGACTTTCACAAAGCACATACCTTGACAAGATTTTGAAGAAGTTCAAAATGGATCAAGCAAAGAAAGGGTTCTTGCCTGTGTTACAAGGTGTGAAGTTGAGTCAGACTCAATGCCCGACCACTTCAGAAGATAGAGAGAAAATGAAAGATGTTCCCTATGCTTCAGCCACAGGCTCTGTCATGAATGTAATGCTGTGTACCAGACCTGATGTGTGCCTTGCTATAAGTTTAGCAGGGAGGTACCAAAGTAATCCAGGAGTGGATCACTGGACAGCGGTCAAGAACATCCTGAAATACCTGAAAAGGACTAAGGATATGTTTCTCGTATATGGAGGTGACAAAGAGCTCATCGTAAACGGTTACGTTGATCCAAGCTTTGACACAGATCCGGACGATTCTAAATCGCAAACCGGATACGTGTTTACATTAAACGGTGGAGCTGTCAGTTGGTGCGGTTCTAAACAAAGCGTAGTGGCGGGATCTACATGTGAAGCGGAGTACATAGCTGCTTCGGAAGCAGCAAATGAAGGAGTCTGGATGAAGGAGTTCATATCCGATCTAGGTGTCATACCTAGTGCATCGGGTCCAATGAAAATCTTTGTGACAATACTGATGCAATTGCCTTGGCAAAGGAATCCAGATTTCACAAGAGGACCAAACACATCAAGAGACGCTTCAATTCCATCCGGGATCTAGTCCAGGTGGGAGACATAGAGATTTGCAAGATACATACGGAGCTGAATGTAGCAGACCCGTTGACTAAGCCTCTTCCACGAGCAAAACATGATCAACACCAAAGCTCCATGGGTGTTAAAATCATTACTATGTAATCTAGATTATTGACTCTAGTGCAAGTGGGAGACTGAAGGAAATATGCCCTATAGGCAATAATAAAGTTATTATTTATTTCCTTATATCATGATAAAAGTTTATTATTCATGCTCGAATTGTATTAACCGGAAACATAAGTGTCACTAAAGTGTCACTAGTATGCCTCTACTTGACTAGCTCGTTAACCAAAGATGGTTATGTTTCCTAACCATGGACAAAGATTTGTCATTTGATTAAACGGGATCACATCATTAGTTGAATGATCTGATTGACATGACCCATTCCATTAGCTTAGCACCCGATCATTTAGTATGTTGCTATTGCTTTCTTCATGACTTATACATGTTCCTATGACTATGAGATTATGTAACTCCCGTGTGCCGGAGGAACAATTTGTGTGCTACCAAACGTCACAACATAACTGGGTGATTATAATGGTGCTCTACAGGTGTCTCCAAAGGTACATGTTGGGTTGACGTATTTCGAGATTAGGATTTGTCACTCCGATCGTCGGAGAGGTATCTCTGGGCCCTCTCGGTAATGCACATAACTTAAGCCTTGCAAGCAATGCAACTAATGAGTTAGTTGCGAGATGATGTATTATGGAACGATTTAAGAGACTTGCCGGTAACGAGATTGAACTAGGTATTGGATACCGACGATCGAATCTCGGGCAAGTAACATGCCGATGACAAAGGGAACAACGTATGTTGTTATGCGGTCTGACCGATAAACATCTTCGTAGAATATGTAGGAGCCAATATGGGCATCCAGGTCATGCTATTGGTTATTGTCTGCAGACATGTCTCGGTCATGTCTACATTGTTCTCGAACCCATAGGGTCCGCACGCTTAAGATTTCGATGACAGTTATATTATGAGTTTATACGTTTTGATGTACCGAAGGTTGTTCGGAGTCCCGGATGTGATCACAGACATGATGAGGAGTCTCGAAATGGTCGAGACATAAAGATTGATATATTGGAAGCCTATGTTTGGATAACGGAAGTGTTCCGGATGAAATCAGGATTTTACCTTAGTACCGGGAGGTTACCGGAACCCCCCGGGAGCTATATGGGCCTTAGTGGGCCTTAGTGGAAAAGAGAAGAGGCAGCCTAAGATGGGCCGCGAGCCCCTCCCCTCCCTTCATCCGAATAGGACAAGGAGAGGGGGCCGGCCACCTTTCTCTTTTCCCCCCTCCGCGAATCCTATTCCAACTAGGATTGGGGGGGGGGAATCCTACTCCCAGAGGGAGTAGGACTCCTCCTGGCGCGCCTTTCCTAGGCCGGCCGCAACCCCCCCCCCCCTTGAGCCTTTATATACGGAGGCAGGGGCACCCCAGAGAAACACAAGTTGATCCACGTGATCATATTCTTAGCCGTGTGCGGCGCCCCCTGCCACCATAGTCCTCGATAATATTGTAGCGGTGCTTAGGCGAAGCCCTGCGAGAGTAGTACATCAAGATCGTCACCACGCCGTCGTGCTGACGGAACTCTTCCCCAACACTTTGATGGATCGGAGTCCGGGGATCGTCATCGAGCCGAACGTGTGCTAGAACTCGGAGGTGCCGTAGTTTCGGTGCTTGATCGGTCGGGCCGTGGAGACGTACGACTACATCAACGAAATGCTTCCGTTGTCGATCTACAAGGGTACGTAGATCACACTCTCCCCTCTCGTTGCTATGCATCACCATGATCTTGCGTGTGCGTAGGAAATTTTTTGAAATTACTACATTCCCCAACAGAAGGCGCCTGTCATCTTGCCGTCGAGCCGCATACGACCCGCTCCTCGGGGGAGGGGTGGGCACTCGACGTCGATCATCACGGTCGAATCGATGATCATACTGCTCACGGTTCCCGTACTAATTACATCGGTCCCCACGTCCCTCACGCCTCGGGGGCGATCTCGGGCTATGGGCCGACTGGACTGTGTCTGCAGCAAGGGTCTGCTATGAATCCTGTTCCGCGACTGAGAAACAGCGGAATTCTGGTCTCCTGCTGCCCGGAGTAATGCTCTGATCTCCAGCAAGCCTCTGCCATCCTCCGACTGGGAAGGCTGAATCGACTCTGCTATACGGGCTGCAGCTGCTAAATTCTGATTCTGAGTTCGGTATACCCGCAGGGGCGAAAAGAGCTGACATCGACTGGATTCTGGAACCTGCTCTCGCGCGCGCTCGTCGAGTGCTCGCTGGAGGTTCTCCAGTTGAGTGCGCTCGGCCAAGTTTGCCACGTGCACGTCCTCCAAGACACGAGCCTCGGGGGTTTCTCCAATGATAGGAGTGTGTAGTGCGTCCATGTTGCAGCGACGCAGTTCCTCTCTCTACAGCGACGTGAGAGGCTCGGGGAGATATTCCTCATGGGGACGCGACGGGTCGCCTCCACCGGCGCCTCCATTGGTATGGGGAAAACCGGGAGGACTGGGTGGTCCATCGACCATCAGAACTTCTGGCAACCTTCCCGGTACTCCGATAAAATCCCGATTTCACCCGGAACACTTCCGATATCCAAATATAGGCTTCCAATATATCATTCTTTATGTCTCGACCATTTCGAGACTCCTCGTCATGTCCGTGATCACATCCGGGACTCCGAATAACCTTCGGTACATCAAAACGCATAAACTCATAATATAAGTGTCATTGCTATAGAACTTATTGGGGACTTAATATCTCTCAATCCGGGCATTTGCTTGAAATATTAACTTCAACTCCTGGAACATCTCATATGCCCCATGACGTTCAAAATGTCGTTGAAGTCCCGGTTCTAAGCCGTAAAGCATGGCACATTGAACTATCGAGTAGTCATCAGCTTTGCTCTGCCAGACGTTCATAACATCTGGTGTTGCTCCAGCAGCAGTCCTGGCACCCAGCGGTGCTTCCAGGATGTAATTCTTCTGTGCAGCAATGAGGATAATCCTCAAGTTACGGACCCAGTCCGTGTAATTGCTACCATCATCTTTCAACTTTGCTTTCTCAAGGAACACATTAAAACATACATAAGCAAGATACTATCAGGTACTAAGCAAGATACTATCAGGTACTAAGTTCATGATAAATTTAGGTTCAATTAATCATATTACTTAAGAACTCCCACTTAGATAGACATCCCTCTAATCCTCTAAGGGATTACGTGATCCAAATCAACTAAACCATGTCCGATCATCACGTGAGATGGAGTAGTTTCATTGGTGAACATCACTATGTTGATCATATCTACTATATGATTCACGCTCGACCTTTCGGTCTCCGTGTTCCGAGGCCATATCTGTATATGCTTCGCTCGTCAAGTATAACCTGAGTATTCCACGTGTGCAACTGTTTTGCACCCGTTGTATTTGAACGTAGAGCCTATCACACTCGATCATCACGTGGTGTCTCAGCACGAAGAAATTTTGCAACAGTGCATACTCAGGGAGAACACTTCTTGATAATTTAGTGAGAGATCATCTTATAAAGCTACCTTCAATCAAAGCAAGATAAGATGCATAAAAGATAAACATCACATGCAATCAATATAAGTGATATGATGTGGCCATCGTCATCTTGTGCTTGTGATCTCCATCTCCGAAGCACCGTCGTGATCACCATTGTCACCGGCGCGACACCTGGATCTCCATCGTAGCATCGTTGTCGTCTCGCCAATCTTATGCTTCCACGACTATCGCTACCGCTTAGTGATAAAGTAAAGCATTACAGCGCGATTGCATTGCATACAATAAAGCGACAACCATATGGCTCCTGCCAGTTGCCGATAACTCGGTTACAAAACATGATCATCTCATACAATAAAATTTAGCATCATGTCTTGACCATATCACATCACAACATGCCCTGCAAAAACAAGTTAGACGTCCTCTACTTTGTTGTTGCAATTTTACGTGGCTGCTACAGGCTTAAGCAAGAACCAATCTTACCTACGCATCAAAACCACACCGATAGTTTGTCAAGTTGGTGCTGTTTTAACCTTCGCAAGGACCGGGCGTAGCCACACTCGGTTCAACTAAAGTTGGAGAAACTATCACCCGCAAGCCACCTATGTGCAAAGCACGTCGGGACAACCAGTCTCGCGTAAGCATACGCGTAATGTCGGTCCGGGCCGCTTCGTCCAACAATACCGACGAACCAAAGTATGACATGCTGGTAAGCAGTATGACTAATATCGCCCACAACTCACTTGTGTTCTACTCGTGCATATAACATCAACACATAAAACCTAGGCTCGGATGCCACTGTTGGGGAACGTAGTAATTTCAAAAAATTTCCTACGCACACGCAAGATCATGGTGATGCATAGCAACAAGGGGAAGAGTGTGATCTACATACCCTTGTAGAGCGACAACGGAAGCATTAGGTTGATGTAGTCGTATGTCTTCACGGCCCGACCGATCAAGTACCGAAACTACGGCACCTCCGAGTTCTAGCACACGTTCAACTCGATGACGATCCCCGGACTTTGATCCAGCAAAGCATCGGGGAAGATTTCCGTCAGCACGACGGCGTGGTGACGATCTTGATGTACTAATGTCGCAGGGCTTCGCCTAAGCACTGCTACAATATTATCAAGGACTATGGTGGAAGGGGGCACCGCACACGGCTAAGAATATGATCACGTGGATCAACTTGTGTCTCTAGGGGGTGTCCCTGCCTCCGTATATAAAGGCTCAAAGGGGGGGGTGCGGCCGGCCAGGAGATGTGCGCCAGGAGGAGTCCTACTCCCTCTGGGAGTAGGACTCCCCCCTTTCCTAGTTGGAATAGGATTCGCGGAGGGGGGAAAAGAGGAAGGGGGGCCGGCCCCCTCTCCTTGTCCTATTCGGACCAAGGGAGGGGAGGGGCGCGCGGCCCATCTCTGGCTGCCTCTCCTCTCTTCCACTAAGGCCCACTAAGGCCCATATATCTCACGGGGGTTCCGGCAACCTTCCCGGTACTCCGGTAAAATCCCGATTTCACCCGGAACACTTCCGATATCCAAATATAGGCTTCCAATATATCATTCTTTATGTCTCGACCATTTCGAGACTCCTCGTCATGTCCGTGATCACATCCGGGACTCCGAATAACCTTCGGTACATCAAAACGCATAAACTCATAATATAACTGTCATCGAAACCTTAAGCGTGCGGACCCTACTGGTTCGAGAACAATGTAGACATGACCGGGACATGTCTCCGGTCAATAACCAATAGCGGGACCTGGATGCCCATATTGGTTCCAACATATTCTACGAAGATCTTTTATCGGTCAGACCGCATAACAACATACGTTGTTCCCTTTGTCATCGGTATGTTACTTGCCCGAGATTCGATCGTCGGTATCCAATACCTAGTTCAATCTCGTTGCCGGCAAGTCTCTTTACTCGTTCCGTAATACATCATCCCGCAACTAACTCATTAGTTGCAATGCTTGCAAGGCTTAAGTGATGTGTATTACCGAGAGGGCCCAGAGATACCTCTCCGACGATCGGAGTGACAAATCCTAATCTCGAAATACGTCAACCCAACATGTACCTTTGGAGACACCTGTAGAGCACCTTTATAATCACCCAGTTACGTTGTGACGTTTGGTAGCACACAAAGTGTTCCTCCGGCACACGGGAGTTACATAATCTGATAGTCATAGGAACATGTATAAGTCATGAAGAAAGCAATAGCAACATACTAAATGATCGGGTGCTAAGCTAATAGAATGGGTCATGTCAATCAGATCATTCAACTAATGATGTGATCCCGTTAATCAAATGACATCTCTTTGTCCATGGTTAGGAAACATAACCATCTTTGATTAACGAGCTAGTCAAGTAGAGGCATACTAGTGACACTCTGTTTGTCTATGTATTCACACATGTATTATGTTTCCAGTTAATACAATTCTAGCATGAATAATAAACTTTTATCATGATATAAGGAAATAAATAATAACTTTATTATTGCCTCTAGGGCATATTTCCTTCACCCAATGCCTTCCTCTAGGCCCAAATAATGGTGAAGTGTTATGTAGTCGACGTTCACATAACACGACTAGAGGCTAGACAACATACATCTTATCAAAATATCAACCGAATACCAAATTCGCATGACTACTAATAGCAAGGCTTCTCCCTTGTCCTCAGGAACAAATGTGATTACTCACAAAGCATATTCATGTTCATAATCAGAGGGGTAATAATATGCATATAGGGTCTGAACATATGATCTTCCACCAAATAAACCAATTAGCATCAAGGAGTACTCAACACTACTAGCAACCTACTAGCACCAATCCCGGACTTTGAAACAAGAATTGGATACAAGAGATGAACTAGGGTTTGGAGATGAGATGGTGCCGGTGAAGATGTTGATGGAGATTGCCCTCTCCCGATGAGAGGAGCATTGGTGATGACGATGGTGATGATTTCCCCCTCCCGGAGGGAAGTATCCCCGGCAGAACAGCTCTGCCGGAGCTCTAGATTGGTTCCGGCAAGGTTCCGCCTCGTGGCGGCGGAGTCTCATCCCGAAAAGTTACTTCTATTTTTTTCTTATCGAAAGACTTCATATAGGAGAAGATGGACGTCGGAGAGCCACCAGGGGGCCGACGAGGTAGGGGGCACGCCCTAGGGGGGCACCCCCACCCTCGTGAGCAGGGTGTGGGCCCCCTGGCCTTCATCTTTGGCGAGGATTTTTCTTTATTTATTTTAAGATGTTTCGTGGAGTTTCAGGACTTTTGGAGTTGCGCAGAATAGGTCTCTAATATTTGCTCCTCTTCCAGCCCAGAATTCCAGCTGCCGGCATTCTCCCTCCTTATGTAAACCTTATAAAATAAGAGAGAATAGCCATAAGTATTGTGACATAAAGTGAAATAACAGCCCATAATGCAATAAATATCGATATAAAAGCATGATGCAAAATGGACGTATCATTAGGAAACCTTAACCATCTTTGACCAACGAGCTAGTCTAGTAGAGGCTTACCAGCGACACGGTATTTGTTTATGTATTCACACATGTATTTAAGTTTCCGATCAATACAATTCTAGCATGAATAATAAACCTTTATCATGAATAAGGAAATATAATAATAACCATTTTATTATTGCCTCTACAGCATATTTCCATCAATAAGATGTTGTCATATCATTTATAGCCAACACATATAGTCACTCATACAACAAGATTAGCTTCATTCTGAGGAAGAATTCAATATTATACAATGGTGTGGTATGCATAGCTTTCTTGCCTTGTGAGCATACATGTGGGGTGAGAGGTAATTGCTTTGGAAAGCACCGAAAACAAAGATACGCATAAACATGTTTTCTAAAAATTCAAATAGTGTGCATAGGAAGAAACATGGTAAGGTAATGATCATTGAATACCTTTGAAAAGGACCAAAAACAAAGATATACATAAATATGTTTTTTTGAAATAGTGTGCATAGAAAAAATAAGATAAGACAGTTAGTACCATCCTATAGTTATATGTTGTATCCTTCATCGCGTAGAGAAAGAGTTTGTAGTTTTTTCCTCGTTAGTTTCTCTATCCTAACAATCTTTCTGAATTTCTTGACTGGGCTGATATTTATGGATATCTCATTTCTCCATATTAAAAATGGATTTAATAGTGTGTCTAAACCTCCTTATACTAGGACATGCAGGACCTAAATATTAGATCCTATGTTTTTTGCAATTGCACGATAATGTGTTATAAGCCAAAGGACCATATGGAAACATCGATGACAAACCTCAGTGTCTCCCATTGTCACCCTGCAATTACATAAAGTTTGATTAGATTAAATAAGAATTGACATACTATCAATAATAGGATGATGATGAATAAACATAGTGCAAATCCAAACGGATTGAACCCATGGAAAGGTCAGTTAATCAGAACATGCTTAATGCCAAACATATAGCAATTATATATGTTTCTAATGTATTAAGTGTGTCCAAATTCAATCTATTTCTCACATATAACAATACAAAATTTCACCCCAACAATTGAACAACACAGTGCAGAAGTCAATGATACAGTGCAATTCAACATCGCATTATTTGCACAATAAAATATTACATTGCATAATACATGAAATCGGATTGCATAATAACCTTAAGTTGGATAAGTGACTAGAATATATAGAGGAAAGACAGAAGCAACCCATGCAAAAGGTTAACCACAGATAATTAACTGTGGCACGGATAACTAAGCATAGATTTTACTAAACTGAAAAGGAGATACTCCTTATAGTCGGAGGAGATGTTGATGGGATTCTCCTCCTTGGAAAAAGTGTCTTGTGCAAATTACGAGCCCAAAGATTCCCAATCGTTCTTCATCTCCAACAGGAGACACAAGTCCATCTCACGTACGTTGTAATGCAACTGTCTCCTAATCCCCTCCATTGAAATTAACCATGAGTCACAGCCCAGGTTAGAGCTGAAATAGTCATTTCATAGGATTAAAGGAACCAATTAAAGAAGCTTCTATTTGTGCACACTCGTCGGAGGCAGTCAGCTCATACCGAACCAAAGCATAAACGTACTTATGTTCAAGTCCAAAAGTACCGACCATGGACGAACTCCTCTTCTCGGCGACCTCAGCAGAAGCCTGCCCAGCTATTACCCGTCAACACATGTGAAGGCAAATTCGGGAATTTCAGATGTGTTCGAACAGAACTCCTCATTTGTTATATTATACTAGCCGAAGGATGAAGGATTTTTAGCAACGCTTCCGATCTTGTCGGACAAGAACAACGCTCGGCTATCCAATGCATAAGCTAGTGTATCATCTATTATTGAAGAAAGGGACATACATTGAATATTCACTTCGTAGCTAAGCACGGAGATTCAATTTCTCTCTTGTTACAACACACGGACATATTTAGTAGTCTAATAAAAAATGAGAAAATGTTCGATTCAACCGGATGATTTTACAGCTCGCTGAGAGCATCTCCAGCCGTTCGGCTCCCAGGACGCCCAAAAAGAGCCTCCTAGGGTGAACCCGTGCTATGTTGGCGCATGTGGGCGCCTCCGTTCCCAGTCGTTGGCCCCCAGGTCGCTGCCAATATCGCGCGAGCTCGGCGGCATTTCGTACAAATTTGTTCAAACTCGGCTATCTAGCACGAACTCCGCAAAATTTCATTGAAATTTGTACGAAAAAGGTAAAACATGCGCAAACTACGCCTACTACTACTACGTCAAACTACACCTAGCTAGTGCGCTGCCGCGTCCACCGCCTGCCACCCCGCCATCTACATGCCAAGAAGCCTGTAGAAATGGGTGTAGTCACCGCCGTCGTCATCGTCGCGTGCCTAGTCGGAGCCGCCGCCATCCCTGCTGCACCCCTGGCCAGGGTCGCCGACGCGCGGTGGGGCGCTAGACGGCCCGGCCGCGTCCTCCTCTTCGCTATCGAGGACGATGAGACCACCCTCCTCGCGCCCGGTGCTGTCAGCGCACCTGCTCGCGGAGGTAGTCCTCCTTCGCCCATTTCAGGGCGGCCTCATCATCAGGGGGCCACCATGTCGACGTGCTCTGGCTTTACGGGGGGCAGGCCCAGCTCGGGCTTCGGCCAGACCAGGCGGAGGGAGCGCGGGGAGGGCCGGGCACCCTCGTTGATGACGATGGCCCCGCTGCGGCTGTGGCGCCAGAGCGGCGTCTCCTCCGGCTCTGGCTTGGCAGGGCGGAGCACCGGCAAGCCGGATCCCGACAACGAGGACGTCCCAGGCTCTATTCGGCGCGGCATCCAGGAGCTGCCACGACGGCGAGAGAAGGACGGCCACGGCGGGTACTCGAGGCGCGACACGTTGCCGGTCTCGATGTGGTCAAGGACGGCTTCGAGGGTGCGGCCTGGCGCGCCCCACAACTCGCGCCGCCCGTCGGCGTTTGAGGCGGCCACGGTGGATGATGCCGTTGACCGAGGCGATTTGCTCTTGGCGGCGGCGCTCAAAGTACATCTTCCACAGTGCTTCGCTGTCGGCTGCTCCTCCGTCATGGACAAGCGGATACGAGCGATCTCGGCCCCGTCGAGCCGCCCCTTCGGGCACAGGCAGCACCTGGACGCCGCCAGCGCTCAGCCTCCACGCTCCCGCACACACATGTCCGGGGGCGCCGGATACTCAGCCTTGTAGAGGAGGCGCGCCTCCGGCTCTTGGAGATGTCGTTCGCCCCCGCGCCATTGCCTGGAAACCTCTCGGCCATTTGCTCATCGGCGTGAAGGAGGGTGGGGAGTGTGTTGCTTTGGGTGGCGGATGCGAGGGGGGATGTGAGCTGTGGCATTCGCCGTCGGGGAGGTCGCCTTTCATAGCCGCAGCGGGGCCGCGAGAGGCTGCATGCCGGTCGACGCGTGGCGGGAGAGGGCGGGAAGCGCGTCAATGGTGCCTTTACTACGCCTCCCATGAGACTGACCGGCGCTGTAGCGCGGCAGCCTTGGCCAGCGTTGGCATTGATTCCCGCGGGAACCGAGGCGGGATGAGGACGACGAAGCGGCGTCTTGCTGACCTGCGGGCCCATCCTCGTTCGCGCCAAAATCACATTCCCCGGCGCCCCCAGGCGCCTCCCAGCGTTTCGTGTTCGGCTTGGGTTCGCTGGCTTCAATTCTTGGGGGCGCGACTGGGCCGAATTTTGGGCGCCGGTGCGGAAAAAACGCCTAAGGAGGCTGTTGGGGGCGCGGCTGGAGATGCTCAAAACAGCGTTCTATGCTCGGCACGTGTCCGTTGGACCCATCCACCACCGGCGGACCAGCCATCCTTATCTCGCGTGATACATGCGAAACCTCCAGTTCCTTATCTCTTTTCTCCAGACCCCCTTCGTCTTCATCAGTCCTCTCTCCTACTCCTCCTCGCCATGGCTATGCTTCTCCTTTTTTTCTGCCGCCACTGCTGCTGCTGTGAGAGATACCTGCTCGCGGAGGCTGGGGGCTCCAGGCTGCAGACAGGCAGCCTCTCGCCGGTTGCTGCAAGGGGAGGGGGGGGTCACCCGTGATGCAAGGCGGGCTCAATGCGGCGAGCTCGGCCCGTGTGATGCTGCAACGGTGACCGCGGAGAGTGCACGACGAGGATTGATGCAACTGTGGCGATGTTGCCTTAAAGTTATTGAGACCACTACCGGTGGTGCAATGGGCCAACATTGGGCCGTCGGAAGCATAGCCGGCACTGCAATGAAGACTCACCGAAGTTCCAATGGAGCTTCACTGGACATGTGTTTTGATTTTCGGTCGAGAAAATCAGATTTCGGCCGAAACTCGGCCATCTCGGCGTGGCCCGGTAAATGTCTTTATCGGTCAATATTTTCGCCCCAATTTGAATTTTTCATGGCCCAACCCAACTTCTGGAACATTCGCAGTACGATTTGCCTCAGTAAAACGCTCAACCGTACACCTGAACCCTAAAGAATCTTATTTTCCTCCTGCTCCTCCTGTTCGTGCGGCGGGGGGGGGGGGGGGGGGGGGGGGTCACCCGTGATGCAAGGCGGGCACAATGCGGCGAGCTCGGCCCGTGTGATGCTGCAACGGTGACCGCGGAGAGTGGACGACCAGGAGTGATGCAACTGTGGCGATGTTGCCTTAAAGTTATTGAGACCATTACCGGTGGTGCAATGGGCCAACATTGGGCCGTCGGAAGCATAGCCGGCACTGCAATGAAGACTCACCGAAGTTCCAATGGAGCTTCACCGGACATGTGTTTTGATTTTCGGTCGAGAAAATCAGATTTCGGCCGAAACTCGGCCATCTCGGCGTGGCCCGGTAAATGTCTTTATCGGTCAATATTTTCGCCCCAATTTGAATTTTTCATGGCCCAACCCAACTTCTGGAACATTCGCAGTACGATTTGCCTCAGTAAAACGCTCAACCGTACACCTGAACCCTAAAGAATCTTATTTTCCTCTTGCTCCTCCTGTTCGTGCGGCGGCGGTGGCGCTGCGCTCCTGCTCCTCCTGTATGTGCCACGGCGGCGGCGCTGCGCACAGGGCACAGCAGCAGGCGTGCCTCCCCGGCCGCTGTCGCCGACCTCTGCCGGATGCGGCTGATTCCGTCAACAACATCCCCCTCCCCTTCCCCGTCATGGTCGATGCAATTGACAAATCTTCTTCTTTCAATTCTCGAAGCCTCCGTCATGCTTCTCCATGGCGATCTCTTCATGGACTTTTCTTGCAAGATGTTTGTGTGGAGCGTCAGGTCTTGAACTAATGCATGAGTTTTTTTGATGATGTTTCTAATCCCCAGTTTAATCTGCTAAACACTATATTTTGTACTCATGAGGGTTATGCGGATAGTTAGCTTTTGTTCCACTTGATTTTATTTTTTTGGTTAACATTTTGGTTAAATTTTGGTTTCACAATTTCGTCCGAGATTTTACCGAGATTTTTAAAATGGCCGAATTTCGGCCATCTCGGTGACCGGACGCGTCGGAGCTGCAATGGAGCTTCGCAGGATACCTTCATTGTTGCATTAGAGCTTCGCCGGGGCTGCAATGGTGCTTCGTTGGAAGTTAGTCCTCCATTGGAGCTTCGTCGGGTGCCGGCTTGTGCCAAGAACAGATGCAGTGGAGATTTTGCAGGGTGCAGCAGCGCTGTGTTGGAGCAGACGCGTGCGTACTGCTGGCATGGCGTTGTTGTGTTTCAACGGCTGCCTAGGCGGAGAAATCATCAGACTGATTCGTAACAACCACCATAAAAAATGGGAAAAGCTTACCTTCTGCCGGCCGATCGTATGCGCCCGTAGGCCGGCTCTGTGGCCGTCTGACCTATGTTTTATCAGATGATCAAGAGGACTCCCACGTATGTTGGAGGCGTGTCCGTTTCCTGCAACTCACCTATTGTTTCAGGACAGCCATTCCTGGAACTGTATAGCAGAAGGGGGTTTCATCCCGCATGAGCGTGGACTCGTGTGTCTGCGAGTGTGAGCGGTTGGATTTAGGAGGGCGACGGACACGGCGGCGCAAGGCGTTGGCCGACCGGGGCTTATCCAACGTGGTGGCGTCGACGACTGGCTCGGGATCGGCAGTGGTATGAACCAGAGATCCCTTCCCCATTTTCTGGCCGATGTGGCGATTGTGATGCTCCCTACTATTTCTCCTCTGCGCCTTCGGGCCGCTACATCGGTGGCTACGCGGGTTTTTTGCGGCGGCGCCCCCTATTGCGGTGATGATTCGGCAGCATCGTATCAGAGATGAAGTTTTGTTTTAGAGAAGTAGTATGAGAGGGGAAGCAGGGTTTCAGAGAGAAGGGTGAGTGGTAGTGTGTGTTACAGGGTTTCTGAATGTTTGCACATGGGTAACCATAGTATTGCAGAAACTTCAATTTAGCTACAGCACGCCGGAGGCGGGCTTGTTTGGGGGTGGGTTGGCCGGGGTGCAGCTCCGTCAGAGCCAGGGCAAAGAGTGAGTTATTTCTGTAACAGAGCGTTTGTCGCAGGATGTAACGAGTGGGCATGCAGTCTTGTTTTTGCAACAGAGCGTTTGTTGCAGAAAATAACGAGTGGGCATGCGATCTTGTTTCTGCAACAGAGCGTTTGTTATGGGAAGTAACGAGTGGGCATGCGGGGCGCGGACACTACATCGGACGGTTATCAGCTCGAGCATCCAATGACCGTCGAGGCGGAGGATAATATATAAACATCGGCCGGTGGATGCGTAGCAGCGCCCATAAAAAATCACAATAGAAAAAGTAATTGTCAATCTTTTTCACATATCTTTACCTAATAATAATAATAAAGAAAATTGACTTTCTTTCGTCCGTCATGGCATTTTTTAGAAAAGTCCCTCTATTTCAGAGAATTCAACCCGCAATCTTGTTTTAAATTAAAACGAATCGTTATTTTCATATTTTACATAAAAATCCCTGTATTTTCCTGAAATCAACCCACCGTCCGGATTTAAGTCACACTCGAACCGTTATTTTACATTTTTCGAAAACCCCCTGATGTTTTAGATAATTTATCCACGGATCATATTTAAATCAAACTAATGCTTTCTAAAATCATCCATATCTTTTAAACCGTAACTCCGATTTGAACATGTTATATATGAAATTTGATTAGCAAAATATGTAGAATAAGTATATGAGATTATTTT
This sequence comes from Triticum monococcum, assembly GCA_034509565.1. NCBI lineage: Eukaryota > Viridiplantae > Streptophyta > Magnoliopsida > Poales > Poaceae > Triticum > Triticum monococcum. Next base: position 21,352,089 of record CM067847.1, read on the forward strand.
TACCTGTTAAGTATTTTTAAGTATTATTTTAGAATATATTTGAGTCAAACAAAATGATTATCTAAATTCTCTGTATCTTTTAAACCGTAACTTCGATTTTAACATATTATATATGAAATTTTATTAGAAAAATGTGTGGAATCTAAATATGATGTTAATTTTACCTATTAAATATTTTTAAAATATTGTTATGGAAGCAAACTTATAATTTATAGCACAAGATTCGCTTCTTTTTCATATCGGCGGTGATCCGGATTGCAAATAAACACCCAACTATAACCATATACGGAAAAGAAAACATCGATAACTACACATGCATACCTCTAAAAAATGTCGCAGGGGAAAACAACAGATTTCTCATCGCGAGAGTGAGAGAAAGCGAGCGAGAGAGAGAGAGAGAGAGAGAGGGGGAGGGAGGAGAGAGGGAGAGAGAGACGCCTTAGGATTAACCATATTCAACACACGGTTTTTTGTTGTTTTGTGTGAACACCGAGGCCGTCGCCGGTGAGGGTGAGAAGGAGGATAAGAAGCAACACAAATATGATGCCTCGCAAAAATAAAGGAGATGTTTTCTCTCCTGTTGCAACGCACGGGCTCTTTTGCTAGTAGTAATAAGGAGAGGAAAATGGTTAAGAAGAGATAGGGGACGGGCCTAGATCTGAGGTTGGCTCCTTTCCCCTGTCTCCCTCGTCCCCGCCGCTTCTCGCCAGCCTCCCTCCGAGCGTCGGTATGATGTGGGTGGGTGACCGTTGGTCTGGTTTCGGGCCGCGGGAAACCGTTGGCTGGCCTGGCAGCAGCGACGTCCCCGACGCCGTCTCCTGCTTGGAGGTGCTGCAGAGGCCCTTCCCCTTTCCACCCCTGTTCCTCCTCCCGGGTGAAAGCCCAAAATCCGGCTTGGATTGGGCGGCGACGGCGCGCTGTGCGTCTTGTCTTCCTCGGGGGCGCCGCCTGGGGAGGGTTGCGTTCAGGTGAGGGGTTCAAAGGTCGGAGCTTGGGTGGTCCGGTGATGGCGGTTTCACGAGGTCTGCATGCTCCTCGGTGGCCTGTCGGTTACTTGATGCCTCTGCTGCCTTCTTCAGTAGCTGCATCTGGTGGTTTTTCTGCAGCTCTCAGGCGTTCTAGGTTGTGGCGATGCGGCAGTCGTGGAGTGCTTCAATGTTCAAGTGGTGATGTGTTGCGGCTGCTCCAGGTCCCGAAGCTGGCACGTCCCCTGCTCTAGGGTGAGCGTCTCTCGAGTCCGCCGGTACGGCGCCTTGCGAGCCATGGCGAGAGGGAAGGGTCCCTCTGTGGCGCGAGAGATGGCGGATGCGTGTTGTCTTTCTACTTGGGCGTTGGTCGGGCTCACTTACCACACTATGTTGCAAGCAGGTCCTCGTTGTGCTCGTCTGTGCCCCATTCCTAGATGGCCGTATGTCTGTAGTCTTCGGCTAGGACAAGCTTCTAGCTTTGTTTTCCTGTATTCTTTTTGAGCTTGTGCGACCCGTTGAGTTATAAGCCTTCTAGAGTGTCCTCTTGTATCGTTTGGTCGTGGGGGTTTGTGTGTGTTTGTATTTCCTGGCCGGTAGATGACTTTGTTAATTCAAAGCCGGGCTCTTCGTGAGCCTTGCTTCTAAAAATACTGTTTTCCTAGTCTGGAGTTCGTACCCATGATTCCGTCCCGGATCTGGAGCGAAATAGGCTATGGTTCCTCTTTAAATACACCGAGACACCGTCGCCTCCCCGAAACCTGAAGCAAGAAACCAACGTCTCGAAATCCAACATCGAAGGGGAAGGGATATCTCCGCGATTGCGCACGGCTAAGATGCTGCTGGAGGCGATGCTGCCAGCCGGTGCGGATTCGTCCATGGCCCCTGCAGCACCAGCGGGCAGCGGCTGGTGTAAACAAGGGCAAGGTTCGGATGTCGAAAGCCGAGATCAGGAGCATAATTTCCCTGAAGCCGGAGCAACACCCCAGCGCAGATTACCTGGACGATCTAGCACAGTATTTTCCTCCAGAGTGGATTGAGGAAAGGAAGCGTGCCCACGCTGACAGTGTAGAGCTTTTCAAGGAGATGGACGACGAGTTCGAAGAGTACCGGCAGGAGGTCATCGCGTCTGTGCGGGAGAAGGGCTACTTCGAGGTCGATGAAGAGCTCATTGCCAACAGGGAAAGAGGGAATGAATACCCTGCCGGACAATGGAAGAAGATTGATTGGACTGGAATACAGATTGCTACCCCGGAGGACAGGCTGAGGGATGCAGATGGTTATCGTCCATACGTTCCTGACCAAGATGATGCTTTTGTTGACGATCTTGTGAGTAATGATGACCTTGTGATTCTCCAAGATGATGCTTGAAGGATAGAGTACGTGGACGGTCTAAAGGATCACAAAGCTTGCTGTTGTTTAGTCCAATTGAGAAGAGGGGCCCGTTTGGTCCAACCTTTATCTATTTGTAGGTACTAGTAGCATATGCAATCTGTGTTATGGATCCTTCCATCTATACATATTGTTTTAATTTTGAAAAAGGGTCTACCGTCTGCCAGCAAAATATTTCATTCAGCCGAAAAGCCATCCATCCATACTGTTCTATCACCAAGTGTGTTATGTTATGTTTGGCACTCATGAACGTGGTTTATAATTATAACTCTACTATTGCAATGTGGTTGCTGCTGTCCATGACTCCGGTGCTACTATTTGCTTGTGCAAAACATGGTTTCTGATCCCAAAACAGTCCCTTTCTTCTGTTTTGTTACTGCGGATGATTATTGTTTGTATTTTTACGGTTTTAGCCTAAAATGAATGGTCGTGTTCCACTTTAAACTAGAAGTAGATCGTTGATGTCGCTGATCATTGCCTAGTTTCCGGTGTTTCTAGGACGATCTTCAAGGTTTGATTGCAGCTCATTTTAATTCCACCTGCAAAAAAAGAGTTCATTTTTTATTCTTTTGCTACCATCTAAGTCAGACTAAAATTTTAGACACAAAGTGTTTTCAAGTGTTTCTTCCATCCTCCCTCCCCCTATCCTAAGACACTAGGATTTAGGATGGCGGAGCTGATCACGTGCTGAATGTCCCTTTGTATGCCATTTTGGCCATGAGAGGTGGCAGTAGGGCTGGACACGAGCCGAGCTGAGCCGAGTTCAGACCGAGCCGGCCTTTGGCTCACCTAAAGCGAGCCGAGCTCGGCTCGGCTCGTTTGTTGAACGAGCCTGTTTCTGGTGGCTCGGCTCGTTTTTCCTCTGGCTCGGTCCAGCCCGAGCAGCTTGTGTGGCACACGCCTCTGTAGTACTATGTGCTTGCATTCGTCGGGGCGGCGGATACTTGGCTAGCCACGAAAGGCAGCCGCCGACGCGGCAATGACAGGGCGCGTCTGCCGTCGGTGCCGAGAGCGCCGTCCAGTGTCGGGCGCGGCAAGGACGATGACGACATCCGGCATGGCGAGAACGACGACGGCTACACTCTACACAATCAAGCAGAAGCATTCATCCATCCATCCCTTCATCGCGTGTACGCAGGTGCAGTGCAGCCATGCAGGTAGGACTCCTACATGCAGGGGAGCATGTATGTCATCTGCCGTCCGTGCGCTCGTGCAGGGGAGCGCGAGAGTGCCCAGTGTGTGGCGAGATTTTTAGTTTAGCTTTTGGTCCCATGTTGGTCGTGAGCCGATGGTGCCGCCGTTTGCAAGGAATAAGTCCTCCCCACCTCTTTGTCATTACGATGGTGCTTCTTGGCTCTGGGTTTGTCTTTTTCCTCCACGAATTTTGTCTTAGTGGTGCTGTCCCGCGGAGTGGATGGCATGGCTATATTCATCTTGGTCTTCGACACATGTTTCGACCGACGATGGATGACCAGCATCAGCCTCGGCTGGCCTTACCTCCAGCGGTATACATGGCCTCTCCAACATTTTCTTCTCCTGAACAATGATTTGCTATGTATACTGTCTTGCCAACATCTTTTGGTTTACATAAGAACTCGTGGGTTGCAACGGGAGAAAAAAATACCACATTCTCGTAACCCAATAACCATGACTCAGGAACCCAATAGGTCACATCCTTTATTTTAACACACACGTCATCCCATCCGTGATGCCGCTTATCCTCATTTCCACATTCGCTAATGGTGGCTTCAGTGCGCACACAATCACAACGCATTTGAATATTGTCAATCCAAAGGCATCTCTCTCTTGGCATAGCATGAGCAATCTACTTTTTCCTGTGAAGTTTTGGCAAGGCATGCATGCATGATAATAATAGATGGTTTCTTACGTCTTCAATCTTGATTTTTCTATTCGGTCGGCAACGGTATGAAGGAAAGATAGATCATGCACTATTAATTAAGGTTGCACCCTAAATAGTATTCTGAAAATGGTTAACAGGTAAAATAATATCATATTCAGATTTTAGAAAATTTTCAAATCTAATTTCATATATAACATGTTAAATTTGGAGTCAGGGTTTAAAAGATATTAATAGTTTTAAAAAATATTTGATCTGTACTGCGGGTTGATTAACCCACATATCATGGGGTTTCCCACAAAAGCGAAAATCTGACTTAAAACTGTTTGTCGATTGATTATAGAAAACATTAGAGGTTTTCTAAAAATACGAAAATCTGACTTAAAACGGGACTGCGGTTGATTATCAGAAATATCATGTTGTTTTTTTCTTCTGAAAAAGCAAAATCTAACTTAAAACTGGAATGTGGTTGATTATTAGAAACATCAGGGATTTTTTGCAAAATAGCAAGAGAGATCAAGAATACCTATTTCCTCTGTTAGTAGGTATAGATTAACGATTTGTTGGCCGATGCTTCTAGAAGCTCCTGGATTTTAACAAGTTTGCTACGCTCAGACTGAGGTCAGAGCTAGCAAAGAGCTTTGTTCACGACTTCTCATAGATGGAATGTAGTAGGAAGAACATTGCGGCGGCCCCAAGGATATGGATGTAATTTTTGATTTTTGTAAGAAAAATTTAATCATCTAGATAATACTGTCATTGATCCTAGTGCTACTGGAGGACCCGATCTCGAGTTCTAGCGTGAATGCCAAGATTTCACCAAGAGTAAAATATATCATAAGTCCTAAAACTATCGGAGGTGTGTCAGTTTAGTCATATAACTTTGAAACTGCACTTTTGGGTCCTAAAATTATCAGAGGTGTGTCAGTTTAGTCCTATAACTTCGAAACTGCACTTTTGGGTCCTAAAACTATCAAAGGTGTGTCAGTTTAGTCCTATAACTTTGAAACAGTAGTTGTGGGTCCCAAAACTATGTAAGTTTCTTCCTCTTAGGTCCTAAGCTTGCATGGTTAGCATTGACCCACCAACGAGTCACTTGGAAATGCTTGGATTGTAGCCACGTTGACCTGACCCAATGGGCCCACCAGGTAAATATGCAAAAAAAAAAACTAGAGCGGTGTCTCGCTTCATTCTCACGCACTCGTCTTCTCCCACGCACAGAATGCTCAGAGGCGACGGTATAGAGGCCATCAGTGGAATGATGGTTTGAGCTCCAGCGAGGAGAGTAGACCGGTCATCTCAGCCTCCCCCAACAGCAGCAGAACGACATGTCACACAATGTCCAATTGCTACCCACCTATGGCTACTGCTAGGGTTGTGTCACTCTCGACGACCTCTGCGCCAGCTTTGCAGTTTCCGCGCACTCCTCTGTGTCGCCCGACAGCTCACCACCTATGACCGTGCTCGTGCCCAAACAACAGCCTGCACGGCCAACTCTACGGCAAGGGTGTCGGGGCAACGACGATATCATCAAACAGAGAGAGGGAGAGACAGAGGTGGGATGGCGTACTCCATCCCAATTGGCTCGGGATCTCCCCGGCGGCCTCGCCGAGGGAGAGGGATGTCGTCCTTCATGCCGGCTAGCTCGGGGTCTCCCCGGCGGTCACGCCAAACCTCTCAGGGAGGCTACCGTGCAGCTCATGGCCATGCAGGTCATGGGCATGCAGGTTGCAGGACACACTGCAACGTGGAAGCGTATGTACCACTTTGGGGGATATAAACACATACAAAGGGCTCATTTGAAAAAATGCACCATGGATGGTGGCCATGCAAGATTAGGACCTCAGATGAACAAACATACATAGTTTTGAGACCCAAAACTGCAATTTTGAAGTTATGGGACTAAAAATAACACACCTCCAATAGTTTTAGCACCCAAAAGTGCAGTTTCGAAGTTATAGGAATAAACTGACATACTTCCGATAGTTTTAGGACCCAAAAGTGCAGTTTGAAAGTTATAGGACTAAACTGACACACCTATGATAGTTTTAGGAGTTGTGATGCATTTTACTCTTTCACCAAAGTTGGTTATACCTGACAGCGACGATGTTCTTATATCATTATTTTGATAAAGACATTGCTCAGATATGTTTGGATAGGTTCTTCAGGATGAAAATCTAGATTCTAGCCATGAGTGGTTTGATCCGGTGATGACGACACTTAAGTGTCGCTCCCTTCCTGAAGGTGTTGCTATTGAAGAACTCGGGGACCGTGTGATGCCCTCAGATGGTTGGTGTGGTGCCTTGATCCTTTTGATTTCTTTTTTTCTCGTTTATGCATAGCTTCAGTCTTATATTATACTCCCTCCGTTTCTAAATGTAAGGTGTATTAGTTTTTCAAAAAGTCAAATGATGTCTATGTTTGACCAACTTTATAGCAAGATATATAAAGATTTACAATACTATATATGTAAAATATAAAAATATATTTCATGGCGAATCTATTAGTTATGATTTTTTATTCTAAGAATTAATATTTTTGTCTACAAACTTGGTCAAAGTTAGAGAAGTTTGACTTTTTGAAAAAATAATATACCTAACATTTAGGAACGGAGGGAGTATGATTTTACTATTTGCGGACATGCTTTTGGGTGTGTATGTTGGTATTGGCTATGTATATCCTAACTATGAAGAGGTTGGGTCTGTTCACATTGTGTTTGTATCATCTTAGTGCTTTATTTTAAGCCAATAAAATTCAATCTTTATCGGAAATATACGGATTGTTGGTTAGATCAAATCCACCAGAGGAGCACCTCGTACGTCTACGTGCAAAGCTAACTCAAACAAACGGACTAGCAGCTTCATGCTTGAACTGATCGATTGTATGGATCTCGATAAAAACTCCCGTCAATTTGGCGAACGTAAGAACCGAAAAGGAAGACCTTTTTACAGCCAAAGGGCCGTATCAAACCTTTTCTGTTGCTTTGTTTTATTTGGTATACAATGTTTACAGGGGTATGTATCTTTATACTCCCTCCATTCCTTTATGTAAGGTGTATTTTTTTGGCACGGTGACAAAGGCACATAAATATAGAGGTGTTAGGACAGAATTACTCTTGGCAAATTTATTGATTAGTGGCAAGTAAATCAATGAATGCAGAAAAGTAAGAGATACATGCAATCAAGAAAGAGATTCTTTCCTTATTTTGCAACAAGGAGAGATACATGCAATCAGAAGAAACATACATTCCTTTTTCTGGAGGACTAAAAAGGGATTTAGGAGGATTTAGAAGAAATGCACCTTAGAGCATCTCCAACAGGCGCGCTAAACAGGCGCCGCGCCATAAATATACCCACTTTAGCGCGCGCGCAACCCGGCGGATGGCTCCAGCGGGCGCGCAATAACCGCGCGCGCGGTATAAGCAGTTGGGCGCGCGACAGGAAGCGCTACCTCGCGCGGTGTATTTGCGGTGCCCGCTTCCACGCGCGGCACACTCGAGCGCTCGCACTGCGCTCTGTCTTCTCCCCCTCCAAAGCCCCGCGCGCGCCGGCACCGGCGACCCGCACCCATGGACCCACGCGCCGGTACCCCCGCTCACCACATCTTATAGCTGCGACCCCCCCCCCCCCCCCCCCCCCGCCGCCGCCACAAACCCTAGCCCGATTGACGTTGGCCTCGCCACCGCCGGAGCTCCTCCGACCATCAGCCTCGCGCGCGGCTTCTTCATGCCGCCGCGGATGACCTCGGCGGCGGGTGGCGGCGCGCCGGCGTCGGCCCGAGCCGCCGCCCCTCCTCCTCAAAGCTCCCCAATGCGGCGCGGCCAAAGAAGGGCAAGACATCGGCGAAGAAAAACAAGGCGGCAGACAGCTCCGACACCTCCAAGGCAAGGAGGAAGAAGCTTGCGGGGCGTGCGACGGGCGCGGCGGCTGCCGAAGCGCCGACGAGCTCACTCGTTGAGCCGGCGGCCGGCGCGCACAACATGTTCGATGAAATTCCTCCAAGGTAAAAAAATTCTAACTTTTCATTTTTTTGTTATTTTTTGAATGCATTCACATATAGATAGCTTATTTGCATTGTGCAAAAAAAAATGTAGTCTCAATGATGATGCATACATGTCAACGATGGGTGTTGGGTCCAACAATTCGCATTGGTCTCAAACCAATGACATGCTTTTCGAAAACCATGAGTTCGAGGTGGACGAGGAGGGTGAGGGCATTGTCGACGCACCAAAAGGAAGAGCGGGCAATTACAGCAACGCCGATGACATCTTACTATGCAATACTTGGTTGCAAGTGTCGAGGGATCCATCCATTGGAGGTGATCAAAGTAGAGATTCTTATTGGCTTCGGATGAAGGAGCACTTTGATGTTCGCAATGTGGGTGGAATTGACCGCACCGACCGATCACTTAGGTCCCGGTGGTCGACAATCAACTCGGATTGTCAAAGGTGGGCGGTCTGTCAAAAGCCGGTTGACAAGTTGAACACAAGTGGCACAAATGAGGACGATAGAGTAAGTGGCATTTCATACATGTTCATCATACTTGTTGTTGGTGCTAACTTGATTTGTTTAAATGTAGTACAACATTGCGCAAAATTTGTTCAAAGAAGAGGAGAGGAAACCCAAGAAGGGGAAGATCAAGAAAGGAAGGATATTTACTTTGCCTCATTGCTATGAAGTGTTGAAGGATGATGAGAAATGGAAGAAGCGTGAAGATTTGGATGATTTGCATTTGAGCAACAAATGGAAGCGAACAATTAAGTTGGATGATGATGATGATGAGAATGATGCATCAAGTGATGACGGCAAGAGAAGCCCCACACCCAACTCAGTTTCATGCTCGAAGCCAAAGCGACCGGATGGGTGCAAGAAAGACAAAACCGAAAAGAAGGAGAGGAAAGGAGATGATGAGCTCAAAAATGCTATGGAAGCAATTGTGAAGGCAAGAAAAGAAGCCAACGAGGTGAGGAAAATGGCAAGGAACCAAGATGTCGCGGCCGAGGAGAGGAAGTTGGCGGCCGAGGAGAGGAGGGTGGCGGCCGAGGAGAGAAAGGTGGCTTTGAGGAGAGGAAGGTGAGCACTGAGGAGCATACTAAATTGTTGGAATGGGAGAAGCACTTGTTCTTCTTGGACACATCTAACCTCAATGTGACCCAAAAGGAGTATGTCAATCTAGCCCGTGAAGAAGTCTTGATCCAAAAAAGAGGCATGGTTCGTGCAATGGGTGGCGGTGGCCTCGGCGCCATGGGTGGCGGGGGCATCGGCGCCATGGGTGGCGGCGGCATCGGCGCCATGGGTGGCGTTGGCCTCGGCGCCATGGGTGGCGGGGGTTCGGCGCCATGGGTGGCATGGGTGGCTTGGGTGGCTTTGGAGCACCCCCCGACGCTATGGCCACCATGGGAGGCATGAGTTTTGCTTCTCTCATGGGAGGCATGGGTGCACCTCCGGCCGCCATGGGCGGAATGTCTTTCGATGTGCCTCCTCGCACACATTCCCATGAAGATGTCGTTGAAGATCTTGCCAACACCGTCGGAGCTTCGCGTGATGCACTGCGCGATGAAGAGAGGGAGGAAGATTCATTTTTCGGAGGCGGAAGAACCGTCTTCCGAATATGAGGACGAGGACGAAGACGAGGACGAGGAATGATGTGTCTTTCATTTATGTATTGAACTTGATTTGCATTTTGAACTTGGTTGGATGAACTTATGGGCACGATTTTAAACTTGTTGGCATGAACTTTTCTTCATCAACTTGTTTGTGTGAAATTTATAGTGTTGAAAATGTTGATCATTTTATGTTGAAAATGCCATATGCAATGCGCCGGCGAGTCGCGCGCGCTGCATTTTTGCGCGCTGCTGGAGCGGCGCGCGCTACATTTTAGCGCGGCTGCTAGAGCCAGCGCTACGCGCCGCGCCAAACCAGGCGATACACGCGGGGCAAATCTATTTTTTGCGCGCGGCACGACCGGTGCCTGTTGGAGATGCTCTTACATTGTGGAATTACATTAGGGAATTAGGAGTATATCAGCTAGCCAACACAAGCTAGGCGAATGCTGGCTTGAGGATGTAGGCGTCGTCTATGGGGTCTCCCTTATCGGCCTCGGTGCCTTAACAATCGTTCGGTAATATTAGTACTCGATCGGGGTGCCCCAAAAGTTCGTGTACAAATTGTCCCCATTGTGGAGCGTGACAAAGTGTTGTTCCGAGTCCAGGTGATACGTGTGATGCAAACCTAAACAAAGTAGGAGACTTGGCTAGGGGAGCGGCCCCTCTACAAGACTACAACCCCCCCCCCCCCCCCCCCCAATCGTCGACTTCACTTCTGACGTACGGTATCTAGCAATGGCGGCCAAGGAAGAGGGTTCGATGGAAAATATGCTGCAGGAGGCGGAGCTCGTCATCAAGCAGGGTGCGGATGTATCAATGGCCCCTGCAGCGCAATCTTCGGGTGGAAACAAGGGCAAGGTTCGTCTATCGAAAGCCGAGATCAGGAGCATAATTGCCTTGAAGCCTGAGCAACACCCCAGTGCCGATTACCTGGACGATCTGGCAAAGTTCTTCCCGCCGGAGTGGATCGAGGAAAGGAAGCGTGCCCATGCTGATAGTGTAAAGCTTTTCAAGAAGCTGGAGGACGACTTCGAGGTGCACCGGTAGGAGGTCATCGCGTCTGTGCGGGAGAAGGGCTACTTCGAGGTCGACGAAGACTTCATCGCCAACAGGAAAAGGGATGGGTAGCGGCATCTTCACTAGGAAGGCCGGAAAACGGATCTTTCATGACAAGATTCAGCAAAGCATTATTAATTTCACAAGATTCAGCATCGGTAAGAGGAGCAATCAGAGTGCTAACAAAATCAATATGGTTGGTATTGGAAAAATCACACAATTTATTATTATCTTGAGCCATCGTGACAAAAAATCCAACACACAAGCAAACAAAAGGCAAGCAAAAAGAGGCGAACGAAAAAGAGGCGAGCGGAAAAGAGGGCGAATAAAACGGTAAGGGTGAAGTGGGGGAGAGGAAAGCGAGAGGCAAATGGAAAATAATGTAATGCGAGAGATAAGAGTTTGTGATGGGTACTTGGTATGTCTTGACTTCTGCGTAGATCTCCCTGGCAACGGCGCCAGAAATCCTTCTTGATACCTCTTGAGCACTGCGTTGGTTTTCCCTTGAAGAGGAAAGGGTGATGCAGCAAAGTAGCGTAAGTATTTCCCTCAGCTTTTGAGAACCAAGGTATCAATCCAGTAGGAGACTACACGCAAGTCCCTCGTACCTACACAAACAAATAAGAACCTCGCAACCAACACGATAAAGGGGTTGTCAATCCCTTCACGGTCACTTACGAGAGTGAGATCTGATAGAGATAATAAGATAAATATTTTTGGTATTTTTATGATATAGATAAGAAAGTAAGATTGCAAAATAAAATAGATGGGAAACTTATATGATAAAAGATAGACCTCGGGGTCATAGGTTTCACTAGTGGCTTCTCTCAAGATAGCATAATATTACGGTGGGTGAACAAATTACTGTCGAGCAATTGATAAAAAAGTGCATAATTATGAGAATATCTAGGCATGATCATGTATATAGGCATCACGTCTGCGACAAGTAGACCGAAACGATTCTGCATCTACTACTATTACTCCACACATCGAGCGCTATCAAGCATGCATCTAGAGTATTAAGTTCATAAGAACAGAGTGACACATTAGGCAAGATGACATGATGTAGAGGGATAAACTCAAGCAATATGATATAAAACCCATCTTTTTATCCTCGATGGCAACAATACAATACGTGCATTGCTTCCTCTGCTGTCACCGGGAAAGGACACCGCAAGATTGAACCCAAAGCTAAGCACTTCTCCCATTGCAAGAAAGATCAATCTAGTAGGCCAAACCAAAATGATAATTCGAAGAGACTTGCAAAGATAGCGAATCATCATAAAAAGATTTCAGAGAAGAATCAAATATTTTTCATAGATAAACTTGATCATAAACCCACAATTCATCGGATCTCGACAAACACACCGCAAAAAGAATTACATCGAATAGATCTCCAAGAAGGTCGAGGAGAACGTTGTATTGAGATCCAAAGAGAGAGAAGAAGCCATCTAGCTGATAACTATGGACCCGAAGGTCTGTGGTAAACTACTCACACATCATCGGAGAGGCTATGGTGTTGATGTAGAAGACCTCCGTGATCGATTCCCGCTCCGGCGGATCTCCGAAAAAGGCCCCAAGATGAGATCTCTCTGGAACAAAAGGTTGCGGCGGTGGAAATAGGCTTTCATGGTGCTCCTAGTGAAGGAAATATGCCCTAGAGGCAATAATAAAGTTATTATTTATTTCCTTATATCATGATAAATGTTTATTATTCATGCTAGAATTGTATTAACCGGAAACATAATACATGTGTGAATACATAGACAAACAGAGTGTCACTAGTATGCCTTTACTTGACTAGCTCGTTAATCAAAGATGGTTAAGTTTCCTAACCATAAACAATGTGTTGTTATTTGATTAACGAGGTCACATCATTAGTTGAATGATCTTATTGACATGACCCATTTCATTAGCTTAGCACCCGATCGTTTAGTATGTTGCTATTGCTTTCTTCATGACTTATACATGTTCCTATGACTATGAGATTATGCAACTCCCGTTTGCCGGAGGAACACTTTGGGTACTACCAAACGTCACAACGTAACTGGGTGATTATAAAGGAGTACTACAGGTGTCTCCAATGGTAGATGTTGGGTTGGCGTATTTCCAGATTAGGGTTTGTCACTCCGATTGTCGGAGAGGTATCTCTGGGCCCTCTCGATAATACACATCACATAAGCCTTGCAAGCATTATAACTAAGATGTTAGTTGTGGGATGATGTATTACGGAACGAGTAAAGAGACTTGTCAGTAACGAGATTGAACTAGGTATTGGATACCGACGACCGAATCTCGGGCAAGTAACATACCGTTGACAAAGGGAACAACGTATGTTGTTATGCGGTCTGACCGATAAAGATCTTCGTAGAATATGTAGGAGCCAATATGGGCATCCAGGTCCCGCTATTGGTTATTGACCGGAGACGTGTCTCGGTCATGTCTACATTGTTCTCGAACCGTAGGGTCCACACGTTTAACGTTACGATGACAGTTGTTATGAGTTTATGCATTTTGATGTACCGAAGGTTGTTCGGAGTCCCGGAAATGATCACAGACATGACGAGGAGTCTCGAAATGGTCGAGACATAAAGATTGATATATTGGAAGCCTATGTTTGGACATCGGAAGTGTTCCGGGTGAAATCGGGATTTTACCGGAATACCGGGAGGGTTACCGGAACCCCCCGGGAGCTAAATGGGCCATAATGGGCCTTAGTGGAAAAGAGAAGGGGCTGCCCTAGATGGGCTGCGCGCCTCCCCCTTCCCCTAGTCCTATTAGGACTAGGAAAGGGTGGCCGGCCACCTCCTCCTCTTTTCCCCTCCGAGGAATCCTAGTTGGACTAGGATTGGAGGGGGAATCCTACTCCCAGTGGGAGTAGGACTCTCCTGCGCCTCCCCCCTTGGCCGGCCAGCCCCTCCCCCTTGGATCCTTTATATACGGGGGCAGGGGGCACCTCTAGACACACAAGTTGATCCTTGAGATCGTTCCTTAGCCCTGTGCGGTGCCCCCTGCCACCAAAATCCACCTCGATCATACCATTGTAGTGCTTAGGCGAAGCCCTGCGTCGGTAGAACATCAAGATCGTCACCACGCCGTCGTGCTGACGGAACTCTTCCTCGACGCTTTGCTGGATCGGAGCCCGAGGATCGTCATCGAGCTGAACGTGTGCTAAGAACTCGGAGGTGCCGGAGTAACGGTGCTTGGATCGGTCGGATCGGGAAGAAGACGTACGACTACTTCCTCTACGTTGTGTCAACGCTTCCGTTGCGATCTACAAGGGTACGTAGATCAGACTCTCCCCCTCGTTGCTATGCATCACCATGATCTTGCGTGTGCGTTTGAAATTTTTTGAAATTACTATGTTCCCCTACAGTGGCATCCGAGCCTAGGTTTTATGGTTTGATGTTATTTGCACGAGTAGAACACAAGTGAGTTGTGGGCGATACAAGTCATACTGCCTACCAGCATGTCATACTTTGGTTCGGCGGTATTGTTGGACGAGACGACCCGGACCAACCTTACACGTACGCTTACGCGAGACCGGTGAAGGAAATTTGCCCTAGAGGCAATAATAAAGTTATTATTTATTTCCTTATATCATGATAAATGTTTATTATTCATGCTAGAATTGTATTAACCGGAAACATAATACATGTGTGAATACATAGACAAACAGAGTGTCACTAGTATGCCTCTACTTGACTAGCTCGTTAATCAAAGATGGTTATGTTTCCTAACCATGGACAAAAGAGTTGTTATTTGATTAACGAGGTCACATCATTAGTTGAATGATCTGATTGACATGACCCATTCCATTAGCTTAGCACCCGATCGTTTAGTATGTTGCTATTGCTTTCCTTCATGACTTATACATGTTCCTATGACTATGAGATTATGCAACTCCCGTTTGCCGGAGGAACACTTTGGGTACTACCAAACGTCACAACGTAACTGGGTGATTATAAAGGAGTACTACAGGTGGCTCCAAAGGTAGATGTTGGGTTGGCGTATTTCGAGATTAGGATTTGTCACTCCGATTGTCGGAGAGGTATCTCTGGGCCCTCTCGGTAATGCACATCACTTAAGCCTTGCAAGCATTGCAACTAATGAGTTAGTTGCGGGATGATGTATTACGGAACGAGTAAAGAGACTTGCCCATAATGAGATTGAACTAGGTATTGGATACCGACGATCGAATCTCGGGAAAGTAACATACCGATGACAAAGGGAACAACGTATGTTGTTATGCGGTCTGACCGATAAAGATCTTCGTAGAATATGTAGGAGCCAATATGGGCATCCAGGTCCCGCTATTGGTTATTGACCGGAGACGTGTCTCGGTCATGTCTACATTGTTCTCGAACCGTAGGGTCCGCACGCTTAACGTTACGATGACAGTTATTATGAGTTTTTGCATTTTGATGTACCGAAGGTTGTTCGGAGTCCCGGATGAGATCACGGACATGACGAGGAGTCTCGAAATGGTCGAGACGTAAAGATTGATATATTGGAAGCCTATGTTTGGACATCGGAAGTGTTCCGGGTGAAATCGGGATTTTACCGGATTACTGGGAGGGTTACCGGAACCCCCCGGGAGCCAAATGGGCCAACATAGGCCTCAGTGGAAAGGTGAGAAGGCAGCCCACATAGGGCTGCGCCTCCCCCCTCTCCCTAGTCCTATTAGGACTAGGAGAGGGGCCGGCCACCTCTCTCTTTCACTTCCCACTTGGGAATCCTAGTTGGACTAGGATTGGAGGGGGGAGTCCTACTCCCGGTAGGAGTAGGACTCCTCCTGCGCCTCCCTCCTTTGGCCGGCCAGCCCCCCTCCCTCCAACCTTTATATACGGGGGCAGGGGACACCCCAAGACACACAAGTTGATCCTTGAGATCGTTCCTTAGCCGTGTGCGGTGCCCCCTGCCACCAAATTCCACCTCGATCATACCGTTACAGTGCTTAGGCGAAGCCCTGCGTCGGTAGTACATCAAGATCGTCATCACGCCGTCGTGCTGACGGAACTCTTCCTCGACGCTTTGTTGGATCGGAGCCCGAGGAACGTCATCGAGCTGAACGTGTGCTAAGAACTCGGAGGTTCCGGAGTAATGGTGCTTGGATCGGTCGGATCGGGAAGAAGACGTACGACTACTTCCTCTATGTTGTGTGATCGCTTCCGCAGTCGGTCTGCGTTGGTACGTAGACAACACTCTCCCCTCTCGTTGCTATGCATCACCATGATCTTGCGTGTGCGTAGGAAAATTTTCAAAATTACTACGTTCCCCAACAGTGGTATCAGAGCCTAGGTTTTATGGTTTGATGTTATTGCACGAGTAGAACACAAGTGAGTTGTGGGCGATACAAGTCATACTGCCTACCAGCATGTCATACTTTGGTTCGGCGGTATTGTTGGGTGAGACGATCCGGACCAACCTTACGCGTACTCTTACGCGAGACCGGTTCCCTCGACGTGCTTTGCACATAGATGGCTTGCGGAAGACTGTCTCTCCAACTTTAGTTGAACCAAGTGTGACTACGCCCGGTCCTTGAGAAGGTTAAAACGGAGTCTATTTGACGAACTATCGTTGTGGTTTTGATGCGTAGGTTAGATGAATTCTTACTTAAGCCCGTAGCAGCCACGTAAAACTTGCAACAACAAAGTAGAGGACGTCTAACTTGTTTTTGCAGGGCATGTTGTGATGTGATATGGTCAAGGCATGATGCTGATTTTTTTGTATGAGATGATCATGTTTTGTAACCGAGTTATCGGCAACTGGCAGGAGCCATATGGTTGTCGCTTTATTGTATGCAATGCAATCGCGATGTAATGCTTTACCTTATTACTAAGCGGTAGTGATAGTCGTGGAAGCATAATATTGGCGAGACGACAACGATGCTACGATGGAGATCAAGGTGTCGCGCCGGTGACGATGGTGATCATGACGGTGCTTCGGAGATGGAGATCACAAGCACAAGATGATGATGGCCATATCATATCACTTATATTGATTGCATGTGATGTTTATCCTTTTATGCATCTTATCTTGCTTTGATTGACGGTAGCATTATAAGATGATCTCTCACTAATATTATCAAGAAGTGTTCTCCCTGAGTATGCACCGTTGCCAAAGTTCGTCGTGCCCAGACACCACGTGATGATCGGGTGTGATAAGCTCTACGTCCAAATACAACGGGTGCAAAACAGCTGCACACGCAGAATACTCAGGTTATATTTGACGAGCCAAGCATATACAGATATGGCCTCGGAACACGGAGACCGAAAGGTCGAGCGTGAATCATATAGTAGATATGATCAACATAACGATGTTCACCATTGAAAACTACTCCATCTCACGTGATGATCGGTTATGGTTTAGTTGATTTGGATCACGTGATCACTTAGAGGATTAGAGGGATGTCTATCTAAGTGGGAGTTCTTAAGTAATATGATTGAACTTAAATTTATCATGAACTTAGTCCTTGTAGTATTTTGCAAATCATGTTGTAGATCAATAGCTCGCGTTGTTGCTTCCCTGTGTTTATCTTGATATGTTCCTAGAGAAAATTGTGTTGAAAGATGTTAGTAGCAATGATGCGGATTGGATCCGTGATCTGAGGTTTATCCTCATTGCTGCACAGAAGAATTATGTCCTTGATGCACCGCTAGGTGACAGACCTATTGCAGGAGCAGATGCAGACGTTATGAACGTTTGGCTAGCTCAATATGATGACTACTTGATAGTTTAAGTGCACCATGCTTAATGGCTTAGAATCGGGACTTCAAAGATGTTTTGAACATCATGGACCATATGAGATGTTCCAGGAGTTGAAGTTAATATTTCAAGCAAATACCCGAGTTGAGAGATATGAAGTCTCCAACAAGTTCTATAGCTAAAAGATGGAGGAGAATCGCTCAACTAGTGAGCATGTGCTCAGATTGTCTGGGTACTACAATCGCTTGAATCAAGTGGGAGTTAATCTTCCAGATAAGATAGTGATTGACAGAATTCTCTAGTCACCATCACTAAGTTAGTAGAACTTCGTGATGAACTATAATATGCAAGGGATAACGGAGACAACTCCCAAGCTCTTCGTGATGCTGAAATCAACGAAGGTAGAAATCGAAGAAAAACATCAAGTGTTGATGGTTGACAAGACCACTAGTTTCAAGAAAAAGGTCAAAGGAAAGAAGGGGAACTTCAAGAAGAACGGCAAGCAAGTTGCTGCTCAAGTGAAGAAGCCCAAGTCTGATCCTAAGCCTAAGACTAAGTGCTTCTACTGCAAAGGGACTGGTCACTGGAAGCGGAACTACCCCAAGTATTTGGCGGATAAGAAGGATGGCAAGGTGAACAAAGGTATATGTGATATACATGTTATTGATGTGTACTTACTAGTGTTTATAGCAACCCCTTAGTATTTGATGCTAGTTCAGTTGCTAAGAGTAGTAACTCGAAACGGGAATTGCAGAATAAACAGAGACTAGTTAAGGGTGAAGTGACGATGTGTGTTGGAAGTGGTTCCAAGATTGATATGATCATCATCGCACACTCCCTATACTTTCGGGATTAGTGTTGAACCTAAATAAGTGTTATTTGGTTTTTGCGTTGAGCATGAATATGATTTGGTCATGTTTATTGCAATACGGTTATTCATTAAAGTAAGAGAATAAATTGTTGTTCTGTTTACATGAATAAAACCTTATATGGTTACACACCCAATGAAAATAGTTCATTGGATCTCGATCTTGGTGATACACATATTCATAATATTGAAACCAAAAGATGCGAAGTTAATAATGATAGTGCAACTTATTTGTGGCACTGCCGTTTAGGTCATATTGGTATAAAGAGCATGAAGAAACTCCATGCTGATGGGCTTTCGAAATCACTTGATTATGAATCACTTGATACTTGCGAACCATGCCTTTTGGGCAAGATGACTAAAACTCCGTTCTTCGGAACAATGGAGCGAGCAACAGATTTGTTGGAAATCATACATACTGATGTATGTGGTCCGATGAATATTGAGGCTCGCGACAGGTATCATTATTTTCTGATCTTCACAGATGATTTGAGCAGATATGAGTATATCTACTTGATGAAACATAAGTCTGAAATATTTGAAAAGTTCAAAGAATTTCAGAGTGAAGTGGAAAATCATCGTGACAAGAAAATAAAAGTTTCTACGATATGATCGCAGAGGTAAAATATTTGAGTTACGAGTTTGGTCTTCAATTAAAACAATGTGGAATAGTTTCACAAAATCATGCCATATGGAACACCACAGCATAATGGTGTGTCCTAACGTCATAACTGTACTTTATTGGATATAGTGCAATCTATGATGTATCTTACCGATCTACCACTATCGTTTTGGGGTTATGCATTAGAGACAGCTGCATTCACGTTAAATAGGGCACCATCTATATCCGTCGAAACGACGCCTTATGAACTATGGTTTGGCAAGAAACCAAAGTTGTCGTTTCTTAAAGTTTGGGGTTACAATGCTTATATGAAAAAGTTTCATCCTGATAAGCTCAAAACTCAAATCGGAGAAGTGCATCTTCATAGGATATCCAAAGGAAACTATTGGATACACCTTCTATCACAGATCCGAAGGCAAGACTTTTTGTTGCTAAATTCGGAAACTTTCTGGAGAAGGAGTTTCTCTCGAAAGAAGTGAGTGGGAGGAAAGTAGAACTTGACGAGGTAACTGTACCTGCTCCCTTATTGGAAAGTAGTACATCATAGAAAACTGTTTCTGTGACACCTACACCAATTAGTGAGGAAGCTAATGATGATGATCATGTAACTTCAGATCAAGTTACTACCGAACCTTGTAGGTAAACCAGAGTAAGATCCACGCCAGAGTGGTACGGTAATCCTTCTCTGGAAGTCATGCTACTAGATCATGATGAACCTACGAACTATGAAGAAGCGATGGTGAGCCCAGATTCCGCAAAGTGGCTTGAAGCCATGAAATCTGAGATATGATCCATGTATGAGAACAAAGTATGGACTTTGGTTGACTTGCCCGATGATTGGCAAGCCATAGAAAATAAATGGATCTTCAAGAGGAAGACGGACGCTGATAGTAGTGTTACTATCTACAAAGCTAGAATTGTCGAAAAAGGTTTTCGACAAGTTCAAGGTGTTGACTACGATGAGTTTTTCTCACTTGTATCTATGCTTAAGTCTGTCCGAATCATGTTAGCAATTGCCGCATTTTATGAAATCTGGCAAATGGATAAACAAAACTGCATTCCTTAATGGATTTATTAAAGAAAAGCTGTATACGATGCAACTAGAAGGTTTTGTCGATCCTAAAGGTGTTAACTAAATATGCAAGCTCCAGCGATCTATCTGTGGACTGGTGCAAACATCTCGGAGTTGGAATATACGCTTTGATGAGTTGATTAAAGCATATAGTTTTATACAGACTTGCGGTGAAGCCTGTATTTACGAGAAAGTGAGTGGGAGCACTACAGCATTTCTGATAAGTATATGTGAATGACATATTGTTGATCGGAAATAATGTAGAATTATTCTGTAAAGCATAAAAGGAGTGTTTGAAAGGAGTTTTTCAAAGAAAGACTTCGGTAAAGCTGCTTACATATTGAGCTTCAAGATCTATAGAGATAGATCAAGACGCTTGATAAGTTTTTCAATAAGTACATACCTTGACAAGATTTTGAAGTAGTTCAAAATGGAACAGTCAAAGAAAAGGTTTCTTGCCTGTGTTACAAGGTGTGATGTTGAGTAAAGACTCAAAGCCCGACCACAGCAGAAGATAGAAAGAGAATGAAAGTCATTCCCTATGCCTCATTCATAGGTTCTATAAAGTATGCCATGCTGTGTACCAGATCTATTATATACCCTGCACTGATTTGGCAAGGGAGTACAATAGTGATCTAGGAGTAGATCACTGGACAGCGGTCAGAATTATCCCTAGTGAAATAAGGATATGTTTCTCGATTATGGACGTGACAAAAAAGTTCGTCGTAAAGGGTTACGTCGATGCAAGTTTTTGACACTGATCCAGATGAATCTAAAGTCTCAATCTGGATACATATTGAAAGTGGGAGCAATTAGCTAGAGTAGCTCCGTGTAGAGCATTGTAGACATAGAACTTGCAAAATACTTACGGATCTGAATGTGACAGACCCGTTGACTAAAATTATCTCACAAGCAAAACATGATCACACCTTAGTACTCTTTGGGTGTTAATCACATAGATATGTGAACTAGATTACTGACTCTAGTAAACCCTTTGAGTGTTGGTCACATGACGATGTGAACTATGGGTGTTAATCACATGGTGATGTGAACTATTGCTGTTAAATCACATGGCGATCTGAACTAGATTATTGACTCTAGTGCAAGTGGGAGACTGAAGGAAATATGCCCTAGAGGCAATAATAAAGTTATTATTTATTTCCTTATATCATGATAAATGTTTATTATTCATGCTAGAATTGTATTAACCGGAAACATAATACATGTGTGAATACATAGACAAACAGAGTGTCACTAGTATGCCTCTACTTGACTAGCTCGTTAATCAAAGATGGTTATGTTTCCTAACCATGGACAAAAGAGTTGTTATTTGATTAACGAAGTCACATCATTAGTTGAATGATCTGATTGACATGACCCATTCCATTAGGTTAGCACCCGATCGTTTAGTATGTTGCTATTGCTTTCCTTCATGACTTATACATGTTCCTATGACTGTGAGATTATGCAACTCCCGTTTGCCGGAGGAACACTTTGGGTACTACCAAACGTCACAACGTAACTGGGTGATTATAAAGGAGTACTACAGGTGGCTCCAAAGGTAGATGTTGGGTTGGCGTATTTCGAGATTAGGATTTGTCACTCCGATTGTCGGAGAGGTATCTCTGGGCCCTCTCGGTAATGCACATCACTTAAGCCTTGCAAGCATTGCAACTAATGAGTTAGTTGCGGGATGATGTATTACGGAACGAGTAAAGAGACTTGCCCGTAATGAGATTGAACTAGGTATTGGATACCGACGATCGAATCTCGGGAAAGTAACATACCGATGACAAAGGGAACAACGTATGTTGTTATGCGGTCTGACCGATAAAGATCTTCGTAGAATATGTAGGAGCCAATATGGGCATCCAGGTCCCGCTATTGGTTATTGACCGGAGACGTGTCTCGGTCATGTCTACATTGTTCTCGAACCGTAGGGTCCGCACGCTTAACGTTACGATGATAGTTATTATGAGTTTATGCATTTTGATGTACCGAAGGTTGTTCGGAGTCCCGGATGAGATCACGGACATGACGAGGAGTCTTGAAATGGTCGAGACGTAAAGATTGATATATTGGAAGCCTATGTTTGGACATCGGAAGTGTTCCGGGTGAAATCGGGATTTTACCGGATTACCGGGAGGGTTACCGGAACCCCCCGGGAGCCAAATGGGCCAACATAGGCCTTAGTGGAAAGGTGAGAAGGCAGCCCACATAGGGCTGCGCCTCCCCCCTCTCCCTAGTCCTATTAGGACTAGGAGAGGGGCCGGCCACCTCTCTCTTTCACTTCCCACTTGGGAATCCTAGTTGGACTAGGATTGGAGTGGGGAGTCCTACTCCCGGTAGGAGTAGGACTCCTCCTGCGCCTCCCTCCTTTGGCCGGCCAGCCCCCCTCCCTCCAACCTTTATATACGGGGGCAGGGGACACCCCAAGACACACAAGTTGATCCTTGAGATCGTTCCTTAGCCGTGTGCGGTGCCCCCTGCCACCAAATTCCACCTCGATCATACTGTTACAGTGCTTAGGCGAAGCCCTGCGTCGGTAGTACATCAAGATCGTCATCACGCCGTCGTGCTGACGGAACTCTTCCTCGACGCTTTGCTGGATCGGAGCCCGAGGAACGTCATCGAGCTGAACGTGTGCTAAGAACTCGGAGGTGCCGGAGTAACGGTGCTTGGATCGGTCGGATCGGGAAGAAGACGTACGACTACTTCCTCTACGTTGTGTGATCGCTTCCGCAGTCGGTCTGCGTTGGTACGTAGACAACACTCTCCCCTCTCATTGCTATGCATCACCATGATCTTGCGTGTGCGTAGGAAAATTTTCGAAATTACTACGTTCCCCAACAACCGGTTCCCTCGACGTGCTTTGCACATAGATGCCTTGCGGGCGACTGTCTCTCCAACTTTAGTTGAACCGAGTGTGGCTACGCCCGGTCCTTGAGAATGTTAAAACGGAGTCTATTTGACAAACTATCGTTGTGGTTTTGATGCGTAGGTGAGATGAGTTCTTGCTTAAGCCCGTAGCAGCCACGCAAAACTTGCAACAACAAAGTAGAGGACGTCTAACTTGTTTTTGCAGGGCATGTTGTGATGTGATATGGTCAAGGCATGATGCTGATTTTATTGTATGAGATGATCATGTTTTGTAACCAAGTTATCGGCAACTGGCAGGAGCCATATGGTTGTCGCTTTATTGTATGCAATGCAATCGCGATGCAACGCTTTACTTTATTGCTAAGCGGTGGTGATAGTCGTGGAAGCATAAGATTGGCAAGATGACAACGATGCTACGATGGAGGTCAAGGTGTCGCGCCGGTGACGATGGTGATCATGACGTTGCTTCGGAGATGGAGATCACAAGCACAAGATGATGATGGCCATATCATATCACTTATATTGATTGCATGTGATGTTTGTCTTTTATGCATCTTATCTTGGTTTGATTGACGGTAGCATTATAAGATGATCTCTCACTAAATTATCAAGAAGTGTTCTCCCTAAGTATGCACCATTGCAAAAGTTCTTCGTGCCCAGACACCACGTGATGATCGGGTGTGATAGGCTCTACGTTCAAATACAATGGGTGCAAAACAGTTGCACACGCGGAATACTCAGGTTATACTTGACGAGCCAAGCATATACAGATATGGCCTCGGAACACGGAGACCGAAAGGTCGAGCGTGAATCATATAGTAGATATGATCAACATAATGATGTTCACCGATGAAACTACTCCATCTCACGTGATGATCGGACATGGTTTAGTTGATTTGGATCACGTGATCACTTAGAGGATTAGAGGGATGTCTATCTAAGTGGGAGTTCTTAAGTAATATGATTAATTGAACTTAAATTTATCATGAACTTAGTACCTGATAGTATCTTGCTTGTTTATGTTGATTGTAGATAGATGGCTCGTGCTGTTGTTCCGTTGAATTTTAATGCGTTCCTTGAGAAAGCAAAGTTGAAAGATGATGGTAGCAATTACACGGACTGGGTCCGTAACCTGAGGATTATCCTCATTGCTGCACAGAAGAATTACGTCCTGGAAGCACCGCTAGGTGCCAGGCCTGCTGCTGGAGCAACACCAGATGTTATGAATGTCTGGCAGAGCAAAGCTGATGACTACTCGATAGTTCAGTGGGCCATGCTTTACGGCTTAGAATCGGGACTTCAACGACGTTTTGAACGTCATGGAGCATATGAGATGTTCCAGGAGTTGAAGTTAATATTTCAAGCAAATGCCCGAATTGAGAGATATGAAGTCTCCAATAAGTTCTATAGCTGCAAGATGGAGGAGAACAGTTCTGTCAGTGAGCATATACTCAAAATGTCTGGGTATAATAATCACTTGATTCAGATGGGAGTTAATCTTCCAGATGATTGCGTCATTGACAGAATTCTCCAATCACTGCCACCAAGCTACAAGAGCTTCGTGATGAACTATAATATGCAAGGGATGAACAAGACTATTCCCGAGCTCTTCGCAATGCTGAAAGCTGCGGAGGTAGAAATCAAGAAGGAGCATCAAGTGTTGATGGTTAACAAAACCACTAGTTTCAAGAAAAAGGGCAAAGGGAAGAAGAAGGGGAACTTCAAGAAGAACAGCAAGCAAGTTGCTGCTCAGGAGAAGAAACCCAAGTCTGGACCTAAGCCTGAAACTGAGTGCTTCTACTGCAAGCAGACTGGTCACTCGAAGCGAACTGCCCCAAGTATTTGGCGGATAAGAAGGATGGCAAGGTGAACAAAGGTATATGTGATATACATGTTATTGATGTGTACCTTACTAGAGCTCGCAGTAGCACCTGGGTATTTGATACTGGTTCTGTTGCTAATATTTGCAACTCGAAACAGGGACTACGGAATAAGCGGACGCTAGCAAAGGACGAGGTGACAATGCGCGTGGGAAACGGTTCCAAAGTCGATGTGATCGCGGTCGGCACGCTACCTCTACATCTACCTTCGGGATTAATATTAGACCTAAATAATTGTTATTTGGTGCCAGCGTTGAGCATGAACATTATATCTGGATCTTGTTTAATGCGAGACGGTTATTCATTTAAATCGGAGAATAATGGTTGTTCTATTTATATGAGTAATATCTTCTATGGTCATGCACCTTTGAAGAGTGGTCTATTCTTGTTGAATCTCGATAGTAGTGATACACATATTCATAATGTAGAAGCCAAAAGATGCAGAGTTGATAATGATAGTGCAACTTATTTGTGGCATTGCCGTTTAGGTCATATCGGTGTAAAGCGCATGAAGAAACTCCATACTGATGGGCTTTTGGAACCACTTGATTATGAATCACTTGGTACTTGCGAACCGTGCCTCATAGGCAAGATGACTAAAACACCGTTCTCCGGTACTATGGAGAGAGCAACAGATTTATTGGAAATCATACATACCGATGTATGTGGTCCGATGAATATTGAGGCTCGTGGCGGATATCGTTATTTTCTCACCTTCACAGATGATTTAAGCAGATATGGTTATATTTACTTAATGAAACATAAGTCTGAAACATTTGAAAAGTTCAAGGAATTTTAGAGTGAAGTTGAAAATCATCGTAACAAGAAAATAAAGTTTCTACGATCTGATCGTGGAGGAGAATATTTGAGTTACGAGTTTGGTGTACATTGGAAAAACTGTGGAATAGTTTCGCAACTCACGCCACCCGGAACACCACAGCGTAATGGTGTGTCCGAACGTCGTAATCGTACTTTACTAGATATGGTGCGATCTATGATGTCTCTTACTGATTTACCGCTGTCGTTTTGGGGTTATGCTTTAGAGACGGCCGCATTCACGTTAAATAGGGCACCATCAAAATCCGTTGAGACGACGCCTTATGAACTATGGTTTGGCAAGAAACCAAAGTTGTCGTTTCTTAAAGTTTGGGGCTGCGATGCTTATGTGAAAAAGCTTCAACCTGATAAGCTCGAACCCAAAGCGGAGAAATGTGTCTTCATAGGATACCCAAAGGAAACTGTTGGGTATACCTTCTATCACAGATTCGAAGGCAAGACATTCGTTGCTAAGAATGGATCATTTCTAGAGAAGGAGTTTCTCTCGAAAGAAGTGAGTGGGAGGAAAGTGGAACTTGACGAGGTAACCGTACCTGCTCCCTTATTGGAAAATAGTACATCACAGAAAACTGTTTCTGCAGCACCTATACCAATTAATGAGGAAGCTAATGATGATGATCATGAAACTTCAGGACAAGATACTACTGAACCAAGTAGATCAACCAGAGTGAGATCCGCACCAGAGTGGTACGGTAATCCAGTTCTGGAAGTCATGCTACTAGACCATGATGAACCTACGAACTATGAAGAAGCGATGGTGAGCCCAGATTCCGCAAAGTGGCTTGAGGCCATGAAATCTGAGATGGGATCCATGTATGAGAACAAAGTATGGACTTTGGTTGACTTGCCCGATGATCGGCAAGCAATTGAGAATAAATGGATCTTCAAGAAAAAAACTGACGCTGACGGTAATGTTACTGTCTATAAAGCTCGACTTGTCGCAAAAGGTTTTCGACAAGTTCAAGGGGTTGACTACGATGAGACCTTCTCACCCGTAGCGATGCTTAAATCCGTCAGGATCATGTTAGCAATTGCCGCATTTTATGATTATGAAATATGGCAGATGGATGTCAAAACTGCATTCCTGAATGGATTTCTGGAAGAAGAGTTGTATATGATGCAACCAGAAGGTTTTGTCGACCCAAAGGGAGCTAACAAAGTATGCAAACTCCAGCGATCCATTTATGGACTGGTGCAAGCATCTCGGAGTTGGAATAAACGCTTTGATAGTGTGATCAAAGCATTTGGCTTTATACAGACTTTCGGAGAAGCCTGTATTTACAAGAAAGTGAGTGGGAGCTCTGTAGCATTTCTGATATTATATGTGGATGACATATTGCTGATTGGAAATGATATAGAATTTCTGGATAGCATAAAGGGATACTTGAATAAAAGTTTTTCGATGAAAGACCTCGGGGAAGCTGCTTACATATTAGGCATAAAGATCTATAGAGATAGATCAAGACGATTAATTGGACTTTCACAAAGCACATACCTTGACAAGATTTTGAAGAAGTTCAAAATGGATCAAGCAAAGAAAGGGTTCTTGCCTGTGTTACAAGGTGTGAAGTTGAGTCAGACTCAATGCCCGACCACTGCAGAAGATAGAGAGAAAATGAAAGATGTTCCCTATGCTTCAGCCATAGGCTCTATCATGTATGCAATGCTGTGTACCAGACCTGATGTGTGCCTTGCTATAAGTTTAGCAAGGAGGTACCAAAGTAATCCAGGAGTGGATCACTGGACAGCGGTCAAGAACATCCTGAAATAGCTGAAAAGGACTAGGGATATGTTTCTCGTATATGGAGGTGACAAAGAGCTCACCGTAAGAGGTTACGTTGATGCAAGCTTTGACACTGATCCGGACGATTCTAAATCGCAAACTGGATACGTGTTTACTTTAAACGGTGGAGCTGTCAGTTGGTGCAGTTCTAAACAAAGCGTCGTAGCGGGATCTACATGCGAAGCGGAGTACATAGCTGCTTCGGAAGCAGCAAACGAAGGAGTCTGGATGAAGGAGTTCATATCCGATCTAGGTGTCATACCTAGTGCATCGGGTCCAATGAAAATCTTTTGTGACAATACTGGTGCAATTGCTTTGGCAAAGGAATCCAGATTTCACAAAAGGACCAAACACATCAAGAGACGCTTCAACTCCATCCGGGATTTAGTCCAGGTGGGAGACATAGAGATTTGCAAGATACATACGGATCTGAATGTTGCAGACCCGTTGACTAAGCCTCTTCCACGAGCAAAACATGATCAGCACCAACGCTCCATGGGTGTTAGAATCATTACTGTGTAATCTAGATTATTGACTATAGTGCAAGTGGGAGACTGAAGGAAATATGCCCTAGAGGCAATAATAAAGTTATTATTTATTTCCTTATATCATGATAAATGTTTATTATTCATGCTAGAATTGTATTAACCGAAAACATAATACATGTGTGAATACATAGACCAACAGAGTGTCACTAGTATGCCTCTACTTGACTAGCTCGTTAATCAAAGATGGTTATGTTTCCTAACCATGAACAAAGAGTTGTAATTTGATTAACGAGGTCACATCATTAGTTGAATGATCTGATTGACATGACCCATTCCATTAGCTTAGCACCCGATCGTTTAGTATGTTGCTATTGCTTTCTTCATGACTTATACATGTTCCTATAACTATGAGATTATGCAACTCCCGTTTACCGGAGGAACACTTTGGGTACTACCAAACATCACAACATAACTGGGTGATTATAAAGGAGTACTACAGGTGTCTCCAATGGTAGATGTTGGGTTGGCGTATTTCGAGATTAGGGTTTGTCACTCCGATTGTCGGAGAGGTATCTCTGGGCCCTCTCGGTAATACACACCACATAAGCCTTGCAAGCATAATAACTAAAGATGTTAGTTATGAGATGATGTATTACGGAACGAGTAAAGAGACTTGCCAGTAACGAGATTGAACTAGGTATTGGATACCGACGATCGAATCTCGGGCAAGTAACATACCGATGACAAAGGGAACAACGTATGTTGTTATGCGGTCTGACCAATAAAGATCTTCGTAGAATATGTAGGAGCCAATATGGGCATCCAGGTCCCGCTATTGGTTTTTTGACCGGAGACATGTCTCGGTCATGTCTACATTGTTCTCGAACCGTAGGGTCCGCACGCTTAACGTTACGATGACAGTTATTATGAGTTTATGCATTTTGATGTACCGAAGGTTGTTCGGAGTCCCGGATGTGATCACGGACATGACGAGGAGTCTCGAAATGGTCGAGACATAAAGATTGATATATTGGAAGCCTATGTTTGGACATCGGAAGTGTTCCGGGTAAAATCGGGATTTTACCGGATTACCGGGAGGGTTACCGGAACCCCCCGGGAGCCAAATGGGCCTACATGGGCCTTAGTGGAAAGGTGAGAGGGCTGCCCACAAGGGCTGCGCACCTCCCCCCTTCCCTAGTCCTATTAGGACTAGGAGAAGGGGCCGGCCCCCCTCTTTCTCTCTTCTCTTTGGAGAATCCTAGTTGGAATAGGATTGGAGGGGGGGAGTCCTACTCCCGGTAGGAGTAGGACTCCTCCTGGCGCACCAAGGGGCCGGCCGCACCTCTCCCCCTTTGCCCCTTTATATACGGGGGCAGGGGACACCCCAAGACACACAAGTTGATCATTGTTGATCGTTCCTTAGCCGTGTGCGGTGCCCCCTGCCACCAAATTCCACCTCGGTCATATCGTTGTAGAGCTTAGGCGAAGCCCTGCGTCGGTAGTACATCAAGATCGTCACCACGCCGTCGTGCTGACGAAACTCTTCCTCGACGCTTTGCTGGATCGGAGCCCGAGGATCGTCATCGAGCTGAACGTGTGCTAAGAACTCGGAGGTGCCGGAGTAACGGTGCTTGGATCGGTCGGATCGGGAAGAAGACGTACGACTACTTCCTCTACGTTGTGTCAACGCTTCCATTGCGATCTACAAGGGTACGTAGATCAGACTCTCCCCCTCGTTGCTATGCATCACCATGATCTTGCGTGTGCGTAGGAAAATTTTCGAAATTACTACGTTCCCCAACACACCTATGGGGTCCTTTTCCATTTTTCGTGTGCGTGTTGCCTTATATGTAAAT
The DNA here is from genome assembly GCA_034509565.1 of Triticum monococcum. NCBI lineage: Eukaryota > Viridiplantae > Streptophyta > Magnoliopsida > Poales > Poaceae > Triticum > Triticum monococcum. The sequence continues at coordinate 21,381,959 of CM067847.1, forward strand.
TTAAATAAATGGCTACTATATACAAAACTACCATTTTTCACATGATTAGTTTTTAAGTGTTGTTTGCTTCATACCCAGATGTTTTTCTCTTCAAAATAGAAACTCCTATATTTAGATAAGAAAAGGCAGTTTTATAGGACAGAGGTTGCAACACAAAAAAACACTAACAATATTGTTGATGACAACCACCCACACCGAGAAGAGCATCGTTGCAACAAATAAGCTTCTGCGCAACAATGAGGACTCCACCAAGGGAATCCTTCTTGAGGATTTTTAAGCCGCTTGAGCCACACATTAATGTTAGCAGAGTAGAAACAAATGAATGTACAAGAAAAAAATAGCCTTCTTACATAAAGAAAAAAATAACATCCAGACAAACATAGTAAAAAAGGAATATTTCTTTTTCGTGTCCTTGATTGACTTTCTAATGGAAAAAGCAAATCAAAACATTGCCTTGCATTTTAGTGCCAAGAAAGGGATGTAGAAGGCGGGGTTTATACTACTTTTTAAAGAAACAAATGAAACACAGTAGGCCACTGATAAAAATAAAATTATAGAAATATCCAATTATGTTAAATACGTACACATCATAGGGTACCAAGATGTACCAATGGGCACAATTTTTTTCTAATTTTTGGAGCATGCTTCCATAGTACCAATGGATACCGATGGGGCCACTCATGATAATATGTAGTGAATTCATGAATTTATTGTAGTTACATCCTATGATCTGATCTAATACTGCATTGAGCATCTTTTAGCAATCTTGCCTTTAACAACCATACTTGGTAAACCATGAATCCGAACCCATTAATAGTCTTACCTTTAGCAAGGTTGTTATTATGTATTGTTGCATTAACATTGATCTTGAATTGATAGTTCAGATTCCCTTTATTTGAACATAGTTGTTCTCTGATAATATCTTTCATAAGTCGGTACTTAATTGGTTTTGATGGATAGATGAGAGTTGATTTCCTGATTAATCCCAAAAGAAAAGAACATAAATACTAATTTTACTTTTTTCGAAAGGTTATTCATTTCTACAACAAGTTGATTTTTCTCTCATATATGTTTTGTACTGATGCCTAAGGTATTATACCTCATTAAATAATGAACTATACTCATAGGGCACACGCTCCTCAAGCCTGAAGTGATATGGGAGCCGGAGATTACCATAACTGCGAGGTCGGAAGATGACGATTTCATGATCCTTGCAAGTGATGGATGGTGGGATGTGATGTCAAATCAGGTGACCTGCAACGCAACCTGGAAATGCTTAGAAGATAAGAGCACCAATTCTGGCACAGTGGTAGGCCGTGAGGAAGAGGTTCGGTGTATACACACCGCGCTCCAACTCACAGATCTCGCCTTCCATATGCATAGCCAAGACGATATCTATGTGGTGGTGATTGATCTGAAGACTAGGGTTAGCTACAAAGATCAGGTCACCATCTATATGTTAAAGCTTTGACCTGAAAGGAAGTCAGCTCTATGCAATGTTGGTAAAGAAAAAGCTCTCTTGATTGGGCTCTTAGCTCTCTAGCTAGTTCATCGGTTTTATGTTCAATAAAAAGAGTCTGCAGAACAACTAGTAATATGGATGGATAAAGAATTGCCATGGATAGAAAATAGAGTGTGATTGCGTGGAATAAAAAGATATTTATAAATGAATGCAAGGATGATTGGATATGCACTTGAATTTTATGTTTCCTGCTTACTCTCCATATTATTTTTCTTAAGCTGGCATTGCGATTTACACTCTCTGAATTGTTATTAGGGCAAGGCAAGTGCTGGGTGCCATTGTTCCTACAAATTTTGTGTTTGCATCTGGTTGAGACTTGAGGGGTGCAAGTTAGGATGCTGCGAAGCTAGTCCTGGTCATCATCATCGGAGACAAGGTCAACCACCTCTTGGCATCTGAAGGAGGGGCCTGCCTCACCATCAGTGCGGGTAGCCAGCTGCACCTCCTCCCCGTCATCGTCCATAAAGTAACCCACCTCATCGAGCTCATCGAGAAGCTGGTCGACCTCCGTGGATATTCTAGCATCCATCTCAGCGTCCTCGTTCTTTCTCTGCTCCTTCTCCTTATTGGCCCAAAAATCACGCCCCGCTACCACAAGGTGCGCATTGGCCTCGGCATACCTATCCATGTACTCCTTATTCATCTTGGCCAAGCGGCGTGCCTTCACCTCCATGTGGGAATACATCTGGTAAGGAGGGGCAAGGACGCATGTTTGGCATCCTCAGGGAAATCTAGGTCAGCTAGTTGTTGGGGAACGTTGCATGGAAAACAAAAAAAAATCTACGCACACGGAACATCTATCCATGGAGATGCATAGAAACGAGCGGGGAGAGTGTGTCTACGTACCCTCATAGACCGTAAAGTGGAAGAGTTTATTGACGCGGTTGATGTAGTCGAACTTCTTCACGATCCAACCGATCCAGAACCGAATGTACGGCACCTCCGCATTCCGCACATGTTCAGCATGATGATGTCCTTGCCTTGTCAATGCAGCAAGACGGACGAAGTAGTAGATGAGTTCCGGCAAAACGACGTCGTGGTGACGGTGATATTGAACTCATTCTCGCAGGGCTTCGCCGAGCACAACGGAGAAACTGGACAGAGTACTAAACTGTGGAGAGAGGCCCCGCACACGGCTAAGAGATTGTCGTGGGTTGTGTGGCGCCCCTCCCTCTCATATCTATAGGTTGGGGGGAGGGGAGGCAGCCTTGGGTGTTCCCCAAGGTGGCCGGCCGGCCCCCTTGGACGCTTGCCCATTGGCGCCCTTTCCTTTTTTGGCACTAGGGAGAAGGCGGTAGGGGGTGCCCCCCCCTTTCCTTTCTCCCATGAGGGGGAGAAGGAAGGAGGGGCTAGTGTCGTGGTTCTAAGTCTAACAATGATGTAGGGGGGTAAGTATGGAGAGGCTAGATCTTAGCTATGCAGGAGCTGTAAGCACACGAAGATGTACGAGTTCAGGCCCTTCTCGAAGGAAGTAAAAGCCCTACGTCTCAGTGCCCGGAGGCGGTCGACTGGATTATATGTGTGAGAATGACAGGGGTGCGAACCCTTGATACTGAGGAGGGGGTGGCATATATAGAGTTCGCCAGCCCTCTCCTGCCCTCAGTAATGCAGGGTTTAAGGTACATTAAGGTTGGGCGTTACTGGTAACGCCTCTAATAAAGTGCTATAATGACCATAAAGGCTACTTAATGACCGACCTTTGCCTGCGGAGTGAATTTAGATCTCCTGGTAGTCGAGTGGTTGGCTTCGTGGTCGAGCGATAGCTTCCTGGTCGAGTGTCTTGAACCCGTCGAATGGGTATCTTCAAGTCGATTGAAAGGTGACTTCTTCTATGGATGTCCTTGGGTAGGGCTCTTAGGACAGGTCCGTGCCCCTGCCCTAGGTACATGGCTTCATCATTAGCCCCCGAATGGATCGAGGTTAGAGTGGGGAAAGAGTTGGTGACCTTTCCGACCGGTTCTTCATGCTACGTGAGTGCCTTGTTTTGGGTCAATCGTCACGGATGACGTCATCAACCTCTTTCAGTCGCCTTGATCCATTCCAAGTCTTTCATCGAGTGAGTTTCCTTGCTTGTGGAGTTCTGAATGACGATGAAAGGGATCTTCTGTCTGACAAATTGTTTTGCAACCCGCGGATTTCGCAGGATTTGAATTTCAGGAAGCGCGCGGGACGGGAGCAGCCGCAGTAATCGGACGTGATAAGGTGGAAGCTCCTCGATCCCCGCGCCACCTTTTTCGCCACGTACCGCGCGCGCGTTTGCTGCGGGATTTGACGGGATAGCCTGGGCCTACCAGTCAGCCACTCGGAAGCGGCCTCTTATAAGCCACCGGCTCGGGGTTTCCAAACAGTGTGCTATCTCCTTCCCTTCTCCCTTCGCAAAGTTCTCCGCCTCCTCCGCTCTCACCCTAGTGCCACAGGCCCGTTCGTGCTTTGCCGGCGACGATGGTGAAGGACAAGACGTCCGCTCTGGAGCGTGCGAACAAGGCGGCGGCGTAGGGGAAAGGGAAGAAGTCCGCTCGGGGCGGATCTTCCTCAAGGACTTCTCTGCCCAGAGGCTGGATCCAGGGCGACTGGATGCCCACGGTGATTCGGCAGGAAGATCTCGACGATATGGTTGAGGGGGGAGTCATCCCTTATGAAGCTGCGCGTCTCCCGGGGAGAGAAGTCGACCCCAACCTCTTGATGGTGAGTGTGTGCTCCTCGCCACCCATATCGATCGCGGGTTTTCTCTGCCTCCTCATCCTTTTTTCCGGAGCTTTCTGAACTTCTTTGGAGCGCAGCTCCATCACTTCACTCCCAACTCTATCGTGTAATTGGCTGCCTTCATTTCCTTGTGTGAGGGTTTCTTGGGTTGCCGCCCCCATTGGGGACTCTTTAAGCACATCTTCACTTGTCGTTCCCAATCGGTCAAGAAGGCCAAGTCGAGTGACGAAAGGACGCAGGTGATCCAGTTGTGCGGGGGTCTGGCGATCCAGACGAGGGGAAAAGCTCTTTTCCATCCATCACTTTCCCTGAATCGGTCCGTGGTTGGCAGGTGACCTAGTTTTACTGCAAAGACCAGGCGACTCCAGGACAGTCGACTTGGCTTCCCCCTTTCTCTCTGGAACGAGCTCAAAACCTGCTTCTTTGAAAGTGACGCCGGAAGAAAAAGCTCAAGTCAAATTGTTGGTTGGTCGAGTGGTTCAGCTTGTCCGCGGCGGCGTGACTAGCATGGACTTGCTAGAGGTCTTCCTTTGGAGGCGCATCCAACCGCTCCAGGCTCACGACCACCCGATGTGGCTGTACTCGGGTCTTGAAGACACCACTCAGATCCACCCGGAGGAGGTCACTGATGAGATGCTAGAAGGATGGCTATCGAGCATCACAGGGAACAAAGACAACCCCCGAGGAGCCAGGAGGGTTCCTCCACTCGACAATACATACGAAGTGGACCAGGTATGACCTTATGCTCCTGACTGAGATCTTCTTTTCTTCATTGGTCTTCTTTGAATTGGTCGATTGACTTTGATCTTGTCTGTTGTTTTCCAGGCAACTACTGAGATGTACTCGACACCCAACGGGGCGCAGGAGCCGACTGAGGAAGGGGAGGCGAGCGGCGGTGAGAGTGGAGATGAACAAGCCGAGTGGGAATCCGATGGCGAAGGAGAGGGAGACGATGATGTCGACTCCAGCGAAGAGGAGGAGGAAGAAGTTGAACCCCCCCCCCCCCCCCCCCCGCCCCCCGCTCGGAGAGGCGATCCAAGCTTACACACGACCCGACACGGGAACATGGTAAGTCGACTGCTCTTGTTGGGCAGTCGTCGAAACGCCCTCGGACCTCTTCTCCTCCGCCGGCCGAAAAGGCTCCCAAGCACCCACGTGCGACGCCGTCTAAGCCGCCTAAGGCTCTGCCCAAGATGAAGATGGCTGTCCCGACCATTTCTGGGTAATAATAGAACTTGTTCTCCTTTGTCGACCGCGGACAGATCCTTGGTCGATTCATTGAGTCAACTGACTGATTTTCGAGATTTGCAGCGCTGCTACTTCTGAGCTCTCCGCCAAGGACGATGATCAAGAGATGGAGGACGCTGTTACCTCCAACCCTGGTACGATTATCGATGTTCTGCCTTGAGTCGACTGGATATTTATAGCAACCCTGGGCGATTGAATTTTTTCTTGTAACTCCTCCTCATGTTATTAACCTCCCAGATGACGAAGACGACGTGTCGCTAAGTGTGAGAAGGAACAGGCGGGCGTTGGCTGGCAAGACCCCTCAATCTGCTCCGGCGTCTGAGGCCGTAGCTCGGGATGGTGGTGACACCACTCGGACTTCTGTGACTTTCGCCGATCCTCTGACGAGCGTGCGGCCTTCGACGTCGACCGCAAATCCTCCTTCACTTTTTGCCACGTACTCCGCCCCTGAGGACCAAGCGAGTGCCGCGAAAGAGGCTATCCATCAGGCGGGGATCATGATGGAACAAGTGAAAGTGGCTTGGGAGGCCAGCCAAGCAGCCTATGACACAAGTTCGGCTCTTCAGAGCAACGTCCAGGTCAGTCGACTCAACATTTGGTCTGTTACGATATGCTGTTAGAAGAATCTCTTTTCTAAAGATCTTTACATCTGTACACCCACTAGGTGTGCTTGCCAATTCTTGGACGAGTGGGGGCACGCTGAGTGCACCCACTGGGTGTAGTGCCCGAGACTTCGGTGGACTGCTGGCAGTCGACTGTAGTCTTTACATTGTGTTGCTGTAGTTGTACTTCTTCACTCGGTCTGGTCAGGCCGTGCCGAATGGAACTGTATCCGGTCGACTGCTGGCAGTCGATTTTTTTTTTCAAAAACCAGTGGGGGCACGCTGAGTGCACCCACTGGGTGTAGTCCTCGAGACTACTGTCGAATGTTTTTTTTGTTCGGCTGTAGTCTTAGAAATGCCATCATTGTCTCTTAGTTACTCGGAAGCAACTTATCCTGGACGTCTGTCGACTGATTTTTGTTTTGTAGAAATCCTGCGAACTTGTAGCTCGCTATACTGAATTGGAGAATAAGCAGATCTAGCTCAACCTTGATTTGAAGCTTGCTCAAGAGAACTTGAAGAAGGCGCAAGAAGAAGCAAAAGGTATGGCTGGTGAGGTTCTCCATTCTTGGCGAGTGACTTTTCTTTCTTGTCCATTCTTGATGTTGATTTCACTCGACGTGCTTCAGATAAACTGGAAGAAGCTCTGAAGAAGAAGGATCAAGATCTTGCAGAGGCATAGAAGGAGGCCTTGAACAAAACGAAACTTGCTGAAGAAAAACTGGTTTCCGTCGGAACTCTTGAACAGGAGAATTCCAGACTGAAGATTGCTCTCGAGACAGCTAATCAAGAGGTCAGCCGACTGAAGAAGGACAAGATGGTTCTACACGACCAGGCGGGTGAGCTGGCGGGGAAGGTAAACGATCTGGAGGTTTATCTCGGTGGACTCGCCAAGAAGTTGTTCGTCATGCTCGAAGGTAATTACTTCGATCTGGCTGTCTTGCAGTTACCAAGCATGCGTAAGGCCACTGTCTTACTCTTGAATCGTGTTTGCAGAATTCTGTCAAAACTTTGAAGAGGAGACCAGTTGAGTGGAGCCAGGCTTGGACCCTGCTAACTCTCTTGTGAAGGACGAGGTTGCAATGAACGTGCTCCGTCTGGAGTCTCGTATTGCCAGCATGGTTGACTATCTGGCTCGGCAAAAAGTTGCGGTGTTGCGGATCGACACGTCTCTCTGGCCCAGGGCGACGCTTTCAAATGATCTCGAGTCTCTAATGACTCGACTGAACGACATTCCTGGTCGAGTGACGGACTGGAAGAAATCCTCCGCAAGGTGTGGTGCCGATGTCGCTTTGTCCCTCGTCCGCGTCCACTGCAGGGAGGTGCAAGAGGAGAAGTTGGCCGCCATCCAAGTTGCCAACACCAGGAAGCTTAACTTTCAAGACTTCATGGAAACTTTCATTGCTGCTGCCACCCGTATTGCAGACGGGATCGACTTGGACGAGTTCGTTGCCCCTTCCAGTCCTCCGCCGGAGGAGTAAAAAACTTTTATGCTTCACTTTAAATTTGCCTCGGAATGCCGAGTGGATTCTGTAACCATTGAAATCTGTCGAGCCGAGGGCTCTAGTACTTTGATATGAGGTCTTGGACCTTTGGGTTTTATCCGAACTTGATTTATCATTGAATATCTTCGGGAATTATCTGTCGAGTGGAACTTGGTCTTCACTCGAAATAACTTCATATTTGTGGTGCGGCTCCGAAGGAAAAGGTAACAGTCGATTTGCATCTTGCCGTCCTTGTGGATTGGGACATGTTCCGAACTTAGGCGAACACTGGGCTGTAGCTAAGCCCCCGAGTGAGAGGTTTGCTTTCCACTCGGTGGGATTTTTGAACACTTAGGCGAGCACTAGGCTGCAGCTAAGCCTCTGAATGGGAGGTCTGCTCTCCACTCGGTAGGATTTTTGAACACTTAGGCGAGCACTGAGCTACAGCTAAGCCTCCGAGTGGGAGGTTTGCTCTCCACTCGGTAGGATTTTTGAACACTTAGGCGAGCACTGAGCTGCAGCTAAGCCTCCGAGTGGGAGGTTTGCTCTCCACTCGGTAGGATTTTTATATACTTAGGCGAGTACTTGGACTGCAGCTAAGCCCCCGAGTGGGAGGTTTGCTCTCCACTCGGTAGGATTTTTGAACACTTAGGCGAGCACTGGGCTGTAGCTAAGCCTCCGAATGGGAGGTTTGCTCTCCACTCGGTAGGATTTTTGAACACTTAGGCGAGCACTGAGCTGCAGCTAAGCCTCCGAGTGGGAGGTTTGCTCTCCACTCGGTAGGATTTTTATATACTTAGGCGAGTACTTGGACTGCAGCTAAGCCCCCGAGTGGGAGGTTTGCTCTCCACTCGGTAGGATTTTTATATACTTAGGCGAGTACTTGGACTGCAGCTAAGCCCCCGAGTGGGAGGTTTGCTCTCCACTCAGTAGGATTTTTATATACATAGGCGAGTACTTGGACTGCAGCTAAGCCCCCGAGTGGGAGGTTTGCTCTCCACTCGGTAGGATTTTTATATACTTAGGTGAGCACTGGACTGCAGCTAAGCCCCCGAGTGGGAGTCTGGCTCACCACTCGGTAGGATTTTCCAACACTTAGGCGAGCACTGGGCTGCAGCTAAGCCCCCAAGTGGGAGTCTGGCTCACCACTCGGTAGGATTTTCAAACACTTACGCGAGCACTGGGTTGCAGCTAAGCCCCCGAGTGGGAGTCTGGCTCACCACTCGGTAGGATTTTCAAATACTTAGGCGAGCACTGGGCTGCAGCTAAGCCCCCGAGTGGGAGTCTAGCTCACCACTCTGTAGGATTTTCAAATACTTAGGCGAGCACTGGGCTGCAGCTAAGCCCCCGAGTGGGAGTCTGGCTCACCACTCGGTAGGATTTTCAAACACTTAGGCGAGCACTGGGCTGCAGCTAAGCCCCTGAGTGGGAGTCTGGCTCACCACTCGGTAGGATTTTCAAACACTTAGGCGAGCACTGGGCTGCAGCTAAGCCCCCGAGTGGGAGTCTGGCTCACCACTCGGTAGGATTTTCAAACACTTAGGCGAGCACTGGCCTGCAGCTAAGCCCCCGAGTGGGAGTCTGGCTCACCACTCGGTAGGATTTCAAACACTTAGGCGAGCACTGGGCTGCAGCTAAGCCCCCCAGTGGGAGTCTGGCTGACCACTCGGTAGGATTTTCAAACACTTGGGCGAGAACTGGGCTGCAGCTAAGCCCCCGAGTGGGAGTCTGGCTCACCACTTGGTAGGATTTTCAAACACTTAGGCGAGCACTGGGCTGCAGCTAAGCCCCCGAGTGGGAGTCTGGCTCACCACTCGGTAGGATTTTCAAACACTTAGGCGAGCACTGGGCTGCAGCTAAGCCCCCGAGTGGGAGTCTGGCTCACCACTCGGTAGGATTTTTTTGCAAACTTAGGCGAAACGGATTCGCAGCTAAGCCACCCACTGGGGGATTTCGTACGCAAACAAAAGTGATAGCAATTATAGGAAGAACTGGGACACTCTTGTCTTTGATAAAAATAAACTACAGAAGTTTTTCTTATTACATCTCATCCGACTGAGAATTCAAGTGTAAAATGGGCGGAGTATTTCCGCATTCCAAGCTCGTGGCTCGTTGATCCGGCGATCAACATTGTAGAGATGATATGCTCCATTGTGGAGGACTCTGCTGACGATGAAGGGGCCTTCCCAAGTAGGAGCAAGTTTGTATGGTTTCTGTTGATCCACTCGGAGGACCAAATCTCCTTCTTGGAAGGCTCGGCTCTTCACATTTCTGGCATGGAATCAACGCAAGTCTTGCTGATAGATGGTCGATCTGATCATAGCCATTTCCCTCTCCTCCTCTAGGAGGTCGACTGCGTCTTGCCGGGCTTACTCTGCTTCGTCTTCGTTATAAAGTTCGACTCTGGGGGCATTGTGAAGTAGATCACTCGGCAGGACGGCTTCGGCTCCGTAAACCAGAAAGAATGGCGTTCTTCCAGTCGACCGGTTCGGGGTGGTCCTCAATCCCCACAAAACTGACAGAAGCTTGTCGACCCAAGCGCCTGCTGCATGCTTGAGATCACGCATCAGTCGAGGCTTCACTCCTTTGAGAATCATACCATTTGCTCTTTCAGCTTGTCCATTCGACTGGGGATGCGCGACCGACACATAGTCGTCTCTGTTGGGTAACGCAGTAATTTCGAAAATTTTCCTACGCACACGCAAGATCATGGTGATGCACAGCAATGAGAGGGGAGAGTGTTGTCTACGTACCAACGCAGACCGACTGCGGAAGCGATCACACAACGTAGAGGAAGTAGTCGTACGTCTTCTTCCCGATCCGACCGATCCAAGCACCGTTACTCCGGCACCTCCGAGTTCTTAGCACACGTACAGCTCGATGACGTTCCTTGGGCTCCGATCCAGCAAAGCGTCGAGGAAGAGTTCCGTCAGCACGACGGCGTGATGACGATCTTGATGTACTACCGACGCAGGGCTTCGCCTAAGCGCTACAACGGTACGATCGAGGTGGAATTTGGTGGCAGGGGGCACCGCACACGGCTAAGGAACGATCTCAAGGATCAAGTTGTGTGCCTTGGGGTGCCCCCTGCCCCCGTATATAAAGGTTGGAGGAGGGGGAGCCGGCCGGCCAGGGAGAGGAGGCGCAGGGGAGTCCTACTCCCACCGGGAGTAGGACTCGTCCCCCCAATCCTAATCCAATTAGGACTCCCGGGGGGAAAAGGAGAGAGAAGGGGGGCCGGCCCCTATCCTAGTCCTACTAGGACTTTGGGGAAGGGGGGGCGCCGGCCAGCTTGGGCTTGTCCCTTTTCTCCTTTTCCACTAAGGCCCAATAGGCCCATTAGTCTCCCGGGGGGTTCCGGTAACCCTCCCGGTATTCCGGTAAAATCCCGATTTCACCCGGAACACTTCCTATGTCCAAACATAGGCTTCCAATATATCAATCTTTACGTCTCGACCATTTCGAGACTCCTCGTCATGTCCGTGATCTCATCCGGGACTCCGAACAACCTTCGGTACATCAAAATGCATAAACTCATAATAACTGTCATCGTAACGTTAAGCGTGCGGACCCTACGGTTCGAGAACAATGTAGACATGACCGAGACACGTCTCCGGTCAATAACCAATAGCGGGACCTGGATGCCCATATTAGCTCCTACATATTCTACGAAGATCTTTATCGGTCAGACCGCATAACAACATACGTTGTTCCCTTTGTCATCGGTATGTTACTTGCCCGAGATTCGATCGTCGGTATCCAATACCTAGTTCAATCTCGTTACCGGCAAGTCTCTTTACTCGTTCCGTAATACATCATCTCACAACTAACATATTAGTTGCAGTGCTTGCAAGGCTTATGTGATGTGCATTACCGAGAGGGCCCAGAGATACCTCTCCGACGATCGGAGTGACAAACCCTAATCTCGAAATACGCCAACCCAACATCTACCATTGGAGACACTTGTAGTACTCCTTTATAATCACCCAGTTACGTTGTGACGTTTGGTAGTACCCAAAGTGTTCCTCCGGTAAACGGGAGTTGCATAATCTCATAGTTATAGGAACATGTATAAGTCATGAAGAAAGCAATAGCAACATACTAAACGATCGGGTGCTAAGCTAGTGGAATGGGTCATGTCAATCAGATCATTCTACTAATGATGTGACCTCGTTAATCAAATAACAACTCTTTGTTCATGGTTAGGAAACATAACCATCTTTGATTAACGAGCTAGTCAAGTAGAGGCATACTAGTGACACTCTGTTGGTCTATGTATTCACACATGTATTATGTTTCCGGTTAATACAATTCTAGCATGAATAATAAACATTTATCATGATATAAGGAAATAAATAATAACTTTATTATTGCCTCTAGGGCATATTTCCTTCAGTCTCGTGTGCCTTGAGAGGCGCAAAAAGCTCTGAACTTGTCTGAATCGAAGTTTGACCCATTGTCAGTGATGATGCTATGCGGGACTCCATATCTGAATATCAACTCTCTGATGAAACTGATAGCAGTGCTAGCATCAAGATTTTTCATAGGCTTGGCTTCAATCCATTTGGTGAACTTGTCGACTGCCACAAGCACATGTGTGAATCCGCTCCTGCCTGTTCTTAGTGGACCAACCATGTCCAGTCCCCAAACAGCGAAGGGCCAGACGAGTGGAATGGTCCTCAGAGCTGATGCTGGCTTGCGCGACATGTTGGAGTAGAACTGGCAGCCTTCACACTTGTCGACTATCTCTTTCGCCATTTTCGTTTGCCCTGGGCCAGTAAAAACCCGCTCGGTATGCTTTGGCCACAATGGTCCGAGAGGACGCATGGTGACCACAGGTCCCCGAGTGGATATCATCAAGGATTATCTGACCTTCTTCTAGCGTTATGCACTTCTGACCGATTCCAGTTGTGCTTTCTCTATACAACTATCCTTTTATGACTGTGAAAGCTTTAGATCGATGGACGATCTGTCGAGCCTCTTCTTCGTCCTCTGGAAGTTCTTTCCTCAAGATATATGCGATGTATGGTATCGTCCAGTCGGGAGTGATTGCCAAGACCTCCATGACTAGGTCGACCACAGTAGGAATTTCGATTTCAGTCGGATCTGTGGCACTTTTCGGTTGCGGGGCTTCTTCTGTAAAAGGATCCTCCTGGACTGACGGCGAGCGGATGTGCTCCAAAAACACATTGCTGGGAATGGCCTCTCTTTTGGAGCCTATCTTTGCCAGATCATCAGCTGCTTGATTTTTCAGTCGGCGGATGTGATGAAGCTCTAACCCATCGAATTTCTTTTCTAGCTTTCTTACTGCGTTGCAGTAGCCAGTCATAGCTGGGCTTCTGACGTCCCACTCCTTCATCACCTGATTAACCACCAAATCTGAGTCACCATAGACCATGAGGCGCCGGACGCCTAGTGAAATGGCCATGCGCAACCCATACAAGAGTGCTTCATATTCTGCTTCATTATTGGAGGAATCGAAGTGAATCTGGAGAACATATCTGAGCTTATCTCCTTGGGGGGAGACCAATACTACCCCAGCACCGGAACCATTCAGCATCTTAGATCCATCAAAGAACATGGTCCAGTGCTCCGAGTGAACTTGAGTCGGAAGCTGCTGTTCAATCCACTCGGCGACGAAATCTGCAATTGCTTGGGACTTGATAGCCTTCTTTGCTTCAAACTTGATATCTAGGGGAAGGAGTTCAATCGCCCACTTCGCCACTCGACCAGTTGCATCTCTGTTGTGCAAAATCTCTAACAGTGGAGCGTCGCTAACGACTGTAATGGAATGGTCAGAGAAGTAGTGTGCAACCTTCTTCGTGGTCATGAACATCCCATATACAAGCTTCTGGTAATGGGGATATCTTTGCTTCGAAGGAGTCAAAACTTCAGACACATAACATACTAGGCGCTGAACTCTGAAGGCCTTTCCTTCTTCTTCCCGCTCGACCGTAAGTACTGTACTGACAACTTGTCCCGTGGCCGCAATGTAAAGCAGCAGAGGCTCTTTACTGATTGGGGCAGCAAGCACCGGCTGGGTGGAGAGCAGAGCTTTGAGCTTTGCAAATGCTGCAACAGCTTCTGGAGTCCACTCGAACTTGTCAGACTTCTTCATCAGTCGGTAAAGAGGCAACGCCTTTTCACCGAGACGACAAATGAATCGACTTAGAGCGGCCAAGCAACCTGTAAGCTTCTGGACATCGTGCACACGCACAGGGCGCTTCATCCGGTGTATGGTGCCAACTTTCTCGGGATTGGCGTCGATTCCTCATTCGGAAACGAGAAAACCGAGTAACTTTCCACCTGGAACTCCGAATGTGCACTTTGATGGATTGAGCTTGATATCATATCCCCTGAGGTTAGGAAAGGTTTCGGCAAGGTCAGTCAGCAGGTCGGAACCTTTCCGTGACTTAACCACAATATCATCCATGTATGCTTCTACGTTCCGACTGATCTGAGTGAGCAAACACTTCTGAATCATCCTCATGAACGTGGCTCCAGCATTCTTGAGGCCGAAGGGCATGGTGATATAACAGAAGCACCCGAATGGGGTGATGAAAGCCGTTTTGATCTCGTCGGGTCCATACAGACGGATCTGATGGTACCCTGAATAAGCGTCTAGAAAAGACAAACGCTCACACCCCGCGGTCGAGTCGACTATCTGGTCGATGCGGGGGAGAGGGAAATGATCTTTCGGGCAGGCCTGATTGATATGTTTAAAGTCAATGCACATGCGAAGTGACTTGTCCTTCTTGGGGACCATGCCAACATTGGCGAGCCACTCGGAGTGGTAAATCTCTCGGATGAACTCCGCTACTAAGAACCGAGCCACCTCCTCGCCAATAGCTTTCCTCTTCTGGACGGCCGACCGTCGAAGATGTTCTTGAAGGAAATATGCCCTAGAGGCAATAATAAAGTTATTATTTATTTCCTTATATCATGATAAATGTTTATTATTCATGCTAGAATTGTATTAACCGGAAACATAATACATGTGTGAATACATAGACAAACAGAGTGTCACTAGTATGCCTCTACTAGACTAGCTCGTTAATCAAAGATGGTTATGTTTCCTAACCATGAACAAAGAGTTTTTATTTGATTAACGAGGTCACATCATTAGTTGAATGATCTGATTGACATGACCCATTCCATTAGCTTAGCACCCGATCGTTTAGTATGTTGCTATTGCTTTTCTTCATGACTTATACATGTTCCTATGACTATGAGATTATGCAACTCCCGTTTACCGGAGGAACACTTTGGGTACTACCAAACGTCACAACGTAACTGGGTGATTATAAAGGAGCATTACAGGTGTCTCCAAAGGTACATGTTAGGTTGGCGTATTTCGAGATTAGGATTTGTCACTCCGATTGTCGGAGAGGTATCTCTGGGCCCTCTCGGTAATACACATCACATAAGCCTTGCAAGCATTATAACTAAGATGTTAGTTGTGAGATGATGTATTACAGAACGAGTAAAGAGACTTGCCGGTAACGAGATTGAACTAGGTATTGGATACCGACGATCGAATCTCGGGCAAGTAACATACCGATGACAAAGGGAACAACGTATGTTGTTATGCGGTCTGACCGATAAAGATCTTCGTAGAATATGTAGGAGCCAATATGGGCATCCAGGTCCCGCTATTGGTTATTGACCGGAGACGTGTCTCGATCATGTCTACATTGTTCTCGAACCGTAGGGTCCGCACGCTTAAGGTTTCGATGACAGTTATATTATGAGTTTATGAGTTTTGATGTACCGAAGGAGTTCGGAGTCCCGGATGAGATCGGGGACATGACGAGGAGTCTCGAAATGGTCGAGACGTAAAGATCGATATATTGGACGACTATATTCGGACATCGGAAAGGTTCCGAGTGATTCGGGTATTTTTCGGAGTACCGGAGAGTTACGGGAATTCACTGGGAGAAGTATTGGGCCTTGATGGGCTTTAGTGGGAAGAGGAGAAAAGGCCTGCTGCGCCCCCCCTCCCCTCTAGTCCGAATTGGACTAGGGAAAAGGGGGCCGGCCACCTCTCCTTCTCCTCCTATTCCTTCTCCCTTCCTCCCCTCTTGGTGGACTCCTACTAGGACTTGGAGTCCTAGTAGGACTCCCTATCCTGGCCGCACCTTTGCCTTGGCCTGCCTCCTCCTCCTCCATCCTTTATATACAGGGGCAGGGGGCACCCCATAGACACACAAGTTGATCCTTGAGATTGTTCCTTAGCCGTGTGCGGTGCCCCCTGCCACCAAATTCCACCTCGATCATACCGTTGTAGTGCTTAGGCGAAGCCCTGCGTCGGTAGTACATCAAGATCGTCACCACGCCGTTGTGCTGACGGAACTCTTCCTCGATGCTTTGCTGGATCGGAGCCAGAGGATCGTCATCGAGCTGAACGTGTGCTAAGAACTCGGAGGTGCCGGAGTAACGGTGCTTGGATCGGTCGGATCGGGAAGACGTACGACTACTTCCTCTACGTTGTGTGATCGCTTCCGCAGTCGGTCTGCGTTGGTACGTAGACAATACTCTCCCCTCTCGTTGCTATGCATCACCATGATCTTGCGTGTGCGTAGGAAAATTTTGAAATTACTACGTTCCCCAACAGTGGCATCCGAGCCTAGGTTTTATGGTTTGATGTTATTTGCACGAGTAGAACACAAGTGAGTTGTGGGCGATACAAGTCATACTGCCTACCAGCATGTCATACTTTGGTTCGGCGGTATTGTTGGACGAGACGACCTGGACCAACCTTACGCGTACGCTTACGCGAGACCGGTTCCCTCGACGTGCTTTGCACATAGATGGCTTGCGGGCGACTGTCTCTCCAACTTTAGTTGAACCGAGTGTGGCTACACCCGGTCCTTGAGAAGGTTAAAACGGAGTCTATTTGACAAACTATCGTTGTGGTTTTGATGCGTAGGTGAGATGAGTTCTTACTTAAGCCCGTAGCAGCCACGTAAAACTTGCAACAACAAAGTAGAGGACGTCTAACTTGTTTTTGCAGGGCATGTTGTGATGTGATATGGTCAAGGCATGATGCTGATTTTATTGTATGAGATGATCATGTTTTGTAACCAAGTTATCGGCAACTGGCAGGAGCCATATGGTTGTCGCTTTATTGTATGCAATGCAATCGTGATGTAATGCTTTACTTTATTACTAAGCGGTAGTGATAGTCGTGGAAGCATAAGATTGGCGAGACGACAACGATGCTACGATGGAGATCAAGGTGTCGCGCCGGTGACGATGGTGATCATGACGGTGCTTCAGAGATGGAGATCACAAGCACAAGATGATGATGACCATATCATATCACTTATATTGATTGCATGTGATGTTTATCTTTTATGCATCTTATCTTGCTTTGATTGACGGTAGCATTATAAGATGATCTCTCACTAAATTATCACGAAGTGTTCTCCCTGAGTATGCACCATTGCCAAAGTTCGTCGTGCCCAGACACCACGTGATGATCGGGTGTGATAAGCTCTAATTTCAAATACAACGGGTGCAAAACAGTTGCACACGCAGAATACTCAGGTTATACTTGACGAGCCAAGCATATACAGATATGGCCTCGGAACACAGAGACCGAAAGGTCGAGCGTGAATCATATAGTAGATATGATCAACATAACGATGTTCACCATTGAAAACTACTCCATCTCACGTGATGATCGGTTATGGTTTAGTTGATTTGGATCACGTGATCACTTAGAGGATTAGAGGGATATCTATCTAAGTGGGAGTTCTTAAGTAATATGATTAATTGAACTTAAATTTTCATGAACTTAGTCCTGGCAGTATTTTGCAAATCATGTTGTAGATCAATAGCTCGCGTTGTTGCTTCCCTGTGTTTATTTTGATATGTTCCTAGAGAAAATTATGTTGAAAAATGTTAGTAGCAATGATGCGGATTGGATCCGTGATCTGAGGTTTATCCTCATTGCTGCACAGAAGAATTATGTCCTTGATGCACCGCTAGGTGACAGACCTATTGCAGGAGCAGATGTAGACGTTATGAACGTTTGGCTAGCTCAATATGATGACTACTTGATAGTTTAGTGCACCATGCTTAATGGCTTAGAATCGGGACTTTAAAGACGTTTTGAAACGTCATGGACCATATGAGATGTTCCAGGAGTTGAAGTTAATATTTCAAGCAAATACCCGAGTTGAGAGATATGAAGTCTCCAGCAAGTTCTATAGCTAAAAGATGGAGGAGAATCGCTCAACTAGTGAGCATGTGCTCAGATTGTCTGGGTACTACAATCGCTTGAATCAAGTGGGAGTTAATCTTCCAGATAAGATAGTGATTGACAGAATTCTGTAGTCATCATCACTAAGTTAGTAGAACTTCGTGATGAACTATAATATGCAAGGGATAACGGAAACAACTCCCAAGCTCTTCGTGATGCTGAAATCAACGAAGGTAGAAATCAAGAAAAACAACAAGTGTTGATGGTTGACAAGACCACTAGTTTCAAGAAAAGGGCAAAGGTAAGAAGGGGAACTTCAAGAAGAACGGCAAGCAAGTTGCTGCTCAAGTGAAGAAGCCCAAGTCTGATCCTAAGCCTGAGACTAAGTGCTTCTACTGCAAAGGGACTGGTCACTGGAAGTGGAATTACCCCAAGTGATTGGCGGATAAGAAGGATGGCAGAGTGAACATAAGTATATTTGATATACATGTTATCGATGTGTACTTTACTAGTGTTTATAGCAAACCCTCGGTATTTGATACTAGTTCAGTTTCTAAGATTAGTATCTCGAAACGGGAGTTGCAGAATAAACAGAGACTAGTTAAGGGTGAAGTGATGATGTGTGTTGGAAGTGGTTCCAAGATAGATATGATCATCATCGCACACTCCCCATAATTTTGGGATTAGTGTTGAACCTAAATAAGTGTTATTTGGTGTTTGCGTTGAGCATGAATATGATTTGATCATGTTTATTGTAATACGGTTATTCATTTAAGTAAGAGCATAAATTGTTGTTCTGCTTACATGAATAAAACCTTATATGGTTACACACCCAATGAAAATAGTTCGTTGGATCTCGATCATAGTAATACACATAATCATAATACTGAAACCAAAAAGATGCAAAGTTAATAATGATAGTGCAACTTGTTTGTGGCACTGCTGTTTAGGTCATATTGGTGTAAAGCACATGAAGAAACTCCATGCTGATGGGTTTTTGGAATCACTTGATTATGAATCAGTTGATGCTTGCGAACCATGCCTCATGGGCAAGATGACTAAGACTCTGTTCTTCGGAACAATGGAGCGAGCAACAGATTTGTTGGAAATCATACATACTGATGTATGTGGTCCGATGAATATTGAGGCTCACGACAGGTATCATTATTTTCTGATCTTCACAGATGATTTGAGCAGATATGAGTATATCTACTTGATGAAACATAAGTCTCAAACATTTGAAAAGTTGAAAGAATTTCAGAGTGAAGTGAAAAATCATCGTAACAAGAAAATAAAGTTTCTATGATCTGATCGTAGAGAAGAGTATTTGAGTTACGAGTTTGGCCTTCAGTTAAAAAACAATGTGAAATAGTTTCACTACTCACGCCACATGGAACACCACAGTGTAATGGTGTGTCCGAACGTCATAACCGTACTTTATTGGATATAGTGCAATCTATGATGTTTCCTACCGATTTACCACTATCGTTTTGGGGTTATGCATTAGAGACAGCTGCATTCATGTTAAATAGGGCACCATCTAAATCCGTTGAGACGACACCGTGTGAACTATGGTTTGGCAAGAAACCTAAGTTGTCGTTTCTTAAAGTTTGGAGTTGCGATGCTTATGTGAAAATGTTTCATCTCGGTAAGCTCAAACTCAAATCGGAGAAATATGTCTTCGTAGGATACCCAAAAGTTACTGTTGGGTACACCTCCTATCACAGATCCGAAGGCAAGACTTTTGTTGCTAAATTCGGAAACTTTCTTGAGAAGGAGTTTCACTCGAAAGAAGTGAGTAGGAGGAAAGTAGAACTTGATGAGGTAACTGTACCTCCCCCCCCCCCTTATTAGAAAGTAGTACATCACAGAAAACTGTTTCTGCGACACCTACACCAATAAGTGAGGAAGTTGATGATAATGATCATGAAACTTTAGAACAAGATACTACTGAACCTCGTAGATCAACCAGAGCAAGATCCGCGCCAAAGTGGTACGGTAATCCAGTTCTGGAAGTCATGCTACTAGATCATGATGAACCTACGAACTATGAAGAAGCGATGGTGGGCCCAGATTCCGCAAAGTGGCTTGAGGCCATGAAATCTGAGATGGGATCCATGTATGAGAACAAAGTATGGACTTTGGTTGACTTGCCCGATGATCGTCAAGCAATAGAAAATAAATGGATCTTCAAGAGGAAGACGGACGCTGATAGTAGTGTTACTATCTACAAAGCTAGAATTGTCGCAAAAGGTTTTCGACAAGTTCAAGGTGTTGACTACGATGAGAGCTTCTCACTCGTATCTATGCTTGAGTCTGTCCGAATCATGTTAGTAATTGCCGCATTTTATGAAATCTGGCAAATGGATAAACAAAACTGCATTCCTTAATGGATTTATTAAAGAAGAGTTGTATATGATGCAACAGAAGGTTTTGTCAATCCGAAAGGTGCTAACAAAATGTGCAAGCTCCACGATCCATCTGTGGACTGGTGCAAGCATCTCGGAGTTGGAATATACGCTTTGATGAGTTGATCAAAGCATATAGTTTTATACAGACTTGAAGTGAAGCCTGTATTTACAAGAAAGTGAGTGGGAGCACTACAACATTTCTGATAAGTATATGTGAATGACATATTGTTGATCGGAAATAATGTAGAATTAATCTGTAAAGCATAAAGGAGTGTTTGAAAGGAGTTTTTCAAAGAAAGACTTCGGTGAAGCTGCTTACATATTGAGCTCCAAGATCTATAGAGATAGATCAAGACGCTTGATAAGTTTTTTCAATGAGTACATACCTTGACAAGATTTTGAAGTAGTTCAAAATGGAACAGTCAAAGAAAGAGTTCTTGCCTGTATTACAAGGTGTGAAGTTGAGTAAGACTCAAAGCCCGACCACGACAGAAGATAGAAAGAGAATGAAAGTCATTCCCTATGCCTTGGCCATAGGTTCTATAAAGTATGTCATGCTATATGCCAGATCTATTGTATACCCTACACTGATTTGGCAAGGGAGTACAATAGTGATCTAGCAGTAGATCACTAGACAGCGGTCAGAATTATCCTTAGTGAAATAAGGATATGTTTCTCGATTATGGACTTGACAAAAGGTTCGTCGTAAAGGGTTACGCCGATGCAAGTTTTGACAGTAATCTAGATGACTCTAAGTCTCGGTCTAGAAACATATTGAAAGTGGGAGCAATTAGCTAGAGTAGCTCCATGCAGAGCATTGTTGACATAAAAATTTGCAAAATACATGTGGATCTGAATGTGGCAGACCCGTTGACTAAGATTCTCTCACAAGCAAAACATGATCACACCTTAGTACTCTTTGGGGTTAATCACATAGCGATGTGAACTGGATTACTAAATCCAGTAAACCCTTT
This sequence comes from Triticum monococcum, assembly GCA_034509565.1. Taxonomy (NCBI): domain Eukaryota; kingdom Viridiplantae; phylum Streptophyta; class Magnoliopsida; order Poales; family Poaceae; genus Triticum; species Triticum monococcum. Next base: position 21,403,110 of record CM067847.1, read on the forward strand.
GGGTGTTGGTCACATGGAGATGTGAACTATGGGTGTTAATCACATGGTGATGTGAACTATTGCTGTTAAATCACGTGACGATGTGAACTAGATTATTGACTCTAGTGCAAGTGGGAGACTGAAGGAAATATGCCCTAGAGGCAATAATAAAGTTATTATTTATTTCCTTATATCATGATAAATGTTTATTATTCATGCTAGAATTGTATTAACCGGAAACATAATACATGTGTGAATATATAGACAAACAGAGTGTCACTAGTATGCCTCTACTAGACTAGCTCGTTAATCAAAGATGGTTATGTTTCCTAACCATGAACAAAGAGTTGTTATTTGATTAACGAGGTCACATCATTAGTTGAATGATCTGATTGACATGACCCATTCCATTAGCTTAGCACCCGATCGTTTAGTATGTTGCTATTGCTTTTCTTCATGACTTATACATGTTCCTATGACTATGAGATTATGCAACTCCCGTTTACCGGAGGAACACTTTGGGTGCTACCAAACGTCACAACGTAACTGGGTGATTATAAAGGAGCATTACAGGTGTCTCCAAAGGTACATGTTAGGTTGGCGTATTTCGAGATTAGGATTTGTCACTCCGATTGTCGGAGAGGTATCTCTGGGCCCTCTCGGTAATACACATCACATAAGCCTTGCAAGCATTATAACTAAGATGTTAGTTGTGAGATGATGTATTACAGAACGAGTAAAGAGACTTGCCGGTAACGAGATTGAACTAGGTATTGGATACCGACGATCGAATCTCGGGCAAGTAACATACCGATGACAAAGGGAACAACGTATGTTGTTATGCGGTCTGACCGATAAAGATCTTCGTAGAATATGTAGGAGCCAATATGGGCATCCAGGTCCCGCTATTGGTTATTGACCGGAGACGTGTCTCGGTCATGTCTACATTGTTCTCGAACCGTAGGGTCCGCACGCTTAAGGTTTCGATGACAGTTATATTATGAGTTTATGAGTTTTGATGTACCGAAGGAGTTCGGAGTCCCGGATGAGATCGGGGACATGACGAGGAGTCTCGAAATGGTCGAGACGTAAAGATCGATATATTGGACGACTATATTCGGACATCGGAAAGGTTCCGAGTGATTCGGGTATTTTTCGGAGTACCGGAGAGTTACGGGAATTCACTGGGAGAAGTATTGGGCCTTGATGGGCTTTAGTGGGAAGAGGAGAAAAGGCCTGCTGCGCCCCCCCTCCCCTCTAGTCCGAATTGGACTAGGGAAAAGGGGGCCGGCCACCTCTCCTTCTCCTCCTATTCCTTCTCCCTTCCTCCCCTCTTGGTGGACTCCTACTAGGACTTGGAGTCCTAGTAGGACTCCCTATCCTGGCCGCACCTTTGCCTTGGCCGGCCTCCTCCTCCTCCATCCTTTATATACAGGGGCAGGGGGCACCCCATAGACACACAAGTTGATCCTTGAGATTGTTCCTTAGCCGTGTGCGGTGCCTCCTGCCACCAAATTCCACCTCGATCATACCGTTGTAGTGCTTAGGCGAAGCCCTGCGTCGGTAGTACATCAAGATCGTCACCACGCTGTTGTGCTGACGGAACTCTTCCTCGATGCTTTGCTGGATCGGAGCCAGAGGATCGTCATCGAGCTGAACGTGTGCTAAGAACTCGGAGGTGCCGGAGTAACGGTGCTTGGATCGGTCGGATCGGGAAGACGTACGACTACTTCCTCTACGTTGTGTGATCGCTTCCGCAGTCGGTCTGCGTTGGTACGTAGACAACACTCTCCCCTCTCGTTGCTATGCATCACCATGATCTTGCGTGTGCGTAGGAAAATTTTGAAATTACTACGTTCCCCAACAGTTCTTTCACAGGCTTGAACTTCGGGTCGACTCGTAGACGGTGCTCAGCTAGCCCCCTGGGAACTCCAGGCATGTCAGAAGGCTTCCATGCGAACATGTCCCAGTTCTCACGGAGGAACTGGATGAGCGCTTCTTCCTCTTTGGAGTCGAGCGTCGTTGAGATGTGAGTCGGAGCAGCATTGGGGTCGGTCGGGTGAATGTGAACTGGCTTAGTTTCACCGGACGACTGAAAAGCTAATTCTGAAGCTGGCTTCTTGGCTCGCAGCAATTCACTCGGATCAGCAGTCTTCTGGTACTCTTGCAGCTCGACTACTGACATCTGAGCATCAGCGATCTTTGATCCTTTCTAAAAACACTCCTCTGCTTTCTTCCGATTGCCTGTAACGGTGATCACACCTCTGGGGCCGGGCATCTTCAACTTGAGATACACATAGCACGGTCGAGCCATGAAGCGTGCATAAGCTGGCCAGCCCAAAATAGCATGATAAGCACTTTGGAAGTCCACAACCTCAAATGTCAACTTTTCCTTGCGGTAATTCTTTGAGTCACCGAAAACCACATCGAGAGCAATCTGGCCGAGTGACTCAGCTTTCATTCCAGGAATGACTCCATGGAAACTCATGTTGCTGGCACTGAGCCTGGACATTGGAATGCCCATCACTTTCAACATTTCTGCATACAGTATGTTCAGGCCGCTGCCACCATCCATCAGGACTTTGGTCAGTCGAGTGCCTTCGACAACTGGATCTACCACCAGAGCTTGCCTCCCAGGGGTGGCAATGTGCGTAGGGTGATCGGACTGGTCGAACGTGATGGCAGTCTGAGACCACTTCAGGTAGCTGTGTGTTGCCGGGGCAACCATATTCACTTCTCGGTTAATGACTTTCAGTCGACTTTTGCTTTTGACATCAGCAAAAATCATCAAGGTGGAATTGACTTGGGGGTACCCGTCATCACTATCTTCCTTATCCTCAACCTTGTCCGACTCTTTTTCCTTGTCTTTGGACTGCTTGCCCTGGAACTGCTAGTTCAGGAGCCGACACTGTCGAGTGGTATGCTTTGGGTAAATGAGTTTACCCTCCTCGTCTTTCTTGGTGTGAATGTGACACGGCAGATCCAAAACATCATTTCCGTCTTGATCTTTTACTTTCTTGGGGTTCCAAGGCCCCTTGGGTTTTCCCTTGAATTTCCCCTGGGTTACGGCCAGGGCCTCCCCAGGAGCGGCTGGCTCGGCCTTCCGCTTCTGCTTCCGTCTGGAATTGCCTCCGGTTTCCTAGGCGACTGCTTTCTGCTTGCCACTCCGGAGTCGATCTTCATCTTCTCTGTTAGCGTATTTGGTGGCAATTTCCATCATCCGATTCAGAGACATTTCTCCGGTCCGACCGAACTTCAGGTTCAACTCTCTGTTCTTGACGCCTTCTTTAAAGGCACAAACTGCTTGCTGATCTGGTACATTCTCAACTGTGTGATGCAAAGTGATCTACCTCTGGATGTAATCCCTCAGAGTTTCACTCAGTTTTTGCACGCAAGACCGCAATTCTGTAAGGCCTGCCGGTCGCTTGCATGTTCCTTCAAAGGTCGTGACAAACACTCGAGAGAGATCCTCCCAAGTGTAGGTGCTGCTGGGTGCTAACTGATTCAGCCACGCTCTGGCTGAGCCCTCTAACAGGAGAGGCAAATGTTTCATAGCCACCTCATCATTGCCGCCGCCAATCTGGACAGCCACTCGGTAGTCTTCGAGCCAAGTGTTAGGCTTAGACTCGCCGGTGAACTTGCTGACTCCAGTCGCCAACCGGAAGTTGGGAGGAATCACTGCGGCCCTGATGGCTCGACTGAAACATTCTGGCCCTGAAACATGTACCCTGCTGCTGGTAGGAGCATCTCTGTCATGTCCTTCTCTATGAGCCCTGTTTCTGTCGACCAAACCTTGAACGAGGATGGATATCGCGTCAAAGCCTGGTTCCCTGGGGTCGACTGGGATCCTCCGCCCAACACTATGAGGGCGTCTGTCATCCTGCTGTCGAGGCGCATACGACCAACACCTCGGGGGAGGGGTTGGCACTCGACGTCGATCATCACGATCGAATCGATGATCATACTGCTCGTTTCTTCTGTACTGATCTGGTCGGTCTCCACGTCCCTCGCGCCTCGGGGGCGATCTTGGGCTGTGAGCAGACTGCACTGCATCCGCTGCAACGGATCGACTGTGGATCCTATTCCGCGACTGAGAGACAGCGAAATTCTGGTTTCCCGCTGCCCGGAGCAACGCTCTGATTTGCAACAAGCCTCTGCCGGATTCTGACTGGGAGGGCTGAATTGATTCTGCTATTCGGGCCGCGGCTGCCAAATTCTGAACGGGAGTTCGATATACCTGCGTAGGCGGGAAGAGCTGACGTCGACTGGACTCAGGAGCCCGCTGACACGCTTGCTCGTCGAGTGCTCGCTGGAGATTCTCCAGTCGAGTGCGCTCGGCCAAGTTAGCCAAGCGCGCGTCCTCCAAGGCTCGGGCCTCGGGGGTTTCTCCAACGATAGGAGTGTGGAGTGCATCCATGTTCCAGCGGCGAAGCTCCTCTCGCTGCAGCGACGTGAGAGGCTCAGGGAGATATTCTTCGTGAGGATGCGACGGGTCGCCCCCACCTGCCCCTCCGTCGGTACGTGTAAAACCGGGAGGGCTGCGTGTCCCATCAATTGCCAGGACCTCCGCCACAGGATCACTGCTGTCGCACTCGGATGCGGTCTCTGCGGAGCCAGTCGACAGGTCGAACAGGCCGCAGAGAGATTCGTCGGGCTCGATTGCCGCGACTTGTGGGTTGGCCGACTGGCGAGCCACCGCATGCCTCACCCACCTCTGAAGTCTCGATCGACCAGAGCGCTTGCGCCGGCGAGAGACGAGGCGGGGAGATGGCACGGGAGCCGACCGATACTGGGTCGACGGCTACCGCAGTAGGACGCCGCGAACACATGCACGAAAGTGCATCGATGTCGAGCGGAGCCTCTTGAAGCCAGGCAGAGTCGTCGGCGATGAACGTGAGCGCGCCAAGACGGATCTCGCGGCCCTCCACCAAAACTCCGCATGAAACCATGATCAAGGAGATCGGAAAAATTGCAACTCCTACAATTCAAGCGCTAAGATTCGCAGCCCCACGGTGGGCGCCAACTGTCGTGGTTCTAAGTCTGACAGTGATATAGGGGGGTAAGTATGGAGAGGCTAGATCTTAGCTATGCAGAAGCTGTAAGCACATGAAGATGTACGAGTTCAGGCCCTTCTCGGAGGAAATAAAAGCCCTACGTCTCGGTGCCCGGAGGCGGTCGACTGGATTATATGTGTGAGAATGACAGGGGTGCGAACCCTTGATACTGAGGAGGGGGGTGGCTTATATAGAGTTCGCCAGCCCTCTCCCGCCCTCAGTAATGCAGGGTTTAAGGTACATTAAGGTTGGGCGTTACTGGTAACGCCTCTAATAAAGTGCTATAATGACCATAAAGGCTACTTAATGACCGACCGTTTGCCTACGGAGTGACTTTAGATCTCCTGGCAGTCGAGTGGTTGGCTTCGTGGTCGAGCGATAGCTTCCTGGTCAAGTGTCTTGAACCCGTCGAGTGGGTATCTTCAAGTCGGTTGAAAGGTGACTTCTTCTATGGATGTCCTTGGTTAGGGCTCTTAGGACAGGTCCGTGCCCCTACCCTAGGTACATGGCTTCATCAGCTAGCCCTCCCCCTTTCCTTCTCTAGGGCCGGCGGACGGGGAGAGGGCGTGCCAGCCCCCTTTTGGGCTGGTGTGTGCCTCCCCTTGGCCCATTGGGCCCATAGACCTCCTGGGGCCTCTAGGAACCCCTTCCGGTCATCCGATGATTACCTGATACACTCTGAAACCTTTCCAATGTCCAAATAGCATTGTCCTATATATCAATCATGTCTGTGATCTCATCCGGGACTCCGAACAACATCCAGTCGCCAAATCACATAACTCATATAATACTATATCGTCAACGAACGTTAAGTATGCGGACCCTATGGGTTCGAGAACTATGTAGAGATGACCGAGACACCTCTCAGCTCGATAACCAATAGCAGAACCTGGATGCCCATATTGATTCCTACATATTCGACGAAGAACTTTATCGGTCGAACCTTATGACAACATACATAATTCCTTTTGTCTGTCAGTATGTTACTTGCCCGATATTCCATCATCAGTATGTTCATACCTAGTTCAATCTCGTTACCGGCAAGTCTCTTTACTCATTTCGTAATGCATCATCTCGTAACTAACTCCTTAGTCACTTTGCTTGCAAGCTTCTTGTGATGTGTATTACCGAGAGGGCCTAGAGATACCTCTCCGATACACAGAGTGACAAATCGTAATCTCGATCCATGCCAACTCAACAGACACCTTCGGAGATACCTGTAGACCATCTTTATGATCATCCAGTTACTTGTGACATTTGATAGCACACAAGGTATTCCTCCGTTATTCGAGACTTGCATGATATCATAGTCAAAGGAATATGTATTTGACATTAAGAAAGCAATAGCAATAAACTAAATGATCATATGCTAAGTTGACAGACGGGTCTTGTCCATCACATCATTCTCCTAATGATGTGATCCCATTATCAAGTGACAATACATGCCCATGGTTAGGAAACCTTAACCATCTTTGATCAACGAGCTAGTCTAGTAGAGGCTTACTAGGGACATGGTATTTGTTTATGTATCCACACATGTATTTAAGTTTTTATCAATACAATTCTAGCATGAGTAATAAACCTTTACCATGAATAAGGAAATATAAGAATAATAACTTTATTATTGCCTCTAGGGCATATTTCCATCACTAGTTTCCACCCATATATGGAAGCCACTGCGTCATACGCACGGACGGTGAGGTCGGGCATCAAACGTGCCAAGCAATAGCCAATCACCATCACAGGTGATCTCAGCGGCGTAGCGACCCGACTCCCGGAGTCAAACACCACAAAACCCGGTCGCGGGAGGGCGGCGGGGCGCCATCCTCCTCCAAAGTTGAAAAGTTGAAAACTAAAATTTGCAAAGTTAAAAACTAAATGAAGAATACATAACATCTCTTCTTCTGAGTTGGCTTTGAGTCCGCCCATGCTCCCTTCAACAACTCTCTCACCTCTCAAGTGGTGGCATATATATATGGTGGGGCACTTCTTGCCTGTTTATTTCGACTTTCGGTAAGGGTTGTTACTCCCATCCCTTCTTACGTTACCAAGGTCTCACAAAAGAGATGAGAACCAACGACCACCTACGACAACAACCGGTATCTTTCCACTCATAACTTTTCTCATCTCTCAATGTTATTTCGACCATCGATGATGGTCGGTCCATTCGTTCTCCCCCTGCTATACCAAGGTCTCAGAGGAGGAGGACGAGAAGGACAGACCACCTACGAATATCCGGTATCCTTGCTCCAAGAGCATCTCATCTCTCACTCTCATATCTTTCGGAAGGAAGCATCATCGGAATGAAAGTCAACACACTACATACCTAATAGCGATGCATACCCAAAACAAGTACAAGCTAGACGCAATTACTAAGCACAACCATTTAAACTGCATAAACTAGAAAGTTACATAAGGCAATATCCATGAGCATAAGAGAGCAAGCAAATCACAATGCATCGATAGACCTTATCCTGCTACCCGATTCAGACCATGTGTAATCAACTTACTAAAAACAGCAACAACACAAATCAACAAAGAAACAACAGCAGGAGAAGCAACAAGCAGGGTCATTAATCTGGAGAAGCTTATTGAGCCGGAAGCAGTGGCCGCGTGTATGCTTCAAGTGGTTACAGTTGGCTATGCTGAAGATGTTAATGTGATCTTCATTAATGTGGATCCTAGTATCTACATGATCCATCAAAGTCCATGCAGATTAAGAATGTGTCAGTTCATGATATCTTTTCGATAAAGGGTGTACTTTATTGGTTCAAAATGGAGCATCAAGAGGATACAAACATAATGAACACAGCCGGCCTCTGCATAGCTAGGATGCACACAGCCAACACCAACACACACACACATAAAACACACCTGCAAATAGGAAAGTCATATTAGACCAAAACTATACGTAGGTGAGGAAAAAACCCAAAACGACCAGATCTACGATCGGCAAACTACAACAATGATCATATTCGCACCGGTCATCTCATGACACTACATGAATGACAAGGTTCTTCAATAGCAACGCCTTCTGGAAGGGAGCGGCGCTCAAGTGCCACCGTCACCGGATCCAACCACCAAAGGCCAGAATTTAGGTTTTCACCCTGAAGAACAAGTCCAAACATATCCAAGCAATGCCTTCAACAAGGTAATGACATAAAACATCGTCATTGCATAGTGTAATCAACTCGAGTCATACCTAGGCTTTCACCCCGGAGCTCGAGACTGGGTGCTCGAGGAGCACCACCACCGACGTCAAGCATGTGTTGTCGCCATCATTTTTCCGCAATTCCAGCAACTACATGCGATGTGTGATCGCTGTTGCACAACCATCCCTCTGCGTCAAGCCATCGTCCATAGTTTGCATTTTGCCACCATAGTTAACCACCGAATCTAAAGGGAGAAACCCATACGAAGATCTTTCGGTTGCCACTCGCCACCACAATCCATAAGGAGGCAGCTGCGGCATGCCCGGAGTGGTCACCAATGGAACCAACACCGATGGTGGAGCACACCACCGTAGGGCTACCACATCGCCGAGGAGAGCCCTGCTCACGCCCATCGGCACGTCGTCTGACATGGCCGGAACTGAAGCGAAAGGCATATCACCGTCCTCAACGTGTGACCAAAGGGAACGCAGCCGCCGCTAGATCAAGAGCGCACAGCCGCCGGATCGACGCTGCATCTCCCGAACAAAGCAAATTTGGCTCGCTTTGAGCACGCCCACCGTCGTGCGTCACAACGGGAAGCTATCTGCGGTTGGCATCCAACGGAGCAACCACAAGGATACGTGGAGAACCTACAGCCGAGCTGCCTCAACCCAAACCAACATTGGCCATTGGCGTTGAGCAGCTATCGGGCATCTCCAACCTCCAGATCTAGAGGCAGACCAAGCATCTTCATTGACGTTGATCCAAGGCCACGTAGTGAGGATCAAGGAGCAGCACCCCACCGGAGCACCAAGCCATACCCAAGCCACGACCCTGGACCGCCGACGCTGCCGGCCACCTGTTCCGCTACTGCCCGTGCGCAGACTAACGGGAGCGACACCACCACACGACCACCACGCCCTCCGCCTTTGACGGCAGGGCACCGCCGCCGCTACCGCGGAGCCGGCGGCGGCGGCGGCAGGGAGAGATCGGGGATGGGGATGGTTGGCTAGGGTCAGTTCATGATATCTACTAGTTCATTTTTCCTTACACAAGTTTGTACACACCAGGTATACTGACATTGTTTTCAATGTTGTTTGGTTCACTTTAATATCCCAAACTGTATCTAACATATAGATATTTTCAAATATATGACCCACTGTTCACTATAGATGACAGGATTTCATGAAACTTCTTCTGAAATAACTGATTATTAAATGATGAACCATTCATACTCCACGAAAATATTGATTTATATGTTGTCCTAGCTGCTGCAGATGTCATGTTCTGATCATTAAGAAAAAACTAAGCACTAATACAGTAGTAGTCGCAGCAGGCAGCTACTAATTAACATCTAAAATTGCTACCTAATTAACAGCTAATTAGCAGTAAACTAGCTACCTACTTCTTCCGTCCCATAAATATAAGTGCGTTTTTTGTACTACACTAATATAAAAAAATGTTTTTATATTATGGGACGGAGGGAGTAATTAACAACAGCTACCTCTAGTGGCGGTAGCAGTAGCAATCAACAGCAGCATACAACAACAGAAAGCACCACCAGCAGCAGCAACAGCAAACGGAAGCAGAGTAGGCGGAACTCACCAGCCGATGCAGAGCCGAACAGTGCAGCACTAGAGGAGCCCACACACCCGGCGGCAACAACATCTACATCAACGGTAGCAACAGCAGCTCAAGCATAAAAAAAATTCAGAACAACAAAATGTTGCCATGTATAAAAAATTCAGATTTGTTAGCTTTGGAAGCCGACGGCGATAGAGGTGGAGCATGGTTTGGAGAGAAACACTGCGAGGAGGACAGGCGCGATGACGCGGCGGGGAGGCAAGCACCACCGAAACCCTAGGCGCCGGCGACCAGGGGAGGAGGAGATGAACGACGCGGTGGTGCGGAGGAGCAGAAAGGCGCAGCGGTGGAGAGGAGAGGAACGCAACGCGTGAGGTGAGCAGAAATTCAATGCTGGAGATGCTAAAGACATACCCTGAGTGTAGTTATGTAAAGTGGTGGGTCTCTTGTATGCATCAAGTGGCACATGTTTTCCTGAATGGTCATGTCTCTTTATGTGGTTTGAACAACTATGTCAGCATTTTGCCACAAGGCTTACGTGGATCATATCTTTCCTATCAGACTGATTTCATCAGGAAAATTCGGGGGATCTGGAGGAGATTCAGGGTCTTGGATAGCAGCGAATACTTCCGACAAATTGGAATTCTATAGGATGCGGAGGGGTAGACATGTCGCCTTCTTGATCTTTATTTGTCTTTCCATATTCATGATGTTGAATTACCGAGGACTGAGTCATGGGTGGCAGTGCCAGTGCTTTCTCTGTCTCATTGTACTTGTGATTTCCTGGAATTTTGTGAAATATTGAAGGATATCTTGGAGTGACGAAGTTCCCAATCTTCATGGTAGATGACAGGACACCGGCTGTTGAAGCTGCTCATTGCCTCGTATAGAACGATAGCATCTCATCTTTTTTCCTATGTTTTGCTCATGTTGATTATGATGACATTGTTTTGAATATTCTATCTGTGTGGATGAAAAAAGGAGATGATTTTGTATGCCCTTCTTGGAGAGGACCGAGCCTTCTTGCAATTCAAGCTTTGCTCCATGGTGTGTGATTATATTTAGGACGACAAAGTTGAAGTTTGGGTTGTTATAAAATTTCAGGTTACACCAATTGTTATTAAAACATACTCCTAATAAGTTATTGTGACAACTATTATGAACAAAAAATTGATCTAGTTAATTAAATTATTGAAGAAATTCTCAAACTTCCATGCGTTGCACGTGCACTCTTACTAGATATGTGCAACATTTACTTAATTATACGCCGGAAACACCCGTTACATCAACCACGCAAGATAGCAAGCACAGAACGATATCATGACGTGCACAGGTATACACTAGAGGCGAGACCGCGAGATGGCCACCACAAGCTCGTCAGTCGGCATGATGGCCGGCACGGAGTCGCCCATGACACAGGCACACACCACACTGGAAGAAGAAAGACCACGGCTGCCGCCATGCATGCATCTCAACGTGGCCAAAGTAGACGACAAACACCAGACGCCGAGGATTAAGTGCGTCGCGTGAGACGTGCCGAAAGGGGCTTCTTCATCGCCTTGATGAAGGTGTTGAGCTCCGTCATGTCGACGCCGGCGAAGCCCTCCGTCCCCGGAGGCGCCCACTCGAACTCATGCACAAGGGCAGCCAAGAAGCACTTGATGTTCATCATGGCCAGACCCACGCCCGGGCAGAACCTATGCCCGGCGCCGAATGGCATCATCCTTATCTCCTTGGTCCCCGGCAAAGGGCCGACGTCCTCTGCCTCACCGCCGGGAAGGAACCGCTCCGGCCGGAACTCGTCCGGATCGATCCACGTCTTGCCGTCCCTTCCCATGTCTCCAACAGTGAACTGTGCAATGAAGTCGCCGCTGGTTTTTCCTCCGACTCCGAGCACCTCCGCTGCGTCGGCATGGACGTGGCGCTGGACGAAGGGCACCTGTGGATGCAAGCGGAGGGTCTCGAGCACGACCGCGTTCAGATACGGCATGCCACGGATGAGGCTCCTGCTGGAGCTGGCGGCCACGGCCCCGCCGGCGCCGTCGACCTCGTCCCGAAGCTTTTTCTGGGTCTCCTGGTCGTTTACCAGGTGGGCGAGGGTCCATTCGAGGCTTGCCATCACCGTCCCCGTGCCAGCGCCCAGAAACTCCGACAGCAGGTTCACGAACTCGTCGTCCCTAACAGCGCGCCGCCCTGCACCGTCACCCTTGCCTCCGTCGGGGACGCGTAGGTCGATGAGCGAGTCGACGTATGGACGACGGCCGCCACCGTCGCATGTCGGTCGGGACTCCCGCCGTGCGTCGACAAGAGGGAGGTACAACTCGCCCAACCGGTCGTGTATGGCCAAGAGCCGGCGCAGCCGTCTCCACTCCGCGAGCTTGGCCAACATGGTGCCAGGCGAGGCCCGAGCCTCTCCGACGGCAACCTGCTGGAACTCCCGTATCAGGCAGCCAATGACGCGCACATGCCCCTCGTCCACATCGTCGCCGAAGCACAGGCGCGCGAGTAGCGAGAAGATGGAAGGGTAGAGGTGGTCGCGGACGACGGCGACCACCGGCAGTTCCTTCCCCAAATTGGCGACGAGGCCATGGATAGCCTCACGCTGCAGCGGCGTGACGTGCCCGAGGCGCGACGGGTGGAGGGTCTCGGAGGTGATGTTGCACCGGAAAGCACGCCAGAGAGGGCCGTACGGCGCGGAGGCTAGGCCGTCGCCGTACTGGCCGTGTTTCTTCTCCAGAAAGACCAGAAAGGGCGCCACCGGGCGGTCCGAGAAGTCGTCGGCGTTCTCGACGAGCGCACGGTGGGCTACCGCGGGATCGGCGATCTTCTGGATCACCACAGCAGCTGGAGCACGGGCACGACTGGTACTAGTAGTGTAGATGTAGCTACGCCGCCTGATCAGTACGATCAAGCCCAAGAGAAAAAGGACAAGGAGCACAAGGAGCTCCATTGTTGGATACTCCTGCGTGTTGGTTTACGTGTGTGTCGTGTGGGTGTGGGTGTGTGACTGTGTATACGTCTTTATATATAGCCGATTGATAGACATATTCAGTATGTCCAAATTAATAACTTGATCGATCCTCCATAATGCCAGCTAGCTAAAAATGATTGAGAGTGGCATAACACAGGCGGCACGGATGTACACTCCCACTTGCATCAGTCTTTTGGTTTGGTTCTTTCCTTCTGTTGTAAGCTAAAGCTTCGGGCAGTTCTGTGCAACGTGCTTGCTGTATTATTTGGACTTTATCAAGTGGGAGCAGATGTGCTACATATTTTGTAGGGTACGGGTGATGCATCCGGATATAATTATATATATATATATATATATATATATATATATATATATATATCTAGATTTTTTTTGATAAAGCGCGTTTTGTATTGGCTCATATCATAATGTGTACTCATCCGGCCTATGCATAACGAGTATGCACACAGCCAACACTAACGCACAAACACAAAATATCACATCAGCAAAGAGCAAAGTCATACATGGCAGAAGATATACTTGCGGATTGAAAAAAGAAAAAACTCCAGAAACAATGAAAAACAGTGATAGCAGTGACCATCAGTACCAACCATATCATGACAACACAAGGACTGCCAGAAAAGGTTCTCCAAAAGCAATGCATCCAGGAATGGAACCGCATGCCAGCTCTGCCATTGTTGGAACCCACTATCGAAGGTCAGATCATGGGCTTTCACCCTGAAGATCTAATCCAAGCAAACTTCAAGCAATGCATTCGCCCAGGTAATGACACATAGAACACCGCCATTGCCAGGTATAACAACTTTGCATTTCTGGATTTCAAATTGATCATTTTGAAAGAAAAGTATATCAAAGTACGGAACGAACAATTTGAAATCTCATGCTCCGTACCTATCAAATTTAACTTCTTAGCCTTATTTATTACTATTTGTACATATCAAATTCATAATCTGAAATTTTAAAAGAGTATTCCACAATCGACTTCTAATCTTCCATACATTAAAAATCTAAAATTTTAAAACTTAGATTGTTACAATTTATATTCATCAAAATCATAACTTAAATTAACAAACCTTTGGTACTTTAAACTTTTGAGAATTTGAAAATATGTGTTTATCGTACAAAATTTAGGCTTAATAATGAAAAGTCAAATTATATACAATGTTTACTTCTAATTTGGGAGTTATATACTAGGACTAGAAATTCATTAAGCACATCTGTATGTCCATGAGCTCCAAATGCACACACTCAAGTGACGTTGGATTTCCCAAGAGAGCAAGGGCGAGGAGAGGAAGGGCCTCAATTATTCGTTACTCTTATCTATTGGTTTAGATATGCCCAATTTTTCGCCGGGGCCCAGGGGTGTCACGGGGGGGGGGGGGGGGGGGGGGGGGGGGGCTTTGGTTCCAGCGAGAGTCCTTTGCACCGCTCCCCAAGCGACGCCAGGGACGAACCCTACCGCCGCCGCCAGCACCCTTCCCGTTGGCTCTCTCCTCCACCGCTGCCGCCAGCCTGAGCCACGGTGGCGGCAGGCCCGCTACCGAAGGGTGGCGGGGAGTTCTTCTGTTGGAGGAGGCTGCCTCGTGTGGGGCGATGGAGGCCATGGGCGGGGGTTTTGGGGATGCGGCCCTGCGGCCGGTTGGTGGACTATGGCAACAGGTGGCTGCTGGTGTTTGGTCCGCCTGTGGGCGAAGCCGGCGGAGCCCGTTGCTTTTGCTTCCCCAACTCGTGACCATATAGTAGTATTACATTGGAATCCCCTCCAAGATTGCATGGTCATATCGTTGCTGAACCTCGGCGGTTCCCGACGCGATTGCGTTGACTCTGCCGGGCCTAGTGGTGCGGTCACAAGGAGCCAGTCTACTCTTGCTACCAAGGACACAACCTGCTGTCTCCTGATCCGGGACTACTGCCGCCTCTGATGCGGATGCATCGCCGACACCGTAGAAGGTCGCGTGCTTGGGTGTTTGGTGATTGTCAACCGCAGGTTGTCGCCACTTTGGAAAAATCGACGTCCGCACCTCCATGGCCCCGGTTCCAAGGTGTGGACACGGGGATTCAAGGCGGTCATGCTTGAATATCGTTAGGCTTTGAAGTTATTATCTCGCATGCTCGTTTCGAGTCGAGATCACCTACTATCGGTGGCTGTCCCAGAGAATACTCGCAGTGGATTGGGAGAAGATGATGATCCACTGCTCATTGTGTGCATACGGTTTGCGGAACCGTGCACATGATGACTGTGAGCCAGACAATCAGCAAATTGCAGCAGCTTGGCAGTTATAGACGACGACTTGACGCAGGGTGATGGTTGTGCAGCAGTGACAGTCGCATTACATGTAGCTATTGAGATCGTGGAAAAGTGGTGATGACAACACTTGAGTGACTTCGATGGTGGTGCTACTCGAGCAACCAGTCTTGAGCTGCGGGGTGAAAGCCTAGGTTTGACCTGAGTTCATTATCTCTGGCAATGGCGATGTTTTTTTAACGTCGTTACCTTGTTGAAGGCATTGCTCGGATATGCTTTGGATTGATTCTTCAGGGTGTAAACTTGAACTCTGGCCTCTGTGTTTGGATCCGGTGACAGTGTCGCTTGAGTGTCGCTCCCTTCGTGAAGGCATTGTTGTTGAAGAACATCGTCGTCAGTGTGGTGTCATGAGATTGTTGGTGCGGACATGGTCATCGTTGTAGTTCGCCAATCGCGGATCTGATCGCTTTGTGTTTTTTTTCCTCTTCTAAGCATAGCTTTTGTTTTATATGAATTAGCTATCTGCTAGCACATTTTTTGTGTGTGTGTGCTTGTGTTGGTTGTGTGCATCCTAACTATGGAGATGTTGGGTGTGTGCTCAGTGTGTTCCGCATCCTCTAGATGCTCCACTTTTAAGCCAATAAAATTCACGCTTTAACCAAAAAGTTATTGGTTTAGATGTGGGACTTAGCCTGTCAGTGATCCGACTGCACCCTGCACCGTGTAGTGACCCAACTGCACGCTGTATCACGGAGAGCAGTCCTTGATGTGTGAGCTCATCTTTATATAGCTACTCATCTTCTATAGCACATTACTACCTCGTGGGTCACTCTGACATGTCTGACTGCCCGTTGTTATATTTTTCCCCAAAAGGTGGGCCATATCTTCTGGTAAGACTATATAGGTAGATTTATAGATGGGCGATCACACTAGCGGCACAATAGGTCATATCATCTTTGTTATTGCTACTTAGTGGCATCTGACGAACACACCGTATGTTCAAATTAGTTAGTATCTCATTAATGCATAGTTTTGTCCTTAGTATGTGATGTGTGTGTCCGCGTCTATCTTATTCTAGGTGTTTGTCAACAAAAAACCTACTAGAAAGACCACTTACACCAAATGCTCGAGGTCATTAATGTATCACGTCTATGTTACTCACACCTACATCGATCTCTGATTTGGTTCCTTCTTTTCTAACCTGTAGGGTCCGTTTTGTGTAGTGTGATGTACTATTTAGCACTTTCTCCAGTGGGAGGAGATGCGCTATTTTTTTAGTGAAGCGTGTGATGCACGGATATATAAATAAGTATATCGAAGTGGAAGATCATGCTAAAAATGGTTAGGAGTGATCTGACATCTGCAGCAATACTCACAAGGACCTAACAGTTGACGTTCACCACAGTTACATCCACATTTGGTTTTATCATTTTCTTCTTTTCTAGGCTACTGTACAAGATAGATAGGATCTGTTTTTCTGCATATTACTTGCACTTTTATCTAGTGGGAGGAGGTGTGCTGTATTTTATGTGGGAACGTGTCACACATGGTTATATAATTACATATCTATCTATAAGTGCATAGATATTTAACGGAAATACTAACGCCCACACGTGTGGGCATTTGCATCTCGCCCACACGTGTGGATCCGTGTCCGTTTGTGGGTACACGAATCTTGGCATGTTTGTGGTGCCATGTAGGACTGAGCTGGTGTGTGGGCATTCACCCTGTCGCCCACACGTCCGTTTCACCGCACGGAGGGGCCGGTGTGTGGGCGTTTAGCAGTTCGCCCACACGTCAGTTTTCACTCATGTATAGGGGCTGGTGTGTGGGCGTTTATCAGTTCACCCACACGCCCGTCTCCTCTCCCACACCCAAAGCTGTCACTTGCCATGTGTTTTGCAGGGTACATGGCAACTGCCCTAGTTTGCTTGTAAGCAGATGGCAACTCTCTCTTTTATCCGAACATGTCAGTTGCCATGTGTTTTTGCAGGGTACATGGCAACTGCCCTAGTGTGCTTGTAAGCAAATGGCAACTCTCTCTTTACCCGAACATGTTATTTTGCCATGTCTTTTTGTAGCGCTACACGGCAACTGCCTAGTGTTAGTAGGTGGCAACTCCTAAAGTTTTCAAATCATGGCAGCTGTAGTAAACCAGACCATACATGGCGACTGCATAGTGTTAGTAGGTAGCAACTTCTAAAGTTTTCAAATCATGGCAACTATAGTAACCAGACCATACAAGACAACAGCTGCAGTTGTCCAAAAAATTAAATCTGACACTTGACTTGAGATGGCAACTGCAGTTGAGCAACCATGGCAAATGTAGTTGTCAGACATGGAAATTGTAGTACAACAACATGGCAACTGTAGTACAGCAACATGGCAACAACAATTAAACGGACATTGACGAGGGTCCGGACCATGTCAACTCCGAGGACGCGTGGTGACTATCACGTGGGGCGTGCGGGACCGTGAGGTAGATGGCTGAGAGAGGTCGTGTGGGCGTTATCCATTTTGCCTACACATAGGCGTGTGAGAGGGACCACGATAAAAAAAAGAAGCGTGTAGGCTCTAATTGTTTTGGCCACACGTAACCGTGTGGACAGGTCCTTGTAGGCACCACACAAAATGAGTGGCCAAATCCCTTAACGCTCACACGTGTGGGCGTTATCAGCGTCCATATTTAAAAACATGACAGGAACTAGTAGGGGTGCTGCTTTTGCATTATTGAAGGGGGATCGTTGTACAATCTGCCATGACACGGCATACATATAGGTGTAGGTGAAAATGAACCAAAATGAGAGAAAACAAAAGGGGCAAGCTTTCCTTCCTCCAAAACTATCAGATCTCCAGGTCTCTCTCGCCTCAGCTAAGAGGCTAATATCATCTCTGAGTAGCTTGCAAAGTGCAACATGGTCCCTAACATTGCCCTTGAAAACCCTGCAGTTTCTTTCTTTCCACAAGTGCCTAACAACAATGAGACCAGAGTCAGGTATTCTTTTCTCTGGTCCGTTAGCACCATGAGTGTCATTTCTTCCTCCAGGCAGCCAAGTAGGCAAGAGTGCTAATTATGTATGTCGCTATATCTGTATGTGGAACCGATCTATATGAAGCATTCAGATGTGATCCACTTACAACCCTCACCCCACCCCTTCTTGAATAAAAAGTAGTGATCCTGGTTGTTCCTGTAAAAAATTTGGCGATTCCATATGTGACACTTCTCGCTAAATGGAAGCTGCAGTTTTCACATGTGACTTTGACAAAAGTTCATTATGCCATAGGGGATAAAATGCAAATCACGAAACTGATAAAATGGCCACACATGAAAAACAAAAGGTTCACTTGAACCTATTTTGTAAGGGGCCGGGGGATTCAATCGTACCCCACCCATCATGTCCACTCCAAAAAAATTTATTATAAATATTTAAACATTCACTTTAGGGAATTGTAATAGTTAGAATTTAATTCAACACGTTGACCTTTTGAGTTGAGGAAGTGTTTGCCATGTATATGCTGTAACGATTTCAAATTTTGTTCAAGTACGAGAAACAAATATTTTAGAAATTATAGAAACCTTTTGCATGACGATTATGATTCGTGCAAGTAGAAATAGGAAATAGGAATGGAAAGATTGTGACTGGTAGCTATTATTGTCGACTGACAACTATTATTTTCTAAGTCGATTAAGCTGCCCCCACGTAGAGTGACGCCTCCTCCTCTGCTGGGGGAGTCCTTGATTCAGCCACACGGAATGCATCTTCGGCAGGGCGGAGGAACTCGCCGGCGTCGGTCGAATCGCCGAGATCTGAAACTCAGCCGACGACGCAGTCAAGGGCGATCTCTACGGACGTTCAAACTCCAATTGAGTCCTCGGGGATCGGGCCCATGCATGCAACGTTGGATCCAGGCCTGGAGTTTTCTTGGGCTTTTCTTCGAAAACGTATGTGGGCTCTCTGGAATAACCCTATGCAGCAGCGATCAATCAATTCCACGCCTTCGACTGCAGCGCCGTCGTCCTCGTCTACTGTCCCGCGGGCTTCCATCGTCGCCGCCAAGATCACATTAACCTCGCCGACGCCGCATACGGCTCCAGTACAATCTCCCGGCGCCGGGGTTGCCCATTCCTACGCATCAGTCGCGGCGGCGCATCAGCGCCCCATGGTGGGCGTGCCTCCTTCGGTGCGTGGTGCCTCCGTCTCGGGAGGGACGAACCCTCATCCTCATCCAGTCGTGGGGGTGTCCTGCACTCCCTCACGGCCTCCAGCTCAGACGTCGGGCTTCTCCGGTCCGCCTATTCTTCAGCGAGGACCGGCGCCGGTCTACGACTACGGTGGGAACCAACCCCCTAGCTATGGCCAGGCTGGGCACTACGCCCTACGGTCCGGCCGTCGCCGGTGCGCCAGGCTCTATGTATGGGACTTCGCCGGCCGGGATGTCCGTTCCTTCGCAGTTCCATCCCGAAGGGATTGTGGCACAACCAGTACAGAAACATAAGAAGAAGAAGAAGCCGCATTAACAACAGTTTGCTGGGGGAGCTTTGCAACATGGTTATCACCCACCGGCTCAGCACATGCAGGTTCACCAACATATACCGCATTAACCTATACGACAACAACAACAACATGTGCAGTCTTATCAGCAGGGGCAATATCAGCAATTTGTGCAGCAGCAGAACACTCAATTGCCACAGTTGCCATAGGGGCTTACTACTGTCGATGTCCCTTCTCTGGGAGTTGCCGTGTCTGATGTGCAGGTGAATCCTACAGTGCCTATGAAGAACGCTAAGAAAGGGGTTCGATGCTCGAAGTGTGCGGTGGATACACATGCCACGAAGGATTGCATAGTGCAGCATCACTGTTATATTTGTGACAAAATCGCTCATCCAGCGTTGCAATGCCCGGTTCTGAAACTCCCCAAGCCCAATGCTTTTCTCTCGGGAGTTGGTGCTGAGGAGACTTACTTTGCCTAGCTGCCAGATAGAGTGTTGAAGGATCATTTGGCGCCGACACAGACACCGATCGCCCATGTTCATGTGAGTGGGTTGATGGTACCGGCGAGCATTGTAGAGAGTCAGTTTGTTAGGAGATGTCCGGTACATGATCAGTAGAAGTTGGAGCCTATTCAACACGGGTCCGATGCTTACCTCGTTAGCTTTCCTTCTTTCGAGGATTTGGACAGGGTTGACGGAATTCAGATGAACGTGCCGTCGGTTAATGCCCAGATGACTGTCACCGCATCGAGGTCGTAGGAGGTTCCACATAAGGTCGAGCTTCAACAGATTTGGCTCCATGTCGAGGGTGTTCCTCATACAGTGCGTCATTTTTGGGGTCTATGGGCCGTTCGTACTTTGATGGGCAAGACCTTAGATGTGGATCTCATTAGCCTGCGACGCCGTGGTGTAGTCCGGATTCTCGTGGCTATGAACAACTCTCAGATTTTGTCTAAGGACAAGGATGATGCGGGGCCTTTTGTTGCAACAGATGTGTTGGTTAAGCTCAAGGGCTACGCATTCACGTTCAGGAAGGAACCGGCTGGATACATTCCTGATCCTAACTTTGTCCCGTTTCTCTGGAGACGCAAGGGTGATGATGCTGACGATGAGAGCGACGCCAAGGAGAAGGACGATGTGATGGACACCTCAGAGCACACCGGGAAACCCTTCCAATCATCCGTTTTCTAGTTCTGCTCCGGCGAATAGAATCCATGAGACTCAAGTTCAACAACGTGTATTGTCGAGTGTGGGCTCTGGAGATGTGACATGATGTGTTTCAGTGCTCTTAGGGCAGGAGTCTGCCTCGCCTTCTACGCCACGGGCTGTCGTTGTGTCGTAGCCGTCGTCGCCTTCTTGGACTGCAACGTCGTCACCCGCTGCCCTCCAGTCGGTGCAGGTCACCGGCGGCTCAGCGGGACGCCCGGACTCTTCATCTGCTGAGATGGTGCCCCAGCCGCCGCCCTCGACGCAGACGGCGCCGTGGCAGACGGTTGTCTCCAAGCCAGTGCAGGAAGCCGGAGTTTCAGCGGGGCGCCCTATAGTGCCTTCAACTAGCTGGCATCCAGCGGCTCGGGTAGGGCCAACCCAGCATGCACCTCAGTTTGGAGCCGTGCATGCATGTTTCGAGTGTGCTTGCACACAAAGGGCTGGCCTCGGGTATGCAGCCATGCAACACTACACGTTCAACTGTTATTCGATCTTCATCGGAGCCGGACGCGTCCGCGGCTGCTCAACAATTTCTGATGAAGCCAAACGTGTGCGTCTCACCCATGCACGCACCACCCGTAGTCCCGCCTCCAGACAGGCCATCTTCGGCGGCAGCGTTGAGTTTACCGGTGGTCTTGATTGCCGGAGAGGGGGTTCCCACACGTCTTTCTTCATCGGAGGTAACAGCCACACGTCGCAGTGCCCGTCATGCGGTGGCCGGTGATGGAATGGCGGACACCGACGAAGACTCTTTGGCCAAGGCTATGCGATGTAAAGATGTGCAGAACCTCGACCACCAAGGTACTTCGTCATCACCCAAATCATTTTTGTCTTTTTCTACTGTATCCATCATTGCTAAGTTGAATAATGTGGGTGTTAGTCTAGGAAATAATGAGAATGATATTTTTGTTTCCACGAACACATTGAGACATTTGGAATATGACAATTTAAAGGTCACTCCACGAGTTTCTAGCAAATCTTTTACCTCTCATCTAGATGAGGAGGAGCTGCATGCCACATCTAGATGTCCGGTTTCAGACGTGGGCTTGGAGGAACCCGGGCTTAGTTCATTGATTGAGCTTACAGCTTCCGGTCGTAAATCCAAGTCCGACCGTTCGAAAAAAGGCCGTAAACCCTCTAAGAGGGTGAAATTTTCTAAATCTCCTATTGTTTCCTCCTGAATGGCATGTTCTTTAATAGCAGAGGTCTTGGCGACTTGGCTAAACATCTATTCATTGCGGAGTGTAATAGGGAGTACAATTTTGACTTTCTGGCTTTATCTGAAACGGGGAGACGTGATTTCTCAGCAAGTCTGCTTAACCACCTGTCTGGCGGGATAGACTATAATTGGATTTCACGGCCACCTCGAGGTCGTTCTGGGGGCATTTTACTTGGCATTAACATAGTGACTATGGATGTTCTGGCTAGTTCGTATGGAGAGTTTCATATTAAACTCCATGTCCGAAAAAATGCTAACAACTTCACATGGACCCTCGTCGCCATGTATGGGGCAGCCCAGGATGAGCTCAAGGCCGTTTTTATCTGTGAACTGGTTAATCTGGCGAAAGATAATCCCTACCCCATTCTTATTGGTGGGGATTTTAACTTGCTACGATTTCCAAATGAGAAAAGCCGAGGTAGGTTTGATAATCATTGGCCTTTCCTTTTCAACGCTCTCATTGACAGTCTAGATTTGCGAGAGGTTTCCACGATTGGAAGACAGTTCACTTGGGCGAATAGTCTTCCGGAGCCGACATATGAGAAACTAGACTGTGTTTTAATGGATACCGACTAGGAATGCAAATTCCCAATGGTTTCTGTTCACGCTCTTCCTAGTTTAGAGGCTATTTCAAACCATGCACCCATTCTCTTAACCACTGGATTACCTCGACCACAGCACTGACGCGGGTTCAAGTTTGAACTGGGTTGGTTGCATCGGGATGGATTCCATGAAATGGTCAAGGAGGTGTGGAATAAACCGGTTGACGGGCTTACCCCGATACACATATGGAATAAAAAATGCGTGCATTACGTAAGTTCCTTTGTGGATGGGCTGGGCGCACAGCGGGTATCCTCAAAAAAGAGAAGATCCGTCTTTCATCTATTATTGATGATTTAGAAGCTCTGGCAGAGATTAGACCTCTCTCTGACATAGAAATAGAGATCAAGAGTCAATCAAATGCACAGTTAGCTCGCATGTTGCGCGAGGAGGAACTCAAGTGGTACCAACATTCAAACTCTCAGTTTATCCTGAAAGGTGATTTGAATACGAGATTTTTCCATGGTGTCGCTAATGGTAGACATCGGAAGAAACTTATTCATTCCCTACAACAGGAGGAGGGCACGATTGAAGGGCATGAGCAACTTAAGTCTTATATCACTAGTTATTATAAAAATCTATTCGGAACCCCTGACGATGGAAACTTCTCGATGGATGAGTCTCAAATAGACGACATCCCCCAGGTTTCTGATCCGGGAAATAGCCTTCTAACATCTCCATTTTTTGAGGAGGAAGTTAGAAAGGCAGTATTCCTAATAGAGCATAACAAAGCACCGGGTCCTGATGGTTTTCCCGCTGAGTTCTACCAGAATTTTTGGGAGGTCATCAAACAAGATTTCCTACTCTTGTTTGGATGCCTTCACGCTGGCCAACTAGAGTTGTTCCGTTTAAACTTCGGTGAAACTATTTTATTACCTAAGGTTAATGAGGCTGAAACTAGAGTTGTCCAATTTGCCTCCTTAATGTTTGTTTTAAAATATTCACCAAGGTAGCGACAATTAGGCTAAATCCGGTTGCTAAACATGTGGTTCGTCCTTCTCAAACTGCTTTCATGCAAGGCAGAAACATCCTAGATGGGGTTGTTGTCCTTCATGAAACAGTTCACGAATTGCATCGGAAAAAACTGAATGGGGTGGTTCTTAAAATCGACTTTGAAAAAGCTTATGACAAAGTCAAGTGGTCTTTTCTTCAACAGACTCTCAGAATGAAAGGTTTTTCTGCTGAGTGGCGTGCTATGATCCATAGTTTCGTGTCTGGAGGTAGTGTTTCCATTAAAAGCTAATGATTATGTTGGCAAGTATTTCCAAACGAAGAAAGAATTGCGACAAGGTGACTCAATATCTCCCATGCTATCCAATATAGTGGCTGATATATTAGCGGTCATGATTGAGCGTGCCAAGGTTGATGGCCAAATTGATGGGGTAGAGAATCATGGAGTGGATGGTGGCCTATCTATCCTCCAATATGCCGATGATATGATTCTCTTTATGGATCATGACCTCGAAAAAGCAAGAAATCTGAAATTAATTTTATTAGCATTCGAGCAACTCTCAGGGATTAAGATCAATTTCCATAAAAGTGAATTGTTTTGTTTTGGCAAGGCTCAAGACAAGGCCCATCTGTATGCTGAGCTATTCGGATGCGGATTGGGCCAGTTTCCGATCAATTATTTGGGGATACCGATACATTATTGGAGACTCACAAATGTTGTATGGAAGCACGCCGAGGAGAGACTACAAAAAAGACTTAGTAGAAAAGGTAAATTGCTATTTCTAGGCAGAAGGTTGGTCCTTATAAATTCAGTACTAAGTAACATGATACTATATATGATTTCCTTCTTCCAATTTCCGAAAGGAGTATTACATAGATAGGATTACTTCTGATCGAGATTCTTTTGGCAAGGAGATAGTGAGAGAAAGAAATATCGGCTAGCTAAATGGAGTGTGGTTTGCCGTCCCAAGGACCAAGGCGGGTTAGGCATTCATGACCTTGAGGTTAAGAACATGGCCCTTGTGTAAGCCACAGTAACCCTCTACTAATGGTGCCACGTCACCTACATTTCTGTTAATAAACTCACGTTAGTTCGAAACGATTGAAATTCAAATTTTAATTAAACACAAATAATAAAAGTTTTCAAATATTAAAACTAAAATGTTCAGAGTGAGCCAAATAATGCATAGGTAATTATGGCGGAGGAACTACACTTTTATATAATGTTCAAATACTCTAAAATGATTTAAACAGTAGCAAAATCAATTATATAAATGCCTTTGGTATTTTATAAATTGCTAAACTATTTTAATTCAGGGTAAAAACTTTTCATGACAGTGGGTTATTCTGGAACATTACTTTAAGGGCTATTGTCATATTTTACTAAACTAAAGTTAATGTGTAACTAAAAGAAAATAGAAACAAAAAGAAATTAAATAAAAAGAAAACAAAGATAAATAAAAGACAACCCCCCCTCCCCGACTGGGCCCTGGCCTACTAGGCCTCCTCCCCTCCCCGTGACCTAGCGCCGACACCCTCCCCCCACTCACTCTCTTCCTCCCCCCCCCCCCCCCCCCCCCCCGGTCTAGATGGGCACGATCCCACCGCGTCGTTTCCCCGCCCGCGACTCGACACCGTCATCCGTCGCCCCTGACGCCGCTTGAGGCCGCCGCGACCACACCTCCCTCGCCGGCCTGCCTCCCCGACGTCGCCCGTCGTCTCTCTTCTCCTCCCCGCCGGTTTGCGTCCTCCGACGCCGTCGTCCCAATCGACCACCCCGACCCCCCGCTGCCCTTTTCCCTACCGGCTCAACCTGAGCCCTCGCTTCGCCCTCTTTCTCTCTCGATGCCCGCTGCCCTTAGGACCTCACGGTCGTCCAATTTGGATGCCGGAGGCGTCGATCCGCAGCGTCACCGCCGCGTGCTGTCGCCACCGGTGCGCTCCCGCACGGGCACGTTCGCCCACGCCTGCTACTACCCAGGGCCGCGCCTGGCTCGCTCCCTCGACCTAGCGCGCGCTGCGCCTCGTCTGCCAGCGCCAGCTCCCAACTGCGCCGCGCGCGTCCGCCACAGCCCGCCTCCAACTGCACGCCCGCGACCACCCCTGCCCGCTCTGCGCCACCGCGACCACCTCTGCCCGCTCGCGCCGTGGCCGTCGCCCCGTGGCTGCGTCCGGCGCCCGCGCCCCTAGATTCCCGCAGTCGCCGTGGCCCGACCTCGCCCCCAACCGACCCGCCTCCATCGCTGAGCCGCCGCGGCCGCCCCTGCTTCGCCTCTGCCGCTCCGCGACCGGCTCCCCTCGGGGCTCGGCCTCTGCCCCGCGGTGCCGCGCCCCGCACCTGGCCATGCCCGCAGCCGCCTGGCTCGCCGCCGTCCTGCGCCCCGCCGGCGACCACCCTCGCCCAGCGGCCATCCCGTGCACCCGGGCGGGCTTCACCCCGCTGGCACCCGCTACACCGCCGCCCGTTTCGGCCCCCTAGGCCACTGACCCAGGGGCCCCACGCCCCTTTTCTAAAATAAATAAATGAATGAATAATAATATAAAAATTAATTAATTAGTTAATTAATTAACTAAATTAAAATGGTTTAACTAAACTAATTACTTAGTTAGCCTAACTAATCTGTAATTAGTTAGATGTCTCAATGACAGGAGGGCCCCACCACATGTTGACTAGTCAAACCTTGACTGGTCAACTGGGTCTCCCTTGGCCCACCTGTCATCCCCTGGGTGCACTTCTGTGTACCCTGTGCTGGGTGCGCATAGCATTTTTCCAATTAATTTTGAATTAATAATAATTTCAGAAAATGAATAAAATTTTGAAAATTAACATAAAATAAACCATAGCTCGGATGGAAAAACTTTGTACATGAAAGTTGCTCAGAACGACGAGACGAACCCGGATGCGCATCCCGTTCATCCGCCACGCATCCCTAGCATAGCGAACACACAACTTTCCCCCTCCGGTTCATTTTTCTGAAAACGCGAAACACCGGGAATACTTTCCCGGATGCCCCCCCCTTCGTCGGTATCACCTCCTACCGCGTTAGGGCATACCTAGCACCGCGTATTGCCTCATTATGTTTTGTGTTGCTTTGTTTGCATTATATTTATTGTTTCTCCCCCCTCTTCTCTTCGGTAGACTACGAGACTGACGTCGCTGCTGCCCTGATCGACCACGGCGTTGACGACCCCTCCTTGCCAGAGCAACCAGGCAAGCCCCACCCTTGATCACCAGATATCGCCTATTCTTTTCTATACTGCTTGCATTAGAGTAGTGTAACATGTTACTGCTTTCGGTTAATCCTATTATGATGCATAGCCTGTCATTGTTGTTACAGTTGTTACCCTTACCTGCTATCCTACTACTTAGTATAGGATGCTAGTATTTCATCAGTGGCCCTACACTCTT
This sequence comes from Triticum monococcum, assembly GCA_034509565.1. Classification (NCBI taxonomy): domain Eukaryota; kingdom Viridiplantae; phylum Streptophyta; class Magnoliopsida; order Poales; family Poaceae; genus Triticum; species Triticum monococcum. The sequence goes on from CM067847.1 coordinate 21,429,993, forward strand.
GTCCGTCTGCCATGCTATACTACTGGGCCGTGATCACTTCGGGAGGTGATTACCGGCATATTCTATATACTCTACACTGTTACATTACTTATGATACTGTTCGGAGATGGGGGCTGAAAGGGCAGGTGGCTCCATCCCGGTAGAGGTGGGCCTGGGTTCCCGACGGCCCCCGACTATTACTTTCTGGCGGAGCGACAGGACAGGTTGAGACCACCTAGGAGAGAGGTGGGCCTAGCCCTAGCCGGCGTTCCCGGATACTTAACACGCTTAACGAGATCTTGATATTTGATCTGAGTTGGGTCGTTGACTTTATACGCACTAACCGCCACGTGGGACAAGATATGGGCAACCGGCGTCGTGGTATCAGCCGAAGCTCTTTTTGACGTCAGCAACTGAGCGGCGCGTGCCGCATTGAAGGGGGAACACCGCATTGCCGCGACCACGGGAATCAGCTGATCCGGCGGCCCTCGGCCAGATCTGCTTGGATCAGCCCCACAGGAGCTCTGCCTCGCCGGACCCGGCCATGCCGGAGTTGCAACCGACTGCGCCGGAGCTGCAACTGTTGAAGCTTTTTCCATAGCCGCTTGTAGCTCTCTTCAACGCTCGTTGCAGCTTTCGCCGTCGCCCCTTAGCTCTCACCAATACTCGTTTTTCGAAAGCTTCATGGTGGAAGCTTTTTTCCATACCGATTGAAGCTTTTTTCCACACCGGATGAAGCTTTTCTTCCATGGCTGAAGCTTTTTCCGATTCAGATCGAAACATTTTTTTCACATTGGTTGAATCTTTTCTTGATGCCGCTTGAAGCTTTTTTCCACACCGGATGAAGCTTTTCTGCCATGGCTGAAGCTTTTTCCCATTCAGATCGAAACATTTTTTCACACCGGCTGAATCTTTTTTTGATGCCGCTTGAAGCTTTTTTCCATGCTTGAAGCTTTTCTGCCATGGCCGAAGCTTTTTCCCATTCCGATCAAAACATTTTTTCACACCGGTTGAATCTTTTCTTGATGCCGCTTGAAGCTTTTTTTCATGTTTGAAGCTTTTTGTTCTATGCCGGTTGTAGCTTTTTTCATGGTTGAAGCATTCTCTGAATCCTTCGGTCGCAGGGGGTTGGGTGCTCGTCGGTTGCAGCACCGGGACTGAACGGTTCCAGCATCCCTGGACGCAGCCGGGTCGCACCGCTTCGGGGGCTTGAGGACCATACCATGGCCTGCCCTAGGAGCCATGGCGGGTCTGCGATGGCGGCGAGCCTGCGTGTGCGGCGGCGCTCTCATCTCAGGCGAGGGGAATACGGCGAGGTCGCCGGCGCTCGCCGCAACTTTTCTCTCCCCGACAGCCGGCTGTTGCTCCGTTTTTTCCGATTGATGATGCGGGAGAAGAAGGCGGATAAGAGGAAGAAGGAGGGGATGATGCGGGGGGAGGAGCGCTGAATCGTGCGGCCCGAGGCGCACGCTTCGTGGGGCTGCGGTGCGCCGGTTCGCCGACGCCTAGCAGTGGCCTAGAGTTAAACATGACGCTATTAGTCCATACATGTACGTGTTAATTACAAGTGCGTGTATGCGTGTCCGACTAGGACTAGTTTTAGAAGCCGACTTGGTTTGGTTAAGCTAGCCCCTAGCCACAACGAAAGCAATACAAAGCAGGAGCAAGGCTCGTGCGATCTATCGATCAGTTTGTTTCGTTCGCAAGTGTTTCGCCAACGACGCCGAAGTACGCCGATCCCATCGATCAAGCTAGCCAGCCCAGGTCAAGTACACGTACGCAGGTCTACAGCAAGATACGTGCATGTGCTACTAATTGAGAAGAAATCAATTAAGCAGCCTGCTGGTGTGCTTCGGTGTTAGCCTTGCACGTACGTGTAGCTCCTGGTGATTGGATCTAGCGTTCTAAATCCAACAAGGCTGAGATTGACAAGATGTTGGTTGAGGGGAAGCTATCAGCCGTCATCCCCAAGAAGAGTGCCGATGGATCTATTGCCCGTGATGCCACAGCAGAAGCAGCGTCGACTAAGATTCTGTCAGGTGGCAACAAGGCCATGTTTCGGGTGCCGGCGGAGGATGTCAAGCTCATCTTGTCCCTGAAGAGGGGCGACCTCCCCAGCATCGACTACCTGGACGACCTGGCCGAGCTGTACACTCCGGAGGAGATTGCCGAGAGGAGGCTGCGCCACCAGAGCGATCTGGAGCTGTTTAAGAGGATTGACGACGACTTTGAGGAGTACCAGAAAAAGGTCCGCGAGTCGGTTCAGAATCATGGCTACTTTGAGGTCGACTACGACTACCTTGAAGCGAGGAAAAAGATCAATGCATGGACCAAGGCGCAGTGGGCCAAGATCAAAGAAGATGTCAAGATCACTGTTTGTGCCCCTGATGCTGATCAAGCCACGCAGGGTTACATCGAGTATGTCGACTCCGATGACGATGATGCGTCTGATTCTGAGTATGATGATGATTCCGAGTCAGAAGACAAAGACTGATTTCCTCAGCGATGGAGAGAAAGCTGGGCATGCCTGTATGCCGTAGTACATATTGGGGTTATCAATCTATCTTATAGACCCATCCATGCTCTATCTTTATTATGTCTGCATCTATTCTATCTACGTTATTGGTACTTGCCCGGTTCAACACCAAAGTACAAATATGTTCTGCTATCGCAATGTTGTCATTGATGCTGATCAGGTTATCAAGAGCATTCTTTTTTGCTACTGCAAATATGTTCTGCTATTCGGAGTTTCAGACCACTGTTTGTCACAGTTTTTTAGACCGGTTCTAGATTTTATTGACCCCTCGCCTAAACTCGGAATTGAGTGATTCTTTTTGCTTTGAAAACCTTAAGTGAATAATCATCTTGAGAAAAATATCATGGAAAAACATTCAGAGGAAAAGATATTTTTTTTAATGTTGGCAGAAGAACTGCCAAATTCATTGATCAGAAGAAGGTGTTATAAGAACCGAAAAAACAATGCAAAAAGAAAAGAAATAAAATGGACCCGTTGGCAGCACCATAAACCCAAGCTCTACCATCAATCGTGAAGACCATCGGATCCATCGTCGGGATTCTCCCAGGTGACACCCCCAAGGAGGAAAACGATGTTGAAAACACCGCCGTCACCCGATCTGGCACTGCCCGATCTTAGGTTTTCACACGGAGATCTCACGCCGTTCGGTAGGAAGGGCAAGCGGCCCCACAACGATACCTCCAAGGAGGACGACGACATCCGTGGATGCCGTTAACGTCGGCAACGACAAGGTCGATGCATGAATTTCATCCGGAGCTGAGCCTTCCACCAACAATCCCAGGATCCGAGGCCACCAGCGCCACGGAGCATCACAGCCCCATGCGAACACTACCAACAACGAGTACGTCGAAGCCGCACGCAGAACTCGGCGAGCACACGCCAACCTGGCCGGTCTGCACAGCCGCTCGCAGACCTTGGGCGAGCCAAGCCGGATTTGGCCATCCTCGACCTCCGTGCGCAGAACTGTGCGAGCACCGCAGCGCACAAGAAAGGCTGAGGAAAAGCCGGACATAGCCGGTCGGCATCGCAGCGCGCAGAACTGGGCGTGATCCAAGACAAATTGCGCCGTGCGCACCACTGCACGCAAGGCCAAGAGTACCCGTGCTGGATCTGGTCTGCGCAAGCCTCGTGAAGCCCCAAGCAAACTGGACGGCGCCACCGCTCAAGGGAGCCGGCGTGTACGCGCTTGAAGGAGAAACACCACCAGCAACCCCGACTCCACCGCTACTGCCTCCACACGCCAAAAACGCAGCCGACCCAGGTGCGAAACGCAGCCATCTGATTAGAAGGCCCGTGGCGCCAAACCATCCCGTCGTAAGCGAGCTAACGACCAGATCTGGCCGGCCAACCCCGTTCCTATGGCGCCGGAGGCCTCCTCGCGCCAACGGCGCGCGCGCCGGCACCCCCTTCTCGCCCTTCAGCCACAAGCCGGCAGCGACCCCGCGCCTGTCGGACCCGCGACCTCCTCTCGCCGGTGGCGCGCGCGCTCCACCACTCGCCGCCATGGCGCGCCGGGCAGTGCCAGCCCGCGCCCAGTCACACGCCGCAGCGCCCCTCCCCTTCGCTAAGTGCAGCAGCCCCACGCAGCCCGCCTTGCTTGCAGGGGAGGAAAATCCACCACCGACGACTCCGCGCGGGCTTTGCCCGGCGGCGCTCGCCGGCCGCGACGGGGAGAGGAAGGCTGGAGGTGCGGCGGCGCCCGGCGGCTAGGGTTAGAGTTCGGGTCGCTCGCGGGGAGCGACACGGGGCTCGTCCCACTCTTCGGGGACTCCAAGTGATACTGCAGTAAGCAGAGGAAAAGTTGAAAGAGAAAGGAAGTTTCAATGTACCCTATTTTGGAGATTATATTTTTTTGTCAAGAGGTACTGCATATCATCTGTTGCTGCTAGTTGTGTAGTGCCGTGAAAAATGTTAGTGCTCTAAACCCGCATCGCTAGTCTGATCTATCCCTGGACCAACGCAGTTCCGGCGTTCAACATTTGTTGAACTTGTCTCTCTGAATTGATTATTGATAACCTTGCTAATATACTTAAGCCTTCCCAAATTCTACAGATTACTACACCGTGCAGTTTTATATCACCTGGTAGTCATTCTACCCAATCTTTGGAGGTAATTGACACCATTGGTTGGTTTTATGTTGGTCGAAAAGAGTTTGTGGAACAACTTGTAACATGGACGGATGATACATTTCCATGCATGGATAGAAAAAAGAGTCAGAGAGTGTAAAACAGACAATCCTTTATAAAAGGGTGCATGGATGATTGGAAAAGTAGTAAAATATTATGTTGATATTTACATATTTGCATTAGGTTTTGTCGTGGTAGCTTTGTGATTTGCAGTCATAAACTGTTGTTAGGGCAAAATAAGTGTTGGGGTGCAATTACTCGTGCAGATTGGTGTTTTCATCTGGTTGAGACAGTAAGTTGCAAAATTGAAAAGCTGCAAATTAAAGGAGAAAGATTCTAATCATCAGACTGATTTCTGCGTCTACATCAGCCGCTTGCTTTATCGTCCAATTGACACTCGCACGTTCCGTGATGGATGGTGCTGCATGCTATCACGTGCGTGGTCCCTAATATTATGTACTACACATTTTACTTTTTGCTTCAACACCTTTTACACATTTTACTTTTTACTTTTTGCTATCACATGGGAGTCCCAGCCGTATATTGCCGGATCCCCCCTCCCTTGCCGGCGCCTCGGAGAGACTTCGCCGCCTGAGCATCCGCCACCGTCGAAGAGCTAGATCCGCCGCCGCCACGATGGGGAAGATCCTCGCCGCCACCATGGAAGTGGATCCTTGTTGTCGGCGGCAACGGGGAGAGGGCTGTGGTCGGAGAAGGGTGGTGGACGGCGGCTGTTGGGGACGCCCGAGTCCCCTGGGCGGAGGCGACGCGGACGCGGACCTGGGCGGATCCGTGTGCTCGTCGTTCGGTTAAATCTGCTCTGGTGGTTGACTGAGAAGCAGCGACGGCGCATATATCTGGCGCTAGCCGTTGCTCTAGGATCTTGAACAAAACAGGATCTAGCTAGCTAAGGCGCAGACATACTCACCGGAAAGTAGCTGCTAAGGGGCCGGGCGGCGACGGCGCATGCATCTGCTGCTAACCAGAGCCCTAAAATCTTGAACAAAATGAGATCTAGCTAGCTAGGGCACATACATACTCACCGGTCAGTAGTTGCGGAGGTGACGAGGGGTGCTCCAACGCTTCCCTGGCGGCGACGTCCTCCAAGGCTGCCCTTGCGGCGAGGTTCTGCGCCTGGATGAGCATGCGGGACACGGACTCTGGCGAGCTAAACTCGGCGCTGCCGACGGCAACGGTGGAATGGAGCCTTGACGCGTGGTCAGGGCCCTCGCTCTGGTCGGTGTAGGCCGGCGTCGCCCACCGCCGCTGCTGGCACAGGTTGTTCAGGCTGAGCTTGTACATCGTCGATCATGTCGCGTAGGAGCGGGCTGGATCAGAAACAGGAAACAGGGATTGAAGCTGGGAAGGGAAGGGTTTCCTCGGAGTTTCGATCTGATCTGCGCGCAGCTGCGTTCCGGCCGGCGTCGTGTGCACTAATTGGACGCGCCAGCCGGCACTACCGCGTTTCTTTCTTTCTTTGGATTTGGAAGTTTGCTGACAGCTTTGCACAGGGTGCCGGTCACTGTTGAACGCATGTTGGGCGCTGTCAATTCCAATTAATGCCGTAAAACTGGAAGGTTTTTATTTATGTCGTTTCCCCTTTTTTATGCTTTTCTTTTAACACTTCCAAAAACCTCAGTCCAGATCCAGAAATTTGAAAATTTCGAGATTTTAAATGTACATGAATTTTGTTTGGGGATGGTTCGACACACACACCTGTTATGAATAGTAAAATCAGAAGAAAAATATACTTATTTTTTTTCAAAAAATCTGAAATTTTTTTCGCATACATGATCGACCACTCTACTCGCATATGAAATTTCACAAAGAAATGACACCCACTGCATTCAGTGGCGTCCCTACACATAATCGGAGGGTTCAGTGCATAGGCGTCCCTAAATTACGGAGGTGCCCACACACCTCGTCGAGGGTGCTACACATAATCGGAGGGTTCAGTAGCGTTCCTAAATTACGCCGAGGATGGAGATGTCTCCAACGTGTTGGCAGCGCCCCTACTATGAGCTGAAGCGGCAGTGGCAGCAGTATAGCCAATGGCTTTTGGGTCGACGTCGGGGTTTGTGCAGGTTCAGCGGAAGATGATGGTCATTTTTATGCATAACTGTTTTGACAAATATGTGATGCAAACTTTTTCAGAAATTTGTGATTAACATTTTTTAAGTACACGGTGAATATTTTTTAAATACAAATAAATGTCTTTAAATATGCAGCGAATATGTTTTGATTTGGGCGCCGAGATCCCCGCCACCACCTTCCCCGGCACCCGTGCGGGCTTTGCCGGTGGCCGTCTCTTTTAGCGGCGAAGGAGGGAAGGGGGATGAGGGAAGGCGGCGCGACGAAAGATCTAATCGCCCCCGAGGCGCCCGGGAGGCGATACGAGCGCCGCATGGGAGGGCGTCATGGGCTATCTCAGTTTGACCAATGAGCAATAAAGAGTCCCCCCCCCCCCCCCCCAAAAAAAAAACAAAAGAAGATAATAAATGGAATATACCTTCTATATCTAAATAAGAGCCCTCCACTAGATGATTTCTCTTGACATGCAGCCTATCCACATCAGCAACAACATGCAACCAACCACCTCAGCAAATTTGCCACCTCAGCCAAAGAAAAAAAAAACACCAAAAAACAAATTATGTGATTTAATTTTTTTAGTACGCATCGGTTCCTCTTCGTATTCTAACACCGATCAGATAGTCTATCTACTCTTTAAAGAGACACACCATCTTCTCCTCAACTCCACACCGCATATACTCCTCCGTTTCGTCTGCACGTCCCATCTTCTCTCCGGTTGGAAATCTGCCTCCATGGAAGATGAGCGGCAGCTAGGAGCTTGTGCTCCAACCCCTTTCCTAGGGCTGGCAGCCATGGCTTCTAGCTTCTGTGGCGGCCCGACTTATGGCTGCGGAAGTGACAGCCGAGCGCCACCGCGTCCATGTCAAGCGGACTATAGAGGTTGCAGCTGCAGCGGTGCCACCGTACTACCGGTTTGAACGAAGCACCAAGATCCTACTCTTAGCCGCTGAAGCTGTCCGTCTGGTCGAGGACTGATCTGTACCTCCTGCCTTCCGCGGCTCGGCTCCTTCCGCCTGCAGCCGCTCGACCGATCTGAGAGGGAGAGACGAGAAGGACAAGACATCTTGCAGCTATGTGAGAGAGAAGGTAGGGGAGCATGACCGAGTGTGGCGGCGGCTCTGTCGACGGGAGAGACAGGAGAGCATGACTAGAGACGACATCACACATCAAGAACCGGAGGCAATGAGGTACAGACGTCTTCTCCCAGATTAATCAGAAGTCCCCTAAAAAAAGATTGATTTGGAATTAGAAAAACAGGACTACATCCTGGTTGTGGCATTCATTTACTCTCTTCCTTTTTTATTTGATAGAAAGGGAATCATATGATATACATGACTTACCCAAGTTACTTGCACAACCTGATTTCTGCATGCTTTGGCATGTAATTAAGTAGGAAAATCTTGAATTTTCTTTTATGTAAGTTTGTCTCTGCAGATGACAGTAGATTCACATGTATCATACAACTTGGAATCTTTCAGTTAGGTGGAACCAATTTTCAGGTCGGCGAAAAAAAAGGAGGCAATTTTCAGGATTGTGGGAAAGTTCAGATTGCTGGAATCCATTCTGGTATGATATGGTTCCTAACTAACTTTTTGTGTGGGATGCTAGTGGAATAAATCTTAATATCTGATCATTTCGTACAGCAACACGTCAGAGTTATGACAAAGCATCATACGTTCATAAATAAGCTGCCTCAAACTTTCAGGTGAGAACTATATATATGAACAAGATTACTTTTATGAAGAAAGTAAGTCATGGCCTGACTACAGTTTAATACTTAATTGCTGTATATCATTCCTTACGCTTGACCTGTGGTCTCTTCTTATTACTCCACTGTTGAGACAGACATGTTTGTTGCTTTGCAGTACATGTGCACACGTACACATTTAAATCTTTCATATCCATTGATATATTTGTCACTAATGTCATCCACCTGTTATTTTCTTCATATTCATGGTCAATTTCACAATATATGCTGATGAACTACCAAAATTTACCTTCATCCACGGTGTTGTAAAACAAGAAAAAGAAGTTTTTATACAGCCATATGAATAATCAACCGCCCCCTCCTCAACTCATGTTCTTTTTGTTATTTGTCCGAAGAAAGTGCAACTGATTATGTAGTCGTAAGATGCATGTTTCATGTCTTTCAAGTATTGTTACACTAGCTTACACTGGGCATATAGAGTGTGCATCGAGATTTGAGCAAATCTCGTATTGGAAGGTCAAATTGTTGATTCATATTATGCTTATACACGCAAATGCATACAATTAATAATGATACTTATGTGTATCTCTTTTTTTTATAGAAAAAGAGGGTGATAGTTGCCAAGATTGATGTGCAAAACAGGTTAAAACTTAAAACAGAGATGGATGTCTCATTAAATTTTTTTGGGTGTACAATTCTGTCCACTTACCCTATCAGCCCATGTACTAACTCTAACAGTATGTGTGTTAAATGCATCTACAACATGTGTTGAATGCTGAGAGAATACCTATATAGTTAATGTTTCTCTTTTGCAAGAAATAGCATTTATATATAGTACTATAATTTAGAGGTTTTGCACTTTTTATATATTATTTTGCTACATGCTTCATGTTTTTAATGTTTAAAATTAATGTTTGTGTTGCTTTAGTTTTAGTTCATTTTGTAGCACCTATTATACAAATTTTTAACAAGGTTTCCGGAGCAACGCGTGGGGTATCATCTAGTAGAAGGAAATTGTTTGAAATATTAAAAAAGAGGAGAAATTAATTACGAGTAATAAATGGATAAACACATGACTATCGCACGCCGCCGCGTAGCCACAATTCCATACATCATGTCTGTTCAACAAAACTGGTTCCCTCACAAAGACTGGATTTCATTTCTTCTTCATCCTACAGCTTTCCTCCGCCCCTTGTGTGTTCGTTTCTTTTCCACAAGTTTTTCTTGGTATTGAATTATCTACTTCTTCAGGGCCCTCGCCCGTTCTAATCAATATGCTCCCTCCCGTGATCGTCGAGCTGTAGTTATGGCCAACACCGGTGTCAACAATGTCCCCGCCGCCGGCGAGTGGGGAGCCGACCCCGCCGTGGCCTCCGTGGGAGGCAAGGCACAGTCCCCACCGCCCTCGTCCGGGTACAACGCATCGTCGCAGTCGGAGGGGTACCTGGCAGGCACCGAGGAAGGGCATGGATCGGGTGTGGTGCTGGCGCCCCTGTTGCAGTGCTGCCAGCTGAAGCGGCGGCAGCAGCAGTGTGGTCCCTCTCTTTCCGGTCCGCGTCGGAGTGGGGAATGGATCCGCGAAAGGGTATGGAGGACACCATATCGCTGCGCCCGGGCCGATAGCTACCCCATGCACTTCTTTGCCGTCTTCGACGGCCACGGCGCGCGACCCCAGGTAACCTTCCAAGCCACCTCCAGGTCTAATGGTCGACACCATCCACGCTCTTTCCGCTACACCTTTGATTTGCTTGCTACGTCGTGGTGCAGTGTCGGCCCTGTGCAGGGACCAGATGCACGTCATACTTGTGGAGGAGCTGGCAGGCATGGTAACAGCCTACCCAAAGAAGAACCCGGAGAAGGATGACGAGGCAGAGCGTCGTGCGTGGGAGGCGGCGCTGAAGCGGAGCTTCGAGCGGGCTGAACACGCTGGGGATGGGGTAGTCGGCATCGGGATGGCCCATCATGGGGTCCGCCCACCACCGTGGTGGAGCTCCTGGTGTGCGCCAGAAACCTCATCGCCACCTGTGGGGACTCCCGCGCCGTGCTCTGCCGTGCTGGTAACGCCTAGCCACACTCCGAGAACCGCAAGATGAGATTAATTGCGTCATGTGTATTGCCTTTCTCTCCTTTGGTATCGTCTGGCTATACGAATTTGAGCTTGATGCATAGATCTAGCTAGAGCCGCTGGTTGGGATGGTACCGGGAGAAGAAGTGTGCACCCCTACAGACGGGCAGCTGCGCGTATGCGGAATGCTTGCCATGTCGTGGGGTTTGGATACAAGTTGTTCCGAGGCACACTCATACAACAATTACTCCCTCTGAACAAAAGATAAAAGTCGTTTAGATCTCTTATATTTATTTATGGAAGGAGTACAGCTTAGGTAGGCCTAAGCCTGGCATGGGACGACCTTGCGACCACAGCCAGAGAACGTTGCAATCTGGAACGGGCCGAGCGACCACAGACAGACAAGAGACAGCAATCAATCTCAGACAGCGACCTCAGAGAGACTCATAGAAGAGCAAAAAAATAACAACGGGAACTTACACATATCACAAGACCTAGTGTGGATACGGTTCTCCATAGAAACGCCACCTCTGCTACACAGATCACCATAGACGGCGGACAGCCAAAGCGGCCTGCCATTCCTCGGCGAAATAATTTCGGCGCCCCAGATCAGATCCCTGGGGACACACGTCAGGCCTGAACCGCCCGTCGTACCTTCGTGAACTCGCGGACCCAGGCGTTCACGGGCATGCCTCAGATCGGCCCGGGCAAGAGCACAGCGGAGAAACTTTTAACGACCCGCGGGCGGCCGCTAAGCAAACAAATCTCTATCACCGACCAAAGTTTCGTTAAATAAAAGGTGATTATCAAGGAGACCGGTGGAGGATTTAGCAAATCTTGGTGTCAGGGTCAGAGTTACCTACACTTTATAGATACATACATACATGCTTTGTTTCCATGCATTAACATTGGCTTTGTACATATCTATCTTATACAATATACAAAGAAATGAAAGTATGTGTTGAACAATTTTTAACAAATATGTGATCCACATTTTCTTTCAGAAATATGCAATGAACATGTTCTCTGCAAATATGTGATGAACATTTTTTTAGAAATATGCGATGGACTTTTCAAGTTCAAGGTGAATATTTTTGAAATACAAATGAACATTCTTTAAATACGGAGTGACTATGTATTGAAATATACGTTGAATATTTTTTTGACAATGCGGTTAACATGTTTTAAATACACGATGAACTTCAAATATGTGTCAAACACTTTTCAAATACAAGATGAACATTTATTGAAATATGTATTGAACACTTTTTCAAATATCTGCTGAACACCTTTTCATGATGAACATTTTTTGAGTGCACGATGAATATTTTTTTTCAAATACATGGTGAACTATTTTTTCGTACGAGTGGCACAAAAACACTTCCCAGCGGAACTTTTTTTCCTCATCCTCCCACCTTCCTCGGCGTCTGCCCTTTCTCGCCTTCGTTTCTTTCTTTCCACACTCTACCTCTACACTATATCTCTTCCAAGACTGCAGGTTACTGGGTTGACTTCTTAAAATAAAGATTGAAATTGATATTTTGAAATAGTCGGAACTATTTTAAAAAAAATAATGAAACAGTCAAAATCACTTTTTTTTAAATTGTGGAACAATGTAATGTTTTATGAAAGTCATTTCAAAGATAGTTGAAACAAGTAAAATAAAAAGACAGTTCAAATTCTTCTCATTACGGATTCAAATTTATAAAAAAGTATCATACACAAAGTTTAGTTCGAAAGATATCAATCATTCAAAATATGGCAACAAATTTAAACGCATGGTATTTAAATGGGGAGAGAGAATACATGCAACAATCATTCTCTGAATCTTAAAGATAGACAACGAATGGTGAGTGCAGACCAGCCTGAGAAGGACGAAAGAGATAAGGAGAAAATCATGAAACATTAATCAAGAGCAATCAACGGATACTGTAGATGAGAAGTGTAGAACGTAATGATAAAACGTGTAGACAAACGACCGAAATCGAAGGAACACTAGATCCAAACAGATCCATCGAAGACATGCACCGACAGAATCTTGAGAGATCCGATGAAGACAACTCTTAGATGTTCTCCGACGATGCTAGACACACCTTCATGATGAGGATGGGACGTGGGTGACATAATGTCTATGAATTTGGATCTCACGCTATCTTCTAGTACATGCGACAACAATAAGTAAATTATCTTCTAGCACGCGGGCGTTGTGCTCAACCAGCCTGCCCCTTCACGTGGTCGATCTCTGCTCTGTACTCTGTAGTTATGGCTAGCGCGGCCAGCGAGTCGGGAGCCAACCCTGCCATGGCATTGGAGGAAGGTGAGGTCCAGTCCTCACCTATCTTGTCCGTTTCCTACCCATTCTCGGAGGAGTCGGAGGGCTACGTCACGGGCACAGAGGAGGCCAAATTTCGTGTTTTGACCCTTTTGTGAAACAAATTCGAGATCTGACCCCGGTCTGAAAATATTTCGGGATTTGACCCTTTTGCCTACCGCCAGGAGGCCCGGCGGTAGGATCATATAGCCTGTTGGAAATATGCCCTAGAGGCAATAATAAGTTAGTTATTATTATATTTCCTTGTTCATGATAATCGTTTATTATCCATGCTAGAATTGTATTGATAGGAAACTCAGATACATGTGTGGATACATAGACAACACCATGTCCCTAGTAAGCCTCTAGTTGACTAGCTCGTTGATCAATAGATGGTTACGGTTTCCTGACCATGGACATTGGATGTCGTTGATTACGGGATCACATCATTAGGAGAATGATGTGATGGACAAGACCTAATCCTAAGCCTAGCACAAAGATCGTGTAGTTCGTTCGCTAAAGCTGTTCTAATGTCAAGTATCATTTCCTTAGACCATGAGATTGTGCAACTCCCGGATACCGTAGGAGTGCTTTGGGTGTGCCAAACGTCACAACGTAAGTGGATGGCTATAAAGGTACACTACAGGTATCTCCGAAAGTGTCTGTTGGGTTGACACGAATCGAGACTGGGATTTGTCACTCCGTGTAAGCGGAGAGGTATCTCTGGGCCCACTCGGTAGGACATCATCATAATGTGCACAATGTGATCAAGGAGTTGATCACGGGGTGATGTGTTACGGAACGAGTAAAGAGACTTGCCGGTAACGAGATTGAACAAGGTATCGGGATACCGACGATCGAATCTCGGGCAAGTATCGTACCGATGGACATAGGGAATTGCATACGGGATTGATTAAGTCCTTGACATCGTGGTTCATCCGATGAGATCATCGTGGAACATGTGGGAGCCAACATGGGTATCCAGATCCCGCTGTTGGTTATTGGCCGGAGAGGTGTCTCGGTCATGTCTGCATGATTCCCGAACCCGTAGGGTCTACACACTTAAGGTTCGGTGACGCTAGAGTTGTTATGGGAAATAGTATGTGGTTATCGAAGGTAGTTCGGAGTTCCGGATGAGATCCCGGACGTCACGAGGAGTTCCGGAATGGTCCGGCGGTGAAGATCGATATATTGGACGAAGGGTATTGGAGTCCGGAAGTGTTCCGGAGGTACCAGGCTATGGCCAGCATGACCGAAAGGTGTTTCGGGAGCCCCGGCAAGTGTTGGAGGGCCTCATGGGCCAAAGGGGAAGGGGCAAACCAGCCCACTAAGGGTTGGTGCGCCCCCACACCCTTTCCCACGTTACTTGGGGAGGTGGGGCGCCTCCACCTGGCTTGGGAGGCAAGCCTCCACCTGCTTGGCTTGGGGGGCAAGTCTCCCTAGGATTTTCCCTAGGGAGATCGAATCTGCCTGGCCGCCGCCCCCTAGGGGAAACCCTAGGGCGCCTCCCCTTCTCCCCTTGCCCCTATATATAGTGGAGGGGTGGGAGGGCAGCCGTGACCTCTTCCCTGGCGCAGCCCTCCCTCCTCTTACCTTCTCCTCCTCCTCCATGGTGCTTGGCGAAGCCCTGCCGGAGAACCACGAGCTCCACCACCACGCGCCGTTGTGCTGACGGAGCTCTCCCTCAACTTCTCCTCTCCCCTTGCTGGATCAAGAAGGAGGAGACGTCCCCGGGCTATACGTGTGTTGAACGCGGAGGTGTCGTCCGTTCGGCACTTAGATCGAAATCAACCGCGATTTGAATCGCTACGAGTACGACTCCTTCATCCTCGTTCTTGCAACGCTTCCGCTTAGCGATCTACAAGGGTACGTAGATGAACTCTCCTTCCCTCGTTGCTAGATTACTCCATAGATTGATCTTGGTGATGCGTAGAAAATTTTAAATTTCTCCTACGTTCCCCAACAGTGGCATCATGAGCTAGGTCTATTGCGTAGATTCTATGCACGAGTAGAACACAAAGTAGTTGTGGGCGTTGATATTGTTCAATATGCTTACCGTTACTAGTCCAATCTTGTTTCGATGGCATCGTGGGATGAAGCGGCCCGGACCAACCTTACACGTACGCTTACGTGAGACCGGTTCCACCCACTGACATGCACTAGTTGCATAAGGTGGCTGGCGGGTGTCTGTCTCTCCCACTTTAGTCGGAACGGATTCGATGAAAAGGGTCCTTATGAAGGGTAAATAGCAATTGGCATATCACGTTGTGGTTTTGCGTAGGTAAGAAATGTTCTTGCTAGAAACCCATAGCAGCCACGTAAAACATGCAAAACAACAATTAGAGGACGTCTAACTTGTTTTTGCAAGGTATGCTATGTGATGTGATATGGCCAAAAGGATGTGATGAATGATATATGTGATGTATGAGATTGATCATGTTCTTGTAATAGGAATCACGACTTGCATGTCGATGAGTATGACAACCGGCAGGAGCCATAGGAGTTGTCTTAATTTATTTATGACCAGCGTGTCAACATAAACGTCATGTAATTACTTTACTTTATTGCTAACCGTTAGTTGTAGTAGTAGAAGTAATCGTTGGCGAGACAACTTCATGAAGACACGATGATGGAGATCATGATGATGGAGATCATGGTGTCATGCCGGTGACAAGATGATCATAGAGCCCCAAAGATGGAGATCAAAAGGAGCAATATGATATTGGCCATATCATGTCACTATTTGATTGCATGTGATGTTTATCATCTTTATACATCTTGTTTACTTAGAACGACGGTAGTAAATAAGATGATCCCTCATTAAAATTTCAAGAAAGTGTTCCCCCTAACTATGCACCGTTGCGACAATTCGTTGTTTCGAAGCACCACGTGATGATCGGGTGTGATAGATTCTAACGTTCACATACAACGGGTGTAAGACAGATTTACACACGCGAAACACTTAGGTTTACTTAACGAGCCTAGCATGTGTACAGACATGGCCTCGGAACACAGAAGAACGAAAGGTCGAGCATGAGTCATATAGAAGATACGATCAACATGAAGATGTTCACCGACGTTGACTAGTCCGTCTCACGTGATGATCGGACACGGCCTAGTTGACTCGGATCATATAATCACTTAGATGACTAGAGGGATGTCTATCTGAGTAGGAGTTCATAAGATGAACTTAATTATCCTGAACATAGTCGAAAGGTCTTCGCAAATTATGTCATAGCTCGCGCTTCAGTTCTACTGTTTAGTTATGTTCCTAGAGAAAATTTAGTTGAAAGTTGATAGTAGCAATTATGCGGACTAGGTCCGTAAACTGAGGATTGTCCTCATTGCTCCATAGAAGGCTTATGTCCTTAATGCACCGCTCAGTGTGCTGAACCTCGAACGTCGTCTGTGGATGTTGCGAACATCTGACATACACGTTTTGATGACTACATGATAGTTCGGTAATGTTAAATGGTTTAGAATTGAGGCACCGAAGTCATTTTCGAAACGTCGCGGAACATATGAGATGTTTCGAGGGCTGAAATTGGGATTTCAGGCTCGTGTCCACGTCAGGAAGTATAAGACCTCCGACGATTTTCTTAGCCTGCAAACTAAGGGAGAAAAACTCAATTGTTGAGCTTGTGCTCAGATTGTATGAGTACAACAATCATTTGAATTGAGTGGGAGTTGATCTTCCTGTTGAGACATTGATGTTTCTCCAAAGTCATTACCACCAAGCTGCTAGAGCTTTGTGATGAACTATAATATATCAGGGACATATATGATGATCCTTGAGATATTCGCGATGTTTGACACCACAAAAGTAGAAATCAAGAAGGAGTATCAATTGTTGATGGTTAGTGAAACTACTAGTTTCAAGAGGGGCAAGGGCAAGAAGGGATACTTCTTGAAACGGCAATTCAGCTGCTGCTCTAGTGAAGAAACCCAAAGTTGAACCCAAACCTGAGACTAAGTGCTTCTGTAATAAGGGGAACAGCCACTGGAGCAGAATTACCCTAGATACTTGGTAGATGAGAAGGCTTGTAAGGTCGAGAGAAGTATATTGGATATACATTGTGTTGATGTGTACTTTACTAGTACTCCTAGTAGCACCAGGGTATTAGATACCGGTTCGGTTGCTAAGTGTTAGTAACTCGAAATAAAAGCTACGGAATAAATGGAGACTAGCTAAAGGTGAGCTGACGATATGTGTTGGAAATGTTTCCAATGTGGATATGATCAAATATCGTACGCTCCCTTTACCATCGAGATTGGTGTTTGCATTGAGCATAGACATGATTGGATTATGTCTATCGCAATATGGTTATTTATTTAAGGAGAATAATGGTTACTCTGTTTATTTGAATAATACCTTCAATGGTCTTGCACCTAAAATGAATTGTTTACTAAATCTCGATCGTAGTGATACACATGTTCATACCAAAAGATATAAGATAGTAATGATAGTACCACCTACTTGTGGCACTGCCACTTAAGTCATATTGGTATAAAACGCATGAAGAAGCTCCATGTTGATGGATCTTTGGACTCACTCATTTTTGGAAAGTTTGAGACATGCGAACCATGTCTATTGGTGTATATGAAACTCCATGCAAATGGACCGTTTGGACTCATTTGATTTTGAATCACTTGAGACATGCAAATCATACCACATGGGCAAGATGACTGAAAGCCTCGTTTTCAGTAAAATGGAAATAGAAAGCAACTTGTTGGAAGTAATACATTTTGATGTGTGCAGTCCAATGAGTGCTAAGGCGTGTAGTGGATATCGTTATTTTCTTACTTCACAGATGATTTGAGTAGATGTTGAGTATATTTACTTGATGAATCACGAGTCTGAATTATTGAAAGGTTCAAGTAATTTCAGGGTGAAGTTGAAAGATCGTCGTGACAAGAGGATAAAATATCTATGATACGATCATAGAGATGAATATCTGAATTACGGGTTTGGCACACAGTTAAGACTTTGTGGAAATTGTTTCACAACTAATACAGCCTGGAACACCATAGTGTGATGGTGTGTCCGAACATCATAACTGCACCCTATTGGATATAATGCATACCATGATGTCTCTTATCGAATTACCATGATAGTTTATGGGTTAGGCATTAGAGATAACCACATTCACTTTAAAGAGGGCACCACGTGATTCCGATGAGATGACACCGAATGAACTATGGTTTAGAGAAACCTAAGCTATCATTTCTTAAAAGTTTGGGGCTGCGACGCTTATGTGAAAAAGTTTCAGGCTGATAAGCTCGAATCCAAAGCGGATAAATGCATCTTCATAGGACACCCAAAACAGTTGGGTATACCTCCTGCCTCAGATCCGAAAGCAATAAGGGATTGTTTCTAGAATCGGGTCCTTTCCCGAGGAAAAGTTTCTCTCGAAAGAATTGAGTGGGAGGATGGTGGAGACTTGATGAGGTTATTGAACCGTCACTACAACTGCTGTGTAGCAGGGCACAGGAAGTTGTTCCTGTGGCACCTACACCAATTGAAGTAGAAGCTTATGATAGTGATCATGAAACTTCAGATCAAGTCACTACCGTACTTCGTAAGATGACAAGGACCCGTACTACTTCAGAGTGGTACGTAATCCTGTCTTGGAAGTCATGTTCCTAGACAACAATGAACCTACGAGCTATGGAGAAGCGATGGTGGGCCTGGATTCCGATAAATGGCTCGAGGCCATAAAAATCCGAGAGAGGATCCATGTATGAAAACAAAGTGTAGACTTTGGCAGAACGGCTCGATGGTCGTAAGGCTGTTGAGTACAGATGGATTTTAAAAGGAAGACGGACAATGATGGTAAGTATCACCATTAAGAAAGCTCGACTTGTCATGAAGATGCTTTCCCATAAGTTCAAGGAGTTGACTACGATGAGACTTTCTCACTCGTAGCGATGCTAAGAGTCTGTTGGAATTATATTAGCAATTACTGCATTATTTATGAAATCTTGCAGATAGGATGTCAAAAAACATTGTTTCCTCGACGTTTTTTTTTCTTGAGGAAAGATTGTATGTAATACAACCGGAAGGTTTTGTCAATCCTGAATGATGCTAATAGGTATGCAAAGCTCCAGCAATCCTTCTAAGGACTGGAGTAAGCATCTCGGAGTTGGAATATACACTTTGATGGAGTAATCAAAGTTTATGGGTTTATACAAAGTTTGTTAGAAACTTGTATTTACAATAAAGTGAGTGGGAGCACTATGACATTTCTGATAAGTATATGTGGATGACATATTGTTGATCCGAAATGACGTAGAATTTCTGGAAAGCATATAGGGTTATTTAAAAAATGTTTTTCAATGGAAAACCTGGATTAGGCTACTTGAGTATTGAGCATTAAGATCTATGAGGATAGATCAAAACGCTTAATAGTACTTTCAAATGAGCACATACCTTGACATGATCTTGAAGATGGTCAAGATGGATCAGTCAAAGAAGGAGTTCTTGCCTGAGTTGTAAGGTGTGAAGTTAAGACTTAAAGCTCGACCACGGCAGAACAGAGAGAAAGGATGAAGGTCGTCCCCTATGCTTAGACATAGGCTCCACAGTATGCTATGTTGTCTACTGCACCTGAAGTGTGCCTTGCCATGAGTCAGTCAAGGGGTACAAGAGTGATCCAAGAATGGATCACAGGACAGCGGTCAAAGTTATCCTTAGTAACTAGTGGACTAAGGAATTTTCTCGATTATGGAGGTGGTAAAAGAGTTCGTCGTAAAGGGTTACGTCGATGCAAGCTTAACACCTATCCGGATAGCTCTGAGTAGAGATACCGGATGCGTATAATGGAGCAAAAATTTAGAATAGCTCCAAGTAGAACAGTTATTTGGGATGGCTCCAAATGTAGCGTAGTAGTTGCATCTACAAGATGACATAGAAATTTGCGAAATACATACGGATCTGAATGTTGCAGACCCGTTGACTAAAACCTCTCTCACAAGCAACATGATCAAACCCAGAACTCATTGAGTGTTAATCACATAGTGATGTGAACTAGATTATTGACTCTTGTAACTCTTTGGATGTCGGTCACATGGCGATGTGACCTGTGAGTGTTAATCACATGGCGATGTGAACTAGATTATTGACTCTAGTGCAAGTGGGAGACTGTTGGAAATATGCCCTAGAGGCAATAATAAATTAGTTATTATTATATTTCCTTGTTCATGATAATCGTTTATTATCCATGCTAGAATTGTATTGATAGGAAACTCAGATACATGTGTGGATACATAGACAACACCATGTCCCTAGTAAGCCTCTAGTTGACTAGCTCGTTGATCAATAGATGGTTACGGTTTCCTGACCATGGACATTGGATGTCGTTGATAACGGGATCACATCATTAGAAGAATGATGTGATGGACAAGACCCAATCCTAAGCCTAGCACAAAGATCGTGTAGTTCGTTCGCTAAAGCTTTTCTAATGTCAAGTATCATTTCCTTAGACCATGAGATTGTGCAACTCCCAGATACCGTAGGAGTGCTTTGGGTGTGCCAAACGTCACAACGTAACTGGGTGTCTATAAAAGACACTACAGGTATCTCCGAAAGTGTCTGTTGGGTTGGCACGAATCGAGACTGGGATTTGTCACTCCGTGTAAGCGGAGAGGTATCTCTGGGCCCACTCGGTAGGACATCATCATAATGTGCACAATGTGATCAAGGAGTTGATCACGGGATGATGTGTTACGGAACGAGTCAAGAGACTTGCCGGTAACGAGATTGAACAAGGTATCTGGATACCGACGATCGAATCTCGGGCAAGTATCGTACCGATGGACAAAGGGAATTGCATACGGGATTGATTAAGTCCTTGACATCGTGGTTCATCCGATGAGATCATCTTGGAACATGTGGGAGCCAACATGGGTATCCAGATCCTGCTGTTGGTTATTGGCCGGAGAGGTGTCTCGGTCATGTCTGCATGATTCCCGAACCCGTAGGGTCTACACACATAAGGTTCGGTGACGCTAGAGTTGTTATGGGAAATAGTATGTGGATCCCGAAGGTAGTTCGGAGTTCCGGATGAGATCCCGGACGTCATGAGGAGTTCCGGAATGGTCCGGCGGTGAAGATCGATATATTGGACGAAGGGTATTGGAGTCCGAAAGTGTTCTGCAGGTACCAGGCTATGGCCAGCATGACCGAAAGGTGTTTCGGGAGCCCCGGCAAGTGTTGGAGGGCCTCATGGGCCAAAGGGGAAGGGGCAAACCAGCCCACTAAGGGTTGGTGCGCCCCCACACCCTTTCACACGTTACTTGGGGAGGTGGGGCGCCTCCACCTGGCTTGGGAGGCAAGCCTCCACCTGCTTGGCTTGGGGGGCAAGTCTCCCTAGGATTTTCCCTAGGGAGATCCAATCTGCCTGGCCGCCGCCCCCTAGGGGAAACCCTAGGGTGCCTCCCGTTCTCCCCTTGCCCCTATATATAGTGGAGGGGTGGGAGGGCAGCCGTGACCTCTTCCCTGGCGCAGCCCTCCCTCTTCCTACCTTCTCCTCCTCCTCCATGGTGCTTGGCGAAGCCCTGCCGGAGAACCATGAGCTCCACCACCACGCGCCGTTGTGCTGACGGAGCTCTCCCTCAACTTCTCCTCTCCCATTGCTGGATCAAGAAGGAGGAGACGTCCCCGGGCTGTACGTGTGTTGAACGCGGAGGTGTCGTCCGTTCGGCACTTAGATCGGAATCAACCGCGATTTGAATCGCTACGAGTACGACTCCTTCATCCGCGTTCTTTTAACGCTTCCGCTTAGCGATCTACAAGGGTATGTAGATGCACTCTCCTTCCCTCATTGCTAGATTACTCCATAGATTGATCTTGGTGATGCGTAGAAAATTTTGAATTTCTGCTACGTTCCCCAACATAGCCTGTTGGGGAACGTAGCAGAAATTCAAAATTTTCCTACGTGTCACCAAGATCTATCTATGGAGAGACTAGCAACGAAGGGAAGGAGAGTGCATCTACATACCCTTGTAGATCGCTAAGCGGAAGCATTCAAGTGAACGGGGTTGATGGAGTCGTACTCGTCGTGATTCAAATCACCGATGATCCTAGTGCCGAACGCACGGCACCTCCGCGTTCAACACACGTACAGCCCGGTGACGTCTCCCACGCCTTGATCCAGCAAGGAGAGAGGGAGAGGTTGAGGAAGACTTCATCCAACAGCAGCACAACGGCGTGGTGATGATGGAGGAGCGTGGCTATCCTGCAGGGCTTCGCCAAGCACCACAGAAGAGGAGGAAGAAGAGACGCAGGGCTGCACCAAGAGAGATTGAATCGCGTGTTGTGGGCAGCCCAATGCCTCAATATATATAGGGAAGGGGAGGGGCTGCGCCCCCTCTAGGGTTCCAACCCCTAGGGGGGGCGGCAGCCCTATATGGCAAAGGGGGTGGCGGCCAAGGGAGGGGAGAAGGGGGAGGCGCCCCTAGGGTGGGCCTTAAGGCCCATCTGGACCTAGGGTTTGCCTCCTCCCACTTCCCCTGCGCCTTGGGCCTTGGTGGGAGGCGCACCAGCCCACTAAGGGGCTGGTCCCTCACCACTCTTGGCCCATGCAACCTTCTGGGGTTGGTGGCCCCACTTGGTGGACCCCCGGGACCCTCCCGGTGGTCCCGGTATGTTACCGATAAACCCCGAAACTTTTCCGGTGACCAAAACAGGACTTCCCATATATAAATCTTTACCTCCGGACCATTCCGGAACTCCTCGTGACGTTCGGGATCTCATCCGGGACTCCGAACAACATTCGGTAACCACATACAAACTTCCTTTATAACCCTAGCGTCATCGAACCTTAAGTGTGTAGACCCTACGGGTTCGGGAGACATGCAGACATGACCGAGACGTTCTCCGGTCAATAACCAACAGCGGGATCTGGATACCCATGTTGGCTCCCACATGTTCCACGATGATCTCATCGGATGAACCACGATGTCAAGGACTTAATCAATCCCGTATACAATTCCCTTTGTCTATCGGTACGATACTTGCCCGAGATTCGATCGTCGGTATCCCGATACCTTGTTCAATCTCGTTACCGGCAAGTCTCTTTACTCGTTCTGTAACACATCATCCCGTGATCAACTCCTTGATCACATTGTGCACATTATGATGATGTCCTACCGAGTGGGCCCAGAGATACCTCTCCGCTTACACGGAGTGACAAATCCCAGTCTCGATTCGTGCCAACCCAACAGACACTTTCGGAGATACCTGTAATGTACCTTTATAGCCACCCAGTTACGTTGTGACGTTTGGCACACCCAAAGCACTCCTACGGTATCCGGGAGTTACACAATCTCATGGTCTAAGGAAATGATACTTGACATTAGAAAAGCTTTAGCATACGAACTACACGATCTAGTGCTATGCTTAGGATTGGGTCTTGTCCATCACATCATTCTCCTAATGATGTGATCCCGTTATCAACGACATCCAATGTCCATGGTCAGGAAACCGTAACCATCTATTGATCAACGAGCTAGTCAACTAGAGGCTTACTAGGGACATGGTGTTGTTTATGTATCCACACATGTATCTGAGTTTCCTATCAATACAATTATAGCATGGATAATAAATGATTATCGTGAACAAGGAAATATAATAATAACTTATTTATTATTGCCTCTAGGGCATATTTCCAACAGTCTCCCACTTGCACTAGAGTCAATAATCCAGTTCACATCGCTATGTGATTAACACTCAAGGTCACATCCCCATGTGATTAACACCCAAAGAGTTCTACTAGAGTCAATAATCTAGTTCACATTTACCATGTGATCAACACTCGATGAGTTCTGGGTTTGATCATGTTATGCTTGTGAGAGAGGTTATAGTCAACGGGTCTGAACCTTTCAGATCCGTGTGTGCTTTACAAATCTCTATGTCATCTCCTAGATGCAGCTACCACGCTCTATTTGGAGCTATTCCAAATAACTGTTCTACTTGGAGTTATTCTAAATTGTTGCTCCATTATACGTATCCGGTATCTCTATCGGAGCTATCCGGATAGGTGTTAAGCTTGCATTGACGTAACCCTTTACGACGAACTCTTTTACCACCTCCATAATCGAGAAAAATTCCTTAGTCCACTAGTTACTAAGGATAACTTTGACCGCTGTCCTGTGATCCATTCTTGGATCACTCTTGTACCCCTTGACTGACTCATGGCAAGGCACACTTCAGGTGCGGTACACAGCATAGCATACTGTAGAGCCTATGTCTTAAGCATAGGGGACGACCTTCGTCCTTTCTCTCTATTCTGCCGTGGTCGAGCTTTAAGTCTTAACTTCATACCTTACAACTTAGGCAAGAACTCCTTCTTTGACTGATCCATCTTGAACACCTTCAAGATCATGTCAAGGTATGTGCTCATTTGAAAGTACCATTAAGCGTTTTGATCTATCCTTATAGATCTTGATGCTCAATGTTCAAGTAGCTTAATCCAAGTTTTCCATTGAAAAACACTTTCCAAACAACCCTACATGCTTTCCAGAAATTCTACGTCATTTCTGATCAACAATATGTCAACAACATATATTCATCAGAAATTCTATAGTGCTCCCACTCACTTCTTTGGAAATACAAGTTTCTCATAAACTTTGTATAAACCAAAATCTTTGATCATCTCATCAAAGCATACATTCCAACTCCGAGATGCTTACTCCAGTCCTTAGAAGGATTGCTGGAGCTTTGCATACTTATTAGCATATTTCAGGATTGACAAAACCTTCCGGTTGTATCACATACAACCTTTCCTCATAAATCGTCGAGGAAACAATGTTTTGACATCCTATCTGCAAGATTTCATAAATAGTGTAGTAACTGCTAATATAATTCCAACAGACTTTTAGCATCGCTACAGGTGAGAAAGTCTCATCGTAGTCAACTCCTTGAACTTATCGAAAACATCTTAACGACAAGTCGAGCTTTCTTAATGGTGACATTTACCATCATTGTCCGTCTTCCTTTTAAAATCCATCTATACTCAACAGCCTTACGACCATCAAGTAGTTCTTCGAAAGTCTACACTTTGTTTTCATACATGGATCCTACCTCGGATTTTATGGCCTCGAGCCATTTATCGGAATCCGGGCTCACCAACGCTTCTCCACAGCTTGTAGGTTCATTGTTGTCTAGCAACATGACTTCAAGACATGATTACGTACCACTCAGAACTAGTACGCATCCTTGTCATCCTACGAGGTTTGGGAGTGACTTGACCTGAAGTCTTGTGATCAATATCATAAGCTTCCACTTCAATTGGTGTGGGTGCCACAGGAACAATTTCCGTGCTCTGCCACACACTAGTTGAAGAGACGGTTCAATAACCTCATCAAGTTTCCACCATCGTCCCACTCAATTCTTTCGAGAGAAACTTTTCCTCGAGAAAGGACCCGATTCTAGAAACAATCCCTTATTGCTTTCGGATCTGAGACAGGAGGTCTACCCAACTGTTTTGGGTGTCCTATGAAGATGCATTTATCCGTTTTGGGTTCGAGCTTATCAGCCTGGAACTTTTTTCACATAAGCATCGCAGCCCCAAACTTTTAAGAAATGGCAGCTTAGGTTTCTCTAAACCATAATTCATACAATGTCATCTCATCGGAATTACGTGGTGCCCTATTTAAAGTGAATGCGGTTGTCTCTAATGCCTAACCCATAAATTATTGTGGTAATTCGATAAGAGACATCATGGTATGCATCATATCCAATAGGGTGCAGTTATGATGTTCGGACACACCATCACACTATGGTGTTCCAGGCTGTATTAGTTGTGAAACAATTTCCACAATGTCTTAATTCTGTGCCAAACTCGTAATTCAGATATTCATCTCTATGATCATATCATAGATATTTTATCCTCTTGTCACGACGATCTTTCAACTTCACCTTGAAATTACTTGAACCTTTCAATAATTCAGACTCGTGATTCATCAAGTAAATATACTCAACATCTACTCAAATCATCTGTGAAGTAAGAACATAACGATATCCACTACACGCCTCAGCACTCATTGGACTGCACACATCAAAATGTATTACTTCCAACAAGTTGCTTTCTAGTTCCATTTTACTGAAAACGAGGCTTTCAGTCATCTTGCCCATGTGGTATGATTTGCATGTCTCAAGTGATTCAAAATCAAGTCAGTACAAAACGGTCCATTTGCATGGAGTTTCTTCATGCATAAACACCAATAGACATGGTTCGCATGTCTCAAACTTTTCAAAAACGAGTCAGCCCAAAGATCCATCAACATGGAGCTTCCTCATGCGTTTTATACCGATATGACTTACGTGGCAGTGCCACAAGTAGGTGGTACTATCATTACTATCTTTTGGCATGAACATGTGTATCACTACGATCGAGATTCAATAAATCATTCATTTTAGGTGTAAGACCATTGAAGGTATTATTCAAATAAACAGAGTAACCATTATTCTCCTTAAATGAATAACCGTATTGCGATAGACATAATCCAATCATGTCTATGCTCAACGCAAACACCAATCTCGATGGTAGAGGGAGCGTGCGATACTTGATCACATCAATCTTGGAAACACTTCCAACACATATCGTCATCTCACCTTTAGCTAGTTTCCGTTTGTTCCGTAGCTTTTATTTCGAGTTACTAACACTTAGCAACCGAACCGGTATCTAATACCCTGGTGCTACTAGGAGTATTAGTAAAGTACACATCAACACAATGTATATCCAATATACTTCTATCGACCTTGCCAGCCTTCTAACCTACCAAGTATCTAGGGTAATTCTGCTCCAGTGGTTGTTCCTCTTATTACAGAAGCACTTAGTCTCGGGTTTGGGTTCAACCTTGCGTTTCTTCACTAGAGCAGCAGCTGAATTGCCGTTTCATGAAGTATCCCTTCTTGCCCTTGCCCTTCTTGAAACTAGTCGTTTTACCAACCATCAACAATTGATGCTCCTTCTTGATTTCTACTTTTGCGGTGTCAAACATCGCGAATATCTCAAGGATCATCATATATGTCCCTGATATATTATAGTTCATCACGAAACTCTAGCAGCTTGGTGGTAATGACTTCGGAGAAACATCACTATCTCATCTGGAAGATCAACTCCCACTTGATTCAAATGATTGTTGTATTCAGACAATCTGACCACAAGCTCAACAATTGAGCTTTTCTCCCTTAGTATGTAGGCTAGAAGAACCGTCGGAGGTCTTATACCTCTTGACATGGGCACGAGCCTGAAATCCCAATTTCAGCCCTCGAAACATCTCATATGTTTCGCGACGTTTCAAAAACATGTCTTTGGTGCCTCAACTCTAAACCATTTAACATTACCGAACTATCATGTAGTCATCAAAACGTGTATGTCAGATGTTCGCAACATCCACAGACCACGTTCGAGGTTCAGCACACTGAGCGGTGCATTAAGGACATAAGCCTTTTACTGTCTGCATAATTGCTACTATCAACTTTCAACTAATTTTTCTCTAGGAACATATCTAAACAGTAGAACTAAAACGCGAGCTACGACATAATTTGTAAAATCCTTTTGACTATGTTCAGGATAATTAAGTTCATCTTATGAACTCCCACTTAGATAGACATCCCTCTAGTCATCTAAGTGATTACATGATCCGAGTCAACTAGGCCGTGTCCGATCATCACGTGAGACGGACTAGTCAACGTCGGTGAACATCTTCATGTTGATCGTATCTTCTATACGACTCATGCTCGACCTTTCGGTCTTCTGTGTTCCGAGGCCATGTCTATACACATGCTAGGCTCGTCAAGTTAACCCTAAGTGTTTTGCATGTGTAAAACTGTCTTACACCCGTTGTATGTGAACGTAAGGATCTATCACACCCGATCATCATGTGGTGCTTCGAAACGACGAACTTTAGCAACGGTGCACAGTTAGGGGAGAACACTTCTTGAAATTTTAATGAGGGATCATCTTATTTACTACCGTCATTCTAAGCAAATAAGATGTATAAACATGATAAACATCACATGCAATCAAATAGTGACATGATATGGCCAATATCACTTTGCTCCTTTTGATCTCCATCTTCGGGGCTCCATGATCATCATCGTCACCGGCATGACACCATGATCTCCATCATCGTGTCTTCTTGAAGTTGTCACATCATCCATTACTTCTACTACTACAGCTAACGGTTAGCAATAAAGTAAAGTAATTACATGACGTTTATGTTGACACGCAGGTCATAAATAAATTAAGACAACTCCTATGGCTCCTGCCGGTTGTCATACTCATCGACATGCAAGTCGTGATTCCTATTACAAGAACATGATCAATCTCATACATCACATATATCATTCATCACATCCTTTGGCCATATCACATCACATAGCATACCCTGCAAAAACAAGTTAGACGTCCTCTAATTGTTGTTTGCATGTTTTACGTGGCTGCTATGGGTTTCTAGCAAGAACGTTTCTTACCTACGCAAAGACCACAACGTGATATGCCAATTGCTATTTACCCTTCATAAGGACCCTTTTCATCGAATCCGATCCGACTAAAGTGGGAGAGACAGACACCCGCTAGCCACCTTATGCAACTAGTGCATGTCAGTCGGTGGAACCAGTCTCACGTAAGAGTACGTGTAAGGTCGGTCCGGGCCGCTTCATCCCACGATGCCGCCGAATCAAGATAAGACTAGTAACGGCAAGCATATTGAACAAAATCAACGCCCACAACTACTTTGTGTTCTACTCGTGCATAGAATCTACGCAATAGACCTAGCTCATGATGCCACTGTTGGGGAACGTAGCAGAAATTCAAAATTTTCCTACGTGTCACCAAGATCTATCTATGGAGAGACTAGCAACGAAGGGAAGGAGAGTGCATCTACATACCCTTGTAGATCGCTAAGCGGAAGCGTTCAAGTGAACGGGGTTGATGGAGTCGTACTCGTCGTGATTCAAATCACCGATGATCCTAGTGCCGAACGCACGGCACCTCCGCGTTCAACACACATACAGCCCGGTGACGTCTCCCACGCCTTGATCCAGCAAGGAGAGAGGGAGAGGTTGAGGAAGACTTCATCCAACAGCAGCACAATGGTGTGGTGATGATGGAGGAGCGTGGCTATCCTGCAGGGCTTCGCCAAGCACCACAGAAGAGGAGGAAGAAGAGACGCAGGGCTGCACCAAGAGAGATTGAATCGCGTGTTGTGGGAAGCCCAATGCCTCAATATATATAGGGAAGGGGAGGGGCTGCGCCCCCTCTAGGGTTCCCACCCCTAGGGGGGCGGCAGCCCTAGATGGCAAAGGGTGTGGCGGCCAAGGGAGGGGAGAAGGGGGAGGCGCCCCTAGGGTGGGCCTTAAGGCCCATCTGGACCTAGGGTTTGCCTCCTCCCACTTCCCCTGCGCCTTGGGCCTTGGTGGGAGGCGCACCAGCCCACTAAGGGGCTGGTCCCTCACCACTCTTGGCCCATGCAACCTTCTGGGTGTTGGAAATATGCCCTAGAGGCAATAATAAAAGTATTATTATTATATTTCCTTATTCATGATAATTGTCTTTATTCATGCTATAATTGTGTTATCCAGAAATCATAATACATGTGTGAATAACAGACACCAACATGTCCCTAGTAGGCCTCTAGTTGACTAGCTCGTTGATCAACAGATAGTCATGGTTTCCTGGCTATGGACATAAGATGTCATTGATAATGAGATCACATCATTAGGAGAATGATGTGATGGACAAGACCCAATCCTAAACATAGCATAAAGATCGTATAGTTCGTTTGCTAGAGTTTTGCGATGTCAAGTATCCTTTCCTTAGACCATGAGATCGTGTAACTCCCGGTTACCGTAGGAGTGCTTTGGGTGTACCAAACGTCACAACGTAACTGGGTGACTATAAAGGTAGACTACGGGTATCTCCGAAAGTATCTGTTGGGTTGACACGGATCAAGACTGGGATTTGTCACTCCGTATGACGGAGAGGTATCACTGGGCCCACTCGGTAATGCATCATCATAATGAGCTCAAAGTGACCAAGTGTCTGGTCACGGGATCATGCATTACGGTACGAGTAAAGTGACTTGCCGGTAACGAGATTGAACGAGGTATTGGGATACCGACGATCGAATCTCGGGCAAGTAATATATCGATTGACAAAGGGAATTGCATACGGGGTTGATTGAATCCTCGACATCGTGGTTCATCCGATAAGATCATCGTGGAGCATGTGGGAGCCAACATGGGTATCCAGATCCCGCTGTTGGTTATTGACCGGAGAGTCGTCTCGGTCATGTCTGCTTGTCTCCCGAACCCGTAGGGTCTACACACTTAAGGTTCGGTGACGCTAGGGTTGTGAAGATAAGTATATGCAGTAACCCGAATGTTGTTCGGGGTCCCGGATGAGATCCCGGACGTCACGAGAAGTTCCGGAATGGTCCGGAGGTAAAGAATTATATATAGGATGTGCAGTTTCGGCCATCGGGACAAGTTTCGGGGTACCCGGTATTGTACCGGGACCACCGGAAGGGTCCCGGGGGTCCACCGGGTGGGGCCACCTATCCCGGAGGGCCCCTTGGGCTGAAATAGGAGGGAACCCAGCCCATAGTGGGCTGGGGCGCCAGCCCCCCAAGGCCCATGCGCCTAGGGTTGGGGGGGGGGGAACCCTAAAGGGGGCGCCCCCTTGCTTGGGGGGCAAGCCCCCCCACCCCTGGCCGCCGCCCCCCCTGGTAGATCCCATCTACCAGGGCCGGCGCCCCCCTGGCACCCCTATATATAGTGGGGGAGAGGAGGGACTTGATCCCCACGCCTTTGGTGCTTCCCTCTCTCCCCGTTGCTTCTTCCTCTCTCGTAGTACACGGCGAAGCCCTGCGTCGTGACGCCCTGCATCCACCACCACGCTGTCGTGCTGCTGGATCTTCGTCAACCTCTCCTTCCCCCTTGCTGGATCAAGAAGGAGGAGACGTCTCCCGTCCCGTACGTGTGTTGAACGCGGAGGTGCCGTCCGTTCGGCGTTGGTCATCGGTGATTTGGATCACGTCGTGTTCGACAACATCAACCTCGTTCTAACGAACGCTTTCGCTCGCGATCTACAAAGGTATGTAGATGCATCTCGTGACTCGTTGCTAGATGAACTCCTAGATGATCTTGGTGAAACGAGTAGGAAAATTTTTGTTTTCTGCAACGTTCCCCAACACTGGGGTTGGTGGCCCCACTTGGTGGACCCCCGGGACCCTCCCGGTGGTCCCGGTACGTTACCGATAAACACCGAAACTTTTCCGGTGACCAAAACAGGACTTCCCATATATAAATCTTTACCTCCGGACCATTCCGGAACTCCTCGTGACGTTCGGGATCTCATCCGGGACTCCGAACAACATTCGGTAACCACATACAAACTTCCTTTATAACCCTAGCGTCATCGAACCTTAAGTGTGTAGACCCTACGGGTTCGGGAGACATGCAGACATGACCGAGACGTTCTCCGGTCAATAACCAACAGCGGGATCTGGATACCCATGTTGGCTCCCACATGTTCCACGATGATCTCATCGGATGAACCACGATGTCAAGGACTTAATCAATCCCGTATACAATTCCCTTTGTCTATCGGTACGATACTTGCCCGAGATTCGATCGTCGGTATCCCAATACCTTGTTCAATCTCGTTACCGGCAAGTCTCTTTACTCGTTCTGTAACACATCATCCCATGATCAACTCCTTGATCACATTGTGCACATTATGATGATGTCCTACCGAGTGGGCCCAGAGATACCTCTCCGCTTACACGGAGTGACAAATCCCAGTCTCGATTCGTGCCAACCCAACAGACACTTTCGGAGATACCTGTAATGTACCTTTATAGCCACCCAGTTACGTTGTGACGTTTGGCACACCCAAAGCACTCCTACGGTATCCGGGAGTTACACAATCTCATGGTCTAAGGAAATGATACTTGACATTAGAAAAGCTTTAGCATACGAACTACACGATCTAGTGCTATACTTAGGATTGGATCTTGTCCATCACATCATTCTCCTAATGATGTGATCCCGTTATCAACGACATACAATGTCCATGGTCAGGAAACCGTAACCATCTATTGATCAACGAGCTAGTCAACTAGAGGCTTACTAGGGACATGGTGTTGTCTATGTATCCACACATGTATCTGAGTTTCCTATCAATACAATTATAGCATGGATAATAAACGATTATCGTGAACAAGGAAATATAATAATAACTTATTTATTATTGCCTCTAGGGCATATTTCCAACATAGCCTACCGCCGAGAGCTGCGGCGGTAGCAAACTTTTCCACGTCAGCAATGATAACGGCCGATGTGCCCCCTCCGTCAGGCCCTACCGCCGCCCGACCCCCTTCTCCCCCCACCCAGCTGCCCCCACCACGAAGAACAAAGCAAAACTGCTCAAAGTTGCCCTCTCTCTTCCCCTCCACTCCCCTTCCGATCTTCCTCGTTTCTTGACGGATTTTGCGGATCGAGATGGCCCCGAAGAAAGAAAAGTAAGCTCTTTCAATCCCTCCAACAAGTTTTAATCAAACACCTTTCGATTCGTCGCATTATTCGTTTGAAATCACTCCTATTTGAATTTTTTTAACCCTAGGATTGATTTAGGTTGATTGTAGATGTTATATTGTGTTAGGTTTGAAATATATGATGGATGATGCATGTTCCTATGCTATGGTTGTGTTAACATGAACCCTAGTTCATAATTGATTTGAATGGTTTTTTTGTATGATGGATGATGCATGTTCCTATGCTATGATGCAAGTATTGGATGCTATGATGCATGTATTGGATGATGCAAAAATTGGAGATGAATATTTGATATATTTGTTATATGTAGTATATGAATCCTCAAGATGAACCCTAGTTCATATTTTTTAACAAAAAATGAGATTATGCATGTTGGATGTTGTTGGAGAAATATGTGTTATGATGCATTGAAACCATGGTGATTGCATCTTCATAAAAGTATTTTATTTAGTTTTTGATATATGTATTGTATTTAGTTCATAATAATCTTGATATATGATTATTTAAAGATTGAACTCATAGGTTCATTTTTTGTTATGCATCGATGTGTTTCGTAGTTAATGTTGAACTCTAGTTCATGTTGAAAAATCTTTTGATGTGCTTATGCAATTCTTTTAGGAGGCCACCTCTTGCGGACGACATCGGCACAAAGTACACAATGCTTGACCCTAGGTTCGACAAGCATCACTGTGCCCGTTTCATTGAGAATGGAGTGGTAATTAGCATTTTAAACCAAATCTTTCGAATTGATGAAAACAGGTTGCTAACTATTATGTCCATGCTAATTATGCTTTGGTTATTGATTTTCACAGATGCTGCCGCCACTGCGGATGAGGGCTCACAAGACAACGGTTAATATGGAGTACGACGATCGGTACACACCGTTCTTCAGGAGAGCCCGACTATTGGGTTTCGTCCTGTAGTTCAAGCGTAAGCCGCCGACACTCGTTGACTCAGCTCTCACGGCTTTGATCGACCGGTGGCGGCCAGAGACGCACAACTTTCATCTTCCATGTGGGGAGATGACCATGACCCTCGAGGATTGGGCGATGATTACGGCACTACCGCTGGAGGGTCGTCCTCTCACAGGAAGAGTAGAGAGGGCGAACTGGCCCGAGAGGGTTGTCAGCCTCATCGGCGACTGCCCCCCCCCCCCCCCGCGCGCTAAGAGCAACCGGACTTCCAGCATACCGCTGCCATGGCTCCTCGAGCACCGGAGGAAGTGCCCGGAAGATGCCGAGCCCCGGGTGGTGGAGCAGTACACGAGGGCCTACCTGTGGTACATTCTCACGGAGGTAGTGTTTCCGGACTGCTCCGGGAACTCTGCCCTATGGATGTATCTCGACTTCCTGAAGGACTGGGATGCGGGGTACAGCTGGGGGGCCGCCGGACTTGCCTACCTATACCGTTCGGTACGTGAATATCACTTTCTTTCAAATATCAGACGTGTGTTGCTTTATATTTTGACATCTTATCATCTATACTTGGTTGGTAGCTTGATGACGCGACCCAGAGAGTGGAAGTCTCGTTCGATATGTGTGGATGTGTACGGGGCCTCTCCATTTGGATGTGGGAGCGAATCCCGGTGGGCCGTCCAAAGAAGATGCGCTCGCGTGCATGGACAGACTATGGCGGAGATGACGAAGATGATCGGTACCCGACCGTCGCATACGCTTGGGATGTGGTGCGTGTCTACATGGGCGAATCGAAGGCCTTGTACAAGGTCTTCAGCAACGAGCTTGATGCTCTCACGCCTTTCCAGGTATAAGAACTAAATTTTCACTTGAGCTTACCATTGTTTCGATAACACTTTCACTTGAGCTTACCATTTCTTGGTTATAGGTTACTTGGCGGCCGTATAGTGATGATCGAGAGTGGGGGTTCGAGCTAAACAGTATGTGCAAGCAGGACTGGCTACTCTTCGGGTGCATCATGCCCATGATTTGTGTCTATGCCATGGAGTACCACTTGCCACAGCGCGTTTCCGCACAATTTGGTAAGGCGCAACACACACCACCAGCCGGCCACGATACCGGTGGCTACGACCTACACAAGTGTGGCCATAAATGAAGGGTGTTTTACATTGCAGGATGAGTAGGAAGAACAATCAATCAATCACGGATTGGGAAGCCCAACATGCGAGATACGTGAATGAATGGAACGAGTGGAAAGGACGCAAAGACACGGAGAGGAGAGTGATTGACTGGGACGCGTACGAGGATGGCATCAAGCATCGTCTGCGTCTGAGGGCCCAGTGGACGACAGCAGATGCCGAAGACCTGTTCGATGACGCCCCGGAGAATGAAACCTACAACGAGAGCATCAGACAACTTCAAGGTGGGTTTAGGGAGTACGGACCCCTCATGAACAGAGTGGTATGCTGTTTTTGCCTCTTTCGAACCGACGGTTGGATGAAATCAGCTTTTCGTGCTATTGACTCATTTTATTACTTTGCAGACTTCGGAGCTGAACAAAAGCATTTTTCATGCCTCTGATGCGCTTAGTGCTGTCCCTGGGACTCGAGCTAGCGAGTACAAGTTGAGGGAAACGGTGAAGGT
This sequence comes from Triticum monococcum, assembly GCA_034509565.1. Classification (NCBI taxonomy): domain Eukaryota; kingdom Viridiplantae; phylum Streptophyta; class Magnoliopsida; order Poales; family Poaceae; genus Triticum; species Triticum monococcum. The sequence continues at coordinate 21,464,934 of CM067847.1, forward strand.
AATACGGAGTTCATTTTTGTTATCATTGGACATTGGAGAATTTAATATATTCTTCTGTTATCATTGCAGAAATACGTCAACAAAGCACGCCGGCTTGTGGGCCTGCTTGGGTGCGCTACAAACACCGAGGATGTTTTTCCTCCTACACCGATGCGTAGCCTCGCTTCATCGAGCCATGCACCCTCGTCGTCTAGGGCGGGTCAAGAAGACGAGGAGGAGAACGACGACGATGATGATGATGCAGAGGAAGAGGAAGAAGAGGGCGCAGGAGAAGAACATGATGACGAAGAGGAAGAGCACGATGAGGAGGAGGAGGAGTAGGAGTACGATGATGACGATGGACCTCCACCAACTCAGCCAACCCAGCGTGAGAAGAGGAATGTGCCGAAGAAGGACTAGAAGAGTCCATCCCCATTTCAGAAAGCACGTCCTACGGCCCGCAAGAAGACGGCGGCCGAGAAGCGACCCAAGGATAACGAGGACCGAACGTCGAAGAGGGGAAGGAAGGACTGAAGTTGCTGCCGTGTCGTTGAACTAAAAACTTGCATATTTGCTTCGTGAACCATATGAATTTGCTCGTGAAACTGTTTCGTTAACTTGCCATGTACCGAACCTACCTTATTTATAGATTTGTGGTGTATCGAACCTACCTTATTTATAGATTTGTGGTGTGTGCATCATATATCATACATTGTGTGCTTTATATGTCATACATATGCTGTTTAAATGTTTAACTGTTTAAATGTTGTATGCCAAAAATCGAAGCCAAAAGAAGTTAGAAGGTGCAAAAAATTGCACACAAAGGCCACCTACCGCCAAAGCCCACGGCGGTAGCCCACAGAAACCTACCGCCATCCTGCCCGGCGGTAGGATGCCTCCACCCACGCCAATCTTCTGTGACCAAAAAAACGACCAGCGCAGCGGTAGGGTTGCGCATGATACCGCTAAGGCCCTGGGCGGTAGGGTGCTACCGCCAAGCGCCCTGGCGGTAGGCTGCGCAACCCTACCGCTGCGTTGCTCGATTTTTTGGTCACAGAAGATTGGCGTGGGGGGAGGCATCCTACCGCTGGGCAGGATGGCGGTAGGTTTGTGTGGGCTACCGCCGTGGGCTTTGGCGGTAGGTACGTAAGCAGCCGATAACGGATTGACGGCCGTCAGGCACACCTACCGCCGAAACCTGCGGCGGTAGGCTGTGCAACCCTACCGCCTGAGGTCTTGGCGGTAGCAAAAGGGTCAGATCCCGAAATGTTTTCAGACTGGGGTCAGATCTCGAATTTGTTTCACAAAAGGGTCAAAACACGAAATTTGGCCCACAGAGGAAGGGGAGAGCTCCCGCGCTGCGGCGGCTCTCCTACACAGCCCGCTGAAGCGTCGGCAGCAGCTTGGTGGCCCATGAGGCCCATTGACGTTCGGGTCGGCATCGGAGAAGGGGCAGCGCAGGTTCTTCTGTGCCTGGGCCAACGGCTCGCCCATGCACTTCTTCGCCTTCTTCAACGACCAGGGTGATCCCAAGGTAACCTCCCCTCTCATCGCTTAGTCATTGCTTCACTTGGCCAGACTACGATACGTTCCACGCCATATGCAGGTCGAATGCTCGACACATGCGCACCCTACCTTAGACGTGTGATTTGCTTGGTACGTGGCGGTGCAGCTGTCGGCCCTGTGCAGGGAACAGAAGCACGCCATGTTGGTGGAGGAACCCGCTGGCCCGGAAAATGACGAAGAGGTGGAGTGTCATGCGTGGGAGGCGGTGCTGAACCAGAGCTTCGAGCCAGCGGATGCACTGGGGATGGTGTTGTCGGAATCGGGATGGCCCATCGTAGGTCAGGGTGCACACGGTCCGAGCCGGTCCGGTCCCGGTCCGAGCCGGCGTTTGGACCGGCCGCCGGCGGTCCGGACCGGACCGGACCGAGTAACGTCGCGGTCCTGTTTTCATGGACCGGACCGGCAATGGACGAGCTCGGGCCGGACCGAGAGGACCATGAGGACCGGCCAAGACATGGGCAGGGCACGCTCTAGAGCTCCCGCGACGGCTCATCGGAGAGATATCTTGCTAGAGGAAGCACAGCTCATCGAAAAGATGTCTGGGAGCTTGAGAAGAATCAGAGGAAGCTACATGACCAAGACAAACACCAGAGGGAACTCATCAGCGACGAATCTGACATGACAGCCGGTGGACAGAGATGAAAGGAACGATGGCTGATGCGGCTATGTAGGACATACCTCGTTGATTTCTTTGACGGAGATGATAGATCCCACGACGCAGGAACTCCTAGACATGATGGTTCGTCGCTGGAAGGCTGGTGGCCTTGGTGTTATGCGGTGGTGCTCTGCTTGTGCGTTGGACGGCGGCGGCCGCGGCACAGGTGCGTGGCCCTGTCACGCCTTGGCCGCCACGCACTCGCCAAGCCCCCGCCAAGCCCCCGACATGCCCCTGGCAAGCCCTCGGCAAGCCCCCAGCCACGCCCCCGCCCCGCTCTCGCCATGGCCCCGCCATGCCGCCGGCTGCTTCTTCGGCCCGCTCGGTCGTCCCGACCTTTAAGCGGACCGGACCGGTTGATTTTCGGTCTTGTTTTGAGGGACCGGACTGGCTTTTTTGTCGGGCCAGGACTGAGCCAGCCCGGACCGAGCGGGCCACGAGCCGGTCCAAAAGACCGCTCGTGCCGTCCACCCTGAGTCGTAGGGTTCACTACCGTGGTGGTGGTTCTGGTCCGCGGTAGTATCCTGGTGGCCAACTGCGGCGACTCCCACGCCGTGCTATGCCGCACCGGTGATGCCATCCCATTATGCGAGGACCAAAGGTGAGATTAATCACGTCATGTGCATTGTCTTTTTCTCCTTTGGACAAATTTTGAGCTTGACGAGGAGTGGATACAGCTGGAGCGGGCGTACGAGAGGGCGCGCGTCAAGGCGGCTGGAGGTAAAGTGTGGGCGCTCCAACGACGGGCAGCTGCGGGATTGGGGGGCTTGCCATGTCGCGGGCTTCAGGTACGTATGTATTACTACTGTATCAAAGGCATGTATAGTTTGTTTGGTTCTTATGCGCACGCTTTGAAATATGCGGTAAACATTTTTGAAATACACGATGAACATCAAATATATGTTGAACACTTTCACAAATACAAGATGAACATTTATCAAATATGTGTTGAACATATTTTCAAATATCTGTTGAACACCTTTTCAAGTACATGATGAACATTTGTTTGAATAGGCGATGAATTTTTCTTTTCATATACATGATGAACCTTTTTTTTCCATACGAGTGTGGCGCAAAAACACTTCACGCCAGAACTTCTTTTCTTCATCCTCCAACCTTCCTCGTCTTGTGCCCTTTCTCGCGTCCATTTCTTTCTTTCCTCTCTCTACCTCTACACCGTCTCTCTTCCAAGACAGGTTACTTTGTTAGCTCGTAGAAAAAATTAGTATCACGTCCATTGTAGGGGGAGCTACACGCGTTATACTTAACCTTCTCCTTCGTGCGATAGCCAATAAGCTATCCATTTCTACTAGACGCTCTCTGAGTAGCTAGCAAATAAAACGGCTTAAACCTTCATTTAACAGTTTTTTTTTGCGAGTTAATACCACTTATATATATGGTGGTCTGCAAACAACCGGCAACATAACCCACTTACATGTATAGTCTGGATGTACTGTTAACAAGTCAATCTTGTGTGAAACTGTGATCTTGTCGAGCACGACGAGGCCCCAACAGTCGTGGCGGATCAGATTCTTAGGAGTCATCTCATGTCTGCTTTGGTAGTTGACGCATGTTCGGCGCTGTCAAATCCAAATAATGCCGTAAAACTGGAATGTTTTTATTTCTGCCGTTTCCCATTTTTTATGCTTTCCTTTTAGCACTTTCCAAGTACGTACCTCAGTTCAGCACGAAAAAAATATACCGACTTTTTCTTTCAAAAAATCTGAATTTTTTTGCATACATTACTTACCACCACTCGCATATGAAATTTCAGAAAGAAATGACACCCACTGCATTCCGTGGCGTCCCTACACCTAATCGTAGTTTCAGTTGCGTCCTTAAATTACGGAGGTGCCCACACACCTCGTCAAGGTGCTACATATAATCGGAGGGTTCAGTGGTGTCCCTAAATTGCGTCGAGGAAGGAGATGTCTCCAACATGTTGGCAGCGCCCCTACTACCAGCTCAAGGGGCAGCGGCGGCAGTATGGCCAATGGCTTTCGGGTCGACGTGGGAGCTTGTGCAGGTTCAGCAGAAAATGATGGTCATTTTTATGCATAACTGTTTTGACAAATATGTGATGCAATTTTTTATAGAAATTTGTGATTAGCATTTTTTAAGTACAAGGTGAATATTTTTTAAATACAAATTACTTTCTTTAAATACGCAGTGAATATGTTTTGATCCGGGCGCCGAGATCCCCGCTGTCACCTTCCCTTGCGCCCGCCCGGGCTTTGCCGATGGCCGTCTCTGGTGGCGGCGGGGGAGGGAAGGGGGATGAGGTGAGGCGGCGCGATGAAAGATCAGATCGCCCCCGAGGCGCCCGGGAGGCAACGCGAGGGCCACATGGGAGGGAGGGCATCATGGGCTGCGTTAGTTTGATCAATGAGCAATCAAGTTTTTACCACAAAAAGAAAAGAAGATAATAAATGGAAGATACTCCCTCCATCCCATAATATAAGATCATTTTTGACAGTAGAGTAGTGTCAATAGCACTTATATTATGGGATGGAGGAAGTAGAAGATAATGATGCTGAAATATTGAAAAAGAGTAGAAATTAATTACGAGTAAAAAATGGATAAACACGTGTGTGTCACCTTCCGCCGCGTAGCCACAATTCCATATATCGTGTCTGTTACACAAAACTGGTCTGCTCCCAAAGACCAGATTTCATTTCTTCTTCATCCTCCAGCTTTCCTCCGCCCCCTGTGTGTTTGTTTCTTTCCCACAAGTCTTGCTTGGTAGTGAATTATCTGCTGCTTCAGGGCCCTCGCCCGTTCTACTCAATATGCTCCCTCCCGTGATCATTGATTTGTAGTTATGGCCAACGCCAGTGTCAACAACATCCCCGCCGCCGGCGAGTGGGGAGCCGACCCCGTCGTGGCCTCCGTGGAAGGCGTGGCGCAGTCCCTACCGCACTCGTCTGGGTAGAACGCATCATCAGAGTCGGAGGGGTACCTGACAGGCACCGAGGAAGGGGATGGATCGGGTATGGTGCTGGCGGCCCTGCTGCGGTGCTGCCAGCTGAAGCGGCGGTGGCGGCGGCTGTGTGGTCCCTCTCTTTCCGGTTCGCGTCGGAGTGGGGAATGGATCTGCGAAAGGGTATGGAGCAGACCATATCGCTGTGCCTGGGCTGACGGCTCCCCCAGGTAAGATTCCAACCACCTCCGGGTCTAGTGGTCGACACCGTCCACGTACTTTCAGCTACACCTTTGATTTGCTTGCTACGTCGTGGTGCAGTGCCGGCCCTGTGCAAGAAACAGATGCACGTCATACTTGCGGAGGAGCTGGCGGGCACGGTAACAGCCTACCCGATAGAGCACCCGGAAAAACATGACGAGGCGGAGCGTCGTGTGTGGGATGCGGCGCTGAAGCGGAGCTTCGAGCGGGCGGACGCTTTCTGGATGGGGCAGTCAGCATCGGGATGGCCCATCATGGGGTCCACTCACCGCCGTAGTGGAGCTCCTGGTGCGCGCCAGAATCCTCGTCGCCACCTGCGGGGACTCCCGCGCCGTGCTTTGCCGCGCTGGTAACGCCTAGCCACTCTCCGAGGTCCAAAAGGTGAGATTAATTGCGTCATGCATATTGCCTTTCTCTCCTTTGGTCTTGTCTGGCTATACGAATTTGAGCTTCATGCCTAGATGCAGCTGGAGCCTCCGCAGACGGGCAGCTGCGCGTATGGGGAATGCTTGTCATGTCGTGGGGTTTGGATATAAGTTGTTCCGAGGCACACTCATACAACAAGTACTCCGTCTGGAAGAAAAGATAAAAGTCATTTAGATCTCTTGTATTTATTTACGGAAGGAGTACAGCTTAGGTAGGCCAAAAAGAAAGAAGTACTGCCTAAGCCTGGCATGGGACGACCTTGCGACCTCAGTCAGAGAACGTTGCAATCAGGAACGGGTCGAGCGACCTAAGACAGACAAGAGACAACAATCAATCTCAGACAGCGACCTCAGAGAGACTCACAGAAGAGCAAAAAAATAACAACGGGAACTTACACATATCACAAGACCTAGTGTGGACACGGTTCTCCATAGAAACGCCACCTCTGCTACATAGATCACCATAGACGACGGACAGCCAAAGCGGCCTGCCATTCCTCGGCGAAATAATTCCGGCGCCCCAGATCAGATCCCTGGGGACACACGTCAGGCCCGAACCGCCCGTCGTACCTTCGTGAACTCGTGTACCCAGGCATTCGCGGGCATGCCTCAGATCGGCCCCGGGCCAGAGCACAGCGGAGAAACTTTTAACAACCCGCGGGCGGCCGCTAAGCAAACAAATCTCTATCACCGACCAAAGTTCCGTTAAATAAAAGGTGATTATCAAGGAGACCGGTGGAGGATTTAGCAAATCTTGGTGTCAGGGTCAGAGTTACCTACACTTTATAGATACATACATACATGCTTTGTTTCCACGCATTAACATTGGCTCTGTACATACTCTACAATATACAAAGAAACAAAAGTGTGTAGAACACTTTTTACCAAATATGTGATCCACATTTTCTTTCAGAAATAGGCAATGAACATGTTTTTTTTTTTTTGCAAATATGTGATGAATTTTTTTTTAGAAATATGCGATGGACAGTTTTTAAGTACACGGTGAATGTTTCAAGATACGTGTGCTCCATCCGTGCGTTTCTTTATATACAAAACTGTTTCAGGAGCGCTCCAGTCTCCCTCCTATGCTGCGTGGGTCTTCCTCCACAAAAATTAGGAGAACTAATCGACAACCCGTGCATCTGACCGGGCTAGCCTATTTTGAGACAGATGTATATATTTCTACATGTGTTAACATTTGTCGCACGCAGTGCGTCTTAGAAAGGAATTTAAAAATAGTAATTTATAATCCCATAGAAATCATTGCAACTTATAAAATGCAACAAAAATGCATATTAGTCACCGTGTGAAAAGGATATTTTGCAGTGAATTTGTTATAATATAATTTACATATATGTATATTTTAATCATTATATTACAATAATATTGCATTTTTGCTTATATTTTTTTTTTACAAGTTTTCTATTATTTGATTGAAGCATGGAGCAAAATGCTTGCAGTTTATAAGGATTTAAGTTTTTCTATGGAAGACAAAATATCAAATGCACGTTGAAAGAAGTTTGTTTTTTATCAGAAATATTTCATCGACATGTTTGTGCCACCTTAATTAACCAATATGTTCATCTATATATTTACTATTGAAGTTTTCGCAAGCCCTCATTAGTATGAAACATACATGTCTTAGCTAGTCTAAAAAGGACAAATATTTTCCAGCAAAAAATAACTAATTTTTTCCTTTATTAATAGTGTGATTCATTTTGTGTGCTTGCCGAATTCAGAAACTATGTGGAAAACCTTGAATGGCTCCTTTGAGCTCGGATGAAAAATAAGAGAAAATAGTGCAGCTTTAAGTTTCAGAAAATTTGTACATGTAGATCAGTACTTGCTAACTTTAAACTTTGTCAGAAAGGGATTTACTTTAATGTTAAACTATCATTTTATTTGTATTTTACACTGAAAGATCAATGCATGCATAGCGTTTGCTATTTCAGAGCGACACATAAATATTTGTTTTAGCATGCGATGAATAAAAGAGTCTCACATACACATAGCAAAGCCGACTTCCCATATCTATTCTGGATAGTTGTGCTAGTTAGAACGTTATCCGGTTGATCGATTCTGAAGAGATGCCGCTAGTTAGTACATACATACGACATGTATGGGTAACAAACATCAATTTCTTCAGGCTGCTTCCTAATTACCTACAACGTCAACCTATTAACGACAATTTCCTCCCGACGCGATCGAGCAGGAAGTAGCATGCTAGCTCACCTGGCGAGATACATATGTTGACGGCTGGCTCGGTTGATCGGAACATGCATGTACACTGCAAAGAAGTCAATCAAACAATATATTAACACATTACTTTGTGGATTAGCACCATCCGCTTCTTGCTACTATCACCTGGCTGTATAATCTCTACATGCATGCCCATGATATGACCGATGGGATATGTACGTGCCCACAAAAGAGAGAGCTTAAATTAACCATTATACCTATGTAGGGCCTACAGAAAATTATATTCAATTAGGACATCTAGGGGTATACTATTTGAAGTGGAAGCCCATGTCTTAAACGGCTCCTTTGGCCTTTTTTTATCTTCAGGACTTTGCGTGTATATGATCTGTGTCACGTTCAATCAAAATTGATCTTTTGGTTAATCCTAACCGTAAATTTCAGATCTAACAGCTTAATTAATTTTGATTTTGTGGATTAACGTGGAGGCTTCGTTGGTGCCTCCAATTAGATATAAGATTGCAAAATAGGTCAAAATATTAAGAAGACAAATTCAACATTCAAATTTGATACTTGAGCCAAATGTGCAGAATATTTGAACAAATAAGTTGTTAAATGTACCTTTTAGAATATCAGATTGAATGCATGGGAGTCAATTCTATACGAATTAAAAGGCTATTTATGGTACTCGTCGGATCACCCATGATGGACTCTTTTTCATAGGTATATAATATAACTATCTCCAAACATGGCATGTGTGCATAATCATATGTAAAAATAACTAAAAATACACTAATAAGAAAAACCTTAATGGTAGAAGATGTTTTATGTTGGACAGTTGTAGTGTCATGTTTCTCGATGGTGTTCTCCAAATCCAGCCCCACACTGTATGCAGAATACAAACGTTGAGGGCTCTAATGTATCATAGAAAAACAGTGGAAAAAACATAAGTTGATGGTTGAGTAACTACTACTTGCAAATATAAGGACACTGAATCAATACCTATGGTACATTCGACTCTATGACCATGATCCCCAGCCAACGACAAAGCCTAGAGAAAGCCTAAAAATAATACAACAGGGATACAACCAAGTACAATATAAATCGTAGTATCCTACTATTATAGCAAACCCTGGATAGCATGCCATCTTTTAAAGTTCAGACTGCAGCTCAATCTGTGACATATTACAGCAAAGAGATACCAAGTTAGCTGCATGCAAAGGCAAGAGGGAAGACCATGAGACATAAATTCGTTTGATAACAAATATATAAAATATGAAAGATGGCAATACAGAGTTACCGTATCAGTATTACCAGAGTTACAATTAGACTGGTTTTCAGAAGAAGAAAAGACTAACGAATACAGGGCTATAGGTACTTCAAAGCTACAAAATTTTCAACATAAGATAATTGAAACAGAGTCAATATCACTCGTGAGCTTGTTCGGCATTGCCCTCCAAACGCTAGGTGATGCTACGGTCAAACACGCCAAGAGTCCTCAGCCGTTATAGGTAGCGACACGACATTGCTAAGTATTACAATTATAACAGAAGCATATCAAGAAGTGATACTGCATATAAATAACTAATAGTGCCATAACGGATGGACACTAGGATTCAGAACGCCATATAACAGGTTAGCCATGTTTTACGGCCATGAACCACTCCAAATCTAGGTGTGGTTCTGCTGGATCCTGCATCGTAAAACAAAAATATAATTTTGAGGAACGCACCATTCCATTGAAAATTGTACATCATGCAAGGATTTTTAATCTGAACCAAAACCGACACAATAGAAAGAAAAGTTAACATCACGTACCTGCTAGTTTCTCTTGCTTTACCTTGCAATTCGATGTGGTAAACTACTTTTGGAGTCAGTTTCTTTGTAGATCATTTTGATATTCGCCTCACATAGTAGGTAGCTCCTAAATCTGAGCTGGTAGATCCAGAAAAAAATCCTAAAAACCATGACATCATAATATATGTGGAATCAAATCAGTACACAGTTGAGTTTATTTGTGAGTAGAATTAGCACTTGCTGCATGGTATAAGGAGAGAGAGAAAGACATGAAGATGACAAAACCCTCTCTAGTTAATTAGGATAATCCATGTAATACAACAGTTTGGTTTACTTGAGAAACGAAGCACCAATCATTGATGATGCATGTTGGGATAAAAGCAACAGTAACAGTTACCACTTGCTACAAAATACAAAGAGAAACATAAACACATTAAGATGATGAAAGTTGGCGTTCTAATTTTCCACGCTTCTGCAATAGAACAGATGGCTTGTCGTGTGGGTATCAATTCTGAAATTTTATGGGAACATACATTTATCATATTAACTATATGAGTGCACCAACTGATAAGCAAACCCATAAATTCGATCACCTCTAAATCAAGAGATGATGTTTATTCTATATGCGCAACTATCAAAAGCCTCACATAGAGGGCAACTCCCAGGATTTAGGTCAGAAACCAAACTTCACAATTTCTTGAACACATAGAGCAACTCCCAGGATTTAGGTGAGACACCAATATTCACAATTCCTCGACAAATAGAGAGAAATAGGCAGGATTCAGAAGGGGGTGGGAAGAATTGGGAGAAAGCTGCATGGTATTTATGATGACCCCTTTGCGCTCAGAGGATAGCTGGTGATCAGCACGTCCTAATTGAAGTCGGTGGCAAGTTCTAGGTCATGCCGCTTGGGAGGAACATGTATGGTGGACGCCTAGCCGCGATGAACTTTTTCTTGTCATGATTACCTTTAGCCTGGCCATCCCCTTCCATCTATGATGGCATCAATGATTACTCTCATTCTCAATGCGCTCCTGCAGGAACCTAGCATGTAGCAAATCCAGTGAGATGCACACGCACGCGCGCCTCCCTGAGAACATGGGAGAGAAGATAGGAGGTATGATGCACTTCCTGTGGCGGCAGCAACATGAGCTCAGATCTTTTTGTACAAATCTAAGAGGATGGCAATGACCTGACATCGAGAGAGAAAGAAGAGAGAATACGTAGACAATAGGAATTGTGGAGATAGGAGTAGAGATCAGAAGAAAAACACACCTCAAGGATAGCAGCGGAGAGTCCGAACTGAAGCGTCGCGCAGAGGAGAGCAGCGGCTGCCTAGCTTGAGAGCGCCATGGAAGGGTCGTGTATGAAAGGGAGGAGAAAAGCACCGGCTAGATCTAGGATGGAGGTCTGTTTTATTAGATGAAGAAACCATATTTCTCACGTTAGGGATTGCAACATCCAAGAAAAAAAGGAGCGTGCACCATCAAATCTTTTTTTAGCAGCATGCAATATCTAACCTTTTACGTTGTGTTGGCCAACAATTTTTCTGAGATGGGAGTTTGGATCGTATCTACTTAGGGATCTGTTTTTAGAACCGGTATACCACTCTTTTTTAAGCGATTACAATTTTTTGGCCGAATTAACGGCTCCTAATTACTGATTAACATGGTAATTTCTTGGGAGTCGCTAATTAGTATAGGTATAGATAGATAGATAGATAGATAGATAGATATAGATAGATAGATAAATAGATAGATAGATAGATAGATAGATAGATAGATAGATAGATAGATAGATAGATATAGAAGTACAGCTGAGCGCTCCAGTCTTCCTCTGTAGTAATGGCCAGGGCCGCCGGCGAGTCGGGAGCCAACCCCGCCATGGCCTTGGAGGAAGGTGAGGTCCAGTCCTCACCTCTCTTTTCCGGGTACTAGGCATTCTTGGAGGAGTCAGAGGGTTACGTTACGGGCCTAGAGGAAGGGGAGAGCTCCCGCATGCATGGTGGCGGCTCTCCTGCACAGCCCGCTGAAGCGACGGTAACGGCTGTGTGGCCCATGTGGCCCATGGTGTTTGGGTCGGCATCAGAGAAGGGGCTGCGCCCGTTCTTCTGCGCCTGGGCCGACGGCTCACCCATGCACTTCTTTGCCGTCTTCGACGGCCACGGCGGCCTCAAGGTAACCTCCCCTCTCCTCATGTAGTCATTGCTTCACTTGGCCAGACTACAACACCTTCCACGCCATATCCAGGTCGAGTGCTCGACACATTAGATTTGCTTGGTACGTGGCGGTGCAGGTGTCGGTGCTGTGCAGGGAACAGATGCACACCATCTTGGTGGAGGAGCTGGCCAGCCCAGGAAATGACGAAGAGGCGGAGTGTCGTGCGTGGGAGGCGGTGTTGAACCGGAGCTTCGAGCTGGCGTATGCACTGGGGATGGGGCTGGGGAAGAGGCAGACGCACTGCCGTGGTGGAGCTTCTTGCCTGCGGCAGCATCCTGGTGGCCAACTGCGGCGACTCCCTTGCCGTGCTCTGCCGCGCCGGTGATGCCATCCCGTTTTCGAGGACCACAAGGTGAGATTAATCGCGTCATGCGCATTCTCTTTTTCTCCTATGGACAAATTTTGAGCTTGATGAGGCGTGGATATGATTGGAGCGGACAGACGAGAGGGCGCGTGTTAAGGCGGCTGGAGTCAAAGTGCCGCGCTCCAACGACGGGTAGGTACGGGATTGGGGCGCTTGCCATGTCGCGGGCTTCAGGTACGTACGTATTACTACTGTATCAAAGGCGTGTAGTTTGTTTGGTTCTTATGCACACGTTTTGAAATATGCGGTAAACATTTTTGAAGCACACGATGAACATCAAATATGTGTTGAACACTTTGTCAAATAGAAGATGGACATTTATCAAATATGTGCTGAACACTTTATCAAATATCTGTTGAACACCTTTTCAAGTACATGATGAATGATTTTCGGGATACATGATGAATATTTTTTTTCGTATACACAATGAACTTTTTTTCCATAGGAGCCTGGCGCAAAAACACTTCACGCCAGAACTTTTTTCGTCTTCATCCTGCAGCCTACATGATACATCAATTAAATTAAGAGAGAGCAGTAGAATAATACCTTCTCCATTCCCCTGATCAAAAAGTGTCCACCAAAATAAAAAAGGCAGTCACTTTCCCTGAGTTCATGCAACCAAGATAAATTTGAATTAATCATAACTGGAAGGCGACCAATAGAAGCCAGATGAGTTTCATCCACAAGAACTCTCTTGTACCCAAAAAGATCATTCTCTGTTTTAGACTTGTCACTTTTCTCCATAGAATAAATTTGTTAACAGTTTAGAGCACGTCGGTAATTGCTGACTCAGTGACTACAACACCTAAGTGCACAAATATGAGTATCCGATATTGATGAGGTAACTTCAAAATGCACACACCTTGAGAAATCTTATCACATAGTTTATATAAGTAAATTAACATATCAACACAACAGTTCAATAGGGACAAGCGCATAAAGAATTAGCACACATCAGTGACATCCACAACTATGTAGCTAATCTGGGAACATCAAGCAACCATTTGTTCCTTGCTGCTCCATTTCATGTTGTGTCAATGGACTTGATTCTTCTACAAATAGAAAGACATGAAGAATAAGAAAAATCATGTACTTGTTAACAAACATCCACCACCGGTGACCCTATGCGGCAATTCATACTGAGATCAGTGCCTACAAAACAATAGACATCAAGGAAGGAACACTGTTAAATCTGCGATTGCTGCTGGTAAAGGATTAACAAGAGGTAAAAGGAAAAGGAAAAAAATCAATAAAGGGAGGAAAAAGGATGGAACTGGCGCCCATGTCTTTGCCCCTAGTTGGATGGCACCCCGCGGTCTACCAACCCGACTCGTGCTTCAGTTTAGGAAACCACATCAAGAAACAACAGTAGTTGGACACACATACCTTTCTTTTGGAATTAGATATTAGAAGCAGTGAAAGCACTTTCCAAAGATATTAAAATGTAGTCCGTAGCCAAACTGCAAGTTGAAGAATATGATTGGTCATTCCAGAACTACGAGAAAAATCACAAAATTACATCTAATCTCATCCCTCAACACATATGTAACTGTTCTAAATAATCAGAGAAACATAATAAGGTTTTAATACTCATATGCCCGCAACCATATCTCATTGTTACTGGCTTTGTGTTTTGGCCAGGCCTTGGACCTGTAGCTTTTCATTCCCCTGCTATCTGAACTCTAGTTTGCTTCTTTTTGCTGTAATCCTTGAACTTCTGTAACTTGGTGGTTTCATGATAATGGAACCGGGAGGCCTTTCTGATGATCTGCAAAAAAAGTATCTCATAGACCTCAATCAGTCCTAGTAGGTAAAAAATGCAGAAGATTGAACACAAAAGCGAGAGGAAACTGAAAATGCATATGCGCCATTATAATCCATCCTGATTCGGCACCTACAAACTTGTCTCTGTACCATATATACCCCTACACTGAACCACACATTAGTAGGCGAAGTAACAATCATTCTTTAATTATCTTAACCGAATCAGAATACAAAAAACCTACAACTTCAATGCCCATTAGATAGACATACTCAACAAATTACCAAGAACAGAAATTTAACCCTTGAACCATTACCATATAAACGAGGTAGATGAGATCCATGTCTACAGTTGTGGACACTAAACAAATCCAATTTTCATCATGGTGCCCAACATCTAAAAGACGCCAGCTGGTTTTCAGTAGAATATCTCAGTCTTGAACTCTTGATCATGAATTTCACTCGAGCTTAATAGCAAGGTAGTAGTTGCATGGCGCTGTCACAATACAGGATATTTTAAGCAGACATCGAATGACATCCCTGAAAACCAGAACTGTATTTTCTTCAGCACATGTCAAACCCAGAGGGTGGGCTGTTTAGTTCTCTCTAGTTTCTACTACATGGTTGACGTAATAAAAATAAGCATCCTGTGTGTGTGTGTGTGTGTGTGTGTTGTGTGTTAGATGCTGATGCCCAATTCATTCCATCCCCGAAACAAGCTAAATCACGAGTGCTGCAATCCACTGCTCAGACCAAACACGAAGGAGAGAAGGCGCATCTAATCATCAGTTGAGGCGGCGTGCACGAGAGGGAAGGGGAACAGGGAGAGGAGTGGAGCAGGAGACCGATGGTCGAGGGGAATGGGGAGCAGATCCGTGGCGGTGGCGACCTCCCATCGGTCCTCATCGCCGGCAACAGCGACCTTCAGGTGACGGCCCACAGAGGAGGGGAGCACGACGACAACCCATGCCAACGGAGCAGCAGCGCGGCGAAAACCAGCCCTGCTCAAGCCAAGTGCCTCCTCCCGCCTGCATCCGCACGCGCGTGTTGGTGGCAGGGGCACGGCCTGACGGCGACCATGGAGAGAGAAAAAGATGGGAATGTGGAGGAGAGGAACGACATGGAGGAGGGAGATCTGGAGGACGAGCAACGAGGCGGGTTAGCTTCGTAGAGAAGGAAGGAAATTGTTATTTTACCTGGTGGAGGTGTTGTCGCGAGACGGTTTTACCTCGACACAGTAAAAGGAAGACGTAGATATCGCGAGGAGGTGCTCATGATGCACACCTTATTGTTTTGGATGATGGAGAAAATAAACCCCAAGTTGCGGTGAAATGGTAAATGGGCAGATATAGTAGATCCCCTCCAGTAAGTACTACACATTTCAAGTCAAGCCGACATGTAAACTTGTGAGAATACACACACCACACGAAAAACAAAAGAGAAGGAAATCTAGCACATTGACCACACCACACACACTGCTTGCGAAATGAACCAAACCATCTGGGTCACTTCAACGGAGTGCCTTTGGTTCCTATTATCGTTCATGCATCTACCATGCGTTGAAATTAGTAATGGTCAGCAAAGAGTACCGAAATGACAAGGGATGTACCATGTTCACATCAGAAGATGAAGTGGTCGGGGGGGGGCGGGGGGGGATGGCAGAGTTCGCAGCCACCCCAGCCAACCTTAACGATATTTTTCTTAAGTAGGAGATCTCTGGTGTGGATTCTAGCCTACGCGAGGAGCCAACCGAAGTGATGAACTCGCGATGGAGTTGGGTTATTCCTGTTGAACATGTGTACATGTAGTGTCTGTCTCCCTCTGTACATGTATTTTAGGAGAGGATGGCAGAGTTCGCAGCCACCCTAGCCAACCTTAACGATATTTTTCTGAAGTAGGAGATCTCTTGTGTGGATTCTAGCTTAGGCGAGGAGCCAACCGAAGTGATGAACTCGCGACGGAGCTGGGTTATTCCTGTTGAACATGTGTATTTGTAGTGTTTATCTCCCTCTGTATGTATGTGTATTTTAGGAGACAAGATACCGGTTGCACCCTGTGTATCTATATATATGTGTCTAGTGGACGATCAATGAGATCTCGATGCATCAAATCATTCTCTACATGGTATCTATCGCAAGTCGATCTTCTCCCGCTTCCGCCTAAACCTAGCCACCGCCGCCCCACGCTGCCGCCGCTTCCCCTCGCGCCGCACTTCCCCTCCACGCGTCGCGCTCCACCTCTCCTGCTGTGCCGCTTCCCCCGTGGCAGCGCACCCTCCTGCCGCGTCGCTTGCTCCCCAAACCCTAGCCGCCGCCTCTTCCTCTCACCACCATGCTGCCGCCATGTCATCCACCGCCTCCACCTACTCCAACCCCTTCGCTAGGCCGGACCCTGCTGACATTCGCAACATCAACATCCACGAATGCGTCCCCGTCGTCCTTGATGCCACCGACGCCACATACTTCGCGTGGAAGACGTACTTCTCACCGCTCTTCCGCGAGAACAATCTCGTGGATCACGTTGACGGCACCGTCGACTCCCGCACTATGGTGGGCGACTCCGAGTGGATCGCGATCGAAGCTATGCTCATCTGGTGATTCTTCACCACCATCTCGAAGGACCTATTTCACACGGTCGTTGGCGATGGTGATGACGCCCGCGCCATGTGGGTCAACCTCAATGGCTCGCGCCGTGTGGGTCAACCTCAATGGCCTCTTCACCGACAACAAGCTTCAGCTCCGCGTTTTTCTGCAGCAGGAATTTTTTGACTGTCATCGGGATGATCAGTCTATCGATGACTGCTGCCGCCGCCTAAAGACGTTGGCGGATGAGCTCCGTGACATTGGCGCCAAGGTTGATGACGACCTCCTCATCAGCCCGCTCACCGCCGGCCTCAATGACGACTTCGGCAACGCCGCCTTCAACCTCTCACTAATACCGGAGCCCTCCTTCCCCAAGTTTGTGGCATACTTGCGGTTGGAGGAGCGCCGGATGAAGGGGGTCAAGAAGCGCATACAGCACCACGCCCTTGCCGCCGGCACCTACTCTCCTCACTAGCTGCTCTTCGGTGCGGCTCCATCTTATGATGGTCTTCGCATTTTCGGGTGTCTCTGTTATCCTAGCACCGCGTCCACTACTACTCACAAACTCGCTCCCTGGTCGATTCCTTGCATCTTCCTCGGTTATCCTCCCAACACTAAAGGTTACCGGTGCTATGATCCAGTGTCCCACCACGTTATCACTTCGCGGCATGTGTACTTTGATGAGCTGGTGTTCCCCTTTCAGTCGGTACCATCGGCGTCTCCCACGGCGTGACTCGCCCCTGCTACCACCTCTGGCGAGTTTCCCTCTACATCGCGCCGAGCACTGGGCCCAGCCCTTCTTGCGCTTCCAGCACCGGCGACGCCCTCCCGCGGCGCCTCGGGTGTGGCTGCCCCCTCGGGGGCCCCGCCGCCACAGCCTATGGCGCCTCTTCAGCCGCCCCCGGCGCTGCGGCCCCTTCGGCCGCACCCGTCATGCCCTCGGGCGCCGCCGCGGCTGGCCCCTCAGCGTCTTCGGAGACCGGCTTAACCTCATTCTGTTGGAAATATGCCCTAGAGGCAATAATAAATTGGTTATTATTATATTTCCTTGTTCATGATAATCGTTTATTATCCTTGCTATAATTGTATTGATAGGAAATTCAGATACATGTGTGGATACATAGACAACACCATGTCCCTAGTAAGCCTCTAGTAGACTAGCTCGTTGATCAATAGATGGTTACGGTTCCTTGACCATGGACATTGAATGTTGTTGATAACGGGATCACATCATTAGGAGAATGATGTGATGGACAAGACCCAATCCTAAGCCTAGCACAAAGATCGTGTAATTCGTATGCTAAAGCTTTTCTAATGTCAAGTATCATTTCCTTAGACCATGAGATTGTACAACTCCCGGATACCGCCGTTGGCTTTGGCGGTAGGTACGTAAGCAGCCGATAACGGATTGACGGTCGTCAGGCACACCTACCGCCGAAACCTGCGGCGGTAGGCTGTGCAACCCTACCGCCTGAGGTCTTGGCGGTAGCAAAAGGGTCAGATCCCGAAATGTTTTCAGACTGGGGTCAGATCTCGAATTTGTTTCACAAAAGTGTCAAAACACGAAATTTGGCCCACAGAGGAAGGGGAGAGCTCCCACGCTGCGGCGGCTCTCCTACACAGCCCGCTGAAGCTTCTTGCCCGCGGCAGCATCCTGGTGGCCAACTGCGGCGACTCCCACGCCGTGCTATGCCGAACCGGTGATGCCATCCCATTATGCGAGGACCAAAGGTGAGATTAATCACGTCATGTGCATTGTCTTTTTCTCCTTTGGACAAATTTTGAGCTTGACGAGGAGTGGATACAGCTGGAGCGGGCGTACAAGAGGGCTCGTGTCAAGGCGGCTGGAGGTAAAGTGTGGGTGCTCCAACGACGGGCAGCTGCAGGATTGGCGGGCTTGCCATGTCGCGGGCTTCAGGTACGTACGTATTACTACTGTATCAAAAGCATGTATAGTTTGTTTGGTTCTTATGCGCACGCTTTGAAATATGCGGTAAACATTTTTGAAATACACGATGAACATCAAATATATGTTGAACACTTTCACAAATACAAGATGAACATTTATCAAATATGTGTTGAACATATTTTCAAATATCTGTTGAACACCTTTTCAAGTACATGATGAACATTTGTTTGAATAGGCGATTTATTTTTCTTTTCATATACACGATGAACCTTTTTTTTCCATACGAGTGTGGCGCAAAAACACTTCACGCCAGAACTTCTTTTCTTCATCCTCCAACCTTCCTCGTCTTTTGCCCTTTCTCGCGTCCATTTCTTTCTTTCCTCTCTCTACCTCTACATCATCTCTCTTCCAAGACAGGTTACTTTGTTAGCTCGTAGAAAAAATTAGTATCACGTCCATTGTAGGGGGAGCTACACGCGTTATACTTAACCTTCTCCTTCGTGCGATAGCCAATAAGCTATCCATTTCTACTAGACGCTCTCTGAGTAGCTAGCAAATAAAACGG
The DNA here is from genome assembly GCA_034509565.1 of Triticum monococcum. NCBI lineage: Eukaryota > Viridiplantae > Streptophyta > Magnoliopsida > Poales > Poaceae > Triticum > Triticum monococcum. Next base: position 21,484,133 of record CM067847.1, read on the forward strand.
CTTAAACCTTCATTTAACAGTTTTTTTTGCGAGTTAATACCACTTATATATATGGTGGTCTGTAACAACCGGCAACATAACCCACTTACATGTATAGTCTGGATGTACTGTTAACAAGTCAATCTTGTGTGAAACTGTGATCTTGTCGAGCACGACGAGGCCCCAACAGTCATGGCGGATCAGATTCTTAGGAGTCATCTCATGTCTGCTTTGGTAGTTGACTGAGAAGCAGCGACGACGCATATATCTGGCACTAGCCAGAGCTCTAGGATCTTGACCAAAACATGATCAAGCTAGCTAAGGCGCAGACATACACACCGGAAAGTAGCTGCCGAGGGGCGGTGCGGCGACGGCGCATGCATCTGGCGCTAACCGGAGCCACAAAATCTTGAACAAAACAAGATCTAGCTAGCTAGGGCACATACATACTCACCGCCCAGTAGTTGCTGAGGTGATGAGGGGTGCTCCAACGCTTCCCTGGCGGCGATGTCCTCCAAGGCTGCCCTTGCGGCAAGGTCCAGCACCTGGATGAGTCTGCGGGACCCGGACTCTGGCGAGCTGAACTCAGCGCCGCCGACGGCAAGGGTGGAATGGAATCTTGACACGTGGTCAGGGCCCTCGCCCCGGTCGGTGTAGGCCGGCATCGCCCTCCGCCGCTGCTGGCACAGGTTGTTCAGACTGAGCTTGCAGCCTTGCACATCGTCGATCGCATCGCGTAGGAGCGGGCTGGATCAGAAACAGGAAACGGGGATTGAAGCTGGGAAGGGAAGGGTTTCCTCGAGGCTTCGATCTGATCTGGGTGCAGCTGCGTTCGGACCGGCATCGTGTGCACTAATTGGACGCGCCAGCCAGCACTACCGCGTTTCTTTCTTTGTTTGGATTTGGAAGTCTGCTGACAGCTTTTCAGAGGGTGCCCTTCACTGTTGAACGCATGTTCGGCGCTGTCAAATCCAAATAATGCCGTAAAACTGGAATGTTTTTATTTCTGCCGTTTCCCATTTTTTATGCTTTCCTTTTAGCACTTTCCAAGTACGTACCTCAGTTCAGCACGAAAAAAATATACCGACTTTTTCTTTCAAAAAATCTGAATTTTTTTGCATACATTACTTACCACTACTCGCATATGAAATTTCAGAAAGAAATGACACCCACTGCATTCCGTGGCGTCCCTACACCTAATCGTAGTTTCAGTTGCGTCCCTAAATTACGGAGGTGCCCACACACCTCGTCAAGGTGCTACATATAATCGGAGGGTTCAGTGGTGTCCCTAAATTGCGTCGAGGAAGGAGATGTCTCCAACATGTTGGCAGCGCCCCTACTACCAGCTCAAGGGGCAGCGGCGGCAGTATGGCCAATGGCTTTCGGGTCGACGTGGGAGCTTGTGCAGGTTCAGCAGAAAATGATGGTCATTTTTATGCATAACTGTTTTGACAAATATGTGATGCAATTTTTTATAGAAGTTTGTCATTAGCATTTTTTAAGTACAAGGTGAATATTTTTAAATACAAATTACTTTCTTTAAATACGCAGTGAATATGTTTTGATCCGGGCACCGAGATCCCCGCTGTCACCTTCCCTTGCGCCCGCCCGGGCTTTGCCGATGGCCGTCTCTGGTGGCGGCGGGGGAGGGAAGGGGGATGAGGTGAGGCGGCGCGATGAAAGATCAGATCGCCCCCGAGGCGCCCGGGAGGCAACGCGAGGGCCACATGGGAGGGAGGGCATCATGGGCTGCGTTAGTTTGATAAATGAGCAATCAAGTTTTTACCACAAAAAGAAAAGAAGATAATAAATGGAAGATACTCCCTCCATCCCATAATATAAGATCATTTTTGACAGTAGAGTAGTGTCAATAACACTTATATTATGGGACGGAGGAAGTAGAAGATAATGATGCTGAAATATTGAAAAAGAGTAGAAATTAATTACAAGTAAAAAATGGATAAACATGTGTCTGTCGCCTTCCGCCGCGTAGCCACAATTCCATATATCGTGTCTGTTACACAAAACTGGTCTGCTCCCAAAGACCAGATTTCATTTCTTCTTCATCCTCCAGCTTTCCTCCGCCCCCTCCTGTGTGTTTGTTTCTTTCCCACAAGTCTTGCTTGGTAGTGAATTATCTGCTGCTTCAGGGCCCTCGCCCGTTCTACTCAATATGCTCCCTCCCGTGATCGTTGATTTGTAGTTATGGCCAACGCCAGTGTCAACAACATCCCTGCCGCCGGCGAGTGGGGAGCCGACCCCGCCGTGGCCTCCGTGGAAGGCGTGGCGCAGTCCCCACCGCACTCGCCTGGGTAGAACGCATCATCAGAGTCGGAGGGGTACCTGACAGGCACCGAGGAAGGGGATGGATCGGGTGTGGTGCTGGCGGCCCTGCTGCGGTGCTGCCAGCTGAAGCGGCGGTGGCGGCGGCTGTGTGGTCCCTCTCTTTCCGGTTCGCGTCGGAGTGGGGAATGGATCTGCGAAAGGGTATGGAGCAGACCATATCGCTGTGCCTGGGCCGACGGCTCCCCCATGCACTTCTTTGCCGTCTTCGATGGCCACGGCGACCCCCAGGTAAGATTCCAAACCACCTCCGGGTCTACTGGTCGACACCGTCCACGTACTTTCAGCTACACCTTTGATTTGCTTGCTACGTCGTGGTGCACTGGCGGCCCTGTGCAAGAAACAGATGCACGTCATACTTGCGGAGGAGCTGGCGGGCACGGTAACAGCCTACCCGATGGAGCACCCGGAAAAAGATGACGAGGCGGAGCGTCGTGTGTGGGATGCGGCGCTGAAGCGGAGCTTCGAGCGGGCGGACGCTTTGTGGATGGGGCAGTCAGCATCGGGATGGCCCATCATGGGGTCCACTCACCGCCGTAGCGGAGCTCCTGGTGCGCGCCAGAATCCTCGTCGCCACCTGCGTGGACTCCCGCGCCGTGCTTTGCCGCGCTGGTAACGCCTAGCCACTGTCCGAGGACCAAAAGGTGAGATTAATTGCGTCATGCATATTGCCTTTCTCTCCTTTGGTCTTGTCTGGCTATACGAATTTGAGCTTCATGCCTAGATGCAGCTGGAGCCTCCGCAGACGGGCAGCTGCGCGTACGGGGAATGCTTGTCATGTCGTGGGGTTTGGATATAAGTTGTTCCGAGGCACACTCATACAACAAGTACTCCCTCTGGAAGAAAAGATAAAAGTCATTTAGATCTCTTGTATTTATTTACGGAAGGAGTACAGCTTAGGTAGGCCAAAAAGAAAGAAGTACTGCCTAAGCCTGGCATGGGACGACCTTGCGACCTCAGTCAGAGAACGTTGTAATCAGGAACGGGCCGAGCGACCTAAGACAGACAAGAGACAACAATCAATCTCAGACAGCGACCTCAGAGAGACTCACAGAAGAGCAAAAAAATAACAACGGGAACTTACACATATCACAAGACCTAGTGTGGACACGGTTCTCCATAGAAACGCCACGTCTGCTACAAAGATCACCATAGACGACGGACAGCCAAAGTGGCCTGCCGTTCCTCGGCGAAATAATTCCGGCGCCCCAGATCAGATCCCTGGGGACACACGTCAGGCCCGAACCGCCCGTCGTACCTTCGTGAACTCGCGTACCCAGGCGTTCGCGGGCATGCCTCAGATCGGCCCCGGGCCAGAGCACAGCGGAGAAACTTTTAACGACCCGCGGGCGGCCGCTAAGCAAACAAATCTCTATCACCGAACAAAGTTCCGTTAAATAAAAGGTGATTATCAAGGAGACCGGTGGAGGATTTAGCAAATCTTGGTGTCAGGGTCAGAGTTACCTACACTTTATAGATACATACATACATGCTTTGTTTCCACGCATTAACATTGGCTTTGTACATATCTATCTTATACTCTACAATATACAAAGAAACAAAAGTGTGTAGAACACTTTTTACCAAATATGTGATCCACATTTTCTTTCAGAAATAGGCAATGAACATGTTTTTTTTTGCAAATATGTGATGATTTTTTTTTTAGAAATATGCGATGGACAGTTTTTAAGTACACAGTGAATATTTCAAGATACGTGTGCTCGATCCGTGCGTTTCTTTATACACAAAACTGTTTCAGGAGCGCTCCAGTCTTCCTCCTATGCTGCGTGGGTCTTCCTCCACGAAAATTAGGAGAACTAGTCGACAACCCGTGCATCTGACCGGGCTAGCCTATTTTGAGACAGATGTATATATTTCTACATGTGTTAACATTTGTTGCACGCAGTGCGTCTTAGAAAGGAATTTAAAAATAGTAATTTATAATCCCATAGAAATCATTGCAACTTATAAAATGCAACAAAAATGCATATTAGTCACCGTGTGAAAAGGATATTTTGCAGTGAATTTGTTATAATATAATTTACATATATGTATATTTTAATCATTATATTACAATAATATTGCATTTTTGCTTATATTTTTTTTACAATTTTTCTATTATTTGATTGAAGCATGGAGCAAAATGCTTGCAGTTTATAAGGATTTAAGTTTTTTTATGGAAGACGAAATATCAAATGCACGTCGAAAGAAGTTTGTTTTTTATCAGAAATATTTCATCGACATGTTTGTGCCACCTTAATTAACCAATATGTTCATATATATATTTACTATTGAAGTTTTCGCAAGGCCTCATTAGTATGAAACATACATGTCTTAGCTAGTCTAAAAAGGACAAATATTTTCCAGCAAAAAAATCACTAATTTTTTCCTTTATTAATAGTGTGATTCATCTTGTGTGCTTGCCGAATTCAGAAACTATGTGGAAAGCCTTGAATGGCTCCTTTGAGCTCGGATGAAAAATAAGAGAAAATAGTGCAGCTTTAAGTTTCAGAAAATTTGTACATGTAGATCAGTACTTGCTAACTTTAAACTTTGTCAGAAAGGGATTTACTTTAATGTTAAACTATCATTTTATTTGTATTTTACACTGAAAGATCAATGCATGCATAGCGTTTGCTATTTCAGAGCGACACATAAATATTTGTTTTAGCATGCGATGAATAAAAGAGTCTCACATACACATAGCAAAGCCGACTTCCCATATCTATTCTGGATAGTTGTGCTAGTTAGAATGTTATCCAGTTGATCGATTCTGAAGAGATGCCGCTAGTTAGTACATACATACGACATGTATGGGTAACAAACATCAATTTCTTCAGGCTGCTTCCTAATTACCTACAACGTCAACCTATTAACGACAATTTCCTCCCGACGCGATCGAGCAGGAAGTAGCATGCTAGCTCATCCGGCGAGATACATATGTTGACGGCTGGCTCGGTTGATCGGAACATGCATGTACACTGCAAAGAAATTGTCTTAAACGGCTCCTTTGGCCTTTTTTATCTTCAGGACTTTGCGTGTATATGATCTGTGTCACGTTCAATCAAAATTGATCTTTTGGTTAATCCTAACCATAAATTTCAGATCTAACAGCTTAATTAATTTTGATTTTGTGGATTAACGTGGAGGCTTCGTTGGTGCCTCCAATTAGATATAAGATTGCAAAATAGGTCAAAATATTAAGAAGACAAATTCAACATTCAAATTTGATACTTGAGCCAAATGTGCAGAATATTTGAACAAATAAGTTGTTAAATGTACCTTTTAGAATATCAGATTGAATGCATGGGAGTCAATTCTATACGAATTAAAAGGCTATTTATGGTACTCCTCGGATCACCCATGATGGACTCTTTTTCATAGGTATATAATATAACTATCTCCAAACATGGCATGTGTGCATAATCATATGTAAAAAAAACTAAAAATACACTAATAAGAAAAACCTTAATGGTAGAAGATGTTTTATGTTGGACAGTTGTAGTGTCATGTTTCTCGATGGTGTTCTCCAAATCCAGCCCCACACTGTATGCAGAATACAAACGTTGAGGGCTCTAATGTATCATAGAAAAACAGTGGAAAAAACATAAGTTGATGGTTGAGTAACTACTACTTGCAAATATAAGGACACTGAATCAATACCTATGGTACAGTCGACTCTATGACCATGATCCCCAGCCAACAACAAAGCCTAGAGAAAGCCTAAAAATAATACAACAGGGATACAACCAAGTACAATATAAATCGTAGTATCCTACTATTATAGCAAACCCTGGATAGCATGCCATCTTTTAAAGTTCAGACTGCAGCTCAATCTGTGACATATTACAGCAAAGAGATACCAAGTTAGCTGCATGCAAAGGCAAGAGGGAAGACCATGAGACGTAAATTCATTTGATAACAAATATATAAAATATGAAAGATGGCAATACAGAGTTACCGTATCAGTATTACCAGAGTTACAATTAGACTGGTTTTCAGAAGAAGAAAAGACTAACGAACACAGGGCTATAGGTACTTCAAAGCTACAAAATTTTCAACATAAGATAATTGAAACAGAGTCAATATCACTCGTGAGCTTGTTCGGCATTGCCCTCCAAACGCTAGGTGATGCTACGGTAAAACACGCCAAGAGTCCTCAGCCGTTATAGGTAGCGACACGACATTGCTAAGTATTACAATTATAACAGAAGCATATCAAGAAGTGATACTGCATATAAATAACTAATAGTGCCATAACGGATGGACACTAGAATTCAGAACGCCATATAACAGGTTAGCCATGTTTTACGGCCATGAACCATTCCAAATCTAGGTGTGGTTCTGCTGGATCCTGCATCGTAAAACAAAAATATAATTTTGAGGAACGCACCATTCCATTGAAAATTGTATATCATGCAAGGATTTTTAATCTGAACCAAAACCGACACAATAGAAAGAAAAGTTAACATCACGTACCTGCTAGTTTCTCTTGCTTTACCTTGCAATTCGATGTGGTAAACTACTTTTGGAGTCAGTTTCTTTGTAGATCATTTTGATATTCGCCTCACATAGTAGGTAGCTCCTAAATCTGAGCTGGTAGATCCAGAAAAAAATCCTAAAAAACATGACATCATAATATATGTGGAATCAAATCAGTACACAGTTGAGTTTATTTGTGAGTAGAATTAGCACTTGCTGCATGGTATTAGGAGAGAGAGAAAGACATGAAGATGACAAAACCCTCTCTAGTTAATTAGGATAATCCATGTAATACAACAGTTTGGTTTACTTGAGAAACGAAGCACCAATCATTGATGATGCCTGTTGGGATAAAAGCAACAGTAACAGTTACCACTTGCTACAAAATACAAAGAGAAACATAAACACATTAAGATGATGAAAGTTGGCGTTCTAATTTTCCATGCTTCTGCAATAGAACAGATGGCTTGTCGTGTGGGTATCAATTCTGAAATTTTATGGGAACATACATTTATCATATTAACTATATGAGTGCACCAACTGATAAGCAAACCCATAAATTCGATCACCTCTAAATCAAGAGATGATGTTTATTCTATATGCGCAACTATCAAAAGCCTCACATAGAGGGCAACTCCCAGGATTTAGGTCAGAAACCAAACTTCACAATTTCTTGAACACATAGAGCAACTCCCAGGATTTAGGTGAGACACCAATATTCACAATTCCTCGACAAATAGAGAGAAACAGGCAGGATTCAGAAGGGGGTGGGAAGAATTGGGAGAAAGCTGCATGGTATTTATGATGACCCCTTTGCGCTCAGAGGATAGCTGGTGATCAGCACGTCCTAATTGAAGTCGGTGGCAAGTTCTAGGTCATGCCGCTTGGGAGGAACATGTATGGTGGACGCCTAGCCGCGATGAACTTTTTCTTGTCATGATTACCTTTAGCCTGGCCATCCCCTTCCATCTATGATGGCATCAATGATTACTCTCATTCTCAATGCGCTCCTGCAGGAACCTAGCATGTAGCAAATCAGTGAGATGCACACGCACGCGCGCCTCCCTGAGAACATGGGAGAGAAGATAGGAGGTATGATGCACTTCCTGTGGCGGCAGCAACATGAGCTCAGATCTTTTTGTACAAATCTAAGAGGATGGCAATGACCTGACATCGAGAGAGAAAGAAGAGAGAATACGTAGACAATAGGAATTGTGGAGATAGGAGTAGAGATCAGAAGAAAAACACACCTCAAGGATAGCAGCGGAGAGTCCGAACTGAAGCGTCGCGCAGAGGAGAGCAGCGGCCGCCTAGCTTGAGAGCGCCATGGAAGGGTCGTGTATGAAAGGGAGGAGAAAAGCACCGGCTAGATCTAGGATGGAGGTCTGTTTTATTAGATGAAGAAACCATATTTCTCACGTTAGGGATTGCAACATCCAAGAAAAAAAGAAGCGTGCACCATCAAATCTTTTTTTAGCAGCATGCAATATCTAACCTTTTACGTGTGTTGGCCAACAATTTTTCTGAGATGGGAGTTTGGATCGCATCTACTTAGGGATCTGTTTTTAGAACCGGTATACCACTCTTTTTTAAGCGATTACAATTTTTTGGCCGAATTAACGGCTCCTAATTACTTATTAACATGGTAATTTCTTGGGAGTCGCTAATTAGTATAGGTATAGATAGATAGATAGATAGATAGATATAGATAGATAGATAGATAGATAGATAGATAGATAGATAGATAGATAGATAGATATAGAAGTACAGCTGAGCGCTCCAGTCTTCCTCTGTAGTAATGGCCAGGGCCGCCGGCGAGTCGGGAGCCAACCCCGCCATGGCCTTGGAGGAAGGTGAGGTCCAGTCCTCACCTCTCTTTTCCGGGTACTAGGCATTCTTGGAGGAGTCAGAGGGTTACGTTACGGGCCTAGAGGAAGGGGAGAGCTCCCGCATGCATGGTGGCGGCTCTCCTGCACAGCCCGCTGAAGCGACGGTAACGGCTGTGTGGCCCATGTGGCCCATGGTGTTTGGGTCGGCATCAGAGAAGGGGCTGCGCCCGTTCTTCTGCGCCTGGGCCGACGGCTCACCCATGCACTTCTTTGCCGTCTTCGACGGCCACGGCGGCCTCAAGGTAACCTCCCCTCTCCTCATGTAGTCATTGCTTCACTTGGCCAGACTACAACACCTTCCACGCCATATCCAGGTCGAGTGCTCGACACATTAGATTTGCTTGGTACGTGGCGGTGCAGGTGTCGGTGCTGTGCAGGGAACAGATGCACACCATCTTGGTGGAGGAGCTGGCCACCCCAGGAAATGACGAAGAGGCGGAGTGTCGTGCGTGGGAGGCGGTGTTGAACCGGAGCTTCGAGCTGGCGTATGCACTGGGGATGGGGCTGGGGAAGAGGCAGACGCACTGCCGTGGTGGAGCTTCTTGCCCGCGGCAGCATCCTGGTGGCCAACTGCGGCGACTCCCTTGCCGTGCTCTGCCGCGCCGGTGATGCCATCCCGTTTTCGAGGACCACAAGGTGAGATTAATCGCGTCATGCGCATTCTCTTTTTCTCCTATGGACAAATTTTGAGCTTGATGAGGCGTGGATATGATTGGAGCGGACAGACGAGAGGGCGCGTGTTAAGGCGGCTGGAGTCAAAGTGCCGCGCTCCAACGACGGGTAGGTACGGGATTGGGGCGCTTGCCATGTCGCGGGCTTCAGGTACGTACGTATTACTACTGTATCAAAGGCGTGTAGTTTGTTTGGTTCTTATGCACACGTTTTGAAATATGCGGTAAACATTTTTGAAGCACACGATGAACATCAAATATGTGTTGAACACTTTGTCAAATAGAAGATGGACATTTATCAAATATGTGCTGAACACTTTATCAAATATCTGTTGAACACCTTTTCAAGTACATGATGAATGATTTTCGGGATACATGATGAATATTTTTTTTCGTATACACAATGAACTTTTTTTCCATAGGAGCCTGGCGCAAAAACACTTCACGCCAGAACTTTTTTCGTCTTCATCCTGCAGCCTACATGATACATCAATTAAATTAAGAGAGAGCAGTAGAATAATACCTTCTCCATTCCCCTGATCAAAAAGTGTCCACCAAAATAAAAAAGGCAGTCACTTTCCCTGAGTTCATGCAACCAAGATAAATTTGAATTAATCATAACTGGAAGGCGACCAATAGAAGCCAGATGAGTTTCATCCACAAGAACTCTCTTGTACCCAAAAAGATCATTCTCTGTTTTAGACTTGTCACTTTTCTCCATAGAATAAATTTGTTAACAGTTTAGAGCACGTCGGTAATTGCTGACTCAGTGACTACAACACCTAAGTGCACAAATATGAGTATCCGATATTGATGAGGTAACTTCAAAATGCACACACCTTGAGAAATCTTATCACATAGTTTATATAAGTAAATTAACATATCAACACAACAGTTCAATAGGGACAAGCGCATAAAGAATTAGCACACATCAGTGACATCCACAACTATGTAGCTAATCTGGGAACATCAAGCAACCATTTGTTCCTTGCTGCTCCATTTCATGTTGTGTCAATGGACTTGATTCTTCTACAAATAGAAAGACATGAAGAATAAGAAAAATCATGTACTTGTTAACAAACATCCACCACCGGTGACCCTATGCGGCAATTCATACTGAGATCAGTGCCTACAAAACAATAGACATCAAGGAAGGAACACTGTTAAATCTGCGATTGCTGCTGGTAAAGGATTAACAAGAGGTAAAAGGAAAAGGAAAAAAATCAATAAAGGGAGGAAAAAGGATGGAACTGGCGCCCATGTCTTTGCCCCTAGTTGGATGGCACCCCGCGGTCTACCAACCCGACTCGTGCTTCAGTTTAGGAAACCACATCAAGAAACAACAGTAGTTGGACACACATACCTTTCTTTTGGAATTAGATATTAGAAGCAGTGAAAGCACTTTCCAAAGATATTAAAATGTAGTCCGTAGCCAAACTGCAAGTTGAAGAATATGATTGGTCATTCCAGAACTACGAGAAAAATCACAAAATTACATCTAATCTCATCCCTCAACACATATGTAACTGTTCTAAATAATCAGAGAAACATAATAAGGTTTTAATACTCATATGCCCGCAACCATATCTCATTGTTACTGGCTTTGTGTTTTGGCCAGGCCTTGGACCTGTAGCTTTTCATTCCCCTGCTATCTGAACTCTAGTTTGCTTCTTTTTGCTGTAATCCTTGAACTTCTGTAACTTGGTGGTTTCATGATAATGGAACCGGGAGGCCTTTCTGATGATCTGCAAAAAAAGTATCTCATAGACCTCAATCAGTCCTAGTAGGTAAAAAATGCAGAAGATTGAACACAAAAGCGAGAGGAAACTGAAAATGCATATGCGCCATTATAATCCATCCTGATTCGGCACCTACAAACTTGTCTCTGTACCATATATACCCCTACACTGAACCACACATTAGTAGGCGAAGTAACAATCATTCTTTAATTATCTTAACCGAATCAGAATACAAAAAACCTACAACTTCAATGCCCATTAGATAGACATACTCAACAAATTACCAAGAACAGAAATTTAACCCTTGAACCATTACCATATAAACGAGGTAGATGAGATCCATGTCTACAGTTGTGGACACTAAACAAATCCAATTTTCATCATGGTGCCCAACATCTAAAAGACGCCAGCTGGTTTTCAGTAGAATATCTCAGTCTTGAACTCTTGATCATGAATTTCACTCGAGCTTAATAGCAAGGTAGTAGTTGCATGGCGCTGTCACAATACAGGATATTTTAAGCAGACATCGAATGACATCCCTGAAAACCAAAACTGTATTTTCTTCAGCACATGTCAAACCCAGAGGGTGGGCTGTTTAGTTCTCTCTAGTTTCTACTACATGGTTGACGTAATAAAAATAAGCATCCTGTGTGTGTGTGTGTGTGTGTGTGTGTGTTGTGTGTTAGATGCTGATGCCCAATTCATTCCATCCCCGAAACAAGCTAAATCACGAGTGCTGCAATCCACTGCTCAGACCAAACACGAAGGAGAGAAGGCGCATCTAATCATCAGTTGAGGCGGCGTGCACGAGAGGGAAGGGGAACAGGGAGAGGAGTGGAGCAGGAGACCGATGGTCGAGGGGAATGGGGAGCAGATCCGTGGCGGTGGCGACCTCCCATCGGTCCTCATCGCCGGCAACAGCGACCTTCAGGTGACGGCCCACAGAGGAGGGGAGCACGACGACAACCCATGCCAACGGAGCAGCAGCGCGGCGAAAACCAGCCCTGCTCAAGCCAAGTGCCTCCTCCCGCCTGCATCCGCACGCGCGTGTTGGTGGCAGGGGCACGGCCTGACGGCGACCATGGAGAGAGAAAAAGATGGGAATGTGGAGGAGAGGAACGACATGGAGGAGGGAGATCTGGAGGACGAGCAACGAGGCGGGTTAGCTTCGTAGAGAAGGAAGGAAATTGTTATTTTACCTGGTGGAGGTGTTGTCGCGAGACGGTTTTACCTCGACACAGTAAAAGGAAGACGTAGATATCGCGAGGAGGTGCTCATGATGCACACCTTATTGTTTTGGATGATGGAGAAAATAAACCCCAAGTTGCGGTGAAATGGTAAATGGGCAGATATAGTAGATCCCCTCCAGTAAGTACTACACATTTCAAGTCAAGCCGACATGTAAACTTGTGAGAATACACACACCACACGAAAAACAAAAGAGAAGGAAATCTAGCACATTGACCACACCACACACACTGCTTGCGAAATGAACCAAACCATCTGGGTCACTTCAACGGAGTGCCTTTGGTTCCTATTATCGTTCATGCATCTACCATGCGTTGAAATTAGTAATGGTCAGCAAAGAGTACCGAAATGACAAGGGATGTACCATGTTCACATCAGAAGATGAAGTGGTCGGGGGGGGGGGGGATGGCAGAGTTCGCAGCCACCCCAGCCAACCTTAACGATATTTTTCTTAAGTAGGAGATCTCTGGTGTGGATTCTAGCCTACGCGAGGAGCCAACCGAAGTGATGAACTCGCGATGGAGTTGGGTTATTCCTGTTGAACATGTGTACATGTAGTGTCTGTCTCCCTCTGTACATGTATTTTAGGAGAGGATGGCAGAGTTCGCAGCCACCCTAGCCAACCTTAACGATATTTTTCTGAAGTAGGAGATCTCTTGTGTGGATTCTAGCTTAGGCGAGGAGCCAACCGAAGTGATGAACTCGCGACGGAGCTGGGTTATTCCTGTTGAACATGTGTATTTGTAGTGTTTATCTCCCTCTGTATGTATGTGTATTTTAGGAGACAAGATACCGGTTGCACCCTGTGTATCTATATATATGTGTCTAGTGGACGATCAATGAGATCTCGATGCATCAAATCATTCTCTACATGGTATCTATCGCAAGTCGATCTTCTCCCGCTTCCGCCTAAACCTAGCCACCGCCGCCCCACGCTGCCACCGCTTCCCCTCGCGCCGCACTTCCCCTCCACGCGTCGCGCTCCACCTCTCCTGCTGTGCCGCTTCCCCCGTGGCAGCGCACCCTCCTGCCGCGTCGCTTGCTCCCCAAACCCTAGCCGCCGCCTCTTCCTCTCACCACCATGCTGCCGCCATGTCATCCACCGCCTCCACCTACTCCAACCCCTTCGCTAGGCCGGACCCTGCTGACATTCGCAACATCAACATCCACGAATGCGTCCCCGTCGTCCTTGATGCCACCGACGCCACATACTTCGCGTGGAAGACGTACTTCTCGCCGCTCTTCCGCGAGAACAATCTCGTGGATCACGTTGACGGCACCGTCGACTCCCGCACTATGGTGGGCGACTCCGAGTGGATCGCGATCGAAGCTATGCTCATCTGGTGATTCTTCACCACCATCTCGAAGGACCTATTTCACACGGTCGTTGGCGATGGTGATGACGCCCGCGCCATGTGGGTCAACCTCAATGGCTCGCGCCGTGTGGGTCAACCTCAATGGCCTCTTCACCGACAACAAGCTTCAGCTCCGCGTTTTTCTGCAGCAGGAATTTTTTGACTGTCATCGGGATGATCAGTCTATCGATGACTGCTGCCGCCGCCTAAAGACGTTGGCGGATGAGCTCCGTGACATTGGCGCCAAGGTTGATGACGACCTCCTCATCAGCCCGCTCACCGCCGGCCTCAATGACGACTTCGGCAACGCCGCCTCCAACCTCTCACTAATACCGGAGCCCTCCTTCCCCAAGTTTGTGGCATACTTGCGGTTGGAGGAGCGCCGGATGAAGGGGGTCAAGAAGCGCATACAGCACCACGCCCTTGCCGCCGGCACCTACTCTCCTCACTAGCTGCTCTTCGGTGCGGCTCCATCTTATGATGGTCTTCGCATTTTCGGGTGTCTCTGTTATCCTAGCACCGCGTCCACTACTACTCACAAACTCGCTCCCTGGTCGATTCCTTGCATCTTCCTCGGTTATCCTCCCAACACTAAAGGTTACCGGTGCTATGATCCAGTGTCCCACCACGTTATCACTTCGCGGCATGTGTACTTTGATGAGCTGGTGTTCCCCTTTCAGTCGGTACCATCGGCGTCTCCCACGGCGTGACTCGCCCCTGCTACCACCTCTGGCGAGTTTCCCTCTACATCGCGCCGAGCACTGGGCCCAGCCCTTCTTGCGCTTCCAGCACCGGCCACGCCCTCCCGCGGCGCCTCGGGTGTGGCTGCCCCCTCGGGGGCCCCGCCGCCACAGCCTATGGCGCCTCTTCAGCCGCCCCCGGCGCTGCGGCCCCTTCGGCCGCACCCGTCATGCCCTCGGGCGCCGCCGCGGCTGGCCCCTCAGCGTCTTCGGAGACCGGCTTAACCTCATTCTGTTGGAAATATGCCCTAGAGGCAATAATAAATTGGTTATTATTATATTTCCTTGTTCATGATAATCGTTTATTATCCTTGCTATAATTGTATTGATAGGAAATTCAGATACATGTGTGGATACATAGACAACACCATGTCCCTAGTAAGCCTCTAGTAGACTAGCTCGTTGATCAATAGATGGTTACGGTTCCTTGACCATGGACATTGAATGTCGTTGATAACGGGATCACATCATTAGGAGAATGATGTGATGGACAAGACCCAATCCTAAGCCTAGCACAAAGATCGTGTAATTCGTATGCTAAAGCTTTTCTAATGTCAAGTATCATTTCCTTAGACCATGAGATTGTACAACTCCCGGATACCGCCGTTGGCTTTGGCGGTAGGTACGTAAGCAGCCGATAACGGATTGACGGTCGTCAGGCACACCTACCGCCGAAACCTGCGGCGGTAGGCTGTGCAACCCTACCGCCTGAGGTCTTGGCGGTAGCAAAAGGGTCAGATCCCGAAATGTTTTCAGACTGGGGTCAGATCTCGAATTTGTTTCACAAAAGTGTCAAAACACGAAATTTGGCCCACAGAGGAAGGGGAGAGCTCCCACGCTGCGGCGGCTCTCCTACACAGCCCGCTGAAGCTTCTTGCCCGCGGCAGCATCCTGGTGGCCAACTGCGGCGACTCCCACGCCGTGCTATGCCGAACCGGTGATGCCATCCCATTATGCGAGGACCAAAGGTGAGATTAATCACGTCATGTGCATTGTCTTTTTCTCCTTTGGACAAATTTTGAGCTTGACGAGGAGTGGATACAGCTGGAGCGGGCGTACAAGAGGGCTCGTGTCAAGGCGGCTGGAGGTAAAGTGTGGGTGCTCCAACGACGGGCAGCTGCAGGATTGGCGGGCTTGCCATGTCGCGGGCTTCAGGTACGTACGTATTACTACTGTATCAAAAGCATGTATAGTTTGTTTGGTTCTTATGCGCACGCTTTGAAATATGCGGTAAACATTTTTGAAATACACGATGAACATCAAATTTATCAAATATGTGTTGAACATATTTTCAAATATCTGTTGAACACCTTTTCAAGTACATGATGAACATTTGTTTGAATAGGCGATTTATTTTTCTTTTCATATACACGATGAACCTTTTTTTTCCATACGAGTGTGGCGCAAAAACACTTCACGCCAGAACTTCTTTTCTTCATCCTCCAACCTTCCTCGTCTTTTGCCCTTTCTCGCGTCCATTTCTTTCTTTCCTCTCTCTACCTCTACATCATCTCTCTTCCAAGACAGGTTACTTTGTTAGCTCGTAGAAAAAATTAGTATCACGTCCATTGTAGGGGGAGCTACACGCGTTATACTTAACCTTCTCCTTCGTGCGATAGCCAATAAGCTATCCATTTCTACTAGACGCTCTCTGAGTAGCTAGCAAATAAAACGGCTTAAACCTTCATTTAACAGTGTTTTTTGCGAGTTAATACCACTTATATATATGGTGGTCTGTAACAACCGGCAACATAACCCACTTACATGTATAGTCTGGATGTACTGTTAACAAGTCAATCTTGTGTGAAACTGTGATCTTGTCGAGCACGACGAGGCCCCAACAGTCATGGCGGATCAGATTCTTAGGAGTCATCTCATGTCTGCTTTGGTAGTTGACTGAGAAGCAGCGACGACGCATATATCTGGCACTAGCCAGAGCTCTAGGATCTTGACCAAAACATGATCAAGCTAGCTAAGGCGCAGACATACACACCGGAAAGTAGCTGCCGAGGGGCGGTGCGGCGACGGCGCATGCATCTGGCGCTAACCGGAGCCACAAAATCTTGAACAAAACAAGATCTAGCTAGCTAGGGCACATACATACTCACCGCCCAGTAGTTGCTGAGGTGATGAGGGGTGCTCCAACGCTTCCCTGGCGGCGATGTCCTCCAAGGCTGCCCTTGCGGCAAGGTCCAGCACCTGGATGAGTCTGCGGGACCCGGACTCTGGCGAGCTGAACTCAGCGCCGCCGACGGCAAGGGTGGAATGGAATCTTGACACGTGGTCAGGGCCCTCGCCCCGGTCGGTGTAGGCCGGCATCGCCCTCCGCCGCTGCTGGCACAGGTTGTTCAGACTGAGCTTGCAGCCTTGCACATCGTCGATCGCATCGCGTAGGAGCGGGCTGGATCAGAAACAGGAAACGGGGATTGAAGCTGGGAAGGGAAGGGTTTCCTCGAGGCTTCGATCTGATCTGGGTGCAGCTGCGTTCGGACCGGCATCGTGTGCACTAATTGGACGCGCCAGCCAGCACTACCGCGTTTCTTTCTTTGTTTGGATTTGGAAGTCTGCTGACAGCTTTTCAGAGGGTGCCCTTCACTGTTGAACGCATGTTCGGCGCTGTCAAATCCAAATAATGCCGTAAAACTGGAATGTTTTTATTTCTGCCGTTTCCCATTTTTTATGCTTTCCTTTTAGCACTTTCCAAGTACGTACCTCAGTTCAGCACGAAAAAAATATACCGACTTTTTCTTTCAAAAAATCTGAATTTTTTTGCATACATTACTTACCACTACTCGCATATGAAATTTCAGAAAGAAATGACACCCACTGCATTCCGTGGCGTCCCTACACCTAATCGTAGTTTCAGTTGCGTCCCTAAATTACGGAGGTGCCCACACACCTCGTCAAGGTGCTACATATAATCGGAGGGTTCAGTGGTGTCCCTAAATTGCGTCGAGGAAGGAGATGTCTCCAACATGTTGGCAGCGCCCCTACTACCAGCTCAAGGGGCAGCGGCGGCAGTATGGCCAATGGCTTTCGGGTCGACGTGGGAGCTTGTGCAGGTTCAGCAGAAAATGATGGTCATTTTTATGCATAACTGTTTTGACAAATATGTGATGCAATTTTTTATAGAAGTTTGTCATTAGCATTTTTTAAGTACAAGGTGAATATTTTTAAATACAAATTACTTTCTTTAAATACGCAGTGAATATGTTTTGATCCGGGCACCGAGATCCCCGCTGTCACCTTCCCTTGCGCCCGCCCGGGCTTTGCCGATGGCCGTCTCTGGTGGCGGCGGGGGAGGGAAGGGGGATGAGGTGAGGCGGCGCGATGAAAGATCAGATCGCCCCCGAGGCGCCCGGGAGGCAACGCGAGGGCCACATGGGAGGGAGGGCATCATGGGCTGCGTTAGTTTGATAAATGAGCAATCAAGTTTTTACCACAAAAAGAAAAGAAGATAATAAATGGAAGATACTCCCTCCATCCCATAATATAAGATCATTTTTGACAGTAGAGTAGTGTCAATAACACTTATATTATGGGACGGAGGAAGTAGAAGATAATGATGCTGAAATATTGAAAAAGAGTAGAAATTAATTACAAGTAAAAAATGGATAAACATGTGTCTGTCGCCTTCCGCCGCGTAGCCACAATTCCATATATCGTGTCTGTTACACAAAACTGGTCTGCTCCCAAAGACCAGATTTCATTTCTTCTTCATCCTCCAGCTTTCCTCCGCCCCCTCCTGTGTGTTTGTTTCTTTCCCACAAGTCTTGCTTGGTAGTGAATTATCTGCTGCTTCAGGGCCCTCGCCCGTTCTACTCAATATGCTCCCTCCCGTGATCGTTGATTTGTAGTTATGGCCAACGCCAGTGTCAACAACATCCCTGCCGCCGGCGAGTGGGGAGCCGACCCCGCCGTGGCCTCCGTGGAAGGCGTGGCGCAGTCCCCACCGCACTCGTCTGGGTAGAACGCATCATCAGAGTCGGAGGGGTACCTGACAGGCACCGAGGAAGGGGATGGATCGGGTGTGGTGCTGGCGGCCCTGCTGCGGTGCTGCCAGCTGAAGCGGCGGTGGCGGCGGCTGTGTGGTCCCTCTCTTTCCGGTTCGCGTCGGAGTGGGGAATGGATCTGCGAAAGGGTATGGAGCAGACCATATCGCTGTGCCTGGGCCGACGGCTCCCCCATGCACTTCTTTGCCGTCTTCGATGGCCACGGCGACCCCCAGGTAAGATTCCAAACCACCTCCGGGTCTACTGGTCGACACCGTCCACGTACTTTCAGCTACACCTTTGATTTGCTTGCTACGTCGTGGTGCACTGGCGGCCCTGTGCAAGAAACAGATGCACGTCATACTTGCGGAGGAGCTGGCGGGCACGGTAACAGCCTACCCGATGGAGCACCCGGAAAAAGATGACGAGGCGGAGCGTCGTGTGTGGGATGCGGCGCTGAAGCGGAGCTTCGAGCGGGCGGACGCTTTGTGGATGGGGCAGTCAGCATCGGGATGGCCCATCATGGGGTCCACTCACCGCCGTAGCGGAGCTCCTGGTGCGCGCCAGAATCCTCGTCGCCACCTGCGGGGACTCCCGCGCCGTGCTTTGCCGGGCTGGTAACGCCTAGCCACTGTCCGAGGACCAAAAGGTGAGATTAATTGCGTCATGCATATTGCCTTTCTCTCCTTTGGTCTTGTCTGGCTATACAAATTTGAGCTTCATGCCTAGATGCAGCTGGAGCCTCCGCAGACGGGCAGCTGCGCGTACGGGGAATGCTTGTCATGTCGTGGGGTTTGGATATAAGTTGTTCCGAGGCACACTCATACAACAAGTACTCCCTCTGGAAGAAAAGATAAAAGTCATTTAGATCTCTTGTATTTATTTACGGAAGGAGTACAGCTTAGGTAGGCCAAAAAGAAAGAAGTACTGCCTAAGCCTGGCATGGGACGACCTTGCGACCTCAGTCAGAGAACGTTGTAATCAGGAACGGGCCGAGCGACCTAAGACAGACAAGAGACAACAATCAATCTCAGACAGCGACCTCAGAGAGACTCACAGAAGAGCAAAAAAATAACAACGGGAACTTACACATATCACAAGACCTAGTGTGGACACGGTTCTCCATAGAAACGCCACGTCTGCTACAAAGATCACCATAGACGACGGACAGCCAAAGTGGCCTGCCGTTCCTCGGCGAAATAATTCCGGCGCCCCAGATCAGATCCCTGGGGACACACGTCAGGCCCGAACCGCCCGTCGTACCTTCGTGAACTCGCGTACCCAGGCGTTCGCGGGCATGCCTCAGATCGGCCCCGGGCCAGAGCACAGCGGAGAAACTTTTAACGACCCGCGGGCGGCCGCTAAGCAAACAAATCTCTATCACCGAACAAAGTTCCGTTAAATAAAAGGTGATTATCAAGGAGACCGGTGGAGGATTTAGCAAATCTTGGTGTCAGGGTCAGAGTTACCTACACTTTATAGATACATACATACATGCTTTGTTTCCACGCATTAACATTGGCTTTGTACATATCTATCTTATACTCTACAATATACAAAGAAACAAAAGTGTGTAGAACACTTTTTACCAAATATGTGATCCACATTTTCTTTCAGAAATAGGCAATGAACATGTTTTTTTTTGCAAATATGTGATGATTTTTTTTTTAGAAATATGCGATGGACAGTTTTTAAGTACACAGTGAATATTTCAAGATACGTGTGCTCGATCCGTGCGTTTCTTTATACACAAAACTGTTTCAGGAGCGCTCCAGTCTTCCTCCTATGCTGCGTGGGTCTTCCTCCACGAAAATTAGGAGAACTAGTCGACAACCCGTGCATCTGACCGGGCTAGCCTATTTTGAGACAGATGTATATATTTCTACATGTGTTAACATTTGTTGCACGCAGTGCGTCTTAGAAAGGAATTTAAAAATAGTAATTTATAATCCCATAGAAATCATTGCAACTTATAAAATGCAACAAAAATGCATATTAGTCACCGTGTGAAAAGGATATTTTGCAGTGAATTTGTTATAATATAATTTACATATATGTATATTTTAATCATTATATTACAATAATATTGCATTTTTGCTTATATTTTTTTTACAATTTTTCTATTATTTGATTGAAGCATGGAGCAAAATGCTTGCAGTTTATAAGGATTTAAGTTTTTTTATGGAAGACGAAATATCAAATGCACGTCGAAAGAAGTTTGTTTTTTATCAGAAATATTTCATCGACATGTTTGTGCCACCTTAATTAACCAATATGTTCATATATATATTTACTATTGAAGTTTTCGCAAGGCCTCATTAGTATGAAACATACATGTCTTAGCTAGTCTAAAAAGGACAAATATTTTCCAGCAAAAAAATCACTAATTTTTTCCTTTATTAATAGTGTGATTCATCTTGTGTGCTTGCCGAATTCAGAAACTATGTGGAAAGCCTTGAATGGCTCCTTTGAGCTCGGATGAAAAATAAGAGAAAATAGTGCAGCTTTAAGTTTCAGAAAATTTGTACATGTAGATCAGTACTTGCTAACTTTAAACTTTGTCAGAAAGGGATTTACTTTAATGTTAAACTACCATTTTAT
Source organism: Triticum monococcum (assembly GCA_034509565.1). Taxonomy (NCBI): domain Eukaryota; kingdom Viridiplantae; phylum Streptophyta; class Magnoliopsida; order Poales; family Poaceae; genus Triticum; species Triticum monococcum. The sequence goes on from CM067847.1 coordinate 21,505,172, forward strand.
TTGTATTTTACACTGAAAGATCAATGCATGCATAGCGTTTGCTATTTCAGAGCGACACATAAATATTTGTTTTAGCATGCGATGAATAAAAGAGTCTCACATACACATAGCAAAGCCGACTTCCCATATCTATTCTGGATAGTTGTGCTAGTTAGAATGTTATCCAGTTGATCGATTCTGAAGAGATGCCGCTAGTTAGTACATACATACGACATGTATGGGTAACAAACATCAATTTCTTCAGGCTGCTTCCTAATTACCTACAACGTCAACCTATTAACGACAATTTCCTCCCGACGCGATCGAGCAGGAAGTAGCATGCTAGCTCATCCGGCGAGATACATATGTTGACGGCTGGCTCGGTTGATCGGAACATGCATGTACACTGCAAAGAAATTGTCTTAAACGGCTCCTTTGGCCTTTTTTATCTTCAGGACTTTGCGTGTATATGATCTGTGTCACGTTCAATCAAAATTGATCTTTTGGTTAATCCTAACCATAAATTTCAGATCTAACAGCTTAATTAATTTTGATTTTGTGGATTAACGTGGAGGCTTCGTTGGTGCCTCCAATTAGATATAAGATTGCAAAATAGGTCAAAATATTAAGAAGACAAATTCAACATTCAAATTTGATACTTGAGCCAAATGTGCAGAATATTTGAACAAATAAGTTGTTAAATGTACCTTTTAGAATATCAGATTGAATGCATGGGAGTCAATTCTATACGAATTAAAAGGCTATTTATGGTACTCCTCGGATCACCCATGATGGACTCTTTTTCATAGGTATATAATATAACTATCTCCAAACATGGCATGTGTGCATAATCATATGTAAAAAAAACTAAAAATACACTAATAAGAAAAACCTTAATGGTAGAAGATGTTTTATGTTGGACAGTTGTAGTGTCATGTTTCTCGATGGTGTTCTCCAAATCCAGCCCCACACTGTATGCAGAATACAAACGTTGAGGGCTCTAATGTATCATAGAAAAACAGTGGAAAAAACATAAGTTGATGGTTGAGTAACTACTACTTGCAAATATAAGGACACTGAATCAATACCTATGGTACAGTCGACTCTATGACCATGATCCCCAGCCAACAACAAAGCCTAGAGAAAGCCTAAAAATAATACAACAGGGATACAACCAAGTACAATATAAATCGTAGTATCCTACTATTATAGCAAACCCTGGATAGCATGCCATCTTTTAAAGTTCAGACTGCAGCTCAATCTGTGACATATTACAGCAAAGAGATACCAAGTTAGCTGCATGCAAAGGCAAGAGGGAAGACCATGAGACGTAAATTCATTTGATAACAAATATATAAAATATGAAAGATGGCAATACAGAGTTACCGTATCAGTATTACCAGAGTTACAATTAGACTGGTTTTCAGAAGAAGAAAAGACTAACGAACACAGGGCTATAGGTACTTCAAAGCTACAAAATTTTCAACATAAGATAATTGAAACAGAGTCAATATCACTCGTGAGCTTGTTCGGCATTGCCCTCCAAACGCTAGGTGATGCTACGGTAAAACACGCCAAGAGTCCTCAGCCGTTATAGGTAGCGACACGACATTGCTAAGTATTACAATTATAACAGAAGCATATCAAGAAGTGATACTGCATATAAATAACTAATAGTGCCATAACGGATGGACACTAGAATTCAGAACGCCATATAACAGGTTAGCCATGTTTTACGGCCATGAACCATTCCAAATCTAGGTGTGGTTCTGCTGGATCCTGCATCGTAAAACAAAAATATAATTTTGAGGAACGCACCATTCCATTGAAAATTGTATATCATGCAAGGATTTTTAATCTGAACCAAAACCGACACAATAGAAAGAAAAGTTAACATCACGTACCTGCTAGTTTCTCTTGCTTTACCTTGCAATTCGATGTGGTAAACTACTTTTGGAGTCAGTTTCTTTGTAGATCATTTTGATATTCGCCTCACATAGTAGGTAGCTCCTAAATCTGAGCTGGTAGATCCAGAAAAAAATCCTAAAAAACATGACATCATAATATATGTGGAATCAAATCAGTACACAGTTGAGTTTATTTGTGAGTAGAATTAGCACTTGCTGCATGGTATTAGGAGAGAGAGAAAGACATGAAGATGACAAAACCCTCTCTAGTTAATTAGGATAATCCATGTAATACAACAGTTTGGTTTACTTGAGAAACGAAGCACCAATCATTGATGATGCATGTTGGGATAAAAGCAACAGTAACAGTTACCACTTGCTACAAAATACAAAGAGAAACATAAACACATTAAGATGATGAAAGTTGGCGTTCTAATTTTCCACGCTTCTGCAATAGAACAGATGGCTTGTCGTGTGGGTATCAATTCTGAAATTTTATGGGAACATACATTTATCATATTAACTATATGAGTGCACCAACTGATAAGCAAACCCATAAATTCGATCACCTCTAAATCAAGAGATGATGTTTATTCTATATGCGCAACTATCAAAAGCCTCACATAGAGGGCAACTCCCAGGATTTAGGTCAGAAACCAAACTTCACAATTTCTTGAACACATAGAGCAACTCCCAGGATTTAGGTGAGACACCAATATTCACAATTCCTCGACAAATAGAGAGAAACAGGCAGGATTCAGAAGGGGGTGGGAAGAATTGGGAGAAAGCTGCATGGTATTTATGATGACCCCTTTGCGCTCAGAGGATAGCTGGTGATCAGCACGTCCTAATTGAAGTCGGTGGCAAGTTCTAGGTCATGCCGCTTGGGAGGAACATGTATGGTGGACGCCTAGCCGCGATGAACTTTTTCTTGTCATGATTACCTTTAGCCTGGCCATCCCCTTCCATCTATGATGGCATCAATGATTACTCTCATTCTCAATGCGCTCCTGCAGGAACCTAGCATGTAGCAAATCAGTGAGATGCACACGCACGCGCGCCTCCCTGAGAACATGGGAGAGAAGATAGGAGGTATGATGCACTTCCTGTGGCGGCAGCAACATGAGCTCAGATCTTTTTGTACAAATCTAAGAGGATGGCAATGACCTGACATCGAGAGAGAAAGAAGAGAGAATACGTAGACAATAGGAATTGTGGAGATAGGAGTAGAGATCAGAAGAAAAACACACCTCAAGGATAGCAGCGGAGAGTCCGAACTGAAGCGTCGCGCAGAGGAGAGCAGCGGCCGCCTAGCTTGAGAGCGCCATGGAAGGGTCGTGTATGAAAGGGAGGAGAAAAGCACCGGCTAGATCTAGGATGGAGGTCTGTTTTATTAGATGAAGAAACCATATTTCTCACGTTAGGGATTGCAACATCCAAGAAAAAAAGAAGCGTGCACCATCAAATCTTTTTTTAGCAGCATGCAATATCTAACCTTTTACGTGTGTTGGCCAACAATTTTTCTGAGATGGGAGTTTGGATCGCATCTACTTAGGGATCTGTTTTTAGAACCGGTATACCACTCTTTTTTAAGCGATTACAATTTTTTGGCCGAATTAACGGCTCCTAATTACTTATTAACATGGTAATTTCTTGGGAGTCGCTAATTAGTATAGGTATAGATAGATAGATAGATAGATAGATATAGATAGATAGATAAATAGATAGATAGATAGATAGATAGATATAGAAGTACAGCTGAGCGCTCCAGTCTTCCTCTGTAGTAATGGCCAGGGCCGCCGGCGAGTCGGGAGCCAACCCCGCCATGGCCTTGGAGGAAGGTGAGGTCCAGTCCTCACCTCTCTTTTCCGGGTACTAGGCATTCTTGGAGGAGTCAGAGGGTTACGTTACGGGCCTAGAGGAAGGGGAGAGCTCCCGCATGCATGGTGGCGGCTCTCCTGCACAGCCCGCTGAAGCGACGGTAACGGCTGTGTGGCCCATGTGGCCCATGGTGTTTGGGTCGGCATCAGAGCTCCCGCATGCACTTCTTTGCCGTCTTCGACGGCCACGGCGGCCTCAAGGTAACCTCCCCTCTCCTCATGTAGTCATTGCTTCACTTGGCCAGACTACAACACCTTCCACGCCATATCCAGGTCGAGTGCTCGACACATGTACACCTACCTTACACATTAGATTTGCTTGGTACGTGGCGGTGCAGGTGTCGGTGCTGTGCAGGGAACAGATGCACACCATCTTGGTGGAGGAGCTGGCCGGCCCAGGAAATGACGAAGAGGCGGAGTGTCGTGCGTGGCAGGCGGTGTTGAACCGGAGCTTCGAGCTGGCGTATGCACTGGGGATGGTGCTGGGGAAGAGGCGGACGCACTGCCGTGGTGGAGCTTCTTGCCCGCGGCAGCATCCTGGTGGCCAACTGCGGCGACTCCCTTGCCGTGCTCTGCCGCGCCGGTGATGCCATCCCGTTTTCGAGGACCACAAGGTGAGATTAATCGCGTCATGCGCATTGTCTTTTTCTCCTACGGACAAATTTTGAGCTTGATGAGGCGTGGATATGATTGGAGCGGACAGACGAGAGGGCGCGTGTTAAGGCGGCTGGAGGCAAATTGCCGCGCTCCAACGACGGGTAGGTACGGGATTGGGGCGCTTGCCATGTCGCGGGCTTCAGGTACGTACGTATTACTACTGTATCAAAGGCGTGTAGTTTGTTTGGTTCTTATGCACACGTTTTGAAATATGCGGTAAACATTTTTGAAGCACACGATGAACATCAAATATGTGTTGAACACTTTGTCAAATAGAAGATGGACATTTATCAAATATGTGTTGAACACTTTATCAAATATCTGTTGAACACCTTTTCAAGTACATGATGAACGATTTTCTGGATACATGATGAATATTTTTTTTCGTATACACAATGAACTTTTTTTCCATAGGAGCGTGGCGCAAAAACACTTCACGCCAGAACTTTTTTCGTCTTCATCCTGCAGCCTACATGATACATCAATTAAATTAAGAGAGAGCAGTAGAATAATACCTTCTCCATTCCCCTGATCAAAAAGTGTCCACCAGAATAAAAAAGGCAGTCACTTTCCCTTAGTTCATGCAACCAAGATAAATTTGAATTAACCATAACTGGAAGGCGACCAATAGAAGCCAGATGAGTTCCATCCACAAGAACTCTCTTGTACCCAAAAAGATCATTCTCTGTTTTAGACTTGTCACTTTTCTCCATAGAATAAATTTGTTAACAGTTTAGAGCACGTCGGTAATTGCTGACTCAGTGACTACAACACCTAAGTGCACAAATATGAGTATCCGATATTGATGAGGTAACTTCAAAATGCACACACCTTGAGAAATCTTATCACATAGTTTATATAAGTAAATTAACATATCAACACAACAGTTCAATAGGGACAAGCGCATAAAGAATTAGCACACATCAGTGACATCCAAAACTATGTAGCTAATCTGGGAACATCAAGCAACCATTTGTTCCTTGCTGCTCCATTTCATGTTGTGTCAATGGACTTGATTCTTCTACAAATAGAAAGACATGAAGAATAAGAAAAATCATGTACTTGTTAACAAACATCCACCACCGGTGACCCTATGCGGCAATTCATACTGAGATCAGTGCCTACAAAACAATAGACATCAAGGAAGGAACACTGTTAAATCTGCGATTGCTGCTGGTAAAGGATTAACAAGAGGTAAAAGGAAAAGGAAAAAAATCAATAAAGGGAGGAAAAAGGATGGAACTGGCGCCCATGTCTTTGCCCCTAGTTGGATGGCACCCCGCGGTCTACCAACCCGACTCGTGCTTCAGTTTAGGAAACCACATCAAGAAACAACAGTAGTTGGACACACATACCTTTCTTTTGGAATTAGATATTAGAAGCAGTGAAAGCACTTTCCAAAGATATTAAAATGTAGTCCGTAGCCAAACTGCAAGTTGAAGAATATGATTGTTCATTCCAGAACTACGAGAAAAATCACAAAATTACATCTAATCTCATCCCTCAACACATATGTAACTGTTCTAAATAATCAGAGAAACATAATAAGGTTTTAATACTCATATGCCCGCAACCATATCTCATTGTTACTGGCGTTGTGTTTTGGCCAGGCCTTGGACCTGTAGCTTTTCATTCCCCTGCTATCTGAACTCTAGTTTGCTTCTTTTTGCTGTAATCCTTGAACTTCTGTAACTTGGTGGTTTCATGATAATGGAACCGGGAGGCCTTTCTGATGATCTGCAAAAAAAGTATCTCATAGACCTCAATCAGTCCTAGTAGGTAAAAAATGCAGAAGATTGAACACAAAAGCGAGAGGAAACTGAAAATGCATATGCGCCATTATAATCCATCCTGATTCGGCACCTACAAACTTGTCTCTGTACCATATATACCCCTACACTGAACCACACATTAGTAGGCGAAGTAACAATCATTCTTTAATTATCTTAACCGAATCAGAATACAAAAAACCAACAACTTCAATGCCCATTAGATAGACATACTCAACAAATTACCAAGAACAGAAATTTAACTCTTGAACCATTACCATATAAACGAGGTAGATGAGATCCATGTCTACAGTTGTGGACACTAAACAAATCCAATTTTCATCATGGCGCCCAACATCTAAAAGACGCCAGCTGGTTTTCAGTAGAATATCTCAGTCTTGAACTCTTGATCATGAATTTCACTCGAGCTTAATAGCAAGGTAGTAGTTGCATGGCGCTGTCACAATACAGGATATTTTAAGCGGACATCGAATGACATCCCTGAAAACCAGAACTGTATTTTCTTCAGCACATGTCAAACCCAGAGGGTGGGCTGTTTAGTTCTCTCTAGTTTCTACTACATGGTTGACGTAATAAAAATAAGCATCCTGTGTGTGTGTGTGTGTGTGTGTGTGTGTGTGTGTGTGTGTGTGTGTGTGTGTGTGTGTGTTGTGTGTTAGATGCTGATGCCCAATTCATTCCATCCCCGAAACAAGCTAAATCACGAGTGCTGCAATCCACTGCTCAGACCAAACACGAAGGAGAGAAGGCGCATCTAATCATCAGTTGAGGCGGCGTGCACGAGAGGGAAGGGGAACAGGGAGAGGAGTGGAGCAGGAGACCGATGGTCGAGGGGAATGGGGAGCAGATCCGTGGCGGTGGCGACCTCCCATCGGTCCTCATCGCCGGCAACAGCGACCTTCAGGTGACGGCCCACAGAGGAGGGGAGCACGACGACAACCCATGCCAACGGAGCAGCAGCGCGGCGAAAACCAGCCCTGCTCAAGCCAAGTGCCTCCTCCCGCCTGCATCCGCACGCGCGTGTTGGTGGCAGGGGCACGGCCTGACGGCGACCATGGAGAGAGAAAAAGATCGGAATGTAGAGGAGAGGAACGACATGGAGGAGGGAGATCTGGAGGACGAGCAACGAGGCGGGTTAGCTTCGTAGAGAAGGAAGGAAATTGTTATTTTACCTGGTGGAGGTGTTGTCGCGAGACGGTTTTACCTCGACACAGTAAAAGGAAGACGTAGATATCGCGAGGAGGTGCTCATGATGCACACCTTATTGTTTTGGATGATGGAGAAAATAAACCCCAAGTTGCGGTGAAATGGTAAATGGGCAGATATAGTAGATCCCCTCCAGTAAGTACTACACATTTCAAGTCAAGCCGACATGTAAACTTGTGAGAATACACACACCACACGGAAAACAAAAGAGAAGGAAATCTAGCACATTGACCACACCACACACACTGCTTGCGAAATGAACCAAACCATCTGGGTCACTTCAACGGAGTGCCTTTGGTTCCTATTATCGTTCATGCATCTACCATGCGTTGAAATTAGTAATGGTCAGCAAAGAGTACCGAAATGACAAGGGATGTACCATGTTCACATCAGAAGATGAGGTGGTCGGGGGGGGGGGGATGGCAGAGTTCGCAGCCACCCCAGCCAACCTTAACGATATTTTTCTTAAGTAGGAGATCTCTGGTGTGGATTCTAGCCTACGCGAGGAGCCAACCGAAGTGATGAACTCGCGATGGAGTTGGGTTATTCCTGTTGAACATGTGTACATGTAGTGTCTGTCTCCCTCTGTACATGTATTTTAGGAGATGATGGCAGAGTTCGCAGCCACCCTAGCCAACCTTAACGATATTTTTCTGAAGTAGGAGATCTCTTGTGTGGATTCTAGCTTAGGCGAGGAGCCAACCGAAGTGATGAACTCGCGACGGAGCTGGGTTATTCCTGTTGAACATGTGTATTTGTAGTGTTTATCTCCCTCTGTATGTATGTGTATTTTAGGAGACAAGATACCGGTTGCACCCTGTGTATCTATATATATGTGTCTAGTGCACGATCAATGAGATATCGATGCATCAAATCATTCTCTACATGGTATCTATCGCAATTCGATCCTCTCCCGCTTCCGCCTAAACCTAGCCACCGCCGCCCCACGCTGCCGCCGCTTCCCCTCGTGCCGCACTTCCCCTCCACGCGTCGCGCTCCACCTCTCCTGCTGTGCCGCTTCCCCCACGGCAGCGCACCCTCCTGCCGCGTCGCTTGCTCCCCAAACCCTAGCCGCCGCCTCTTCCTCTCACCACCATGCTGCCGCCATGTCATCCACCGCCTCCACCTACTCCAACCCCTTCGCCAGGCCGGACCCTGCTGACATTCGCAACATCAACATCCACGAATGCGTCCCCGTCGTCCTTGATGCCACCGACGCCACATGCTTCGCGTGGAAGACGTACTTCTCACCACTCTTCCGCGAGAACAATGTAATGTTTTATGAAAGTCATTTCAAAGATAGTTGAAACAAGTAAAATAAAAAGACAGTTCAAATTCTTCTCATTACGGATTCAAATTTATAAAAAAGTATCATACACAAAGTTTAGTTCGAAAGATATCAATCATTCAAAATATGGCAACAAATTTAAACGCATGGTATTTAAATGGGGAGAGAGAATACATGCAACAATCATTCTCTGAATCTTAAAGATAGACAACGAATGGTGAGTGCAGACCAGCCTGAGAAGGACGAAAGAGATAAGGAGAAAATCATGAAACATTAATCAAGAGCAATCAACGGATACTGTAGATGAGAAGTGTAGAACGTAATGATAAAACGTGTAGACAAACGACCGAAATCGAAGGAACACTAGATCCAAACAGATCCATCGAAGACATGCACCGACAGAATCTTGAGAGATCCGATGAAGACAACTCTTAGATGTTCTCCGACGATGCTAGACACACCTTCAGGATGAGGATGGGACGTGGGTGACATAATGTCTATGAATTTGGATCTCACGCTATCTTCTAGTACATGCGACAACAATAAGTAAATTATCTTCTAGCACGCGGGCGTTGTGCTCAACCAGCCTGCCCCTTCACGTGGTCGATCTCTGCTCTGTACTCTGTAGTTATGGCTAGCGCGGCCAGCGAGTCGGGAGCCAACCCTGCCATGGCATTGGAGGAAGGTGAGGTCCAGTCCTCACCTATCTTGTCCGTTTCCTACCCATTCTCGGAGGAGTCGGAGGGCTACGTCACGGGCACAGAGGAGGCCAAATTTCGTGTTTTGACCCTTTTGTGAAACAAATTCGAGATCTGACCCCGGTCTGAAAATATTTCGGGATTTGACCCTTTTGCCTACCGCCAGGAGGCCCGGCGGTAGGATCATATAGCCTGTTGGAAATATGCCCTAGAGGCAATAATAAGTTAGTTATTATTATATTTCCTTGTTCATGATAATCGTTTATTATCCATGCTAGAATTGTATTGATAGGAAACTCAGATACATGTGTGGATACATAGACAACACCATGTCCCTAGTAAGCCTCTAGTTGACTAGCTCGTTGATCAATAGATGGTTACGGTTTCCTGACCATGGACATTGGATGTCGTTGATAACGGGATCACATCATTAGGAGAATGATGTGATGGACAAGACCTAATCCTAAGCCTAGCACAAAGATCGTGTAGTTCGTTCGCTAAAGCTGTTCTAATGTCAAGTATCATTTCCTTAGACCATGAGATTGTGCAACTCCCGGATACCGTAGGAGTGCTTTGGGTGTGCCAAACGTCACAACGTAAGTGGATGGCTATAAAGGTACACTACAGGTATCTCCGAAAGTGTCTGTTGGGTTGACACGAATCGAGACTGGGATTTGTCACTCCGTGTAAGCGGAGAGGTATCTCTGGGCCCACTCGGTAGGACATCATCATAATGTGCACAATGTGATCAAGGAGTTGATCACGGGGTGATGTGTTACGGAACGAGTAAAGAGACTTGCCGGTAACGAGATTGAACAAGGTATCGGGATACCGACGATCGAATCTCGGGCAAGTATCGTACCGATGGACATAGGGAATTGCATACGGGATTGATTAAGTCCTTGACATCGTGGTTCATCCGATGAGATCATCGTGGAACATGTGGGAGCCAACATGGGTATCCAGATCCCGCTGTTGGTTATTGGCCGGAGAGGTGTCTCGGTCATGTCTGCATGATTCCCGAACCCGTAGGGTCTACACACTTAAGGTTCGGTGACGCTAGAGTTGTTATGGGAAATAGTATGTGCTTATCGAAGGTAGTTCGGAGTTCCGGATGAGATCCCGGACGTCACGAGGAGTTCCGGAATGGTCCGGCGGTGAAGATCGATATATTGGACGAAGGGTATTGGAGTCCGGAAGTGTTCCGGAGGTACCAGGCTATGGCCAGCATGACCGAAAGGTGTTTCGGGAGCCCCGGCAAGTGTTGGAGGGCCTCATGGGCCAAAGGGGAAGGGGCAAACCAGCCCACTAAGGGTTGGTGCGCCCCCACACCCTTTCCCACGTTACTTGGGGAGGTGGGGCGCCTCCACCTGGCTTGGGAGGCAAGCCTCCACCTGCTTGGCTTGGGGGGCAAGTCTCCCTAGGATTTTCCCTAGGGAGATCGAATCTGCCTGGCCGCCGCCCCCTAGGGGAAACCCTAGGGCGCCTCCCCTTCTCCCCTTGCCCCTATATATAGTGGAGGGGTGGGAGGGCAGCCGTGACCTCTTCCCTGGCGCAGCCCTCCCTCCTCTTACCTTCTCCTCCTCCTCCATGGTGCTTGGCGAAGCCCTGCCGGAGAACCACGAGCTCCACCACCACGCGCCGTTGTGCTGACGGAGCTCTCCCTCAACTTCTCCTCTCCCCTTGCTGGATCAAGAAGGAGGAGACGTCCCCGGGCTGTACGTGTGTTGAACGCGGAGGTGTCGTCCGTTCGGCACTTAGATCGAAATCAACCGCGATTTGAATCGCTACGAGTACGACTCCTTCATCCTCGTTCTTGCAACGCTTCCGCTTAGCGATCTACAAGGGTACGTAGATGAACTCTCCTTCCCTCGTTGCTAGATTACTCCATAGATTGATCTTGGTGATGCGTAGAAAATTTTAAATTTCTCCTACGTTCCCCAACAGTGGCATCATGAGCTAGGTCTATTGCGTAGATTCTATGCACGAGTAGAACACAAAGTAGTTGTGGGCGTTGATATTGTTCAATATGCTTACCGTTACTAGTCCAATCTTGTTTCGATGGCATCGTGGGATGAAGCGGCCCGGACCAACCTTACACGTACGCTTACGTGAGACCGGTTCCACCCACTGACATGCACTAGTTGCATAAGGTGGCTGGCGGGTGTCTGTCTCTCCCACTTTAGTCGGAACGGATTCGATGAAAAGGGTCCTTATGAAGGGTAAATAGCAATTGGCATATCACGTTGTGGTTTTGCGTAGGTAAGAAATGTTCTTGCTAGAAACCCATAGCAGCCACGTAAAACATGCAAAACAACAATTAGAGGACGTCTAACTTGTTTTTGCAGGGTATGCTATGTGATGTGATATGGCCAAAAGGATGTGATGAATGATATATGTGATGTATGAGATTGATCATGTTCTTGTAATAGGAATCACGACTTGCATGTCGATGAGTATGACAACCAGCAGGAGCCATAGGAGTTGTCTTAATTTATTTATGACCAGCGTGTCAACATAAACGTCATGTAATTACTTTACTTTATTGCTAACCGTTAGTTGTAGTAGTAGAAGTAATCGTTGGCGAGACAACTTCATGAAGACACGATGATGGAGATCATGATGATGGAGATCATGGTGTCATGCCGGTGACAAGATGATCATAGAGCCCCAAAGATGGAGATCAAAAGGAGCAATATGATATTGGCCATATCATGTCACTATTTGATTGCATGTGATGTTTATCATCTTTATACATCTTGTTTACTTAGAACGACGGTAGTAAATAAGATGATCCCTCATTAAAATTTCAAGAAAGTGTTCCCCCTAACTATGCACCGTTGCGACAATTCGTTGTTTCGAAGCACCACGTGATGATCGGGTGTGATAGATTCTAACGTTCACATACAACGGGTGTAAGACAGATTTACACACGCGAAACACTTAGGTTTACTTAACGAGCCTAGCATGTGTACAGACATGGCCTCGGAACACAGAAGACCGAAAGGTCGAGCATGAGTCATATAGAAGATACGATCAACATGAAGATGTTCACCGACGTTGACTAGTCCGTCTCACGTGATGATCGGACACGGCCTAGTTGACTCGGATCATATAATCACTTAGATGACTAGAGGGATGTCTATCTGAGTAGGAGTTCATAAGATGAACTTAATTATCCTGAACATAGTCGAAAGGTCTTCGCAAATTATGTCGTAGCTCGCGCTTCAGTTCTACTGTTTAGTTATGTTCCTAGAGAAAATTTAGTTGAAAGTTGATAGTAGCAATTATGCGGACTAGGTCCGTAAACTGAGGATTGTCCTCATTGCTCCATAGAAGGCTTATGTCCTTAATGCACCGCTCAGTGTGCTGAACCTCGAACGTCGTCTGTGGATGTTGCGAACATCTGACATACACGTTTTGATGACTACATGATAGTTCGGTAATGTTAAATGGTTTAGAATTGAGGCACCGAAGTCATTTTCGAAACGTCGCGGAACATATGAGATGTTTCGAGGGCTGAAATTGGGATTTCAGGCTCGTGTCCACGTCAGGAAGTATAAGACCTCCGACGATTTTCTTAGCCTGCAAACTAAGGGAGAAAAACTCAATTGTTGAGCTTGTGCTCAGATTGTATGAGTACAACAATCATTTGAATTGAGTGGGAGTTGATCTTCCTGTTGAGACATTGATGTTTCTCCAAAGTCATTACCACCAAGCTGCTAGAGCTTCGTGATGAACTATAATATATCAGGGACATATATGATGATCCTTGAGATATTCGCGATGTTTGACACCACAAAAGTAGAAATCAAGAAGGAGTATCAATTGTTGATGGTTAGTGAAACTACTAGTTTCAAGAGGGGCAAGGGCAAGAAGGGATACTTCTTGAAACGGCAATTCAGCTGCTGCTCTAGTGAAGAAACCCAAGGTTGAACCCAAACCTGAGACTAAGTGCTTCTGTAATAAGGGGAACAGCCACTGGAGCAGAATTACCCTAGATACTTGGTAGATGAGAAGGCTTGTAAGGTCGAGAGAAGTATATTGGATATACATTGTGTTGATGTGTACTTTACTAGTACTCCTAGTAGCACCAGGGTATTAGATACCGGTTCGGTTGCTAAGTGTTAGTAACTCGAAATAAAAGCTACGGAATAAATGGAGACTAGCTAAAGGTGAGCTGACGATATGTGTTGGAAATGTTTCCAATGTGGATATGATCAAATATCGTACGCTCCCTTTACCATCGAGATTGGTGTTTGCATTGAGCATAGACATGATTGGATTATGTCTATCGCAATATGGTTATTTATTTAAGGAGAATAATGGTTACTCTGTTTATTTGAATAATACCTTCAATGGTCTTGCACCTAAAATGAATGGTTTACTAAATCTCGATCGTAGTGATACACATGTTCATACCAAAAGATATAAGATAGTAATGATAGTACCACCTACTTGTGGCACTGCCACTTAAGTCATATTGGTATAAAACGCATGAAGAAGCTCCATGTTGATGGATCTTTGGACTCACTCATTTTTGGAAAGTTTGAGACATGCGAACCATGTCTATTGGTGTATATGAAACTCCATGCAAATGGACCGTTTGGACTCATTTGATTTTGAATCACTTGAGACATGCAAATCATACCACATGGGCAAGATGACTGAAAGCCTCGTTTTCAGTAAAATGGAAATAGAAAGCAACTTGTTGGAAGTAATACATTTTGATGTGTGCAGTCCAATGAGTGCTAAGGCGTGTAGTGGATATCGTTATTTTCTTACTTCACAGATGATTTGAGTAGATGTTGAGTATATTTACTTGATGAATCACGAGTCTGAATTATTGAAAGGTTCAAGTAATTTCAGGGTGAAGTTGAAAGATCGTCGTGACAAGAGGATAAAATATCTATGATACGATCATAGAGATGAATATCTGAATTACGGGTTTGGCACACAGTTAAGACTTTGTGGAAATTGTTTCACAACTAATACAGCCTGGAACACCATAGTGTGATGGTGTGTCCGAACATCATAACTGCACCCTATTGGATATAATGCATACCATGATGTCTCTTATCGAATTACCATGATAGTTTATGGGTTAGGCATTAGAGATAACCACATTCACTTTAAAGAGGGCACCACGTGATTCCGATGAGATGACACCGAATGAACTATGGTTTAGAGAAACCTAAGCTATCATTTCTTAAAAGTTTGGGGCTGCGACGCTTATGTGAAAAAGTTTCAGGCTGATAAGCTCGAATCCAAAGCGGATAAATGCATCTTCATAGGACACCCAAAACAGTTGGGTATACCTCCTGCCTCAGATCCGAAAGCAATAAGGGATTGTTTCTAGAATCGGGTCCTTTCCCGAGGAAAAGTTTCTCTCGAAAGAATTGAGTGGGAGGATGGTGGAGACTTGATGAGGTTATTGAACCGTCACTACAACTGCTGTGTAGCAGGGCACAGGAAGTTGTTCCTGTGGCACCTACACCAATTGAAGTAGAACCTTATGATAGTGATCATGAAACTTCAGATCAAGTCACTACCGTACTTCGTAAGATGACAAGGACCCGTACTACTTCAGAGTGGTACGTAATCCTGTCTTGGAAGTCATGTTCCTAGACAACAATGAACCTACGAGCTATGGAGAAGCGATGGTGGGCCTGGATTCCGATAAATGGCTCGAGGCCATAAAAATCCGAGAGAGGATCCATGTATGAAAACAAAGTGTAGACTTTGGCAGAACGGCTCGATGGTCGTAAGGCTGTTGAGTACAGATGGATTTTAAAAGGAAGACGGACAATGATGGTAAGTATCACCATTAAGAAAGCTCGACTTGTCATGAAGATGCTTTCCCATAAGTTCAAGGAGTTGACTACGATGAGACTTTCTCACTCGTAGCGATGCTAAGAGTCTGTTGGAATTATATTAGCAATTACTGCATTATTTATGAAATCTTGCAGATAGGATGTCAAAAAACATTGTTTCCTCGACGTTTTTTTTTCTTGAGGAAAGATTGTATGTAATACAACCGGAAGGTTTTGTCAATCCTGAATGATGCTAATAGGTATGCAAAGCTCCAGCAATCCTTCTAAGGACTGGAGTAAGCATCTCGGAGTTGGAATATACACTTTGATGGAGTAATCAAAGTTTATGGGTTTATACAAAGTTTGTTAGAAACTTGTATTTACAATAAAGTGAGTGGGAGCACTATGACATTTCTGATAAGTATATGTGGATGACATATTGTTGATCCGAAATGACGTAGAATTTCTGGAAAGCATATAGGGTTATTTAAAAAATGTTTTTCAATGGAAAACCTGGATTAGGCTACTTGAGTATTGAGCATTAAGATCTATGAGGATAGATCAAAACGCTTAATAGTACTTTCAAATGAGCACATACCTTGACATGATCTTGAAGATGGTCAAGATGGATCAGTCAAAGAAGGAGTTCTTGCCTGAGTTGTAAGGTGTGAAGTTAAGACTTAAAGCTCGACCACGGCAGAACAGAGAGAAAGGATGAAGGTCGTCCCCTATGCTTAGACATAGGCTCCACAGTATGCTATGTTGTCTACTGCACCTGAAGTGTGCCTTGCCATGAGTCAGTCAAGGGGTACAAGAGTGATCCAAGAATGGATCACAGGACAGCGGTCAAAGTTATCCTTAGTAACTAGTGGACTAAGGAATTTTCTCGATTATGGAGGTGGTAAAAGAGTTCGTCGTAAAGGGTTACGTCGATGCAAGCTTAACACCTATCCGGATAGCTCTGAGTAGAGATACCGGATGCGTATAATGGAGCAAAAATTTAGAATAGCTCCAAGTAGAACAGTTATTTGGGATGGCTCCAAATGTAGCGTAGTAGTTGCATCTACAAGATGACATAGAAATTTGCGAAATACATACGGATCTGAATGTTGCAGACCCGTTGACTAAAACCTCTCTCACAAGCAACATGATCAAACCCAGAACTCATTGAGTGTTAATCACATAGTGATGTGAACTAGATTATTGACTCTTGTAACTCTTTGGATGTCGGTCACATGGCGATGTGACCTGTGAGTGTTAATCACATGGCGATGTGAACTAGATTATTGACTCTAGTGCAAGTGGGAGACTGTTGGAAATATGCCCTAGAGGCAATAATAAATTAGTTATTATTATATTTCCTTGTTCATGATAATCGTTTATTATCCATGCTAGAATTGTATTGATAGGAAACTCAGATACATGTGTGGATACATAGACAACACCATGTCCCTAGTAAGCCTCTAGTTGACTAGCTCGTTGATCAATAGATGGTTACGTTTTCCTGACCATGGACATTGGATGTCGTTGATAACGGGATCACATCATTAGAAGAATGATGTGATGGACAAGACCCAATCCTAAGCCTAGCACAAAGATCGTGTAGTTCGTTCGCTAAAGCTTTTCTAATGTCAAGTATCATTTCCTTAGACCATGAGATTGTGCAACTCCCAGATACCGTAGGAGTGCTTTGGGTGTGCCAAACGTCACAACGTAACTGGGTGTCTATAAAAGACACTACAGGTATCTCCGAAAGTGTCTGTTGGGTTGGCACGAATCGAGACTGGGATTTGTCACTCCGTGTAAGCGGAGAGGTATCTCTGGGCCCACTCGGTAGGACATCATCATAATGTGCACAATGTGATCAAGGAGTTGATCACGGGATGATGTGTTACGGAACGAGTCAAGAGACTTGCCGGTAACGAGATTGAACAAGGTATCTGGATACCGACGATCGAATCTCGGGCAAGTATCGTACCGATGGACAAAGGGAATTGCATACGGGATTGATTAAGTCCTTGACATCGTGGTTCATCCGATGAGATCATCGTGGAACATGTGGGAGCCAACATGGGTATCCAGATCCTGCTGTTGGTTATTGGCCGGAGAGGTGTCTCGGTCATGTCTGCATGATTCCCGAACCCGTAGGGTCTACACACATAAGGTTCGGTGACGCTAGAGTTGTTATGGGAAATAGTATGTGGATCCCGAAGGTAGTTCGGAGTTCCGGATGAGATCCCGGACGTCATGAGGAGTTCCGGAATGGTCCGGCGGTGAAGATCGATATATTGGACGAAGGGTATTGGAGTCCGAAAGTGTTCTGCAGGTACCAGGCTATGGCCAGCATGACCGAAAGGTGTTTCGGGAGCCCCGGCAAGTGTTGGAGGGCCTCATGGGCCAAAGGGGAAGGGGCAAACCAGCCCACTAAGGGTTGGTGCGCCCCCACACCCTTTCACACGTTACTTGGGGAGGTGGGGCGCCTCCACCTGGCTTGGGAGGCAAGCCTCCACCTGCTTGGCTTGGGGGGCAAGTCTCCCTAGGATTTTCCCTAGGGAGATCCAATCTGCCTGGCCGCCGCCCCCTAGGGGAAACCCTAGGGTGCCTCCCCTTCTCCCCTTGCCCCTATATATAGTGGAGGGGTGGGAGGGCAGCCGTGACCTCTTCCCTGGCGCAGCCCTCCCTCTTCCTACCTTCTCCTCCTCCTCCATGGTGCTTGGCGAAGCCCTGCCGGAGAACCATGAGCTCCACCACCACGCGCCGTTGTGCTGACGGAGCTCTCCCTCAACTTCTCCTCTCCCCTTGCTGGATCAAGAAGGAGGAGACGTCCCCGGGCTGTACGTGTGTTGAACGCGGAGGTGTCGTCCGTTCGGCACTTAGATCGGAATCAACCGCGATTTGAATCGCTACGAGTACGACTCCTTCATCCGCGTTCTTTTAACGCTTCCGCTTAGCGATCTACAAGGGTATGTAGATGCACTCTCCTTCCCTCATTGCTAGATTACTCCATAGATTGATCTTGGTGATGCGTAGAAAATTTTGAATTTCTGCTACGTTCCCCAACATAGCCTGTTGGGGAACGTAGCAGAAATTCAAAATTTTCCTACGTGTCACCAAGATCTATCTATGGAGAGACTAGCAACGAAGGGAAGGAGAGTGCATCTACATACCCTTGTAGATCGCTAAGCGGAAGCATTCAAGTGAACGGGGTTGATGGAGTCGTACTCGTCGTGATTCAAATCACCGATGATCCTAGTGCCGAACGCACGGCACCTCCGCGTTCAACACACGTACAGCCCGGTGACGTCTCCCACGCCTTGATCCAGCAAGGAGAGAGGGAGAGGTTGAGGAAGACTTCATCCAACAGCAGCACAACGGCGTGGTGATGATGGAGGAGCGTGGCTATCCTGCAGGGCTTCGCCAAGCACCACAGAAGAGGAGGAAGAAGAGACGCAGGGCTGCACCAAGAGAGATTGAATCGCGTGTTGTGGGCAGCCCAATGCCTCAATATATATAGGGAAGGGGAGGGGCTGCGCCCCCTCTAGGGTTCCCACCCCTAGGGGGGGCGGCAGCCCTATATGGCAAAGGGGGTGGCGGCCAAGGGAGGGGAGAAGGGGGAGGCGCCCCTAGGGTGGGCCTTAAGGCCCATCTGGACCTAGGGTTTGCCTCCTCCCACTTCCCCTGCGCCTTGGGCCTTGGTGGGAGGCGCACCAGCCCACTAAGGGGCTGGTCCCTCACCACTCTTGGCCCATGCAACCTTCTGGGGTTGGTGGCCCCACTTGGTGGACCCCCGGGACCCTCCCGGTGGTCCCGGTACGTTACCGATAAACCCCGAAACTTTTCCGGTGACCAAAACAGGACTTCCCATATATAAATCTTTACCTCCGGACCATTCCGGAACTCCTTGTGACGTTCGGGATCTCATCCGGGACTCCGAACAACATTCGGTAACCACATACAAACTTCCTTTATAACCCTAGCGTCATCGAACCTTAAGTGTGTAGACCCTACGGGTTCGGGAGACATGCAGACATGACCGAGACGTTCTCCGGTCAATAACCAACAGCGGGATCTGGATACCCATGTTGGCTCCCACATGTTCCACGATGATCTCATCGGATGAACCACGATGTCAAGGACTTAATCAATCCCGTATACAATTCCCTTTGTCTATCGGTACGATACTTGCCCGAGATTCGATCGTCGGTATCCCGATACCTTGTTCAATCTCGTTACCGGCAAGTCTCTTTACTCGTTCTGTAACACATCATCCCGTGATCAACTCCTTGATCACATTGTGCACATTATGATGATGTCCTACCGAGTGGGCCCAGAGATACCTCTCCGCTTACACGGAGTGACAAATCCCAGTCTCGATTCGTGCCAACCCAACAGACACTTTCGGAGATACCTGTAATGTACCTTTATAGCCACCCAGTTACGTTGTGACGTTTGGCACACCCAAAGCACTCCTACGGTATCCGGGAGTTACACAATCTCATGGTCTAAGGAAATGATACTTGACATTAGAAAAGCTTTAGCATACGAACTACACGATCTAGTGCTATGCTTAGGATTGGGTCTTGTCCATCACATCATTCTCCTAATGATGTGATCCCGTTATCAACGACATCCAATGTCCATGGTCAGGAAACCGTAACCATCTATTGATCAACGAGCTAGTCAACTAGAGGCTTACTAGGGACATGGTGTTGTCTATGTATCCACACATGTATCTGAGTTTCCTATCAATACAATTATAGCATGGATAATAAATGATTATCGTGAACAAGGAAATATAATAATAACTTATTTATTATTGCCTCTAGGGCATATTTCCAACAGTCTCCCACTTGCACTAGAGTCAATAATCCAGTTCACATCGCTATGTGATTAACACTCAAGGTCACATCCCCATGTGATTAACACCCAAAGAGTTCTACTAGAGTCAATAATCTAGTTCACATTTACCATGTGATCAACACTCGATGAGTTCTGGGTTTGATCATGTTATGCTTGTGAGAGAGGTTATAGTCAACGGGTCTGAACCTTTCAGATCCGTGTGTGCTTTACAAATCTCTATGTCATCTCCTAGATGCAGCTACCACGCTCTATTTGGAGCTATTCCAAATAACTGTTCTACTTGGAGTTATTCTAAATTGTTGCTCCATTATACGTATCCGGTATCTCTATCGGAGCTATCCGGATAGGTGTTAAGCTTGCATTGACGTAACCCTTTACGACGAACTCTTTTACCACCTCCATAATCGAGAAAAATTCCTTAGTCCACTAGTTACTAAGGATAACTTTGACCGCTGTCCTGTGATCCATTCTTGGATCACTCTTGTACCCCTTGACTGACTCATGGCAAGGCACACTTCAGGTGCGGTACACAGCATAGCATACTGTAGAGCCTATGTCTTAAGCATAGGGGACGACCTTCGTCCTTTCTCTCTATTCTGCCGTGGTCGAGCTTTAAGTCTTAACTTCATACCTTACAACTTAGGCAAGAACTCCTTCTTTGACTGATCCATCTTGAACACCTTCAAGATCATGTCAAGGTATGTGCTCATTTGAAAGTACCATTAAGCGTTTTGATCTATCCTTATAGATCTTGATGCTCAATGTTCAAGTAGCTTAATCCAAGTTTTCCATTGAAAAACACTTTCCAAACAACCCTACATGCTTTCCAGAAATTCTACGTCATTTCTGATCAACAATATGTCAACAACATATATTCATCAGAAATTCTATAGTGCTCCCACTCACTTCTTTGGAAATACAAGTTTCTCATAAACTTTGTATAAACCAAAATCTTTGATCATCTCATCAAAGCATACATTCCAACTCCGAGATGCTTACTCCAGTCCTTAGAAGGATTGCTGGAGCTTTGCATACTTATTAGCATATTTCAGGATTGACAAAACCTTCCGGTTGTATCACATACAACCTTTCCTCATAAATCGTCGAGGAAACAATGTTTTGACATCCTATCTGCAAGATTTCATAAATAGTGTAGTAACTGCTAATATAATTCCAACAGACTTTTAGCATCGCTACAGGTGAGAAAGTCTCATCGTAGTCAACTCCTTGAACTTATCGAAAACATCTTAACGACAAGTCGAGCTTTCTTAATGGTGACATTTACCATCATTGTCCGTCTTCCTTTTAAAATCCATCTATACTCAACAGCCTTACGACCATCAAGTAGTTCTTCCAAAGTCTACACTTTGTTTTCATACATGGATCCTACCTCGGATTTTATGGCCTCGAGCCATTTATCGGAATCCGGGCCCACCAACGCTTCTCCACAGCTTGTAGGTTCATTGTTGTCTAGCAACATGACTTCAAGACATGATTACGTACCACTCAGAACTAGTACGCATCCTTGTCATCCTACGAGGTTTGGGAGTGACTTGACCTGAAGTCTTGTGATCAATATCATAAGCTTCCACTTCAATTGGTGTGGGTGCCACAGGAACAATTTCCGTGCTCTGCCACACACTAGTTGAAGAGACGGTTCAATAACCTCATCAAGTTTCCACCATCCTCCCACTCAATTCTTTCGAGAGAAACTTTTCCTCGAGAAAGGACCCGATTCTAGAAACAATCCCTTATTGCTTTCGGATCTGAGACAGGAGGTCTACCCAACTGTTTTGGGTGTCCTATGAAGATGCATTTATCCGTTTTGGGTTCGAGCTTATCAGCCTGGAACTTTTTTCACATAAGCATCGCAGCCCCAAACTTTTAAGAAATGGCAGCTTAGGTTTCTCTAAACCATAATTCATACAATGTCATCTCATCGGAATTACGTGGTGCCCTATTTAAAGTGAATGCGGTTGTCTCTAATGCCTAACCCATAAATTATTGTGGTAATTCGATAAGAGACATCATGGTATGCATCATATCCAATAGGGTGCAGTTATGAAGTTCGGACACACCATCACACTATGGTGTTCCAGGCTGTATTAGTTGTGAAACAATTTCCACAATGTCTTAATTCTGTGGCAAACTCGTAATTCAGATATTCATCTCTATGATCATATCATAGATATTTTATCCTCTTGTCACGACGATCTTTCAACTTCACCTTGAAATTACTTGAACCTTTCAATAATTCAGACTCGTGATTCATCAAGTAAATATACTCAACATCTACTCAAATCATCTGTGAAGTAAGAACATAACGATATCCACTACACGCCTCAGCACTCATTGGACTGCACACATCAAAATGTATTACTTCCAACAAGTTGCTTTCTAGTTCCATTTTACTGAAAACGAGGCTTTCAGTCATCTTGCCCATGTGGTATGATTTGCATGTCTCAAGTGATTCAAAATCAAGTCAGTACAAAACGGTCCATTTGCATGGAGTTTCTTCATGCATAAACACCAATAGACATGGTTCGCATGTCTCAAACTTTTCAAAAACGAGTCAGCCCAAAGATCCATCAACATGGAGCTTCCTCATGCGTTTTATACCGATATGACTTACGTGGCAGTGCCACAAGTAGGTGGTACTATCATTACTATCTTTTGGCATGAACATGTGTATCACTACGATCGAGATTCAATAAATCATTCATTTTAGGTGTAAGACCATTGAAGGTATTATTCAAATAAACAGAGTAACCATTATTCTCCTTAAATGAATAACCGTATTGCGATAGACATAATCCAATCATGTCTATGCTCAACGCAAACACCAATCTCGATGGTAGAGGGAGCGTGCGATACTTGATCACATCAATCTTGGAAACACTTCCAACACATATCGTCATCTCACCTTTAGCTAGTTTCCGTTTGTTCCGTAGCTTTTATTTCGAGTTACTAACACTTAGCAACCGAACCGGTATCTAATACCCTGGTGCTACTAGGAGTATTAGTAAAGTACACATCAACACAATGTATATCCAATATACTTCTATCGACCTTGCCAGCCTTCTAACCTACCAAGTATCTAGGGTAATTCTGCTCCAGTGGTTGTTCCTCTTATTACAGAAGCACTTAGTCTCGGGTTTGGGTTCAACCTTGGGTTTCTTCACTAGAGCAGCAGCTGAATTGCCGTTTCATGAAGTATCCCTTCTTGCCCTTGCCCTTCTTGAAACTAGTGGTTTTACCAACCATCAACAATTGATGCTCCTTCTTGATTTCTACTTTTGCGGTGTCAAACATCGCGAATATCTCAAGGATCATCATATATGTCCCTGATATATTATAGTTCATCACGAAACTCTAGCAGCTTGGTGGTAATGACTTCGGAGAAACATCACTATCTCATCTGGAAGATCAACTCCCACTTGATTCAAATGATTGTTGTATTCAGACAATCTGACCACAAGCTCAACAATTGAGCTTTTCTCCCTTAGTATGTAGGCTAGAAGAACCGTCGGAGGTCTTATACCTCTTGACATGGGCACGAGCCTGAAATCCCAATTTCAGCCCTCGAAACATCTCATATGTTTCGCGACGTTTCAAAAACATGTCTTTGGTGCCTCAACTCTAAACCATTTAACATTACCGAACTATCATGTAGTCATCAAAACGTGTATGTCAGATGTTCGCAACATCCACAGACCACGTTCGAGGTTCAGCACACTGAGCGGTGCATTAAGGACATAAGCCTTTTACTGTCTGCATAATTGCTACTATCAACTTTCAACTAATTTTTCTCTAGGAACATATCTAAACAGTAGAACTAAAACGCGAGCTACGACATAATTTGTAAAATCCTTTTGACTATGTTCAGGATAATTAAGTTCATCTTATGAACTCCCACTTAGATAGACATCCCTCTAGTCATCTAAGTGATTACATGATCCGAGTCAACTAGGCCGTGTCCGATCATCACGTGAGACGGACTAGTCAACGTCGGTGAACATCTTCATGTTGATCGTATCTTCTATACGACTCATGCTCGACCTTTCGGTCTTCTGTGTTCCGAGGCCATGTCTATACACATGCTAGGCTCGTCAAGTTAACCCTAAGTGTTTTGCATGTGTAAAACTGTCTTACACCGTTGTATGTGAACGTAAGGATCTATCACACCCGATCATCATGTGGTGCTTCGAAACGACGAACTTTAGCAACGGTGCACAGTTAGGGGAGAACACTTCTTGAAATTTTAATGAGGGATCATCTTATTTACTACCGTCATTCTAAGCAAATAAGATGTATAAACATGATAAACATCACATGCAATCAAATAGTGACATGATATGGCCAATATCACTTTGCTCCTTTTGATCTCCATCTTCGGGGCTCCATGATCATCATCGTCACCGGCATGACACCATGATCTCCATCATCGTGTCTTCTTGAAGTTGTCACATCATCCATTACTTCTACTACTACAGCTAACGGTTAGCAATAAAGTAAAGTAATTACATGACGTTTATGTTGACACGCAGGTCATAAATAAATTAAGACAACTCCTATGGCTCCTGCCGGTTGTCATACTCATCGACATGCAAGTCGTGATTCCTATTACAAGAACATGATCAATCTCATACATCACATATATCATTCATCACATCCTTTGGCCATATCACATCACATAGCATACCCTGCAAAAACAAGTTAGACGTCCTCTAATTGTTGTTTGCATGTTTTACGTGGCTGCTATGGGTTTCTAGCAAGAACGTTTCTTACCTACGCAAAGACCACAACGTGATATGCCAATTGCTATTTACCCTTCATAAGGACCCTTTTCATCGAATCCGATCCGACTAAAGTGGGAGAGACAGACACCCGCTAGCCACCTTATGCAACTAGTGCATGTCAGTCGGTGGAACCAGTCTCACGTAAGAGTACGTGTAAGGTCGGTCCGGGCCGCTTCATCCCACGATGCCGCCGAATCAAGATAAGACTAGTAACGGCAAGCATATTGAACAAAATCAACGCCCACAACTACTTTGTGTTCTACTCGTGCATAGAATCTACGCAATAGACCTAGCTCATGATGCCACTGTTGGGGAACGTAGCAGAAATTCAAAATTTTCCTACGTGTCACCAAGATCTATCTATGGAGAGACTAGCAACGAAGGGAAGGAGAGTGCATCTACATACCCTTGTAGATCGCTAAGCGGAAGCGTTCAAGTGAACGGGGTTGATGGAGTCGTACTCGTCGTGATTCAAATCACCGATGATCCTAGTGCCGAACGCACGGCACCTCCGTGTTCAACACACGTACAGCCCGGTGACGTCTCCCACGCCTTGATCCAGCAAGGAGAGAGGGAGAGGTTGAGGAAGACTTCATCCAACAGCAGCACAATGGCGTGGTGATGATGGAGGAGCGTGGCTATCCTGCAGGGCTTCGCCAAGCACCACAGAAGAGGAGGAAGAAGAGACGCAGGGCTGCACCAAGAGAGATTGAATCGCGTGTTGTGGGAAGCCCAATGCCTCAATATATATAGGGAAGGGGAGGGGCTGCGCCCCCTCTAGGGTTCCCACCCCTAGGGGGGCGGCAGCCCTAGATGGCAAAGGGTGTGGCGGCCAAGGGAGGGGAGAAGGGGGAGGCGCCCCTAGGGTGGGCCTTAAGGCCCATCTGGACCTAGGGTTTGCCTCCTCCCACTTCCCCTGCGCCTTGGGCCTTGGTGGGAGGCGCACCAGCCCACTAAGGGGCTGGTCCCTCACCACCCTTGGCCCATGCAACCTTCTGGGTGTTGGAAATATGCCCTAGAGGCAATAATAAAAGTATTATTATTATATTTCCTTATTCATGATAATTGTCTTTATTCATGCTATAATTGTGTTATCCAGAAATCATAATACATGTGTGAATAACAGACACCAACATGTCCCTAGTAGGCCTCTAGTTGACTAGCTCGTTGATCAACAGATAGTCATGGTTTCCTGGCTATGGACATAAGATGTCATTGATAATGAGATCACATCATTAGGAGAATGATGTGATGGACAAGACCCAATCCTAAACATAGCATAAAGATCGTATAGTTCGTTTGCTAGAGTTTTGCGATGTCAAGTATCCTTTCCTTAGACCATGAGATCGTGTAACTCCCGGTTACCGTAGGAGTGCTTTGGGTGTACCAAACGTCACAACGTAACTGGGTGACTATAAAGGTAGACTACGGGTATCTCCGAAAGTATCTGTTGGGTTGACACGGATCAAGACTGGGATTTGTCACTCCGTATGACGGAGAGGTATCACTGGGCCCACTCGGTAATGCATCATCATAATGAGCTCAAAGTGACCAAGTGTCTGGTCACGGGATCATGCATTACGGTACGAGTAAAGTGACTTGCCGGTAACGAGATTGAACGAGGTATTGGGATACCGACGATCGAATCTCGGGCAAGTAATATATCGATTGACAAAGGGAATTGCATACGGGGTTGATTGAATCCTCGACATCGTGGTTCATCTGATAAGATCATCGTGGAGCATGTGGGAGCCAACATGGGTATCCAGATCCCGCTGTTGGTTATTGACCGGAGAGTCGTCTCGGTCATGTCTGCTTGTCTCCCGAACCCGTAGGGTCTACACACTTAAGGTTCGGTGACGCTAGGGTTGTGAAGATAAGTATATGCAGTAACCCGAATGTTGTTCGGGGTCCCGGATGAGATCCCGGACGTCACGAGAAGTTCCGGAATGGTCCGGAGGTAAAGAATTATATATAGGATGTGCAGTTTCGGCCATCGGGACAAGTTTCGGGGTACCCGGTATTGTACCGGGACCACCGGAAGGGTCCCGGGGGTCCACCGGGTGGGGCCACCTATCCCGGAGGGCCCCTTGGGCTGAAATAGGAGGGAACCCAGCCCATAGTGGGCTGGGGCGCCAGCCCCCCAAGGCCCATGCGCCTAGGGTTGGGGGGGGGGAACCCTAAAGGGGGCGCCCCCTTGCTTGGGGGGCAAGCCCCCCCACCCCTGGCCGCCGCCCCCCCTGGTAGATCCCATCTACCAGGGCCGGCGCCCCCCTGGCACCCCTATATATAGTGGGGGAGAGGAGGGACTTGATCCCCACGCCTTTGGTGCTTCCCTCTCTCCCCGTTGCTTCTTCCTCTCTCGTAGTACACGGCGAAGCCCTGCGTCGTGACGCCCTGCATCCACCACCACGCCGTCGTGCTGCTGGATCTTCGTCAACCTCTCCTTCCCCCTTGCTGGATCAAGAAGGAGGAGACGTCTCCCGTCCCGTACGTGTGTTGAACGCGGAGGTGCCGTCCGTTCGGCGTTGGTCATCGGTGATTTGGATCACGTCGTGTTCGACAACATCAACCTCGTTCTAACGAACGCTTCCGCTCGCGATCTACAAAGGTATGTAGATGCATCTCGTGACTCGTTGCTAGATGAACTCCTAGATGATCTTGGTGAAACGAGTAGGAAAATTTTTGTTTTCTGCAACGTTCCCCAACACTGGGGTTGGTGGCCCCACTTGGTGGACCCCCGGGACCCTCCCGGTGGTCCCGGTACGTTACCGATAAACCCCGAAACTTTTCCGGTGACCAAAACAGGACTTCCCATATATAAATCTTTACCTCCGGACCATTCCGGAACTCCTCGTGACGTTCGGGATCTCATCCGGGACTCCGAACAACATTCGGTAACCACATACAAACTTCCTTTATAACCCTAGCGTCATCGAACCTTAAGTGTGTAGACCCTACGGGTTCGGGAGACATGCAGACATGACCGAGACGTTCTCCGGTCAATAACCAACAGCGGGATCTGGATACCCATGTTGGCTCCCACATGTTCCACGATGATCTCATCGGATGAACCACGATGTCAAGGACTTAATCAATCCCGTATACAATTCCCTTTGTCTATCGGTACGATACTTGCCCGAGATTCGATCGTCGGTATCCCAATACCTTGTTCAATCTCGTTACCGGCAAGTCTCTTTACTCGTTCTGTAACACATCATCCCATGATCAACTCCTTGATCACATTGTGCACATTATGATGATGTCCTACCGAGTGGGCCCAGAGATACCTCTCCGCTTACACGGAGTGACAAATCCCAGTCTCGATTCGTGCCAACCCAACAGACACTTTCGGAGATACCTGTAATGTACCTTTATAGCCACCCAGTTACGTTGTGACGTTTGGCACACCCAAAGCACTCATACGGTATCCGGGAGTTACACAATCTCATGGTCTAAGGAAATGATACTTGACATTAGAAAAGCTTTAGCATACGAACTACACGATCTAGTGCTATGCTTAGGATTGGGTCTTGTCCATCACATCATTCTCCTAATGATGTGATCCCGTTATCAACGACATACAATGTCCATGGTCAGGAAACCGTAACCATCTATTGATCAACGAGCTAGTCAACTAGAGGCTTACTAGGGACATGGTGTTGTCTATGTATCCACACATGTATCTGAGTTTCCTATCAATACAATTATAGCATGGATAATAAACGATTATCGTGAACAAGGAAATATAATAATAACTTATTTATTATTGCCTCTAGGGCATATTTCCAACATAGCCTACCGCCGAGAGCTGCGGCGGTAGCAAACTTTTCCACGTCAGCAATGATAACGGCCGATGTGCCCCCTCCGTCAGGCCCTACCGCCGCCCGACCCGGCGGTAGGGTGTGGGCATATATAAACCGCGGGCCGGCCGCCCCCACCCCCTTCTCCCCCCACCCAGCTGCCCCCACCACGAAGAACAAAGCAAAACTGCTCAAAGTTGCCCTCTCTCTTCCCCTCCACTCCCCTTCCGATCTTCCTCGTTTCTTGACGGATTTTGCGGATCGAGATGGCCCCGAAGAAAGAAAAGTAAGCTCTTTCAATCCCTCCAACAAGTTTTAATCAAACACCTTTCGATTCGTCGCATTATTCGTTTGAAATCACTCCTATTTGAATTTTTTTTAACCCTAGGATTGATTTAGGTTGATTGTAGATGTTATATTGTGTTAGGTTTGAAATATATGATGGATGATGCATGTTCCTATGCTATGGTTGTGTTAACATGAACCCTAGTTCATAATTGATTTGAATGGTTTTTTTGTATGATGGATGATGCATGTTCCTATGCTATGATGCAAGTATTGGATGCTATGATGCATGTATTGGATGATGCAAAAATTGGAGATGAATATTTGATATATTTGTTATATGTAGTATATGAATCCTCAAGATGAACCCTAGTTCATATTTTTTAACAAAAAATGAGATTATGCATGTTGGATGTTGTTGGAGAAATATGTGTTATGATGCATTGAAACCATGGTGATTGCATCTTCATAAAAGTATTTTATTTAGTTTTTGATATATGTATTGTATTTAGTTCATAATAATCTTGATATATGATTATTTAAAGATTGAACTCATAGGTTCATTTTTTGTTATGCATCGATGTGTTTCGTAGTTAATGTTGAACTCTAGTTCATGTTGAAAAATCTTTTGATGTGCTTATGCAATTCTTTTAGGAGGCCACCTCTTGCGGACGACATCGGCACAAAGTACACAATGCTTGACCCTAGGTTCGACAAGCATCACTGTGCCCGTTTCATTGAGAATGGAGTGGTAATTAGCATTTTAAACCAAATCTTTCGAATTGATGAAAACAGGTTGCTAACTATTATGTCCATGCTAATTATGCTTTGGTTATTGATTTTCACAGATGCTGCCGCCACTGCGGATGAGGGCTCACAAGACAACGGTTAATATGGAGTACGACGATCGGTACACACCGTTCTTCAGGAGAGCCCGACTATTGGGTTTCGTCCTGTAGTTCAAGCGTAAGCCGCCGACACTCGTTGACTCAGCTCTCACGGCTTTGATCGACCGGTGGCGGCCAGAGACGCACAACTTTCATCTTCCATGTGGGGAGATGACCATGACCCTCGAGGATTGGGCGATGATTACGGCACTACCGCTGGAGGGTCGTCCTCTCACAGGAAGAGTAGAGAGGGCGAACTGGCCCGAGAGGGTTGTCAGCCTCATCGGCGACTGCCCCCCCCCCCCCCCCGCGCGCTAAGAGCAACCGGACTTCCAGCATACCGCTGCCATGGCTCCTCGAGCACCGGAGGAAGTGCCCGGAAGATGCCGAGCCCCGGGTGGTGAAGCAGTACACGAGGGCCTACCTGTGGTACATTCTCACGGAGGTAGTGTTTCCGGACTGCTCCGGGAACTCTGCCCTATGGATGTATCTCGACTTCCTGAAGGACTGGGATGCGGGGTACAGCTGGGGGGCCGCCGGACTTGCCTACCTATACCGTTCGGTACGTGAATATCACTTTCTTTCAAATATCAGACGTGTGTTGCTTTATATTTTGACATCTTATCATCTATACTTGGTTGGTAGCTTGATGACGCGACCCAGAGAGTGGAAGTCTCGTTCGATATGTGTGGATGTGTACGGGGCCTCTCCATTTGGATGTGGGAGCGAATCCCGGTGGGCCGTCCAAAGAAGATGCGCTCGCGTGCATGGACAGACTATGGCGGAGATGACGAAGATGATCGGTACCCGACCGTCGCATACGCTTGGGATGTGGTGCGTGTCTACATGGGCGAATCGAAGGCCTTGTACAAGGTCTTCAGCAACGAGCTTGATGCTCTCACGCCTTTCCAGGTATAAGAACTAAATTTTCACTTGAGCTTACCATTGTTTCGATAACACTTTCACTTGAGCTTACCATTTCTTGGTTATAGGTTACTTGGCGGCCGTATAGTGATGATCGAGAGTGGGGGTTCGAGCTAAACAGTATGTGCAAGCAGGACTGGCTACTCTTCGGGTGCATCGTGCCCATGATTTGTGTCTATGCCATGGAGTACCACTTGCCACAGCGCGTTTCCGCACAATTTGGTAAGGCGCAACACACACCACCAGCCGGCCACGATACCGGTGGCTACGACCTACACAAGTGTGGCCATAAATGAAGGGTGTTTTACATTCTTTCTTACACATTGCAGGATGAGTAGGAAGAACAATCAATCAATCACGGATTGGGAAGCCCAACATGCGAGAT
The DNA here is from genome assembly GCA_034509565.1 of Triticum monococcum. Lineage (NCBI taxonomy): Eukaryota > Viridiplantae > Streptophyta > Magnoliopsida > Poales > Poaceae > Triticum > Triticum monococcum. The sequence continues at coordinate 21,536,333 of CM067847.1, forward strand.
ACGTGAATGAATGGAACGAGTGGAAAGGACGCAAAGACACGGAGAGGAGAGTGATTGACTGGGACGCGTACGAGGATGGCATCAAGCATCGTCTGCGTCTGAGGGCCCAGTGGACGACAGCAGATGCCGAAGACCTGTTCGATGACGCCCCGGAGAATGAAACCTACAACGAGAGCATCAGACAACTTCAAGGTGGGTTTAGGGAGTACGGACCCCTCATGAACAGAGTGGTATGCTGTTTTTGCCTCTTTCGAACCGACGGTTGGATGAAATCAGCTTTTCGTGCTATTGACTCATTTTATTACTTTGCAGACTTCGGAGCTGAACAAAAGCATTTTTCATGCCTCTGATGCGCTTAGTGCTGTCCCTGGGACTCGAGCTAGCGAGTACAAGTTGAGGGAAATGGTGAAGGTAATACGGAGTTCATTTTTGTTATCATTGGACATTGGAGAATTTAATATATTCTTCTGTTATCATTGCAGAAATACGTCAACAAAGCACGCCGGCTTGTGGGCCTGCTTGGGTGCGCTACAAACACCGAGGATGTTTTTCCTCCTACACCGATGCGTAGCCTCGCTTCATCGAGCCATGCACCCTCGTCGTCTAGGGCGGGTCAAGAAGACGAGGAGGAGAACGACGACGGTGATGATGATGCAGAGGAAGAGGAAGAAGAGGGCGCAGGAGAAGAACATGATGACGAAGAGGAAGAGCACGATGAGGAGGAGGAGGAGTAGGAGTACGATGATGACGATGGACCTCCACCAACTCAGCCAACCCAGCGTGAGAAGAGGAATGTGCCGAAGAAGGACTAGAAGAGTCCATCCCCATTTCAGAAAGCACGTCCTACGGCCCGCAAGAAGACGGCGGCCGAGAAGCGACCCAAGGATAACGAGGACCGAACGTCGAAGAGGGGAAGGAAGGACTGAAGTTGCTGCCGTGTTGTTGAACTAAAAACTTGCATATTTGCTTCGTGAACCATATGAATTTGCTCGTGAAACTGTTTCGTTAACTTGCCATGTACCGAACCTACCTTATTTATAGATTTGTGGTGTATCGAACCTACCTTATTTATAGATTTGTGGTGTGTGCATCATATATCATACATTGTGTGCTTTATATGTCATACATATGCTGTTTAAATGTTTAACTGTTTAAATGTTGTATGCCAAAAATCGAAGCCAAAAGAAGTTAGAAGGTGCAAAAAATTGCACACAAAGGCCACCTACCGCCAAAGCCCACGGCGGTAGCCCACACAAACCTACCGCCATCCTGCCCGGCGGTAGGATGCCTCCACCCACGCCAATCTTCTGTGACCAAAAAAACGACCAGCGCAGCGGTAGGGTTGCGCATGATACCGCTAAGGCCCTGGGCGGTAGGGTGCTACCGCCAAGCGCCCTGGCGGTAGGCTGCGCAACCCTACCGCTGCGTTGCTCGATTTTTTGGTCACAGAAGATTGGCGTGGGGGGAGGCATCCTACCGCTGGGCAGGATGGCGGTAGGTTTGTGTGGGCTACCGCCGTGGGCTTTGGCGGTAGGTACGTAAGCAGCCGATAACAGATTGACGGCCGTCAGGCACACCTACCGCCGAAACCTGCGGCGGTAGGCTGTGCAACCCTACCGCCTGAGGTCTTGGCGGCAGCAAAAGGGTCAGATCCCGAAATGTTTTCAGACTGGGGTCAGATCTCGAATTTGTTTCACAAAAGGGTCAAAACACGAAATTTGGCCCACAGAGGAAGGGGAGAGCTCCCGCGCTGCGGCGGCTCTCCTACACAGCCCGCTGAAGCGTCGGCAGCAGCTTGGTGGCCCATGAGGCCCATTGACGTTCGGGTCGGCATCGGAGAAGGGGCAGCGCAGGTTCTTCTGTGCCTGGGCCAACGGCTCGCCCATGCACTTCTTCGCCTTCTTCAACGACCAGGGTGATCCCAAGGTAACCTCCCCTCTCATCGCTTAGTCATTGCTTCACTTGGCCAGACTACGATACGTTCCACGCCATATGCAGGTCGAATGCTCGACACATGCGCACCCTACCTTAGACGTTTGATTTGCTTGGTACGTGGCGGTGCAGCTGTCGGCCCTGTGCAGGGAACAGAAGCACGCCATGTTGGTGGAGGAACCCGCTGGCCCGGAAAATGACGAAGAGGTGGAGTGTCATGCGTGGGAGGCGGTGCTGAACCAGAGCTTCGAGCCAGCGGATGCACTGGGGATGGTGTTGTCGGAATCGGGATGGCCCATCGTAGGTCAGGGTGCACACGGTCCGAGCCGGTCCGGTCCCGGTCCGAGCCGGCGTTTGGACCGGCCGCCGGCGGTCCGGACCGGACCGGACCGAGTAACGTCGCGGTCCTGTTTTCATGGACTGGACCGGCAATGGACGAGCTCGGGCCGGACCGAGAGGACCATGAGGACCGGCCAAGACATGGGCAGGGCACGCTCTAGAGCTCCCGCGACGGCTCATCGGAGAGATATCTTGCTAGAGGAAGCACAGCTCATCGAAAAGATGTCTGGGAGCTTGAGAAGAATCAGAGGAAGCTACATGACCAAGACAAACACCAGAGGGAACTCATCAGTGACGAATCTGACATGACAGCCGGTGGACAGAGATGAAAGGAACGATGGCTGATGCGGCTATGTAGGACATACCTCGTTGATTTCTTTGACGGAGATGATAGATCCCACGACGCAGGAACTCCTAGACATGATGGTTCGTCGCTGGAAGGCTGGTGGCCTTGGTGTTATGCGGTGGTGCTCTGCTTGTGCGTTGGACGGCGGCGGCCGCGGCACAGGTGCGTGGCCCTGTCACGCCTTGGCCGCCACGCACTCGCCAAGCCCCCGCCAAGCCCCCGACATGCCCCTGGCAAGCCCTCGGCAAGCCCCCAGCCACGCCCCCGCCCCGCTCTCGCCATGGCCCCGCCATGCCGCCGGCTGCTTCTTCGGCCCGCTCGGTCGTCCCGACCTTTAAGCGGACCGGACCGGTTGATTTTCGGTCTTGTTTTGAGGGACCGGACTGGCTTTTTTGTCGGGCCAGGACTGAGCCAGCCCGGACCGAGCGGGCCACGAGCCGGTCCAAAAGACCGCTCGTGCCGTCCACCCTGAGTCGTAGGGTTCACTACCGTGGTGGTGGTTCTGGTCCGCGGTAGTATCCTGGTGGCCAACTGCGGCGACTCCCACGCCGTGCTATGCCGCACCGGTGATGCCATCCCATTATGCGAGGACCAAAGGTGAGATTAATCACGTCATGTGCATTGTCTTTTTCTCCTTTGGACAAATTTTGAGCTTGACGAGGAGTGGATACAGCTGGAGCGGGCGTACGAGAGGGCGCGCGTCAAGGCGGCTGGAGGTAAAGTGTGGGCGCTCCAACGACGGGCAGCTGCGGGATTGGGGGGCTTGCCATGTCGCGGGCTTCAGGTACGTATGTATTACTACTGTATCAAAGGCATGTATAGTTTGTTTGGTTCTTATGCGCACGCTTTGAAATATGCGGTAAACATTTTTGAAATACACGATGAACATCAAATATATGTTGAACACTTTCACAAATACAAGATGAACATTTATCAAATATGTGTTGAACATATTTTCAAATATCTGTTGAACACCTTTTCAAGTACATGATGAACATTTGTTTGAATAGGCGATGAATTTTTCTTTTCATATACATGATGAACCTTTTTTTTCCATACGAGTGTGGCGCAAAAACACTTCACGCCAGAACTTCTTTTCTTCATCCTCCAACCTTCCTCGTCTTGTGCCCTTTCTCGCGTCCATTTCTTTCTTTCCTCTCTCTACCTCTACACCGTCTCTCTTCCAAGACAGGTTACTTTGTTAGCTCGTAGAAAAAATTAGTATCACGTCCATTGTAGGGGGAGCTACACGCGTTATACTTAACCTTCTCCTTCGTGCGATAGCCAATAAGCTATCCATTTCTACTAGACGCTCTCTGAGTAGCTAGCAAATAAAACGGCTTAAACCTTCATTTAACAGTTTTTTTTTGCGAGTTAATACCACTTATATATATGGTGGTCTGCAAACAACCGGCAACATAACCCACTTACATGTATAGTCTGGATGTACTGTTAACAAGTCAATCTTGTGTGAAACTGTGATCTTGTCGAGCACGACGAGGCCCCAACAGTCGTGGCGGATCAGATTCTTAGGAGTCATCTCATGTCTGCTTTGGTAGTTGACGCATGTTCGGCGCTGTCAAATCCAAATAATGCCGTAAAACTGGAATGTTTTTATTTCTGCCGTTTCCCATTTTTTATGCTTTCCTTTTAGCACTTTCCAAGTACGTACCTCAGTTCAGCACGAAAAAAATATACCGACTTTTTCTTTCAAAAAATCTGAATTTTTTTGCATACATTACTTACCACCACTCGCATATGAAATTTCAGAAAGAAATGACACCCACTGCATTCCGTGGCGTCCCTACACCTAATCGTAGTTTCAGTTGCGTCCTTAAATTACGGAGGTGCCCACACACCTCGTCAAGGTGCTACATATAATCGGAGGGTTCAGTGGTGTCCCTAAATTGCGTCGAGGAAGGAGATGTCTCCAACATGTTGGCAGCGCCCCTACTACCAGCTCAAGGGGCAGCGGCGGCAGTATGGCCAATGGCTTTCGGGTCGACGTGGGAGCTTGTGCAGGTTCAGCAGAAAATGATGGTCATTTTTATGCATAACTGTTTTGACAAATATGTGATGCAATTTTTTATAGAAATTTGTGATTAGCATTTTTTAAGTACAAGGTGAATATTTTTTAAATACAAATTACTTTCTTTAAATACGCAGTGAATATGTTTTGATCCGGGCGCCGAGATCCCCGCTGTCACCTTCCCTTGCGCCCGCCCGGGCTTTGCCGATGGCCGTCTCTGGTGGCGGCGGGGGAGGGAAGGGGGATGAGGTGAGGCGGCGCGATGAAAGATCAGATCGCCCCCGAGGCGCCCGGGAGGCAACGCGAGGGCCACATGGGAGGGAGGGCATCATGGGCTGCGTTAGTTTGATCAATGAGCAATCAAGTTTTTACCACAAAAAGAAAAGAAGATAATAAATGGAAGATACTCCCTCCATCCCATAATATAAGATCATTTTTGACAGTAGAGTAGTGTCAATAACACTTATATTATGGGATGGAGGAAGTAGAAGATAATGATGCTGAAATATTGAAAAAGAGTAGAAATTAATTACGAGTAAAAAATGGATAAACACGTGTGTGTCACCTTCCGCCGCGTAGCCACAATTCCATATATCGTGTCTGTTACACAAAACTGGTCTGCTCCCAAAGACCAGATTTCATTTCTTCTTCATCCTCCAGCTTTCCTCCGCCCCCTGTGTGTTTGTTTCTTTCCCACAAGTCTTGCTTGGTAGTGAATTATCTGCTGCTTCAGGGCCCTCGCCCGTTCTACTCAATATGCTCCCTCCCGTGATCATTGATTTGTAGTTATGGCCAACGCCAGTGTCAACAACATCCCCGCCGCCGGCGAGTGGGGAGCCGACCCCGCCGTGGCCTCCGTGGAAGGCGTGGCGCAGTCCCTACCGCACTCGTCTGGGTAGAACGCATCATCAGAGTCGGAGGGGTACCTGACAGGCACCGAGGAAGGGGATGGATCGGGTATGGTGCTGGCGGCCCTGCTGCGGTGCTGCCAGCTGAAGCGGCGGTGGCGGCGGCTGTGTGGTCCCTCTCTTTCCGGTTCGCGTCGGAGTGGGGAATGGATCTGCGAAAGGGTATGGAGCAGACCATATCGCTGTGCCTGGGCTGACGGCTCCCCCAAGTAAGATTCCAACCACCTCCGGGTCTAGTGGTCGACACCGTCCACGTACTTTCAGCTACACCTTTGATTTGCTTGCTACGTCGTGGTGCAGTGCCGGCCCTGTGCAAGAAACAGATGCACGTCATACTTGCGGAGGAGCTGGCGGGCACGGTAACAGCCTACCCGATAGAGCACCCGGAAAAACATGACGAGGCGGAGCGTCGTGTGTGGGATGCGGCGCTGAAGCGGAGCTTCGAGCGGGCGGACGCTTTCTGGATGGGGCAGTCAGCATCGGGATGGCCCATCATGGGGTCCACTCACCGCCGTAGTGGAGCTCCTGGTGCGCGCCAGAATCCTCGTCGCCACCTGCGGGGACTCCCGCGCCGTGCTTTGCCGCGCTGGTAACGCCTAGCCACTCTCCGAGGACCAAAAGGTGAGATTAATTGCGTCATGCATATTGCCTTTCTCTCCTTTGGTCTTGTCTGGCTATACGAATTTGAGCTTCATGCCTAGATGCAGCTGGAGCCTCCGCAGACGGGCAGCTGCGCGTATGGGGAATGCTTGTCATGTCGTGGGGTTTGGATATAAGTTGTTCCGAGGCACACTCATACAACAAGTACTCCGTCTGGAAGAAAAGATAAAAGTCATTTAGATCTCTTGTATTTATTTACGGAAGGAGTACAGCTTAGGTAGGCCAAAAAGAAAGAAGTACTGCCTAAGCCTGGCATGGGACGACCTTGCGACCTCAGTCAGAGAACGTTGCAATCAGGAACGGGTCGAGCGACCTAAGACAGACAAGAGACAACAATCAATCTCAGACAGCGACCTCAGAGAGACTCACAGAAGAGCAAAAAAATAACAACGGGAACTTACACATATCACAAGACCTAGTGTGGACACGGTTCTCCATAGAAACGCCACCTCTGCTACATAGATCACCATAGACGACGGACAGCCAAAGCGGCCTGCCATTCCTCGGCGAAATAATTCCGGCGCCCCAGATCAGATCCCTGGGGACACACGTCAGGCCCGAACCGCCCGTCGTACCTTCGTGAACTCGTGTACCCAGGCATTCGCGGGCATGCCTCAGATCGGCCCCGGGCCAGAGCACAGCGGAGAAACTTTTAACAACCCGCGGGCGGCCGCTAAGCAAACAAATCTCTATCACCGACCAAAGTTCCGTTAAATAAAAGGTGATTATCAAGGAGACCGGTGGAGGATTTAGCAAATCTTGGTGTCAGGGTCAGAGTTACCTACACTTTATAGATACATACATACATGCTTTGTTTCCACGCATTAACATTGGCTCTGTACATACTCTACAATATACAAAGAAACAAAAGTGTGTAGAACACTTTTTACCAAATATGTGATCCACATTTTCTTTCAGAAATAGGCAATGAACATGTTTTTTTTTTTTGCAAATATGTGATGAATTTTTTTTTAGAAATATGCGATGGACAGTTTTTAAGTACACGGTGAATGTTTCAAGATACGTGTGCTCCATCCGTGCGTTTCTTTATATACAAAACTGTTTCAGGAGCGCTCCAGTCTCCCTCCTATGCTGCGTGGGTCTTCCTCCACAAAAATTAGGAGAACTAATCGACAACCCGTGCATCTGACCGGGCTAGCCTATTTTGAGACAGATGTATATATTTCTACATGTGTTAACATTTGTCGCACGCAGTGCGTCTTAGAAAGGAATTTAAAAATAGTAATTTATAATCCCAAAGAAATCATTGCAACTTATAAAATGCAACAAAAATGCATATTAGTCACCGTGTGAAAAGGATATTTTGCAGTGAATTTGTTATAATATAATTTACATATATGTATATTTTAATCATTATATTACAATAATATTGCATTTTTGCTTATATTTTTTTTTTACAAGTTTTCTATTATTTGATTGAAGCATGGAGCAAAATGCTTGCAGTTTATAAGGATTTAAGTTTTTCTATGGAAGACAAAATATCAAATGCACGTTGAAAGAAGTTTGTTTTTTATCAGAAATATTTCATCGACATGTTTGTGCCACCTTAATTAACCAATATGTTCATCTATATATTTACTATTGAAGTTTTCGCAAGCCCTCATTAGTATGAAACATACATGTCTTAGCTAGTCTAAAAAGGACAAATATTTTCCAGCAAAAAATAACTAATTTTTTCCTTTATTAATAGTGTGATTCATTTTGTGTGCTTGCCGAATTTAGAAACTATGTGGAAAACCTTGAATGGCTCCTTTGAGCTCGGATGAAAAATAAGAGAAAATAGTGCAGCTTTAAGTTTCAGAAAATTTGTACATGTAGATCAGTACTTGCTAACTTTAAACTTTGTCAGAAAGGGATTTAATTTAATGTTAAACTATCATTTTATTTGTATTTTACACTGAAAGATCAATGCATGCATAGCGTTTGCTATTTCAGAGCGACACATAAATATTTGTTTTAGCATGCGATGAATAAAAGAGTCTCACATACACATAGCAAAGCCGACTTCCCATATCTATTCTGGATAGTTGTGCTAGTTAGAACGTTATCCGGTTGATCGATTCTGAAGAGATGCCGCTAGTTAGTACATACATACGACATGTATGGGTAACAAACATCAATTTCTTCAGGCTGCTTCCTAATTACCTACAACGTCAACCTATTAACGACAATTTCCTCCCGACGCGATCGAGCAGGAAGTAGCATGCTAGCTCACCCGGCGAGATACATATGTTGACGGCTGGCTCGGTTGATCGGAACATGCATGTACACTGCAAAGAAGTCAATCAAACAATATATTAACACATTACTTTGTGGATTAGCACCATCCGCTTCTTGCTACTATCACCTGGCTGTATAATCTCTACATGCATGCCCATGATATGACCGATGGGATATGTACGTGCCCACAAAAGAGAGAGCTTAAATTAACCATTATACCTATGTAGGGCCTACAGAAAATTATATTCAATTAGGACATCTAGGGGTATACTATTTGAAGTGGAAGCCCATGTCTTAAACGGCTCCTTTGGCCTTTTTTTATCTTCAGGACTTTCCGTGTATATGATCTGTGTCACGTTCAATCAAAATTGATCTTTTGGTTAATCCTAACCGTAAATTTCAGATCTAACAGCTTAATTAATTTTGATTTTGTGGATTAACGTGGAGGCTTCGTTGGTGCCTCCAATTAGATATAAGATTGCAAAATAGGTCAAAATATTAAGAAGACAAATTCAACATTCAAATTTGATACTTGAGCCAAATGTGCAGAATATTTGAACAAATAAGTTGTTAAATTTACCTTTTAGAATATCAGATTGAATGCATGGGAGTCAATTCTATACGAATTAAAAGGCTATTTATGGTACTCGTCGGATCACCCATGATGGACTCTTTTTCATAGGTATATAATATAACTATCTCCAAACATGGCATGTGTGCATAATCATATGTAAAAATAACTAAAAATACACTAATAAGAAAAACCTTAATGGTAGAAGATGTTTTATGTTGGACAGTTGTAGTGTCATGTTTCTCGATGGTGTTCTCCAAATCCAGCCCCACACTGTATGCAGAATACAAACGTTGAGGGCTCTAATGTATCATAGAAAAACAGTGGAAAAAACATAAGTTGATGGTTGAGTAACTACTACTTGCAAATATAAGGACACTGAATCAATACCTATGGTACATTCGACTCTATGACCATGATCCCCAGCCAACGACAAAGCCTAGAGAAAGCCTAAAAATAATACAACAGGGATACAACCAAGTACAATATAAATCGTAGTATCCTACTATTATAGCAAACCCTGGATAGCATGCCATCTTTTAAAGTTCAGACTGCAGCTCAATCTGTGACATATTACAGCAAAGAGATACCAAGTTAGCTGCATGCAAAGGCAAGAGGGAAGACCATGAGACATAAATTCGTTTGATAACAAATATATAAAATATGAAAGATGGCAATACAGAGTTACCGTATCAGTATTACCAGAGTTACAATTAGACTGGTTTTCAGAAGAAGAAAAGACTAACGAATACAGGGCTATAGGTACTTCAAAGCTACAAAATTTTCAACATAAGATAATTGAAACAGAGTCAATATCACTCGTGAGCTTGTTCGGCATTGCCCTCCAAACGCTAGGTGATGCTACGGTCAAACACGCCAAGAGTCCTCAGCCGTTATAGGTAGCGACACGACATTGCTAAGTATTACAATTATAACAGAAGCATATCAAGAAGTGATACTGCATATAAATAACTAATAGTGCCATAACGGATGGACACTAGGATTCAGAACGCCATATAACAGGTTAGCCATGTTTTACGGCCATGAACCACTCCAAATCTAGGTGTGGTTCTGCTGGATCCTGCATCGTAAAACAAAAATATAATTTTGAGGAACGCACCATTCCATTGAAAATTGTACATCATGCAAGGATTTTTAATCTGAACCAAAACCGACACAATAGAAAGAAAAGTTAACATCACGTACCTGCTAGTTTCTCTTGCTTTACCTTGCAATTCGATGTGGTAAACTACTTTTGGAGTCAGTTTCTTTGTAGATCATTTTGATATTCGCCTCACATAGTAGGTAGCTCCTAAATCTGAGCTGGTAGATCCAGAAAAAAATCCTAAAAAACATGACATCATAATATATGTGGAATCAAATCAGTACACAGTTGAGTTTATTTGTGAGTAGAATTAGCACTTGCTGCATGGTATTAGGAGAGAGAGAAAGACATGAAGATGACAAAACCCTCTCTAGTTAATTAGGATAATCCATGTAATACAACAGTTTGGTTTACTTGAGAAACGAAGCACCAATCATTGATGATGCCTGTTGGGATAAAAGCAACAGTAACAGTTACCACTTGCTACAAAATACAAAGAGAAACATAAACACATTAAGATGATGAAAGTTGGTGTTCTAATTTTCCATGCTTCTGCAATAGAACAGATGGCTTGTCGTGTGGGTATCAATTCTGAAATTTTATGGGAACATACATTTATCATATTAACTATATGAGTGCACCAACTGATAAGCAAACCCATAAATTCGATCACCTCTAAATCAAGAGATGATGTTTATTCTATATGCGCAACTATCAAAAGCCTCACATAGAGGGCAACTCCCAGGATTTAGGTCAGAAACCAAACTTCACAATTTCTTGAACACATAGAGCAACTCCCAGGATTTAGGTGAGACACCAATATTCACAATTCCTCGACAAATAGAGAGAAACAGGCAGGATTCAGAAGGGGGTGGGAAGAATTGGGAGAAAGCTGCATGGTATTTATGATGACCCCTTTGCGCTCAGAGGATAGCTGGTGATCAGCACGTCCTAATTGAAGTCGGTGGCAAGTTCTAGGTCATGCCGCTTGGGAGGAACATGTATGGTGGACGCCTAGCCGCGATGAACTTTTTCTTGTCATGATTACCTTTAGCCTGGCCATCCCCTTCCATCTATGATGGCATCAATGATTACTCTCATTCTCAATGCGCTCCTGCAGGAACCTAGCATGTAGCAAATCCAGTGAGATGCACACGCACGCGCGCCTCCCTGAGAACATGGGAGAGAAGATAGGAGGTATGATGCACTTCCTGTGGCGGCAGCAACATGAGCTCAGATCTTTTTGTACAAATCTAAGAGGATGGCAATGACCTGACATCGAGAGAGAAAGAAGAGAGAATACGTAGACAATAGGAATTGTGGAGATAGGAGTAGAGATCAGAAGAAAAACACACCTCAAGGATAGCAGCGGAGAGTCCGAACTGAAGCGTCGCGCAGAGGAGAGCAGCGGCTGCCTAGCTTGAGAGCGCCATGGAAGGGTCGTGTATGAAAGGGAGGAGAAAAGCACCGGCTAGATCTAGGATGGAGGTCTGTTTTATTAGATGAAGAAACCATATTTCTCACGTTAGGGATTGCAACATCCAAGAAAAAAAGGAGCGTGCACCATCAAATCTTTTTTTAGCAGCATGCAATATCTAACCTTTTACGTTGTGTTGGCCAACAATTTTTCTGAGATGGGAGTTTGGATCGTATCTACTTAGGGATCTGTTTTTAGAACCGGTATACCACTCTTTTTTAAGCGATTACAATTTTTTGGCCGAATTAACGGCTCCTAATTACTGATTAACATGGTAATTTCTTGGGAGTCGCTAATTAGTATAGGTATAGATAGATAGATAGATAGATATAGATAGATAGATAGATAAATAGATAGATAGATAGATAGATAGATAGATAGATAGATATAGAAGTACAGCTGAGCGCTCCAGTCTTCCTCTGTAGTAATGGCCAGGGCCGCCGGCGAGTCGGGAGCCAACCCCGCCATGGCCTTGGAGGAAGGTGAGGTCCAGTCCTCACCTCTCTTTTCCGGGTACTAGGCATTCTTGGAGGAGTCAGAGGGTTACGTTACGGGCCTAGAGGAAGGGGAGAGCTCCCGCATGCATGGTGGCGGCTCTCCTGCACAGCCCGCTGAAGCGACGGTAACGGCTGTGTGGCCCATGTGGCCCATGGTGTTTGGGTCGGCATCAGAGAAGGGGCTGCGCCCGTTCTTCTGCGCCTGGGCCGACGGCTCACCCATGCACTTCTTTGCCGTCTTCGACGGCCACGGCGGCCTCAAGGTAACCTCCCCTCTCCTCATGTAGTCATTGCTTCACTTGGCCAGACTACAACACCTTCCACGCCATATCCAGGTCGAGTGCTCGACACATTAGATTTGCTTGGTACGTGGCGGTGCAGGTGTCGGTGCTGTGCAGGGAACAGATGCACACCATCTTGGTGGAGGAGCTGGCCAGCCCAGGAAATGACGAAGAGGCGGAGTGTCGTGCGTGGGAGGCGGTGTTGAACCGGAGCTTCGAGCTGGCGTATGCACTGGGGATGGGGCTGGGGAAGAGGCAGACGCACTGCCGTGGTGGAGCTTCTTGCCCGCGGCAGCATCCTGGTGGCCAACTGCGGCGACTCCCTTGCCGTGCTCTGCCGCGCCGGTGATGCCATCCCGTTTTCGAGGACCACAAGGTGAGATTAATCGCGTCATGCGCATTCTCTTTTTCTCCTATGGACAAATTTTGAGCTTGATGAGGCGTGGATATGATTGGAGCGGACAGACGAGAGGGCGCGTGTTAAGGCGGCTGGAGTCAAAGTGCCGCGCTCCAACGACGGGTAGGTACGGGATTGGGGCGCTTGCCATGTCGCGGGCTTCAGGTACGTACGTATTACTACTGTATCAAAGGCGTGTAGTTTGTTTGGTTCTTATGCACACGTTTTGAAATATGCGGTAAACATTTTTGAAGCACACGATGAACATCAAATATGTGTTGAACACTTTGTCAAATAGAAGATGGACATTTATCAAATATGTGCTGAACACTTTATCAAATATCTGTTGAACACCTTTTCAAGTACATGATGAATGATTTTCGGGATACATGATGAATATTTTTTTTCGTATACACAATGAACTTTTTTTCCATAGGAGCCTGGCGCAAAAACACTTCACGCCAGAACTTTTTTCGTCTTCATCCTGCAGCCTACATGATACATCAATTAAATTAAGAGAGAGCAGTAGAATAATACCTTCTCCATTCCCCTGATCAAAAAGTGTCCACCAAAATAAAAAAGGCAGTCACTTTCCCTGAGTTCATGCAACCAAGATAAATTTGAATTAATCATAACTGGAAGGCGACCAATAGAAGCCAGATGAGTTTCATCCACAAGAACTCTCTTGTACCCAAAAAGATCATTCTCTGTTTTAGACTTGTCACTTTTCTCCATAGAATAAATTTGTTAACAGTTTAGAGCACGTCGGTAATTGCTGACTCAGTGACTACAACACCTAAGTGCACAAATATGAGTATCCGATATTGATGAGGTAACTTCAAAATGCACACACCTTGAGAAATCTTATCACATAGTTTATATAAGTAAATTAACATATCAACACAACAGTTCAATAGGGACAAGCGCATAAAGAATTAGCACACATCAGTGACATCCACAACTATGTAGCTAATCTGGGAACATCAAGCAACCATTTGTTCCTTGCTGCTCCATTTCATGTTGTGTCAATGGACTTGATTCTTCTACAAATAGAAAGACATGAAGAATAAGAAAAATCATGTACTTGTTAACAAACATCCACCACCGGTGACCCTATGCGGCAATTCATACTGAGATCAGTGCCTACAAAACAATAGACATCAAGGAAGGAACACTGTTAAATCTGCGATTGCTGCTGGTAAAGGATTAACAAGAGGTAAAAGGAAAAGGAAAAAAATCAATAAAGGGAGGAAAAAGGATGGAACTGGCGCCCATGTCTTTGCCCCTAGTTGGATGGCACCCCGCGGTCTACCAACCCGACTCGTGCTTCAGTTTAGGAAACCACATCAAGAAACAACAGTAGTTGGACACACATACCTTTCTTTTGGAATTAGATATTAGAAGCAGTGAAAGCACTTTCCAAAGATATTAAAATGTAGTCCGTAGCCAAACTGCAAGTTGAAGAATATGATTGGTCATTCCAGAACTACGAGAAAAATCACAAAATTACATCTAATCTCATCCCTCAACACATATGTAACTGTTCTAAATAATCAGAGAAACATAATAAGGTTTTAATACTCATATGCCCGCAACCATATCTCATTGTTACTGGCTTTGTGTTTTGGCCAGGCCTTGGACCTGTAGCTTTTCATTCCCCTGCTATCTGAACTCTAGTTTGCTTCTTTTTGCTGTAATCCTTGAACTTCTGTAACTTGGTGGTTTCATGATAATGGAACCGGGAGGCCTTTCTGATGATCTGCAAAAAAAGTATCTCATAGACCTCAATCAGTCCTAGTAGGTAAAAAATGCAGAAGATTGAACACAAAAGCGAGAGGAAACTGAAAATGCATATGCGCCATTATAATCCATCCTGATTCGGCACCTACAAACTTGTCTCTGTACCATATATACCCCTACACTGAACCACACATTAGTAGGCGAAGTAACAATCATTCTTTAATTATCTTAACCGAATCAGAATACAAAAAACCTACAACTTCAATGCCCATTAGATAGACATACTCAACAAATTACCAAGAACAGAAATTTAACCCTTGAACCATTACCATATAAACGAGGTAGATGAGATCCATGTCTACAGTTGTGGACACTAAACAAATCCAATTTTCATCATGGTGCCCAACATCTAAAAGACGCCAGCTGGTTTTCAGTAGAATATCTCAGTCTTGAACTCTTGATCATAAATTTCACTCGAGCTTAATAGCAAGGTAGTAGTTGCATGGCGCTGTCACAATACAGGATATTTTAAGCAGACATCGAATGACATCCCTGAAAACCAGAACTGTATTTTCTTCAGCACATGTCAAACCCAGAGGGTGGGCTGTTTAGTTCTCTCTAGTTTCTACTACATGGTTGACGTAATAAAAATAAGCATCCTGTGTGTGTGTGTGTGTGTGTGTGTGTGTGTTGTGTGTTAGATGCTGATGCCCAATTCATTCCATCCCCGAAACAAGCTAAATCACGAGTGCTGCAATCCACTGCTCAGACCAAACACGAAGGAGAGAAGGCGCATCTAATCATCAGTTGAGGCGGCGTGCACGAGAGGGAAGGGGAACAGGGAGAGGAGTGGAGCAGGAGACCGATGGTCGAGGGGAATGGGGAGCAGATCCGTGGCGGTGGCGACCTCCCATCGGTCCTCATCGCCGGCAACAGCGACCTTCAGGTGACGGCCCACAGAGGAGGGGAGCACGACGACAACCCATGCCAACGGAGCAGCAGCGCGGCGAAAACCAGCCCTGCTCAAGCCAAGTGCCTCCTCCCGCCTGCATCCGCACGCGCGTGTTGGTGGCAGGGGCACGGCCTGACGGCGACCATGGAGAGAGAAAAAGATGGGAATGTGGAGGAGAGGAACGACATGGAGGAGGGAGATCTGGAGGACGAGCAACGAGGCGGGTTAGCTTCGTAGAGAAGGAAGGAAATTGTTATTTTACCTGGTGGAGGTGTTGTCGCGAGACGGTTTTACCTCGACACAGTAAAAGGAAGACGTAGATATCGCGAGGAGGTGCTCATGATGCACACCTTATTGTTTTGGATGATGGAGAAAATAAACCCCAAGTTGCGGTGAAATGGTAAATGGGCAGATATAGTAGATCCCCTCCAGTAAGTACTACACATTTCAAGTCAAGCCGACATGTAAACTTGTGAGAATACACACACCACACGAAAAACAAAAGAGAAGGAAATCTAGCACATTGACCACACCACACACACTGCTTGCGAAATGAACCAAACCATCTGGGTCACTTCAACGGAGTGCCTTTGGTTCCTATTATCGTTCATGCATCTACCATGCGTTGAAATTTGTAATGGTCAGCAAAGAGTACCGAAATGACAAGGGATGTACCATGTTCACATCA
Organism: Triticum monococcum; assembly: GCA_034509565.1. Lineage (NCBI taxonomy): Eukaryota > Viridiplantae > Streptophyta > Magnoliopsida > Poales > Poaceae > Triticum > Triticum monococcum. The sequence goes on from CM067847.1 coordinate 21,552,496, forward strand.
GAAGATGAGGTGGTCGGGGGGGGGGGGGATGGCAGAGTTCGCAGCCACCCCAGCCAACCTTAACGATATTTTTCTTAAGTAGGAGATCTCTGGTGTGGATTCTAGCCTACGCGAGGAGCCAACCGAAGTGATGAACTCGCGATGGAGTTGGGTTATTCCTGTTGAACATGTGTACATGTAGTGTCTGTCTCCCTCTGTACATGTATTTTAGGAGAGGATGGCAGAGTTCGCAGCCACCCTAGCCAACCTTAACGATATTTTTCTGAAGTAGGAGATCTCTTGTGTGGATTCTAGCTTAGGCGAGGAGCCAACCGAAGTGATGAACTCGCGACGGAGCTGGGTTATTCCTGTTGAACATGTGTATTTGTAGTGTTTATCTCTCTCTGTATGTATGTGTATTTTAGGAGACAAGATACCGGTTGCACCCTGTGTATCTATATATATGTGTCTAGTGGACGATCAATGAGATCTCGATGCATCAAATCATTCTCTACATGGTATCTATCGCAAGTCGATCCTCTCCCGCTTCCGCCTAAACCTAGCCACCGCCGCCCCACGCTGCCGCCGCTTCCCCTCGCGCCGCACTTCCCCTCCACGCGTCGCGCTCCACCTCTCCTGCTGTGCCGCTTCCCCCGTGGCAGCGCACCCTCCTGCCGCGTCTCTTGCTCCCCAAACCCTAGCCGCCGCCTCTTCCTCTCACCACCATGCTGCCGCCATGTCATCCACCGCCTCCACCTACTCCAACCCCTTCGCTAGGCCGGACCCTGCTGACATTCGCAACATCAACATCCACGAATGCGTCCCCGTCGTCCTTGATGCCACCGACGCCACATACTTCGCGTGGAAGACGTACTTCTCACCGCTCTTCCGCGAGAACAATCTCGTGGATCACGTTGACGGCACCGTCGACTCCCGCACTATGGTGGGCGACTCCGAGTGGATCGCGATCGAAGCTATGCTCATCTGGTGATTCTTCACCACCATCTCGAAGGACCTATTTCACACGGTTGTTGGCGATGGTGATGACGCCCGCGCCATGTGGGTCAACCTCAATGGCTCGCGCCGTGTGGGTCAACCTCAATGGCCTCTTCACCGACAACAAGCTTCAGCTCCGCGTTTTTCTGCAGCAGGAATTTTTTGACTGTCATCGGGATGATCAGTCTATCGATGACTGCTGCCGCCGCCTAAAGACGTTGGCGGATGAGCTCCGTGACATTGGCGCCAAGGTTGATGACGACCTCCTCATCAGCCCGCTCACCGCCGGCCTCAATGACGACTTCGGCAACGCCGCCTCCAACCTCTCACTAATACCGGAGCCCTCCTTCCCCAAGTTTGTGGCATACTTGCGGTTGGAGGAGCGCCGGATGAAGGGGGTCAAGAAGCGCATACAGCACCACGCCCTTGCCGCCGGCACCTACTCTCCTCACTAGCTGCTCTTCGGTGCGGCTCCATCTTATGATGGTCTTCGCATTTTCGGGTGTCTCTGTTATCCTAGCACCGCGTCCACTACTACTCACAAACTCGCTCCCTGGTCGATTCCTTGCATCTTCCTCGGTTATCCTCCCAACACTAAAGGTTACCGGTGCTATGATCCAGTGTCCCACCACGTTATCACTTCGCGGCATGTGTACTTTGATGAGCTGGTGTTCCCCTTTCAGTCGGTACCATCGGCGTCTCCCACGGCGTGACTCGCCCCTGCTACCACCTCTGGCGAGTTTCCCTCTACATCGCGCCGAGCACTGGGCCCAGCCCTTCTTGCGCTTCCAGCACCGGCCACGCCCTCCCGCGGCGCCTCGGGTGTGGCTGCCCCCTCGGGGGCCCCGCCGCCACAGCCTATGGCGCCTCTTCAGCCGCCCCCGGCGCTGCGGCCCCTTCGGCCGCACCCGTCATGCCCTCGGGCGCCGCCGCGGCTGGCCCCTCAGCGTCTTCGGAGACCGGCTTAACCTCATTCTATTGGAAATATGCCCTAGAGGCAATAATAAATTGGTTATTATTATATTTCCTTGTTCATGATAATCGTTTATTATCCTTGCTATAATTGTATTGATAGGAAATTCAGATACATGTGTGGATACATAGACAACACCATGTCCCTAGTAAGCCTCTAGTAGACTAGCTCGTTGATCAATAGATGGTTACGGTTCCTTGACCATGGACATTGAATGTCGTTGATAACGGGATCACATCATTAGGAGAATGATGTGATGGACAAGACCCAATCCTAAGCCTAGCACAAAGATCGTGTAATTCGTATGCTAAAGCTTTTCTAATGTCAAGTATCATTTCCTTAGACCATGAGATTGTACAACTCCCGGATACCGCCGTTGGCTTTGGCGGTAGGTACGTAAGCAGCCGATAACGGATTGACGGTCGTCAGGCACACCTACCGCCGAAACCTGCGGCGGTAGGCTGTGCAACCCTACCGCCTGAGGTCTTGGCGGTAGCAAAAGGGTCAGATCCCGAAATGTTTTCAGACTGGGGTCAGATCTCGAATTTGTTTCACAAAAGTGTCAAAACACGAAATTTGGCCCACAGAGGAAGGGGAGAGCTCCCACGCTGCGGCGGCTCTCCTACACAGCCCGCTGAAGCTTCTTGCCCGCGGCAGCATCCTGGTGGCCAACTGCGGCGACTCCCACGCCGTGCTATGCCGAACCGGTGATGCCATCCCATTATGCGAGGACCAAAGGTGAGATTAATCACGTCATGTGCATTGTCTTTTTCTCCTTTGGACAAATTTTGAGCTTGACGAGGAGTGGATACAGCTGGAGCGGGCGTACAAGAGGGCTCGTGTCAAGGCGGCTGGAGGTAAAGTGTGGGTGCTCCAACGACGGGCAGCTGCAGGATTGGCGGGCTTGCCATGTCGCGGGCTTCAGGTACGTACGTATTACTACTGTATCAAAAGCATGTATAGTTTGTTTGGTTCTTATGCGCACGCTTTGAAATATGCGGTAAACATTTTTGAAATACACGATGAACATCAAATATATGTTGAACACTTTCACAAATACAAGATGAACATTTATCAAATATGTGTTGAACATATTTTCAAATATCTGTTGAACACCTTTTCAAGTACATGATGAACATTTGTTTGAATAGGCGATTTATTTTTCTTTTCATATACACGATGAACCTTTTTTTTCCATACGAGTGTGGCGCAAAAACACTTCACGCCAGAACTTCTTTTCTTCATCCTCCAACCTTCCTCGTCTTTTGCCCTTTCTCGCGTCCATTTCTTTCTTTCCTCTCTCTACCTCTACATCATCTCTCTTCCAAGACAGGTTACTTTGTTAGCTCGTAGAAAAAATTAGTATCACGTCCATTGTAGGGGGAGCTACACGCGTTATACTTAACCTTCTCCTTCGTGCGATAGCCAATAAGCTATCCATTTCTACTAGACGCTCTCTGAGTAGCTAGCAAATAAAACGGCTTAAACCTTCATTTAACAGTTTTTTTTGCGAGTTAATACCACTTATATATATGGTGGTCTGTAACAACCGGCAACATAACCCACTTACATGTATAGTCTGGATGTACTGTTAACAAGTCAATCTTGTGTGAAACTGTGATCTTGTCGAGCACGACGAGGCCCCAACAGTCATGGCGGATCAGATTCTTAGGAGTCATCTCATGTCTGCTTTGGTAGTTGACTGAGAAGCAGCGACGACGCATATATCTGGCACTAGCCAGAGCTCTAGGATCTTGACCAAAACATGATCAAGCTAGCTAAGGCGCAGACATACACACCGGAAAGTAGCTGCCGAGGGGCGGTGCGGCGACGGCGCATGCATCTGGCGCTAACCGGAGCCACAAAATCTTGAACAAAACAAGATCTAGCTAGCTAGGGCACATACATACTCACCGCCCAGTAGTTGCTGAGGTGATGAGGGGTGCTCCAACGCTTCCCTGGCGGCGATGTCCTCCAAGGCTGCCCTTGCGGCAAGGTCCAGCACCTGGATGAGTCTGCGGGACCCGGACTCTGGCAAGCTGAACTCAGCGCCGCCGACGGCAAGGGTGGAATGGAATCTTGACACGTGGTCAGGGCCCTCGCCCCGGTCGGTGTAGGCCGGCATCGCCCTCCGCCGCTGCTGGCACAGGTTGTTCAGACTGAGCTTGCAGCCTTGCACATCGTCGATCGCATCGCGTAGGAGCGGGCTGGATCAGAAACAGGAAACGGGGATTGAAGCTGGGAAGGGAAGGGTTTCCTCGAGGCTTCGATCTGATCTGGGTGCAGCTGCGTTCGGACCGGCATCGTGTGCACTAATTGGACGCGCCAGCCAGCACTACCGCGTTTCTTTCTTTGTTTGGATTTGGAAGTCTGCTGACAGCTTTTCAGAGGGTGCCCTTCACTGTTGAACGCATGTTCGGCGCTGTCAAATCCAAATAATGCCGTAAAACTGGAATGTTTTTATTTCTGCCGTTTCCCATTTTTTATGCTTTCCTTTTAGCACTTTCCAAGTACGTACCTCAGTTCAGCACGAAAAAAATATACCGACTTTTTCTTTCAAAAAATCTGAATTTTTTTGCATACATTACTTACCACTACTCGCATATGAAATTTCAGAAAGAAATGACACCCACTGCATTCCGTGGCGTCCCTACACCTAATCGTAGTTTCAGTTGCGTCCCTAAATTACGGAGGTGCCCACACACCTCGTCAAGGTGCTACATATAATCGGAGGGTTCAGTGGTGTCCCTAAATTGCGTCGAGGAAGGAGATGTCTCCAACATGTTGGCAGCGCCCCTACTACCAGCTCAAGGGGCAGCGGCGGCAGTATGGCCAATGGCTTTCGGGTCGACGTGGGAGCTTGTGCAGGTTCAGCAGAAAATGATGGTCATTTTTATGCATAACTGTTTTGACAAATATGTGATGCAATTTTTTATAGAAGTTTGTCATTAGCATTTTTTAAGTACAAGGTGAATATTTTTAAATACAAATTACTTTCTTTAAATACGCAGTGAATATGTTTTGATCCGGGCACCGAGATCCCCGCTGTCACCTTCCCTTGCGCCCGCCCGGGCTTTGCCGATGGCCGTCTCTGGTGGCGGCGGGGGAGGGAAGGGGGATGAGGTGAGGCGGCGCGATGAAAGATCAGATCGCCCCCGAGGCGCCCGGGAGGCAACGCGAGGGCCACATGGGAGGGAGGGCATCATGGGCTGCGTTAGTTTGATAAATGAGCAATCAAGTTTTTACCACAAAAAGAAAAGAAGATAATAAATGGAAGATACTCCCTCCATCCCATAATATAAGATCATTTTTGACAGTAGAGTAGTGTCAATAACACTTATATTATGGGACGGAGGAAGTAGAAGATAATGATGCTGAAATATTGAAAAAGAGTAGAAATTAATTACAAGTAAAAAATGGATAAACATGTGTCTGTCGCCTTCCGCCGCGTAGCCACAATTCCATATATCGTGTCTGTTACACAAAACTGGTCTGCTCCCAAAGACCAGATTTCATTTCTTCTTCATCTTCCAGCTTTCCTCCGCCCCCTCCTGTGTGTTTGTTTCTTTCCCACAAGTCTTGCTTGGTAGTGAATTATCTGCTGCTTCAGGGCCCTCGCCCGTTCTACTCAATATGCTCCCTCCCGTGATCGTTGATTTGTAGTTATGGCCAACGCCAGTGTCAACAACATCCCTGCCGCCGGCGAGTGGGGAGCCGACCCCGCCGTGGCCTCCGTGGAAGGCGTGGCGCAGTCCCCACCGCACTCGTCTGGGTAGAACGCATCATCAGAGTCGGAGGGGTACCTGACAGGCACCGAGGAAGGGGATGGATCGGGTGTGGTGCTGGCGGCCCTGCTGCGGTGCTGCCAGCTGAAGCGGCGGTGGCGGCGGCTGTGTGGTCCCTCTCTTTCCGGTTCGCGTCGGAGTGGGGAATGGATCTGCGAAAGGGTATGGAGCAGACCATATCGCTGTGCCTGGGCCGACGGCTCCCCCATGCACTTCTTTGCCGTCTTCGATGGCCACGGCGACCCCCAGGTAAGATTCCAAACCACCTCCGGGTCTACTGGTCGACACCGTCCACGTACTTTCAGCTACACCTTTGATTTGCTTGCTACGTCGTGGTGCACTGGCGGCCCTGTGCAAGAAACAGATGCACGTCATACTTGCGGAGGAGCTGGCGGGCACGGTAACAGCCTACCCGATGGAGCACCCGGAAAAAGATGACGAGGCGGAGCGTCGTGTGTGGGATGCGGCGCTGAAGCGGAGCTTCGAGCGGGCGGACGCTTTGTGGATGGGGCAGTCAGCATCGGGATGGCCCATCATGGGGTCCACTCACCGCCGTAGCGGAGCTCCTGGTGCGCGCCAGAATCCTCGTCGCCACCTGCGGGGACTCCCGCGCCGTGCTTTGCCGCGCTGGTAACGCCTAGCCACTGTCCGAGGACCAAAAGGTGAGATTAATTGCGTCATGCATATTGCCTTTCTCTCCTTTGGTCTTGTCTGGCTATACGAATTTGAGCTTCATGCCTAGATGCAGCTGGAGCCTCCGCAGACGGGCAGCTGCGCGTACGGGGAATGCTTGTCATGTCGTGGGGTTTGGATATAAGTTGTTCCGAGGCACAATCATACAACAAGTACTCCCTCTGGAAGAAAAGATAAAAGTCATTTAGATCTCTTGTATTTATTTACGGAAGGAGTACAGCTTAGGTAGGCCAAAAAGAAAGAAGTACTGCCTAAGCCTGGCATGGGACGACCTTGCGACCTCAGTCAGAGAACGTTGCAATCAGGAACGGGCCGAGCGACCTAAGACAGACAAGAGACAACAATCAATCTCAGACAGCGACCTCAGAGAGACTCACAGAAGAGCAAAAAAATAACAACGGGAACTTACACATATCACAAGACCTAGTGTGGACACGGTTCTCCATAGAAACGCCACGTCTGCTACAAAGATCACCATAGACGACGGACAGCCAAAGTGGCCTGCCGTTCCTCGGCGAAATAATTCCGGCGCCCCAGATCAGATCCCTGGGGACACACGTCAGGCCCGAACCGCCCGTCGTACCTTCGTGAACTCGCGTACCCAGGCGTTCGCGGGCATGCCTCAGATCGGCCCCGGGCCAGAGCACAGCGGAGAAACTTTTAACGACCCGCGGGCGGCCGCTAAGCAAACAAATCTCTATCACCGAACAAAGTTCCGTTAAATAAAAGGTGATTATCAAGGAGACCGGTGGAGGATTTAGCAAATCTTGGTGTCAGGGTCAGAGTTACCTACACTTTATAGATACATACATACATGCTTTGTTTCCACGCATTAACATTGGCTTTGTACATATCTATCTTATACTCTACAATATACAAAGAAACAAAAGTGTGTAGAACACTTTTTACCAAATATGTGATCCACATTTTCTTTCAGAAATAGGCAATGAACATGTTTTTTTTTGCAAATATGTGATGATTTTTTTTTTTAGAAATATGCGATGGACAGTTTTTAAGTACACAGTGAATATTTCAAGATACGTGTGCTCGATCCGTGCGTTTCTTTATACACAAAACTGTTTCAGGAGCGCTCCAGTCTTCCTCCTATGCTGCGTGGGTCTTCCTCCACGAAAATTAGGAGAACTAGTCGACAACCCGTGCATCTGACCGGGCTAGCCTATTTTGAGACAGATGTATATATTTCTACATGTGTTAACATTTGTTGCACGCAGTGCGTCTTAGAAAGGAATTTAAAAATAGTAATTTATAATCCCATAGAAATCATTGCAACTTATAAAATGCAACAAAAATGCATATTAGTCACCGTGTGAAAAGGATATTTTGCAGTGAATTTGTTATAATATAATTTACATATATGTATATTTTAATCATTATATTACAATAATATTGCATTTTTGCTTATATTTTTTTTTTACAATTTTTCTATTATTTGATTGAAGCATGGAGCAAAATGCTTGCAGTTTATAAGGATTTAAGTTTTTTTATGGAAGACGAAATATCAAATGCACGTCGAAAGAAGTTTGTTTTTTATCAGAAATATTTCATCGACATGTTTGTGCCACCTTAATTAACCAATATGTTCATATATATATTTACTATTGAAGTTTTCGCAAGGCCTCATTAGTATGAAACATACATGTCTTAGCTAGTCTAAAAAGGACAAATATTTTCCAGCAAAAAAATCACTAATTTTTTCCTTTATTAATAGTGTGATTCATCTTGTGTGCTTGCCGAATTCAGAAACTATGTGGAAAGCCTTGAATGGCTCCTTTGAGCTCGGATGAAAAATAAGAGAAAATAGTGCAGCTTTAAGTTTCAGAAAATTTGTACATGTAGATCAGTACTTGCTAACTTTAAACTTTGTCAGAAAGGGATTTACTTTAATGTTAAACTACCATTTTATTTGTATTTTACACTGAAAGATCAATGCATGCATAGCGTTTGCTATTTCAGAGCGACACATAAATATTTGTTTTAGCATGCGATGAATAAAAGAGTCTCACATACACATAGCAAAGCCGACTTCCCATATCTATTCTGGATAGTTGTGCTAGTTAGAATGTTATCCAGTTGATCGATTCTGAAGAGATGCCGCTAGTTAGTACATACATACGACATGTATGGGTAACAAACATCAATTTCTTCAGGCTGCTTCCTAATTACCTACAACGTCAACCTATTAACGACAATTTCCTCCCGACGCGATCGAGCAGGAAGTAGCATGCTAGCTCATCCGGCGAGATACATATGTTGACGGCTGGCTCGGTTGATCGGAACATGCATGTACACTGCAAAGAAATTGTCTTAAACGGCTCCTTTGGCCTTTTTTATCTTCAGGACTTTGCGTGTATATGATCTGTGTCACGTTCAATCAAAATTGATCTTTTGGTTAATCCTAACCATAAATTTCAGATCTAACAGCTTAATTAATTTTGATTTTGTGGATTAACGTGGAGGCTTCGTTGGTGCCTCCAATTAGATATAAGATTGCAAAATAGGTCAAAATATTAAGAAGACAAATTCAACATTCAAATTTGATACTTGAGCCAAATGTGCAGAATATTTGAACAAATAAGTTGTTAAATGTACCTTTTAGAATATCAGATTGAATGCATGGGAGTCAATTCTATACGAATTAAAAGGCTATTTATGGTACTCCTCGGATCACCCATGATGGACTCTTTTTCATAGGTATATAATATAACTATCTCCAAACATGGCATGTGTGCATAATCATATGTAAAAAAAACTAAAAATACACTAATAAGAAAAACCTTAATGGTAGAAGATGTTTTATGTTGGACAGTTGTAGTGTCATGTTTCTCGATGGTGTTCTCCAAATCCAGCCCCACACTGTATGCAGAATACAAACGTTGAGGGCTCTAATGTATCATAGAAAAACAGTGGAAAAAACATAAGTTGATGGTTGAGTAACTACTACTTGCAAATATAAGGACACTGAATCAATACCTATGGTACAGTCGACTCTATGACCATGATCCCCAGCCAACAACAAAGCCTAGAGAAAGCCTAAAAATAATACAACAGGGATACAACCAAGTACAATATAAATCGTAGTATCCTACTATTATAGCAAACCCTGGATAGCATGCCATCTTTTAAAGTTCAGACTGCAGCTCAATCTGTGACATATTACAGCAAAGAGATACCAAGTTAGCTGCATGCAAAGGCAAGAGGGAAGACCATGAGACGTAAATTCATTTGATAACAAATATATAAAATATGAAAGATGGCAATACAGAGTTACCGTATCAGTATTACCAGAGTTACAATTAGACTGGTTTTCAGAAGAAGAAAAGACTAACGAACACAGGGCTATAGGTACTTCAAAGCTACAAAATTTTCAACATAAGATAATTGAAACAGAGTCAATATCACTCGTGAGCTTGTTCGGCATTGCCCTCCAAACGCTAGGTGATGCTACGGTAAAACACGCCAAGAGTCCTCAGCCGTTATAGGTAGCGACACGACATTGCTAAGTATTACAATTATAACAGAAGCATATCAAGAAGTGATACTGCATATAAATAACTAATAGTGCCATAACGGATGGACACTAGAATTCAGAACGCCATATAACAGGTTAGCCATGTTTTACGGCCATGAACCATTCCAAATCTAGGTGTGGTTCTGCTGGATCCTGCATCGTAAAACAAAAATATAATTTTGAGGAACGCACCATTCCATTGAAAATTGTATATCATGCAAGGATTTTTAATCTGAACCAAAACCGACACAATAGAAAGAAAAGTTAACATCACGTACCTGCTAGTTTCTCTTGCTTTACCTTGCAATTCGATGTGGTAAACTACTTTTGGAGTCAGTTTCTTTGTAGATCATTTTGATATTCGCCTCACATAGTAGGTAGCTCCTAAATCTGAGCTGGTAGATCCAGAAAAAAATCCTAAAAAACATGACATCATAATATATGTGGAATCAAATCAGTACACAGTTGAGTTTATTTGTGAGTAGAATTAGCACTTGCTGCATGGTATTAGGAGAGAGAGAAAGACATGAAGATGACAAAACCCTCTCTAGTTAATTAGGATAATCCATGTAATACAACAGTTTGGTTTACTTGAGAAACGAAGCACCAATCATTGATGATGCCTGTTGGGATAAAAGCAACAGTAACAGTTACCACTTGCTACAAAATACAAAGAGAAACATAAACACATTAAGATGATGAAAGTTGGCGTTCTAATTTTCCATGCTTCTGCAATAGAACAGATGGCTTGTCGTGTGGGTATCAATTCTGAAATTTTATGGGAACATACATTTATCATATTAACTATATGAGTGCACCAACTGATAAGCAAACCCATAAATTCGATCACCTCTAAATCAAGAGATGATGTTTATTCTATATGCGCAACTATCAAAAGCCTCACATAGAGGGCAACTCCCAGGATTTAGGTCAGAAACCAAACTTCACAATTTCTTGAACACATAGAGCAACTCCCAGGATTTAGGTGAGACACCAATATTCACAATTCCTCGACAAATAGAGAGAAACAGGCAGGATTCAGAAGGGGGTGGGAAGAATTGGGAGAAAGCTGCATGGTATTTATGATGACCCCTTTGCGCTCAGAGGATAGCTGGTGATCAGCACGTCCTAATTGAAGTCGGTGGCAAGTTCTAGGTCATGCCGCTTGGGAGGAACATGTATGGTGGACGCCTAGCCGCGATGAACTTTTTCTTGTCATGATTACCTTTAGCCTGGCCATCCCCTTCCATCTATGATGGCATCAATGATTACTCTCATTCTCAATGCGCTCCTGCAGGAACCTAGCATGTAGCAAATCAGTGAGATGCACACGCACGCGCGCCTCCCTGAGAACATGGGAGAGAAGATAGGAGGTATGATGCACTTCCTGTGGCGGCAGCAACATGAGCTCAGATCTTTTTGTACAAATCTAAGAGGATGGCAATGACCTGACATCGAGAGAGAAAGAAGAGAGAATACGTAGACAATAGGAATTGTGGAGATAGGAGTAGAGATCAGAAGAAAAACACACCTCAAGGATAGCAGCGGAGAGTCCGAACTGAAGCGTCGCGCAGAGGAGAGCAGCGGCCGCCTAGCTTGAGAGCGCCATGGAAGGGTCGTGTATGAAAGGGAGGAGAAAAGCACCGGCTAGATCTAGGATGGAGGTCTATTTTATTAGATGAAGAAACCATATTTCTCACGTTAGGGATTGCAACATCCAAGAAAAAAAGAAGCGTGCACCATCAAATCTTTTTTTAGCAGCATGCAATATCTAACCTTTTACGTGTGTTGGCCAACAATTTTTCTGAGATGGGAGTTTGGATCGCATCTACTTAGGGATCTGTTTTTAGAACCGGTATACCACTCTTTTTTAAGCGATTACAATTTTTTGGCCGAATTAACGGCTCCTAATTACTGATTAACATGGTAATTTCTTGGGAGTCGCTAATTAGTATAGGTATAGATAGATAGATAGATAGATAGATATAGATAGATAGATAAATAGATAGATAGATAGATAGATAGATAGATATAGAAGTACAGCTGAGCGCTCCAGTCTTCCTCTGTAGTAATGGCCAGGGCCGCCGGCGAGTCGGGAGCCAACCTCGCCATGGCCTTGGAGGAAGGTGAGGTCCAGTCCTCACCTCTCTTTTCCGGGTACTAGGCATTCTTGGAGGAGTCAGAGGGTTACGTTACGGGCCTAGAGGAAGGGGAGAGCTCCCGCATGCATGGTGGCGGCTCTCCTGCACAGCCCGCTGAAGCGACGGTAACGGCTGTGTGGCCCATGTGGCCCATGGTGTTTGGGTCGGCATCAGAGCTCCCGCATGCACTTCTTTGCCGTCTTCGACGGCCACGGCGGCCTCAAGGTAACCTCCCCTCTCCTCATGTAGTCATTGCTTCACTTGGCCAGACTACAACACCTTCCACGCCATATCCAGGTCGAGTGCTCGACACATGTACACCTACCTTACACATTAGATTTGCTTGGTACGTGGCGGTGCAGGTGTCGGTGCTGTGCAGGGAACAGATGCACACCATCTTGGTGGAGGAGCTGGCCGGCCCAGGAAATGACGAAGAGGCGGAGTGTCGTGCGTGGCAGGCGGTGTTGAACCGGAGCTTCGAGCTGGCGTATGCACTGGGGATGGTGCTGGGGAAGAGGCGGACGCACTGCCGTGGTGGAGCTTCTTGCCCGCGGCAGCATCCTGGTGGCCAACTGCGGCGACTCCCTTGCCGTGCTCTGCCGCGCCGGTGATGCCATCCCGTTTTCGAGGACCACAAGGTGAGATTAATCGCGTCATGCGCATTGTCTTTTTCTCCTACGGACAAATTTTGAGCTTGATGAGGCGTGGATATGATTGGAGCGGACAGACGAGAGGGCGCGTGTTAAGGCGGCTGGAGGCAAATTGCCGCGCTCCAACGACGGGTAGGTACGGGATTGGGGCGCTTGCCATGTCGTGGGCTTCAGGTACGTACGTATTACTACTGTATCAAAGGCGTGTAGTTTGTTTGGTTCTTATGCACACGTTTTGAAATATGCGGTAAACATTTTTGAAGCACACGATGAACATCAAATATGTGTTGAACACTTTGTCAAATAGAAGATGGACATTTATCAAATATGTGTTGAACACTTTATCAAATATCTGTTGAACACCTTTTCAAGTACATGATGAACGATTTTCTGGATACATGATGAATATTTTTTTTCGTATACACAATGAACTTTTTTTCCATAGGAGCGTGGCGCAAAAACACTTCACGCCAGAACTTTTTTCGTCTTCATCCTGCAGCCTACATGATACATCAATTAAATTAAGAGAGAGCAGTAGAATAATACCTTCTCCATTCCCCTGATCAAAAAGTGTCCACCAGAATAAAAAAGGCAGTCACTTTCCCTTAGTTCATGCAACCAAGATAAATTTGAATTAACCATAACTGGAAGGCGACCAATAGAAGCCAGATGAGTTCCATCCACAAGAACTCTCTTGTACCCAAAAAGATCATTCTCTGTTTTAGACTTGTCACTTTTCTCCATAGAATAAATTTGTTAACAGTTTAGAGCACGTCGGTAATTGCTGACTCAGTGACTACAACACCTAAGTGCACAAATATGAGTATCCGATATTGATGAGGTAACTTCAAAATGCACACACCTTGAGAAATCTTATCACATAGTTTATATAAGTAAATTAACATATCAACACAACAGTTCAATAGGGACAAGCGCATAAAGAATTAGCACACATCAGTGACATCCAAAACTATGTAGCTAATCTGGGAACATCAAGCAACCATTTGTTCCTTGCTGCTCCATTTCATGTTGTGTCAATGGACTTGATTCTTCTACAAATAGAAAGACATGAAGAATAAGAAAAATCATGTACTTGTTAAAAAACATCCACCACCGGTGACCCTATGCGGCAATTCATACTGAGATCAGTGCCTACAAAACAATAGACATCAAGGAAGGAACACTGTTAAATCTGCGATTGCTGCTGGTAAAGGATTAACAAGAGGTAAAAGGAAAAGGAAAAAAATCAATAAAGGGAGGAAAAAGGATGGAACTGGCGCCCATGTCTTTGCCCCTAGTTGGATGGCACCCCGCGGTCTACCAACCCGACTCGTGCTTCAGTTTAGGAAACCACATCAAGAAACAACAGTAGTTGGACACACATACCTTTCTTTTGGAATTAGATATTAGAAGCAGTGAAAGCACTTTCCAAAGATATTAAAATGTAGTCCGTAGCCAAACTGCAAGTTGAAGAATATGATTGGTCATTCCAGAACTACGAGAAAAATCACAAAATTACATCTAATCTCATCCCTCAACACATATGTAACTGTTCTAAATAATCAGAGAAACATAATAAGGTTTTAATACTCATATGCCCGCAACCATATCTCATTGTTACTGGCGTTGTGTTTTGGCCAGGCCTTGGACCTGTAGCTTTTCATTCCCCTGCTATCTGAACTCTAGTTTGCTTCTTTTTGCTGTAATCCTTGAACTTCTGTAACTTGGTGGTTTCATGATAATGGAACCGGGAGGCCTTTCTGATGATCTGCAAAAAAAGTATCTCATAGACCTCAATCAGTCCTAGTAGGTAAAAAATGCAGAAGATTGAACACAAAAGCGAGAGGAAACTGAAAATGCATATGCGCCATTATAATCCATCCTGATTCGGCACCTACAAACTTGTCTCTGTACCATATATACCCCTACACTGAACCACACATTAGTAGGCGAAGTAACAATCATACTTTAATTATCTTAACCGAATCAGAATACAAAAAACCAACAACTTCAATGCCCATTAGATAGACATACTCAACAAATTACCAAGAACAGAAATTTAACCCTTGAACCATTACCATATAAACGAGGTAGATGAGATCCATGTCTACAGTTGTGGACACTAAACAAATCCAATTTTCATCATGGCGCCCAACATCTAAAAGACGCCAGCTGGTTTTCAGTAGAATATCTCAGTCTTGAACTCTTGATCATGAATTTCACTCGAGCTTAATAGCAAGGTAGTAGTTGCATGGCGCTGTCACAATACAGGATATTTTAAGCGGACATCGAATGACATCCCTGAAAACCAGAACTGTATTTTCTTCAGCACATGTCAAACCCAGAGGGTGGGCTGTTTAGTTCTCTCTAGTTTCTACTACATGGTTGACGTAATAAAAATAAGCATCCTGTGTGTGTGTGTGTGTGTGTGTGTGTGTGTGTGTGTGTGTGTGTGTGTGTGTGTGTTGTGTGTTAGATGCTGATGCCCAATTCATTCCATCCCCGAAACAAGCTAAATCACGAGTGCTGCAATCCACTGCTCAGACCAAACACGAAGGAGAGAAGGCGCATCTAATCATCAGTTGAGGCGGCGTGCACGAGAGGGAAGGGGAACAGGGAGAGGAGTGGAGCAGGAGACCGATGGTCGAGGGGAATGGGGAGCAGATCCGTGGCGGTGGCGACCTCCCATCGGTCCTCATCGCCGGCAACAGCGACCTTCAGGTGACGGCCCACAGAGGAGGGGAGCACGACGACAACCCATGCCAACGGAGCAGCAGCGCGGCGAAAACCAGCCCTGCTCAAGCCAAGTGCCTCCTCCCGCCTGCATCCGCACGCGCGTGTTGGTGGCAGGGGCACGGCCTGACGGCGACCATGGAGAGAGAAAAAGATGGGAATGTAGAGGAGAGGAACGACATGGAGGAGGGAGATCTGGAGGACGAGCAACGAGGCGGGTTAGCTTCGTAGAGAAGGAAGGAAATTGTTATTTTACCTGGTGGAGGTGTTGTCGCGAGACGGTTTTACCTCGACACAGTAAAAGGAAGACGTAGATATCGCGAGGAGGTGCTCATGATGCACACCTTATTGTTTTGGATGATGGAGAAAATAAACCCCAAGTTGCGGTGAAATGGTAAATGGGCAGATATAGTAGATCCCCTCCAGTAAGTACTACACATTTCAAGTCAAGCCGACATGTAAACTTGTGAGAATACACACACCACACGGAAAACAAAAGAGAAGGAAATCTAGCACATTGACCACACCACACACACTGCTTGCGAAATGAACCAAACCATCTGGGTCACTTTAACGGAGTGCCTTTGGTTCCTATTATCGTTCATGCATCTACCATGCGTTGAAATTAGTAATGGTCAGCAAAGAGTACCGAAATGACAAGGGATGTACCATGTTCACATCAGAAGATGAGGTGGTCGGGGGGGGGGGGGGGGGGGGGGATGGCAGAGTTCGCAGCCACCCCAGCCAACCTTAACGATATTTTTCTTAAGTAGGAGATCTCTGGTGTGGATTCTAGCCTACGCGAGGAGCCAACCGAAGTGATGAACTCGCGATGGAGTTGGGTTATTCCTGTTGAACATGTGTACATGTAGTGTCTGTCTCCCTCTGTACATGTATTTTAGGAGATGATGGCAGAGTTCGCAGCCACCCTAGCCAACCTTAACGATATTTTTCTGAAGTAGGAGATCTCTTGTGTGGATTCTAGCTTAGGCGAGGAGCCAACCGAAGTGATGAACTCGCGACGGAGCTGGGTTATTCCTGTTGAACATGTGTATTTGTAGTGTTTATCTCCCTCTGTATGTATGTGTATTTTAGGAGACAAGATACCGGTTGCACCCTGTGTATCTATATATATGTGTCTAGTGCACGATCAATGAGATATCGATGCATCAAATCATTCTCTACATGGTATCTATCGCAATTCGATCCTCTCCCGCTTCCGCCTAAACCTAGCCACCGCCGCCCCACGCTGCCGCCGCTTCCCCTCGTGCCGCACTTCCCCTCCACGCGTCGCGCTCCACCTCTCCTGCTGTGCCGCTTCCCCCACGGCAGCGCACCCTCCTGCCGCGTCGCTTGCTCCCCAAACCCTAGCCGCCGCCTCTTCCTCTCACCACCATGCTGCCGCCATGTCATCCACCGCCTCCACCTACTCCAACCCCTTCGCCAGGCCGGACCCTGCTGACATTCGCAACATCAACATCCACGAATGCGTCCCCGTCGTCCTTGATGCCACCGACGCCACATGCTTCGCGTGGAAGACGTACTTCTCACCACTCTTCCGCGAGAACAATCTCGTGGATCACGTTGACGGCACCGTCGACTCCCGCACTATGGTGGGCGACTCCGAGTGGATCGCGATCGACGCTATGCTCATCTGGTGATTCTTCACCACAATCTCGAAGGACCTATTTCACACGGTCGTGGGCGATGGTGATGACGCCCGCGCCGTGTGGGTCAACCTCAATGGCTCACGCCGTGTGGGTCAACCTCAATGGCCTCTTCACCGACAACAAGTTTCAGCTCCGCGTTTTTCTGCAGCAGGAATTTTTTGACTGTCATCGGGATGATCAGTCTATCGATGACTGCTGCCGCCGCCTAAAGACGTTGGCGGATGAGCTCCGTGACATCGGCGCCAAGGTTGATGACGACCTCCTCATCAGCCCGCTCACCGCCGGCCTCAACGACGACTTCGGCAACGCCGCCTCCAACCTCTCACTAATACCAGAGCCCTCCTTCCCCAAGTTTGTGGCATACTTGCGGTTGGAGGAGCGCCGGATGAAGGGGGTCAAGAAGCGCATACAGCACCACGCCCTTGCCGCCGGCACCTACTCTCCTCACCAGCTGCTCTTCGGTGCAGCTCCATCTTATGATGGTCTTCGCATTTTCGGGTGTCTCTGTTATCCTAGTACCGCGTCCACTACTCCTCACAAACTCGCTCCCTGGTCGATTCCTTGCATCTTCCTCGGTTATCCTCCCACCACTAAAGGTTACCGGTGCTATGATCCAGCGTCCCACCGCGTTATCACTTCGCGGCATGTGTACTTTGATGAGCTGGTGTTCCCCTTTCAGTAGGTACCATCGGCGTCTCCCACGGCGTGACTCGCCCCTGCTACCACCTTTGGCGAGTTTCCCTCTACATCGCGCCGAGCACTGGGCCCAGCCCTTCTTGCGCTTCCAGCACCGGCCGCGCCCTCCCGCGGCGCCTCGGGTGTGGCTGCCCCCTCGGGGGCCCCGCCGCCATAGCCTATGGCGCCTCTTCAGCCTCCCTCGGCGCCACGGCCCCTTCGGCCGCGCCCGTCATGCCCTCGGGTGCCGCCGCGGCTGGCCCCTCAGCGTCTTCGGAGACCGGCTCAACCTCATTCTGTTGGAAATATGCCCTAGAGGCAATAATAAATTGGTTATTATTATATTTCCTTGTTAATGATAATCATTTATTATCCTTTCTATAATTGTATTGATAGGAAACTCAGATACATGTGTGGATACATAGACAACACCATGTCCCTAGTAAGCCTCTAGTAGACTAGCTCGTTGATCAATAGATGGTTACGGTTCCTTGACCATGGACATTGGATGTTGTTGATAACGGGATGACATCATTAGGAGAATGATGTGATGGACAAGACCCGATCCTAAGCCTAGCACAAAGATCGTGTAATTCGTATGCTAAAGCTTTTCTAATGTCAAGTATCATTTCCTTAGACCATGAGATTGTACAACTCCCGGATACCGTAGGAATGCTTTGGGTGTACCAAACGTCACAACGTAACTGGGTGGCTATAAAGGTGCACTACGGGTATCTCCGAAAGTGTCTGTTGGGTTGGCACGAATCAAGACTGGGATTTGTCACTCCGTGTGATGGAGAGGTATCTCTGGGCCCACTCAATAGGACATCATCATAATGTGCACAATGTGACCAAGGAGTTGATCACGGGATGATGTGTTACGGAACGAGTAAAGAGACTTGCCGGTAACGAGATTGAACAAGGTATCGGATACCGACGATCGAATCTCGGGCAAGTACAATACCGCTGGACAAAGGGAATTTTATACGGGATTGATTGAATCCTCGACATCGTGGTTCATCCGATGAGATCATCGTGGAACATGTGGGAGCCAACATGGGTATCCAGATCCCGCTGTTAGTTATTGGCCGGAGAGTTGTCTCGGTCATGTCTGCATGGTTCCCGAACCCGTAGGGTCTACACACTTAAGGTTCGGTGACGCTAGGGTTGTAGAGATATTAGTATGCGGTAACCCGAAAGTTGTTCGGAGTCCCGGATGAGATGCCCGACGTCACGAGGAGTTCCGGAATGGTCCGGAGGTAAATATTTATATATAGGAATTTCAGTTTCGGCCACCGGGAAGGTTTCGGGGGTAATCGGTATTGTACCGGGACCACCAAAAGGGTCCCGGCGGTCCACTGGGTGGGGCCACCTATCCCGAAGGGCCCCATGGGCTAAAGTGACGTGGGAACCAGCCCCTGGTGGGCTGGTGCGCCCCCCTTGGGCCTTCCCCTGTCCATAGGGTTGGAAACCCTAGGGTTGGGGGCGCCCCACTTGGCTTGGGGGGCATGTTTCCCCTTGGCCGCCCCCTTGGATATTGGATCTCCTAGGGCCGGCGCCCCCCCCCCTAGGGGCCCTATATATATTGGGGGGAGGGAGGGCAGCCGCACCCAAGCCCCTGGCGCCTCCCTCTCCCTCCCGTGACACCTCTCCCTCTCGCTGAGCTTGGCGAAGCCCTGCCGAGATACCGCGCCATCGTGCTGCTGGATCTCCATTAACTTCTCCTTCCCCTTGCTGCATCAAGAAGGAGGAGACGTCTCTCCCAACCGTACGTGTGTTGAACGCGTAGGTGCCATCCGTTCGGCGCTAGGATCATCAGTGATTTGGATCACGACGAGTACGACTCCATCAACCCCGTTCACTTGAACGCTTCCGCTTAGCGATCTACAAGGGTATGTAGATGCACTCTCCTTCCCCTGGTTGCTAGATTACTCCATAGATTGATCTTGGTGATGCGTAGAAAATTTTAAATTTCTGCTACGATCCCCAACAGTGTCATCATGAGCCAGGTTTATGCGTAGTTTCTATGCATGAGTAGAACACAAAGTAGTTGTGGGCGTCGATTTTGTCAATTTACTTGCCGTTACTAGTCTTATCTTGATTCGGCGGAATCGTGGGATGAAGCGGCCCGGATCGACCTTACACGTACTCTTACGTGAGACAGGTTCCACCGACTGACATGCACTAGTTGCATAAGGTGGCTAGCGGTGTCTGTCTCTCCCACTTTAGTCGGATCGGATTCGATGAAAAGGGTCCTTATGAAGGGTAAATAGAAATTGGCATATCACGTTGTGGTTTTGGCGTAGGTAAGAAACGTTCTTGCTAAGAAACCTATAGCAGCCACGTAAAAAAATTGCAACAACAATTAGAGGACGTCTAACTTGTTTTTGTAGCATATGCCGTGTGATGTTATATGGCCAAAAAGGTTGTGATGAATGATATATGTGATGTATGAGATTGATCATGTTCTTGTAATAGGAATCACGACTTGCATGCCGATGAGTATGACAACCGGCAGGAGCCATAGGAGTTGTCTTAATTTACTTATGACCTGCGTGTCAACATAAACGTCATGTAATTACTTTACTTTATTGCTAACCGTTAGCCATAGTAGTAGAAGTAATAGTTGGCGAGACAACTTCACGAAGACACGATGATGGAGATCATGGTGTCATGCCGGTGACGATGATGATGATGGCGCCCCAAAGATGGAGATCAAAAGGAGCAAAATGATATTGGCCATATCGTGTCACTATTTGATTGCATGTGATGTTTATCATGTTTTACATCTTATTTGCTTAGAACGACGGTAGCTTAAATAAGATGATCCCTCACAATAATTTCAAAAAAGTGTTCCCCCTAACTGTGCACCGTTGCGAGGGTTCGTTGTTTCGAAGCACCACGTGATGATCGGGTGTGATAGATTCTAACGTTCGAATACAATGGGTGTAAGCCAGATTTACACACACAATACACTTAGGTTGACTTGACGAGCCTAGCATGTACAGACATGGCCTCGGAACACGGAAGACCGAAAGGTCGAACATGAGTCGTATAGAAGATACGATCAACATGAAGATGTTCACCGATGATGACTAGTCCGTCTCACGTGATGATCGGACACGGCCTAGTTGACTCGGATCATGTATCACTTAGATGACTAGAGGGATGTCTATCTGAGTGGGAGTTCATTAAATAATAAGATGAACTTAATTATCATGAACATAGTCAAAAGGACTTTGCAAATTATGTCGTAGCTTACGCTTTAGTTCTATTGTTTTAGATATGTTCCTAGAGAAAATTTAGTTGAAAGTTGATAGTAGCAATTATGCGGACTGGGTCCGTAAACTGAGGATTGTCCTCATTGCTGCGCAGAAGGTTAATGTCCTTAATGCACCGCTCAGTGAGCTGAACCTCAAGCGTCAGTTGTGGATGTTGCGAACATCTGACATACACGTTTTGATGACTACATGATAGTTCAATGCGTAATGCTAAATGGTTTAGAATTGTGGCACCAAAGACGTTTTTGAAACATCGCAGAACATACGAGATGTTCCAAGGACTGAAATTGGGATTTCAGGCTAGTGCCCACGTCAAAAGGTATGAGACCTCTGACAAGTTTCCTAAGCCTGCAAACTAAGGATAAAAGCTCAATCGTTGAGCATGTGCTCAGATTGTATGAGTACTACAATCACTTGAATTGAGTGGGAGTTAATCTTCCAGATGAGATAGTGATGGTTCTCCAAAGTCACTGTCACCAAGCTACTAGAGCTTCGTGATGAACTATAACATATCAGGCATAGATATGATCCTTGAGCTATTCGCGACACCGCGAAAGTCGAAATCAAATAGGGGCATCAATTGTTGATGGTTAGTAAAACCACTAGTTTCAAGAAGCGCAAGGGCAAGAAAGGGATACTTCATGAAATGACAAATCAGTTGCTACTCTAGTGAAGAAACCCAAGGTTGAACCCAAACCCGAGAATAAGTGCTTCTGTAATAAGGGGAACGGTCACTGAAGCAGAACCACCCTAGATACTTGGTAGATGAGAAGGCTGGCAAGATTGACAGAAGTATGTATTGGACATACATTATATTAAATGTGTACTTTACTAGTACTCCTAGTAGCAGCAGGGTATTAGATACCGATTCGGTTGCTAAGTGTTAGTAACTTGAAATAAAAGGCTACAGAATAAATGGATACTAGCCAAAGGTGAGACGACGATATGTGTTGGAAGAGTTTCCAAGGTTGATGTGATCAAACATCGCACGCTCCGTCTACCATCAGGATTGGTGTTAAACCTGAATAATTGTTATTTGGTGTTTGCGTTGAGCATAGACATGATTGGACTATGTTTATCGCAATACGGTTATTCATTTAAGGAGAATAATGGTTACTCTATTTATTTGAATAATACCTTCAATGGTCTTGCACCCAAAATAAATGGTTTATTGAATCCCGATCGTAGTAATACACATGTTCACGCCAAAAGATATAAGATAGTAATGATAATACCACATACTTGTGGCACTTCAATTTGAGTCATAATGGTATAAAACGCATGAAGAAGCTCCATGTTGATGGATCTTTGGACTCACTTGATTTTGAATCACTTGAGACATGCGAACCATGCCTATTGGTATATATGCATGAAGAAACTCCATACAGATGGATCATTTGGGCTCACTTGATTTTGAATCACCTAAGACATGCAAATCTTACCACATGGGAAAGATGACAGAAAGGCCTCGTTTTCAGTAAGATGGAACAAGAAAGCAACTTGTTGGAAATAATACATCTTGATGTGAACAGTCCAATGAGTGCTGAGGCATGTAGTGGATAATGTTATGTTCTTACTTCACAGATGACTTGAGTAGATGCTAAGTATATTTACTTGATGAATCATGAGTGTGAATTATTGAAAGGTTCAAGTAATTTCAGGGTGAAGTTGAAAGATCGTCGTGACAAGAGGATAAAATATCTATGATACGATCATAGAGATGAATATCTGAATTACGAGTTTGGCACACAGTTAAGACTTTGTGGAAATTGTTTCACAACTAATACCGCCTGGAACACCATAATGTGATGGTGTGTCCGAACATCATAATTGCACCCTATTGGACATGGTGCATACCATGATGTCTCTTATCGAATTACCACTATAGTTTATGGGTTAGGCATTAGAGACAACCACATTCACTTGATAGGGCACCACGCAATTCCGTTGAGACGACACCGTGTGAACTATGGTTTAGAGAAACCTAAGCTGTCATTTCTTAAAAGTTTGGGGCTGCGACGCTTATGTGAAAAAGTTTCAGGATGATAAGCTCGAACCCAAAGCGGATAAATGCATCTTCATAGAATACCCAAAATAGTTGGCTATACCTCCTATTTCGGATCCGGAAGCAAAAGTGATTGTTTCTAGAAACGGGTCCTTTCTCGAGGAAAAGTTCTCTCGAAAGAATTGAGTGGGAGGATGGTGGAGACTTGATGAGGTTATTGAACCGTCGCTTCAACTAGTGTGTAGCAGGGCACAGGAAGTTGTTCCTGTGGCACCTACACCAATTGAAGTGGAAGCTTATGACAATGATCATGAAACTTCGGATCAAGTCACTACCAAACCTCGTAGGACGACAAGGATGCGTACTACTTCGGAGTGGTACGTAATCATGTCTTGGAAGTCATGTTGCTAGACAACAATAAACCTACGAGCTATGGAGAAGAGATGGTGGGCCCGGATTCCAAAAAATTGGCTCGAGGCCATAAAATCCGAGAGAGGATCCATGCATGAAAGCAAAGTTTAGACTTTGGAAGAACTACTTGATGGTCATAAGGCTGTTGGGTATATATGGATTTTAAAAGGAAGACTGACAATGATGGTAAGTATCACCATTAAGAAAGCTCGACTTGTCGTAAAGATGTTTTCCGACAAGTTCAAGGAGTTGACTACGATGAAATTGTGCAACTCCCGGATACCGTAGGAGTGCTTTGGGTGTGCCAAACGTCACAACGTAACTGGGTGGCTATAAAGGTACACTACAGGTATCTCCGAAAGTGTCTGTTGGGTTGGCACGAATCGAGACTGGGATTTGTCACTCCGTGTAAGCGGAGAGGTATCTCTGGGCCCACTCGGTAGGACATCATCATAATGTGCACAATGTGATCAAGGAGTTGATCACGGGATGATGTGTTACGGAACGAGTAAAGAGACTTGCCGGTAACGAGATTGAACAAGGTATCGGGATACCGACGATCGAATCTCGGGCTAGTATCGTACTGATGGACAAAGGGAATTGCATACGGGATTGATTAAGTCCTTGACATCGTGGTTCATCCGATGAGATCATCGTGGAACATGTGGGAGCCAACATGGGTATCCAGATCCTGCTGTTGGTTATTGGCCGGAGAGGTGTCTCGGTCATGTCTGCATGATTCCCGAACCCGTAGGGTCTACACACTTAAGGTTCAGTGACGCTAGAGTTGTTATGGGAAATAGTATGTGGTTACCGAAGGTAGTTCGGAGTTCTGGATGAGATCCCGGACGTCACGAGGAGTTCCGGAATGGTCCGGCGGTGAAGATCGATATATTGGACGAAGGGTATTGGAGTCCGGAAGTGTTCCGGAGGTACCAGGCTACGGCCAGCATGACCGAAAGGTGTTTCGGGAACCCCGGCAAGTGTTGGAGGGCCTCATGGGCCAAAGGGGAAGGGCAGACCAGCCCACTAAGGGTTGGTGCGCCCCTCACACCCTTTCCCACGTTACTTGCGGAGGTGGGGCGCCTCCACCTGGCTTGGGAGGCAAGCCTCCACCTGCTTGGCTTGGGGGGCAAGTCTCCCTAGGATTTTCCCTAGGGAGATCCAATCTGCCTGGCCGCCGCCCCCTGGGGGAAACCCTAGGGCGCCTCCCCTTCTCCCCTTGCCCCTATATATAGTGGAGGGGTGGGAGGGCAGCCGTGACCTCTTCCCTGGCGCAGCCCTCCCTCCTCCTACCTTCTCCTCCTCCTCCATGGTGCTTGGCGAAGCCCTGTTGGAGAACCACGAGCTCCACCACCACCATGCCGTTGTGCTGACGGAGCTCTCCCTCAACTTCTCCTCTCCCCTTGCTGGATCAAGAAGGAGGAGACGTCCCCGGGCTGTACATGTGTTGAACGCGGAGGTGTCGTCCGTTCGGCACTTAGATCGGAATCAACCGCGATCTGAATCACTATGAGTACGACTCCTTCATCCGCGTTCTTGCAACGCTTCCGTTTAGCGATCTACAAGGGTATGTAGATGCACTCTCCTTCCCTCGTTGCTAGATTACTCCATAGATTGATCTTGGTGATGCGTAGAAAATTTTGAATTTCTGCTACGTTCCCCAACAGTGGCATCATGAGCTAGGTCTATTGGGTAGATTCTATGCACGAGTAGAACACAAAGTAGTTGTGGGTGTTGATATTGTTCAATATGCTTACCGTTACTAGTCCAATCTTGTTTCGACGGCATCGTGGGATGAAGCGGCCCGGACCAACCTTACACGTACGCTTATGTGAGACCGGTTCCACCGACTAACATGCACTAGTTGCATAAGGTGGCTGGCGGGTGTCTGTCTCTCCCACTTTAGTCGGAACGGATTCGATGAAAAGGGTCCTTATGAAGGGTAAATAGCAATTGGCATATCACGTTGTGGTTTTGCGTAGGTAAGAAACGTTCTTGCTAGAAACCCATAGCAGCCACGTAAAACATGCAAACAACAAGTAGAGGACGTCTAACTTGTTTTTGCAGGGTATGCTATGTGATGTGATATGGGCAAAAGGATGTGATGAATGATATATGTGATGTATGAGATTGATCATGTTCTTGTAATAGGAATCACGACTTGCATGTCGATCAGTATGACAAACGGCAGGAGCCATAGGAGTTGTCTTAATTTATTTATGACCTGCGTGTCAACATAAATGTCATGTAATTACTTTACTTTATTGCTAACCGTTAGCTGTAGTAGTAGAAGTAATCGTTGGCGAGACAACTTCATGAAGACACGATGATGGAGATCATGATGATGGAGATCATGGTGTCATGCCAGTGACAAGATGATCATAGAGCCCCAAAGATGGAGATCAAAAGGAGCAATATGATATTGGCCATATCATGTCACTATTTGATTGCATGTGATGTTTATCATGTTTATACATCTTGTTTACTTAGAACGACGGTAGTAAATAAGATGATCCCTCATTAAAATTTCAAGAAAGTGTTCCCCCTAACTGTGCACCGTTGCGAAAGTTCGTTGTTTCGAAGCACCACGTGATGATCGGGTGTGATAGATTCTAACTTTCACATACAACGGGTGTAAGACAGATTTACACACGCCAAACACTTAGGTTGACTCGACGAGCCTAGCATGTGTACAGACATGGCCTCAGAACACAGAAGACCGAAAGGTTGAGCATGAGTCGTATAGAAGATACGATCAACATGAAGATGTTCACCGACGTTGACTATTCCGTCTCACGTGATTATCGGACACGGCCTAGTTGACTCGGATCATGTAATCACTTAGATGACTAGAGGGGTGTCTATCTGAGTAGGAGTTCATAAGATGAACTTAATTATCCTGAACATAGTCGAAGGGTCTTCGCAAATTATGTCGTAGCTCGCGCTTCAGTTCTACTGTTTAGTTATGTTCCTAGAGAAAATTTAGTCGAAAGTTGATAGTAGCAATTATGCGGACTAGGTCCGCAAACTGAGGATTGTCCTCATTGCTTCGTAGAAGGCTTATGTCCTTAATGCACCGCTCAGTGTGCTGAACCTCGAACATCGTCTGTGGATGTTGCGTACATCTGACATACACGTTTGGTGACTACATGATAGTTCGGTAATGTTAAATGGTTTAGAATTGAGGCACCAAAGACATTTTCGAAACGTCGCGGAACATATGAGATGTTTCGAGGGCTGAAATTGGGATTTCAGGCTCGTGCCCACGCCTGCAAACTAAGGGAGAAAAACTCAATTGTTGAGCTTGTGCTCAGATTGTCTGAGTACAACAATCATTTGAATCGAGTGGGAGTTGATCTTCCTGTTGAGACATTGATGTTTCTCCGAAGTCATTACCACCAAGCTGCTAGAGCTTCGCGATGAACTATAATATATCAGGGACATATATGATGATCCTTGAGATATTCGCGATGTTTGACACCACAAAAGTAGAAATCAATAAGGAGCATCAATTGTTGATGGTTAGTGAAACCACTAGTTTAAAGAGGGGCAAGGGCAAGAAGGGATACTTCATGAAACGGCAATTCAGCTACTGCTCTAGTGAAGAAACCCAAGGTTGAACCCAAACCCGAGAGTAAGTGCTTCTGTAATAAGGGGAACAACCACTGGAGCAGAATTACCCTAGATACTTGGTAGATGAGAAGGCTTGTAAGGTCGATAGAAGTATATTGGATATACATGGTGTTGATGTGTACTTTACTAGTACTCCTAGTAGCACCAGGGTATTAGATACCGGTTCGGTTGCTCAGTGTTAGTAACTCGAAATAAAAGCTACGGAATAAACGGAGACTAGCTAAAGGTGAGCTGACGATATGTGTTGGAAATATTTCCAATGTGGATATGATCAAATATCGTACGCTCCCTTTACCATCGAGATTGGTGTTTGCGTTGAGCATAGACATGATTGGATTATGTCTATCGCAATATGGTTATTCATTTAAGGAGAATAATGGTTACTCTGTTTATTTGAATAATACCTTCAATGGTCTTGCACCTAAAATGAATGGTTTATTAAATCTCGATCGTAGTGATACACATGTTCATACCAAAAGATATAAGATAGTAATGATAGTACCACCTACTTGTGGCACTGCCACTTAAGTCATATTGGTATAAAACACATGAAGAAGCTCCATGTTGATGGATCTTTGGACTCACTCATTTTTGAAAAGTTTGAGACATGCGAACCATGTCTATTGGTGTATATGAAACTCCATGCAAATGGACCGTTTGGACTCATTTGATTTTGAATCACTTGAGACATGCAAATCATACCACATCGGCAAGATGACTGAAAGCCTCGTTTTCAGTAAAATGGAAATAGAAAGCAACTTGTTGGAAGTAATACATTTTGATGTGTGCAGTCCAATGAGTGCTGAGGCGTGTAGTGGATATCGTTATGTTCTTACTTCACAGATGATTTGAGTAGATGTTGAGTATATTTACTTGATGAATCACGAGTCTGAATTATTGAAAGGTTCAAGTAATTTCAGGGTGAAGTTGAAAGATCGTCGTGACAAGAGGATAAAATATCTATGATACGATCATAGAGATGAATATCTGAATTACGAGTTTGGCACACAGTTAAGACTTTGTGGAAATTGTTTCACAACTAATACAGCCTGGAACACCATAGTGTGATGGTGTGTCCGAACATCATAACTGCACCCTATTGGATATAATGCATACCATGATGTCTCTTATCGAATTACCACGATAGTTTAAAGGTTAGGCATTAGAGACAACCACATTCACTTTAAAGAGGGCACCACGTGATTCCGATGAGATGACACCGAATGAACTATGGTTTAGAGAAACCTAAGCTGTCATTTCTGAAAAGTTTGGGGCTGCGACGCTTATGTGATAAAGTTTCAGGCTGATAAGCTCAAACCCAAAGCGGATAAATGCATCTTCATAGGACACCCAAAACAGTTGGGTATACCTCCTGTCTCAGATCCGAAAGCAATAAGGGATTATTTCTAGAATCGGGTCCTTTCCCAAGGAAAAGTTTCTCTCGAAAGAATTGAGTGGGAGGATGGTGGAGACTTGATGAGGTTATTGAACCGTCACTACAACTGGTGTGTAGCAGGGCACAGGAAGTTGTTCCTGTGGCACCTACACCAATTGAAGTAGAAGCTTATGATAGTGATCATCAAACTTCAGATCAAGTCACTACCGTACTTCGTAGGATGACAAGGATGCGTACTACTTCAGAGTGGTACGTAATCCTGTCTTGGAAGTCATGTTCCTAGACAACAATGAACCTACGAGCTATGGAGAAGCGATGGTGGGCCTGGATTCCGATAAATGGCTCGAGGCCATAAAAATCCGAGAGAGGATCCATGTATGAAAACAAAGTGTAGACTTTGGCAGAATGGCTCGATGGTCGTAAGGCTGTTGAGTACAGATGGATTTTAAAAGGAAGACGGACAATGATGGTAAGTATCACCATTAAGAAAGCTCGACTTGTCATTAAGATGTTTTCCGACAAGTTCAAGGAGTTGACTACGATGAGACTTTCTCACTCGTAGCGATGCTAAGAGTCTGTTGGAATTATATTAGCAATTACTGCATTATTTATGAAATCTTGCAGATAAGATGTCAAAAAACATTGTTTCCTCGACGTTTTTTTTCTTGAGGAAAGATTGTATGTAATACAACCGGAAGGTTTTTTCAATCCTGAAAGATGCTAATAGGTATGCAAAGCTCCAGCAATCCTTCTAAGGACTGGAGTAAGCATCTCGGAGTTGGAAATATACACTTTGATGGAGTAATCAAAGTTTATGGGTTTATACAAAGTTTGTTAGAAACTTGTATTTACAATAAAGTGAGTGGGAGCACTATGACATTTCTGATAAGTATATGTGGATGACATATTGTTGATCCGAAATGACGTAGAATTTCTGGAAAGCATATAGGGTTATTTAAAAAATGTTTTTCAATGGAAAACCTGGATTAGGCTACTTGAGTATTGAGCATTAAGATCTATGAGGATAGATCAAAACGCTTAATAGTACTTTCAAATGAGCACATACCTTGACATGATCTTGAAGATGTTCAAGATGGATCAGTCAAAGAAGGAGTTCTTGCCTGAGTTGTAAGGTGTGAATTTAAGACTTAAAGCTCGACCACGGCCGAACAGAGAGAAAGGACGAAGGTCGTCCCCTATGCTTAGACATAGGCTCCAGAGTATGCTATGCTGTGTACCGCACCTAAAGTGTGCCTTGCCATGAGTCAGTCAAGGGGTACAAGAGTGATCCAAGAATGGATCATAGGACAGCGGTCAAAGTTATCCTTAGTAACTAGTGGACTAAGGAATTTTCTCGATTATGGAGGTGGTAAAAGAGTTCGTCGTAAAGGGTTACATCGATGCAAGCTTAAAAACTATCCGGATAGCTCTGAGTAGTGATACCAGATACGTATAATGGAGGAACAATTTAGAATAGCTCCAAGTAGAACAGTTATTTGGGATGGCTCCAAATGTAGCTTAGTAGTTGCATCTACAAGATGACATAGAAATTTGCGAAGTACATACGGATCTGAATGTTGCAGACCCGTTGACTAAAACCTCTCTCACAAGCAACATGATCAAACCCAGAACCCATTGAGTGTTAATCACATAGTGATGTGAACTAGATTATTGACTCTAGTAAACTCTTTGGATGTCGGTCACATGGCAATGTGACCTGTGAGTGTTAATCACATGGCGATGTGAACTAGATTATTGACTCTAGTGCAAGTGGGAGACTGTTGGAAATATGCCCTAGAGGCAATAATAAATTAGTTATTATTATATTTCCTTGTTCATGATAATCGTTTATTATCCATGCTAGAATTGTATTGATAGGAAACTCAGATACATGTCTGGATACATAGACAACACCATGTCCCTAGTAACCCTCTAGTTGACTAGCTCGTTGATCAATAGATGGTTATGGTTTCCTGACCATGGACATTGGATGTCGTTGATAACGGGATCACATCATTAGGAGAATGATGTGATGGACAAGACCCAATCCTAAGCCTAGCACAAAGATCGTGTAGTTCGTTCGCTAAAGCTTTTCTAATGTCAAGTATCATTTCCTTAGACCATGAGATTGTGCAACTCCCGGATACCGTAGGAGTGCTTTGGGTGTGCCAAACGTCACAACGTAACTGGGTGGCTATAAAGGTACACTACAGGTATCTCCGAAAGTGTCTGTTGGGTTGGCACGAATCGAGACTGGGATTTGTCACTCCGTGTAAGCAGAGAGGTATCTCTGGGCCCACTCGGTAGGACATCATCATAATGTGCACAATGTGATCAAGGAGTTGATCACGGGATGATGTGTTACGGAACGAGTAAAGAGACTTGCCGGTAACGAGATTGAACAAGGTATCGGGATACCAATGATCGAATCTCGGGCAAGTATCGTACCGATGGACAAAGGGAATTGCATACGGGATTGATTAAGTCCTTGACATCGTGGTTCATCCGATGAGATCATCGTAGAACATGTGGGAGCCAACATGGGTATCCAGATCCCGCTGTTGGCTATTGGCCGGAGAGGTGTCTCGGTCATGTCTGCATGATTCCCGAACCCGTAGGGTCTACACACTTAAGGTTCAGTGACGCTAGAGTTGTTATGGGAAATAGTATGTGGTTACCGAAGGTAGTTCGGAGTTCCGGATGAGATCCCGGACGTCACGAGGAGTTCCGGAATGGTCCGGCAGTGAAGATCGATATATTGGACGAAGGGTATTGGAGTCCGGAAGTGTTCCGGAGGTACCAGGCTATGGCCAGCATGATCGAAAGGTGTTTCGGGAGCCCCGGCAAGTGTTGGAGGGCCTCATGGGCCAAAGGGGAAGGAGCAAACCAGCCCACTAAGGGTTGGTGCGCCCCCCACACCCTTTCCCACGTTACTTGGGGAGGTGGGGCGCCTCCACCTGGCTTGGGAGGCAAGCCTCCACCTGCTTGGCTTGGGGGGCAAGTCTCCCTAGGATTTTCCCTAGGGAGATCCAATCTGCCTGGCCGCCGCCCCCTAGGGGAAACCCTATGGTGCCTCCCCTTCTCCCCTTGCCCCTATATATAGTGGAGGGGTGGGAGGGCAGCCGTGACCTCTTCTCTGGCGCAGCCCTCCCTCCTCCTACCTTCTCCTCCTCCTCCATGGTGCTTGGCGAAGCCCTGCCGGATAACCACGAGCTCCACCACCACCACGCCGTTGTGCTGACGGAGCTCTCCCTCAACTTCTCCTCTCCCCTTGCTAGATCAAGCAGGAGGAGACGTCCCCGGGCTGTACGTGTGTTGAACGCGGAGGTGTCGTCCGTTCGGCACTTAGATCAGAATCAACCGCGATCTGAATCGCTACGAGTACGACTCCTTCATCCGCGTTCTTGCAACACTTCCGCTTAGCGATCTACAAGGGTATGTAGATGCACTCTCCTTCCCTCGTTGCTAGATTACTCCATAGATTGATCTTGGTGATGCGTAGAAAATTTTGAATTTCTGCTACGTTCCCCAACATAGCCTACCGCCGAGAGCTGCGGCGGTAGCAAACTTTTCCACGTCAGCAACGATAACGGCCGCCGTGCCCCCTCCGTCAGGCCCTACCGCCGCCCGACCCGGCGGTAGGGTGTGGGCATATATAAACCGCGGGCCGGCCGCCCCCACCCCCATCTCCCCCCACCTAGCCACCCCCCACCACGAAGAACAGAGCAAAACTGCTCAAAGTCGCCCTCTCTCTTCCCCTCCACTCCCCCCTCCGATCTTCCTCGTTTCTTGACGGATTTTGCGGATCGAGATGGCCCCGAAGAAAGAAAAGTAAGCTCTTTCAATCCCTCCAACAAGTTTTAATCAAACACCTTTCGATTCGTCGCATTATTCGTTTGAAATCACTCCTATTTTAAATTTTTTTAACCCTAGGATTGATTTAGGTTGATTGTAGATGTTATATTGTGTTAGATTTGAACTATATGATGGATGATGCATGTTCCTATGCTATGGTTGTGTTAACATGAACCCTAGTTCATAATTGATTTGAATGGTTTTTTTGTATGATGGATGATCGATGCATGTTCCTATGCTATGATGCAAGTGTTGGATGCTATGATGCAAGTATTGGATGATGCAAAAATCGGAGATGAATATTTGATATATTTGTTATATGTAGTATATGAATCCTCAAGATGAACCCTAGTTCATATTTTTTAACAAAAAATGAGATTATGCATGTTGGATGTTGTTGGAGAAATATGTGTTATGATGCATTGAAACCATGGTGATTGCATCTTCATAAAAGTATTTTATTTAGTTTTTGATATATGTATTGTATTTAGTTCATAATAATCTTTATATATGATTATTTAAAGATAGAACTCATAGGTTCATTTTTTGTTATGCATCGACGTGTTTCGTAGTTAATGTTGAACTCTAGTTCATGTTGAAAAATCTTTTGATGTGCTTATGCAATTCTTTTAGGAGGCCACCTCTTGCGGCCGACATCGTCACAAACTACACAATGCTTGACCCTAGGTTCGACAAGCATCACCGTGCCCGTTTCATTGAGAATCGAGTGGTAATTAGCATTTTAAACCAAATCTTTCGAATTGATGAAAACAAGTTGCTAACTATTATGTCCATGCTAATTATGCTTTGGTTATTGATTTTCACAGATGCTGCCGCCACTGCGGATGAGGGCTCACAAGACGACGGTTAAGATGGAGTACGACGATTGGTACACACCGTTCTTCAGGAGAGCCCGACTATTGGGTTTCATCCTGTAGTTCAAGCGTAAGCCGCCGGCACTCGTTCACTCAGCTCTCACGGCTTTGATCGACCGGTGGCGGCCAGAGACGCACAACTTTCATCTTCCATGCGGGGAGATGACCGTGACCCTTGAGGATTGGGCGATGATTACGGCACTACCGTTGGAGGGTCGTCCTCTCACAGGAAGAGTAGAGAGGGTGAACTGGCCCGAGAGGGTTGTCAGCCTCATCGGCGACTGCCCCCCCCCCCCCCCCGCCCCCCCCGCTAAGAGCAACCGGACTTCTGGCATACCGCTGCCATGGCTCCTCGAGCACCGGAGGAAGTGCCCGGAAGATGCCGAGCCCCGGGTGGTGGAGCAGTACGCCAAGGCCTACCTGTGGTACATTCTCACGGAGGTAGTGTTTCCGGACTGCTCCGGGAACTCTGCCCTATGGATGTATCTCGACTTCCTGAAGGACTAGGATGCGGGGTACAGCTGGGGGGCCCCCGGACTTGCCTACCTATACCGTTCGGTAAGTGAATATCACTTTCTTTCAAATATCAGACGTGTGTTGCTTTATATTTTGACATCTTATCATCTATACTTGGTTGGTAGCTTGACGACGCGACCCAGAGAGCGGAAGTCTCGTCCGATATGTGTGGATGTGTACGGGGCCTCTCCATTTGGATGTGGGAGCGAATCCCGGTGGGCCGTCCGAAGAAGATGCGCTCGCGTGCATGGACAGACTATGGCGGAGATGGCGAAGATGATCGGTACCCGACCGTCGCATACGCTTCGGATGTGGTGCGTGTCTACACGGGCGAATCGAAGGCCTTGTACAAGGTCTTCAGCAATGAGCTTGATGCTCTCACGCCTTTCCAGGTATAAGAACTAAATTTTCACTTGAGCTTCCCATTATTTCGATAACACTTTCACTTGAGCATACCATTGCTTGGTGATAGGTTACTTGGCGGCCGTATAGTGATGATCGACAGTGGGGGTTCAAGCTGAACAGTATGTGCAAGCAGGACCGGCCGCTCTTCGGGTGCATCGTGCCCATGATTTGTGTCTATGCCATGGAGTACCACTTGCCACAGCGCGTTGCCGCACAATTTGGTAAGGCGCAACACACACCACCAGCCGGCCACGATACCAGTGGCTACGACCTACACAAGTGTGGCCATAAATGAAGGGTGTTTTACATTCTTTCTTACACATTGCAGGATGAGTAGGAAGAACAATCAATCAATCACGGATTGGGAAGCCCAACATGCGAGATACGTGAATGAATGGAACAAGCGGAAAGGACGCAAAGACACGGAGAGGAGAGTGATTGACTGGGACACGTACGAGGATGGCATCAAGCATCATCTGCGTCTGAGGGCCCAGTGGACGATAGCAGATGCCGAAGACCTATTCGATGACGCCTCGGAGAATGAAACCTACAACGAGAGCATCAGACAACTTCAAGGTGGGTTTAGGGAGTACGGACCCCTCATGAACAGAGTGGTATTCTGTTTTTGCCTCTTCGAACCGACGGTTGGATGAAATCAGCTTTTCGTGCTATTGACTCATTTTATTACTTTGCAGTCTTCGGAGCTGAACAAAAGCATTTTTCATGCCTCTGATGCGCTTAGTGCTGTCCCTGGGACTCGAGCTAGCGAGAACAAGTTGAGGGAAACGGTGAAGGTAATACGGAGTTCATTTTTGTTATCATTGGACATTGGAGAATTTAATATATTCTTCTGTTATCATTGCAGAAATACGTCAACAAAGCACGCTGGCTTGTGGGCCTGCTTGGGTGCGCTACAAACACCAAGGATGTTTTTCCTCCTACACCGATGCGTAGCCTCGCTTCATCGAGCCATGCACCCTCGTCGTCTAGGGCGGGTCAAGAAGACGAGGAGGAGAACGACGACGATGATGATGATGCAGAGGAAGAGGAAGAAGAGGGCGCAGGAGAAGAACATGATGACGAAGAGGAAGAGCACGATGAGGAGGAGGAGGAGTAGGAGTACGATGATGACGATGGACCTCCACCAACTCAGCCAACCCAGCGTGAGAAGAGGAATGTGCCGAAGAAGGACTAGAAGAGTCCATCCCCATTTCAGAAAGCACGTCCTACGGCCCGCAAGAAGACGGCGGCCGAGAAGCGATCCAAGGATAACGAGGACCGAACGTCGAAGAGGGGAAGGAAGGACTGAAGTTGTTGCCGTGTCGTTGAACTAAAAACTTGCATATTTGCTTCGTGAACCATATGAATTTGCTCGTGAAACTGTTTCGTTAACTTGCTATGTACCGAACCTACCTTATTTATAGATTTGTGGTGTATCGAACCTACCTTATTTATAGATTTGTGGTGTGTGCATCATATATCATACATTGTGTGCTTTATATATCATACATATGCTGTTTAAATGTTTAACTATTTAAATGTTGTATGCCAAAAATTGAAGCCAAAAGAAGTTCGAAGGTGCAAAAAATTGCACACAAAGGCCACCTACCGCCAAAGCCCACGGCGGTAGCCCACAGAAACCTACCGCCATCCTGCCCGGCGGCAGGATGCCTCCCCCCCACGCCAATCTTCTATGACCAGAAAAACGACCAGCGCAGCGGTAGGGTTGCGCATGCTACCGCTAAGGCCCTAGGCGGTAGGGTGCTACCGCCAAGCGCCCTGGCGGTAGGCTGCGCAACCCTACCGCTGCGTTGCTCGATTTTTGGTCACAGAAGATTGGCGTGGGGGGAGGCATCCTACCACTGGGCAGGATGGCGATAGGTTTGTGTGGGCTACCGCCGTGGGCTTTGGCGGTAGGTACGTAAGCAGCCGATAACGGATTGACGGCCGTCAGGCACACCTACCGCCGAAACCTGCGGCGGTAGGCTGTGCAACCCTACCGCCTGAGGTCTTGGCGGTAGGAAAGGGTCAGATCCCGAAATGTTTTCAGACTGGGGTCAGATCTCGAATTTGTTTCACAAAAGGGTCAAAACACGAAATTTGGCCCACAGAGGAAGGGGAGAGCTCCCGCGCTGCGGCGGCTCTCCTACACAGCCCGCTGAAGCGTTGGCAGCAGCTTTGTGGCCCATGTGGCCCATTGACGTTCGGGTCGGCATCGGAGAAGGGGCAGCGCAGGTTCTTCTGTGCCTGGGCCAACGGCTCGCCCATGCACTTCTTCGCCTTCTTCAACGACTATGGTGATCCCAATGTAACCTCCCCTCTCATTGCTTAGTCATTGCTTCACTTGGCCAGACTACGATACGTTCCACGCCATATGCAGGTCGAGTGCTCGACACATGCGCACCCTACCTTAGACGTTTGATTTGCTTGGTACGTGGCGGTGCAGCTGTCGGCCCTGTGCAGGGAACAGAAGCACGCCATGTTGGTGGAGGAACCCGCTGGCCCGGAAAATGACGAAGAGGCGGAGTGTCATGCGTGGGAGGCGGTGCTGAACCAGAGCTTCGAGCCAGCGGATGCACTGGGGATGGTGTTGTCAGAATCGGGATGGCCCATCGTAGGTCAGGGTGCACACGGTCCGAGCCGGTCCGGTCACGGTCCGAGCCGGCGTTTGGACCGGCCGCCGGCGGTCCGGACCAGACCGGACCGAGTAACGTCGCGGTCCTGTTTTTAGGGACCGGACCGGCAATGGACGAGCTCGGGCCGGACCGAGAGGACCATGAGGACCGGCCAAGACATGGGCAGGGCACGCTCTGGAGCTCCGGCGACGGCTCATCGGAGAGATATCTTGCTAGAGGAAGCGCAGCTCATCGAAAAGATGCCTGGGAGCTTGAGAAGAATCAGAGGAAGCTACATGACCAAGACAAACACCAGAGGAAGCTCATCAGCGACGAATCTGACATGACAGCCGGTGGACAGAGATGAAAGGAACGATGGCTGATGCGGCTATGTAGGACATACCTCGTTGATTTCTTTGACGGAGATGATAGATCCCACGATGGAGGAACTCCTAGACATGATGGTTCGTCGCTGGAAGGCTGGTGGCCTTGTTGTTATGCGGTGGTGCTCTGCTTGTGCGTTGGACGGCGGCGGCCGCGGCACAGGTGCGTGGCCCTGTCACGCCTTGGCCGCCACGCACTCGCCAAGCCCCCGCCAAGCCCCCGCCAAGCCCCCGACATGCCCCTGGCAAGCCCCCGGCAAGCCCCCAGCCCCGCCCCCGCCCCGCTCTCGCCATGGCCCCGCCATGCCGCCGGCTGCTTCTTCGGTCCGCTCGGTCGTCCCGACCTTTAAGCGGACCGGACCGGTCGATTTTCGGTCTTGTTTTGAGGGACCGGACAGGTCGATTTTTTTGTCGGGCCAGGACTGAGCCAGCCCGGACCGAGCGGGCCACGAGCCGGTCCAAAAGACCGCTCGTGCCGTCCACCCTGAGTCGTAGGGTTCACTACCGTGGTGGTGGTTCTGGTCCGCGGTAGTATCCTGGTGGCCAACTGCGGCGACTCCCACGCCGTGCTATGCCGCACCGGTGATGCCATCCCATTATGCGAGGACCAAAGGTGAGATTAATCACGTCATGTGCATTGTCTTTTTCTCCTTTGGACAAATTTTGAGCTTGACGAGGAGTGGATACAGCTGGAGCGGGCGTACGAGAGGGCGCGCGTCAAGGCGGCTGGAGGTAAAGTGTGGGCGCTCCAACGACGGGCAGCTGCGGGATTGGGGGGCTTGCCATGTCGCGGGCTTCAGGTACGTATGTATTACTACTGTATCAAAGGCATGTATAGTTTGTTTGGTTCTTATGCGCACGCTTTGAAATATGCGGTAAACATTTTTGAAATACACGATGAACATCAAATATATGTTGAACACTTTCACAAATACAAGATGAACATTTATCAAATATGTGTTGAACATATTTTCAAATATCTGTTGAACACCTTTTCAAGTACATGATGAACATTTGTTTGAATAGGCGATGAATTTTTCTTTTCATATACACGATGAACCTTTTTTTTCCATACGAGTGTGGCGCAAAAACACTTCACGCCAGAACTTCTTTTCTTCATCCTCCAACCTTCCTCGTCTTCTGCCCTTTCTCGCGTCCATTTCTTTCTTTCCTCTCTCTACCTCTACACCGTCTCTCTTCCAAGACAGGTTACTTTGTTAGCTCGTAGAAAAAATTAGTATCACGTCCATTGTAGGGGGAGCTACACGCGTTATACTTAACCTTCTCCTTCGTGCGATAGCCAATAAGCTATCCATTTCTACTAGACGCTCTCTGAGTAGCTAGCAAATAAAACGGCTTAAACCTTCATTTAACAGTTTTTTTTGCGAGTTAATACCACTTATATATATGGTGGTCTGCAAACAACCGGCAACATAACCCACTTACATGTATAGTCTGGATGTACTGTTAACAAGTCAATCTTGTGTGAAACTGTGATCTTGTCGAGCACGACGAGGCCCCAACAGTCGTGGCGGATCAGATTCTTAGGAGTCATCTCATGTCTGCTTTGGTAGTTGACTGAGAAGCAGCGACGACGCATATATCTGGCACTAGCCGGAGCTCTAGGATCTTGACCAAAACATGATCAAGCTAGCTAAGGCGCAGACATACACACCGGAAAGTAGCTGCCGAGGGGCGGTGCAGCGACGGCGCATGCATCTGGCGCTAACCGGAGCCACAAAATCTTGAACAAAACAAGATCTAGCTAGCTAGGGCACATACATACTCACCGCCCAGTAGTTGCGGAGGTGATGAGGGGTGCTCCAACGCTTCCCTGGCGGCGATGTCCTCCAAGGCTGCCCTTGCGGCAAGGTCCAGCACCTGGATGAGTCTGCGGGACCCGGACTCTGGCGAGTTGAACTCAGCGCCGCCGACGGCAAGGGTGGAATGGAATCTTGACACGTGGTCAGGGCCCTCGCCCCGGTCGGTGTAGGCCGGCATCGCCCTCTGCCGCTGCTGGCACAGGTTGTTCAGACTGAGCTTGCAGCCTTCCACATCGTCGATCGCGTCGCGTAGGAGCGGGCTGGATCAGAAACAGGAAACGGGGATTGAAGCTGGGAAGGGAAGGGTTTCCTCGAGGCTTCGATCTGATCTGGGTGCAGCTGCGTTCCGACCGGCATCGTGTGCACTAATTGGACGCGCCAGCCAGCACTACCGCGTTTCTTTCTTTGTTTGGATTTGGAAGTCTGCTGACAGCTTTGCAGAGGGTGCCCTTCACGTTCTGTCAAATCCAAATAATGCCGTAAAACTGGAATGTTTTTATTTCTGCCGTTTCCCATTTTTTATGCTTTCCTTTTAGCACTTTCCAAGTACGTACCTCAGTTCAGCACGAAAAAATTTTACCGACTTTTTCTTTCAAAAAATCTGATATTTTTTGCATACATTACTTACTACTACTCGCATATGAAATTTCAGAAAGAAATGACACCCACTGCATTCCGTGGCGTCCCTACACCTAATCGTAGTTTCAGTTGCGTCCCTAAATTACGGAGGTGCCCACACACCTCGTCAAGGTGCTACATATAATCGGAGGGTTCAGTGGTGTCCCTAAATTGCGTCGAGGAAGGAGATGTCTCCAACATGTTGGCAGCGCCCCTACTGCCAGCTCAAGGGGCAGCGGCGGCAGTATGGCCAATGGCTTTCGGGTCGACGTGGGAGCTTGTGCAGGTTCAGCAGAAAATGATGGTCATTTTTATGCATAACTGTTTTGACAAATATGTGATGCAATTTTTTATAGAAATTTGTGATTAGCATTTTTTAAGTACAAGGTGAATATCTTTTAAATACAAATTACTTTCTTTAAATACGCAGTGAATATGTTTTGATCCGGGCGCCGAGATCCCCGCTGTCACCTTCCCTTGCGCCCGCCCGGGCTTTGCCGATGGCCGTCTCTGGTGGCGGCGGGGGAGGGAAGGGGGATGAGGTGAGGCGGCGCGATGAAAGATCAGATCGCCCCCGAGGCGCCCGGGAGGCAACGCGAGGGCCACATGGGAGGGAGGGCATCATGGGCTGCGTTAGTTTGATCAATGAGCAATCAAGTTTTTACCACAAAAAGAAAAGAAGATAATAAATGGAAGATACTCCCTCCATCCCATAATATAAGATCATTTTTGACAGTAGAGTAGTGTCAATAACACTTATATTATGGGACGGAGGAAGTAGAAGATAATGATGCTGAAATATTAAAAAAGAGTAGAAATTAATTACGAGTAAAAAATGGATAAACACGTGTCTGTCGCCTTCCGCCGCGTAGCCACAATTCCATATATCGTGTCTATTACACAAAACTGGTGTGCTCCCAAAGACCAGATTTCATTTCTTCTTCATCCTCCAGCTTTCCTCCGCCTCCTGTGTGTTTGTTTCTTTCCCACAAGTCTTGCTTGGTAGTGAATTATCTGCTGCTTCAGGGCCCTCGCCCGTTCTACTCAATATGCTCCCTCCCGTGATCGTTGATTTGTAGTTATGGCCAACGCCAGTGTCAACAACATCCCCGCCGCCGGCGAGTGGGGAGCCGACCCCTCCGTGGCCTCCGAGGAAGGCGTGGCGCAGTCCCCACCGCACTCATCTGGGTAGAACGCATCACCAGAGTCGGAGGGGTACCTGACAGGCACCGAGGAAGGGGATGGATCGGGTGTGGTGCTGGCGGCCCTGCTGCGGTGCTGCCAGCTGAAGCGGCGGTGGCGGCGGCTGTGTGGTCCCTCTCTTTCCGGTTCGCGTCGGAGTGGGGAATGGATCTGCGAAAGGGTATGGAGCACACCATATAGCTGTGCCCGGGCCGACGGCTCCCCCATGCACTTCTTTGCCGTCTTCAACGGCCACGGCGACCCCCAGGTAAGATTGCAAACCACCTCCGGGTCTAGTGGTCGACACCGTCCACGTACTTTCAGCTACACCTTTGATTTGCTTGCTACGTCGTGGTGCAGTGCCGGCCCTGTGCAAGAAACAGATGCACGTCATACTTGCGGAGGAGCTGGCGGGCACGGTAACAGCCTACCCGATGGAGCACCCGGAAAAGCATGACAAGGCGGAGCCTCGTGTGTGGGATGCGGCGCTGAAGCGGAGCTTCGAGCGGGCGGACGCTTTGTGGATGGGGCAGTCAGCATCGGGATGGCCCATCATGGGGTCCACTCACCGCCGTAGTGGAGCTCCTGGTGCGCGCCAGAATCCTCGTCGCCACCTGCGGGGACTCCCGCGCCGTGCTTTGCCGCGCTGGTAACGCCTAGCCACTCTCCGAGGACCAAAAGGTAAGATTAATTGCGTCATGCATATTGCCTTTCTCTCCTTTGGTCTTGTCTGGCTATACGAATTTGAGCTTCATGCCTAGATGCAGCTGGTGCTGCTTGTTGGGATAAGAAGTGTGCGCCTCCGCAGATGGGCAGCTGCGCGTACGGGGAATGCTTGTCATGTCGTGGGGTTTGGATATAAGTTGTTCCGAGGCACACTCATACAACAAGTACTCCCTCTGGAAGAAAAGATAAAAGTCATTTAGATCTCTTGTATTTATTTACGGAAGGAGTACAGCTTAGGTAGGCCAAAAAGAAAGAAGTACTGCCTAAGCCTGTCATGGGACGACCTTGCGACCTCAGTCAGAGAACGTTGCAATCAGGAACGGGCCGAGCGACCTAAGACAGACAAGAGACAACAATCAATCTCAGACAGCGACCTCAGAGAGACTCACAGAAGAGCAAAAAAATAACAACGGGAACTTACACATATCACAAGACCTAGCGTGGGCACGGTTCTCCATAGAAACGCCACCTCTGCTACACAGATCACCATAGCCGACGGACAGCCAAAGCGGCCTGCCGTTCCTCGGCGAAATAATTCCGGCGCCCCAGATCAGATCCCTGGGACACACGTCAGGCCCGAACCGCCCGTCGTACCTTCGTGAACTCGCGGACCCAGGCGTTCGCGGGCATGCCTCAGATCGGCCCCGGGCCAGAGCACAGCGGAGAAACTTTTAACGACCCGCGGGCGGCCGCTAAGCAAACAAATCTCTATCACCGACCAAAGTTCCGTTAAATAAAAGGTGATTATCAAGGAGACCGGTGGAGGATTTAGCAAATCTTGGTGTCAGGGTCAGAGTTACCTACACTTTATAGATACATACATACATGCTTTGTTTCCACGCATTAACATTGGCTATGTACATATCTATCTTAGACTCTACAATATACAAAGAAACAAAAGTGTGTAGAACACTTTTTACCAAATATGTGATCCGCATTTTCTTTCAGAAATAGGCAATGAACATGTTTTTTTTTGCAAATATGTGATGAATTTTTTTTTTAGAAATATGCGATGGACAGTTTTTAAGTACACGGTGAATATTTCAAGATACGTGTGCTCGATCCGTGCGTTTCTTTATATACAAAACTGTTTCAGGAGCGCTCCAGTCTTCCTCCTATGCTGCGTGGGTCTTCCTCCACAAAAATTAGGAGAACTAGTCGACAACCCGTGCATCTGCCCGGGCTAGCCTATTTTGAGACAGATGTATATATTTCTACATGTGTTAACATTTGTTGCACGCAGTGCGTCTTAGAAAGGAATTTAAAAATAGTAATTTATAATCCCATAGAAATCATTGCAACTTATAAAATGCAACAAAAATGCATATTAGTCACCGTGTGAAAAGGATATTTTGCAGTGAATTTGTTATAATATAATTTACATATATGTATATTTTAATCATTATATTACAATAATATTGTATTTTTGCTTATATTTTTTTTTTACAATTTTTCTATTATTTGATTGAAGCATGGAGCAAAATGCTTGCAGTTTATAAGGATTTAAGTTTTTTTGTGGAAGACAAAATATCAAATGCACGTCGAAAGAAGTTTGTTTTTTATCAGAAATATTTCATCGACATGTTTGTGCCACCGTAATTAACCAATATGTTCATCTATATATTTACTATTGAAGTTTTCGCAAGCCTCATTAGTATGAAACATACATGTCTTAGCTAGTCTAAAAAGGACAAATATTTTCCAGCAAAAAATCACTAATTTTTTCCTTTATTAATAGTGTGATTCATCTTGTGTGCTTGCCGAATTCAGAAACTATGTGGAAAGCCTTGAATGGCTCCTTTGAGCTCGGATGAAAAATAAGAGAAAATAGTGCAGCTTTAAGTTTCAGAAAAATTGTACATGTAGATCAGTACTTGCTAACTTTAAACTTTGTGAGAAAGGGATTTACTTTAATGCTAAACTACCATTTTATTTGTATTTTACACTGAAAGATCAATGCATGCATAGTGTTTCACTAGTAGAAAACATGGCTATGGTCCAGGCCGGCTCAGCCCATTAGTCCCGGTTCAGTCTAGAACCGGGACTAATGTGAGCATTGGTCCCGGTTCGTGCGGCTAAGGCATTAGTCCCGGTTCACTCGGGGACTTTAGTCCCGGTTTAAGCCACGAACCGGGACTAAAGGGTGCGATGACCTTTAGTCCCGGTTCGTGCCTCAAACCGGGACTAAAGATTAAACCTTTAGTCCCGGTTTGAGGCACGAACCGGAACTAATGGGGTTGAGACCTTTAGTCCCGGCTCGTGCCACGAACCGGTACTAAAG
The DNA here is from genome assembly GCA_034509565.1 of Triticum monococcum. Lineage (NCBI taxonomy): Eukaryota > Viridiplantae > Streptophyta > Magnoliopsida > Poales > Poaceae > Triticum > Triticum monococcum. The sequence goes on from CM067847.1 coordinate 21,596,328, forward strand.
GTCCCATTTTCAAACTCTACCCCCCCACCCCCCTCCCGTGGATCGCCTTTTCAGTTTTTAAAAAAATAAAAGAAAATAATGGAAATGTCAAAAAAAATAAAAGAAAATAAGTTTCCCATGTGATATGTGGTCTAGTTGTTGGGAAATTTGCAAATGTGAATTTTGACTTTATTTGCAAAATCTCTCTGAAATTTGTAAAAATGGGCATAACTTTTGCATACTAACTCGGATGAAAAAGTTTTCAAAATCCTCAAAAACCTAATAGAAAAAAAGTTACGGGGCTTTTAAGATTTAGAGTGGAAAAAATTGAAAAATGTTCAAACAATGGGCAAACTGTGGTCAAACAATGGTCAAACTAATTATTCTAGAATATTAGTGTTACTAAATAATTATTTTAATTATTTCAATTTTGGTCAAATCTGGTCAAACTATGGTCAACTGTGGTCAAACTGTGGTCAAACAATGGTCAAACTAATTATTCAAGAAATATTAGTGTTACTAAATAATTATTGTTTTTTAAAACAATAGTTTCAAACTCAAACAGTGAAATGTGTCACTTCATGCTCAAGCAAAATTCCTGAAGGTTAATAGGATTGACATCTTACTATTGTCAGGAAAACAACAAGTGCAGACTTGGAGCGTGGGAGAATAGAACCCGGAAGTTAAGCGTGATTGGGCTGGAGTAGTGAGAGGGATGGGTGACCGGTCGGGAAGTTAGATGATTTGGATTGATGAGGGGTGATTAAAGAATAAATTGAGAAGTGATGAGGGGTGGTGATTACAGGCTAGAGGTTAAAATAATTCAGAAATTTGAAAATAAAAAAATTTCAAAAACATTTTTCAAAAAAAAAATCATAAAATTTCCTTTAGTCCCGGTTGGTGTTACCAACCGGGACTAAAGGTGGAGCTCCACGTGGCCGCGCCCTTTAGTCCCGGTTCTGGATTGAACCGGGACTAAAGGGGGGAGGTATTAGTACCGACACTTTAGTCCCGGTTCAGGAACCGGGACTAAAGGCCCTTATGAACCGGGACTGTGTAGGCCCTTTTTCTACCAGTGGTGGGTGTGTGTGTTTGTGTGTGTGTGTGTGTGTGTGTGTTGTGTGTTAGATGCTGATGCCCAATTCATTCCATCCCCGAAACAAGCTAAATCACGAGTGCTGCAATCCACTGCTCAGACCAAACACGAAGGAGAGAAGGCGCATCTAATCATCAGTTGAGGCGGCGTGCACGAGAGGGAAGGGGAACAGGGAGAGGAGTGGAGCAGGAGACCGATGGTCGAGGGGAATGGGGAGCAGATCCGTGGCGGCGGCGACCTCCCATTGGTCCTCATCGCCGGCAACAGCGACCTTCAGGTGACGGCCCACAGAGGAGGGGAGCACGACGACAACCCATGCCGACGGAGCAGCAGCACGGCGAAAACCAGCCCTGCTCAAGCCAAGTGCCTCCTCCCGCCTGCATCCGCGCCCGCGTGTTGGTGGCAGGGGCACGGCCTGACGGCGACCATGGAGAGAGAAAAAGATGGGAATGTGGAGGAGAGGAACGACATGGAGGAGGGAGATCTGGAGGACGAGCAACGAGGCAGGTTAGCTTCGTAGAGAAGGAAGGAAATTGTTATTTTACCTGGTGGAGGTGTTGTCGCGAGACGGTTTTACCTCGACACAGTAAAAGGAAGACGTAGATATCGCGAGGAGGTGCTCATGATGCACACCTTATTGTTTTGGATGATGGAGAAAATAAACCCCAAGTTGCGGTGAAAAGGTAAATGGGCAGATATAGTAGATCCCCTCCAGTAAGTACTACACATTTCAAGTCAAGCCGACATGTAAACTTGTGAGAATACACACACCACACGGAAAACAAAAGAGCAGGAAATCTAGCACATTGACCACACCACACACACTACTTGCGAAATGAACCAAACCATCTGGGTCACTTCAACGGAGTGCCTTTGGTTCCTATTATCGTTCATGCATCTACTACGCGTTGAAATTAGTAATGGTCAGCTAAGAGTACCAAAATGACAAGGGATGTACCATGTTCACATCAGAAGATGAGGTGGTGGGGGGGGGGGATAGCAGAGTTCGCAGCCACCCCAGCCAACCTTAACGATATTTTTCTTAAGTAGGAGATCTCTGGTGTGGATTCTAGCTTACGCGAGGAGCCAACCGAAGTGATGAACTCGCGATGGAGTTGGGTTATTCCTGTTGAACATGTGTACATGTAGTGTCTGTTTCCCTCTGTACATGTATTTTAGGAGAGGATGGCAGAGTTCGGAGCCACCCTAGCCAACCTTAACGATATTTTTCTGAAGTAGGAGGTCTCTTGTGTGGATTCTAGCTTAGGCGAGGAGCCAACCGAAGTGATGAACTCGCGACGGAGCTGGGTTATTCCTGTTGAACATGTGTATTTGTAGTGTTTATCTCCCTCTGTATGTATGTGTATTTTAGGAGACAAGATACCGGTTGCACCCTGTGTATCTATATATATGTGTCTAGTGCACGATCAATGAGATATCGATGCATCAAATCATTCTCTACATGGTATCTATCGCAAGTCGATCCTCTCCCGCTTCCGCCTAAACCTAGCCACCGCCGCCCCACGCTGCCGCCGCTTCCCCTCGCGCCGCACTTCCCCTCCACGCGTCGCGCTACACCTCTCCTGTTGTGCCGCTTCCCCCGCGGAAGCGCACCCTCCTGCCGCGTCGCTTGCTCCCCAAACCCTAGCCGCCGCCTCTTCCTCTCACCACCATGCTGCCGCCATGTCATCCACCGCCTCCACCTACTCGAACCCCTTCGCCAGGCCGGACCCTGCTGACATTCGCAACTTCAACATCCACGAATGCGTCCCCATCGTCCTTGATGCCACCAACGCCACATACTTCGCGTGGAAGATGTACTTCTCACCGCTTTTCCGCGAGAACAATCTCGTGGATCACGTTGACGGCACCGTCGACTCCCGCACTATGGTGGGCGACTCCGAGTGGATCGCGATCGACGCTATGCTCATCTGGTGATTCTTCACCACCATCTCGAAGGACCTATTTCACACGGTCGTGGGCGATGGTGATGACGCCCGCGCCGTGTGGGTCAACCTCAATGGCTCGCACCGTGTGGGTCAACCTCAATGGCCTCTTCACCGACAACAAGCTTCAGCTCCGCGTTTTTCTGCAGCAGGATTTTTTTGACTGTCATCAGGATGATCAGTCTATCGATGACTGCTGCCACCGCCTAAAGACGTTGGCGGATGAGCTCCGTGACATCGGCGCCAAGGTTGATGACGACCTCCTCATCAGCCCGCTCACCGCCGGCCTCAACGACGACTTCGGCAACGCCGCCTCCTACCTCTCACTAATACCGGAGCCCTCCTTCCCCAAGTTTGTGGCATACTTGCGGTTGGAGGAGCACCGGATGAAGGGGGTCAAGAAGCGCATATAGCACCACGCCCTTGCCGCCGGCACCTACTCTCCTCTCTAGCTGTTCTTCAGTGTGGCTCCATCTTATGATGGTCTTCGCATTTTTGGGTGTCTCTGTTATCCTAGCACCGCGTCCACTACTCCTCACAAACTCGCTCCCTGGTCGATTCCTTGCATCTTCCTCGGTTATCCTCCCAACACTAAAGGTTACCGGTGTTATGATCCAGTGTCCCACCGCGTTGTCACTTCGCGGCATGTGTACTTTGATGAGCTGGTGTTCCCCTTTCAGTAGGTACCATCGGCGTCTCCCACGGCGTGACTCGCCCCTGCTACCACCTCTGGCGAGTTTCCCTCTACATCGCGCCGAGCACTGGGCCCAGCCCTTCTTGCGCTTCCAGCGCCGAACGCGTCCTCCCGCGGCGCCTCGGGTGTGGCTGCCCCCTTGGGGGCCCCGCCGCCATAGCCTATGGCGCCTCTTCAGCCGCCCCCGGCGCCGCGGCCCCTTCGGCCGCATCCGTCATGCCCTCGGGCGCCGCCGCGGCTGGCCCCTCGGCATCTTTGGAGACCGGCTCAAACTCATTCTGTTGGAAATATGCCCTAGAGGCAATAATAAATTGGTTATTATTATATTTCCTTGTTAATGATAATCGTTTATTATCCTTGCTATAATTGTATTGATAGGAAACTCAGATACATGTGTGGATACATAGACAACACCATGTCCCTAGTAAGCCTCTAGTAGACTAGCTCGTTGATCAATAGATGGTTACGGTTCCTTGACCATGGACATTGGATGTCGTTGATAATGGGATCACATCATTAGGAGAATGATGTGATGGACAAGACCCAATCCTAGGCCTAGCACAAAGATCATGTAATTCGTGTGCTAAAGCTTTTCTAATGTCAAGTATCATTTCCTTAGACCATGAGATTGTACAACTCCCGGATACCGTAGGAATGCTTTGGGTGTACCAAACGTCACAACGTAACTGGGTGGCTATAAAGGTGCACTACGGGTATCTCCGAAAGTGTCTGTTGGGTTGGCACAAATCGAGACTGGGATTTGTCACTCCGTGTGATGGAGAGGTATCTCTGGGCCCACTCAGTAGGACATCATCATAATGTGCACAATGTGACCAAGGAGTTGATCACGGGATGATGTGTTACGGAACGAGTAAAGAGACTTGCCGGTAACGAGATTGAACAAGGTATCGGATACCGACGATCGAATCTCGGGCAAGTACAATACCGCTGGACAAAGGGAATTGTATACGGGATTGGTTGAATCCTCGACATCGTGGTTCATCCGATGAGATCATCGTGGAACATGTGGGAGCCAACATGGGTATCCAGATCCCGCTGTTAGTTATTGGCCGGAGAGTTGTCTCGGTCATGTCTGCATGGTTCCCGAACCCGTAGGGTCTACACACTTAAGGTTCGGTGACGCTAGGGTTGTAGAGATATTAGTATGCGGTAACCCGAAAGTTGTTCGGAGTCCCGGATGAGATGCCGGACGTCAAGAGGAGTTCCGGAATGGTCCGGAGGTAAAGATTTCTATATAGGAATTTCAGTTTCGGCCACCGGGAAGGTTTCGGGGGTAATCGGTATTGTACCGGGACCACCAGAAGGGTCCCAGCGGTCCACCGGGTGGGGCCACCTATCCCGAAGGGCCCCATGGGTTAAAGTGACGTGGGAACCAGCTCCTGGTGGGCTGGTGCGCCCCCCTTGGGCTTTCCCCAGTGTATAGGGCTAGAAACCCTAGGGTTGGGGGCGCCCCACTTGGCTTGGGGGGCATGTTTCCCCTTGGCCGCCCCCTTGGATATTGGATCTCCTAGGGCCGGCGCCCCCCCCCCTAGGGGCCCTATATATATTGGGGGGAGGGAGGGCAGCCGCACCCAAGCCCCTGGCGCCTCCCTCTCCCTCCCGTGACACCTCTCCCTCTCGCTGAGCTTGGCGAAGCCCTGCCGAGATACCGCGCCATCGTGCTGCTGGATCTCCTTTAACTTCTCCTTCCCCTTGCTTCATCAAGAAGGAGGAGACGTCTCTCCCAACCGTACGTGTGTTGAACGCAGAGGTGCCGTCCGTTCGGCGCTAGGATCATCGGTGATTTGGATCACGACGAGTACGACTCCATCAACCCCGTTCACTTGAACGCTTCCGCTTAGCGATCTACAAGGGTATGTAGATGCACTCTCCTTCCCCTGGTTGCTAGATTACTCCATAGATTGATCTTGGTGATGTGTAGAAAATTTTAAATTTCTGCTACGATCCCCAACAGTGGCATCATGAGCCAGGTTTATGCATAGTTTCTATGCATGAGTAGAACACAAAGTAGTTGTGGGCGTCGATTTTGTCAATTTACTTGCCGTTACTAGTCTTATCTTGATTCGGCGGCATCGTGGGATGAAGCGGCCCGGATCGACCTTACACGTACTCTTACGTGAGACAGGTTCCACCGACTGACATGCACTAGTTGCATAAGGTGGCTAGCGGCTGTCTGTCTCTCCCACTTTAGTCGGATCGGATTCGATGAAAAGGGTCCTTATGAAGGGTAAATAGAAATTGGCATATCACGTTGTGGTTTTGGCGTAGGTAAGAAACGTTCTTGCTAAGAAACCTATAGCAGCCACGTAAAAAAATTGCAACAACAATTAGAGGACGTCTAACTGGTTTTTGCAGCATATGCCGTGTGATGTTATATGACCAAAAAGGATGTGATGAATGATATATGTGATGTATGAGATTGATCATGTTCTTGTAATAGGAATCACGACTTGCATGTCGATGAGTATGACAACCGACAGGAGCCATAGGAGTTGTCTTAATTTACTTATGACCTGCGTGTCAACATAAACGTCATGTAATTACTTTACTTTATTGCTAACCGTTAGCCATAGTAGTAGAAGTAATAGTTGGCGAGACAACTTCACGAAGACACGATGATGAAGATCATGGTGTCATGCCAGTGACGATGATGATCATGGCGCCCCAAAGATGGAGATCAAAAGGAGCAAAATGATATTTGCCATATCATGTCACTATTTGATTGCATGTGATGTTTATCATGTTTTAAATCTTATTTGCTTAGAATGACGGGAGCTTAAATAAGATGATCCCTCACAATAATTTCAGAAAAGTGTTCCCCCTAACTGTGCACCGTTGCGAGGGTTCGTTGTTTCGAAGCACCACGTGATGATCGGCTGTGATAGATTCTAACATTCGAATACAACGGGTGTAAGCCAGATTTACACACACAATACACTTAGGTTGACTTGACGAGCCTAGCATGTACAGACATGGCCTCGGAACACGGAAGACCGAAAGGTCGAACATGAGTCGTATAGAAGATACGATCAACATGAAGATGTTCACCGATGATGACTAGTCCGTCTCACGTGATGATCGGACACGGCCTAGTTGACTCGGATCATGTATCACTTAGATGATTAGAGGGATGTCTATCTGAGTGGGAGTTCATTAAATAATCAGATGAACTTAATTATCATGAACATAGTCAAAAGGACTTTGCAAATTATGTCGTAGCTTACGCTTTAGTTCTATTGTTTTAGATATGTTCCTAGAGAAAATTTTGTTGAATGTAGATAGTAGCAATTATGCAGACTGGGTCTGTAAACTGAGGATTGTCCTCATTGCTGCGCAGAAGGTTAATGTCCTTAATGCACCGCTCAGTGAGCTGAACCTCAAGCGTCAGTTGTGGATGTTGCGAACATCTGACATACACGTTTTGATGACTACATGATAGTTCAGTGCGTAATGCTAAATGGTTTAGAATTGTGGCACCAAAGACGATTTTGAAACATAGCAGAACATACGAGATGTTCCAAGGACTAAAATTGGGATTTCAGGCTAGTGCCCACGTCAAAAGGTATGAGACCTCTGACAAGTTTCCTAAGCCTGCAAACTAAGGAGAAAAGCTCAATCGTTGAGCATGTGCTCAGATTGTATGAGTACTACAATCACTTGAATCGAGTGGGAGTTAATCTTCCAGATGAGATAGTGATGGTTCTCCAAAGTCACTGTCACCAAGCTACTAGAGCTTCGTGATGAACTATAACATATCAGGCATAGATATGATCCTTGAGCTATTCGCGACACCGCGAAAGTCGAAATCAAATAGGAGCATCAATTGTTGATGGTTAGTAAAACCACTAGTTTCAAGAAGGGCAAGGGCAAGAAAGGGATACTTCATGAAATGACAAATCAGTTGCTGCTCTAGTGAAGAAACCCAAGGTTGAACCCAAACCCGAGAATAAGTGCTTCTGTAATAAGGGGAACGGTCACTGAAGCAGAACCACCCTAGATACTTGGTAGATGAGAAGGCTGGCAAGATTGACGGAAGTATGTATTGGACATACATTATATTAAATGTGTACTTTACTAGTACTCCTAGTAGCAGCAGGGTATTAAATACCGATTCGGTTGCTAAGTGTTAGTAACTTGAAATAAAAGGCTACAGAATAAACGGAGACTAGCCAAAGGTGAGACGATGATATGTGTTGGAAGAGTTTCGAAGGTTGATGTGATCAAACATCGCACGCTCCGTCTACCATCAGGATTGGTGTTAAACCTGAATAATTGTTATTTGGTGTTTGCGTTGAGCATAGACATGATTGTATTATGTTTATCGCAATATGGTTATTCATTTAAGGAGAATAATGGTTACTCTATTTATTTGAATAATACCTTCAATGGTCTTGCACCTAAAATGAATGGTTTATTGAATCCCGATCGTAGTAATACACATGTTCACGCCAAAAGATATAAGATAGTAATGATAATACCACATACTTGTGGCACTTCAATTTGAGTCATAATGGTATAAAACGCATGAAGAAGCTCCATGTTGATGGATTTTGGACTCACTTGATTTTGAATCACTTGAGACATGCGAACCATGCCTATTGGTATATATGCATGAAGAAACTCCATACAGATGGATCGTTTGGGCTCACTTGATTTTGAATCACCTAAGACATGCAAATCTTACCACATGGGCAAGATGACTGAAAGGCCTCGTTTTCAGTAAGATGGAACAAGAAAGAAACTTGTTGGAAATAATACATCTTGATGTGTACAGTCCAATGAGTGCTGAGGCATGTAGTGGATAACGTTATGTTCTTACTTCACAGATGATTTGAGTAGATGCTAAGTATATTTACTTGATGAATCATGAGTCTGAATTATTGAAAGGTTCAAGTAATTTCAGGGTGAAGTTGAAAGATCGTCGTGACAAGAGGATAAAATATCTATGATACGATCATAGAGATGAATATCTGAATTACGAGTTTGGCACACAGTTAAGACTTTGTGGAAATTGTTTCACAACTAATACCGCCTGGAACACCATAATGTGATGGTGTGTCCGAACATCATAATTGCACCCTATTGGACATGGTGCATACCATGATGTCTCTTATCGAATTACCACTATAGTTTATGGGTTAGGCATTAGAGACAACCACATTCACTTGATAGGGCACCACGCAATTCCGTTGAGACGACACCGTGTGAACTATGGTTTAGAGAAACCGAAGCTGTCATTTCTTAAAAGTTTGGGGCTGCGATGCTTATGTGAAAAAGTTTCAGGATGATAAGCTCGAACCCAAAGCGGATAAATGCATCTTCATAGAATACCCAAAACAGTTGGCTATACCTCCTATTTCAGATCCGGAAGCAAAAGTGATTATTTCTAGAAATGGGTCCTTTCTCGAGGAAAAGTTCTCTCGAAAGAATTGAGTGGGTGGATGGTGGAGACTTGATGAGGTTATTGAACCATCACTTCAACTAGTGTGTAGCAGGGCACAGGAAGTTGTTCCTGTGGCACCTACACCAATTGAAGTGGAAGCTTATGACAGTGATCATGAAACTTTGGATAAATTCACTACCAAACCTCGTAGGACGACAAGGATGCGTACTACTTCGGAGTGGTACGTAATCCTGTCTTGGAAGTCATGTTGCTAGACAACAATAAACCTACGAGCTATGGAGAAGAGATGGTGGGCCCGGATTCCAAAAAATTGGCTCGAGGCCATAAACTCCGAGAGAGGATCCATGCATGAAAGCAAAGTGTAGACTTTGGAAGAACTACTTGATGGTCGTAAGGCTGTTGGGTACATATGGATTTTAAAAGGAAGACGGACAATGATGGTAAGTATCACCATTAAGAAAGCTCGACTTGTCGTAAAGATGTTTTTCGACAAGTTCAAGGAGTTGACTACGATGAAATTGTGCAACTCCCGGATACCATAGGAGTGCTTTGGGTGTGCCAAACGTCACAACGTAACTGGGTGGCTATAAAGGTACACTACAGGTATCTCCGAAAGTGTCTGTTGGGTTGGCACGAATCGAGACTGGGATTTGTCACTTCGTGTAAGCGGAGAGGTATCTCTGGGCCCACTCGGTAGGACATCATCATAATGTGCACAATGTGATAATGGAGTTGATCACGGGATGATGTGTTACGGAACGAGTAAAGAGACTTGCCGGTAATGAGATTGAACAAGGTATTGGGATACCGACGATCGAATCTCGGGCAAGTATCATACCGATGGACAAAGGGAATTGCATACGGGATTGATTAAGTCCTTGACATCGTGGTTCATCCGATGAGATCATCGTGGAACATGTGGGAGCCAACATGGGTATCCAGATCCCGCTGTTGGTTATTGGCCTGAGAGGTGTCTCGGTCATGCCTGCATGATTCCCGAACCCATAGGGTCTACACACTTAAGGTTCGGTGACGCTAGAGTTGTTATGGGAAATAGTATGTGGTTACCGAAGGTAGTTCGGTGTTCTGGATGAGATCCCGGACGTCACGAGGAGTTCTAGAATGGTCCGGCGGTGAAGATCGATATATTGGACGAAGGGTATTGGAGTCCGGAAGTGTTCCGGAGGTACCAGGCTATGGCCAGCATGACCGAAAGGTGTTTCGGGAACCCCGACAAGTGTTGGAGGGCCTCATGGGCCAAAGGGGAAGGGGAAAACCAGCCCACTAAGGGTTGGTGCGCCCCCCACACCCTTTCCCACGTTACTTGGGGAGGTGGGGTGCCTCCACCTGGCTTGGGAGGCAAGCCTCCACCTGCTTGGCTTGGGGGGCAAGTCTCCCTAGGATTTTCCCTAGGGAGATCCAATCTGCCTGGCCGCCGCCCCCTAGGGGAAACCCTAGGGCACCTCCCCTTCTCCCCTTGCCCCTATATATAGTGGAGGGGTGGGAGGGAAGCCGTGACCTCCTCCCTGGCGCAGCCCTCCCTCCTCCTACCTTCTCCTCCTCCTCCATGGTGCTTGGCGAAGCCCTGCCGGAGAACCACGAGCTCCACCACCACCACGCCGTTGTGCTGACGGAGCTCTCCCTCAACTTCTCCTCTCCCCTTGCTGGATCAAGAAGGAGGAGACGTCCCCGGTCTGTACGTGTGTTGTATGCAGAGGTGTCGTCCGTTCGGCACTTAGATCGGAATCAACCGCGATCTGAATTGCTACAAGTACGACTCCTTCATCCGCGTTCTTGCAACGCTTCTGTTTGGCGATCTACAAGGGTATGTAGATGCACTCTCCTTCCCTCGTTGCTAGATTACTCCATAGATTGATCTTGGTGATGCGTAGAAAATTTTGAATTTCTGCTACGTTCCCCAACAGTGGCATCATGAGCTAGGTCTATTGCGTAGATTCTATGCACGAGTAGAACACAAAGTAGGTGTGGGCGTTGATATTGTTCAATATGTTTACCGTTACTAGTCCAATATTGTTTCGATGGCATCGTGGGATGAAGCGACCTGGACCAACCTTACACGTACGCTTACGTGAGACCGGTTCCACCGACTGACATGCACTAGTTGCATAAGGTGGCTAGCGGGTGTCTGTCTCTCCCACTTTAGTCGGAATGGATTCGATGAAAAGGGTCCTTATGAAGGGTAAATAGCAATTGGCATATCACGTTGTGGTTTTGCGTAGGTAAGAAACGTTCTTGTTAGAAACCCATAGCAGCCACGTAAAACATGCAAACAACAATTAGAGGACGTCTAACTTGTTTTTGCAGGGTATGCTATGTGATGTGATATGGCCAAAAGGATGTGATAAATGATATATGTGATGTATGAGATTGATCATGTTCTTGTAATAGGAATCACGACTTGCATGTCGATGAGTATGACAACCGGCAGGAGCCATAGGAGTTGTCTTAATTTATTTATGACCTGCGTGTCAACATAAACGTCATGTAATTACTTTACTTTATTGCTAACCATTAGCTGTAGTAGTAGAAGTAATCGTTGGCGAGACAACTTCATGAAGACACGCTGATGGAGGTCATGGTGTCATGCCAGTGACAAGATGATCATAGAGCCCCAAAGATGGAGATCAAAAGGAGCAATATGATATTGGCCATATCATGTCACTATTTGATTGCATGTGATGTTTATCATGTTTATACATCTTGTTTACTTAGAACGACGGTAGTAAATAAGATGACCCCTCATCAAAATTTCAAGAAAGTGTTCCCCCTAACTGTGCACCGTTGCGAAAGTTCATTGTTTCGAAGCACCACGTGATGATCGGGTGTGATAGATTCTAACGTTCACATACAACGGGTGTAAGACAGATTTACACACGCCAAACACTTAGGTTGACTTGACGAGCCTAGCATGTGTACAGACATGGCCTCGGAACACAGAAGACCGAAAGGTTGAGCATGAGTCGTATAGAAGATACGATCAACATGAAGATGTTCACCGACGTTGACTAGTCCGTCTCACGTGATGATCGGACACGGCCTAGTTGACTCGGATCATGTAATCACTTAGATGACTAGAGGGATGTCTATCTGAGTAGGAGTTCATAAGATGAACTTAATTATCCTGACTGTAGTCGAAAGGTCTTCGCAAATTATGTCGTAGCTCGCGCTTCAGTTCTACTGTTTAGTTATGTTCCTAGAGAAAATTTAGTTGAAAGTTGATAGTAGCAATTATGCGGACTAGGTCCGTAAACTGAGGATTGTCCTCATTGCTTCATAGAAGGCTTATGTCCTTAATGCACCGCTCAGTGTGCTGAACCTCGAACGTCGTCTATGGATGTTGCGAACATCTGACATACACATTTTGATGACTAAATGATAGTTCGGTAATGTTAAATGGTTTAGAATTGAGGCACCGAAGACATTTTCGAAACGTCGCGGAACATATGAGATGTTTCGAGGGCTGAAATTGGGATTTCAGGCTCGTGCCCACGTTAGGAAGTATAAGACCTCCGACGATTTTCTTAGCCTGCAAACTAAGGGAGAAAAACTCAATTGTTGAGCTTGTGCTCAGATTGTCTGAGTACAACAATCATTTGAATCGAGTGGGAGTTGATCTTCCTGTTGAGACATTGATGTTTCTCCGAAGTCATTACCACCAAGTTGCTAGAGCTTTGTGATGAACTATAATATATCAGGGACATATATGATGATCCTTGAGATATTTGCGATGTTTGACACCACAAAAGTAGAAATCAAGAAGGAGCATCAATTGTTGATGGTTAGTGAAACCACTAGTTTCAAGAGGGGCAAGGGCAAGAAGGGATACTTCATGAAACGACAATTCAGCTGCTGCTCTAGTGAAGAAACCCAAGGTTGAACCCAAACCCGAGACTAAGTGCTTCTGTAATAAGGGGAACAGCCACTGGAGCAGAATTACCCTAGATACTTGGTAGATGAGAAGGCTTGTAAGGTCGATAGAAGTATATTGGATATACATTGTGTTGATGTGTACTTTACTAGTACTCCTAGTAGCACCAGGGTATTAGATACCGGTTCTGTTGCTAAGTGTTAGTAACTCGAAATAAAAGCTACGGAATAAACGGAGACTAGCTAAAGGTGAGCTGACGATATGTGTTGGAAATGTTTCCAATGTGGATATGATCAAATATCGTATGCTCCCTTTACCATCGAGATTGGTGTTTGCGTTGAGCATAGACATGATTGGATTATGTCTATCGCAATATGGTTATTCATTTAAGGAGAATAATGGTTACTCTGTTTATTTGAATAATACCTTCAATGGTCTTGCACCTAAAATGAATGGTTTATTAAATCTCGATCGTAGTGATACACTTGTTGATACCAAAAGATATAAGATAGTAATGATAGTACCACCTACTTGTGGCACTGCCACTTAAGTCATATTGGTATAAAACGCATGAAGAAGCTCCATGTTGATGGATCTTTGGACTCACTCATTTTTGAAAAGTTTGAGACATGCGAACCATGTCTGTTGGTGTATATGAAACTCCATGCAAATGGACCGTTTGGACTGATTTGATTTTGAATCACTTGAGACATGCAAATCATACCACATGGGCAAGATGACTGAAAGCCTCGTTTTCAGTAAAATGGAAATAGAAAGCAACTTGTTGGAAGTAATACATTTTGATGTGTGCAGTCCAATGAGTGCTGAGGCGTGTAGTGGATATCGTTATGTTCTTACTTCACAGATGATTTGAGTAGATGTTGAGTATATTTACTTGATGAATCACGAGTCTGAATTATTGAAAGGTTCAAGTAATTTCAGGGTGAAGTTGAAAGATCGTCGTGACAGAGGATAAAATATCTATGATACGATCATAGAGATGAATATCTGAATTACGAGTTTGGCACACAGTTAAGACTTTGTGGAAATTGTTTCACAACTAATACAGCCTGGAACACCATAGTGTGATGGTGTGTCCGAACATCATAACTGCACCCTATTGGATATAATGCATACCATGATGTCTCTTATCGAATTACCACGATAGTTTATGGGTTAGGCATTAGAGACAACCACATTCACTTTAAAGAGGGCACCACGTGATTCCGATGAGATGACACCGAATGAACTATGGTTTAGAGAAACCTAAGCTGTCATTTCTTAAAAGTTTGGGGCTGCGACGCTTATGTGAAAAAGTTTCAGGCTGATAAGCTCGAACCCAAAGCGGATAAATGCATATTCATAGGACACCCACAACAGTTGGGTATACCTCCTGTCTCAGATCCGAAAGCAATAAGGGATTATTTCTAGAATCGGGTCCTTTCCCGAGGAAAAGTTTCTCTCGAAAGAATTGAGTGGGAGGATGGTGGAGACTTGATGAGGTTATTGAACCGTCACTACAACTGGTGTGTAGCAGGGCACAGGAAGTTGTTCCTGTGGCACCTACACCAATTGAAGTAGAAGCTTATGATAGTGATCATGAAACTTCAGATCAAGTCACTACCGTACTTCGTAGGATGACAAGGATGCGTACTACTTCAGAGTGGTACGTAATCCTGTCTTGGAAGTCATGTTCCTAGACAACAATGAACCTACGAGCTATGGAGAAGCGATGGTGGGCCTGGATTCCGATAAATGGCCCGAGGCCATAAAAATCCGAGAGAGGATCGATGTATGAAAACAAAGTGTAGACTTTGGCAGAACGGCTCGATGGTCGTAAGGCTGTTGAGTACAGATGGATTTTAAAAGGAAGACGAACAATGATGGTAAGTATCACCATTAAGAAAGCTCGACTTGTCATTAAGATGTTTTCGGACAAGGTCAAGGTGTTGACTACGATGAGACTTGCTCACTCGTAGCGATGCTAAGAGTCTGTTGGAATTATATTAGCAATTACTGCATTATTTATGAAATCTTGCAGATAGGATGTCAAAAAACATTGTTTCCTCGACGTTTTTATTCTTGAGGAAAGATTGTATGTAATACAACCGGAAGGTTTTGTTAATCCTGAAAGATGCTAATAGGTATGCAAAGCTCCAGCAATCCTTCTAAGGACTGGAGTAAGCATCTCGAAGTTGGAATATACACTTTGATGGAGTAATCAAAGTTTATGGGTTTATACAAAGTTTGTTAGAAACTTGTATTTACAATAAAGTGAGTGGGAGCACTATGACATTTCTGATAAGTATATGTGGATGACATATTGTTGATCCAAAATGACGTAGAATTTCCGGAAAGCATATAGGGTTATTTAAAAAATGTTTTTCAATGGAAAACCTGGATTAGGCTACTTGAGTATTGAGCATTAAGATCTATGAGGATAGATCAAAACGCTTAGTAGTACTTTCAAATGAGCACATACCTTGACATGATCTTGAAGATGTTTAAGATGGATCAGTCAAAGAAGGAGTTCTTGCCTGAGTTGTAAGGTTTGAAGTTCAGACTTAAAGCTCGACCACGGCAGAACAGAGAGAAAGGACGAAGGTCGTCCCCTATGCTTAGACATAGGCTCCACAGTATGCTATGCTGTGTACCGCACCTAAAGTGTGCCTTGCCATGAGTCAGTCAAGGAGTACAAGAGTGATCCAAGAATGGATCACAGGACAGCGGTCAAAGTTATCCTTAGTAATTAGTGGACTAAGGAATTTTCTCGATTATGGAGGTGGTAAAAGAGTTCGTCATAAAGGGTTACGTCGATGCAAGCTTAACACCTATCCGGATAGCTCTGAGTAGAGATACCAGATACGTATAATGGAGCAACAATTTAGAATAGCTCCAAGTAGAACAGTTATTTGGGATGGCTCCAAATGTAGCGTAGTAGTTGCATCTACAAGATGACATAGAAATTTGTGAAGTACATACGGATCTGAATGTTGCAGACCCGTTGACTAAAACCTCTCTCACAAGCAACATGATCAAACCTAGAACCCATTGAGTGTTAATAACATAGTGATGTGAACTAGATTATTGACTCTAGTAAACTCTTTGGATGTCGGTCACATGGCGATGTGACCTGTGAGTGTTAATCACATGGCGATGTGAACTAGATTATTGACTCTAGTGCAAGTGGGAGACTGTTGGAAATATGCCCTAGAGGAAATAATAAATTAGTTATTATTATATTTCCTTGTTCATGATAATCGTTTATTATCCATGCTAGAATTGTATTGATAGGAAACTCAGATACATGTGTGGATACATAGACAACACCATGTCCCTAGTAACCCTCTAGTTGACTAGCTCGTTGATCAATAGATGGTTACGGTTTCCTTACCATGGACATTGGATGTCGTTGATAACGGGATCACATCATTAGGAGAATGATGTGATGGACAAGACCCAATCCTAAGCCTACCACAAAGATCGTGTAGTTCGTTCGCTAAAGCTTTTCTAATGTCAAGTATCATTTCCTTAGACCATGAGATTGTGCAACTCCCGGATACCGTAGGAGTGCTTTGGGTGTGCCAAACGTCACAACGTAACTGGGTGGCTATAAAGGTACACTACAGGTATCTCCGAAAGTGTCTGTTGGGTTGGCACGAATCGAGACTGGGATTTGTCACTCCGTGTAAGCGGAGAGGTATCTCTGGGCCCACTCGGTAGGACATCATCATAATGTGCACAATGTGATCAAGGAGTTGATCACGGGATGATGTGTTACAGAACGAGTAAAGAGACTTGCCGGTAACGAGATTGAACAAGGTATCGGGATACCGACGATCGAATCTCGGGCAAGTATCGTACCGATGGACAAAGGGAATTGCATACGGGATTGATTATGTCCTTGACATCGTGGTTCATCTGATGAGATCATCGTGGAACATGTGGGAGCCAACATGGGTATCCAGATCCCGCTGTTGGTTATTGGCCGAAGAGGTGTCTCGGTCATGTCTGCATGATTCCCGAACCCGTAGGGTCTACACACTTAAGGTTCAGTGACGCTAGAGTTGTTATGGGAAATAGTATGTGGTTACCGAAGGTAGTTCGGAGTTCCGGATGAGATCCCGGACATCACGAGGAGTTCCGGAATGGTCCGGCAGTGAAGATCGATATATTGGACGAAGGGTATTGGAGTCCGGAAGTGTTCCGGAGGTACCAGGCTATGGCCAGCATGACCGAAAGGTGTTTCGGGAGCCCCGGCAAGTGTTGGAGGGCCTCATGGGCCAAAGGGGAAGGGGCAAACCAGCCCACTAAGGGTTGGTGCGCCCCCCACACCCTTTCCCACGTTACTTGGGGAGGTGGGGCGCCTCCACCTGCTTGGCTTGGGGGACAAGTCTCCCTAGGATTTTCCCTAGCGAGATCCAATCTGCCTGGCCGCCGCCCCCTAGGGCAAACCCTAGGGCGCCTCCCCTTCTCCCCTTGCCCCTATATATAGTGGAGGGGTGGTAGGGCAGCCGTGACCTCTTCCCTGGCGCAGCCCTCCCTCCTCCTACCTTCTCCTCCTCCTCCATGGTGCTTGGCGAAGCCCTGCCGGAGAACCACGAGCTCCACCACCACCACGCCGTTGTGCTGACGGAGCTCTCCCTCAACTTCTCCTCTCCCCTTGCTGGATCAAGAAGGAGGAGACGTCCCCGGGCTGTACGGGTGTTGAACGCGGAGGTGTCGTCTGTTCGGCACTTAGATCGGAATCAACCGCGATCTGAATCGCTACGAGTACGACTCCTTCATCCGCGTTCTTGCAACGCTTCCGCTTAGCGATCTACAAGGGTATGTAGATGCACTCTGTAGGGGAACGTTACAGAAAACAAAAAATTTCCTACTCATTTCACCAAGATCCATCTAGGAGTTCATCTAGCAACGAGTCATCAGATGCATCTACAAACCTTTGTAGATCGCGTGCGGAAGCGTTCAAAGAACGGGGATGATGTAGTCGAACACGACGTGATCCAAATCACCGATGACCAAGCGCCGAACGGACGGCACCTCCGTGTTCAACACACGTACGGGACGGGAGACGTCTCCTCCTTCTTGATCCAGCAAGGGGGAAGGAGAGGTTGATGATGATCCAGCAGCACGACGGCGTGGTGGTGGATGCAGGGCGTCACAGTAGCAGGGCTTCGCCTATACTACGAAAGAGAGAGACGTAACAGGGAGAGAGGGATGCACCAAAGGCTGTCACCTGAAGTCCCTCCTCTCCCCCACTATATATAGGGGTGCCTAGGGGGGGCGCCGGCCCTAGGAGATGGATCTCCTAGGGGGGGGCGCCGGCCAAGGGGTGGGGGGCTTGCCCCCCAAGCAAGGGGGCGCCCCCCTTTAGGGTTTCCCCTAAACCCTAGGCGCATGGGCCCCCATGGGGCCCTCCGGGATAGGTGGCCCCACCCGGTGGACCCCCGGGACCCTTCCGGTGGTCCCGGTACAATACCGGTAACCCCGAAACTTGTCCCGATGGCCGAAACAGCACTTCCTATATATAATTCTTTACCTCCGGACCATTCAGGAACTCCTCGTGACGTCCGGGATCTCATCCGGGACTCTGAATAACATTCGGGTTACTGCATATACATATCTTCACAACCCTAGCGTCACCGAACCTTAAGTGTGTAGACCCTACGGGTTCGGGAGACATGTAGACATGACCAAGACGACTCTCCGGCCAATAACCAACAACGGGATCTGGATACCCATATTGGCTCCCACATGCTCCACGATGATCTCATCGGATGAACCACGATGTCGAGGATTCAATCAACCCCGTATGCAATTCCCTTTGTCAATCGATATATTACTTGCCCGAGATTCGATCGTCGGTATCCCAATACCTCGTTCAATCTTGTTACCGGCAAGTCACTTTACCCGTACCGTAATGCATGATCCCGTGACCAGACACTTGGTCACTTTGAGCTCATTATGATGATGCATTACCGAGTGGGCCCAGTGATACCTCTCCGTCATACGGAGTGACAAATCCCAGTCTTGATCCGTGTCAACCCAACAGACACTTTCGGAGATACCGTAGTCTACCTTTATAGTCACCCAGTTACGTTGTGACGTTTGGTATACCCAAAGCGCTCCTATGGTATCTGGGAGTTACACGATCTCATGGTCTAAGGAAAAGATACTTGACATTGGAAAACTCTAGCAAACGAACTACACGATCTTTATGCTATGTTTAGGATTGGGTCTTGTCCATCACATCATTCTCCTAATGATGTGATCTCGTTATCAATGACATCCTATGTCCATAGCCAGGAAACCATGACTATCTGTTGATTAACGAGCTAGTCAACTAGAGGCTTACTAGGGACATGTTGGTGTCTGTTATTCACACATGTATTACGATTTCCGGATAACACAATTATAGCATGAATAAAGACAATTATCATGAACAAGGGAATATAATAATAATGCTTTTATTATTGCCTCTAGGGCATATTTCCAACAGTCTCCCACTTGCACTAGAATCAATAATCTAGTTACATTGTGATGAATCGAACACCCATGGAATTCTGGTGTTGATCATGTTTTGCCCTAGGGAGAGGTTTAGTCAACGGATCTGCTACATTCAGGTCCGTATGTACTTTACAAATATCTATGTCTCCATCTTGAACATTTTCACGAATGGAGTTGAAGCGACGCTTGATGTGCCTTGTCTTCTTGTGAAACCTGGGCTCCTTGGCAAGTGCAATTGCTCCAGTGTTGTCACAGAAGAGCTTGATTGGCCCCGATGCATTGGGTATGACTCCGAGGTCGGTGATGAACTCCTTCACCCAAATTGCTTCATGTGCTGCCTCCGAGGCTGCCATGTACTCCGCTTCACATGTAGATCCCGCCACGACGCTCTGCTTGCAACTGCACCAGCTTACTGCCCCACCATTCAAAATATACACGTATCCGGTTTGTGACTTTGAGTCATCCAGATCTGTGTCGAAACTAGCGTCGACGTAACCCTTTACGACGAGATCTTCGTCACCTCCATAAATGAGAAACATTTCCTTAGTCCTTTTCAGGTACTTCAGGATATTCTTGACCGCTGTCCAGTGTTCCTTGCCGGGATTACTTTGGTACCTTCCTACCAAACTTACGGCAAGGTTTACATCAGGTCTGGTACACAGCATGGCATACATTATAGAACCTATGGTTGAGGCATAGGGGATGACACTCATCTCTTCTATTTCTTCTGCCGTGGTCGGACTTTGAGCCGAGCTTAATTTCATACCTTGTAACACCGGCAAGAACCCCTTCTTAGATTGATCCATATTGAACTTCTTCAATATCTTATCAAGGTATGTGCTTTGTGAAAGACCTATGAGGCGTCTCGATCTATCTCTATAGATTTTGATGCCTAATATATAAGCAGCTTCTCCAAGGTCCTTCATTGAAAAACTCTTATTCAAGTAGGCCTTGATGCTGTCCAAGAGTTCTATATCATTTCCCATCAAAAGTATGTCATCTACATATAATATGAGAAATGCTACAGAGCTCCCACTCACTTTCTTGTAAACGCAGGCTTCTCCATAAGTCTGCGTAAACCCAAACACTTTGATCATCTCATCAAAGCGAATGTTCCAATCCGAGATGCTTGCACCAGCCCATAAATCGATCGTTGGAGCTTGCGCACCTTGTCAGCATTCTTAGGATCGACAAAACCTTCCGGCTGCATCATATACAATTCTTCCTTAAGGAAACCATTAAGGAATGCCGTTTTGACGTCCATTTGCCATATTTCATAATCGTAAAACACGGCAATTGCTAACATGATTCGGACGGACTTTAGCTTCGCTACTGGTGAGAAAGTCTCATCGTAGTCAACCCCTTGAACTTGTCGATAGCCCTTAGCGACAAGCCGAGCTTTATAGATGGTCACACTACCATCCGTGTCTGTCTTCTTCTTAAAGATCCATTTATTCTCTATGGCTCGCCGTTCAACGGGCAAGTCAGTCAAAGTCCATACTTTGTTTTCATACATGGATCCTATCTCGGATTTCATGGCTTCTAGCCATTTGTCGGAATCCGGGCCCGCCATCGCTTCTTCATAGTTCGAAGGTTCACCGTTGTCTAACAACATGATTTCCAAGACAGGGTTGCTGTACCATTCTGGTGCGGAACGTGTCCTTGTGGACCTTCGAATTTCAGTAGGAGCTTGATCAGAAGTATCTTGATCATTATCATTAACTTCCTCTCTAGTCGGTGCTGGTACCTCAGGAACTTTTTCTTGAGTTGTGCCATTTTCTGGTTCAAGAGGTAATACTTCATCAAGTTCTACTTTCCTCCCACTTACTTCTTTCGAGAGAAACTCTTTCTCTAGAAAGGACCCATTCTTGGCAACAAAGATCTTGCCTTCGGATCTGAGGTAGAAGGTATACCCAATAGTTTCTTTTGGGTATCCTATGAAGGCGCATTTTTCCGACTTGGGTTCGAGCTTTTTAGGTTGAAGTTTCTTGACATAAGCATCGCATCCCCAAACTTTTAGAAACGACAGCTTAGGTTTCTTTCCAAACCATAATTCATACAGTGTCGTCTCAACGGATTTCGACGGAGCCCTATTTAAAGTGAATGCGGCAGTCTCTAAAGCATAGCCCCAAAAAGATAGTGGTAAATCGGTAAGAGACATCATAGATCGCACCATATCTAATAGAGTGCGATTACGACGTTCGGATACACCGTTACGCTGAGGTGTTCCAGGCGGCGTGAGTTGTGAAACTATTCCACATTTTCTTAAGTGTGTGCCAAATTCGTGACTCAAGTATTCTCCTCCACGATCTGATCATAGAAACTTGATTTTCCTGTCACGTTGATTCTCAACCTCACTCTGAAATTCCTTGAACTTTTCAAAGGTTTCAGACTTGTGTTTCATTAAGTAGATATACCCATATCTACTCAAGTCATCAGTGAGGGTGAGAACATAACTATAGCCGCCGCGAGCCTCAACACTCATTGGACCGCACACATCAGTATGTATGATTTCCAATAAGCTGGTTGCTCGCTCCATTGTTCCTGAGAACGGAGTCTTGGTCATTTTACCCATAAGGCATGGTTCGCATGTGTCAAATGATTCATAATCAAGAGACTCTAAAATTCCATCTGCATGGAGCTTCTTCATGCGTTTGACACCTATGTGACCAAGGCGGCAGTGCCACAAGTATGTGGGACTATCATTATCAACCTTGCATCTTTTGGTACTCACATTATGAACATGTGTAGCACTACGTTCGAGATTCATAAAGAATAAACCATTCACCATAGGAGCATGACCATAAAACATATCTCTCATATAAATGGAACAACCATTATTCTCGGATTTAAATGAGTAGCCATCTCGAATTAAACGAGATCCCGATACAATGTTCATGCTCAAAGCTGGCACTAAATAACAATTATTAAGGTTTAAAACTAATCCCGAAGGTAAATATAGATGTAGCGTGCCGACGGCGATCACATTGACCTTGGAACCATTCCCGACGCGCATCGTCACCTCGTCCTTTGCCAGTTTCCGCTTATTCCGCAGCCCCTGCTTTGAGTTACAAATGTGAGCAACTGCACCGGTATCAAATACCTAGGAGCTACTACGGACACTAGTAAGGTACACATCAATTACATGTATATCACATAAACCTTTTGTTTTGCCGGCCTTCTTGTCTGCTAAGTATTTGGGGTAGTTCCGCTTCCAGTGACCACTTCCCTTGCAATAAAAGCACTCAGTCTCGGGCTTGGGTCCATTCTTTGGCTTCTTCCCGGCAGCTTGCTTGCCGGGCGCGGCAACTTCCTTGCCGTCCTTCTTGAAGTTCTGTTTACCCTTGCCTTTCTTGAACTTAGTGGTTTTATTGACCATCAACACTTGATGTTCCTTCTTGACTTCTACCTCTGCTGATTTCAGCATTGCAAACAACTCAGGAATGGTCTTTTGCATCCCCTGCATGTTGAAGTTCATCACAAAGCTCTTGTACCTTGGTGGAAGCGACTGGAGGATTCTGTCAATGACCGCGTCATCCGGGAGATTAAGTCCCAGCTGAGACAAGCGGTTATGTAACCCAGACATAGTGAGTATGTGCTCACTGACAGAACTATTTTCCTCCATCTTACATCTGAAGAACTTATCGGAGACTTCATATCTCTCGATCCGGGCATGAGCTTGGAAAACCATTTTCAGCTCTTCGAACATCTCATATGCTCCATGTCTCTCAAAACGCTTTTGGAGCCCCAGCTCTAAACTGTAAAGCATGCCGCACTGAACGAGGGAGTAGTCGTCAACACGTGTCTGCCAAGCGTTCATAACGTCTTGGTTCTGTGGGACGGGAGCTTCACCTAGCGGTGCTTGTAGGACGTAATCTTTCTTGGCAGCTATGAGGATGATCCTCTGGTTCCGGACCCAGTCCGTATAGTTGCTGCCATCGTCTTTCAGCTTGGTTTTCTCTAGGAACGCGTTGAAGTTGAGGACTACGTGGGCCATTTGATCTACAAGACATATTGTAAAATATTTTAGACTAAGTTCATGATAATTAAGTTCATCTAATCAAATTATATAATGAACTCCCACTTAGATAGACATCCCTCTTCTAGTCATCTAAGTATAACATGATCCGAGTCAACTAGGCCGTGTCCGATCATCACGTGAGACGGACTAGTCAACGTCGGTGAACATCTTCATGTTGATCGTATCTTCTATACGACTCATGCTCGACCTTTCGGTCTTTTGTGTTCCGAGGCCATGTCTGTACATGCTAGGCTCGTCAAGTGAACCTAAGTGTTTGCATGTGTAAATCTGTCTTACACCCGTTGTATGTGAACGTCTGAATAAAACACCCGATCATCACGTGGTGTTTTGAAACAGCGAACTGTCGCAACGGTGCACAGTTAGGGGGAACACTTCTTGAAATTAATATGAGGGATCATCTTATTTACTACCGTCGTTCTAAGTAAACAAGATGCAAAACATGATAAACATCACATGCAATCAAATAATAAACGTGACATGATATGGCCAATATCACATAGCTCCTTTGATCTCCATCTTGGGGCTCCATGATCATCTTGTCACCGGCTTGACACCATGATCTCCATCATCATGATCTCCATCATCGTGTCTTCATGAAGTTGCTCGCCAACTATTACTTCTACTACTATGGCTAACGCGTTTAGCAATAAAGTAAAGTAATTTACATGGCATTTCTTAATGACACGCAGGTCATACAAAAAATAAAGACAACTCCTATGGCTCCTGCTGGTTGTCATACTCATCGACATGCAAGTCGTGATTCCTATTACAATAGTATGAACATCTCATACATCACATATAGATCATTCATCATTCATCACATCTTTGGCCATATCATATCACAAACCACTTGCTGCAAAAACAAGTTAGACGTCCTCTAATTGTTGTTGCAAGTTTTACGTGGCTGAATTAGGGTTTTAGCAAGAACGTTTTCTTACCTACGTGAAAGCCCCAACATGATTTGTCAACTTCTATTTACCCTTCATAAGGACCCTGTTCATCGAATCCGCTCCAACTAAAGTAGGAGAGACAGACACCCGCCAGCCACCTTATGCAACTAGTGCATGTTAGTCGGTGGAACCGGTCTCACGTAAGTGTACGTGTAAGGTTGGTCCGGGCCGCTTCATCCCACAATACCACTGAAGCAAGAAAATACTAGTAGCGGCAAGAAAGTTGAAAAATCCACGCCCACAAAAAATTGTGTTCTACTCGCGCAAGAAGAACTACGCATAGACCTAGCTCATGATGCCACTGTAGGGGAACGTTGCAGAAAACAAAAATTTTCCTACTCGTTTCACCAAGATCCATCTAGGAGTTCATCTAGCAACGAGTCATCAGATGCATCTACATACCTTTGTAGATCGCGTGCGGAAGCGTTCAAAGAACGGGGATGATGTAGTCGAACACGACGTGATCCAAATCACCGACGACCAAGCGCCGAACGGACGGCACCTCCGCGTTCAACACACGTACGGGACGGGAGACGTCTCCTCCTTCCTTATCCAGCAAGGGGGAAGGAGAGGTTGATGATGATCCAGCAGCACGACGACGTGGTGGTGGATGCAGGGCGTCACAGTAGCAGGGCTTCGCCTATACTACGAGAGAGAGAGAGAGAGACGTAACAGGTAGAGAGGGATGCACCAAAGGCTGTCACCTGAAGTCCCTCCTCTCCCCCACTATATATAGGGGTGCCTAGGGGGGGGGCGCCGGCCCTAGGAGATGGACCTCCTAGGGGGGGGCGGCGGCCAAGGTGTGGGGGGCTTGCCCCCCAAGCAAGGGGGCGCCCCCCTTTAGGGTTTCCCCTAAACCCTAGGCGCATGGGCCCTTAGGGGGTGGCGCCCCAGCCCACTATGGGCTGGGTCCCTTCCCACTTCAGCCCATGGGGCCCTCCGGGATAGGTGGCCCCACCCGGTGGACCCCCGGGACCCTTCCGGTGGTCCCGGTACAATACCGGTAACCCCGAAACTTGTCCCGATGGCCGAAACAGCACTTCCTATATATAATTCTTTACCTCCAGACCATTCCGGAACTCCTTGTGATGTCTGGGATCTCATCCGGGACTCCGAACAACATTAGGGTTACTGCATATACATATCTTCACAACCCTAGCGTCACCGAACCTTAAGTGTGTAGACCCTACGGGTTCGGGAGACATGTAGACATGACCGAGATGACTCTCCGGCCAATAACCAACAAAGGGATCTGGATACCCATATTGGCTCCCACATGCTCCACGATGATCTCATCGGATGAACCACGATGTCGAGGATTCAATCAACCCCGTATGCAATTCCCTTTGTCAATCGATATATTACCTGCCCGAGATTCGATCGTCGGTATCCCAATAACTCGTTCAATCTCATTACCGGCAAGTCACTTTACTCGTACCGTAATGCATGATCCCGTGACCAGACACTTGGTCACTTTGAGCTCATTATGATGATGCATTACCGAGTGGGCCCAGTGATACATCTCCGTCATACGGAGTGACAAATCCCAGTCTTAATCCGTGTCAACCCAACAGACACTTTCGGAGATACCCGTAGTCTACCTTTATAGTCACCCAGTTACATTGTGACGTTTGGTATACCCAAAGCACTCCTACGGTATCCGGGAGTTACACGATCTCATGGTCTAAGGAAAAGATACTTGACATTGGAAAACTCTAGCAAACGAACTACACGATCTTTATGCTATGTTTAGGATTGGGTCTTGTCCATCACATCATTCTCCTAATGATGTGATCTCGTTATCAATGACATCCTATGTCCATAGCCAGGAAACCATGACTATCTATTGATTAACGAGCTAGTCAACTAGAGGCTTACTAGGGACATGTTGGTGTCTGTTATTCACACATGTATTATGATTTCCGGATAACACAATTATAGCATGAATAAAGACAATTATCATGAACAAGGAAATATAATAATAATGCTTTTATTATTGCCTCTAGGGCATATTTCCAACACACTCTCCTTTCCTCGTTGCTAGATTACTCCATAGATTGATCTTGGTGATGCGTAGAAAATTTTGAATTTCTGCTACGTGCCCCAACATAGCCTACCGCCGAGAGCTGCGGCGGTAGCAAACTTTCCATGTCAGCAACGATAACGGCCGCCGTGCCCCCTCCGTCAGGCCCTACCACCGCCCGACCTGGCGGTAGGGTGTGGGCATATATAAACCGCGGGCCGGCCGCCCCCACCCCCTTCTCCCCCCACCCAGCCGCCCCCCACCACGAAGAACAGAGCAAAACTGCTCAAAGTCGCCCTCTCTCTTCCCCTCCACTCCCCCCTCCGATCTTCCTCGTTTCTTGACGGATTTTGCGGATCGAGATGGCCCCGAAGAAAGAAAAGTAAGCTCTTTCAATCCCTCCAACAAGTTTTAATCAAACACCTTTCGATTCGTCGCATTATTCGTTTGAAATCACTCCTATTTTAAATTTTTTTAACCCTGGGATTGATTTAGGTTGATTGTAGATGTTATATTGCGTTAGATTTGAACTATATGATGGATGATGCGTGTTCCTATGCTATGGTTGTGTTAACATGAACCCTAGTTCATAATTGATTTGAATGGTTTTTTTGTATGATGGACGATGCATGTTCCTATGCTATGATGCAAGTGTTGGATGCTATGATGCAAGTATTGGATGATGCAAAAATTGGAGATGAATATTTGATATATTTGTTATATGTAGTATATGAATCCTCAAGATGAACCCTAGTTCATATTTTTTAACAAAAAATGAGATTATGCATGTTGGATGTTGTTGGAGAAATATGTGTTATGATGCATTGAAACCATGGTGATTGCATCTTCATAAAAGTATTTTATTTAGTTTTTGATATATGCATTGTATTTAGTGAAGGAAATATGCCCTAGAGGCAATAATAAAGTTATTATTTATTTCCTTACATCATGATAAATGTTTATTATTCATGCTAGAATTGTATTAACCGGAAACATAATACATGTGTGAATACATAGACCAACAGAGTGTCACTAGTATGCCTCTACTTGACTAGCTCGTTAATCAAAGATGGTTATGTTTCCTAACCATGAACAAGGAGTTGTTATTTGATTAACGAGGTCACATCATTAGTAGAATGATCTGATTGACATGACCCATTCCATTAGCATAGCACCCGATCGTTTAGTATGTTGCTATTGTTTTCTTCATGACTTATACATGTTCCTATAACTATGAGATTATGCAACTCCCGTTTACCAGAGGAACACTTTGGGTACTACCAAACGCCACAACGTAACTGGGTGATTATAAAGGAGTACTACAGGTGTCTCCAATGGTAGATGTTGGGTTGGCGTATTTCGAGATTAGGGTTTGTCACTCCGATTGACGGAGAGGTATCCCTGGGCCCTCTCGGTAATGCACATCACATAAGCCTTGCAAGCACTGCAACTAATATGTTAGTTGTGAGATGATGTATTACGGAACGAGTAAAGAGACTTGCCGGTAACGAGATTGAACTAGGTATTGGATACCGATGATCGAATCTCGGGCAAGTAACATACCGATGACAAAGGGAACAACATATGTTGTTATGCGGTCTGACCGATAAAGATCTTCGTAGAATATGTAGGAGCCAATATGGGCATCCAGGTCCCGCTATTGGTTACTGACCGGAGACGTGTCTCGGTCATGTCTACATTGTTCTCGAACCGTAGGGTCCGCACGCTTAACGTTACGATGACAGTTATTATGAGTTTATGCATTTTGATGTACCGAAGGTTGTTCGGAGTCCCGGATGAGATCACAGACATGACGAGGAGTCTCGAAATGGTCGAGACGTAAAGATTGATATATTGGAAGCCTATGTTTGGACATCGGAAGTGTTCCGGGTGAAATCGGGATTTTACCGGAATACCGGGAGGGTTACCGGAACCCCCCGGGAGACTAATGGGCCTATTGGGCCTTAGTGGAAAAGGAGAAAAAGGGAAAGCCCACAAGCTGGCCGGCGCCCCCCTTCCCAAAGTCCTAGTAGGACTAGGATAGGGGCCGGCCCCCCTTCTCTCTCCTTTTCCCCCCGGGAGTCCTAATAGGATTAGGATTGGGGGGAGGAGTCCTACTCCCGGTGGGAGTAGGACTCCCCTGCGCCTCCTCTCCCTGGCCGGCCGGCTTCCCCTCCTCCAACCTTTATATACGGGGGCAGGGGGCACCCCAAGACACACAACTTGATCCTTGAGATCGTTCCTTAGCCGTGTGCGGTGCCCCCTGCCACCAAATTCCACCTCGATCGTACCGTTGTAGTGCTTAGGTGAAGCCCTGCGTCGGTAGTACATCAAGATCGTCATCACGCCGTCGTGCTGACGGAACTCTTCCTCGACGCTTTGCTGGATCGGAGCCCGAGGAACGTCATCGAGCTGAACGTGTGCTAAGAACTCGGAGGTGCCGGAGTAACGGTGCTTGGATCGGTCGGATCGGGAAGAAGGCGTACGACTACTTCCTCTACGTTGTGTGATCGCTTCCGCAGTCGGTCTGCGTTGCTACGTAGACAACACTCTCCCCTCTCGTTGCTGTGCATCACCATGATCTTGCCTGTGCGTAGGAAAATTTTTGAAATTACTGCGTTCCCCAACATTTAGTTCATAATAATCTTGATATATGATTATTTAAAGATTGAACTCATAGGTTCATTTTTTGTTATGCATCGATGTGTTTCGTAGTTAATGTTGAACTCTAGTTCATGTTGAAATTTTTTTTGATGTGCTTATGCAATTCTTTTAGGAGGCCACCTCTTGCGGATGACATCGGCACAAAGTACACAATGCTTGACCCTAGGTTCAACAAGCATCACCGTGCCCGTTTCATTGAGAATGGAGTGGTAATTAGCATTTTAAACCAAATCTTTCGAATTGATGAAAACAAGTTGCTAACTATTATGTCCCTGCTAATTATGCTTTGGTTATTGATTTTCACAGATGCTGCCGCCACTGCGGATGAGGGCTCACAAGACGACGGTTAAGATGGAGTACGATGATTGGTACACACCGTTCTTCAGGAGAGCCCAACTATTGGGTTTCGTCCTATAGTTCAAGCGTAAGCCACCGGCACTCGTTCACTCAGCTCTCACGGCTTTGATCGACCGGTGGCGGCCAGAGACGCACAACTTTCATCTTCCATGCGGGGAGATGACGGTCTCGAGGATTGGGCGATGATTACGGCACTACCGCTGGAGGGTCGTCCTCTCACAGGAAGAGTAGAGAGGGCGAACTGGCCCGAGAGGGTTGTCATCCTCATCGGCGACTGCCCCCCCCCCCCCCCCCCCCCCCCCGCTAAGAGAAACCGGACTTCCGTCATACCGCTGCCATGGCTCCTTGAGCACCGGAGGAAGTGCCCGGAAGATGCCGAGCCCCGGGTGGTGGAGCAGTACGCCAGGGCCTACCTGTGGTACATTCTCACGGAGGTAGTGTTTCCGGACTGCTCCGGGAACTCTGCCCTATGGATGTATCTCGACTTCCGGAAGGACTGGGATGTGGGGTACAGCTGGGGGGCCGCCGGACTTGCCTACCTATACCGTTCGGTAAGTGAATATCACTTTCTTTCAAATATCAGACGTGTGTTGCTTTATATTTTGACATCTTATCATCTATACTTGGTTGGTAGCTTGACGACGCGACCCAGAGAGCGGAAGTCTCGTCTGATATGTGTGGATGTGTACGGGGCCTCTCCATTTGGATGTGGGAGCGAATACCGGTGGGCCGTCCGAAGAAGATGCGCTCGCGTGCATGGACAGACTATGGCGGAGATGACGAAGATGATCGGTACCCGACCGTCGCATACGCTTGGGATGTGGTGCGTGTCTACACAGGCAAATCGAAGGCCTTGTACAAGGTCTTCAGCAACGAGCTTGATGCTCTCACGCCTTTCCAGGTATAAGAACTAAATTTTCACTTGAGCTTAGCATTATTTCGATAACACTTTCACTTGAGCTTACCATTGCTTGGTTATAGGTTACTTGGCGGCCGTATAGTGATGATCGAGAGTGGGGGTTCGAGCTGAACAGTATGTGCAAGCAGGACCAGCTGCTCTTCGGGTGCATCGTGCCCATGATTTGTGTCTATGCCATGGAGTACCACTTGCCACAGCGCGTTGCCGCACAATTTGGTAAGGCGCAACACACACCACCAGCCGGCCACGATACCTGTGGCTACGACCTACACAAGTGTGGCCATAAATGAAGGGTGTTTTACATTCTTTCTTACACATTGCAGGATGAGTAGGAAGAACAATCAATCAATCACGGATTGGGAAGCCGAACATGCGAGATACGTGAATGAATGGAACGAGCGGAAAGGACGCAAAGACACGGAGAGGAGAGTGATTGACTGGGACGCGTACGAGGATGGCATCAAGCATCGTCTGCGTCTGAGGGCCCAGTGGACGATAGCAGATGCCGAAGACCTGTTCGATGACGCCTCGGAGAATGAAACCTACAACGAGAGCATCAGACAACTTCAAGGCGGGTTTAGGGAGTACGGACCCCTCATGAACAGAGTGGTATGCTGTTTTTGCCTCTTTCTAACCGACGGTTGGATGAAATCAGCTTTTCGTGCTATTGACTCGTTTTATTACTTTGCAGTCTTCGGAGCTGAACAAAAGCATTTTTCATGCCTCTGATGCGCTTAGTGCTGTCCCTGGGACTCGAGCTAGCGAGAACAAGTTGAGGGAAATGGTGAAGGTAATACGGAGTTCATTTTTGTTATCATTGGACATTGGAGAATTTAATATATTCTTCTGTTATCATTGCAAAAATACGTCAACAAAGCACGCCGGCTTGTAGGCCTGCTTGGGTGCGCTACAAACACCGAGGATGTTTTTCCTCCTACACCGATGCGTAGCCTCGCTTCATCGAGCCATGCACCCTCGTCGTCTAGGGCGGGTCAAGAAGACGAGGAGGAGAACGACGACGATGATGATGATGCAGAGGAAGAGGAAGAAGAGGGCGCAGGAGAAGAACATGATGACGAAGAGGAAGAGCATGATGAGGAGGAGGAGGAGGAGGAGTAGGAGTACGATGATGACGATGGACCTCCACCAACTCAGCCAACCCAGCGTGAGAAGAGGAATGTGCCGAAGAAGGACTAGAAGAGTCCATCCCCATTTCAGAAAGCACGTCCTACGGCCCGCAAGAAGACGGCGGCCGAGAAGCGATCCAAGGATAATGAGGACCGAACGTCGAAGAGGGGAAGGAAGGACTGAAGTTGTTGCCGTGTCGTTGAACTAAAAACTTGCATATTTGCTTCGTGAACCATATGAATTTGCTCGTGAAACTGTTTCGTTAACTTGCTATGTACCGAACCTACCTTATTTATAGATTTGTGGTGTATCGAACCTACCTTATTTATAGATTTGTGGTGTGTGCATCACATATCATACATTGTGTGCTTTATATATCATACATATGTTGTTTAAATGTTTAACTGTTTAAATGTTGTATGCCAAAAATTGAAGCCAAAAGAAGTTAGAAGGTGCAAAAAATTGCACACAAAGGCCACCTACCGCCAAAGCCCACGGCGGTAGCCCACAGAAACCTACCGCCATCCTGCCCGGCGGTAGGATGCCTCCCCCCACGCCAATCTTCTGTGACCAAAAAAACGACCAGCGCAGCGGTAGGGTTGCGCATGCTACCGCTAAGGCCCCGGGCGGTAGGGTGCTACCGCCAAGCGCCCTGGCGGTAGGCTGCGCAAGCCTACCGCTGCGTTGCTCGATTTTTTGGTCACAGAAGATTGGCGTGGGGGGGGAGGCATCCTACCACTGGGCAGGATGGCGGTAGGTTTGTGTGGGCTACCGCCGTGGGCTTTGGCGGTAGGTACGTAAGCAGCCGATAACGGATTGACGGCCGTCAGGCACACCTACCGCCGAAACCTGCGGCGGTAGGCTATGCAACCCTACCGCCTGAGGTCTTGGCGGTAGCAAAAGGGTCAGATCCCGAAATGTTTTCAGACTGGGGTCAGATCTCGAATTTGTTTCACAAAAGGGTCAAAACACGAAATTTGGCCCACAGAGGAAGGGGAGAGCTCCCGCGCTGCGGCGGCTCTCCTACACAGCCCGCTGAAGCGTCGGCAGCAGCTTTGTGGCCCATGTGGCCCATTGACGTTCGGGTCGGCATCGGAGAAGGGGCAGCGCTGGTTCTTTTGTGCCTGGGCCAACGGCTCGCCCATGCACTTCTTCGCCTTCTTCAACGACCAGGGTGATCCCAAGGTAACCTCCCCTCTCATCGCTTAGTCATTGCTTCACTTGGCCAGACTATGATACGTTCCACGCCATATGCAGGTCGAGTGCTCGACACATGCGCACCCTACCTTAGATGTTTGATTTGCTTGGTACGTGGCGGTGCAGCTGTCGGCCCTGTGCAGGGAACAGAAGCACGCCATGTTGGTGGAGGAACCCGCGGGCCTAGAAAATGACGAAGAGGCGGAGTGTCATGCGTGGGAGGCGGTGCTGAACCAGAGCTTCGAGCCAGCGGATGCACTGGGGATGGTGTTGTCGGAATCGGGATGGCCCATCATAGGTCAGGGTGCACACGGTCCGAGCCGGTCCGGTCCTGGTCCGAGCCGGCGTTGGGACCGGCCGCCGGCGGTCCGGACCGGACCGGACCGAGTAACGTCGCGGTCCTGTTTTCAGGGACCGGACCGGCAATGGACGAGCTCGGGCCGGACCGAGAGGACCATGAGGACCGGCCAAGACATGGGCAGGGCATGCTCTGGAGCTCCGGCGACGGCTCATCGGAGACATATCTTGCTAGAGGAAGCGCAGCTCATCGAAAAGATGTCTGGGAGCTTGAGAAGAATCAGAGGAAGCTACATGACCAAGACAAACACCAGAGGGAGCTCATCAGCGACGAATCTTACATGACAGCCGGTGGACAGAGATGAAAGGAACGATGGCTGATGCGGCTATGTAGGACATACCTCGTTGATTTCTTTGACGGAGATGATAGATCCCATGACGGAGGAACTCCTAGACATGATGGTTCGTCGCTGGAAGGCTGGTGGCCTTGATGTTATGCGGTGGTGCTCTGCTTGTGCGTTGGACGGCGGCGGCCGCCGCACAGGTGCGTGGCCCTGTCACGCCTTGGCCGCCACACACTCGCCAAGCCCCCGCCAAGCCCCCGACATGCCCCTGGCAAGCCCCCGGCAAGCCCCCAGCCACGCCCCCGCCCCGCTTTCGCCATGGCCCCGTCATGCCGCCGGCTGCTTCTTCGGTCCGCTCGGTCGTCCCGACCTTTAAGCGGACCGGACCGGTCGATTTTCGGTCTTGTTTTGAGGGACCGGACCGGCCGATTTTTTTGTCAGGCCAGGACTGAGCCAGCCCGGACCGAGCAGGCCACGAGCCGGTCCAAAAGACCGCTCATGCCATCCACCCTGAGTCGTAGGGTTCACTACCGTGGTGGTGGTTCTGGTCCACGGTAGTATCCTGGTGGCCAACTGCGGCGACTCCCACGCCGTGCTATGCCGCACCGGTGATGCCATCCCATTATGCGAGGACCAAAGGTGAGATTAATCACGTCATGTGCATTGTCTTTTTCTCCTTTGGACAAATTTTGAGCTTGACGAGGAGTGGATACAGCTGGAGCGGGCGTACGAGAGGGCGCGCGTCAAGGCGGCTGGAGGTAAAGTGTGGGCGCTCCAACGACGGGCAGCTGCGGGATTGGGGGGCTTGCCATGTCGCGGGCTTCAGGTACGTACGTATTACTACTGTATCAAAGGCATGTATAGTTTGTTTGGTTCTTATGCGCACGCTTTGAAATATGTGGTAAACATTTTTGAAATACACGATGAACATCAAATATATGTTGAACACTTTCACAAATACAAGATGAACATTTATCAAATATGTGTGGAACATATTTTCAAATATCTGTTGAACACCTTTTCAAGTACATGATGAACATTTGTTTGAATAGGCGGTGAATTTTTCTTTTCATATACACGATGAACCTTTTTTTCCATACGAGTGTGGCGCAAAAACACTTCACGCCAGAACTTTTTTTCTTCATCCTCCAAGCTTCCTCGTCTTGTGCCCTTTCTCGCGTCCATTTCTTTCTTTCCTCTCTCTACCTCTACACCGTCTCTCTTCCAAGACAGGTTACTTTGTTAGCTCGTAGAAAAAATTAGTATCACGTCCATTGTAGGGGGAGCTACACGCGTTATACTTAACCTTCTCCTTCGTGCGATAGCCAATAAGCTATCCATTTCTACTAGACGCTCTCTGAGTAGCTAGCAAATAAAACGGCTTAAACCTTCATTTAACAGTTTTTTTTGCGAGTTAATACCACTTATATATATGGTGGTCTGCAAACAACCGGCAACATAACCCACTTACATGTATAGTCTGGATGTACTGTTAACAAGTCAATCTTGTGTGAAACTGTGATCTTGTCGAGCACGACGAGGCCCCAACAGTCGTGGCCGATCAGATTCTTAGGAGTCATCTCATGTCTGCTTTGGTAGTTGACTGAGAAGCAGCGACGGCGCATATATCTGGCACTAGCCGGAGCTCTAGGATCTTGACCAAAACATGATAAAGCTAGCTAAGGCGCAGACATACACACCGGAAAGTAGCTGCCGAGGGGCGGTGCGGCGACGGCGCATGCATCTCGCGCTAACCGGAGCCATAAAATCTTGAACAAAACAAGATCTAGCTAGCTAGGGCACAGACATACTCACCGCCCAGTAGTTGCGGAGGTGATGAGGGGTGCTCCAACGCTTCCCTGGCGGCGATGTCCTCCAAGGCTGCCCTTGCGGCAAGGTCCAGCACCTGGATGAGTCTGCGGGACCCGGACTCTGGCGAGCTGAACTCAGCGCCGCCGACGGCAAGGGTGGAATGGAATCTTGACACGTGGTCAGGGCCCTCGCCCCGGTCGGTGTAGGCCGGCATCGCCCTCTGCCGCTGCTGGCACAGGTTGTTCAGACTGAGCTTGCAGCCTTGCACATCGTCGATCGCGTCGCGTAGGAGCGGGCTGGATCAGAAACAGGAAACGGGGATTGAAGCTGGGAAGGGAAGGGTTTCCTCGAGGCTTCGATCTGATCTGGGTGCAGCTGCGTTCCGACCGGCATCGTGTGCACTAATTGGACGCGCCAGCCAGCACTACCGCGTTTCTTTCTTTGTTTGGATTTGGAAGTCTGCTGACAGCTTTGCAGAGGGTGCCCTTCACTGTTGAACGCATGTTCGGCGCTGTCAATTCCAAATAATGCCGTAAAACTGGAATGTTTTTATTTCTGCCGTTTCCCATTTTTTATGCTTTCCTTTTAGCACTTTCCAAGTACGTACCTCAGTTCAGCACGAAAAAAATATACCAACTTTTTCTTTCAAAAAATCTGAATTTTTTTGCATACATTACTTACCACTACTCGCATATGAAATTTCAGAAAGAAATGACACCCACTGCATTCCGTGGCGTCCCTACACCTAATCGTAGTTTCAGTTGCGTCCCTAAATTACGGAGGTGCCCACACACCTCGTCAAGGTGCTACATATAATCGGAGGGTTCAGTGGTGTCCCTAAATTGCGTCGAGGAAGGAGATGTCTCCAACATGTTGGCAGCGCCCCTACTACCAGCTGAAGGGGCAGCGGCGGCAGTATGGCCAATGGCTTTCGGGTCGACGTAGGAGCTTGTGCAGGTTCAGCAGAAAATGATGGTCATTTTTATGCATAACTGTTTTGACAAATATGTGATGCAATTTTTTATAGAAATTTGTGATTAGCATTTTTTAAGTACAAGGTGAATATTTTTTAAATACAAATTACTTTCTTTAAATACACAGTGAATATGTTTTGATCCGGGCGCCGAGATCCCCGCTGTCACCTTCCCTTGCGCCCGCCCGGGCTTTGCCGATGGCCGTCTCTGGTAGCGGCGGGGGAGGGAAGGGGGATGAGGTGAGGCGGCGCGATGAAAGATCAGATCGCCCCCGAGGCGCCCGGGAGGCAACGCGAGGGCCACATGGGAGGGAGGGCATCATGGGCTGCGTTAGTTTGATCAATGAGCAATCAAGTTTTTACCACAAAAAGAAAAGAAGATAATAAATGGAAGATACTCCCTCCATCCCATAATATAAGATCATTGTTGACAGTAGAGTAGTGTCAATAACACTTATATTATGGGACGGAGGAAGTAGAAGATAATGATGCTGAAATATTGAAAAAGAGTAGAAATTAATAACGAGTAAAAAATGGATAAACACGTGTCTGTCGCCTTCCGCCGCGTAGCCACAATTCCATATATCGTGTCTGTTACACAAAACTGGTCTGCTCCCAAAGACCAGATTTCATTTCTTCTTCATCCTCCAGCTTTCCTCCGCCCCCTGTGTGTTTGTTTCTTTCCCACAAGTCTTGCTTGGTAGTGAATTATCTGCTGCTTCAGGGCCCTCGCCCGTTCTACTCAATATGCTCCCTCCCGTGATCGTTGATTTGTAGTTATGGCCAACGCCAGTGTCAACAACATCCCCGCCGCCGGCGAGTGGGGAGCCGACCCCACCGTGGCCTCCGTGGAAGGCGTGGCGCAGTCCCCACCGCACTCGTCTGGGTAGAACGCATCATCAGAGTCGGAGGGGTACCTGACAGGCACCGAGGAAGGGGATGGATCGGGTGTGGTGCTGGCGGCCCTGCTGCGGTGCTGCCAGCTGAAGCGGCGGTGGCGGCGGCTGTGTGGTCCCTCTCTTTCCGGTTCGCGTCGGAGTGGGGAATGGATCTGCGAAAGGGTATGGAGCAGACCATATCGCTATGCCTGGGCCGACGGCTCCCCCATGCACTTCTTTGCCGTCTTCGACGGCCACGGCTACCCCCAGGTAAGATTCCAAACCACCTCCGGGTCTAGTGGTCGACACCGTCCACGTACTTTCAGCTACACCTTTGATTTGCTTGCTACGTCGTGGTGCAGTGCCGGCCCTGTGCAAGAAACAGATGCACGTCATACTTGAGGAGGAGCTGGCGGGCACGGTAACAGCCTACCCGATGGAGCACCCGGAAAAATATGACGAGGCGGAGCGTCGTGTGTGGGATGCGGCGCTGAAGCGGAGCTTCGAGCGGGCGGACGCTTTGTGGATGGGGCAGTCAGCATCGGGATGGCCCATCATGGGGTCCACTCACCGCCGTAGTGGAGCTCCTGGTGCGCGCCAGAATCCTCGTCGCCACCTGCGGGGACTCCCGCGCCGTGCTTTGCCTTGCTGGTAACGCCTAGCCAGTCTCCGAGGACCAAAAGGTGAGATTAATTGCGTCCACTGGTAGAAAACGAGGCTTCCATACGCCCCCATTAGTCCCCAAAACAATCGAACCGCGACCAAAGGGGTCTTTAGTCGCGGTTCGGGAGAAGACCCGCGACCAACTACCTGGGCCCAGCGCGCTCGGTCGACAGCTGGCGGACGGGAGGGGCTTTAGTCCCGGTTGGCGTGGCCAACCGGGACTAAAGGTCCCAGAAGGCCTTTAGTCGCGGTTGGCCAGGCCAACCGGGACTAAAGCCCATCCAGCTGGCGGACGGGAGGGGCTTTAGTCCCGGTTGGCCTGGCCAACCGCGACTAAAGGCCCTATATATACTAGCTCAGCTCACTTCACTTCACTCGGCTCGCTTCACAATTTTCAGAAGGTGGTGGTGGGGTGGTGGTGGGTTTGCTTTTGGTTTCTCCTATGCACACAAGGTGTTTGATGAAATGCCCGAGAGCCTGAAACAAGCCACATTTGAGCTTTCTCATTTATTTTTCCTCCGCGATCGCGGTTAGCAACTCGAACCTTTCATGTGTCATTGATAAAATACGCATGTGTGTAGTTCATTGTTTAATTTGTATTATTTCTAGCTAGTTAGTTTAACAAATGCATGATGGTTAATTATATACTTTATATAATAATAATGCAGATGAATCGGCAATGGATGTACGGTTCCCGACTCTCCGGCGAGTTCACTACGGGTTTGAAAGATTTCCTCGTAGTGGCAAATGCGAACAAGCAGCAAGGTTTTATTATCTGTCCATGTGCTGTCTGTAAGAATGAGAAGGGTTACTCCTCCTCAAGAAGAGTTCACATGGACCTGCTTAAGCATGGTTTCATGCCAAGCTATTATTGTTGGACCAAGCATGGAGAAAGAGGGGTTAGAATGGAAGAAGATGAAGAAGGGGATGATATCGATGACAACTATCGTGATCTTTTCGGTGATACTTTCATGGAGGATGATGCTGAAGGTGTGGAAGGGTTAGGTGAAGGTGAAGAAGAGGCACATGATGAGCCCGCTGATGATCTTGGTCGGACCATTGCTGATACACGGAGACGCTGCGAAACTGACAAGGAGAGGGAGAATTTGGATCGCATGTTAGAGGATCACAAAAAGTCGTTGTATCCAGGATGCGATAATAGTCTGAAAAAGCTGGGCTGCACACTGGATTTGCTAAAATGGAAGGCACAGGAAGGTGTAGGTGACTCATCATTTGAAAATTTGCTGAAAATATTGAAGAATATGTTGCCGAAGAATAATGAGTTGCCCGCCAGTACGTACGAAGCAAAGAAGGTTGTCTGCCCTCTAGGTTTAGAGGTTCAGAAGATACATGCATGCATTAATGACTGCATCCTCTACCGCGGTGAATACGAGAATTTGAATGAATGCCCTGTATGCACTGCATTGCGTTATAAGATCAGAGGCGATGACCCTGGTGACGATGTTGAGGGCGAGAAACCCAGGAAGAGGGTTCCCGCCAAGGTGATGTGGTATGCTCCTATAATACCACGGGTGAAACGTCTGTTCATGAACGAAAAGCATGCCAAGTTGTTGCGATGGCACAAAGAGGACCGTTTGTCCGACGGGCAGTCGAGACACACCGCTGATGGAACGCAATGGAGAAAGATCGACAGAGTTTTCAAAGATTTTGCAGCTGACGCAAGGAACTTAAGATTTGGTCTAAATACTGATGGCATTAATCCTTTTGGCGAGCAGAGCTCCAACCATAGCACCTGGCCCGTGACTCTATGCATCTACAACCTTCCTCCTTGGTTGTGCATGAAGCGGAAGTTCATTATGATGCCAATTCTCATCCAAGGCCCTAAGCAACCCGGTAACGACATCGATGTGCACCTAAGGCCATTAGTTGAAGAACTTTTACAGTTTTGGGCGAAACCTGGTGTACGTGTCTGGGATGAGCACAAAGGAGAGGAATTTGACCTACGAGCGTTGCTTTTTGTAACCATCAACGATTGGCCTGCTCTCAGTAACCTTTCGGGACAGAAAAATAAGGGATACAATGCATGCACGCACTGCTTACATGAGACTGAAAGTGTATGTTTGGTTAATTGTAAGAAGAACGTGTACCTGGGTCATCGTCGATTTCTTCCCCGAAATCATAACGTAAGAAAGAAAGGCAAGCATTTCAACGGGAAGGCAGATCACCGGCCGAAGCCTGCGGAACGTACTGGTGCTGAGATATTTGATATGGTCAAGGATTTGAAAGTCATCTTTGGAAAGGGTCCTGCCGGACAATCAGTTCCGCGGGGAGTTGACGGGCACGCACCCATGTGGAAGAAGAAATCTATATTTTGGGAGCTAGAATATTGGAAAGTCCTAGATGTCCGCTCTGCAATCGACGTGATGCATGTTACGAAGAATATTTGCGTGAACCTGCTAAGCTTCTTGGGCGTGTATGGGAAGACAAATGATACAAAGGAAGCACGGCAGGACCAGCAACTTTTGAAAGACCCAGATGACCGGCATCCGGAATGGTTTCAAGGTCGTGCCAGCTACGCTCTTACCAAA
The DNA here is from genome assembly GCA_034509565.1 of Triticum monococcum. Lineage (NCBI taxonomy): Eukaryota > Viridiplantae > Streptophyta > Magnoliopsida > Poales > Poaceae > Triticum > Triticum monococcum. The sequence goes on from CM067847.1 coordinate 21,636,663, forward strand.
GAAGAGAAGGTCATTTTTTTTGAATGCCTGAGCAGTATGAAGGTCCCGTCTGGCTTCTCGTCGAATATAAAGGGAATAATAAACATGCCGGAGAAAAAGTTCCAAAACCTGAAGTCTCACGACTGCCACGTGATTATGACGCAATTGCTTCCGATTGCTTTGGGGGGGCTCCTACCGGAAAATGTTCGAGTAGCCATTGTGAAGCTATGTGCATTCCTCAATGCAATCTCTCAGAAGGTAATCAATCCAGAAGATCTACCACGGTTACAGAACGATGTGGTCCAATGCCTTGTCAGTTTCGAGTTGGTGTTCCCACCATCCTTCTTCAATATTATGACGCACCTCCTGGTCCACCTAGTCGAAGAGATTTCCATTCTCGGTCCTGTATTTCTACACAATATGTTCCCCTTTGAGAGGTTCATGGGAGTATTAAAGAAATATGTTCGTAACCGTGCTAGGCCAGAAGGAAGCATCTCCAAGGGCCATCAAAATGAGGAGGTAATTGAGTTCTGTTTGACTATGTTCCTGACCTTAAGCCGATTGGTATTCCTCAATCGCGGCACGAGGGGAGACTAAGTGGAAAAGGCAAGATCGGAAGGGATACCACGATATGTATGGACGGTCATTCTATGACTGAAGCACACCACACAGTTCTGCAAAATTCCAGCTTGGTGGCTCCGTACTTCGAGCAATACAAGAATATTTTACGCTCGGACAACCCGGGGAAGCCTGAATCCTGGATTAGAAAGGCCCACATGGAGACTTTCGGCAGTTGGTTGCGAAAACATTTAATGAATGACAATGATGTTGGAGATCAGCTGTACATGTTGGCCAAGAAACCATCTTCGACTATAACGACTTTCCAAGGGTACGAGATAAATGGGAATACATTTTACACCATCGCCCAAGATAAAAAGAGCACCAACCAAAACAGTGGTGTCCGCTTTGATGCAGCAACCGAGAATGGGCAAAAGGTCACATATTATGGTTACATAGAGGAGATATGGGAACTTGACTATGGACCCTCCTTTAAGGTCCCTTTGTTCCGGTGCAAATGGTTCAAGCTAACAGGAGGTGGGGTAAAGGTGGACGAGCAATACGGAATGACAATGGTGGATTTCAATAATCTTGGTTACCTTGACGAACCATTCGTCCTTGCCAAAGATGTCGCTCAGGTTTTTTATTTGAAGGACATGAGTAGCAAACCGAGGAAACGGAAAGATAAGAAAACGATCAGTACATCATGCGATGATCCAAAGCGCCACATTGTTCTTTCAGGGAAAAGAAACATCGTGGGAGTGGAGGACAAGACAGACATGTCAGAAGATTATAATATGTTTGGTGAAATTCCGCCCTTCAAAGTGAACACTGACCCAAGCATTAAGTTAAATGATGAGGATGCTCCATGGATACGGCACAATCGTAAGCAAGCAGGGACGTACAAGGGAAGAATTGATGTGTAATAATTTATTGTACCAAACTTTGTATTTGGTCGAACCTTCAAGGGATTTTAAAATGAATTAGTTTTATTTTTCTGATTTTTTTGATATATAATTGTATTTTTAAGATTTTAAAATGTCAGAAGATTTTAAAAAAGGAAAAAGGAAGAAATAAAGAAGAAAGAAAGAAGAAGAAAGAAAGAAAGAAGAAGAAAGAAAGAAGAAGAAAGAAAGAAAAAAGAAAAAGGAAGAAGAAGAAAGAAAGAAGAAAGGAAGAAGAAGAAAGAAAGAAGAAAAAAAGGAAGAAGAAAAAACAAGAAAGAAAAGGGAAGAAGAAAAAACAAGAAAGAAAAAGGAAGAAGAAAAAAATGAAAACCAAATAAAAATCAAATGAAAACCAAGAAAAAGGAAAAAGGAAGAAGAAGAAAGAAAGAAAGAAGAAGAAAGGAAGAAGAAGAAAGAAAGAAAGAAAGAAAGAAAGAAATAAGAAGAAAGAAAGAAGAAGAAAGAAGAAGAAGAAAGAAAGAAAAACAAGAATTTAAAATGAATTAGTTTTATTTTCTGATTTTTTGATATATAATTGTATTTTTAAGATTTTAAAATGAATTAGAAACAAAATAATATAAACTTTAATAAAATAAAATAATTATCATAAAGTAAAATAAATAAGTAATTATCATAAAGTAAAAATAAATAAGTAATTAGAAACAAAAAAAAGAATATGCCACCTACTGGGCCACCACGGCCTGAATACGACTAGAAACCCATTAATGGGCCAGGATTCAGGCCCGCAGAAGGCCCAGTAGGCCCACAGGCACATAGTAACAGAATAGGCCCGTAAGCCTGCATTCGAGAGGAGCTCGAAGTGGTGAGCGCAGCCGCGCTTATAAACCACTGTCGAAGCCTCTCGGCTAGCGAGGTGGGACTAAACATCCCACCGCACAGCACAGACCCTTTAGTCCCGGCTGGGGAGGCGGACCGCGACTAAAGGGTACCCTTTAGTCGCGGTTGTTGTCCCCAACCGCGACTAAAGGGTCTTTCTGCGCGGGAAAGGAAGCGGCGCCAAAACCCTTTAGTCGCGGTTGGGGAGGGGGACCGCGACTAAAGGGGTACCTTTAGTCGCGGTCCGCCTCCCCAGCCGCGACTAAAGGGTACCTTTAGTCGCGGTCCTCCTCCCCAACCGCGACTAAAGGTGCGTCTATATATAGCCGATCGATCTCCTCTGTCTCCCCAAACGCCGATCGACGCCGACGCCGAAGCCCTGCCCCGACGCCGACGCCGACGCCGAAGCCCTGCCCCGACGCCGACGCCGAAGCCCTGCGCGCCGCCGCCCCCGTCCCCAGTGAGCACCGCCCTTGCTCGCCGCCCTTGCCCGCCGCCCTGCCGCCCTTGCCCGACGCCCTGCCGCCCGCCGCCCGACGCCCTCCGCCCGCCGCCCGCCGCCCTGCCGCCCTCCGCCCGCCGCCCGCCGCCCGCCGCCCGCCGCCCTGCCTGCCGTCCTCCGCAGGAAGGAAGAAAGGAAGAAGAGAAGAAAGGAAGAAGAAGAAAGAAAAAAGAAAAAAGAAAGAAAAAAGAAAAAGGAAGAAGAAGAAAACAAAAGAAAACAAAAAACAGAAGAAAACAAAAAACAGAAGAAAAAAACAAAAGAAAACAAAAAAACAAACAGAAGAAAAAAAACAATAAAAAGGAGGAAGAAGAAAAGAAAGAAGAAAAAAGGAAAAAGAAAAAACAAGAAAGAAAAAGGAAGAAGAAAAAAATGAAAACCAAATAAAAACCAAATGAAAACCAAAAGAAAGAAGAAAGAAAAAGGAAGAAGAAAAAAGAAGAAGAAAGGAAGAAGAAAGGAAGAAGAAGAAAGAAAGTAAAAAGGAAAAGGAAAGAAGAAGAAAGGAAGAAGAAGAAAGGAAGAAGAAGAAAGAAAGAAGAAGAAAGAAAGAAGAAGAAAGAAAGAAGAAGAAAGAAAGAAAAAAGAAAAAGGAAGAAGAAGAAAGAAAGAAGAAAGGAAGAAGAAGAAAGGAAGAAGAAGAAAGAAAGAAGAAAGGAAGAAGAAGAAAGAAAGAAGAAGAAAGGAAAAAGGAAGAAGAAGAAAGGAAGAAGAAGAAAGAGGAAGAAGAAGAAAGGAAAAAGGAAGAAGAAGAAAGGAAGAAGAAGAAAGAGGAAGAAGAAAGGAAGAAGAAGAAAAAAAGAATTTTTACTTAAAGAATCTTATTTTTTAATTCCTCCTCCTCTATGTCCCCTTAATCTTATTTTTTAATTCCTTTATACTTAAAGAATTTTTACTACATGCAGGAGTGACATATGGCGGACGATAGAACCGAGCCGCTTAGGGATCCGGAGGCTGAACGTTATTTAATGGACATCATCAACAACGAGATTCCTTATGTGCCGGGCTCAGAATATGAGCAACAAGAGGATGTAGTCCCTTCTTATATGAACCTTGACGGTGACGATGATCGAGAAGGTGAAGGAACGGACATTGTCGACGGAGGTCAACCGTCAACAACCGACGATCTCCAATTGCAAGAAGCAACCACCTCCGGCGAGGTATATATATATACATTGAGAGCCTCTCGTGATACAAACTTACTGAAATGTGAATACATATGTATTAACGCGCGCGACTCTCTTTCTTTTTTTAGCCCTCCGGATCGAGTACGACAAAGCAGCGTGGCAAATCCAAGGCGATGAAAACAGGAGAAACATATGCCATTGAGTCTGTCAGTGAAACCGGCAAGCCCCTACAGCACACCTCAAAGTTTGTCAACCAATGCGGAGTCGTTGTTAGAGACAACGTCCCGATCACCATCCAGGAATGGAAAGAGCCAAAGAAGGCACGTCTTGGTTTCAGTTTTGTCGACAAGAGAACGAAAAAGGATTGCTGGAGAAAGCTTATGGAACATTTCATTCTACCTCCGGAATACAACAAAGTCGATGAATTCGGTAACGAGGTTCCGGGTGGACGTCAGAGGAGGAGGCTAGTTAAAGAGTTCGCTCTTCAGAAGATGGCCGATGCATTCCGGAACTTCAAGAAAAATTTAACCCGTGACTATGTCAACAAGGGCAAGACTCCGGATTTCAATGGACAATATGAGAAACTGAAAGATGATTGGCCAGAATTTGTGAGGCAAAAGCAATCGGACCATTTCAAGGAAATATCGAAAAAAATAAGGATAATGCGGCTAAGAAAAAGTACCATCATATTATGGGGCCAGGAGGATACCGCCTTGCGGACCCTAGGTGGCAGAAGATGGAGGAGGACCTGAGGGTGCGAGGAATCCCTCTAGGTACAGAGGGATGGGACCCAAGGGCCAAAAGCTGGTGGTACGGGCATGGGGGATCGCTAGACCCGGAGACAGGGGTGTGTGTTCACCGGCATCGACGCTTTGCTCCGACCCAAGCCCTTATTGACGCAATGACCCAAGCTCAAGCGGGCTTGATCAAGTTCAACAGAGAGAAAGACGCACTGACTTTAGCCCTCGGGAATGATGAACACGGAGGACGTGTACGAGGCAAAGGCAAAGTTTCGTGGAAAGTAGGGTTTTCCCAAGACAATGACCCGTACGGTTACAGAAGCCGTAAGAGAAAGACGGACCGGGATGCAGATCTTATGACGAAGTTTGCATCGGAACTCCATGAGTTGAAGCAGACCGTGCATGAACTATTGAAAGAAAAATCGGCTGCAGGGCCGCATGAAGATCATGAAGCGGATTGCGGAAGCCAGCAGCGGAGAAGCAGCGTGGCTTCCACGGATGCCCCGCCTGGTGCTAGTGCACCGATGATCGAGATTCGTGCACCGGAGCCTCACTACCCCGTGGATGATGTAAAGAAGATGAAAGACTGTGATCTGCATTATCCCGTGGGGAACATTTCCATGAAGGTAGCTAGCGGCAGTGCTTTACCCTGTAAACCTGGAGCACTCCACCACAACAACCCCATTCCATATGGCTATGCTTGTGTCACGGTGGAAGACATAGTCCAAGGGTTTGAGGACCTGGAGATTGACAAACCTACACCCGAAGGGGATAGCAGACTTGGAGATGTCAAGCGCCAGTTCATTCTATGGAAAAAGAAGTACATAGTGTTTCCAGACGAGGCGCCAAGGCTAGCAAGTCCACCCCCCTCCGATGGTGGTGGTGGTGGTGGCGGTGGTGGCGGTGGTGGTGGTCGTGGTGGTTCACCTACACCTCCTTCACGCCATTCGACGCCGTCCCCCGATCCACAACCTCCGGCGGGTACGACGCCCCCCAATCCTCCTTCGGCGGGTACGACGCCCCCCAATCCACCTTCGGCAAAGAAGCAGAAGCAGGCGGACAGCAAGGAAACCTGCTCCTGGACTATTAACCCGGACCCTTATGTACCTAAGACCACAAGGGTACCGGAGCCATCGCTGAAGCCTCTCCTCCCAAGGCCTGGGGAACTTAGTGAAGCTGACCTCACATTGGCCGCGTCTACTGATTATGAGAAATGGAAGGCGGATATGAAGGCGAAAAAAGTGCCTGAGCCCAAGCAAGTATTCACTGAGAAGCAAAAGAAGTGGGCTAAGGATTTTTTGACGACACCGTCCCAAGCCGAGCTGAATATGCCTGACGACTATGGACATGAACTTCGTAGGCAAGCAAAAATATTGAAGGAGGAAGAAAGTAAAAAAAGCGGGAAACAAGTTGACCAGCTCGGGATGCAGAAGAAACAATCGATCCCCCCGCTCATAGTGAAAGCCGGTCCGGAAGAGGACCCCGAGATCATAGCAGCTGCGGCAGCACTTGGATTGACTGTAGCGGCTGCCATGAAACAAGCGTCCGAGATGGGTTTGACTGTTCGTGCCTTCTTAGGCCTTGAGGAGGCGCCTGTAGGTGAGATAGCATTCCAATATGTGCTGAAGGGGCCTCTCGTCGAGCCTGAGAAGGAAAATAGTCTACCAACACAAATGCGAAATCTGCTACGTTGGTACAAGCAATTCATAACATGGGCCGACAAAGAATATGTTTATGCGGATGTTACACATGAGCATCACATCAAACGGTACTCTGTAGAAGTTCATATGAGTGAATTATTCCAGCTGTTCAATCTGCGCGCCCTCGACAAATCTATGCTGAGTTGCTACGTTCTGTAAGTGATTTATTTCTACCTCATCTCGTTCTTCATTGCCTGCACTATATATATATATTGTCCTAACTATATTGTTGCGTACGCTATTATGCAGATTGAAGATTTGGGAATGCAAAATAAGAAACATCCATGATGTTGGGTTCATTGACCCACATATCGTTAATGGACATGTGTTAGAACATCACCCCAAAGACATGGAGAAAGACCTGTACAAGTTTCTTAAAAAGCATCAACTCAAAAGTCATATTCTATTTCCTTACCATTTTGGGTGAGTGTTTCTCTCTTGTGCCCATTCTATTTTGTTTACTCCATGCATGGTATGTCTAATCGATGAGTTATGCATGACTGTGCATGTAACGTGTCCGCAGGTTCCACTGGATTCTGCTAACTATTGAACTTCACACCTCCACAGTTCTAATCATGGACTCTAAGGATTCGGATCCAAAGCGTTGGGCCGACATGAGAAAAATGCTGCAAAAGTAATTATTTTCAATCATTTGAGCTCTATATCGATCGGTCTCTTCATTTCCTAATATCAACTAACTAATAAATCCCTTATTCATTTAATTTTCTTTGCCCTGTAGGGTTTGGAGACGGTTCTCAGAAGAAACTGTCGGTGAATTCAAACATGAGCTAGATTTCAGAAAGTTAGTTAATGTGGATCAGCAGCCATCGGGGACCGATCTATGTGGATACTATGTTTGTGAGAACATCCGGAGACAAACCACTGAGCGGAAGGCATCAGCTAGCGTGCGGAACGCGACGGATAACTTGCGGAGGAGGCTTAGTCCAGAAGCTCGCTTCCGACCAATTCAAGAAGAATTAGCAGGATTTTTCATGAGGGAAGTCATCAATCCTAAAGGACAACACTATACCGAGGACGAAGAAATTTATATGCATACCCGAGGTTGAAACTTGTTCGAAGTTGTATATGGTCATCCATCCTAATTGTGTATGAAAACTTGTTCGAAGTTGTATATGGTCACCCGAGATTGAATATATATTATATATTCCTCTTGAATTCTTCTTGTTTGAAATTTCATATGCATGTATATAGAAGCGTAGAATATGTGTACTGAAACTTCATTCAAAATAAAATAAAACACAAATAAAACACTACAAATTAAAAAGAAACCAGGTTTAGGGGGGCTAAAACCCTAAACCTGCGGAGGAGGCCTTTAGTCCCGGTTGGCCACGAGAGCCGGGACTAAAGGTCCTCGGCCCCGACGGACCACGGGCGCCCACGTGGCGGGCCTTTGGTCCCGGTCAGCCACAAGAACCGGGACTAAAGGCTTTTGTCGCGGTCCGTAAGAGCCGCGGCTAAAGGGGGGGGTCTTTAGTCGCGCTTATTTAGTCCCGGTTGCACAGCCGGGACTAAAGGCTGTTGCGAACCGGGACTAAAGGCCTTTTTTCTACCAGTGGTCATGCATATTGCCTTTCTCTCCTTTGGTCTTGTCTGGCTATACGAATTTGAGCTGGAGCTGCTTGTTGGGATAAGAAGTGTGCGCCTCCGCAGACGGGCAGCTGCGCGTACGGGGAATGCTTGTCATGTCGTGGGGTTTGGATATAAGTTGTTCCAAGGCACACTCATACAACAAGTACTCCCTCTGGAAGAAAAGATAAAAGTCATTTAGATCTCTTGTATTTATTTACGGAAGGAGTACAGCTTAGGTAGGCCAAAAAGAAAGAAGTACTTCCTAAGCCTGTCATGGGACGACCTTGCGACCTCAGTCAGAGAACGTTGCAATCAGGAACGGGCCGAGCGACCTAAGATAGACAAGAGACAACAATCAATCTCAGACAGCGACCTCAGAGAGACTCACAGAAGAGCAAAAAAATAACAAAGGGAACTTACACATATCACAAGACCTAGTGTGGACACGGTTCTCCATAGAAAGGCCACCTCTGCTACACAGATCACCATAGACGACGGACAGCCAAAGCAGCACGTCGTCGCCACTTGTGGGGACTCCCGCGCCGTGCTCTGCCGCGCTGGTAACGCCTAGCCACACTCCGAGAACCACAAGATGAGATTAATTGCGTCATGTGTATTGCCTTTCTCTCCTTTGGTATCGTCTGGCTATACGAATTTGAGCTTGATGCATAGATCTAGCTAGAGCCGCTGGTTGGGATGGAAGCGGGAGAAGAAGTGTGCACCCCTACAGACGGGCAGCTGCGCGTATGCGGAATGCTTGCCATGTCGTGGGGTTTGGATACAAGTTATTCCGAGGCACACTCATACAACAATTACTCCCTCTGAACAAAAGATAAAAGTTGTTTAGATCTCTTATATTTATTTATGGAAGGAGTACAGCTTAGGTAGGCCAAAAAGAAAGAAGTATTGCCTAAGCCTAGTATGGGACGACCTTGCGACCACAGCCAGAGAATGTTGCAATCAGGAACAGGCCGAGCGACCACAGACAAACAAGAGACAACAATCAATCTCAGACAGCGACCTCAGAGAGACTCACAGAAGAGCAAAAAAATAACAACGGGAACTTACACATATCACAAGACCTAGTGTGGACACGGTTCTCCATAGAAACGCCACCTCTGCTACACAGATCACCATAGACGACGGACAGCCAAAGCGGCCTGCCGTTCCTCGGCGAAATAATTCCGGCGCCCCAGATCAGATCCCTGGGGACACACGTCAGGCCCGAACCGCCCGTCGTACCTTCGTGAATTCGCGGACCCAGGCGTTCGCGGGCATGCCTCAGATCGGCCCCGGGCCAGAGCACAGCGGAGAAACTTTTAACGACCCGCGGGCGGCCGCTAAGCAAACAAATCTCTATCACCGACCAAAGTTCCGTTAAATAAAAGGTGATTATCAAGGAGACCGGTGGAGGATTTAGCAAATCTTGGTGTCAGGGTCAGAGTTACCTACACTTTATAGATACATACATACATGCTTTGTTTCCATGCATTAACATTGGCTTTGTACATATCTATCTTATACTCTACAATATACAAAGAAACAAAAGTGTGTAGAACACTTTTTACCAAATATGTGATCCACATTTTCTTTCAGAAATAGGCAATGAACATGTTTTTTTTTGCAAATATGTGATGAATTTGTTTTTAGAAATATGCGATGGACAGTTTTTAAGTACACGGTGAATATTTCAAGATACGTGTGCTCGATCCGTGCGTTTCTTTATATACAAAACTGTTTCAGGAGCGCTCCTGTCTTCCTCCTATGCTGCGTGGGTCTTCCTCCACAAAAATTAGGAGAACTAATCGACAACCCATGCATCTGCCCGGGCTAGCCTATTTTGAGACAGATGTATATATTTCTACATGTGTTAACATTTGTTGCAAGCAGTGCGTCTTAGAAAGGAATTTAAAAATAGTAATTTATAATCCCATAGAAATCATTGCAACTTATAAAATGCAACAAAAATGCATATTAGTCACCGTGTGAAAAGGATATTTTGCAGTGAGTTTGTAATAATATAATTTACATATATGTATATTTTAATCATTATATTACAATAATATTGCATTTTTGCTTATATTTTTTTTACAATTTTTCTATTATTTGATTGAAGCATGGAGCAAAATGCTTGCAGTTTATAAGGATTTAAGTTTTTTTATGGAAGACAAAATATCAAATGCACGTCGAAAGAAGTTTGTTTTTATCAGATATATTTCATCGACATGTTTGTGCCACCTTAATTAACCAATATGTTCATCTATATATTTACTATTGAAGTGTTCGCAAACCCTCATTAGTATGAAACATACATGTCTTAGCTAGTCTAAAAAGGTCAAATATTTTCCAGCAAAAAAATCACGAATTTTTTCCTTTATTAATAGTGTGATTCATCTTGTGTGCTTGCCGAATTCAGAAACTATGTGGAAAGCCTTGAATGGCTCCTTTGAGCTCGGATGAAAAATAAGAGAAAATAGTGCAGCTTTAAGTTCCAGAAAATTTGTACATGTAGATCAGTACTTGCTAACTTTAAACTTTGTCAGAAAGGGATTTACTTTAATGTTAAACTACCATTTTATTTGTATTTTACACTGAAAGATCAATGCATGCATAGCGTTTGCTATTTCAGAGCGACACATAAATATTTGTTTTAGCATGCGATGAATAAAAGAGTCTCACATACACATAGCAAAGCCGACATCCCATATCTATTCTGGATAGTTGTGCTAGTTAGAACGTTATCCGGTTGATCGATTCTGAAGAGATGCCGCTAGTTAGTACATACATACGACATCTATGGGTAACAAACATCAATTTCATCAGGCTGCTTCCTAATTACCTACAACGTCAACCTATTAACGACAATTTCCTCCTGACGCGATCGAGCAGGAAGTAGCATGCTAGCTCATCCGGCGAGATACATATGTTGACGGCTGGCTCGGTTGATCGGAACATGCATGTACACTGCAAAGAAGTCAATCAAACAATATATTAACACATTACTTTCTGGATTAGCACCATCCGCTTCTTGCTACTATCACCTGGCTGTATAATCTCTACATGCATGCCCATGATATGACCGATGGGATATGTACGTGCCCACAAAAGAGAGAGCTTAAATTAACCATTATACCTAGGTAGGGCCTATAGAAAATTATATTCAATTAGGACATCTAGGGGTATACTATTTGAAGTGGAAGTCCATGTCTTAAACGGCTCCTTTGGCCTTTTTTATCTTCAGGACTTTGCGTGTATATGATCTGTGTCACGTTCAATCAAAATTGATCTTTTGGTTAATCCTAACCGTAAATTTCAGATCTAACAGCTTAATTAATTTCGATTTTGTGGATTAACGTGGAGGCTTCGTTGGTGCTTCCAATTAGATATAAGATTGCAAAATAGGTCAAAATATTAAGAAGACAAATTCAACATTCAAATTTGATACTTGAGCCAAATGTGCAGAATATTTGAACAAATAAGTTGTTAAATGTACCTTTTAGAATATCAGATTGAATGCATGGGAGTCAATTCTATACGAATTAAAAGGCTATTTATGGTACTCCTCGGATCACCCATGATGGACTCTTTTTCATAGGTATATAATATAACTATCTCCAAACATGGCATGTGTGCATAATCATATGTAAAAAAACTAAAAATACACTAATAAGAAAAACCTTAATGGTAGAAGATGTTTTATGTTGGACAGTTGTAGTGCCATTTTTATCGATGGTGTTCTCCAAATCCAGCCCCACACTGTATGCAGAATACAAACGTCGAGGGCTCTAATGTATCATAGAAAAACAGTGGAAAAAACATAAGTTGATGGTTGAGTAACTACTACTTGCAAATATAAGGACACTGAATCAATACCTATGGTACAGTCGACTCTATGACCATGATCCCCAGCCAACAACAAAGCCTAGAGAAAGCCTAAAAATAATACAACAGGGATACAACCAAGTACAATATAAATCGTAGTATCCTACTATTATAGCAAACCCTGGATAGCATGCCATCTTTTAAAGTTCAGACTGCAGCTCAATCTGTGACATATTACAGCAAAGAGATACCAAGTTAGCTGCATGCAAAGGCAAGAGGGAAGACCATGAGACGTAAATTCGTTTGATAACAAATATATAAAATATGAAAGATGGCAATACAGAGTTACCGTATCAGTATTACCAGAGTTACAATTAGACTGGTTTTCAGAAGAAGAAAAGACTAACGAACACAGGGCTATAGGTACTTCAAAGCTACAAAATTTTCAACATAAGATAATTGAAACAGAGTCAATATCACTCGTGAGCTTGTTCGGCATTGCCCTCCAAACGCTAGGTGATGCTACGGTAAAACACGCCAAGAGTCCTCAGCCGTTATAGGTAGCGACACGACATTGCTAAGTATTACAATTATAACAGAAGCATATCAAGAAGTGATACTGCATATAAATAACTAATAGTGCCATAACGGATGGACACTAGGATTCAGAACGCCATATAACAGGTTAGCCATGTTTTACGGCCATGAACCACTCCAAATCTAGGTGTGGTTCTGCTGGATCCTGCATCGTAAAACAAAAATATAATTTTGAGGAACGCACCATTCCATTGAAAATTGTACATCATGCAAGGATTTTTAATCTGAAGCAAAACCGACACAATAGAAAGAGAAGTTAACATCACGTACCTGCTAGTTTCTCTTGCTTTACCTTGCAATTCGATGTGGTAAACTACTTTTGGAGTCAGTTTCTTTGTAGATCATTTTGATATTCGCCTCACATAGTAGGTAGCTCCTAAATCTGAGCTGGTAGATCCAGAAAAAAATCCTAAAAACCATGACATCATAATATATGTGGAATCAAATCAGTACATAGTTGAGTTTATTTGTGAGTAGAATTAGCACTTGCTGCATGGTATAAGGAGAGAGAGAAAGACATGAAGATGACAAAACCCTCTCTAGTTAATTAGGATAATCCATGTAATACAACAGTTTGGTTTACTTGAGAAATGAAGCACCAATCATTGATGATGCCTGTTGGGACAAAAGCAACAGTAACAGTTACCACTTGCTACAAAATACAAAGAGAAACATAAACACATTAAGATGATGAAAGTTGGCGTTCTAATTTTCCATGCTTCTGCAATAGAACAGATGGCTTGTCGTGTGGGTATCAATTCTGAAATTTTATCGGAACATACATTTATCATATTAACTATATGAGTGAACCAACTGATAAGCAAACCCATAAATTCGATCACCTCTAAATCAAGAGATGATGTTTATTCTATATGCGCAACTATCAAAAGCCTCACATAGAGGGCAACTCCCAGGATTTAGGTCAGAAACCAAACTTCACAATTTCTTGAACACATAGAGCAACTCCCAGGATTTAGGTGAGACACCAATATTCACAATTCCTCGACAAATAGAGAGAAACAGGCAGGATTCAGAAGGGGGTGGGAAGAATTGGGAGAAAGCTGCATGGTATTTATGATGACCCCTTTGCGCTCAGAGGATAGCTGGTGCTCAGCACGTCCTAATTGAAGTCGGTGGCAAGTTCTAGGTCATGCCGCTTGGGAGGAACATGTATGGTGGACGCCTAGCCGCGATGAACTTTTTCTTGTCATGATTACCTTTAGCCTGGCCATCCCCTTCCATCTATGATGGCATCAATGATTACTCTCATTCTCAATGCGCTCCTGCAGGAACCTAGCATGTAGCAAATCCAGTGAGATGCACACGCACGCGCGCCTCCCTGAGAACATGGGAGAGAAGATAGGAGGTATGATGCACTTCCTGTGGTGGCAGCAACATGAGCTCAGATCTTTTTGTACAAATCTGAGAGGATGGCAATGACCTGACATCGAGAGAGAAAGAAGAGAGAATACATAGACAATAGGAATTGTGGAGATAGGAGTAGAGATCAGAAGAAAAACACACCTCAAGGATAGCAGCGGAGAGTCCGAACAGAAGCGTCGCGCAGAGGAGAGCAGTGGCCGCCTAGCTTGAGAGCGCCATGGAAGGGTCGTGTATGAAAGGGAGGAGAAAAGCACCGGCTAGATCTAGGATGGAGGTCTGTTTTATTAGATGAAGAAACCATATTTCTCACGTTAGGGATTGCAACATCCAAGAAAAAAAGGAGCGTGCACCATCAAATCTTTTTTTAGCAGCATGCAATATCTAACCTTTTACGTTGTGTTGGCCAACAATTTTTCTGAGATGGGAGTTTGGATCGTATCTACTTAGGGATCTGTTTTTAGAACCGGTATACCACTCTTTTTTAAGCGATTACAATTTTTTGGCCGAATTAACAGCTCCTAATTACTGATTAACATGGAAATTTCTTGGGAGTCGCTAATTAGTATAGGTATAGATAGATAGATAGATAGATAGATAGATATAAATAGATAGATAAATAGATAGATAGATAGATAGATAGATATAGAAGTACAGCTGAGCGCTCCAGTCTTCCTCTGTAGTAATGGCCAGGGCCGCCGGCGAGTCGGGAGCCAACCCCGCCATGGCCTTGGAGGAAGGTGAGGTCCAGTCCTCACCTCTCTTTTCCGGGTACTAGGCATTCTTGGAGGAGTCAGAGGGTTACGTTACGGGCCTAGAGGAAGGGGAGAGCTCCCGCATGCACGGTGGCGGCTCTCCTGCACGGCCCGCTGAAGCGACGGTAACGGCTGTGTGGCCCATGTGGCCCATGGTGTTTGGGTCGGCATCATAGAAGGGGCTGCGCCCGTTCTTCTGCGCCTGGGCCGACGGCTCTCCCATGCACTTCTTTGCCGTCTTCGACGGCCACGGCGGCCTCAAGGTAACCTCCCCTCTCCTCATGTAGTCATTGCTTCACATGGCCAGACTACAACACCTTCCACGCCATATCCAGGTCGAGTGCTCGACACATATACACCTACCTTACACATTAGATTTGCTTGGTACGTGGCGGTGCAGGCGTCGGTGCTGTGCAGGGAACAGATGCACACCATCTTGGTGGAGGAGCTGGCCGGCCCAGGAAATGACGAAGAGGCGGAGTGTCGTGCGTGGGAGGCGGTGTTGAACCGGAGCTTCGAGCTGGCGTATGCACTGGGGATGGGGCTGGGGAAGAGGCGGACGCACTACCCTGGTGGAGCTTCTTGCCCGCGGCAGCATCCTGGTGGCCAACTGCGGCGACTCCCTTGCCGTGCTCTGCCACGCCGGTGATGCCATCCGGTTTTCGAGGACCACAAGGTGAGATTAATCGCGTCATGCGCATTGTCTTTTTGTCCTATGGACAAATTTTGAGATTGATGAGGCGTGGATATGATTGGAGCGGACAGACGAGAGGGCGCGTGTTAAGGCGGCTGGAGGCAAAGTGCCGCGCTCCAACGACGGGTAGGTACGGGATTGGGGCGCTTGCCATGTCGCGGGCTTCAGGTACGTACGTATTACTACTGTATCAAAGGCGCGTAGTTTGTTTGGTTCTTATGCACACGTTTTGAAATATGCGGTAAACATTTTTGAAGCACACGATGAACATCAAATATGTGTTGAACACTTTGTCAAATAGAAGATGGACATTTATCAAATATGTGTTGAACACTTTATCAAATATCTGTTGAACACCTTTTCAAGTACATGATGAACGATTTTCTGGATACATGATGAATATTTTTTTTCGTATACACAATGAACTTTTTTTCCATAGGAGCGTGGCGCAAAAACACTTCACGCCAGAACTTTTTTCGTGTTCATCCTGCAGCCTACATGATACATCAATTAAATTAAGAGAGAGCAGTAGAATAATACCTTCTCCATTCCCCTGATCAAAAAGTGTCCACCAGAATAAAAAAGGCAGTCACTTTCCCTGAGTTCATGCAACCAAGTTAAATTTGAATTAACCATAACTGGAAGGCGACCAATAGAAGCCAGATGAGTTTCATCCACAAGAACTCTCTTGTACCCAAAAAGATCATTCTCTGTTTTAGACTTGTCACTTTTCTCCATAGAATAAATTTGTTAACAGTTTAGAGCATGTCGGTAATTGCTGACTCAGTGACTACAACACCTAAGTGCACAAATATGAGTATCCGATATTGATGAGGTAACTTCAAAATGCACACACCATGAGAAATCTTATCACATAGTTTATATAAGTAAATTATCATATCAACACAACAGTTCAATAGGGACAAGCGCATAAAGAATTAGCACACATCAGTGACATCCACAACTATGTAGCTAATCTGGGAACATCAAGCAACCATTTGTTCCTTGCTGCTCCATTTCATGTTGTGTCAATGGACTTGATTCTTCTACAAATAGAAAGACATGAAGAATAAGAAAAATCATGTACTTGTTAACAAACATCCACCACCGGTGACCCTATGCGGCAATTCATACTGAGATCAGTGCCTACAAAACAATAGACATCAAGGAAGGAACACTGTTAAATCTGCGATTGCTGCTGGTAAAGGATTAACAAGAGGTAAAAGGAAAAGGAAAAAAATCAATAAAGGGAGGAAAAAGGATGGAACTGGCGCCCATGTCTTTGCCCCTAGTTGGATGGCACCCTGCCGTCCACCAACCCGACTCGTGCTTCAGTTTAGGAAACCACATCAAGAAACAACAGTAGTTGGACACACATACCTTTCTTTTGGAATTAGATATTAGAAGCAGTGAAAGCACTTTCCAAAGATATTAAAATGTAGTCCGTAGCCAAACTGCAAGTTGAAGAATATGATTGGTCATTCCAGAACTACGAGAAAAATCACAAAATTACATCTAATCTCATCCCTCAACACATATGTAACTGTTCTAAATAATCAGAGAAACATAATAAGGTTTTAATACTCATATGCCCGCAACCATATCTCATTGTTACTGGCTTTGTGTTTTGGCCAGGCCTTGGACCTGTAGCTTTTCATTCCCCTGCTATCTGAACTCTAGTTTGCTTCTTTTTGCTGTAATCGTTGAACTTCTGTAACTTGGTGGTTTCATGATAATGAAACCGGGAGGCCTTTCTGATGATCTGCAAAAAAAGTATCTCATAGACCTCAATCAGTCCTAGTAGGTAAAAAATGCAGAAGATTGAACACAAAAGCGAGAGGAAACTGAAAATGCATATGCGCCATTATAATCCATCCTGATTCGGCACCTACAAACTTGTCTCTGTACCATATATACCCCTACACTGAACCACACATTAGTAGGCGAAGTAACAATCATTCTTTAATTATCTTAACCGAATCAGAATACAAAAAACCTACAACTTCAATGCCCATTAGATAGACATACTCAACAAATTACCAAGAACAGAAATTTAACCCTTGAACCGTTACCATATAAACGAGGTAGATGAGATCCATGTCTACAGTTGTGGACACTAAACAAATCCAATTTTCATCATGGCGCCCAACATCTAAAAGACGCTAGCTGGTTTTCAGTAGAATATCTCAGTCTTGAACTCTTGATCATGAATTTCACTCCAGCTTAATAGCAAGGTAGTAGTTGCATTGCGCTGTCACAATACAGGATATTTTAAGCGGACATTGAATGACATCCCTGAAAACCAGAACTGTATTTTCTTCAGCACATGTCAAACACAGAGGGTGGGCTGTTTAGTTCTCTCTAGTTTCTACTACATGGTTGACGTAATAAAAATAAGCATCCTGTGTGTGTGTGTGTGTGTGTGTGTTTGTGTGTGTGTGTGTGTGTGTGTGTGTGTGTGTGTGTGTGTGTGTGTTGTGTGTTAGATGCTGATGCCCAATTCATTCCATCCCCGAAACAAGCTAAATCACGAGTGCTGCAATCCACTGCTCAGACCAAACACGAAGGAGAGAAGGCGCATCTAATCATCAGTTGAGGCGGCGTGCACGAGAGGGAAGGGGAACAGGGAGAGGAGTGGAGCAGGAGACCGATGGTCGAGGGGAATGGGGAGAGGACCCGTGGCGGCGGCGACCTCCCATTGGTCCTCATCGCCGGCAACAGCGACCTTCAGGTGACGGCCCACAGAGGAGGGGAGCACGACGACAACCCATGCCGACGGAGCAGCAGCGTGGCGAAAACCAGCCCTGCTCAAGCCAAGTGCCTCCTTCCGCCTGCATCCGTGTGCGCGTGTTGGTGGCAGGGGCACGGCCTGACGGCGACCATGGAGAGAGAAAAGGATGGGAATGTGGAGGAGAGGAGCGACATGGAGGAGGGAGATCTGGAGGACGAGCAACGAGGCAGGTTAGCTTCGTAGAGAAGGAAGGAAATTGTTATTTTACCTGGTGGAGGTGTTGTCGCGAGACGGTTTTACCTCGACACAGTAAAAGGAAGACGTAGATATCGCGAGGAGGTGCTCATGATGCACACCTTATTGATTTGGATGATGGAGAAAATAAACCCCAAGTTGCGGTGAAAAGGTAAATGCGCAGATATAGTAGATCCCCTCCAGTAAGCCGACATGTAAACTTGTGAGAATACACACACCACACGGAAAACAAAAGAGCAGGAAATCTAGCACATTGACCACACCACACACACTGCTTGCGAAATGAACCAAACCATCTGGGTCACTTCAACGGAGTGCCTTTGGTTCCTATTATCGTTCATGCATCTACTACGCGTTGAAATTAGTAATGTTCAGCTAAGAGTACCGAAATGACAAGGGATGTACCATGTTCACATCAGAAGATGAGGTGGTCATCCCCACCCCCCACCCCCCCGGGGGGGGGGGGGGCGGGGGATGGCAGAGTTCGCAGCCACCCCAGCCAACCTTAACGATATTTTTCTTAAGTAGGAGATCTCTGGTGTGGATTCTAGCTTACGCGAGGAGCCAACCGAAGTGATGAACTCGCGATGGAGTTGGGTTATTCCTGTTGAACATGTGTATTTGTAGTGTTTATCTCCCTCTGTATGTATGTGTATTTTAGGAGACAAGATACCAGTTGCACCCTGTGTATCTATATATATGTGTCTAGTGCACGATCAATGAGATCTCGATGCATCAAATCATTCTCTACATGGTATCTATCGCAAGTCGATCCTCTCCCGCTTCCGCCTAAACCTAGCCACCGCCGCCCCACGCTGCCGCCGCTTCCCCTCGCGCCGCACTTCCCCTCCATGCGTCGCACTCCACCTCTCCTGCTGTGCCGCTTCCCCCGTGGCAGCGCACCCTCCTGCCGCGTCGCTTGCTCCCCAAACCCTAGCCGCCGCCTCTTCCTCTCACCACCATGCTGCCGCCATGTCATCCACCGCCTCCACCTACTCCAACCCCTTCGCCAGGCCGGACCCTGCTGACATTCGCAACATCAACATCCACGAATGCGTCCCCGTCGTCCTTGATGCCACCGACGCCACATACTTCGCGTGGAAGACGTACTTCTCACCACTCTTCCGCGAGAACAATCTCGTGGATCACGTTGACGGCACCGTCGAGTCCCGCACTATGGTGGGCGACTCCGAGTGGATCGCGATCGAAGCTATGCTCATCTGGTGATTCTTCACCACCATCTCGAAGGACCTATTTCACACGGTCGTGGGCGATGGTGATGACGCCCGCGCCATGTGGGTCAACCTCAATGGCTCGCGCCTTGTGGGTCAACCTCAATGGCCTCTTCACCGACAACAAGCTTCAGCTCCGCGTTTTTCTGCAGCAGGAATTTTTTGACTGTCATCGGGATGATCAGTCTATCGATGACTGCTGCCGCCGCCTAAAGACGTTGGCGGATGAGCTCCTTGACATCGGCGCCAATGTTGATGACGACCTCCTCATTAGCCTGCTCACCGCCGGCCTCAACGACGACTTCGGCAACGCCGCCTCCAACCTCTCACTAATACCGGAGCCCTCCTTCCCCAAGTTTGTGGCATACTTGCGGTTGGAGGAGCGCCGGATGAAGGGGGTCAAGAAGCGCATACAGCACCACGCCCTTGCCGCCGGCACCTACTCTCCTCACTAGCTGCTCTTCGGTGCGGCTCCATCTTATGATGGTCTTCGCATTTTCGTGTGTCTCTGTTATCCTAGCACCGCGTCCACTACTACTCACAAACTCGCTCCCTGGTCGATTCCTTGCATCTTCCTCGGTTATCCTCCCAACACTAAAGGTTACCGGTGCTATGATCCAGTGTCCCACCGCGTTATCACTTCGCGGCATGCGTACTTTGATGAGCTGGTGTTCCCCTTTCAGTAGGTACCATCGGCGTCTCCCACGGCGTGACTCGCCCCTGCTACAACCTCTGGCGAGTTTCCCTCTACATCGCGCCGAGCACTGGGCCCAGCCCTTCTTGCGCTTCCAGCGCCGGCCGCGCCCTCCCGCGGCGCCTCGGGTGTGGCTGCCCCCTCGGGGGCCCCGCCGCCATAGCCTATGGCGCCTCTTCAGCCGCCCCCGGCGCTGCGGCCCCTTCGGCCGCACCCGTCATGCCCTCGGGCGCTGCCGCGGCTGGCCCCTCAGCCTCTTCGGAGACTGGCTCAACCTCATTCTGTTGGAAATATGCCCTAGAGGCAATAATAAATTGGTTATTATTATATTTGCTTGTTCATGATAATCGTTTATTATCCTTGCTATAATTGTATTGATAGGAAACTCAGATACATGTGTGGATACATAGACAACACCATGTCCCTAGTAAGCCTCTAGTAGACTAGCTCGTTGATCAATAGATGATTACGGTTCCTTGACCATGGACATTGGATGTCGTTGATAACGGGATCACATCATTAGGAGAATGATGTGATGGACAAGACCCAATCCTAAGCCTAGCACAAAGATCGTGTAATTCGTATGCTAAAGCTTTTCTAATGTCAAGTATCATTTCCTTAGACCATGAGATTGTACAACTCCCGGATACCGTAGGAATGCTTTGGGAGTACTAAACATCACAACGTAACTGGGTGGCTATAAAGGTGCACTACGGGTATCTCCGAAAGTGTCTGTTGGGTTGGCACGAATCGAGACTGGGATTTGTCACTCTGTGTGATGGAGAGGTATCTCTGGGCCCACTCAGTAGGACATCATCATAATGTGCATAATGTGACCAAGGAGATGATCACGGGATGATGTGTTACGGAACAAGTAAAGAGACTTGCCGGTAACGAGATTCAACAAGGTATCAGATACCGACGATCGAATCTCGGGCAAGTACAATACCGCTGGACAAAGGGAATTGTATACGGGATTGATTGAATCCTCGACATCGTGGTTCATCCGATGAGATCATCGTGGAACATGTGGGAGCCAACATGGGTATCCAGGTCCCGCTGTTAGTTATTGGCCGGAGAGTTGTCTCGGTCATGTCTGCATGGTTCCCGAACCCGTAGGGTCTACACACTTAAGGTTCGGTGACGCTAGGGTTGTAGAGATATTAGTATGCGGTAACCCGAAAGTTGTTCGGAGTCCCGGATGAGATGCCGGACGTCACGAGGAGTTCCGGAATGGTCCGGAGGTAAAGATTTATATATAGGAATTTCAGTTTCGGCCACCGGGAAGGTTTCGGGGGTAATCGGTATTGTACCGGGACCACCAGAAGGGTCCCGGCAGTCCACCGGGTGGGGCCACCTATCCCGGAGGGCCCCATGGGCTAAAGTGACGTGGGAACCAGCCCCTGGTGGGCTGGTGCACCCCCCTTGGGCCTTCCCCTGTGTATAGGGTTGGAAACCCTAGGGTTGGGGGCGCCCCACTTGGCTTGGGGGGCATGTTTCCCCTTGGCCGCCCCCCTTGGATATTGGATCTCCTAGGGCCGGCGCCCCCCTAGGGGCCCTATATATATTGGGGGGAGGGAGGGCAGCCGCACCCAAGCCCCTGGCACCTCCCTCTCCCTCCCGTGACACCTCTCCCTCTCGCTGAGCTTGGCGAAGCCCTGCCGAGATACCGCGCCATCGTGCTGCTGGATCTCCATCAACTTCTCCTTCCCTTGCTGCATCAAGAAGGAGGAGACGTCTCTCCCAACCATACGTGTGTTGAACGCGGAGGTGCCGTCCGTTCGGCGCTAGGATCATCTGTGATTTGGATCACGACGAGTACGACTCCATCAACCCCGTTCACTTGAACGCTTCCGCTTAGCAATCTACAAGGGTATGTAGATGCACTCTCCTTCCCCTGGTTGCTAGATTACTCCATAGATTGATCTTGGTGATGCGTAGAAAATTTTAAATTTCTGCTACGATCCCCAACAGTGGCATCATGAGCCAGGTTTATGCGTAGTTTCTATGCATGAGTAGAACACAAAGTAGTTGTGGGCGTCGATTTTGTCAATTTACTTGCTGTTACTAGTATTATCTTGATTCGGCGGCATCGTGGGATGAAGCGGCCCGGATCGACCTTACACGTACTCTTACGTGAGACAGGTTCCACCGACTGACATGCACTAGTTGCATAAGGTGGCTAGCGGGTGTCTGTCTCTCCCACTTTAGTCGGATCGGATTCGATGAGAAGGGTCCTTATGAAGGGTAAATAGAAATTGGCATATCACGTTGTGGTTTTGGCGTAGGTAAGAAACGTTCTTGCTAAGAAACCTATAGCAGCCACGTAAAAAAATTGCAACAACAATTAGAGGACGTCTAACTTGTTTTTGCAGCATATGCCGTGTGATGTTATATGGCCAAAAAGGATGTGATGAATGATATATGTGATGTATGAGATTGATCATGTTCTTGTAATAGGAATCACGACTTGCATGTCGATGAGTATGACAACCAGCAGGAGCCATAGGAGTTGTCTTAATTTACTTATGACCTGCGTGTCAACATAAACGTCATGTAATTACTTTACTTTATTGCTAACCGTTAGCCATAGTAGTAGAAGTAATAATTGGCGAGACAACTTCACGAAGACACGATGATGGAGATCATGGTGTCATGCCGGTGACGATGATGATCATGGCGCCCCAAAGATGGAGATCAAAAGGAGCAAAATGATATTGGCCATATCATGTCACTATTTGATTGCATGTGATGTTTACCATGTTTTACATCTTATTTGCTTAGAACGGCGGTAGCTTAAATAAGATGATCCCTCACAATAATTTCAAAAAAGTGTTCCCCCTCACTGTGCACCGTTGCGAGGGTTCGTTGTTTCGAAGCACCACGTGATGATCGGCTGTGATAGATTCTAACGTTCGAATACAACAGGTGTAAGCCAGATTTACACACACAATACACTTAGCTTGACTTGATGAGCCTAGCATGTACAGACATGGCCTCGGAACACGGAAGACCGAAAGGTCGAACATGAGTCGTATAGAAGATACGATCAACATGAAGATGTTCACCGATGATGACTAGTCCGTCTCACGTGATGATCGGACACGGCCTAGTTGACTCGAATCATGTATCACTTAGATGACTAGAGGGATGTCTATCTGAGTGGGAGTTCATTAAATAATCAGATGAACTTAATTATCATGAACATAGTCAAAAGGACTTTGCAAATTATGTCGTAGCTTACGCTTTAGTTCTATTGTTTTAGATATGTTCCTAGAGAAAATTTAGTTGAAAGTTGATAGTAGAAATTATGCAGAATGGGTCTGTAAACTGAGGATTGTCCTCATTGCTGCGCAGAAGGTTAATGTCCTTAATGCACCGCTCAGTGAGCTGAACTCAAGCGTAAGTTGTGTATGTTGCGAACATCTGACATACACGTTTTGATGACTACATGATAGTTCAGTGCGTAATGCTAAATGGTTTAGAATTGTGTCACCAAAGATGTTTTTGAAACATCGCAGAACATACGAGATGTTCCAAGGACTGAAATTGGGATTTCAGGCTAGTGCCCACGTCAAAAGGTATGAGACCTCTGACAAGTTTCCTAAGCCTGCAAACTAAGGAGAAAACCTCAATCGTTGAGCATGTGCTCAGATTGTATGAGTACTACAATCACTTGAATCGAGTGGGAGTTAATCTTCCAGATGAGATAGTGATGGTTCTCCAAAGTCACTGTCACCAAGCTACTAGAGCTTCGTGATGAACTATAACATATCAGGCATAGATATGATCCTTGAGCTATTCGCGACACCGCAAAAGTCGAAATCAAATGGGAGCATCAATTGTTGATGGTTAGTAAAACCACTAGTTTCAAGAAGGGCAAGGGCAAGAAAGGGATACTTCATGAAATGACAAATCAGTTGCTGCTCTAGTGAAGAAACCCAAGGTTGAACCCAAACCCGAGAATAAGTGCTTCTGTAATAAGGGGAACGGTCACTGAAGCAGAACCACCCTAGATACTTGGTAGATGAGAAGGCTGGCAAGATTGACGAAAGTATGTATTGGACATACATTATATTAAATGTGTACTTTACTAGTACTCCTAGTAGCAGCAGGGTATTAAATACCGATTCGGTTGCTAAGTGTTAGTAACTTGAAATAAAAGGCTACAGAATAAACGGAGACTAGCCAAAGGTGAGACGACGATATGTGTTGGAAGAGTTTCCAAGGTTGATGTGATCAAACATCGCACGCTCCGTCTACCATCAGGATTGGTGTTAAACCTGAATAATTGTTATTTGGTGTTTGCGTTGAGCATAGACATGATTGGATTATGTTTATCGCAATACGGTTATTCATTTAAGGAGAATAATGGTTACTCTGTTTATTTGAATAATACCTTCAATGGTCTTGCACCTAAAATGAATGGTTTATAGAATCCCGATCGTAGTAATACACATGTTCACGCCAAAAGATATAAGATAGTAATGATAATACCACATACTTGTGGCACTTCAATTTGAGTCATAATGGTATAAAACGCATGAAGAAGCTCCATGTTGATGGATCTTTGGACTCACTTGATTTTGAATCACTTGAGACATGCGAACCATGCCTATTGGTATATATGCATGAAGAAACTCCATACAGATGGATCGTTTGGGCTCACTTGATTTTGAATCACCTAAGACATGCAAATCTTACCACATGGTCAAGATGACTGAAAGGCCTCGTTTTCAGTAAGATGGAACAATAAAGCAACTTGTTGGAAATAATACATCTTGATGTGTACAGTCCAATGAGTGCTGAGGCATCTTGGAAATAATACCGCCTGGAACACCATAATGTGATGGTGTGTCCGAACATCATAATTGCACCCTATTGGACATGGTGCATACCATGATGTCTCTTATCGAATTACCACTATAGTTTATGGGTTAGGCATTAGAGGCAACCACATTCACTTGATAGGGCACCACGGAATTCCGTTGAGACGACACCGTGTGAACTATGGTTTAGAGAAACCTAAGCTGTCATTTCTTAAAAGTTTGGGGCTGCGACGCTTATGTGAAAAAGTTTCAGGATGATAAGCTCGAACCCAAAGCGGATAAATGCATCTTCATAGAATACCCAAAACAGTTGGCTATACCTCCTATTTCAGATCCGGAAGCAAAAGTGATTGTTTCTAGAAACGGGTCCTTTCTCGAGGAAAAGTTTCTCTCGAAAGAATTGAGTGGGAGGATGGTGGAGACTTGATGAGGTTATTGAACCGTCACTTCAACTAGTGTGTAGCAGGGCACAGGAAGTTGTTCCTGTGGCACCTACACCAATTGAAGTGGAAGCTTATGACAGTGATCATGAAACTTCGGATCAAGTCACTACCAAACCTCGTAGGACGACAAGGATGCATACTACTTCGGAGTGGTACGTAATCCTGTCTTGGAAGTCATGTTGCTAGACAACAATAAACCTACGAGCTATGGAGAAGAGATGGTGGGCCCGGATTCCGAAAAATTGGCTCGAGGCCATAAAATCCGAGAGAGGATCCATGCATGAAAGAAAAGTGTAGACTTCGGAATAACTACTTGATGGTCGTAAGGCTATTGGGTACATATGGATTTTAAAAGGAAGACTGACAATGATGATAAGTATCACCATTAAGAAAGCTCGACTTGTCGTAAAGATGTTTTCCGACAAGTTCAAGGAGTTGACTACGATGAGACTTTCTTGAAGGAAATATGCCCTAGAGGCAATAATCAAGTTATTATTTATTTCCTTATATCATGATAAATGTTTATTATTCATGCTAGAATTGTATTAAATGGAAACATAATACATGTGTGAATACATAGACAAACAGAGTGTCACTAGTATGCCTCTACTTGACTAGCTCGTTAATCAAATATGGTTATGTTTCCTAACCATGAACAAAGAGTTGTTATTTGATTAACGGGATCACATCATTAGTTGAATGATCTGATTGACATGACCCATTCCATCGTTTAGTATGTTGCTATTGCTTTCTTCATGACTTATACATGTTCCTATGACTATGAGATTATGCAACTCCCGTTTGCCGGAGGAACACTTTGTGTGCTACCAAACGTTGCAATGTAACTGGGTGATTATAAAGGTGCTCTACAGGTGTCTCCAAAGGTACATGTTGGGTTGGCGTATTTCGAGATTAGGATTTGTCACTCCGATTGTCGGAGAGGTATCTCTGGGCCCTCTCGGTAATGCACATCACATAAGCCTTGCAAGCATTGCAACTAATGAGTTAGTTGCGAGATGATGTATTACGGAACGAGTAAAGGGACTTGCCGGTAACGAGATTGAACTAGGTATTGAGATACCGACGATCGAATCTCGGGCAAGTAACATACCGATGACAAAGGGAACAATGTATGTTGTTATGCGGTCTGACCGATAAAGATCTTCGTAGAATATGTAGGAGCCAATATGGGCATCCAGGTCCCTCTATTGGTTATTGACCAGAGAGGTGTCTCGGTCATGTCTACATAGTTCTCGAAGCCGTAGGGTCCGCACGCTTAACGTTCGTTGACGATATAGTACTATGTGAGTTATGTATGTTGGTGACCGAATGTTGTTCGGAGTCCGGGATGAGATCACGGACATGACGAGGAACTCCGGAATGGTCCGGAGATAAAGTTTGATATATGGGATAATAGTGTTTGGTCACCGGAAGGGTTCCGGAAATCACCGGAAGGGGTTCCGGATGTTTCCCGAAATGTTTGGGTACGAGAACACTTTATTTGGGCCAAAGGGGAAAGCCCACAAGGTTTTTGGAAAGCGCAAAAGGAAGTTTTGCGGAGTCCAGGGGCCACACGCCAGGGTCCCTGGCCTCTGGGTCCAGACACCGGGAACCCTGGCGTCTGCCCTGGAGTCCGAGAAGGACTCTTGCCTTTCGGGTGAAACCGACTTTGTGGGGGCTTTTACTCCAAGTTTCGACCCCGGGGCTCAACATAGAAATAGAGGGGCAGGGCTAGCACCAAAGACACATCAAGAAACTCCAAGCCATGTGCCGGCAACCCTGTCCCCTCTAGTTTATCCTCCGTCATAGTTTTCGTAGTGCTTAGGCAAAGCCCTGCGGAGATTGTTCTTCACCAACACCGTCACCACGCCGTCGTGCTGCCGGAACTCATCTACTACTTCACCCCTCTTGCTGGATCGAGAAGGCGAGGACGTTACCGAGCCGAACGTGTGCAGAACTCGGAGGTGCCGTGCTTTCGGTACTTGGATCGGTTGGACATAAAGACATACGACTACATCAACCGCGTTGATATAACGCTTTCGCGAACGGTCTACGAGGGTACGTAGACAAAACTCTCCCCTCTCGTTGCTATGCATCATCATGATCTTGCGTGTGCGTAGGAAATTTTTGAAATTACTGCGTTCCCCAACAGTGGCATCCGAGCCTAGGTTTTATGGTTTGATGTTATATGCATGAGTAGAACACAAGTGAGTTGTGGGCGATATAAGTCATACTGCTTACCAGCATGTCATACTTTGGTTCGTCGGTATTGTTGGATGAAGCGGCCCAGACCGACATTACACGTACACTTATGCGAGACTGGTTCTGCCGCCGTGCTTTACACACAGGTGGCTGGCGGGTGTCAGTTTCTCCAACTTTAGTTGAACCGAGTGTGGCTACGCCCGGTCCTTGTGAAGGTTAAAACAGCACCAACTTGACAAACTATCGTTGTGGTTTTGATGCGTAGGTAAGATTGGTTCTTGCTTAAGCCCGTTGCAGCCACGTAAAACTTGCAACAAACAAAGTAGAGGACGTCTAACTTGTTTTTGCAGGGCATGTTGTGATGTGATATGGTCAAGGCATGATGCTAAATTTTATTGTATGAGATGATCATGTTTTGTAACTGAGTTATCGGCAACTGGCAGGAGCCATATGGTTGTCGCTTTATTGTATGCAATGCAATCGCCCTGTAATGCTTTACTTTATGACTCAGCGGTAGCGATAGTCGTAGAAGCATAAGATTGGCGAGACGACAATGATGCTACGATTGAGATCAAGGTGTCGCACCGGTGACGATGGTGATCATGACGGTGCTTCGGAGATAGAGATCACAAGCACAAGATGATGATGGCCATATCATATCACTTATATTGATTGCATGTGATGTTTATCTTTTATGCATCTTATCTTGCTTTGATTGACGGTAGCATTATAAGATGATCTCTCACTAAATTTCAAGATAAAAGTGTTCTCCCTGAGTATGCACCGTTGCCAAAGTTCGTCGTGCCCAGACACCACGTGATGATCGGGTGTGATAAGCTCTACATCCATCTACAACAGGTGCAAGCCAGTTTTGCACACGCAGCATACTCAGGTTAAACTTGACGAACCTAGCATATGCAGATATGGCCTCGGAACACTGAGACCGAAAGGTCGAGCGTGAATCATATAGTAGATATGATGAACATAGCGATGTTCACCATTGAAAACTACTCCATTTCACGTGATGATCGGTTATGGTTTAGTTGATTTGGATCACGTGATCACTTAGATGATTAGAGGGATGTCTATCTAAGTGGGAGTTCTTAAGTAATATGATTTATTGAACTTAAATTTATCATGAACTTAGTCCCTGATAGTATCTTGCTTGTTTAATGTTGATTGTAGATAGATGGCCCGTGCTATTGTTCCGTTGAATTTTAATGCGTTCCTTGAGAAAGCAAAGTTGAAAGATGACGGTAGCAACTACACGGACTGGGTCCGTAACTTGAGGATTATCCTCATTGCTGCACAGAAGAGTTACGTCCTGGAAGCACCGCTGGGTGCCAGGCCTGCTGCTGATGCAACTGACGACGTTAAGAACGTATGGCAGAGCAAAGCTGATGACTACTCAATAGTTCAATGTACCATGCTTTACGGCTTAGAACCGGGACTTCAACGACGTTTTGAATGTCATGGGGCATATGAGATGTTCCAAGAGTTGAAGTTAATATTCTAGCAGAATGCCCGGATTGAGAGATATGAAGTCTCCAATAAATTCTATAGCTGCAAGATGGAGGAGAATAGTTCTGTCAATGAGCATATACTTAAGATATCTGGGTATTGTAATCACTTGATTCAACTGGGAGTTAATCTTCCGGATGATAGCGTCATTGACAGAATTCTCCAATCACTTCCACCAAGCTACAAGAGCTTCATGATGAACTATAATATGCAAGGGATGAATAAGACAATTCTCGAGCTCTTCGCAATGCTAAAGGCTGCGGAGGTAGAAATCAAGAAGGAGCATCAAGTGTTGATGGTCAACAAGACCACTAGTTTCAAGAAAAAGGGCAAAGGGAAGAAGAAGGGAAACTTCAAGAAGAACAGCTAACAAGTTGCTACTCAGGAGAAGAAACCCAAGTCTGGACCTAAGCCTGAAACTGAGTGCTTCTACTGCAAGCAGACTGGTCACTGGAAACGGAACTGCCCCAAGTATTTGGCGAATAAGAAGGATGGCAAAGTGAACAAAGGTATATGTGATATACATGTTATTGATGTGTACCTTACTAGAGCTCGCAGTAGCACCTGAGTATTTGATACTGGTTTTGTTGCTAATATTTGCAACTCGAAATAGGGACTATGGATTAAGCGAACACTGGTAAAGGACGAGGTGACGATGCGCGTGGGAAATGGTTCCAAAGTCGATGTGATCGCAGTCGGCACGCTACCTCTACATCTACCTTCGGGATTAGTATTAGACCTAAATAATTGTTAATTGGTGCCAGCATTGAGCATGAACATTATATCTGGATCTTGTTTGATGCGAGACGGTTATTCATTTAAATCAGAGAATAGTGGTTGTTCTATTTATATGAGTAACATCTTTTATGGTCATGCACCCTTGAAGAGTGGTCAATTTTTGATGAATCTCGATAGTAGTGATACACATATTCATAATGTTGAATCCAAAAGATGTAGAGTTGATAATGATAGTGCAACTTATTTGTGACACTGCCGTTTAGGTCATATCGTTGTAAAGCGCATGAAGAAACTCCGTATTGATGGACTTTTGGAACCACTTGATTATGAATCACTTGGTACTTGCGAACCGTGCCTCATGGGCAAGATGACTAAAACGCCGTTCTCCGGTACTATGGAGAGAGCAACAGATTTATTGGAAATCATACATACAGATGTATCTGGTCCGATGAATGTTGAGGCTCGTGGCGGATATCGTTATTTTCTCACCTTCACAGATGATTTAAGCAGATATGGGTATATCCACTTAATGAAGCATAAGTCTGAAACATTTGAAAAGTTCAAAGAATTTCAGAGTGAAGTTGAAAATCATCGTAACAAGAAAATAAAGTTTCTACGATCTGATCGTGGAGGAGAATATTTGAGTTATGAGTTTGGTCTACATTTGAAACAATGCGGAATAGTTTCGCAGCTCACGCCACCCGGAACACCACAACGTAATGGTGTGTCCGAACGTCGTAATCGTACTTTACTTGATATGGTGCGATCTATGATGTCTCTTACAGATTTACCGCTATCGTTTTGGGGTTATGCTTTAGAGACGGCCGCATTCATGTTAAATAGGGCACCATCAAAATCCGTTGAGACGACGCCTTATGAACTATGGTTTGGCAAGAAACCGAAGTTGTCGTTTCTTAAAGTTTGGGGTTGTGATGCTTATGTGAAAAAGCTTCAACCTGATAAGCTCGAACCCAAATCGGAGAAATGTGTCTTCATAGGATACCCAAAGGAGACTGTTGGGTACACCTTCTATCACAGATCTGAAGGCAAGACATTCGTTGCTAAAAATGGACAAATTCTAGAGAAGGAGTTTCTCTCGAAAGAAGTGAGTGGGAGGAAAGTAGAACTTGATGAGATAACTATACCTGCTCCCTTTTTGGAAAGTAGTACATCACAGAAGGTTTTGTCGATCCAAAGGGAGCTAACAAAGCGTACAAGCTCCAGCGATCCATTTATGGACTGGTGCAAGCCTCTCGGAGTTGGAATAAACGCTTTGATAGTGTGATCAAAGCATTTGGTTTTATACAAACTTTTGGAGAAGCCTGTATTTACAAGAAAGTGAGTGGGAGCTCTGTAGCATTTCTGATATTATATGTGGATGACATATTACTAATTGGAAATGATATAGAATTTCTGGATAGCATAAAGTGATACTTGAATAATAGTTTTTCAATGAAAGACCTCGGTGAAGCTGCTTACATATTTGGCATTAAGATCTATAGAGATAGATCAAGACGCTTAATTGGACTTTCACAAAGCACATACCTTGACAAAGTTTTGAAGAACTTCAAAATGGATCAAGCAAAGAAAGGGTTCTTGCCTGTGTTACAAGGTGTGAAGTTGAGTAAGACTCAATGCCCGACCACTGCAGAAGGTAGAGAGAAAATGAAAGATGTTCCCTATGCTTCAGCCATAGGCTCTATCATGTATGCAATGCTGTGTACCAGACCTGATGTGTGCCTTGCTATAAGTCTAGCAGAGAGGTACCAAAGTAATCCAGGAGTGGATCACTTGACAGCGGTCAAGAACATCCTGAAATACCTGAAAAGGACTAAGGATATGTTTCTCGTTTATGGAGGTGACAAAGAGCTCATCGTAAATGGTTACGTTGATGCAAGCTTTGACACTGATCCGGACGATTCTAAATCGCAAACCGGATACGTGTTTACATTAAACGGTGGAGCTGTCAGTTGGTGCAGTTCTAAACAAAGCGTCGTGGCGGGATCTACGTGTGAAGCGGAATACATAGCTGCTTCGGAAGCAGAAAATGAAGGAGTCTGGATGAAGGAGTTCATATCCGATCTAGGTGTCATACCTGGTGCATCGGGTTCAATGAAAATATTTTGTGACAATATTCGTGCAATTGCCTTGGCAAAGGAATCCAGATTTCACAAGAGAACCAAGCACATCAAGAGATGCTTCAATTCCATCCGGGATCTAGTCAAGGTGGGAGACATAGAAATTTGCAACATACATACGGATCTGAATGTAGCAGACCCGTTGACTAAGCCTCTTCCACGAGCAAAACATGATCAACATCAAAGCTCCATGGGTGTTAGGATCATTACTGTGTAATCTAGATTATAGACTCTAGTGCAAGTGGGAGACTGAAGGAAATATGCCCTAGACGCAATAATAATGTTATTATTTCATTTCCTTATATCATGACAGATGTTTATTATTCATGCTAGAATACACAGACAAACCAAACGTCACTAGTATGCCTCTACTTGACTAGCTCTTTAATCAAAGATGGTTATGTTTCCTAACCATAGACAAAGAGTTGTTATTTGATTAACGGGATCACATCATTAGGAGAATGATGTGATTGACTTGACCCATTCCGTAAGCTTAGCACTCGATCGTTTAGTATGTTGCTATTGCTTTCTTCATGACTTATACATGTTCCTATGACTATGAGATTATGCAACTCCCGTTTGCCGGAGGAACACTTTGTGTGCTACCAAACGTCACAACGTAACTGGGTGATTATAAAGGTGCTCTAAAGGTGTCTCCAAAGGTACATGTTGGGTTGGCGTATTTCGAGATTAGGATTTGTCACTCTGATTGTCGGAGAGGTATCTCTGGGCCCTCTCGGTAATGCACATCACATAAGCCTTGCAAGCATTGCAACTAATGAGTTAGTTGCGAGATGATGTATTACGGAACGAGTAAAGAGACTTGCCGGTAACGAGATTGAACTAGGTATTGAGATACCGACGATCGAATCTCGGGCAAGTAACATACCGATGACAAAGGGAACAATGTATGTTGTTATGCGGTCTGACCGATAAAGATCTTCGTAGAATATGTAGGAGCCAATATGGGCATCCAGGTCCCTCTATTGGTTATTGACCAGAGAGGTTTCTCGGTCATGTCTACAGAGTTCTCGAACCCGTAGGGACCGCACGCTTAACGTTCGTTGACGATATAGTACTATGTGAGTTATGTATGTTGGTGACCGAATGTTGTTCGGAGTCCGGGATGAGATCACGGACATGACGAGGAACTCCGGAATGGTCCGGAGATAAAGTTTGATATATGGGACAATAGTGTTTGGTCACCGGAAGGGTTCCGAAAATCACCGGAATGGGTTCCGGATGTTTCCCGAAATGTTTGGGTACGAGAACACTTTATTTGGGCCAAAGGGGAAAGCCCAGAAGGTTTTTGGAAAGCACAAAAGGAAGTTTTGCGGAGTCCAGGGGCCAGACGCCAGGGTCCCTGGCGTCTGGCCCTGGAGTCCGAGAAGGACTCTTGCCTTTCGGGTGAAACCGACTTTGTGGAGGCTTTTACTCCAAGTTTCGACCCCAGGGCTCAACATATAAATAGAGGGGCAGGACTAGCACCAAAGACACATCAAGAAACAGCAAGCCGTGTGGCGGCAACCCCGTCCCCTCTAGTTTATCCTCCGTCATAGTTTTTGTAGTGCTTAGGCGAAGCCCTGCGGAGATTGTTCTTCACCAACACCGTCACCACGGCGTCGTGCTGCCGGAACTCATCTACTACTTCGCCCCTCTTGCTGGATCAAGAAGGCGAGGACGTCACTGAGCCGAACGTGTGCAGAACTCGGAGGTGCCGTGCTTTCGGTACTTGGATCAGTCGGACGTGAAGACGTACGACTACATCAACCGCGTTGATATAATGCTTCCGCGAATGGTCTACGAGGGTACGCAGACAACACTCTCCCCTCTCGTTGCTATGCATCATCATGATATTGCATGTGCGTAGGAAATTTTTGAAATTACTGCGTTCCCCAGCATTTCTCACTCGTAGCGATGCTAAGAGTCTGTTGGAATTATATTAGCAGGTACTGCATTATTTATGAAATCTTGCAGATAGCATGTCAAAACATCGTTTCCTCGACGAGTTTCTTGAGGAAAGGCTGTATGTGATACAACCAGAAAGTTTTTGTCAATCCTGAAAGATGCTAACAAGTATGCAAAGCTCCAGCAATCCTTCTAAGGACTGGAGTAAGCATCTTAGAGTTGGAACGTACGCTTTGATGGGATGATCAAAGATTTTGGGTTTTTACAAAGTTTATGAGAAACTTGTATTTCCAAAGAAGTGAGTAGGAGCACTATAGAATTTCTGATGAGTATATGTTGTTGACATATTGTTGATGAGAAATGATGTAGAATTTCTGGAAATCATATAGGGTTATTTGAAAAGTGTTTTTCAATGAAAAAAACTAGATTAAGCTACTTGAACATTGAGCATCAAGATCTATAAGGATAGATCAAAAACGCTTAATGGTACTTTCAAATGAGCACATACCTTGACATGATCTTGATGGTGTTCAAGATGGATCAGTCAAAGAAGGAGTTCTTGCCTGACTTGTAAGGTGTGAAGTTAAGACTTAAAGCTCGACCACGGCAGAAGAAAGAGGAAGGACGAAGGTCGTCCCCTATGCTTTTGTCATAGGCTCTATACGGTATGCCATGCTGAGTACCGCACCTGATGTGTGCTTTGCCACATGGTACAAAGGTGATCTAGGAGTGGATCACCAGATAGAGGTCAAAATTATCCTTAGAGGAATAAGGATGTGTTTCTCGGTTATGGAGGTGATAAAGAGTTCGACATAAAGAGTTACATCGATGTAAGCTTAACACCTATCTGGATAGCTCTGAGTAGAGTAAATCGGATTCGTATAGTAGAACAGTTATTTGAAATGGCTCCAAATATAGCGTAGTAGCGGCATCTACAAGATGACATAAAGATTTGCGAAGTACATATGGATCTGAATGTTGCAGACCCGTTGACTAAAACCTCTCTCACAAGCATAGCATGATCAAACCCAGAACTCATTGAGTGTTAATCACATAGTGATGTGAACTAGATTATTGACTCTAGTAAACTCTTTGGATGTTGGTCACATGGCGATGTGACCTGTGAGTGTTAGTCACATGGCGATGTGAACTAGATTATTGACTCTAGTGCAAGTGGGAGACTGTTGGAAATATGCCCTAGAGGCAATAATAAATTGGTAATTATTATATTTCCTTGGTCATGATAATCGATTATTATCCATGCTACAATTGTATTGATAGGAAACTCAGATACATGTGTGGATACATAGACAACACCATGTCCCTAGTAAGCCTCTAGTTGACTAGCTCGTTGATCAATACATGGTTACGGTTTCCTGACCATGGATAAGACCCAATCCTCAGCCTAGCACAAAGATCGTCTAGTTCGTATGCTAAAGCTTTTCTAATGTCAACTATCATTTCCTTAGAGCATGAGATTGTGCAACTCCCGGATACCCTAGGAATGCTTTGGGTGTACAAAACGTCACAACGTAACTGGGTGGCTATAAAGGTGCACTACGGGTATCTCCGAAAGTGTCTGTTGGGTTGGCACGAATCGAGACTGAGATTTGTCACTCCGTGTGACGGAGAGGTATCTCCGGGCCCACTCGGTAGGACATCATCATAATGTGCACAATGTGACCAAGGAGTTGATCATGGGATGATGTGTTACGGAACAAGTAACGAGACTTGCCGGTAACGAGATTGAACAAGGTATCGGATACCGACGATCGAATCTCGGGCAAATACTATACCGCTGGACAAAGGGAATTGTATACGGGATTGATTGAATCCTCGACATCATGGTTCATCTGATGAGATCATCGTGGAACATGTGGGAGCCAACATGGGTATCCAGATCCCGCTGTTAGTTATTGGCCGGAGAGTTGTCTCGGTCATGTCTGCATGGTTCCCGAACCCGTAGGGTCTACACACTTAAGGTTCGGTGACGCTAGGGTTGTAGAGATATTAGTATGCGGTAACCCGAAAGTTGTTCGGAGTCCCGGATGAGATCCCGGACATCACAAGGAGTTCGGAAATGGTCCGTAGGTAAAGATTTATATATAGGAAGTCCAGTTTCGGCCACCGGGAAGGTTTCGGGGGTAATCGATATTGTACCGGGACAACCCGAAGGGTCCCGGGGGTCCACGGGGTGGGGCCACCTATCCCGGAGGGGCCCATGGGCTGAAGTGACATGGGAACCCGTCCCTAGTGGGCTGGTGCACCTCCCTTGGGCCTTCGCCTGCGCCTAGGGTTGGAAACCCTAGGGGTGGTGGCGCCCCACTTGGCTTGGGGGGCAAGTTTCCCCTTGGTCGTCGCCCACCCCCATTGGAGATTTGATCTCCTAGAGCTGGCGCCCCCCTAGGGGCCCTATATATAGTGGGGGGGGGAGGGCAGCCGCACCCAAGCCCCTGGTGCCTCCCTCTCCCTCCCGTGACACCTCTCCCTCTCGCTGAGCTTGCCAAGCCCTGCCGAGATCCCGCTACTTCCACCACCACGCCGTCGTGCTGCTGGATCTCCATCAACTTCTCCTTCCCCTTGCTGGATCAAGAAGGAGTAGACGTCTCTCCCAACCGTATGTGTGTTGAACGCGGAGGTGCCGTCCGTTCGGCGCTAGGATCATCGGTGATTTGGATCACAACGAGTACGACTCCATTAACCCCGTTCACTTGAACGCTTCCGCTTAGCGATCTACAAGGGTATCTAGATGCACTCTCCTTCCCCTCGTTGCTAAATTACTCCATAGATTGATCTTGCTGATGCGTAGAAAATTTTAAATTTCTGCTACGATCCCCAACACATTCTTGCCGGTCCCCCTCTCGGCTCCGCCGGCTGCAGCCGGACCTCTCACCGGTGTGGTTACTCTGGCTTGGACTGGGACGTTTCGTCCCAGCACTAGCTACACCTCCGACGAGTACGCGTGTGCCGAGTCTACCTCGGTCCCGTCCACGCTCCCCACCTTCGTCTGCGCAGCCTTTCGGGATCCAAACTGGTTTGCTGCGATGTGTGAGGAGTTCGACGCCCTGCTGTGCAACCATATGTGGCAGCTTGTCCCGGGGCCTCCCCGTGCCAATGTTATCACTGGTAAGTGAGTCTTCCGCCACAAGACTTTCCTTGGCGGTTCTCTTGACTGCTATGAGGCGCGTTGGGTCATGCGTGGCTTTCACCAGCGCGCCGGCGTGGACTTCACCGACACCTTCGCCCCGGTTGTCAAACCGGGCACGATTCACGCAGTTCTGCAGCTTGCTGTCTCTCGCGCCAAGCCAGTTCACCAGCTCGACGTGCCCAATGCTTTCTTGCATGGCCATCTCGATGAGCAGGTGTTTTGTCAGCAGCCTACTAGTCTCGTCGACACCGACTATCCAGACCATGTGTGCTTGCTCTCCCGTTCTCTCTACGGGTTGAAGCAGGCGCCTCGGGCCTGATACCAGCGGATCGCGGCTTTCCTTCAGCAGCAGGGGTTCCGATCCACACGGTCCGATGCCTCCGTATTTGTTTGTCACCAGGGCACCGCCACAGCGTACCTTCACCTCTACGTCGACGACATCATCCTGACTACGTCCTCGCCAGCGCTACTTCAGCAGATCACAACTCGCCTCGGCACCGAGTTCGCCCTCAAGGACTTGGGGGCTCTCCACTACCTCCTCGGCGTCGAGGTTGTTCGCCGTGCCACTGGCTTCTTCCTACATCAGTAGAAGTATGCCTACGAGCTTCTGGAGCGAGCCGGCATGCTTAGCTGCAAGCCTGCTCTCATGCCTGTCGATACGAAGGCTAAGGTGTCTGCCGTCGAGGGTTCTCCGGCGACTGACGCTCCCTTCTACCACTCCATTGTCGGTGCTCTTCAGTAGCTCACGCTGACGCGTCCGGACATTCAGTACGTTGTTCAACAGGTGTGCCTTCACATGCATGCTCCTCGTGATACTCATTGGGCTCTGGTGAAACGTATTCTCCGGTACATATGTGGCACCACAGCTATGGGTCTCACCCTGACGGCATCACCTGACACCAGCCTTGTCGCCTACTCCGACGCCGACTGGGTTGGGTGTCCCGATACTCGACGCTCCACTTCCGGCTACTGCATCTACCTCGAGCCCTCTCTGATTTCGTAGTCGTCTAAACGACAACCCACGGTCTCACGATCGAGCGCCGTGGCCGAGTACAGGGATGTGGCCAACACCGTCGCGGACTGCACTTGGCTACGACAGCTACTTCAGGAGTTGCTATGTGAGGTTACCCAGGCCACGCTTGTCTACTGTGACAATGTCTCGGCGGTGTACCCTGCTGCCAACCATGTTCATCACTGACGGACGAAGCATATTGAGCTCGACATTCACTTCGTCAGGGAGCACGTCGCACTTGGTCGTGTTCGAGTTCTACATGCGCCCACCGATCAGCAGTTCGCCGATGTTATGACGAAGGGATTACCCACCTCGACTTTCGAGGGCTTTCGGTCCAGTCTCTGCGTCACCGGCGACGCTTCGACTGCGGAAGGTGTTGAACATGTGTACATGTACGTAGGTCGGGGTTTTATATGTGGTACATGTAGTGTCTGTCTTCCTCTGTATGTACGTGTATCTTAGGAAACAAGATAACGATCGCACCCTTTGTATCTATATATATGTGCCTAATGCACGATAATGAGATATCGATGCACCAAATCATTCTCTACAATTCCAACTGAAGCTCGTGAACGGCGCAAGAACGGCGCAACGACAGCGCCAAGGCAACAGAGCCCGTAGAGCTTAGAAGGTCTAAGAGAGCCATTGTTCTTGTAGAGAGCGTAAGGTGGTGACAATCGGGGCTCCTGAAGAGCGTCATTGAGCCAAGGATCAGCATCAAGGAGGCCCGCTGGAAAGTTGCCACGGTTGAGACTCTTGAGAGACAAGGCACAAGGCTGGCATCAAGCTCTCTCCCACTGTCGGTCACAACAGACTCTCCAGGGGTGGTGGAGTGTATCATCAGAGTAGCCGCCGCCCAAGACAGGGGTCCGACAAGCAACCAGTTGTCGTGCTAGAAGAACATGCGAGTGCCAGAAGAACCGGCAGCTACACCCACACGGACTCGACTCGCACTGGGCCGGGCCCCTGCCACTTTTCTTCTTCTTATCTTTCCTTATCTTCTTTGTGTGTGTCTCTTTTTTTTTTGCTAATATTCTTTTACTCCTACTACTTCTTTTGGGTTGTTCAATTTTTTTTTTGTGAACCGACCTTTGGTCGGGTGGTTAGGAAGATAGTGGTATTCTCAACCCATCAGAGTCAAGTCCTATACTTGACATTGGTGCTTGCATTTTTCTGTATTTATTGCAAGCCATTCTGTCGATGTGCGTTCAGTAGTTGGAGACATCGCCCTTGTCTCACGTCTGCTTTGGTAGTTGACTGAGAAGCAGCGACGACGCATATATCTGGCGCTAGCCGGAGCTCTAGGATCTTGAACAAGACAGGATCTAGGTAGCTAAGTCGCAGACATACACACCGGAAAGTAGCTGCCGAGGGGCGGAACGGCGACGGTGCATGCATCTGGCGCTAACCGGGGCCCTAAAATCTCGAACAAAATGAGATCTAGCTAGCTACGGTGCATACATACTGACCGGTCAGTAGTTGTGGAGGTGATGAGGGGTGCTCCAACGCTTTCCTGGCGGCGACGTCCTCCAAGCCTGCCCTTGCGGCGAGGTCCTGCGCCTGGATGAGCGTGCGGGACCCAGATTCTGGCGAGCTGAACTCGGCGCCGCCGACGGAGGACCCTCGCGTGGGTCCTGACTGCGGCGGTGGAATGGAACCTTGACGCGTGGTCAGGCCCCCGCGCTGGTCGGTGTACGCCGGCGTCGCACACCGCGGCTGCTGGCACAGGTTGTTCAGACTGAGCTTGTACATCATCGATCGCATCGCGTAGGAGCGGGCTGGATCAGAAACAGGAAATGGGATTGAAGCTGGGAAGGGAAGGGTTTCCTCGGGGCTTCGATCTGATCTGCGCGCAGCTGCGTTTCGGGGCTCCGTGGAAGGTGAGGCGCAGTCCCCACCGCCCTCGTCCGGGTACAACGCATCATCGGAGTCGGAGGGGTTTCTGACAGGCACCGAGGAAAGGGATGGATCGGGTGTGGTGCTGGCGCCCCTGCTGCGGTGCTGCTAGCTGAAGCGGCGGCGGCGGCGGCAGTGTGGTCCCTCTCTTCCGGTCCGCGTCGGAGTGGGGAATGGATCCGCGAAAGGGTATGGAGGACACCATATCGCTGCGCCTGGGCCGATAGCTACCCCATGCACTTCTTTGCCGTCTTTGACGGCCACGGTGACCCCAGGTAACCTTCCAAGCCACCTCCAGGTCTAATTGTCGACACCATCCACGCTCTTTCCGCTACACCTGTGATTTGCTTGCTACGTCATGGTGCAGTGTCGGCCCTGTGCAGGGACCAGATGCACGTCATACTTGTGGAGGAGCTGGCAGG
This sequence comes from Triticum monococcum, assembly GCA_034509565.1. Taxonomy (NCBI): domain Eukaryota; kingdom Viridiplantae; phylum Streptophyta; class Magnoliopsida; order Poales; family Poaceae; genus Triticum; species Triticum monococcum. The sequence goes on from CM067847.1 coordinate 21,677,060, forward strand.
CACGGTAACAGCCTACCAAAGAAGCACCCGGAAAAGGATGACGAGGCGGAGCGTCGTGCGTGGGAGGCGGCGCTGAAGCGGAGCTTCGAGCGGGCTGAACACACTGGGGATGGGGCAGTCGGCATCGGGACGGCCCATCATGGGGTCCGCCCACCACCGTGGTGGAGCTCCTGGTGCGCGCCAGAAACCTCGTCGCCACCTGTGGGGACTCCCGCGCCGTGCTCTGCCGCGCTGGTAACGCCTAGCCACACTCCGAGAACCACAAGATGAGATTAATTGCGTCATGTGTATTGCCTTTCTCTCCTTTGGTATCGTCTGGCTATACGAATTTGAGCTTGATGCATAGATCTAGCTAGAGCCGCTGGTTGGGATGGTAGCGGGAGAAGAAGTGTGCACCCCTACAGACGGGCAGCTGCGCGTATGCGGAATGCTTGCCATGTCGTGGGGTTTGGATACAAGTTGTTCCGAGGCACACTCATACAACAATTACTCCCTCTGAACAAAAGATAAAAGTCGTTTAGATCTCTTATATTTATTTATGGAAGGAGTACAGCTTAGGTAGGCCAAAAAGAAAGAAGTATTGCCTAAGCCTAGCACGGGACGACCTTGCGACCACAGCCAGAGAACGTTGCAATCAGGAACGGGCCGAGCGACCACAGACAGACAAGAGACAACAATCAATCTCAGACAGCGACCTCAGAGAGACTCACAGAAGAGCAAAAAAATAACAACGGGAACTTACACATATCACAAGACCTAGTGTGCACACGGTTCTCCATAGAAACGCCACCTCTGCTACACAGATCACCACAGACGATGGACAGCCAAAGCGGCCTGCCGTTCCTCGGCGAAATAATTCTGGCGCCCGAGATCAGATCCCTGGGGACACACATCAGGCCCGAACCGCCCGTCGCACCTTCGTGAACTCGCGGACCCAGGCGTTCGCGGGCATGCCTCAGATCGACCCCGGGCCAGAGCACAGCGTAGAAACTTTTAACGACCCGCGGGCGGCCGCTAAGCAAACAAATCTCTATCACCGACCAAAATTCCGTTAAATAAAAGGTGATTATCAAGGAGACCGGTGGAGGATTTAGCAAATCTTGGTGTCAGGGTCAGAGTTACCTACACTTTATAGATACATACATACATGCTTTGTTTCCATGCATTAACATTGGCTTTGTACATATCTATCTTATACTCTACAATATACAAAGAAACAAAAGTGTGTAGAACACTTTTTACCAAATATGTAATCCACATTTTCTTTCAGAAATAGGCAATGAACATGTTTTTTTTGCAAATATGTGATGAAATTTTTTTTAGAAATATGCGATGAACAGTTTTTAAGTACACGGTGAATATTTCAAGATACGTGTGCTCGATCCATGCGTTTCTTTATACACAAAACTGTTTCAGGAGCGCTCCAGTCTTCCTCCTATGCTGCGTGGGTCTTCCTCCACAAAAATTAGAAGAACTAGTCGACAACCCGTGCATCTGCCCGGGCTAGCCTATTTTGAGACAGATGTATATATTTCTACATGTGTTAACATTTGTTGCACGCAGTGCGTCTTAGAAAGGAATTTAAAAATAGTAATTTATAATCCCATAGAAATCATTGCAACTTATAAATGCAACAAAATGCATATTAGTCACCGTGTGAAAAGGATATTTTGCAGTGAATTTGTTATAATATAATTTACATATATGTATATTTTAATCATTATATTACAATAATATTGCATTTTTGCTTATATTATTGTTTTACAAATTTTCTATTATTTGATTGAAGCATGGAGCAAAATGCTTGCAGTTTATAAGGATTTAAGTTTTTTTATGGAAGACAAAATATCAAATGCACGTCGAAAGAAGTTTGTTGTTTATCAGAAATATTTCATCGACATGTTTGTGCCACCTTAATTAACCAATATGTTCATCTATATATTTACTATTGAAGTTTTCGCAAGCCCTCATTAGTATGAAACATACATGTCTTAGCTAGTCTAAAAAGGACAAATATTTTCCAGCAAAAAAATCACGAATTTTTTCCTTTATTAATAGTGTGATTCATCTTGTGTGCTTGCCGAATTCAGAAACTATGTGGAAAGCCTTGAATGGCTCCTTTGAGCTCGGATGAAAAATGAGAGAAAATAGTGAAGCTTTAAGTTTCAGAAAATTTGTACATGTAGATCAGTACTTGCTAACTTTAAACTTTGTCAGAAAGGGATTTACTTTAATGTTAAACTACCATTTTATTTGTATTTTACACTGAAAGATCAATGCATGCATAGCGTTTGCTATTTCAGAGCGACACATAAATATTTGTTTTAGCATGCGATGAATAAAAGAGTCTCACATACACATAGCAAAGCCGACTTACCATATCTATTCTGGATAGTTGTGCTAGTTAGAACATTATCCGGTTGATCGATTCTGAAGAGATGCCGCTAATTAGTACATACATATGACATGTATGGGTAACAAAACAGCAATTTCTTCAGGCTGCTTCCTAATTACCTACAACGTCAAACTATTAACGACAATTTCCTCCCGACGCGATCGAGCAGGAAGTAGCATGCTAGCTCATCCGGCGAGATACATATGTTGACGGCTGGCTCGGTTGATCGGAACATGCATGTACACTGCAAAGAAATCCATCAAACAATATATTAAGACATTACATTCTGGATTAGCACCATCCGCTTCTTGCTACTATCACCTGGCTGTATAATCTCTACATGCATGCCCATGATATGACCGATGGGATATGTACGTGCCCACAAAAGAGAGCTTAAATTAATCATTATAACTAGGTAGGGCCTACAGAAAATTATATTCAATTAGGACATCTAGGGGTATACTATTTGAAGTGGAAGTCCATGTCTTAAACGGCTCCTTTGGCCTTTTTTTTATCTTCAGGACTTTGCGTGTATATGATCTGTGTCACGTTCAATCAAAATTGATCTTTTGGTTAATCCTAACCGTACATTTCAGATCTAACAGCTTAATTAATTTTGATTTTGTGGATTAACGTTGAGGCTTCGTTGGTGCCTCCAATTAGATATAAGATTGCAAAATAGGTCAAAATATTAAGAAGACAAATTCAACATTCAAATTTGATACTTGAGCCAAATGTGCAGAATATTTGAACAAATAAGTTGTTAAATGTACCTTTTAGAATATCAGATTGAATGCATGGGAGTCAATTCTATACGAATTAAAAGGCTATTTATGGTACTCCTCGGATCACCCATGATGGACTCTTTTTCATAGGTATATAATATAACTATCTCCAAACATGGCATGTGTGCATGATCATATGTAAAAAAACTAAAAATACACTAATAAGAAAAACCTTAATGGTAGAAGATGTTTTATGTTGGACAGTTGGAGTGTCATGTTTCACGATGGTGTTCTCCAAATCCAGCCCCACACTGTATGCAGAATACAAACGTTGAGGGCTCTAATGTATCATAGAAAAACAGTGGAAAAAACATAAGTTGATGGTTGAGTAACTACTACTTGCAAATATAAGGACACTGAATCAATACCTATGGTACAGTCGACACTACGACCATGATCCCCAGCCAACAACAAAGCCTAGAGAAAGCCTAAAAATAATACAACAGGGATACAACCAAGTACAATATAAATCGTAGTATCCTACTATTATAGCAAACCCTGGATAGCATGCCATCTTTTAAAGTTCAGACTGCAGCTCAATCTGTGACATATTACAGCAAAGAGATACCAAGTTAGCTGCATGCAAAGGGAAGAGGGAAGACCATGAGACGTAAATTCGTTTGATAACAAATATATAAAATATGAAAGATGGCAATACAGAGTTACCGTATCAGTATTACCAGAGTTACAATTAGACTGGTTTTCAGAAGAAGAAAAGACTAACGAACACAGGGCTATAGGTACTTCAAAACTACAAAATTTTCAACATAAGATAATTGAAACAGAGTCAATATCACTCGTGAGCTTGTTCGGCATTGCCCTCCAAACGCTAGGTGATGCTACGGTAAAACACGCCGAGAGTCCTCAGCCGTTATAGCTAGCGACACGACATTGCTAATTATTACAACTATAACAGAAGCATATCAAGAAGTGATACTGCATATAAATAACTAATAGTGCCATAACGGATGGACACTAGGATTCAGAACGCCATATAACAGGTTAGCTATGTTTTACGGCCATGAACCACTCCAAATCTAGGTGTGGTTCTGCTGGATCCTGCATCGTAAAACAAAAATATAATTTTGAGGAACGCACAATTCCATTGAAAATTGTACATCATGCAAGCATTTTTAATCTGAACCAAAACCGACACAATAGAAAGAAAAGTTAACATCACGTACCTGCTAGTTTCTCTTGCTTTACCTTGCAATTCAATGTGGTAAACTACTTTTGGAGTCAGTTTCTTTGTAGATCATTTTGATATTCGCCTCACATAGTAGGTAGCTCCTAAATCTGAGCTGGTAGATCCAGAAAAAAATCCTAAAAACCATGACATCATAATATATGTGGAATCAAATCAGTACACAGTTGAGTTTATTTGTGAGTAGAATTAGCACTTGCTGCATGGTATATGGAGAGAGAGAAAGACATGAAGATGACAAAACCCTCTCTAGTTAATTAGGATAATCCATGTAATACAACAGTTTGGTTTACTTGAGAAATGAAGCACCAATCATTGATGATGCTTGTTGGGATAAAAGCAACAGTAACAGTTAGCACTTGCTACAAAATACAAAGAGAAACATAAACACATTAAGATGATGAAAGTTGGCGTTCTAATTTTCCATGCTTCTGCAATAGAACAGATGGCTTGTCATGTGGGTATCAATTCTGAAATTTTATCGGAACATACATTTATCATATTAACTATATGAGTGCACCAACTGATAAGCAAACCCATTAATTCGATCACCTCTAAATCAAGAGATGATGTTTATTCTATATGCCCAACTATCAAAAGCCTCACATAGAGGGCAACTCCCAGGATTTAGGTCAGAAACCAAACTTCACAATTTCTTGAACACATAGAGCAACTCCCATGATTTAGGTGAGACACCAATATTCACAATTCCTCGACAAATAGAGAGAAACAGGCAGGATTCAGAAGGGGGTGGGAAGAATTGGGAGAAAGCTGCATGGTATTTATGATGACCCCTTTGCGCTCAGAGGATAGCTGGTGATCAGCACGTCCTAATTGAAGTCGGTGGCAAGTTCTAGGTCATGCCGCTTGGGAGGAGCATGTATGGTGGACGTCTAGCCGCGATGAACTTTTTCTTGTCATGATTACCTTTAGCCTGGTCGTCCCCTTCCATCTATGATGGCATCAATGATTACTCTAATTCTCAATGCGCTCCTGCAGGAACCTAGCATGTAGCAAATCCAGTTAGATGCGCACGCACGCGCGCCTCCCTGAGAACATGGGAGAGAAGATAGGAGGTATGATGCACTTCCTGTGGCGGCAGCAACATGAGCTCAGAGCTTTTTGTACAATTCTGAGAGGATGGCAATGACCTGACATCGAGAGAGAAAGAAGAGAGAATACGTAGACAATAGGAACTGTGGAGCTAGGAGTAGAGATCAGAAGAAAAACACACCTCAAGGATAGCAGCGGAGAGTCCGAACAGAAGCGTCGCGCAGAGGAGAGCAGCGGCCGCCTAGCTTGAGAGCGCCATGGAAGGGTCGTGTATTAGATGAAGAAACCATATTTCTCACGTTAGGGATTGCAACATCCAAGAAAAAAAGGAGCGTGCACCATCAAATCTTTTTTTAGCAGCATGCAATATCTAACCTTTTACGTTGTGTTGGCCAACAATTTTTCTGAGATAGGAGTTTGGATCGTATCTACTTAGGGGTCTGTTTTTAGAACCGGTATACCACTCTTTTTTAAGCGATTACAATTTTTTGGCCGAATTAACGGCTCCTAATTACTGATTAACATGGTAATTTCTTGGGAGTCGCTAATTAGTATAGATATAGATAGATAGATAGATAGATAGATAGATAGATATAGATAGATAGATAGATAGATAGATAGATAGATAGATAGATATAGAAGTACAGCTGAGCGCTCCAGTCTTCCTCTGTAGTAATGGCCAGGGCCGCCGGCGAGTCGGGAGCCAACCCCACCATGGCCTTGGAGGAAGGTGAGGTCCAGTCCTCACCTCTCTTTTCCGGGTACTAGGCATTCTTGGAGGAGTCAGAGGGTTACGTTACGGGCCTAGAGGAAGGGGAGAGCTCCCGCATGCATGGTGGCGGCTCTCCTGCACAGCCCGCTGAAGCGACGGTAATGGCTGTGTGGCCCATGTGGCCCATGGTGTTTGGGTCGGCATCAGAGAAGGGGCTGCGCCCGTTCTTCTGTGCCTGCGCCGACGGCTCGCCCATGCACTTCTTTGCCATCTTCGACGGCCACGGCGGCCTCAAGGTAACCTCCCCTCTCCTCATGTAGTCATTGCTTCACTTGGCCAGACTACAACACCTTCCACGCCATATCCAGGTCGAGTGCTCGACACATGTACACCCACCTTACATATTAGATTTGCTTGGTACGTGGCGGTGCAGGTGTCGGTGCTGTGCAGGGAACAGATGCACACCATCTTGGTGGAGGAGCTGGCCAGCCCAGGAAATGACGAAGAGGCGGAGTGTCGTGCGTGGGAGGCGGTGCTGAACAAGAGCTTCGAGCTGGCGTATGCACAGGGGATGGGGCTGGGGAAGAGGCGGACGCACTGCCGTGGTGGCGCTTCTTGCCCGTGGCAGCATCCTGGTGGCCAACTGCGGCGACTCCCTTGCCGTGCTCTGCCGCGCCGGTGATGCCATCCTGTTTTCGAGGACCACAAGGTGAGATTAATCGCGTCATGCGCATTGTCTTTTTCTCCTATGGACAAATTTTGAGCTTGATGAGGCGTGGATATGATTGGAGCGGACAGACGAGAGGGCGCGTGTTAAGGCGGCTGGAGGCAAAGTGCTGCGCTCCAACGACGGGTAGGTACGGGATTGGGGCGCTTGCCATGTCGCGGGCTTCAGGTACGTACGTATTACTACTGTATCAAAGGCGTGTAGTTTGTTTGGTTCTTATGCACACGTTTTGAAATACGCGGTAAACATTTTTGAAGCACACGATGAACATCAAATATGTGTTGAACACTTTGTCAAATAGAAGATGGACATTTATCAAATATGTGTTGAACACTTTATCAAATATCTGTTGAACACCTTTTCAAGTACATGATGAACAATTTTCTGGATACATGATGAATATTTTTTTTCGTATACACGATGAACTTTTTTTCCATAGGAGCGTGGCGCAAAAACACTTCACGCCAGAACTTTTTTCGTCTTCATCCTGCAGCCTACATGATACATCAATTAAATTAAGAGAGAGCAGTAGAATAATACCTTCTCCATTCCCCTGATCAAAAAGTGTCCACCAGAATAAAAAAGGCAGTCACTTTCCCTGAGTTAATGCAACCAAGATAAATTTGAATTAACCATAACTGGAAGGCGACCAATAGAAGCCAGATGAGTTTCATCCACAAGAACTCTCTTGTACCCAAAAAGATCATTCTCTGTTTTAGACTTGTCACTTTTCTCCATAGAATAAATTTGTTAACAGTTTAGAGCATGTCGGTAATTGCTGACTCAGTGACTACAACACCTAAGTGCACAAATATGAGTATCCGATATTGATGAGGTAACTTCAAAATGCACACACCATGAGAAATCTTATCATATAGTTTATATAAGTAAATTAACATATCAACACAACAGTTCAATAGGGTCAAGCGCATAAAGAATTAGCACACATCAGTGACATCCACCACTATGTAGCTAATCTGGGAACATCAAGCAACCATTTGTTCCTTGCTGCTCCATTTCATGTTGTGTCAATGGACTTGATTCTTCTACAAATAGAAAGACATGAAGAATAAGAAAAATCATGTACTTGTTAACAAACATCCACCACCGGTGACCCTATGCGGCAATTCATACTGAGATCAGTGCCTACAAAACAATAGACATCAAGGAAGGAACACTGTTAAATCTGCGATTGCTGCTGGTAAAGGATTAACAAGAGGTAAAAGGAAAAGGAAAAAAATCAATAAAGGGAGGAAAAAGGATGGAACTGGCGCCCATGTCTTTGCCCCTACTTGGATGGCACCCCGCCGTCTACCAACCCGACTCGTGCTTCAGTTTAGGAAACCACATCAAGAAACAACAGTAGTTGGAGACACATACCTTTCTTTTGGAATTAGATATTAGAAGCAGTGAAAGCACTTTCCAAAGATATTAAAATGTAGTCCGTACCCAAACTGCAAGTTGAAGAATATGAAGTGTCATTCCAGAACTACGAGAAAAATCACAAAATTACATCTAATCTCATCCCTCAACACGTATGTAACTGTTCTAAATAATCAGAGAAACATAATAAGGTTTTAATACTCATATGCCCGCAACCATATCTCATTTTTACTGGCTTTGTGTTTTGGCCAGGCCTTGGACCTGTAGCTTTTCATTCCCCAGCTATCTGAACTCTAGTTTGCTTCTTTTTGCTGTAATCCTTGAACTTCTGTAACTTGGTGGTTTCATGATAATGGAACCGGGAGGCCTTTCTGATGATCTGCAAAAAAAGTATCTCATAGACCTCAATCAGTCCGAGTAGGTAAAAAATGCAGAAGATTGAACCCGAAAGCGAGAGGAAACTGAAAATGCATATGCGCCATTATAATCCATCCTGATTCGGCACCTACAAACTTGTCTCTGTACCATATATACCCCTACACTGAACCACACATTAGTAGGCGAAGTAACAATCATTCTTTAATTATCTTAACCGAATCAGAATACAAAAAACCTACAACTTCAATGCCCATTACATAGACATACTCAACAAATTACCAAGAACAGAAATTTAACCCTTGAACCATTACCATATAAACGAGGTAGATGAGATCCATGTCTACAGTTGTGGACACTAAACAAATCCAATTTTCATCATGGCGCCCAACATCTAAAAGACGCCAGCTGGTTTTCAGTAGAATATCTCAGTCTTGAACTCTTGATCATGAATTTCACTCGAGCTTAATAGCAAGGTAGTAGTTGCATGGCGCTGTCACAATACAGGATATTTTAAGCGGGCATTGAATGACATCCCTGAAAACCAGAACTGTATTGTCTTCAGCACATGTGAAACCCAGAGGGTGGGCTGTTTAGTTCTCTCTAGTTTCTACTACATGGTTGACGTAATAAAAATAAGCATCCTGTGTGTGCGTGTGTGTGTGTGTGTGTGTGTGTGTGTGTGTGTGTGTGTGTGTGTGTGTGTGTGTTGTGTGTTAGATGCTGATGCCCAATTCATTCCATCCCCGAAACAAGCTAAATCACGAGTGCTGCAATCCACTGCTCAGACCAAACACGAAGGAGAGAAGGCGCATCTAATCATCAGTTGAGGCGGCGTGCACGAGAGGGAAGGGGAACAGGGAGAGGAGTGGAGCAGGAGACCGATGGTCGAGGGGAATGGGGAGCAGATCCGTGGCGGCGGCGACCTCCCATTGGTCCTCATCGCCGGCAACAGCGACCTTCAGGTGACGGCCCACAGAGGAGAGGAGCACGACGACAACCCATGCCGACGGAGCAGCAGCGCGGCGAAAACCAGCCCTGCTCAAGCCAAGTGCCTCCTCCCGCGTGCATCCGCGCGCGCGTGTTGGTGGCAGGGGCACGGCCTGACGGCGACCATGGAGAGAGAAAAAGATGGGAATGTGGAGGAGAGGAACGACATGGAGGAGGGAGATCTGGAGGACGAGCAACGAGGCAGGTTAGCTTCGTAGAGAAGGAAGGAAATTGTTATTTTACCTGGTGGAGGTGTTGTCGCGAGACGGTTTTACCTCGACACAGTAAAAGGAAGACGTAGATATGGCGAGGAGGTGCTCATGATGCACACCTTATTGTTTTGGATGATGGAGAAAATAAACCCCAAGTTGCGGTGAAAAGGTAAATGGGCAGATATAGTAGATCCCCTCCAGTAAGTACTACACATTTCAAGTCAAGCCGACATGTAAACTTGTGAGAATACACACACCACACGGAAAACAAAAGAGCAGGAAATCTAGCACACCACACACACTGCTTGCGAAATGAACCAAACCATCTGGGTCACTTCAACGGAGTGCCTTTGGTTCCTATTATCGTTCATGCATCTACTACGCGTTGAAATTAGTAATGGTAACTTGGTCAGCTAAGAGTACCGAAATGACAAGGGATGTACCATGTTCACATCAGAAGATGAGGTGGTCATCCCCCCCCCCCCCCCCGGGGGGGGGGGGGGGGGGGATGGCAGAGTTCGCACCCACCCCAGCCAACCTTAACGATATTTTTCTTAAGTAGGAGATCTCTGGTGTGGATTCTAGCTTACGCGAGGAGCCAACCGAAGTGATGAACTCGCCATGGAGTTGGGTTATTCCTGTTGAACATGTGTACATGTAGTGTCTGTCTCCCTCTGTACATGTATTTTAGGAGAGGATGGCAGAGTTCGCAGCCACCCTAGCCAACCTTAACGATATTTTCTGAAGTAGGAGATCTCTTGTGTGGATTCTAGCTTAGGCGAGGAGCCAACCGAAGTGATGAACTCGCGACGGAGCTGGGTTATTCCTGTTAAACATGTGTATTTGTAGTGTTTATCTCCCTCTGTATGTATGTGTATTTTAGGAGACAAGATACCGGTTGCACCCTGCGTATCTATATATATGTGTCTAGTGCACGATCAATGAGATATCGATGCATCAAATCATTCTCTACATGGTATCTATTGCAAGTCGACCCTCTCCCGCTTCCGCCTAAACCTAGCCACCGCCGCCCCACGCTGCCGCCGCTTCCCCTCGCGCCGCACTTCCCCTCCACGCGTCGCGCTCCACCTCTCCTGCTGTGCCGCTTCCCCCACGGCAGCGCACCCTCCTGCCACGTCGCTTGCTCCCCAAACCCTAGCCGCCGCCTCTTCCTCTCACCACCACGCTGCCGCCATGTCATCCACCGCCTCCACCTACTCCAACCCCTTCGCCAGGCCGGACCCTGCTGACATTCGCAACATCAACATCCACGAATGTGTCCCCGTCGTCCTTGATGCCACCGACGCCACATAGTTCGCGTGGAAGATGTACTTCTCACTGCTCTTCCGTGAGAACAATCTCGTGGATCACGTTGACGGCACCGTCGACTCCCGCACTATGGTGGGCGACTCCGAGTGGATCGCGATCGACGCCATGCTCATCTGGTGATTCTTCACCACCATCTCGAAGGACCTATTTCACACGGTCGTGGGCGATGGTGATGACGCCCGCACCGTGTGGGTCAACCTCAATGGCCCGTGCCGTGTGGGTCAACCTCAATGGCCTCTTCACCGACAACAAGTTTCAACACCGCGTTTTTCTGCAGCAGGAATTTTTTGACTGTCATCGCGATGATCAGTCTATCGATGACTGTTGCCGCCGCCTAAAGACGTTGGCGGATGAGCTCCGTGACATTGGCGCCAAGGTTGATGACGACCTCCTCATCAGCCCGCTCACCGCTGGCCTCAACGACGACTTCGGCAACGCCGCCTCCAACCTCTCGTTAATACCGGAGCCCTCCTTCCCCAAGTTTGTGGCAAACTTGCGGTTGGAGCAGCGCCGGATGAAGGGGGCCAAGAAGCGCGTACAGCACCACGCCCTTGCTGCCGGCACCTACTCTCCTCACTAGCTGCTCTTCGGTGCGGCTCCATCTTATGATGGTCTTCGCATTTTCGGGTGTCTCTGTTATCCTAGCACCGCGTCCACTACTCCTCACAAACTCGCTCCCCGGTCGATTCCTTGCATCTTCCTCGGTTATCCTCCCAACACTAAAGGTTACCGGTGCTATGATCCAGTGTCCCACCGCGTTATCACTTCGCGGCATGTGTACTTTGATGAGCTGGTGTTCCCCTTTCAGTAGGTACCATCGGCGTCTCCCATGGCGTGACTCGCCCCTGCTACCACCTTTGGCGAGTTTCCCTCTACATCGCGCCGAGCACTGGGCCCAGCCCTTCCTGCGCTTCCAGCGCCGGCCGCGCCCTCCCGCGGCGCCTCGGGTGTGGCTGCCCCCTCGGGTCCCCACCGCCACAGCCTATGGCGCCTCTTCAGCCGCCCCCGGCGCCGCGGCCCCTTCGGCCGCACCCGTCATGCCCTCGGGCGCCGCCGCGGCTGGCCCCTCAGCATCTTCGGAGACCGGCTCAACCTCATTCTGTTGGAAATATGCCCTAGAGGCAATAATAAATTGGTTATTATTATATTTCCTTGTTCATGATAATCGTTTATTATCCTTGCTATAATTGTATTGATAGGAAACTCAGATACATGTGTGGATACATAGACAACACCATGTCCCTAGTAAGCCTCTAGTAGACTAGCTCGTTGATCAATAGATGGTTACGGTTCCTTGACCATGGACATTGGATGTCGTTGATAACGGGATCACATCATTAGGAGAATGATGTGATGGACAAGACCCAATCCTAAGCCTAGCACAAAGATCGTGTAATTCGTATGCTAAAGCTTTTCTAATGTCAAGTATCATTTCCTTAGACCATGAGATTGTGCAACTCCCGGATACCGTAGGAATGCTTTGGGTGTACCAAACGTCACAACGTAACTGGGTGGCTATAAAGGTGCACTACGGGTATCTCCGAAAGTGTCTGTTGGGTTGGCACGAATCGAGACTGGGATTTGTCACTCCGTGTGACGGAGAGGTATCTCCGGGCCCACTCGGTAGGACATCATCATAATGTGCACAATGTGACCAAGGAGTTGATCATGGGATGATGTGTTACGGAACAAGTAACGAGACTTGCCGGTAACGAGATTGAACAAGGTATCGGATACCGACGATCGAATCTCGGGCAAATACTATACCGCTGGACAAAGGGAATTGTATACGGGATTGATTGAATCCTCGACATCATGGTTCATCTGATGAGATCATCGTGGAACATGTGGGAGCCAACATGGGTATCCAGATCCCGCTGTTAGTTATTGGCCAGAGAGTTGTCTCGGTCATGTCTGCATGGTTCCCGAACCCGTAGGGTCTACACACTTAAGGTTCGGTGACGCTAGGGTTGTAGAGATATTAGTATGCGGTAACCCGAAAGTTGTTCGGAGTCCCGGATGAGATCCCGGACGTCACGAGGAGTTCCGGAATGGTCCGGAGGTACAGATTTATATATAGGAATTCCAGTTTCGGCCACCGGGAAGGTTACGGGGGTAATCGGTATTGTACCGGGACCACCAGAAGGTTCCAGGTGGTCCACCGGGTGGGGCCACCTATCCCGGAGGGCCCCATGGGCTAAAGTGACGTGGGAACCAGCCCCTGGTGGGCTGGTGCGCCCCCCTTGGGCCTTCCCCTGCGTATAGGGTTGGAAACCCTAGGGTTGGGGGCGCCCCACTTGGCTTGGGGGGCAAGTTTCCCCTTGGCCGCCCCCCTTGGATATTGGATCTCCTCGGGCCGGCGCCCCCCCTAGGGCCCTATATATATTGGGGGGAGGGAGGGCAGCCGCACCCAAGCCCCTGGCGCCTCCCTCTCCCTCCCGTAACACCTCTCCCTCTCGCTGAGCTTGGCGAAGCCCTGTCGAGATACCGCTACTTCCACCACCACGCCATCGTGCTACTGGATCTCCATCAACTTCTCCTTCCCCTTGCTGGATCAAGAAGTAGGAGACGTCTCTCCCAACCGTACGTGTGTTGAACGCGGAGGTGTCGTCCGTTCGGCGCTAGGATCATCGGTGATTTGGATCACGACGAGTACGACTCTATCAACCCCGTTCACTTGAATGCTTCCGCTTAGCGATCTACACAGGTATGTAGATGCACTATCCTTCCCCTGGTTGCTAGATTACTCCATAGATTGATCTTGGTGATGCGTAGAAAATTTTAAATTTCTGCTACGATCCCCAACAGTGGCATCATGAGCCAGGTTTATGCGTAGTTTCTATGCATGAGTAGAACACAAAGTAGTTGTGGGCGTCGATTTTGTCAATTTACTTGCCGTTACTAGTCTTATCTTGATTCGGCGGCATCGTGTGATGAAGCGGCCCGGATCGACCTTACACGTACTCTTACATGAGACAGGTTCCACCGACTGACATGCACTAGTTGCATAAGGTGGCTAGCGGGTGTCTGTCTCTCCCACTTTAGTCGGATCGGACTCGATGAAAAGGGTCCTTATGAAGGGTAAATAGAAATTCGCATATCACGTTGTGGTTTTGGCGTAGGTAAGAAACGTTGTTGCTAAGAAACCTATAGCAGCCACGTAAAAAATTGCAACAACAATTAGAGGACGTCTAACTTGTTTTTGCAGCATATGCCGTGTGATGTTATATGGCCAAAAAGGATATGATGAATGATATATGTGATGTATGAGATTGATCATGTTCTTGTAATAGGAATCACGACTTGCATGTCGATGAGTATGACAACCGGCAGGAGCCATAGGAGTTGTCTTAATTTACTTATGACCTGCGTGTCAACATAAACGTCATGTAATTACTTTACTTTATTGCTAACCGTTAGCCATAGTAGTAGAAGTAATAGTTGGCGAGACAACTTCACGAAGACACGATGATGGAGATCATGGTGTCATGCCGGTGACGATGATGATGATGGCGCCCCAAAGATGGAGATCAAAATGAGCAAAATGATATTGGCCATATCATGTCACTATTTGATTGCATGTGATGTTTATCATGTTTTACATCTTATTTGCTTAGAACGATGGTAGCTTAAATAAGATGATCCCTCACAATAATTTCAAAAAAGTGTTCCCCCTAACTGTGCACCGTTGCGAGGGTTCGTTGTTTCGAAGCACCACGTGATGATCGGGTGTGATAGATTCTAACGTTCGAATACAACGGGTGTAAGCCAGATTTACACACACAATACACTTAGGTTGACTTGACGAGCCTAGCATGTACAGACATGGGCTCGGAACACGGAAGACCGAAAGGTCGAACATGAGTCGTATAGAACATTCGATCAACATGAAGATGTTCACTGATGATGACTAGTCCGTCTCATGTGATGATCGGACACGGCCTAGTTGACTCGGATCATGTATCACTTAGATGACTAGAGGGATGTCTATCTGAGTGGGAGTTCATTAAATAATCAGATGAACTTAATTATCATGAACAAAGTCAAAAGGACTTTGCAAATTATGTCGTGGCTTACGCTTTAGTTCTATTGTTTTAGATATGTTCCTAGAGAAAATTTAGTTGAAAGTTGATAGTACCAATTATGCGGACTGGGTCTGTAAACTGAGGATTGTCCTCATTGCTGCGCAGAAGGTTAATGTCCTTAATGCACCGCTCAGTGAGCTGAACCTCAAGCGTCAGTTGTGGATGTTGCGAACATCTGACATACACATTTTGATGACTACATGATAGTTCAGTGCGTAATGCTAAATGGTTTAAAATTGTGGCACCAAAGACGTTTTTGAAACATCGCAGTACATACGAGATGTTCCAAGGACTGAAATTGGGATTTCAGGCTAGTGCCCACGTCAAAAGGTATGAGACCTCTGACAAGTTTCCTAAGCCTGAAAACTAAGGAGAAAAGCTCAATCGTTGAGCATGTGCTCAGATTGTATAAATACTACAATTGCTTGAATCGAGTGGGAGTTAATCTTCCAGATGAGATAGTGATGGTTCTCCAAAGTCACTGTCACCAAGCTACTAGAGCTTTGTGATGAACTATAACATATCAGGGATAGATATGATCCTTGAGCTATTCACGACACCGCGAAAGTCAAAATCAAATAGGAGCATCAATTGTTGATGGTTAGTAAAACCACTAGTTTCAAGAAGGGCAAGGGCAAGAAAGGGATATTTCATGAAATGACAAATCAGTTGCTGCTCTAGTGAAGAAACCCAAGGTTGAACCCAAACCCGAGAATAAGTGCTTCTGTAATAAGGGGAACCGTCACTGAAGCAGAACCACCCTAGATACTTGGTAGATGAGAAGGCTGGCAAGATTGACAGAAGTATGTATTGGACATACATTATATTAAATGTGTACTTTACTAGTACTCCTAGTAGCAGCAGGGTATTAGATACCGGTTCGGTTGCTAAGTGTTAGTAACTTGAAATAAAAGGCTACAGAATAAACGGAGACTAGCCAAAGGTGAGACGACGATATGTGTTGGAAGAGTTTCCAAGGTTGATGTGATCCAACATCGCACGCTCCGTCTACCATCAGGATTGGTGTTAAACCTGAATAATTGTTGTTTGGTGTTTGCGTTGAGCATAGACATGATTGGATTATGTTTATCGCAATACGGTTATTCATTTAAGGAGAATAATGGTTACTCTGTTTATTTGAATAATACCTTCAATGGTCTTGCACCTAAAATGAATGGTTTATTGAATCCCGATCGTAGTAATACACATGTTCATTCCAAAAGATATATGATAGTAATGATAATACTACATACTTGTGGCACTGCAATTTGAGTCATAATGGTATAAAACACATGAAGAAGCTCCATGTTGATGGATCTTTGGACTCACTTGATTTTGAATCACTTGAGACATGCGAACCATGCCTATTGGTATATATGCATGAAGAAACTCCATACAGATGGATCGTTTGGGCTCACTTGATTTTGAATCACCTGAGACATGCAAATCTTACCACATGGGCAAGATGACTGAAAGGCCTCGTTTTCAGTAAGATGGAACAAGAAAGCAACTTGTTGGAAATAATACATCTTGGTGTGTACAGTCCAATGAGTGCTGAGGCATGTAGTGGATATCGTTATGTTCTTACTTCACAGATGATTTGAGTAAATGCTAAGTATATTTACTTGATGAATCACGAGTCTGAATTATTGAAAGGTTCAAGTAATTTCAGGGTGAAGTTGAAAGATCGTCATGACAAGAGGATAAAATATCTATGATACGATCATAGAGATGAATATCTGAATTACGAGTTTGGCACACAGTTAAGACTTTGTGGAAATTGTTTCACAACTAATACCGCCTGGAACACCATAATGTGATCGTGTGTCCGAACATCATAATTGCACCCTATTGGACATGGTGCATACCATGATGTCTCTTATCGAATTACCACTATAGTTTATGGGTTAGGCATTAGAGACAACCACATTCACTTGATAGGGCACCACGCAATTCTGTTGAGACGACACCATGTGAACTATGGTTTAGAGAAACCTAAGCTGTCATTTCTTAAAAGTTTGGGGCTGCGACGCTTATGTGAAAAAGTTTCAGGATGATAAGCTCGAACCCAAAGCGGATAAATGCATTTTCATAGAATACCCAAAACAGTTGGCTATACCTCCTATTTCAGATCCGGAAGCAAAAGTGATTGTTTCTAGAAACGGGTCCTTTCTCGAGGAAAAGTTTCTCTCGAAAGAATTGAGTGGGAGGATGGTGGAGACTTGATGAGGTTATTGAACCGTCACTTCAACTAGTGTGTAGCAGGGCACAGGAAGTTGTTCCTGTGGCACCTACACGAATTGAAGTGGAAGCTTATGACAGTGATCATGAAACTTCGGATCAAGTCACTACCAAACCTCGTAGGACAACAAGGATGCGTACTACTTCGGAGTGGTATGTAATCCTGTCTTGGAAGTCATGTTGCTAGACAACAATAAACCTACGAGCTATGGAGAAGAGATGGTGGGCCCGGATTCTGAAAAATTGGCTCGAGGCCATAAAATCCGAGAGAGGATCCATGCATGAAAGCAAAGTGTAGACTTTGGAAGAACTACTTGATGGTCGTAAGGCTGTTGGGTACATATGGATTTAAAAAGGAAGACTGACAATGATGGTAAGTATCACCATTAAGAAAGCTCGACTTGTCATAAAGATGTTTTCCGACAAGTTCAAGGAGTTGACTACGATGAGACTTTCTTGAAGGAAATATGCCCCAGAGGCAATAATAAAGTTATTATTTATTTCCTTATATCATGATAAATGTTTATTATTCATGCTAGAATTGTATTAACCGGAAACATAATACATGTGTGAATACATAGACAAACAGAGTGTCACTAGTATGCCTCGACTTGACTAGCTCGTTAATCAAAGATGGTTATGTTTCCTAACCATAGACAAAGAGTTGTTATTTGATTAACGGGATCACATCATTAGGTGAATGATCTGATTGACATGACCCATTCCATTAGCTTAGCACCCGATCGTTTAGTATGTTGCTATTGCTTTCTTCATGACTTATACATGTTCCTATGACTATGAGATTATGCAACTCCCGTTTGCCGGAGGAACACTTTGTGTGCTACCAAACGTCACAACGTAACTGGGTGATTATAAAGGTGCTCTACAGGTGTCTCCGAAGGTACTTGTTGGGTTGGCGTATTTCGAGATTAGGATTTGTCACTCCGATTGTCGGAGAGGTATCTCTGGGCCCTTTCGGTAATGCACATCACTTAAGCCTTGCAAGCATTGCAACTAATGAGTTAGTTGCGAGATGATGTATTACGGAATGAGTAAAGAGACTTGCCGGTAACGAGATTGAACTAGGTATTGAGATACCGACGATCGAATCTCGGGCAAGTAACATACCGATGACAAAGGGAACAACATATATTGTTATGCGGTCTGACCGATAAAGATCTTCGTAGAATATGTGGGAGCCAATATGAGCATCCAGGTTCCGCTATTGGTTATTGACCGGAGACGTGTCTCGGTCATGTCTACATTGTTCTCGAACCCGTAGGGTCCGCACGCTTAAGGTTTCGATGACAGTTATATTATGAGTTTATGAGTTTTGATGTACCGAAGGAGTTCGGAGTCCCGGATGAGATCGGGGACATGACGAGTTGTCTCGAAATGGTCGAGATGTAAAGATCGATATATTGGACGACTATATTCGGACATCGAAAAGGTTCCGAGTGGTTCGGGTATTTTTCGGAGTACCGGGGAGTTACGGGAATACGGGAGAAGAAGTATATGGGCCTTATTGGGCTTTAGGGGAGAGGGAGAGGCAGGCCGCGCCCCCCCCCCCCCCACCCCCCAAGGCCTAGTCCGAATTGGACTAGGAGGAGGGGCTGCGCCCCCTCCTTCCTTCTCTTCCATCTTCCCCTTCCTTGTCTCCTACTCCTACTACATGGAAGGAATCCTAGTTGAACTAGGAAAGGGGGAATCCTACTCCCGGTGGCAGTAGGACTCCCTAGGGCGCGCCATAGAGAGGGCCGGCCCTCCCCTCCTCCACTCCTTTATATACGGGGGCAGGGGGCACCCCATAGACACACAAGTTGATCTTTATGATCGTTCTCTTAGCCGTGTGCGGTGCCCCCTTCCACCATAATCCTCGATAATATTGTAGCGGTGCTTAGGCGAAGCCCTGCGACGGTAGAACATCAAGATCGTCACCACGCCGTCGTGCTGACGGAACTCTTCCCCGACACTTTGCTGGATCGGAGTCCGGGGATCGTCATCGAGCTGAACGTGTGCTAGAACTCGGAGGTGCCGTAGTTTCGGTGCTTGATCGGTCGGGCCGTGAAGACGTACGACTACATCAACCGCGTTGTCATAACGCTTCCGCTATCGGTCTACGAGGGTACGTAGACAACACTCTCCCCTCTCGTTGCTATGCATCACCATGATCTTGCTTGTGCGTAGGAATTTTTTTGAAATTACCACGTTCCCCAACAGGTGAGGCGCAGTCCCCACCGCCCTCGTCCGGGTACAACGCATCATCGGAGTCGTAGGGGTTTCTGACAGGCACCGAGGAAAGGGATGGATCGGGTGTGGTGCTGGCGCCCCTGCTGCGGTGCTGCTAGCTGAAGCGGCGGCGGCGGCGACAGTGTGGTCCGTCTCTTTCCGGTCCGCGTCGGAGTGGGGAATGGATCCGCGAAAGGGTATCGAGGACACCATATCGCTGCGCCCGGGCCGATAGCTACCCCATGCACTTCTTTGCCGCCTTCGACAGCCACAGCGACCCCAGGTAACCTTCCAAGCCACCTCCAGGTCTAATGGTCGACACCATCCACGCTCTTTCCACTACACCTTTGATTTGCTTGCTACGTCGTGGTGCAGTGTCGGCCCTGTGCAGGGACCAGATGCACGTCATACTTGTGGAGGAGCTAGCAGGCACGGTAACAGCCTACCCAAAGAAGCACCCGGAAAAGGATGACGAGGCGGAGCGTCGTGCGTGGGAGGCGGCGCTGAAGCGGAGCTTCGAGCGGGCTGAACACGCTGGGGATGGGGCAGTCGGCATCGGGATGGCCCATCATGGGGTCGCCCACCACCGTGGTGGAGCTCCTGGTGCGCACCAGAAACCTCGTCGCCACCTGTGGGGACTCCTGTGCCGTGCTCTGCCGCGGTGGTAACGCCTAGACACTCTCCGAGAACCACAAGATGAGATTAATTGCGTCATGTGTATTGCCTTTCTCTCCTTTGGTATCGTCTGGCTATACGAATTTGAGCTTGATGCACAGATCTAGCTAGAGCCACTGGTTGGGATGGTAGCGGGAGAAGAAGTGTGCACCCCTACAGACGGGCAGCTGCGCGTACGCGGAATGCTTGCCATGTCTTGGTGTTTGGATACAAGTTGTTCCGAGGCACACTCATACAACAATTACTCCCTCTGAACGAAAGATAAAAGTCGTTTAGATCTCTTATATTTATTTACGGAAAGAGTACAGCTTAGGTAGGCCAAAAAGAAAGAAGTATTGCCTAAGCCTAGCATGGGACGACCTTGCGACCACAGTCAGAGAACGTTGCAATCAGGAACGGGCCGAGCGACCACAGACAAACAAGAGACAACAATCAATCTCAGACAACGACCTCAGAGAGACTCACAGAAGAGCAAAAAAAATAACAACAGGAACTTACACATATCATAAGGCTTAGAGTGGACACGGTTCTCTCTAGAAACGCCACGTCCGCTACACATATCACCGTAGACGATGGACAGCCAAAGCGGCTGGCCGTTCCTCGGCGAAATAATTCCGGCGCCCCAGATCAGATCCCTGGGAACACACGTCAGGCCAGAACCGCCCGTCGTACCTTCATGAACTTGTAGACCCAGGCGTGCGCGGTCATGCCTCAGATCGGCCCCACGTCCTCCTAGCCAGCCGCCGCCTCCAACATCTTGGGTTTTCTGACTCCCGCCCGCACCGGCGCCATTCCGTCCTGTCTTCGGTGGCCTTAGGGCCATGGAGACGCAGTGGATCTTGACCCTTGCCGGTGGAAGGGCTCCGTTTTTAGATTTTTTTTTTATCTTTGTTAGTGTTTGTGTCCAATTCAGGAAGGCGAAATGGCAGCGGCTCCCTGAAGATGGAATAAAAGTCTCCCCGCTTAGCCCCCGTTCCGGTGTGTCTAGCATCATCGGTGGGCCTGTGGAGGTGTGTCTTCGGCGGATCTGTCTTTGGTGGATTTGCTCGGATCTGTTCATCATTCGTCTTCGTTCGTGTGTCTTCAAGTTAGATCCTTTTGATCTACAATCTTCATCTGCGGCGGTTGCTGTTTTGATGCATTGGTTCTATGGGGTCTTAGCACGACGACTTCCCGACTTTCTACTACAACAACGTTTTCCCGGCTCCGACGAGGGAGGGGCTATGATAGTGGCGCGCCGTCGGTTCGCTTCAGTGCTTGTAGTCGTCGCTAGGTGGTCTATGGATTTGGATGTAATTTTTATTATTTCTAATGTTCGTTATATCATGATTAAAGATGAATAGATTAAAAAAATTTCTCGCAAAAAAAAGATCGGCCCCAGGCCAGAGCACAGCGGAGAAACTTTTGATGACCCGCGGGCCGCCGCTAAGCAAACTAATCTCTATCTCCGATCGACCACAGTTCCGTTAAATAAAAGGTGATTGTCAAGGAGACCGGTGGAGGATTTAGCAAACCTTGGGGTCAGGGTCAGATTTACCTTTTTTCGAAAAGGGGAGGCTCCCCGGCCTCTGCATCAGAGTGATGCATACGGCCATCTTATTAACCAAATAAAAAGGGTCAACAAGGTTCCAAAGTCTCCAACTGAAAAAAGAAAAAGGAAGCTCACACAAAGCCTAAAAGGCTAGATACACAAACTAGCCAGGATAAGACGCCACAATCGGCTGGGTAAACATAGATAGGTAAACTAATTGTCTATCCTATTACATGACCGCCATCCAAACCGGTTGAATATATCCCGAGCTACCATCTCCCAACGGGTAGATCCAGTAACCAAATGCTCCCTGGCCTCCATCGGAGTGAGTAGCGACCACGAACGGATCAATGCTCTAGCTCGGAAAATAACTTGCAAAAAATGAATCCGTGATGTTTTGTTAAAAACCAAATCATTTCTGCAATTCCAGATAGTCCACAACAAAGCGTAAACTCCAACCCTAATATGTCTTGCTAAGTCAGGCTCAACCACATTAAGCCATGTCCCAAATAGTGTGTTGACAGAATTCGGTGGAGTAATATTAAAAGCAATATGGACCGTCCACCAAATACCTTGGGCCAACGGGCAATCAAAGAATAGATGCTTAATCGTCTCATCCCTATCACAGAAACTATACCTCGTAGGTCCTGTCCAATTACGCTTTATCAAGTTGTCCTTCGTTAAAATAACTTGTTTATGGACAAACCACATAAACACTTTAATTTTTAAAGGGACTTTGACGGCCCAGACAAACTTGGAAGTTGGAATGGAGTTCGAATTAATAATATCAAGATACATTGATTTAACTGAAAATACTCCAGATCTAGTCAACTTCCAGCGTAATCCATCGGGTTGGTGAGAAAGTTGTGCCTCCATTAGTCTCCTAACTAGATGGAGCCATTCTTCTCAGCGATTGCCCACTAAGGCCCGCCTAAACTGAATATTAAGGGGGATAGATTGAAATACCGTTGCCACGAACACCTCACGTCGTTGAGCAATCCGATATAAAGATGGATATTGAATGGCTAAAGGTGAGTCGCCAAGCCAAGTATCCTCCCAGAAACGTGTACTAGTACCGTTTCCAATAACAAACCTCGTCCTATTGAACATTGATTGTTTGACTTTCATTAGTCCTTTCCAAAAAGGCGAATCAGACGGCCTGACTGTAACCTGGGACAATGTTTTAGTCTGTAGGTACTTGCTGCGGAGGATCTGCGCCCACATGGCCTCAGTCTCGGAGGAAAGCTTCCACAACCACTTACTAAGGAGGCATCTGTTCTTAACTTCAAGATTTTCAATACCAAGACCCCTTGGTCTTTCGGTCGACAGATGACGTCCCATTTAGCAAGCCGGTATTTTCTTTTAATTTCATCACCTTGCCAAAAGAAACGTGACCGATAGAAGTCCAGTCTTTTCCTAACACGAACTGGGACCTCAAAGAACGATAAGAGGAACATAGGCATACTCGTGAGCACCGAATTAATCAATATCAAATGGCCTCCGTAAGACATGAGCTTACCCTTCCAGCAGCTCAGTTTCTTCTCAAATCGATCCTCGATGCACTTCCATTCTCTGTTTGTCAGCCTACGATGGTGAATCGGAATACCAAGGTATGAGAAAGGTAAACTCCCCAACTCGCACCCAAACAATTGCCTATAAGACTCCTGTTCGTCTTTGGCTCTACCAAAGCAGAACAACTCGCTCTTATGAAAGTTAATCTTTAACCCGGTCAATTGTTCAAAAAGGCATAACACCAGCTTCATATTTCTCGCCTTGGCCAAATAATGCTCCATAAAAATGATTGTATCATCAGCGTATTGAAGGACGGATACACCTCCATCAATAAGATGAGGTACCAAACCACCCACTTGACCATTCTCCTTAGCCCTTCCTATCAAAATTGCTAACATATCCACCACAATGTTAAACAGGATAGGGGACATCGGATCTCCTTGTCTGAGGCCTTTATGTGTCTGGAAGTAATGACCTATATCGTCATTCACTTTAATTCCCACACTCCCTTTTTGCGTAAAGGATTCAACCTGTCGGCGCCAGGCTTCATCAAAACCTTTCATACGCAATGCCTGTTGGAGAAATGGCCACTTGACCTTATCGTACGCTTTTTCGAAATCCACCTTAAAAATTACTCCATCTAATTTTTTGGAATGGATTTCATGGAGCGTTTCATGAAGAACAACCACCCCTTCAAGGATGTTTCTGTCCGGCATGAAAGCAGTTTGGGATTGTTGCACCACAGAATGCGCAATCTGTGTGAGCCTATTGGTCCCGAGCTTGGTGAAGATTTTGAAAGTACCATTGAGGAGGCAGATCGGCCTGAACTGCTCAATTCTCACAGCATCCGTTGTCTTAGGGAGCAATGTGATAGTTCCAAAATTCAAGTGAAATAATTGAAGCTGTCCAGAGAATAGATCATGAAACATAGGCAGTAAATCCCCCGTATTGATGTGCCAACACTTTTTATAGAACTCAACCGGGAACCGATCCGGTCCGGGAGCCTTATTGTTTTTCATTTGTGCAATAGCATCAAACACCTCCTTCTCTGAGAATGGGGCAACCAGGATATCATTATCGGCATCAGACAATTGAGGTCATCCTCAATCCTGGACTCATCGAGGGACACACAATTCTCCTCCGGAGGTCCAAATAACTGTCTATAGTATTCGGTAATATAGGTTTTGAGATTATCCTGACCTAAAATAGTACCCTCATCCTGTTCGAGTTGAAAGATCCGCTTCTTTCTGTGCTTACCATTAGCAATGAGGTGAAAGAATTGAGTATTCGCATCCCCTTGGACCACTTTGCGGACCTTGGCTCGCAAAGCCCACTTCAATTCTTCTTCACGCAGAAGTTCTTTCAACCTCTTCTCCGCCTCATTTTTAACCTGGAGCTCAGGAGGCAGCAAAATCGCGGATTCAGCTTTTAAGTCCAGGGCCTGTACAAGAGAAAGGAGCCTATCCTTTTCGATCTTATACACCCCACTGAGGTGCTTGGCCCAACCCCGCAAGAAACTTCTCAAATGCCTAATTTTATTCTGCCAACGCTCGACCGCCGTCCTACCTCCTACACCCTTAGCCCATTTCCTGGCTATGAGGTCTAAGAACACCTCACGTTCGAACCATGCCATTTCAAAAGAGAAGGTATTTTTGTTTCCCATATGGTTCGGCTCCCCTGAGTCGACGAACAATGGTGTGTGATCGGAAATTCCCCGCGTGAGAGCTTGCACCGTAACAAGAGGGAACTTCTGTTCCCACTCCACGCTCGCGAGAACTCGATCAAGCTTTTCATATGTCGGGTTTGGCAGAGCATTAGCCCAGGTAAACTTTCTACCAGAAAGCTCTATCTCCCTCAGATCCAAGCTTTCAATAATGGTATTGAACATAAACGACCACCTGCCGTCAAAGTTATCATTATTTTTCTCCTCTCTCCTCCTAATGATATTGAAATCACCCCCGACCAAAATCGGAAGCTGCTCGGACCCACAGATTCGAACAAGGTCCGCCAGAAACTCCGGTTTAAGCTCTGGCTGTGCGGCACAATAAACTGCAACCAAAGCCGAGTTGAACCCATCAACTTTAGACCTAACTCGAAACTTTACCGCGAAGTCACCCATTACTACACTCCGGACTTCAAGGGAATCACATCTCACACCAAGTAAGATACCTCCCGATCTTCCTCGTGGAGGGAGGCAATGCCAATCAAAATCAATACCACCCACAAGAGAGAAAAGAAACTGCGGCGCAAAATTATCTCTACCAGTTTCCGATAGAGCAATAAAATCTAACCGATGTTGCAGAGAAGCCTCAGCAAGAAACCGTCTTTTAGCCAAGTCCTTCAGACCTCTGCTATTCCAGAAGATTCCTTTCATATTTCGTCATGGAATTTTTTGGTAGTCCGAATCCTAGCACTCCTACGAACTGCAGAATCAGGATAAATCTTCCGTTTCCACTTACGCTTTGGCTTAGTGGTCTCTGTCACCCGATCCTCATAACCGGGCTTAACGGAACTAACAGTTGCAACATCTAGGGGCACATCATCGTCCTCCGACTCATTATCCGAAGGTGCTAGATCCGCACACAGATTATCTAGCACTCTAACCCCTAACGCATCAATCTCTTCATCATTCATGGGTTTAACCGCTGCAAGATTACGAATAGTCTCTAAGACACGCTCCGCCTCCAAATCTAACATATCATTTACCGAATTAGAGATCTCACTATCATTAACACCTAGTGAAACTCCTAATTGGTTTGCATTATTAACAATGTCCTCATGAGAAAAATGCAATAAAGAATTAGATATGTTGACCGACATACCAGAAGATATCGCAGCAACGTGAAGCTTGGCCGCCCTCATAGCGCACCGCTGCTGCATATCATCCACCTCCGGAAGCTCCTGAACGCGAGCACTCATCCGTCTCCCCGTCGAGACCGGGTCCGGGATCCCGCCAAAGGCCACGACCTCCTCTCTACTGTACGGAGGAGGCGGCTGCGGGCTCCCTAGTCCCTCGGACAAGTGCCCCATGGGTAGGGCAAGAGACGGGACATCTGGGGCCACCTGCCCGCACCCTCCTCCCGCCCCATCCCTCGGCACCAAGTGGCGCGCCGGCGTCGTCGGTGAGACGGTCCTCCTGACCGCCGCAGAAGAAGGAGGAGTCAGGGCCACCTGCCCTGAACCCTCCCCCCCCCCCAGCGCCACAGAGGTCGCGGGCACCGTCGCCGCCAACGGGGATGAAATAGCCGAGGCCGCCTACCTCGGGCCCGCTGCCACAACACCCGCTGACGCCTCCAAGACCTATATCACCGGTGACGGTTGAAGGATGGGAGTTGTCGAGGCCACCTGCCCTGACTCCCCTCCCCCAAGCCCCAACTCGGGCGTAGAAATCATCTCCGGAACCTCGACCACAGGTGAGACATCTCCAAACAAAGTCCTCGCCGACGAGACCGTCTCCATAGGTCCAGGCAAAGACCCGCCGGCTCCCTCAAACTCCAACAAAGGGAGCGTATGCTCGACCACATCATCAGAATCCACCCTGTTGCTCCAAAGTCTGGGAGGGGCAGAGGCTGGCTCGAAGGACCCAAACCTCAGTGAAGTCATAGGCACCGATGGTGAAGGTGCCGACTCAACCCCGGACCCAACCCTGGGCAACTGAGCACTGGTGCCAGAACCGTTAGTCCTCTCCCTCCAAGATTCCTCAGTCGGTGCCCCCCTAGCACCCGCACTGTCGTCACCCTCGTGCATATCCATGTCATTCCCATTAATGGCCTCAACAAACAGATCCGAGTCCTCAAACTCAATCTCGAGCGGGAAAACCTCTCCCCTATAGGTCCAGTTGACCTTATCCGGTACAAACTCAATATCCAGAACACTCACTAGAAGCCGTGCTACTCCATGAGCTCGAGTAAATGCCATATCTACTCTCTCCGTCTTCCCAACCATAATACCCATGCTGGCCACAACACGAACATCCTGCAACGGTTTGGACGGGGCTCCTAAAAACCTCAACCAGACCTGTGTAAGTGGTTTGCCCTTAGGCTCTACCTTCTTCCACTCGTGAAACTCCAGGATGCACATTGTGCCAGGAACCCTACACAGACCGAAGCTCAGCAGTCTCTGCAAATCATCCACAGAGGGGAAATCCACCCTAAAGACATTATCCTCAAGAGCAACCAACTCCCACTGGAACTCACCCGGTGCCAGTTCCTGAAGCCTCCGCACAATATGAGCCTCAGTCACCTCACCCTGGGTCGCTTTTACAATCCCGGTGGTCATACTCTGAGTCTCCTCCGGAATCTCTCTCGCTGCCGGGGACTCAAAGAACATTAGCTCCGCACAATATACTCCATACATCGTCAGAGCCGGAGCCTCGTCACGCAAAAATGGGCAATCCCCAGATGTATGTGCTGGCTTACCGCACGACTCACATAGCTCCGCCGCACACTCAGCAATGAAGTGGCCCTTCTCACCACAACGGTAGCAAAGCATCCTTTCTTTCTTGCGCGCCCATTTGGCCACCCTCTCAGAGTCAGACCTGTCAGTAATCTCAGACGCTGTCCCGGCAGCAGGTATCTCCACACTAGCTAGGTCCGTCACCACCTCCATCGCCTGGGTACTGAGGTCCGTAGGCTGAGCATGATCGGTCTCCAAGGTCGCTGCCGCTTGGTCCCCACCAGCCGGGGGCGGAGGCTGTCGGCGATACCTCCCACGGCCACCCCGACCCCCACGATGTCCGCAGTGGCCTCCTCTCTGGCGGTTGTCCGAACCTGAGGCTCCTTCGACAAATCCACCGGGAGGACCAAGGAACGGTCTGTCAGTAGACCCGTCACTCTGCCAGGCGTAACCACGACCTCCTCCCGCGGAAGAGGAACCACGATGTTGTCCGTCTCCATACGCATCATGTCCATCGTCTCCCCATTGGCCACGGGGCGGAACATGTGACCGGTACTGAGGTGGCCTTGCGACATAATGCGGCGGAGGTGCGGCCCGAGGCTGGGAGCCCGTTGGCACCGGCACAACCCCAAGGGCCTCACCACCACCCCGGCGCCTGAGGCCGAGGTCCACCGCGACCCACTGCTGGCTGAGCCACGAATGCGGCAGTCGGTGCGGAGGCCTGGGCCCTCCCCTTCCGGCCGAAGCATGCATGGAACCCGGCGGCCGAACGCCCGCGTGGCCGACTCCGCGACCCTGGGAAGCCGTAGTCCCAGCACTGCCCGCCGGCGGCCTCTGGCCAAGCGGCCCCAGTGCCCCGCGCCCCGCACTCGTATTCTGCGGCCGACCCGCCCCGCCCGACGGCGCGGCCGCCCCATCCCGATGAACTGTAGCCATTGCCGGCTTCTTGACGGGCGGCGCCGCAGCTCCACGTCTAGCCATGGACCCGAGAGGAGGAATGCGCGCCGCTCTCCCCGGGCCACAAGGACGAAACCCCGGCGTCCCTCTCCTGTGAATCCCGCTAGGGCACAGCGACGGCGGCTTATCGCACGAACCTGCGTGATCGATCGCTCGCATGCAGGGCACAGCCCCCACGAGATCAGAGGCCCGAACAGATTCCACGTTAGACTGGGCCTCATACCCAGCTAATGGTCCACGAGAAGCTGCCTCGCTATGGGCCACATACCCATCAGTAAGCCGGCCCAAGTCAGCCATTGCTCGATCAGGGCCACTGAGGCCCAAGAGCAAATTCAAACGATGAGTCCTGCCTGCACGGATCTCACCGATCGCTCTGATTGCCGGTGCGGCGCCGCCACCGCCACCGCCTTCCTCAATTTCTTTCTCTTGACAACAGTCCAAGATTCCGGCCGGATTAAATCAAAAATGGTGAGGTTAGGAAGACTGACCTTCGGGATAGGACCCTTCCAAGGCCTTACCGCCGTTGCCGCCGTCCGACGATGCACCACGCGGCGCACCATATCCTCCTTCTCACCCTTGTGCAAACCTATCCTGGCCGGATCGTCGATAGGCAACAATTTATCGATTGTCGTCGCCACTTCCGCTTCCGTGTAGCCCGCAAGGAAGAGTTTGCAGAGCTGGTCCGAAGGCGTCGGCGACAACGGTGATGGCGGCGCCTCGTCCGTGTCCCCCTCCATGTCGCCCTCGTCGGCACCAGCTAGTGCCCAAAACCGGCCCCCCACCCGTCGTCGATCACCGGCGGCACCCGGCAACGCACCCGCGGTCGTCCCGCAGGCCGTTGCCCTAGTCTCCCCAGGCGCCCCGCTAGGCATCGTCTCCGATCTCTGACCTTTGGGCGACTCCGTCAAGTCAACGAATGCCACCGACTCCTCGTGATCTACCTGCATGCAACAATCGACAACCACAACGTATACGTCAATCGAAATCCGAACACCTACCTCGATCCGGACATCGGCATCTAGGTATTCTCCGGCGAGGATGTCGTTGTTCATATCCCGCAGCGCTGCCCATCGGGACACCGGAGATACTGAGAGACGACCCTCGATCCATCCGGAGTCGCGATCGGTGAAATGAACGCGCCACTGCACCGGGTTCGTCCTCTCCACCTGCGCCCTCTCCTGAATCGCCTCCGCCCCGATGCATCCCCCAAGATCTAAGAGAAGCCGGGCCGATCCGACCTCATCCTCCCGTGATGGCGGCGGTGCCACAAGCGGTGACGGGGTCGCCGGCGGCAAGGACGGCCGCACGTCGGGCGGCCGCAGATTTTCCATAGGCGGTTACGGGGTCGCCGGCGGCAAGGCCGGCCGCACGTCGGGCGGCCGGGGATTTTCGCCCTCGGGGGCCTCAGAGCTCTCCAGCCCACCGCATACGTCCAGTCTATAAAAGAGTTTTTGACTTGTTTGATTAGATTCTAAGGCAGACTTTAGATACATACGTACACATTTTGTTTGCATGCATTAACATTGGCTTTGTACATATCTATCTTATACAATATACAAAGAAACGAAAGTATGTGCTGAACACTTTTTAACAAATATGTGATCCACATTTTCTTTCAGATATATGCAATGAACATGTTTTTTGCAAATATGTGATGACCATTTTTTTAAAAAATATGCGATGGACAGTTTTTAAGTACACGGTGAATATTTCAAGATACGTGTGCTCGATCCGTGCGTTTCTTTATACACAAAACTGCTTCAGGAGCGCTCCAGTCTTCCTCCTCTGCTGCTTGGGTCTTCCTCCACAAAAATTAAGAGAAAGTACAGCTGAGCGCTCCAGTCTTCCTCTGTAGTTATGGCCAGGGCCGCCGGCGAGTCAGGAGCCAACCCCGCCATGGCCTTGGAGGAAGGTGAGGTACAGTCCTCACCTCTCTTGTCTGGGTACTACGCATCCTTGGAGGAGTCAGAAGATTATGTTACGGCCTAGAGGAAGGGGAGAGCTCCCGCATGGCGGCTCTCCTGCACAGCCCGCTGAAGTGACGGTAGCGGCTGTGTGGCCCATGTGGCCGATGGTGTTTGGGTCGGCATCGAAGAAGGGGCTGCGCCCATTCTTGTGCGCCTGGGCACTTCTTTGCCGTCTTCGACGGCCACGGCGGCCTCAAGGTAACCTCCCCTCTCCTCACCTAGTCATTGCTTCACTTCGCCAGATTACAACACCTTCCACGTCATATCCCGGTCGAGTGCTCGACACATGTACACCCTACCTTACACATTTGATTTGCTTGGTACGTGGTGGTGCAGGTGTCGGCACTGTGCAGGGAACAGATGCACGCCATTTGGTGGAGGGGCTAGCCGGCCCAGGAAATGACAAAGAGGCGGAGTGTCGTCCGTGGGAGGAGGTGCTGAACCGAAGCTTCGAGCTGGCGTATGCACTAGGGATGGGGCTGGCGAAGAGGCGGACACACTGCCGTGGTGGCGCTTCTGGCCCGCGGTAGCATCCTGGTGGCCAACTGCGGCGACTCCCGTGCCGTGCTCTGCCGCGCCGGTGATGCTATCCCGTTTTCGGAGGACCACAATGTGAGATTAATCGCGTCATGCGCATTGTCTTTTTCTCCTATGGACAAATTTTGAGCTTCATGAGGCGTGCATATGATTGGAGCGGGCAGACGAGACGGCGCGTGTTAAGGCGGCTCGAGGCAAAGTGGGGCGCTCCAACGACGGGCAGGTGCGGGATTGGGGGGCTTGCCATGTCGCGGGCTTCAGGTACGTAGTATTACTACTGTATCAAAGGCGTGTAGTTTGTTTGGTTCTTATGCACACATTTCGAAATACGCGGTAAACATTTTTGAAGCACACGACGAACATCAAATATGTGTTGAACACTTTGTCAAATAGAAGATGAACATTTATCAAATATGTGTTGAACACTTTATCAAATATCTGTTGAACACCTTTTCAAGTACATGATGAACACTTTTCTGGATACATGATGAATAATTTTTTTTTCGTATACACGATGAACTTTTTTTCCATAGGAGTGTGGCGCAAAAACACTTCACGCCAGAACTTTTTTCGTCTTCATCCTGCGGCCTTCCACGTGGCAAAAATTTGTCGTGTGGTGGCCACTTGGCCCTCGGCAAATAGTTCCTTTGCTGAGTGTTGCCTTTTCGCCGAGGCCTACTCTCGGCATTAACATGTATTTGCCGAGATGCTCCCTTTGCCGAGAGTCACGCACGGCGTCTCTTACTTTGCCGAGTGCCCGTGGTTTGGCTCTCGGCGAAGACCATCACACTCGGCGTATACAAAATTTCCAATAGTGAGTGCTGAACTTTTTGTATCGCTCGTATGAATAGAAGCTGTTAGCGGAATAAGGAAATCAATGTACAATTTTCACGAGATTGCCTTTCGAATATGCCCAAACACTTCTTATCGAACAATCCGCGAAGCTGCGTGCCATATATTACCCTTCCTTAGAGCTGCAGCATCTGAATGTATACCTGCCACCTGTCAGATCAGTATGCCACATGCTCATACAGCAAACTTTATCATCAACATATGGGTTATGTGACAAAAAAATACCGTATTCAAGAACATTTTCAAGAGATTGCAATTTTGTAGCTATGAACAGCGTATGGTACATACAATAAATCCACAGCCAAAGTTTAAGTTTAGACGGTGATTGGAGAATACATGCGCAGAGTGTTGTAAGTTAACAACAACAATAATAGGCCATGACTGTCAACCAGAGATATATTGTTTGGGAATCAGTTCAAAGCAATGGAAGAATATATATATATCGCATTCAGGGAACTAAGTTCATATTATCAGCATCCAATTCCGTTAAAGAATCTATATACGTGCATTGTGAAGCCAGGAGGAGCACATCAGCACCACGAAATAGAAGAAAAATATTCCTTCACTCTCACAATCTGTGCACATGAGAATGCGGAAGATAAAAGAGGTGGCGGAAAACCTATTACCTGCAAGATGATGGAGAGTGGGCGAGGATCGAGATGCAGGTGTTGCTGACCACGCTGGCGAGGTGTGCAACGGTGCCGATGTGGCGCTGTTGCTGCTGCTGGTGGTGGGACGCTGATACGGCACCACGGACGTCAAGGGCCAGGCCGCCCACCAGCACTGCCGTCTGCATCGGTGGACAGGGAGGGAGGAAGGGACCGGGCGATTGTGGTGGGTGGTGGTGCAGGCCTCACGTGTGCGTGCTCGGAGTTCTTAGCGGCAACGGCGAGGGTGACCTGCAGGTGGCACTGAAGGATGACGAGGGGGAGGTGAAGGACCAGACGGTGGCAGCGGTGGCCATCTAGGGCTACAGGGGAGCCTGTCGCTTGCTAGGTAGGTTCAGGGGTTCGCAGTTAGGGTTCCTAAGAGGGCGCCACCGCCATCTGTAACCCTAGTTAGGGGGGGGGGGCGGGGAGGAGTCGAGCAGGAAGGAGGAATCACATGGAGTCGGCGGCGCTGCCGCAGAAGATAGAGAAGATTCGAGGAAGGGGCGGGAACGAAGGAGGAAGGTGGGGGCGGCGGAGGATCACCACCCACAACCACGAAAAAGATTGAGGGAGAAGTTCGATCGTACGGTTTTGTTAGGCGTGGTTTTTTTGGCGTGGTGGGAGATGAGACTGAAAACCAGACAAAAGTGGGGAATGAAAAATAACCGTGCAATCCTATCAACTGAGACATTAGGAGTGGAGATTACTGTTTATTTCCTTATTTATCGTGATGCATTAATTATGTATTACTTCCTTATTTTTTGGAGTAAAAGTTGTGGGGAGAAGACATAAATGAGGATATAGACTCCACTTTATTAGCGACATAAATCATATGCAAGATATTGTGCATTGGGTAGTTGTCTTTAACAATCTGTAATTTTCTCAGGAGAGCGTGGCAAGAGCTTGTGGTTGGAGTGGCTTGAGATAGGAAATAAAAACCAATGAAATAAATATTCTAAAGGAGAAACGGACGACCTAATGCAATGTGTAAGGCTGCCCGTAATGCGAGTATCATTGGTAGTATCATGCATGCCAACTAAGAAATTTTGATGAAGTGGCATAGAATTAAATGAAGAAAGAGAGGCTTGAGTATCATATCATAATACCGTATCATATTAAATGATGTGCTATTTTGTGTCATGCATGACAACAAATGTAGTCTTCTATGATACTAACATATGATACTATGCATTAGGGATGTAGTATAATAGACTAATATCATATACATGATATTAGTATATGATACTCCCCATTACAACCAGACTAATTCAGGGGAAATTAATATCTCTCCGTTTTTTCAATACCTGCAATAATAAGCAGTATATTGCCATTAATAAATGGAACATAGAATGGATCTAAATGCGAAGCATTAAAATGGATAAGAAACATTAAAATGCGGGAAGAAGGAAAATAAGTGACACTAAAATAGGAAATAGTATTAAAAAGAGGAGAAATTAATAAGGATAATAATGGATAAGATGAGAAAATTAATATGGATAAGATACGCGTGCTCAATCTGTGCGTTTCTTTATACACAAAACTGCTGCAGGAGCGTCTTCCTCCTCTTCCCGCAGGTCGCTTGGTAGCGAAGCCTGTGCTGCTTCAGGAGCCCACGCGTTGTGCTCAATCGGACTGCTCCTTCGCGTCGTCCATCGGTGTACTCTGTAGCTATGGCCAGCGCCGCCGGCGAGTCGGGAGCCAACCCTGCCGTGGCATCAGACAAAGGCGAGGTCCAGCCCTCACCTCTCTTGTCCGGGTACTACGCATCCGCGGAGGGGTCTGAGGGCTACCTCACGGACCCAGAGGAAGGAGAGAGCTCCCGCGTGGTGGCGGCGCCGGTGCCTCTACTGCCAGCTGAAGCGGCAGCGGCGGCAGTGTGGTCTCTCGCCTTCGGGTCCGTGTCGCAGCGGGCAGTGGCGGATCCAGGAATTGAACTTAGCCGGGGCGAAACATTGAAGGAATAAAAATTTTGATTGACGAATGCAAGTCCGCTGAACCAAATCTCATAAAATTCAAATATGAAGCTAGAAATTTACATGACCAATGATTCAGAACAGTTCAAGATTCTCAAGAACTAGGTTGTAACCACCTAAAATGACAAAATATAATATAAACGTCACACATAACTACTAACTTGGACTCCCGCTGCTTGAATAATGCATTCCATGGCCCAAAATGTCCAACTCCATGACTAATGGATACCTACAACAGGTGAACAAGCTGATATCAATACATGTATTGGAAGAAGTAAGCAAATAGTATGAAATAGATAACAGAAGTATTTACCCTAAGTCGTAAGTATACGGGGAGGGTTTGGTAGATGGCCTCTACGGTCTCTCAAGCTGTGAAAATGTTCTATGATCTTCTTGTCATCAATTCCAGCAAATATATCTCGCTCTACATAGCATATCATCAGATCATTCAATCAATCATCAGATATCTTATTTCTCAAATCTGTCTTAATGATATTCATGGCTGAGAAAACTCTTTCAACAGATGCCGTCGCTACTGGCAAAGTCAAAGCAAGTGTGATGAGTCGGTAAACCAAAGGAAAGTGTAAATGTTCCTTAGTTTCGACCAACTTGAGAGCAAGATTAGCAAGACTGCCACAACTGCAAAAAACATCAGACCTTTTCATCATATCAATGTATATCTTGAGCTGACCATCCAAATGATATTGTTCTTCTGGATCAAACTCGATTGAGTACATAGATGCAAGCTCAAGTAGGTTCTCATGATTAAATCTGCTAAATGAGTCTCTAGGATCTAGACTAGCAATGCATATCAATAACCTTGTTGAAGTTTCGCTGAACCGGTTATTCATCTCAGCTATGTTTCTATCAAGAACCTCATTGAATATTTCAACTTTGTAGTGATGGAAGCAACTAACCATTTTGCGGGAACTCCTTGGGTAACCCCTTGCTGGTATATTCTCATCCATACTAGGCACTGGTATCTCTCTTTTAATACAAAACGAAGTGGCAGCCGCCAAAAGGGCCTCCCATCCGTCATCCCTTAGTTGTTGCAATAAACTTTTAACAGACACAATCATGTTCATTGCACTTACTATGTTTTGATCCTTTTGTTGCAATGCTTGTGACAAGTCATTAGTCAAACCAAGCACTTTAAGCATCAAATGTAAGATCAGAACAAATTCAAAGACCTCCATAGATTTCATCAAACCTGATGCTTTGCCTCTATCATCCGCATCCTCCCCATCATGAGAAATAGCATGTAGCACTTGAATCACCGAATCCCACATCTGATAAAGACGAATCAATGTCCTATGGTGAGACCCCCATCGCGTATCACCGGGTCTTGCTAAAGTTGTCTCTTGATGCTTGCCTCTTCCTTTAACAATCTCCCCATTTTCTAATTGCCACACAATCTTTTCATGATGCTTCTGTAATAATGCATCCTTTCTTTTACAAGAAGCACTGACCTACAAATCAAAGCATTGCAAAGTACAAGTCTGCAAGAAATCAAAATCATTGTAAAGTACAAGTCATCACTTGAATATTCAATGAGTTATAAAATATACTAACCATGGTTACAATCATATTTGCATATCCAAAGAAATCACTAACAGCAAGGATACCCTTCACAACAGCCACAATCGCTAATTGAAGCTGATGGGCAAAACAGTGAACATAAAACGCATGTGGATTTTCATCTAGCACCAGCTTTTTTTAAGCCATTTAGCTGCCCACGCATATTTGAGGCGCCATCATAACCTTGCCCTCTCAATCTAGACATGGATAATCCATGGGTAGCAAACACTTCATCCAAGGATCTTTTGAGAGAAGCGGATGTGGTGTTCACTACATGCTTGACAGCAAGTAACCTTTCCAAAATATCTCCCTTTATGTTCAAAAACCAGATAATGACAGCCATTTGTTCTCTAACGGATGCATCACGAGACTCATCAACAAGTAGAGAGAAATGGCTATGCCCAAGCTCGTTCATGATTACTTCGGTGGTCTTTTCTGCGCAAGCTTGTACCATTTGCTTCTGGATTTCATGACAAGTCATTTGATGATTCCCAGGAGCATTGTCATTGAGTACATCAGCTGCAGCTTTGCATCTTATAGCATACCAATCCAACAACTCGCGAAAATTACCGTTGTTCCTTGAAGTCTTTGACTCATCGTGGCCACGGAAGGCAAGTCCTTGCCTAAGAAGATACCTCACAACACCCATAATAGCCATTAAACGATCTTGGTATTCAAGATGTGACCTCTCAGTTTGAGTAGTCATTGCATATGCCACACTTTGTTTCTGGTTCTTGAAATCTGTACAATGTCTTCTAGCATTGTTGTGAGCAGTCTTTGTCGAACCTTCATGAAGCCTAAAATATTCCATTGCTTTCTTCCAATTTTTATACCCATCCTGATTGAAGACATTGCCCCCAAACTTGACATGGCTTACTGGCTGCTTGAACAGATAGCAGTGAAAACAATATGCCCTGTTTTCTTTTACACTATACTGTAGCCAATCAAACTCGTCAAACCACTCCTCCCTGAATACCCTTTTATCTGTAGTGTTGCGAGGAAAATCATGCCCATACGGCTGACATGGACCTTTCTTCAAATACTCCCTCCTCACTGCATCTCTGATTTCTGGAGTAGGATAATCTCCAATTTGTTTCCGGAGTCCAGGATCAGGTTCAATGTGAGTTGGACTAAATCCTAGGATAGAAGATTGCAAAGTGTTATCATGAGAGCCCTCATTATACACTTCAGGTTCAGGAACTAGATCTTCTACAATGTTTGCATCTGAGGCTTCAGTGGATAAAATGTTTGCATCGGGTTCAGGAACATGAACATGAATAGGAGCTTGAGATTCATTAGGTGGTGGAGTTCCAAAATAAGCAGCAATTGGCGTCATCTTTTTAAAAATTCCCTATACATTACAAAATCACCATGTCAAGTACTCAACCTGTTCAATAATTGGCTAGAGATTGAAGGAACAGGAGCTTGAGATTGGACTATTTACCTGCTGGTTGCGCTTGCTGATTTTGCAAACAGCAGCTGCGCGTTTGCATGAGCTCGATCCACTGCCGCCGCTGCCTCCTCCCTCATAGGCCGCGCTCGGCACCGCTGCTTCTTTCCGTTCGCCCATGCGTGGATCGGCGAACGGCGGATGTGGATCACGTGCCTGCGGCCGGTGGCCCGGCGAGGCAGAGCTCCTCGGCGACAAGCCGACGGTCCGGCGAGGCGGAGCTCTGTGGCGGCGAGGCGGAGACGGCTAGGTTATTCTCGCTACTGCTTCGCTCGATTGGGGATATTCTGGAACGGAGACGGGGTCGAAGGATTGGGTGTCAGGGTGTGGACGTGCTAACTTGTTTTAGGCCGTAGACTACAACTGGGCCTTTGTGCCTCCCGTGCAAATCCCCACATGTATTGGCCCATGTACTAAAACGAACCGTATTTTTTTGTAAACGTAGTTTTGGCTACCCGGGGCGGCCGACCATGCTGGCCCCTACCGTGGCGCCGCCACTGGCAGCGGGGACTGGATCAGCGGAAGGGCATGGAGGACACCGTTTCGCTGCGCCCGTCCTTCTGCGCCTGGGCCGACGGCTCCCCCATGCACTTTTTCGCCGTCTTCGACGGCCACCGCGGCTAGGCCTGGACAACAGAGCGAGCTTTTAGGCTCGGCTCGAAGCTCGTTCCAGCTCGGCCCGTTACAGCTCGGCCCGGTAGGATAATTAGGCGAGTCGAGCTATGAAAAATAGGCCCGATTCTCGAACGAGCCGAGCCGAGTTTCGCCCGGTCCAGCTCGGCGACTCGTTGAGGCCCAGCCCAAATTCGCGTTAGGTCACAGCAGAGAGAGGACGCACGCGCCGCGGTTTCCTCACCCTTCTCCCTTTCTCTGCGCGGCGCCGCCACCCCTCTCCTCGCCGCGCCGCAAGCTGGACTCATCGGGCTTGGCATCGATGGCGACGGCCGACGCCGCCTTTCCTCACCACAGCGGACACAGACGGACGCGTCTCCGTGGTTTCTTACCGAACGACAGGAGCAGGTAAGCGATCTCATCTCTCCTTCCCATCCTTGGTCCTAGCTCCCTGCACTGGCGCACACACACACACGAATTTGATGGATGGATCATGGATGGATGCTTGTGGTTTGGGCTGGAGGGCGCGGCTAGCTAGGAAACGCGATGGATGGATGCTAGACGAGTTTGATGGATGGATGCTTGTGTTTGTTGGCTGGAGAGTGCAGCTAACTAGGATTTTTGCTATGCTGCACGAATTTGATTGATGGATGGATGAATTTGTTTGTGCTTGATTGTGTGTACTGATTAGTGATTATTATCTATGTAATTTTTTGTTGATGATTGACCATTTGTTCTTCGCTGATGTATGCATAGCCCCACTGTCGCAAGAATGGACAAGGAAAAAGGGGGAACGAGAGGAGGAGGAGAAGGAGAGGAGCATGGTGTCCATTATGAAGACTAAGCCGCTTGTCCCAGGAAGCAGAAGGGGAAGGGCAAGGGCTGTGTCGCTGCCGAGGAAGCGGGCCAAGGATTACGGCAATGTCCCGCTCGCCGAGTTGTTATTAAGGGTAAAAAAGCTCTGTCGTCTTGACGTCTCGCTGACCCTGCCGACTCCAAGAGCCGCACCAACCCCACCGTCCGCCGCTGGATGGCGGATCTCAAGATCGCCGCCTACCAAGCTGACCATGTCCTCGAAAACTTCCGCTATGAGGCGCTGCGGCACCGTGCCGACGACCATATCCGCGGCCCCTCCTTCGTCTCTATTTTCAGTTTAATTTGGAAATGGATTTTCTGTTTAATTTGGAAGTGGAAGCCCCTTAATCTATGGAAATCGAAGGCTTTTCATTTTACTGAAATTAAAGATGGTC
This sequence comes from Triticum monococcum, assembly GCA_034509565.1. Taxonomy (NCBI): domain Eukaryota; kingdom Viridiplantae; phylum Streptophyta; class Magnoliopsida; order Poales; family Poaceae; genus Triticum; species Triticum monococcum. The sequence continues at coordinate 21,716,719 of CM067847.1, forward strand.
CTGTGTGGCTTTGTTGTTTTCATTCTGTTTATAAGTGACTACAGTTCCTGGCTACATAAGCGTCAGTCTATCAAGCGTCAAGTGTCAAGTGTCAAATTTCAGAGGACACTTGAAATCTAAGCATCAAAGAGGTTCAGTCAGTCTGTCCAGTGTGAACTAACACTTGAGATATTTGTCGAACACGTTCTGTAGTAGAAACGGAATCCTACATCTTCACCGGTATGGTTGTGCCAAATATGTGTGTCAAACTCCGGTGTTTGCTGATTTTACTATCCAAAGGTCAAATATATGTGTGTGCAAGCTCATGTATGTGTTGTTTTTGGAATTCAAAAGTCAAATATAAGTTTGTACAAGATCATTTATATGCTGTTTTTGGTATTCAAAAGTCAAATATATGTTTGTACAAGCTCATGTATGTGCTGTTTTTGCTATCAAAAAGTCAAATATATGCGTGTCCAAGTTCATGTGTGCTGTTTTTGTGTGCTAGGCAATGGAGCATGATAAGCAAGCGGAAAAGGATTATGAAGAGGAGGAAGAGAATGAGGAGGACGAGGATGAGCAAGGTACTCTGTTTGACGAGGAGGAAGATTCTCATTTTGATGTCAAAGCGCTAAGTGTTATGCTATGCAAAATTGCATTGTTTGGCTGTCAACGTTCAATATTTTTGCTGTATAAAGTTCAAAGGAGGAGCTATCCAAAATTCAAAAGCAATGATGCCCAATTCTCTCGGTCATATTTGTTCCATCTCTACACTTTTCATAGAAGAAAGCTTATTTTTTTCATCACTATGACCATTTTTTAAACCATATACTGCTAGATGTTGCGTTTTTAGCTATATAAAGTGCTTCTTTTGCAAATTATGTGTTTAAATGCTGTAGAAGATCAAGACTGGTCTTCGAAAACAGGTTCTGTTATCTCCCAGTTGTTATGGCACCAGCTGTCTCACGAGCCGGCTCGGTCTGAGCCGAGCCATAGCAAAAACGAGCCGAGCCGTCTAAAGTAGGCTCGTTGGCTGAGCGAGCCGAGCCGAGCCGAGCCGAGCCGACCCGCTCTGGAGCGAGCCAAAGCCAAGCTCGGATCAAGCTCGGCTCGACTCGGCTCGTGTCCAGCCCTAACGGCGGCCCATAGGTAACCCCTGCCCCCTTTCCTCCACATGCTGGCATGGTGCCGGACTAAAGCACCTTGCCCGCCACCTCATGGTTGAGTGCTCGATGTCGGCGTTTGATTTTCTAGCTACGTGCTACATGGTGCTGTAGGTGTCAGCCCTATGCAGGGACCAGATGCACTTCAGACTGGCGGAGGAGTTGGCCCGCGCGGCAACTGCTTACCGGAAGGAGCACCCGGAAAATGATGAAGAGGCGGAGCGTCGCGCGTGGGAGGCGGCGCTGAAGCGGAGCTTCGAGCGGGCGGACGCACTGGGGATGGGGCTGTCGGAATCGGGGTTGCCCATCATGGGGTCCACTGCCGTGGTGGCGCTCCTAGTCCGCGCAGAATTTTGGATTTTGTTTTTTGATTTTTACCGGTCCTGGACGAAATGGGCGAATTTCAGTTTTTTCGGATATTTTCGGAGAATTGCGGACGAAAATCATAAAACAAAATTTGGATTTTGAGACGAAAAATGAACGAAAAATGAGCGAAATTTGCCTAAAATTTTGAAATACAACAGCCCTGATGGATGTGTCGCATCCTGCAGCTCGAAAGGCAGCGGGTGCGTCCGGCGCTGGGGCGCTGCCCAAGCCTTGATGGATGTGTCACATCCTGCTCCTGCCGTCGACTCATTCGACGCCTGACCCCATCTGCCCCGGCATCGCCGTCGTGCGGCCGCGATCCGTGGCGCTGCCACCACCCAAGTCAGCACGGCCGCTGTCCATGGCCCTTTCACAGTAGGTGGACGGGAAGTAGTAGAGCTTGGTGGAGGATGGGAGGAAGATGGGAGGAGGCGGCGCCCCCACCTCGCTCGCTGGGCGTCCTTTGCCTGCAGCTGCCACACACAGGGAAGAGACGGGAAAGTGAAAAATTAGGGTTAGGGGAAGGGCGGTTTGTGTTTATATAGTACAGGGGGGTATTTGTGGGCTGTAGTGGACCATGGGCTAGCCTGAGATTTTAAAAGGGACAATTACATTTGAGCCCCTAGTTGTGTCACACCCGTGTGTTTTGCCCCTAAATTCAAAAAACCCTCGTTTCTGCACGAGCTCTTTTGCTCTTCTTATGTTTTTGCCCTTTGACCGTTTGACCGTAACTTTGAAAACTTCATAACGAATTCATACTAACTCAGAAAAATGCATATAAAATATCAAAATGTCCGGAAAAACATCACCTATATGTGCATGTCATTTGCATTCATGACAAAAAGTGCATTCATGACAAAAGGCATCATATGAGCTCAAACTGAGATAGGGACTTTTCAGCACTTTTGCCATGAATGCAAATGGCATGCACATATAGGTGATGTTTTTCCGATCATTTTTATATCTTATTTGCATTTTTCTTAGTTAGTATGAATTCGTTATGAAGTTTTCAAAGTTGCAGTCAAACGGTCAAATGGCAAAAACATAAAAGGAGTAAACGAGCTTGGATAGAAATGAGGGTTTTTTAAATTTAGGAGCAAAACACACGGGTGTGACACAACTAGGGGCTCAAATGTAATTGTCCCATTTTAAAATGGGCCGAAATATTTGGGCCGGTATACACTTATACCGGGCCACAATGGGATGAGCGAAATTCGCTGGAAAACCGGTTTTTTTAGACGAAATCCAAAACTTTGAGTCCGCGGCAGCATCCTCGTGGCCAACTGCGGCGACTCCCGCGCCGTGCTCTGCCGCGCCGTCAACGCCTTACCACTCTCCCAGGACCAGAAGGTGAGAATAATTGTGTCATTCGTATCGTATTTCACTCCTTTGGTCTCGTCTGGCCGGACAAATTTGATATTGATGCGTGGATGCAGCTGGAGCGGCCGGACGAGAGGGCGCGGGTGGACGCGGCCGGCGGCAAAGTGCGCACCTCCGACGACGGGCAGCTGCGCGTACGGGGAGTGCTTGCCATGTCTCGCGCATTAGGTACGCCGTACCTACTGTTTGGTTCTTATTATGCACGTGTGTACTACTTTTTTTTTTGAGAATGTGTGTACTACATATCAACGACGTGTCGTCCGTTTAGTTCTTATGCACACGACGTTTTCTGCCATGCAAAGAAGAGAAGGACGTTTCATTCCCATGCATCATTGTTGGCCTTGTATATCTATCTGCAAGGACGACTAAAAAAAATCTATCTGGAAGAAAACAAAAGTAAATGCAACTATATCAACAGGCTGCTACTAATGGTCAAGAGTGATTCGTTTCAAAAAGTGTTTCTTAAATAAAGGAGGAAACAAAAGTATTTCTATATCACTAAAGGAGGACATTTTCTATTCACCAGCCTGTTGCCCTCTAGTATAAAAATAAAATTAAAATGTTTTGTTAAATTAAATTTTTGCATTGCATATTATTATCATCTGACTCAGAATTAAGAATGAACTCTGTTCGACTTTATAAGGCGGAACCCACATTTCATTTAAAAACAACTTTGACCACTAGTTTATCATTAAAGAGTTTTTTATATGTGTTCAAACGTGTATAATTAGAATTATCGGAAATAATTTGCTACCCATGGTGGTAGGTACGTCCGCCCCCAATTTTTATCACTATTTATTTTGGTCTATAAAAAATAATTCTATAATGAAAATATCGTGACTTTGGACCAGTCAGGCAAGCAAAAAGACAATTATGCCAAAAAGGCAAGAAAAAAGACTAAGAGAAGTGAGAATAGATAGTAAGAATAGCCATGTTAAGCTAGAAAATTAATGGTAATACACATGGCCAATAATTAATTAAGTTTCCGAAGATATCTGCAAGGTCCTAATAATTTTCATTCACGATTAGCTAAGAAAATAGGGCTAGTTGTTTTTCCTAAAAGTATTCCTCTCAAACCTTGGTACACAGCGCCACCATATCGACTTTGTTGGTAGATCGGCGCCCCACCTCTGCCGCTGCCATCTTTGGTATATCTATCTGCAAGGACGACTCAGATAAAATCTATCTGCAAGAAAACAAAAGTAAATGCAACTATATCAACAGGCTGCTACTAATTCATCAAGAGTGATTTGTTTCAAAAAGTGTTTCTTAAATAAAGGAGGAAACGAAAGTATTTCTATATCACTAAAGGAGGACATTTTCTATTCACCAGCCTGTTTCCCTCTAGTACAAAAATAAAATAAAATTATTCACCAGCCTGTTTGACTCAGAATTAAGAACGAACTCTGTTCGTGTTTGTAAGGCCAAACCCACATTTTATTTGAGAAAAACTTTGTCCACTAGTTTATCATTAAAATGTTTTTATATGTGTTCAAACGTGTATCATTAGAATGATCGGAAATAATTTGCTACCCATGGTGGGAGCCACGCCCGGCCCCAATTTTTATCTCTATTTATTTTGGACTATGAAAAATAACTCTATAACGAAAATATCGTGACTTTGGACAAGCCAGGCAAGCAAAGAGACAATTATGCTAAAAAGGCAAGCAAAAAGACTAAGAGAAGTGAGAATAGATAGTAAGAATAGTCATGTTAAGCTTGAAAATTAATGGTAATATGCATGGCCAATAATTAATTAAGTTTTCGAAGATATCTGCAAGGTCCTAATAATTTTCATTCATGATTAGCTAAGAAAATAGGACTAGTTGTTTTTCCTGAAAGTATTCCTCTCCAACCTTGGTACATTGCACCCCATCTCGACATTGTTGGTAGATTGCCGCCCCACCTCTGCCGCTGCCATCTTTGGTATATCTATTTGCAAGGACGACTCGGATAAATCTATCTGGAAGGAAAAAAAAGTAAATGCAACTATATCAACAGGCTGCTACTAATTCATCAAGAGTGATTCGTTTCAAAATTGTTTCATAAATAAAGGAGGAAACAAAAGTATTTCTATATCACTAAAGGAGGACATTTTCTATTCACCAACCTGTTGCCCTCTAGTACAAAACTAAAATTAAAATGTTGCATTGCATATTATTATCATCTGACTCGGAATTAAGAACGAACTCTATTTGAGTTTATAAGGCCAAAACCCACATTTTATTTGAGAAAAATTTGACCACTTGTCTATCATTAAAATGTTTGTTATATGTGTTCAAACGTACATCATTAGAATTATTGGAAATAATTTGCTACCCATGGTGGTAGCTACGCCCGCCCCCAATTTTTATCTCTATTTATTTTGGACTATGAAAAATAACTCTATAACAAAAATATCTTGACTTTGGACCAGCCAGGCAACCAAAGAGACAGTTAGGCCAAAAAGGCAAGCAAAAAGACTGAGTGAAGTGAGAATAAATAGTAAGAATAGTCATGTTAAACTTTAAAATTAATGGTAATATGCATGGCCATTAATTAATTAAGTTTCCGAAGATATCTGCAAGGTCCTAATAATTTTCATTCACGATTAGCTACAAAAATAGGACTAGTTGTATTTCCTAAAAGTATTCCTCTCCAACCTTGGTACACTGCGCAACCATGTCTACTTTGTTGGTAGATCGCCGCGCCACCTCTGCCGCGGCCATCTTTGGTATATCTATCTGCAAGGACGACTCAAATAAAATCTATCTACAAGGAAACAAAAGTAAATGCAACTATATCAACAGGCTGCTACTAATTCGCCAAGAGTGATTCATTTCAAAAAGTGTGCCTGTTGCGTTCTTACACACAAGGAAACAAAATTATTTCTATACCAATAATGGAGGACATTTCTATGCACCAGCCTGTTGCCTTCTAGTGGAAAATTAAAAATAAAATATTTTTGAGTTAAACTGTTGCATTCATATTATTATCGTCTGGCTTAGAATTAAGAACTCACTCTACTATGGTTTATAAGGCCCAGCCCACATGTTATTTGAGAAAAACTTTGACCACTAATTTATCATTAAAATGTTTGTTATATATGATGGGGGACGTAGTAATTTCAAAATTTTCTTACGCACACATAGGATCATGGTGATGCATAGCAACGAGAGAGGAGAGTGTGTCCACATATCCTCGTAGACCGAAACCGGAAGCGTTAGCACCACGCGGTTGATGTAGTCGTACGTCTTCACGATCCGACCGATCCAAGTACCGAATGCACGGCACCTCCGAGTTCAGCACACGTTCAACTCGATGACGTCTCGCGAGCTCCGATCCAGCAAAGCTTCGCCGGAGAGTTTTGTCAGCATGACGGCGTGATGACGGTGATGATGATGCTACCAACGCAGGGCTTCGCCTAAGCACCGCTACGATATGATGGAGGGGGGCACTGCACACGGCTGGGAGAGATCAACAAAACAACTTGTGTGTCTAGAGGTGCCCTCCTGCCCCCATATATAAAGGAGCAAGGGGGTGGCCGGCCGGCCCCTGTAGGCCCGCCGGGAGGAGGAGTCCTCCTCCTAGTAGGAGTAGGATTCCCCTCTTTCCTACTCCTACTAGGAGGGGGAAAGGAAGGGGCACTACTAGGGAAAACCCTATCAGTAGTGCTGGTTTTGTGCTCATTAGTAGCGCAGGTAGGCGCTCTACTAAGAAGGCGCTACAGCTATTGCTTAGCAGTAACGCGTGCCGCACGCGCTACTGATAGGACAAATAGCTGCAACGCTTGTTCTCTCCCACGCTGCTGCTAATGTAACTACTGGCAGCGTGTTTTCTTTCCATTGCTACTAGTATTGTTTTTTTAGTGTATTTATGCGCCATCGTACAAATATTGGTACAATACCAGTCATGAGGTTTACATCATTATGTCCATAACAGTGTGTCAAATGAAGGTGGATTAGGTTCAAGTGGAGGCAATACGTGGTGCATGTCAAAAGTATACTACTAATCCAAACTTGATCTAATTTGGACCAGTAGTACTTTCGGTGTGCACCACATGTTGCCTCCACTTGAATCTAATCCGCCAGCACAAGCTATTTAATCATCATCATAATCATTAGCACCAACAATATTTATTTAATCACCACTAACACTAGCTAATAATAATCATCAGTCATTACCACCAACACTAGCTATTTTATCATCCTGTAGTAGTGTAGCACATAATCATCCTCAAACTCATTTCTACCTAATCACTCCTGCTGCTCTCTCTTAGGTAAAACAACATAAAACATGTGTAGCTCTCCTCCTTAATCAAGTTGGAGCATGCAGATGAAACTGTCTCCTAATTTTGGGTAGCACATCTGTTTGCTGCCCCCTAGTACTTGTCTGCGCTCCCCCATCACATATCTGGTCCAGTCTTGCACTATTAAGCATTCATCGCTGATCTTGAATGCACTAAAGTAACATGTAGGATATCTTGGCCGTAAGCTAATAATACTCATGGTACCTTTAGTCTCGATCCCATAAGGCACAACATTCATCGGGAGTCCCTGTTGAAGAACATCGTATGGTCACATACTTAGCAATAAAGTTTAGCTTCACAAATAATGTATGGAAAAGATGCACTAGAGGACAAATAGTAAAAATCTTACCATCCTTCCTAAATAGATGTGACCGTAGTTCATGACGAACACTATTGGTCGCACGTTTTCAGTACTAAGATTTCTAAGTCCAGGAAGAAAATTTGTCTTGACGGTATCAAGATCCTCAAGCCATGAAACATAATGACTTAGCTCCTCGCAGTTTAGTTCAGCCCCGGAACAGTAGTAGGTCCTGTTTACTTGCACCGAAATAAGCTGACAATACAAATTAGTTGTCAACTATTTTTGAATAAACATTATCAAAGACATAAATATGGTTGAGAAACTTACATTTTGGTGTAACTGGAGGCGTCTGCACATCGACCCAGATGTCGGTATTACCTTCAATATCATCTTCCGGACGAATATCAAAGGTGATAACCATATTAGGCTGAAATGCATAAGTCTTGCATAGTGCTCGCCATGTTTTGCATCCAAAATAGGTGTAGTCGTCTGAATTGTATAATTTTGCATGGAAAATATAACCATGCTCGGTCTTCAAATAAACTTTCTTTACCTCCATAGTATGACTGAAACCTATCTTATCCAATACAAAAACTCTTGCATGGCAAGGGATACGCTAGTAGAATAGTAAAAAAATATAAGTTCAAGCAAATGAAGCAGATGTCATGCTTAATTACGAAAAAAGACTTGTCGTTGTGACTTAATGTATCCACTTCGAAGTTCTCGTCCAGCTTGATGCTGAAGCGCCTATCATCATCTAGGAAAATTCTGTCGCACAGGCCGTGCTCGTCTTCGCAGTATTTGCAAATACCGAAATCCTTTTTGTCGTCAGACATTTCCTATGTTCATAGTTAAAACATTAATTGAAAATTGATAGAAGACAACTACCAGGATACTCAACACACAAATTCGGGGCACTCGATATTTCCTACATATTCTGGCAAAAGTCATGCCAAAATTCACGGAAAAATCCGGCATGACCTTTGCTAAAATAGGATATATCGAGCGCCTGAAATTTGCCGGAACAGAAATGAATCAACACTCCGGCAAAACATAGGCCACTCGGAGGTGTAACTTGCAAACATGACCGGCCACTTGGATATTGAGCAACACAAGATATACATTTCAAAATATCTTATAAGACTCAAATTAGCATGCATTCAATAAGCAAAAGTAAATCATCTCATGCGTCCGTACATCATCGAATATTATCACTAATACATCCCGAATAGTGTCATACATATAACATCACTAGTACAACTATAACCCTAGCACACGACGGGTATCGGCGCGGGCGGTACACACCCACAGAGAAGGAACCATCACGGGATCATTGCTCCAGTGAGATCCCTGGAGAACCTGCCAGGTATTGGAGAACCTGTGCTCCAACGCAAACAAGTAGCGACGGACGTGCGCGTCCTCCTCACTGACATGGTGACGCACCACCTCCGCGGAGTCCTCGAGCCTCTGGACCGTCACTGGGCCACGCGACCGCCACCAAAGAAGGTTCGGGTCAACAACAGGCTGGCTCCTCACCAACCTGCGCCCCCGGTAGGTAGCGCCTCCCAGTACCACCCCGGCGGAGTCCAGTCCCGGACATGGCCCATCTGGTCAAGCAGGTGTCGTCCTCCGCCGACTCGACGACAAGGATGCGGGATAGGCATCGTCCACATTGATGCAGGAAAATTGCTTTAACCAAAAAAATAGCAACAAGTTCTTACTAACTAGTTCTATTAATTCAACTAGTTCTTACTAAAAATAAACTTACTATAAATAAAAATATTCTAGTACCTAATTAGTACCTAGTTCTTACTAACTAATTAGTACCTAAGAACTACTGCCCTAATTACCATCTAATTTGATGAACCTATAGGGGTGGAAAGTGGTAGCGTATATTCCAATTATCCAACTATAAAGTGAAATAAGTGGTCAAATTTTACTCGTTTTATGATTCATCTTAGAAATTTGATTCGTTTCCACCCTTACATGAACCCTAACTCATTTGAGCCGCATCCGCATCCGATTCGTTTCCACCCTAACTAATTTGATGGAGGTAGAAACCCTAGGCAGAGGTAGGGGAGAGGGAGGAGCAGGCGTGCTCACCTCGGGTGCCTGCGACGAGGGAGGGGCAGGCGGCGTCGAGGTCGTGGTCGGGGCTCCGGGGCGGCGTTGAGGTCGGGGGGGGGGGGGGGGCGGGGCGGCGTTGAGGTCGGGGTCGGGGGCAGCGTCCCGGGCGGCGTTGAGGTCGGGGGCGGGGCCGGCGTTGAATCTGGGTCGGGGGCGGCGTGGGGAGAACGCGCGGCGGCCAAGGGGCGGCGGCGGTGAGAGGGCGGCCTCGGGCGGCGGCGGTGAGGAGACGACGGCGAGGGCGAAGGACGATTTGGGGAAGAATTGGTGGCCGGAGGGCAGGGTGGGGGGAAACCGCTGTTTAAGTGAAACGTAACGGTAGCGCATTTCCGGAAATGCGCTATAGCTATGTTAGCTATAGCGCGTTTACTGAAACCCGCTACTGCTATTCCTTTCTCCTTTTTTCCCTTTTTTCTTTTATTTTTCTTTACATTTTATTTTTTCCCTTTCTCCTTTTTCTATTTCTTACATTTTCATTTACTTTTCTACTTGTTTTTCACTTTATTTTATTTCCGTTAGTAGCAGCGCTTTACACGTAAGCGCGCTGCAGCTAAGGAGATTAGCAGTAGCGCTAGGCCATTATACGCGCTACTGCTAGGTTGGGCTAGCCATGTGCGCCCAGTACAAACGTAGCAGCAAGGCTTTTCGCTAGTACGCGCTACTGCTAAAGTCATAGCAGTAGCGCGGTTTATTTACGTGCGCTGCTACTAAGTAGCAGCAGCGCTTGATTTTGTACAGCGCTACTGGTAAAATTCTATGTATAGGCTTTTCCCTAGTAGTGGGGAAGTGGGAGAAGGAAAGGGGGGCGCCGCCCCCCTCTCCTAGTCTAATTCGGACCAGAGGGGGAGGGGCATGTGGCCTGCCCTACGCCAGCCCTCTCTCTCTCCACTAAGGCCCATAAGGCCCACTATTTCTCCCGGGGTGTTTCCGGTAACCCTCCGGCACTTCGGTTTTCTCCGAAACCACCCGGAACTCTTCCGGTGTCCGAATATAGTCGTCCAATATATCGATCTTTACGTCTCAACCATTTCGAGACTCCTCGTCATGTACATGATCATATCCGAGACTCCGAAGTACCTTCGCTTCATGAAAACACAAAAACTCATAAGACCGATCGTCACCGAACTTTAAGCGTGCGGACCCTACGGGTTCGAGAACTATGTAGAGATGACCGAGACCCGTCTCCGGTCAATAACCAATAGCGGAACCTGGATGCTCATATTGGCTCCCACATATTCTGCGAAGATCTTTATCGGTCAAACCGCATAACAGCATACGTTGTTCCCTTTGTCATCGGTACGTTACTTGCCCGAGATTCTATCGTCGGTATCTCAATACCTAGTTCAATCTTGTTACCGGCAAGTCTCTTTACTCGTTCCGTAATACATTATCCCGCAACTAACTCATTAGTTGCATTGCTTGCAAGGCTTATTATGATGTGTATTACCGAGAGGGCCCAGAGATACCTCTCCGACAATCGGAGTGACAAATCTTAATCTCGATCTGTGCCAACTCAACAAGTACCTTCGGAGGCACTTGTAGAGCACCTTTATAATCACCCAGTTACGCTGTGACGTTTGGTAGCACACAAAGTGTTCCTCCGGTATTCGGGAGTTGCATAATCTCATAGTCATAGGAAAATGTATAAGTCATGAATAAAGCAATAGCAACATACTAAATGATCAAGTGCTAGGCTAACAGAATGGGTCATGTCAATCACATCATTCTCCTAATGATGTGATCCCGTTAATAAAATGACAACTCATGTCTATGGCTAGGAAACTCAACCATCTTTGATCAACGAGCTAGTTAAGTAGAGGCATACTAGTGACACTATGTTTGTCTATGTATTCACACATGTATTATGTTTCCGGTTAATACAATTCTAGCATGAATAATGAATAATAAACATTTATCAGGAAATAAGGAAATAAACAATAACTTTATTATTGCCTCTAGGGCATATTTCCTTCAATATATGTTTAAACTTATACCATATATTTACACATTCAAAGAAACCAATGATTTAAACTGTTTATATTATTTTTTTATTGTGGTTATTAAATTAATGGTCAAAGTTATTCTTAAGATATGTGAGGGTCTTATGAATCCCAACACAAAGTGTACTAACAAACAAGCATACATAGTAAGGATTGTCCTCCTAGGTTATAAATTAATGGTAATATACATGCCTAATAATTATTTGAGTTTTCATAGAGATCTGCAAGGTCCTATTAATTTTCATTCTTAATTAGGTAAAAAATAGGACTAGTTGTTTTTCCTAAAAGTGCTCTCCAAACCTGGCGCACTGCGCCATCATCTCCCCTCTGTTGGTAGATCGTCACCCCACCTCCACCACGACCATCTTTGATATATGTTGTGGGAGTGGTGGCTGGGGAGGCCCCGATCTACCAGGTGGAGTGATATCTGTCCCCTTTTGGGGGATTTTTTGTAGATACCAGTTGTCCATAGCTTTGACCCTTCACGCTATGGTGACTGTGACCACATAATAAAAGTCATCTCAGCTAGCACAACGATGGTGTTGGCGGTGGCACTAGTGTGTCAACTAAATTCTCCTCGAGTCTCCCCGACTCAAGTTCTTGAAATTTTTGTCCGTGGCAACATTGATGCCTTAATGGCTTATTTTTGACCAATTGTGTTGGCTGGCGACCTTATGGGTTGCAAGGTTTATTCATGCATTGGCTCCCCTTTGATGTTTTATCATCCAGCCATGCCTCTATCAGATTGGTGCGCCCACCAGTACTAGAGTGAGGCGTGTGAGAAGAAAATCTATGTTTGGATGTCTAATTCTCCTACCTCCCCGCAGTCCCCCTCTCTCTTTCTCTCTCTCTCTCTCTCTCCTCTTCGTGTCCATGAAGGAAGTAATGTTTGTCCCTTAGCCATGTTCCTCAAATCTCTTGTTCCGATCCATAGTGAAATCAAGGTACATTACCAATTCCTTCATTAGTTTCATCAGGTTTGGTTAACTGATGTTGCTGGAGCAGTCAAATTGCCATATATACCATATGTTGGAGATATGTGTTTGATGTTACCAAGCGCCAGATTCTGTGAATAACCGCCCCCACCTAGTAGAAGATCAGGCGAGATCCACCTCAACTGTTAAGAATATTTATGCCAACGCAGTAGGCTGCCAAAGCTCTAACTATGGGTATTTTGGTGTTTCTGTCTCGACTCTATCTCTTAGCTTGAGGTACCATTGCCACTCGAAATGGATTTACTACTCATCTTCCAATGATGCTTTTTGATACATCAGTTGTTTGAACCAGTGTTTATTCATCCAGCCAGGCATTACAAAAAGATAAAGCATGGATAACATCTTGGGAATTCAAGAAGGTAAAGGTCAAGAAGGCTTTTGTCCCATGACACAACAATACCTAAAATGTGACTAGGGCAGTGGCACCAAGTTTAGTATGAAAAATGGAGACCATACATGTACGGATATGAAAGGATCTCAACTACTAGAAATACATGACCAACAGTGGAGAGAGATATGATACGACTAAGAGGAAGGACAAAATGATATGGGGTGGTGGATGGAAATGAATTATGGGTGTGTAACTAGTAAAATGACATATGAGCTGCAGTTTTAACCTATACTCCTGACTTGTTGCAACTTGTACTCCTCAATGCAACATGTACCTAATCAGTTAGTCAATACAACTGAACTGTACTACAAACATGGGAAATTTGGGTACGGGGCATCTAGGAAAACGTAGAAAGCAATCCATAAGAAAACCAAGGGAGAAAACAACACTTGGCTCCTCTGCGAGCCCCTAGCTTACCCCGTGCTCCACGAGTGACAAGTTCCAAGCACGCCCCCGGTAGGACAGCAAGGGGATACCCTGATTAGTTGTTCCCAGGTATCTTGTAGTGGGGAAGTGGGAGAAGGAAAGGGGGGCGCCGCCCCCCTCTCCTAGTCCAATTCGGACCAGAGGGGGAGGGGCATGCGGCCTGCCCTACGCCAGCCCTCTCTCTCTCTCCACTAAGGCCCATATGGCCCACTATTTCTCCCGGGGTGTTTCCGGTAACCCTCTAGCACTTCGGTTTTCTCCGAAACCACCCGGAACACTTCCGGTGTCCGAATATAGTCGTCCAATATATCGATCTTTACGTCTCGACCATTTCGAGACTCCTCGTCATGTACGTGATCATATCCGAGACTCCGAAGTACCTTCGGTACATGAAAACACAAAAACTCATGAGACCGATCGTCACCGAACTTTAAGCGTGCGGACCCTACGGGTTCGAGAACTATGTAGAGATGACCGAGACCCGTCTCCGGTCAATAACCAATAGCGGAACCTGGATGCTCATATTGGCTCCCACATATTCTGTGAAGATCTTTATCGGTCAAACCGCATAACAGCATACGTTGTTCCCTTTATCATCGGTACGTTACTTGCCCGAGATTCTATCGTCGGTATCTCAATACCTAGTTTAATCTTGTTACCGGCAAGTCTCTTTACTCGTTCCGTAATACATTATCCCGCAACTAACTCATTAGTTGCATTGCTTGCAAGGCTTATTATGATGTGTATTACCGAGAGGGCCCAGAGATACCTCTCCGACAATCGGAGTGACAAATCCTAATCTCGATCTGTGCCAACTCAACAAGTACCTTCGGAGGCACTTGTAGAGCACCTTTATAATCACCCAGTTACGCTGTGACGTTTGGCAGCACACAAAGTGTTCCTCCGGTATTCGGGAGTTGCATAATCTCATAGTCATAGGAAAATGTATAAGTCATGAATAAAGCAATAGCAACATACTAAATGATCAAGTGCTAGGCTAACAGAATGGGTCATGTCAATCACATCATTCTCCTAATGATGTGATCCCGTTAATAAAATGACAACTCATGTCTATGGCTAGGAAACTCAACCATCTTTGATCAACGAGCTAGTCAAGTAGAGGCATACTAGTGACACTATGTTTGCCTATGTATTCACACATGTATTATGTTTCCGGTTAATACAATTCTAGCATGAATAATGAATAATAAACATTTATCAGGAAATAAGGAAATAAACAATAACTTTATTATTGCCTCTAGGGCATATTTCCTTCAATATATGTTTAAACTTATACCATATATTTACACATTCAAAGAAACCAATGATTTAAACTGTTTATATTGTTTTTTTATTGTGGTTATTAAATTAATGGTCAAAGTTATTCTTAAGATATGTGAGGGTCTTATGAATCCCAACACAAAGAGTACTAACAAACAAGCATACATAGTAAGGATTGTCCTCCTAAGTTATAAATTAATGGTAATATGCATGCCTAATAATTATTTGAGTTTTCATAGAGACCTGCAAGGTCCTATTAATTTTCATTCTTAATTAGGTAAAAAAATAGGACTAGTTGTTTTTCCTAAAAGTGCTCTCCAAACCTGGCGCACTGCGCCATCATCTCCCCTCTGTTGGTAGATCGTCACCCCACCTCCACCACGACCATCTTTGATATATGTTGTGGGAGTGGTGGCTGGGGAGGCCCCGATCTACCAGGTGGAGTGATATCTGTCCCCTTTTGGGGGATTTTTTTGTAGATACCAGTTGTCCATAGCTTTGACCCTTCACGCTATGGTGACTGTGACCACATAATAAAAGTCATCTCAGCTAGCACAACGATGGTGTTGGCGGTGGCACTAGTGTGTCAACTAAATTCTCCTCGAGTCTCCCCGACTCAAGTTCTTGAAATTTTTGTCCGTGGCAACATTGATGCCTTAATGGCTTATTTTTGCCCAATTGTGTTGGCTGGCGACCTTATGGGTTGCAAGGTTTATTCATGCATTGGCTCCCCTTTGATGTTTTGTCATCCAGCCATGCCTCTATCAGATTGGTGCGCCCACCAGTACTAGAGTGAGGCGTGTGAGAAGAAAATCTATGTTTGGATGTCTAATTCTCCTACCTCCCCGCAGTCCCCCTCTCTCTTTCTCTCTCTCTCTCTCTCTCCTCTTCGTGTCCATGAAGGAAGTAATGTTTGTCCCTTAGCCATGTTCCTCAAATCTCTTGTTCCAATCCACAGTGAAATCAAGGTACATTACCAATTCCTTCATTAGTTTCATCAGGTTTGGTTAACTGATGTTGCTGGAGCAGTCAAATTGCCATATATACCATATGTTGGAGATATGTGTTTGATGTTACCAAGCGCCAGATTCTGTGAATAACCGCCGCCACCTAGCAGAAGATCAGGCGGGATCCACCTCAACTGTTAAGAATATTTATGCCAACGCAGTAGGCTGCCAAAGCTCTAACTATGGGTATTTTGGTGTTTCTGTCTCGACTCTATCTCTTAGCTTGAGGTACCATTGCCACTCGAAATGGATTTACTACTCATCTTCCAATGATGCTTTTTGATACATCAGTTGTTTGAACCAGTGTTTATTCATCCAGCTAGGCATTACAAAAAGATAAAGCATGGATAACATCTTGGGAATGCAAGAAGGTAAAGGTCAAGAAGGCTTTTGTCCCATGACACAACAATACCTAAAATGTGACTAGGGCAGTGGCACCAAGTTTAGTATGAAAAATGGAGACAATACATGTACGGATATGAAAGGATCTCAACTACTAGAAATACATGACCAACAGTGGAGAGAGATATGATACGACTAAGAGGAAGGACAAAATGATATGGGGTGGTGGATGGAAATGAATTATGGGTGTGTAACTAGTAAAATGACATATGAGCTGCAGTTTTAACCTATACTCCTGACTTGTTGCAACTTGTACTCCTCAATGCAACATGTACCTAATCAGTTAGTCAATACAACTGAACTGTACTACAAATATGGGAAATTTGGGTACGGGGCATCTAGGAAAATGTAGAAAGCAATCCATAAGAAAACCAAGGGAGAAAACAACACTTGGCTCCTCTGCGAGCCCCTAGCTTACCCCGTGCTCCACGAGTGACAAGTTCCAAGCGCGCCCCCGGTAGGCCAGCAAGGGGATACCCCTGATTAGTTGTTCCCAGGTATCTTGTATCTAATTCTCTGTACCTAAGGGAGTCATTGTCACTAACTTATTTTCACAACATGCAAGCATGCCACCTCATCATACAACTATGAATAGGATAATGCCCACCTCAACATGCATTCATGCATGGTAAAAGGCCCACCACAACATTCAACCATGCATGAGAAAATGTTTTTCATTCGGTTATTCTACTTATATTCAATAAATATAGTTACAACTATACATAATCCAATATAATAAGTCATATGACACTTCAATTTTCGTTCTCATGTTATCAACTAAAATTTTCATCAACTAGTTTGTGTAGCAACACGGGGTATCCTCTATTACAAAGAAATTGTTGAACCAACAATGGATCATTAATTTCCTATTTCATCCCATGGCTGACAATTTTTGGCAAATCCTTTTCCAACTGCCGCTCTATACAGAACTTTGTCTCCACTAAACCCTCTTGTTGTTCCATTTTTGGCTGCAATTAATTAACATGAGCGTCAACTTCATCTCGGCTGCTCGCTATCCATCTCACTCTTCTCCCATGTGGTTCCTCAATCTCGAGGACATGCCATCTCTGTAGCACCCCATGTTGATGGATCACCCTTTCCACTACAAGAGAGCACTGATGGCACATTACGACATTAGATGGCCGCGGTTCCCATCGCCCATGGAGGATTGCCACACCAAGCTTTAGAAGATTATTATTGCCGCCCTTACCTTAAATGCATGCCCTCTTTGGGAACAACAATGACATGCAACAACACGTCGGCCAACTGCATGAATTGACCCCATAACTTCCTTATCCAACCTAGGTTCTAATTCATCTCATTTTTTCTTTATTTTTGTATCATCACAAATCAGTTAAATGAAAAAAATTGATCTCTACGTTGTGCCTATGTTTTAGTTTGTGTCATCCCAGTGGGTGTGCTTCCATTGTGTTGCTAGCATGTCCCGTGGGTCCTCCATGTCGCTTGCTAGGTGAACCACATACTTTGATGGTTCTGCACGTGTTCCTTTACCACGAAGGTGGAGCAGGTGGTGGGTGTGTGGCCAACGTTGGTGGCATATGGCCATATGCATTATGCCTAGGCGCATAGAAACTAACAATGATATATTTTTGTTGTTGCAAGCAATTTCTATCGACGCAAATTCTATTTTTTGGGCGTACACTTATAATATTTTAAGCAATGTTTTACTAAAAGAAATTTTAATATCTTGGAAGCACTTTAACATTACACACGAAGCAATTCTCTAGTCGCTTCAAACACATTTCGATCATGGTGTATACAAAATATTCTTGGCACAAATCCCAAAAGGATTAATGCAGCCTTCAATTCCCATTATAACAATTTCTATGGCTCACTACTACATATCCGAACACTACTGGCCGCTCATCGCTGCCAGACACTGACCACGCGTTAGTAATGAGCATTGGCATTGATAAGCAAAGCGGACTGATATATATCACTAAATGACTTCTATAAATGACCTACCCATGTTGATCAATTAAATCCGACTCTTCGATTTCCCCGCGGACCAGTGTTGTTGTGTACGTGGCCAGTTTATAATCTAAGCCCCCTCTTCCTTTCATTTTCGCACTCTCTCCGGCCGCATACCCCGCTCATCTCCATGACCTGAGCCTCCCTTGAACCCTCTCTACCCTTCCACCGCTCATCCGTGCTGACAGCCTCGTGGCAGCTGGACGCGGCTGTACCCTCGCTGCCCAGAGCGTCGTCCAGCCGTTTCTACTGACATGAAGTCCGCCCCTACCACGGACAGCAGTTCTCCCGTGTCATCGTGTGCGGCTAGGACCGGCTGTCGTGCTAATGGATCTGCCCTGCACCTCCGTGCGTGGTTGTAGACAATATGCTTCATTCCTTGTAATAATAAACAGTAGCAATTTCCAGTCTTCTATGAATTACCACCCTTCAAGCCCGTAGATTATTGTAGGCTGAGCTGCTGCATGGTTAGTGATTTTAATAGTGATAGTTGCTGCTTACTGAAATTTGGTAATTAAGGATTTGGACTTAAGTCAAACTAGTCTATTGGCGTTGCACTACATGCACTTGATTGTTCTATAATGAAGTGTGTAAACTACATCTAAATGACCTGTTGATGGATTATTGTAGAATGAGCTTTTTTTTAACCTCGTGGTAGAATATTGTAGAATGAGCTATTGTATGCTTATAGATTTTAATAGTGGTAACCGCTGCTTACAGAAATTTGTTAAGCATTTAGACTTAAGTCAAACTAGTCCAATAGTGTTTCACTATAGGTACTCGTTGATTGATCTATAATAAAGTGTGTAGACTCCCTTTAAAATTCATTCGTTAATTTTTTTAAATGCTTGCTAATTTGAAAAAATATTGAAAATTTCAAAAAATGATCGTGAATTCTAAAAAAGTGAAGAACTAAAAAAAAGTTCGCCCATATGGAAAATGTTCATGATCGGAAAACGTTAGTCGATTTGGCAAAATCCCAAATATCAAAAAATTCGCACATTTGAAATAATCACAAACTGAAAAATGTTCATGACCTCAAAAAAGACCGTGAATTCGAAAAAAACATGAATTCCGTGGATTCAAGAATTGTAAAAGGATTTGAAAATTTTCATGAAATTCCAAATATGTTCATGGATTTGAGAGACATTCACAAAGTCAAAAAGAGTCCACAAACTTCGAGAAGGTTCACAAATTTGGGAAAAAAGTTATGAATTTGGAAAATATTCATGAACTTGAGATAAGTTCACAAATTTTACAAAAAAGTTCACATACTCGAGAAAACGTCACTGGTAAATTTGGGAAGTATTCATGAATTTCAAATTATGTTCATTAATTTAAAAAAGATGTACTGAACGCGAAAAAAATCAGGCTCTTTGCGTATTTAAAAAAATAAAATTTGGAATTTATTCATTTGAACAAGGAAAAAATAAAAAAACCGAAAAATGTCAAATAGAAAACCGACCAAAAACAGAACTAAAAACTTAGAAAACTGGCCTTGAAAACTGAAGGAACCTGTTTCCAAAACCGTAATGTGAGAAGAAAAGAAAAGAGCATGCAGTGAGAAGAAGTAAATCGGCAAGGCTCAAGGTTGAACCGGCTGTGTGCCTTCTACCGAAACAATAGAAAGTGGAGCCTTAAATGCTGAATAGAGTTTGAAACTTGTTCAGAGTCATCATCAAAAAACAAAAAGTCACCTAAGAAAAAGTAGAGCTCCAAAACGGGGCCGATACCGATTGTGTGTCTGGACTCTGGAGCGTACAAAGGAACGGCTTAGGGTTCGTCTTCTTTATATATGTTTCTGCGGCGGCGCATCGTTCGATTTGCTGGGGTTCTACTGCGATCAACAAGATGATGCAGGGTTCCACCGATGCTTCTGTAGTCATCAAGCAGGGTATGGAGTCCTCGGCGGCCCCGGCAGCAGCGGCATGTGGAAGCAAAGGGAAGAAGTATCGGCTGAAGAAAAGCGAACTCAGGGCTATATTTGCCCTCAGGCTGGAGCCTTTCGCCCTTTCCCCCCTGCAGATGACTATCTCGAGCTGGCCCCGTTCTTCCCGCCAGGGTGGCTCGAGCAGAAGAAGCGGGAGGAGGAGGAGGATGCGGTCCACTTTGCGAGGATGGACGTAGAGTTGGAGGCTTTCCGGCAGCAGGTGATTGAGGGGGTCAGGAAGAACGGCTACTTTGAGGTCGACGAGGACCCCTCGGAGGGCAGGGAGGAGGCTAATGAATACTCTAGGCAAGAAATGGCTGAGATCGACTTCAGCGAACTCCGTCTCCTTGATGCTAGACCAAATGTGCTACAGCCCAAAGTATTTCCTTACGTTCCTCCTAATATCGATGATGAGGACGCCGCTCTTCTAGACGATATTCCAAGCGATGATGATTTTGAAGAGGACGATGCTCTGCATATCAACGAAGAGGACCTTGAAGGGGAAGCCGCGGACGCTCACAAGCTTGTTCCTCCAACTCAGTCCAGCTGAGAAGATGATTCAGTTGTTCTATCTCTATCTATTCTATCCAATTATGTCTAGCAGATGTCTCCGTCGCGGATCCATCCATGTGGGTCGCTTGGGTCTATCTATCTGTATTAAGTGTGCTCCCGTTGTGTTATGTTTGGAGCATCGACTATAATTTACAGCTCTGTTTCTTTTTTTTCTTTTCTCGAATATGCACGAGCGTGCATATTACATATTAAAGAAGAAAGGCAAAGATTGCCTCCACCATGTTTTACAAGATTCTCGTTACACTTATCCTTCCCTATGTGCCCACCTTTCTAAGCTACCAAAGAAGGGTTCAACATCCCCTTTGAACTTGCCGGCTAGCGACCAAATCTTCCCTTCGGACTTGACCCTAGCTATAAGCACATCCATCGAGGGGGATGCACCTTCAAACACCGCAGCATTTCGATGCTTCCACAACTCCCAAATAGTGAGAATGAAGATAGTATGCAGATCCTTGCGCCATAGATTGTTTGGTCCTTGCTTGTCTCGCAGCCAAGCAACCAGCGTGTCTTGGGCCGTCGGTGTCCATTGCATCTTGCCCAAAGCCTCACAAATTACAGCCCATATAACACGAGAGAACACACATGTTAGCAGCACATGGTTGATCGTTTCCTCCTCCTGGTCACAAAAAGGGCATGCGTCCTGATGTGGCAACCCTCTTCGTGCAAGTCGATTCGAGGTCCAGCACCGATCTCGTAGTGCTAGCCAAGTGAAGAACTTGCAGTTAGAGGGGGCCCGGGATGCCCAAGTAAGCTCCGCCATTGGTGCCACCTCACGGCCCCAAAACTTTGCCGCATATGCCGACCTCACCGAGTAGCGACCGTTCGTCTCCCAGGACCATGCAACCTTGTCCGGCACATCTACCTCCGGCTCCCACATGTGCACACACAGCCAAAGGGTTAAAAATTCCCTCAAGGCATGTTCATCCAACTCCGGGCCGACATCCGTAGCCCACGAACCATTCTCGACGGCCAGTGCCACATGCTTCGTCAGTCTGACACGTCGGGGGATCATGCCATATATAGTTGGTGCAATCTCCTGGACCCTCATCCCATTAATCCAACGGTCCTCCCAAAAGAGGGTGTTCCGCCCACAATGCGCCTCACACTTGGTGGCAGCCTGGAACAAACAAAGTGCCTCCATTGGAACCTTAATTGTGAATTCAGTCCAAGGTCTGCTCAAGTCCACCCGTTGCAGCCATGGCCACCTAGCTTGCATGGCCACATTTAACCATTTGAGGTTCGGAATGCCCAGTCCTCCAGCCCATTTCGGAGCACAAACCCGTTACAGCTCTGTTTCGCTACTGCCATGTGGTTGTTTTGCTATTGCAATTGGCCCACAAGGTTGATTGTCTGGAAATCAACATGGCCCCAAGAAAGTTGTGTTTCCCTTACTAAGAAAGTTTTGCTATTGCAATTGCTTTTTTGTTCTTTAATGGGGATGCTGTTTCGGGGTCATGGAGTCCCTAACCAATCTCGATAGTTGCCACTAATCTGCATGACCTCTTCAATGGTTATCCGAATGTTCTGTGTTTTCGCCAAGCATGCAGATGTTGTTGCGATGTCTTAGTCAAGTTCTGGTTTTCATTCTCCAAATCACAATTGTGCCTTTTCAGGTTTTTGGTAGGCTTTTCAACCGAACAAACCCGTGACGAAATCAAAAAGGGGGTTTGTAATCCTTGGAGAACCAAGCTGATAAACTGTAGCTACAAATTTCGAATTCTTGTCTTGTTTAGAATCTTCAGTGTGCACTTCTAATTTTGCAATGTTTTTTTTATTTCATGCAATACCACTTCTACATTTTGTTACTTGTCCCAGCTGATAACATGCTCATGAACAGCCTTAGGAGTGCAACGCACCCCAAGCTTCACATGGTTTATATATACACCTGCCCTACCACGATAAAACTTGGCTATTTGTTTGTTGTTTCCTAATAATCTGTCCTCACCTTGTTCAGATTGTAATTTATAAAATGTTATTTTCCTTCATTCCAGTTATTCCAGTGGGATGTACTGTAGATCGCAGGATGGAGACTACAGGGTCACATGGTGGAAGCAATTCAGTCGGCAAGAAGTGGATCTTACTAAACACACTTAATGTATATCCAATCTCAAACATTACAATGTGGCGTCGCGTGTTACATGTTACATTTTGTCATACATCACAAATATTGTGATGATGGCATAAATGTAGCCTGGTCAGAATGGCTGAATCAAGCCTTAACCATTGATTGTAAAATTATATACTCCCACCGATGTAATCTTAAGTTGATGCTCGAATCGATAGTGGTGAGGATTAGGAGCAAACCCACTCCCCCGTACCTTCTGCTGACTGATGCGAGCAGTTTGGATTTTCTACGAGGAACGGTGAGCAGAGGGTGGGATAAAAAGTTACGAGTAACACATCTCTCCTCGTTAATTACTTGCCATATAAGGAAATTTGCCTTGGGGTGCATTAAGTTACTAGCTAAGTGTTACTCTCACTATGACTAGCCTAAAATAGCTGGCAAAGCTTTCAGAACTCGTGATTCCTACGACAGTTTCGGCGGCAGGTCTCACGTATAGTATTAACCTGTGTACAGTTTTCGAGCGGCTGTATGTTTGTTACTCGATCTGTCACATGCATGGCACCATATCTCCATGGTTTGCAATTTGAGCCAATGAAAAAAAATAGCACCATTTTGAAAATAGGCTATCCTTAAATTAGCAATGTTGTAAAAGTTCAGGGTTGATTTTGTCACTAAGTTATTTTCAAGAAAATCCTAAAAACATGAGCAGCAATGGAGGTCTCTCTGCCCCGTTCTCTTGTGCGATTGAGAAATGCTGGGGAGGTCAATGGTGGAGGGAACAGAGCCAACATCGGCAGAAATGAAGCGTACTGCGGTTCCACCTGCGGTAGTGGCCGCCTCCCAAATCCACTCCGCTGCTCCATTGGAGAAGGCGCCAGTGACATGGTTCCTCCATAAGGTCTCTGCTCTGCTCTCTCTCTCTCTCTCTAGTGTTGCCTTCTTGGTCTGGTTGCTCCCCTGGTTTCTTCATTCTTTAATCCTGAAGCTCAGATCATCCAGTTACTGTTCTTGTTTTCTTGGAGATTGTTGCTTACAAATTGGGCTGTAAAAGTTCCTCCTCTGCCTCTTTATTTAGGTGCATATATGCTTTCTGAGCTCGGAGTTTGATAGCAATTTTATTTGGTTTACTTTTATTTGTGGAATAACAAATATGGGTACATTATATGGACAGCAGCAGTGCTACAAAGGAGGTACTGACAAGGGAGATCAAGAAGAGGCTGCACCTGCACCATGTCCATGACAATGTGATGGCACTATGTTAATTGAGGAGGAGAAAAGGAGCACAAGGCTGGGAACAACACGAGATTGTCTTCTTTGATATAGCCAAAGGTGATAGCTCTGCTTATTATCTGTCGTTCGATTTGCTGGGGTACTACTGCGATCAACAAGATGCTGCAGGGTTCCACCAATGCCTCTGTTGGCGTCAAGCAGGGTGTGGAGTCCTCGGCGGCCCCGGCAGCAGCGGCATGTGGAAGCAAAGGGAAGAAGTATCGGCTGAAGAAAAGCGAGCTGAGGACCATAATTGCCCTCAGGCCGGAACCGTTCCTGGAAGACAGCTATGTCGATAACCTGGCCGAGTTCTTCCCGCCGGGGTGGATGGAGAAGAAGAAGCGGCAGCAGGTGGAGGATGCGGCCTACTTTGGGAAAACAGACGAGGAATTCGATGCTTTTCGGCAGCAGGTGATTGAGGGGGTAAGGAAGAACGGCTACTTCGAGGTGGACGAGGACTTTCTCGAGGGCAGGGAGGAGGCCAATGAACGTGCCAGGCAAGAATGGGCCAAGATTGACTTTAGTCAACTACGTCTTGGTGCTGCTGGACCAAATCAGGTACAGCGGAAAATTGGTGATGGGTATATTCCTTACATTCCTAACGAGAACGATGCTCCTCTGGATGATATTCCGAGCGATGATGATTTCGTGAGTGGCTATGAAGAGGGTGATGCTCGGCTCAGCGACGAAGAAGACCTTGAAGGGGAAGGATCCGAGGATCACGAGCTTGTTCCTCCTAGCAAGTAGAGCTGAGAAGAGGATTATTCTTCTTTTGGTCCATCTCTATCTATTCTATTTAGCTCGTACGTATATTACTTGCAGATTTCTGTATATGAAAGATCTACCCAAATCTGTTTATGATGCTCATCGGTCTACCTATCTATGTTGATCGTTGTTTAAAATTGGAGAATTCCAATTCAAATTCCGGAGAATTATAAATTGCAGGGATTTAATTTTTGGGAAAACCCAGCTGGTCCGTGGGTCATTACGGTGCACAGTTATCAAAAGCAAACTTGTGTGATGGAAACCTACAGCACACACGTTTCCACTGATGACTAATGTATGCGATTATCCACACCATAGCACACATGTTTCGGCATCGTTAAATGTGTGCGACAAGTCCATACTGCACACACGTGAGTTCCGAGATTGACAATGGGCAGACGGGCGATGCGGGCGACGCCCGCGGCGGTCGCCGCGATCCGGACGCCAGCGTCCGTCGCTCCTGGCGCTAGGCATGTCAGGGGGAGGTTTTGGGCTCTCGCCGACCCTGATGAAGAGGACGACGACGACGGGGACTGCTCCGGCGACTCATCGGAGGGGTATTCACCGACGACATCGGATGTGATCTGTGAGGCTTTCAATCCTGGGTTTTCGGAGGAGGATGTGGCTACGATTGTGGAGGGTGTCGTGCCGATTGACGATCCGGCGCGGCAAGGTCTGCATCCGGAGGACAACGTGGAGGTAGTTCGCCGGATTGTTCATCGGAGGACGGCGGCTTCCGCGATCCAGCCATGGAAAGGCCCCATACCTAAGGTACGTCTTCCGAACTTGACTATTTTCGATCTGATTCGGCCGGATTCTTGGACTACGGTTACTAGAAGAAAATTTCCTCGCCGGGCACGGGCTCGATCGGCGCGGAGGTGACCACGGCAGCGCCGCCGACGGTCACGGCGACCCAAATCAGAGCGGCTCGCCAGGAGCATTTGAATTCGCTCCTGGGCCGCCAGGGGAGGCGACCTGTTGATGGGCCGCTGGGTGTCTCTAGGCCGGGGTCTGCTGGGTATGTGGCCCAGACAGAACCGGCTATTGAGCACGTCGAGAGGGTCGACGCATGCAGCGTGTCCCGAACTTCGCTTCCGCCCCCATCGCAGCGCCCTAGGGTTCTTCGTCCCACGCCGACGCGGCGATTTCTTTCGGTAGGGGACGGCCGGGCTCGGCGCATTCCGCCTCTCGGGGCCATGGCAGGGCGCGGCGGGCCGCCGGTGCCCGCAAAGGCCTCATCTAGCGGGGGGGGGGGGGGGGTGGCCGCGGCGGTTGTGCGCCGACGCCGGGTGTTGGCAGTGGCCGAGCCGCTCCGCCCCTGCCCGTACATGGCGCCGGTCGAGGGGGGGTGCCGCCCTTGTCTGTGGGACGGGGCGCCGGTGCTCCTGGTGGAGCGACCGCGGCGACAGCCGTTCGCGGCCTTGGCGTTCAGCCCAGGTTTCGGCCGCCGGCGCCTACCTCGGTAGCTATGGCCGTGGGGCGTGGCGTGGCTCCGCCGAGGCCTCCGAATCCTACGGCGATGGGGCATGGAGCTGCTCCGCCGATGCCGCCGTTGCATAATGGCCCTCGGCCGGTTGGCCAAGTCAATGCCCAGGCCAATAATGCCGGCGTGCAGTCTCGTGCCGCGCCGCCGCCTCATTATGTGGCAAGGCCAACATAAAAGTGCTCGGGACCTACGCAGACGAGACAAGACAAGCCGGCTGGAGAGTCTACTGATCCGCCCCGAGGACAGTGGGGTTGGTCAGCACTGTGGATCGTCATCTACAGGAGGTGGCCGTGGTTATGCTTGGCAAAGTGATGGTTCCGCTGAGAGGCCTTTCCTTGGCCCTCCGGGCGGTTTTGTCGAGGGTGCTTCTGGGCCGGATTATCGGCAGAGAGGTGGCTACCGTGGACACCGTGGTGGTCGTGGGGGTGGTCATGGTCGATTCCGCAGACAGCCTCCACCGCCGGCCGTTGTGGACCATCAGGCTACCGAGGTGGTGGTCGATCCCCCTCCGGCGACCGCACTGCCTAGCCAGGCTATGGAGGTAGTGACGGCTTTGGCCAACGCGGATGTTGCTACGACTTGTGCGTCAGCTGACGTAGGAACCAGGTCTGAGTCTGAGAGGGCGTCCAAGTGGGCGCGGAGGAAGGAGAAGATGTTTTGCTATCGATGTGGTGAGAAGGGTCACTTCATTGCTGAGTGCGTGGCTGAGTTGTGTGATACATGTGGTAAGCCAGCGCATGCCACGGGGGATTGCCCGCTTCTGCGTGATCAGGCTCCGGCTCTTACAATGTATGGAGTATATTGTGCTGAGCTGATGTTCTTTGAGTCCCCGGCTGCGAGAGATATTCTAGATGAGACGCAGAGCCTGACTAATACTGGAATTGTGAAAGCTACCCAGGGAGCGGTCTCTGAAGCTCAGATT
The DNA here is from genome assembly GCA_034509565.1 of Triticum monococcum. Taxonomy (NCBI): domain Eukaryota; kingdom Viridiplantae; phylum Streptophyta; class Magnoliopsida; order Poales; family Poaceae; genus Triticum; species Triticum monococcum. Next base: position 21,743,827 of record CM067847.1, read on the forward strand.
GCGCAGAGGCTTCAGGAACTGGCTCCTGGTGATTTTCAGTGGGAGCTTGTCCACATCGAGGAGCATGTGTTCAGGGTTGACTTCCCGTTGGTAGAGGACTTGCGGCGGTTACTGAGCTTTGGGTTCTGCAAGGTCCCCGGCACTAATTGCATTCTAGAGTTTCACAAGTGGAAGAAAGTGGAGCCTAAGGGAAAGCCCCTCACTCAGGTGTGGCTGCGGTTTTCTAGGGCACCGTCTGAGTGTGTGACGGATGCTCGAGTTGTGGCTAGTCTGGGGATCATGGTTGGCAAAACTAAGAAAGTGGATATGGCTTTCACTCTCGCACATGGGGTAGCCCGATTGCTAGTGAGTGTTCTGGACATCGAGTTCGTCCCGGATGTGGTTAACTGGACTTATAGGGGAGAGGTGTTTCCTCTAGAGATTGAGTTTGAAGATTCAGAGTTGTTTGCTGAGGCGGTTAATGGGGCTGATGTGGATATGCACGAGGGTGACGACAATGCGGGTGCTAGGGAGGCTCAGACTGATGAGGCTGGACGAGAGAGGTCCAACGGATCGGGACCAGTGGCTCAGTTACCCGAGACTGGGTCCAGGGTAGAGCCGGCCCCATCTCCGTCGGTGCCAAAGAGTACTTTGCGGTTTGGATCCTTTGAGCCTGCATCTGCCCCTCCTAGGCTTTGGAGCGACCGGGTCGAGTCTGATGATGCTTTTGAGTGCTCGCTCCCAGTGTTGGATTTTAGGACTGCTGATCGTCCCGTGGTGGGCGACTGTGTGACGGTACTCTTGGCGACGGCCTTGGAGGGGGGAGGGGAAGTGGAGCCTCAGGTGGTTCCTCTCCTCCCAGTGCCCCCTGTGGTCACGGGCGGACAGATGTCGGCCGCTTCGGTGGTTATGTCTACGGGGGGGGGGGGGGGGGGGGGGGGGCGTTCGGGGCAGGCGGCCGCGAATTCTTCTCCCCCTATCCTGACGCCGGCGACGCCGGCTGCACCGTCGACGGCCGGCTGTGGGGGAGACCGTCTGGGGCAGGTGCCCCCGACTCCTTCCCCTTCGGCACCGGCTAGTGAGGCTATATCTCCGGTGGTACTAGGCGGGAGTCTGGGGCAGGTGGCCCCGGCCCTTCCTTCTCCTTCGGCAGTCGGGACGGCGACGCCCTCAGGCTTGAGGGTTGGGGCGGGGGGGGGGGGGGGGGGGGTGCTCGGGCAGGTGGCGCCGGCGCCTCCCTCCTCCGGCTTTCCGTCCGTGCGCCATGGGAGTCCTCCGCCACCACCTCCTCCGAGTGGCACTACTCGGGAGGAGGTTATTGCCTTTGGTGGGATCCCCGACCCGGTCTCTGCGGGGCGACGGATGAGTTCTCATCTCCAGGACCACCCGGAGGTTGATGACATGTAGCAGAGGTGCGCTATGAGGGCGGCCAAGCTTCATGACATTGAGGTCACCACCGGTATGTCCGTCAACTTGTCCAATTCTATTTTGCATTTTTCAAAGGTTGAGATTATAAATAATGCAAACCAATTAGGAGTTTCGCTAGGGAGTACTAATAGTGAAATCTCCAACTCGGTTAATGATCTCCTTGATTTGGAAGCGGAACTATTCGAAACCTAGCAGCAGTAAGACCTATGAATGACGCTGAGATTGATGCATTGGGGGTGAGAGTGCTCGATAATTTTTGTGCGGACCTTGCGCCATCCACTACTGAATCCGAGGAGGAGGAGGTTAGCCTAGAGGATGTAGTGAATAAACCACCAGAGCCCGGTTATGAGGACCGGATGGAGGACCATAGCAAAACCAAACGTAAGTGGAAGCGGAAGGTGTATCCCACGTCCGCGGTTCGTCGGAGTGCTAGGATTCGGACGGCCAAAAAATTTCATGATGACATATGAAAGGAATCTTTTGGAATAGCAGAGGTCTGAAGGACTTGGCTAAAAGAAGGTTTCTCGCTGAGGCGACTCTGGAGCATCGATTAGATTTCATTGCTCTCTCTGAAACTAGTAGGGATAATTTTGCGCCTCAGTTCCTTAACAAGTTGTCGGGGGTTGTCGAGTTTGATTGGCATTGCCTTCCCCCGCGAGGAAGATCCGGTGGGATCCTGCTTGGAGTGAGATGCGATTCACTGGAAGTCCGAAGTGTATTGATGGGTGACTTCGCGGTTAAATTTCGGGTTAGGTCTAAATTTGATGGGTTTAACTGGGCTCTGGTTGCGGTTTATGGTGTTGCCCAACCCGAGTTTAAACCGGAGTTTTTGGTGGACTTGGTTCGAATTTGCGGTTCCGAGCAGCTCCCAATTCTGGTTGGGGTGATTTCAATATCATTCGGAGGAGAGAGAAAAAGAATAACGATAATTTTGACGGCAGATGGTCGTTTATGTTTAACACCATCATTGAAAGCTTGGGTCTAAGAGAGATAGAGGTTTCTGGTCGTAAATTTATCTGGGCCAACGCTTTGCCAAATCCGACTTATGAGAAGTTGGATCGAGTCCTTGCGAGCGTCGAGTGGGAACAGAAGTTCCCTCTTGTAACGGTTCAGGCCCTCTCGCGCGGTATATTGGATCACACACCTTTATTCTTGGGCTCATGTGAGCCAAACCATGTGGGAAACAAAAACACCTTTTCTTTCGAACTTGCTTGGTTTGAACGAGCAGGATTCTTCGATCTGATAGCCAGGGAATGGGCTAAAGATAGAGGAGGCAAGACTTCTGTCGAGCGGTGGCAGAATAAGATTAGACATTTGAGAAGTTTCCTACGGGGATGGGCTAAACACCTTAGTAGGATTTATAAGATTGAAAAGGGCAGGCTCCTTTCTCTGATTCAGGCCCTCGATATTAGAGCCGAATCCACGATCTTGCAACCTACAGAGCTCCGGGTTAAGCTGGATGCGGAGATGAGGTTGAAAGAACTTCTCCGCAAAGAAGAGTCGAAGTGGGCGTTGCGAGCTAAAGTTCATTTGATTTACTTCCAATGTTCCACGATCTTTTCTCTGGACGGCTTCAGTTATTTCACTTAAACTTTGGAACAATAACACTGCTTCCTAAGAAGACAGATGCTCTGAGAATCGAGCAGTTCAGGCCGATCTGCCTTCTCAATGTTAGTTTCAAAAATTTTGCCAAGGTTGGGACGAATCAGCTCACACAGATTGCGCACTCTGTGGTGCAGCATTCCCAAACTTCTTTCATGTCGGATAGAAACATCCTGGATGGGGTGGTGGTCCTGCATGAAACGCTCCATGAAATCCACTTGAAAAAGTTGGATGGAGTGATTTTTAAGGTGGATTTCGAGAAAGCGTACGATAAAGTAAAATGACCATTCCTACAACAGGCGTTGCATATGAAAGGTTTGGATGAAGTCTGGCGACGCCAGGTTGAATCTTATACGCAAAAAGGGAGTGTGGGAATTAAAGTTAATGACGAGATCGGTCATTACTTCCAGACACACAAGGGCCTAAGACAAGGGGATCTGATGTCTCCTATTTTGTTCAACATTGTAGTGGATATGTTGTCAATTTTGATAGGAAGGGCTAAGGAGGCTGGTCAAGTGGGAGGCTTGGTACCTCATCTCGTTGATGGAGGGGTGTCCATCCTCCAGTTCGCCGATGATACAATCATCTTTATGGAGCATGACTTGACAAAAGCGAGAAATTTGAAGCTGGTGTTATGCTTATTTGAACAATTGACTGGGTTAAAGATTAACTTTCATAAAAGCGAATTGTTCTGCTTTGGTAGAGCCAAGGATGAACAAGAGGCCTACAAGCAATTGTTTGGGTGTGATTTGGGGGCTTTGCCTTTCACATACTTAGGAATTCCAATCCACCATCGTAAGCTGACAAACAGAGAATGTAAGTGTATCGAGGACCGATTTGAAAAGAAACTGAGTTGCTGGAAGGGCAAGCTCATGTCATACGGAGGCCCCTTAATTCTGATTAATTCGGTTCTCACGAGTATGCCTATGTTTCTTTTGTCGTTTTTCGAAGTCCCAGTTGGTGTTAGAAAAAGACTGGACTTTTATCGATCCCGATTCTTCTGGCAAGGTGATTAGCTAAAAAGAAAATGCCGTTTAGCCAAATGGGATATCATCTGTAGACCGAAAGACCAAGGGCGTCTTGCGATTGAGAATCTTGAAGTCAAGAACATGTGTCTTCTCAGCAAGTGGTTGTGGAAGTTATCTAGCGGAACTGACACCACTTGGGCACAAATCCTCCGTAATAAGTATCTTCAAGCCAAAACTTTGTCTCGGGTCACAGTACGACCGACGGATTCACCCTTTTGGAAAGGGCTTATGAAAGTAAAGCTTTCCTTGTTTAATAGGACAAAGTTTATTGTTGGTGACGGACCAGTACGAGATTCTGGGAAGATACTTGGCTCGGAGAGGTACCCCTAGCCATCCAATACCCGTCATTGTATCGTATTGTTTAACGACGTGAGGTTTTTGTTGCAACGGTATTTCAATCAATCCCCCTGAATATTCAGTTCAGGCGGGCATTAGTGGGCAATCGTTGGGAAGAATGGTTACATCTAGTTAGGAGACTCATGGATGTTCAACTTTCCCAACAACCCGATAATGTACGCTGGAAGCTCACTAGGTCGGGAGAATTTACAGTTAAATCAATGTATGTTGATGTGATCAATTCAAGCTCGATTCCTAGTTCCAAACATGTGTGGGCTGTCAAAGTTCCTTTTAAAATTAAAGTGTTTGTGTGGTTTCTACACAAACAAGTTATTTTAACCAAGGACAACTTGACAAAGCGTAATTGGACATGACCTATTAGGTGTAGTTTCTGTGATCGAGATGAAACGATTAAACACCTTTTTCTTGATTGCCCACTAGCTAAAGTTTATGGAGGACAGTCCATATTGCTTTTAATATTTCACCACCGAGTTCAGTCGACACGTTATTTGGAACGTGGCTTAACGGGGTAGAACCCGGGTTAGCGCGACATATTCGTGTAGGATCTGCGCCTTGGTGTGGGCGCTCTGGAATTGCAGGAATGATTTGGTTTTTAACATGACAACACACATTCATTTTTTGCAGGTTATCTTCAGAGCTACGGTGCTGATCCGACAGAGGCCAGGGAGCATTTGGTTACTGGATCTATTCGCTGGGAGACGGTAACTTGAGATATCTTCAACCGGTTTGGATGACGGTCATGTAATAGGACAGATAATTAGTTTTCCTATCTATTTTTAGCCAGCCGGTTGTGGCATCCTTCTTTTGGCTAGTTAGTGTTTCTAGCCTTTTTGGTTCTGTGTGAGCCTTTTTTATTTTTCACTTTTGGAGACTTTGAGATCTTGTTGGAACCTTTTTGTTTGGTTAATAAGATGGCCGTATGCATCATACTGATGCAGAGGCCGGGAAGACCCCCTTTTCAAAAAAAAAATTACTGCACACACGTGTTTCCGGAAGAGAAACATGGGTGTTGATAGACACATCGAACACAATGTACTGAAGAGCTTGTGTGATTGGAGCACCTATCGCACACACACTAGTAATTACAAAAACGTGTGCGCAGTAGTACCACCGCATATCCACCACCAAATACTCACGGCCGTCATCAGGAATTTGGGGCCCGACCCGAGAAAGAATACAAAATGAGGCCCTAAAATGAGGCCCGACCCGAGAAAGAACTATCCAAAAAAAAAAATACCCCATAGCTAGCTGAGAAATAATTCATGCGAAAGCATACAAAATTTTCTCAAATGCACAATATATAGAGAACAGAAGATCAATGCTTAAGGGTCGAACAAAATAGATAATAACATGAACAAATGTAAATAATAATAAGCGGTTCAAAATAATACATAATCAATAGTTTGCTTCATCCACTCTTTCCATATATATCTGCATCTTATTTCTCTATAACATGAAATAAAGCTGATATAAAAATGCATCAATTTGGGTTTAATCCATACATATACACAGTTTTTCCAATTCAATGTCAGTTCAATGTCCAAATGCATTGATTTAGAAAGCAGCACATACAACATGCCAATTCAAATGCATCTTGCATTGTCGTTTGCATGTCTCGGTCCAAGAAATTACCCATTGATCTGTGGCGAGGCTGCCGGTAGTGTCGGTGTTTCTCAGCTTTGGAGGTGCAACTAGCCTTAGGCATAGCTGGGGAAAAGAAATCAAGCAAGAGACTCTATGGTTTCAAGGTCCAACAGTAATGCCAGTTCTTTCGGGCGGCTTAAAAAATAAGCTCCCTCTCCACAGCTTAAAAAATAAGCCGCTCCTAAAATTTGTTGAGGCTTCTAAATTAGTTATTCCATAACTAGTTCATAAGCCCCAGTAAATAACAGAAACGGCTTATGGGAAAAGCTAGGGAGTAGGCGGCTTATTTTTTAAGCTGCCAAAAGAACTGGCCCTTAACTTCAAATTTGTGGTTTTTGTTTCTGGATTTTTCATGGTTATTGAAATGAAATTACAAATACTTTCTAAAGCGTCCAGAGTAGCGCGGTTGCTCGTTATGAATTGGATGGCTGGCGGAAGGTGCACCGGAAGTGGATGTCGCCACTAGCAGACATGGCCAAGCTCAATGTGGATGGCCCGTTTAATCTAGATGGGACCGCACAACCCGAATGGCACTTAGGGATTTCAATCTTCATTGCCTGCAGATATCTTATACGCTGCACCGACGGTTTTTTCCAGGCCGTCGGCATGCATCCATCTATGCCGACAGCAGCCGTTGGCATAGAAAAAACCATCGGTATAGCCAGTTATTACGGTAGTGCTTGCACTAACCGTGGAGGCTGACTGGGTTGAAGCCGTCACATTGGTTCACCGGGCAACTCCCAATATATGTACATCACGATACTCTTGGTGTGGTCAGATTATATGTGAACTAGTACAGGTAAGAGGAAAGACATGTGTCAGCTGTGAAAATTAATTGTGAAGCCAACGCTGTGAGTCACGGCTTAGCGCGTGGCTAGCCGGCTATAGGTAGAGAACGGGTGAAAACAGCAGTATGGCTACCAAAAATAATGAATTCCATGAACTTTCTTCTTTTGAAACGGAGTTCCATGAACTCTGATTGTATTTCTATTGGTAGCTAATAAGTATTTAGGCTAGTATACACACTCATTCCCGCAAAAAAGTGTAAAAGAAAGTCCAAAGAAAATTAGCTAGAAAAAAGGAAAAGGAAAGAGAAGATAAAAGAAGTGTCAGGCAGGAGCCCTGCCCAGCGTGTCGTCGGTGGACTGGATGTGTAGTCGAGTTCGGAGTCCGGGGCAGGTGCCTGGTAAACGGGAGCACGGGGCCAGGCCGATAGCGACTTGGTTCCTCTTCCGCTTCTTCATATAGATCGAGACGGCGCTGCGATGTCCTCCCAATCCCCAAATCAGCGCAAGCAACCAACCAATCAACCTCGAAATCCACCGTCGAGAGGAGCGGGATCGCTCGGCGATCATTACCAAGGCCATGACGGGTAAGAAAAAGGAGGAGGAGGCGGCGATTTCTTCTGCGGCGGCGGGAGAAGAGGAGCCGGCGTCGTTGAATCTGCACGAATCAGCGAGGAGGGAGGGTGCGGTCGACAAGATGCTGGGGGAGGCGAAGCTGTCAGCCGTCGTCCCCAAGCAGGCTGGTGCCAGTGCATCCATGTCCCCAGCAGCAGCCGCAAGCAAATTTAAGCGTCGGCTGACGAAGAGCGAGATCATGACCATAGTCGCCCTGAAGCCGGAGCCTTTCCCCAGCGCCGACTACCTGGATTGCCTGGCCGACTACGACCCGCCGGGGCTGATCGCGGAGAAGAAGCGGCAGCACGAGGAGGACGCGGCCTACTTTGCCAAGATGAACGAGGAGTTTGAGGTGTTCCGGCAGAAGGTCATCAATGGACTGAAGAATGATGGCTACTACGAGGTCGATGAGGACTATCTCGAGGCGAGGGAGAAGGCCAATGAAGAGGTCATGCGACACCCCGTGCGGCTATGGGCGGATATGGACCCCAGCGAACGCCGTCTCCGTGTTGCTACCCCCGAGGAAAGGCATCTTCTCATAGGTAATGGCTACATTCCGTACGTTCCTGACGAAGAAGACGAGGCTCTGATCAATCTCGGAGACGATGACTTCTCTGCGAGTGATGAGGAGGATGATTTCTCTGCAAGTGATGAAGAGGATGTTTTCTCTGCAAGTGATGACGAAGCAGAAGAAGGAGACAATGCTCACAAGCGTTCTCATCTTATTGAATCCAACTGAGAAGAGGATTCAGTTGGTCCATCTCTATCTATATATCTAACAATATATTATTACCAAGGAGAAATTTTGGGACCAATGGAAATATCTGAAATTTCGGAAAAGTATTCCGAAATTTTACACCGAAACAAGACCCCAGATTCAAATGAAATTTCACCGAAATTTAAATGAAATTTAGTAAAATTTTGACGTCAGCAAAGCTTAATGAACTGCAATGATCTACTGAACATATTTTTCATAAAACAGAGTATAGTTGCTACTTGATGATTCCGTTACTACAGAATTTCAGTCCTGCAATATACTGAAAGATTGCTTCACCAAGGAGTGTGTTGCACCCATTCAACGTGTGTGTGTGCGCGTGCGTGTGTGTTTTGAACTAGACATGAATTAAGCCTTGCATTGATCAGTTCAAACCTACAAACATAGTCGATTTATACTTTCCATCTAGAAAGATAAAACATGGTCGATCCTGAAGCAACCATGACTTATTTTGAAACTGATAGTATTAGCGAATTATAGGAAGGAAAAACGTATCTGGACATAGTCGCAGCACCTCGGTACTTGGGCAGAAACAATCGAAAGATGACCAGAAATACTCAGACAAATTTTGAAATACTAGTTTGCAGGCAAATTTGGAATACAAGGTCCACTCCCTCTAGTGAGGTTCGTAAAGTAAGCAAACATCCATCACTATAACAATAATAAACATCAAAACATAAAGGTCAGTACTCTGCGCCGACGCGCCGGCAAAACTTTCGGTTAGTCAAACGTGCACGGCCTGATTAACGGAAACACAGCTGTTCGATTGCCTCCTCTGTCGAAATAGCTTCGTGCTAAAACGTGACTCTGATCTAGCGAGGCACGGTTCACTCGCGGCCGCCATCGAAGCACCTGGTGTTAGCGTCGCAAATCCCGATTAGCCGCTCGAAGCTCCCCAGACCTGCCTCGTCGTCGATGCTCGCCGCCGTTGCCGGTCCCCTTTTTGAGCTTCTGATTGGAACTCCCCCCCCCCCCCCGAGAGACACACACACACTTCCCCCTCGACCTTTGCGGTCGTGGGTAGCCGTCGCCGGCCGCGGCACCGCTGCTTGTCAGTGAAAACTCCCCCGCCGGTGCCCCCCCTGGTGGCAACGTTGATGGAGGCAACAAATTAACTCGTGAAAACCACTATACGTGGTTCCAACAAAAAAACTGTGTCTATTGTAGCATTTCATGTCGCCGGTTGTAGCTTGCCGTGTGCTAGTCGTAGCCTCGATCTCCTTTGGTTCCAGCAAAAAAGAGACAGATGTAACAAAATGGCGTTGCGGGTTCAAGCAGGTGGCCACCATGGTTGAAGCATTGTCGACGTTGTCGCCTCTTGGTTTGCGGCCGTCGCGCCACGGTGGTAACCACGGTCACCACCCATAGTAGCAAAATATTATGCCGGTTCTAGCATCTAGCGAGAGTTGTTGCAGCATCTATGGGCGCGTGGTCACCACGGTGACCGCCATAGTAGCAAAAACATATGCCAGTTGTAGCACTTTGGATAGCCGGTCCTAGCATATTTGGATGCCGGTTGTAGCAAAAAAATGCCAGTTTTTGCTGGAACGAACCGGGCATCGGTGGTGCTACAACCAGCCACGGGATTTGCTGGAACCAAGCATCAATGGTGCTATAAACAGCCATGAAATTTGCTGAATCGGCTTTCTTCCTCGAGGGCAACCATGGCATTTTTCTGTTTTTCTACAACTACATAGGTCAAAGCCGCAACACAGTGTTGTGTGCTGCTGGAAAGGTGCAGTGGGTGCTCGACAGAGGAGGTAACCACGATGAATGGCCGATGAAAGCACACGTGCTCCCTGGGTGATTTTGGTAATTAGTATCAACATATCGTGTCTTGGACTAATAGTTTTATCGAGTATATTTCAGATAAGTTCAACAGTGAAGTGGCAAGGACAAGAGGATGTGGAACCCCTTAAAGATGCTAACGGCAAGGATTGGCAAAAGCTCAACAATCGACATTTTTGTTTAAGTGATCCAAGATCACATTGAGTCAATAAGAAAGCCAATACTATTAAAAGGGGATGAGGTGTTGCTTAACGGTCTACTTGCTCAAAGTGCTTAGTGATATTCCTCCAAAACCCTCAGCCATTTCTCCATCCAAATATGTCAAAACCCTAAACTCCAACTTGGTCCCACCAATGCTTTCTATCCGGAGTCACCGAGTTCTTCTTGACATAGCCACTGCCAGAAACCCTAGTAATTCGGTCTCACCGATACGGATCCCGGTCTCACCGGGATGGCTTTGCCAATGCTCTGTGACTTGTTGCATTTATTTCGATCACACCGAGTTACGCAATTGGTCTCACCAAGTTGGCTTGACATTCTCTCTGTTGTCTTATTGTTTCACTTTGGTCTCACCGAGTTGATGCAGTCGGTGCCACCGAGATAATGTTTTTCCTGAGCCCTAGCACATTAGTCTCACCGAGTTGTTCCAGTCGGTCCCGCCGAGATTTATAACGTTCACAATTTGAATTAATCTGTGCCACCGAGTTTAATCATTCGGTCTCACCGAGTTGGGTCAAATGTGTGTAACGATTGGATTTTGTCTGGAGGCTATATATACCGCTCCACCCCCTTTTCCATATGTGAGAGAGCCATCAGAACGTGCCTACACTTCCACCATACATTTTTTTGAGAAAGAACCACCTACTCATGTGTTGAGATCAAGATATTCCAATCCTACCACAAGAATCTTGATTTCTAGCTTTCCCCAAGTTGGTTTCCACTCAAATCATCTTTTCACCATCACTAGATCTGTGAGAGAGAGTTGAGTGTTGGGGAGACTATCATTTGAAGCACAAGAGCAAGGAATTCATCATCAACACACCATCTATTACCTTTTGGAGAGTGGTGTCTCCTAGATTGGTTAGGTGTCGCTTGGGAGCCTCCATCAAGATGTTTAGTTGAACCAAGAAGTTTGTAAGGGCAAGGAGAACGCCTACTTTGTGAAGATACCCGACTGAGGCAAGTCCATCGTGGGCGATGGCCATGGTGGGATAGACAATGTTGCTTCTTCGTGGACACTTCATGGGTGGAGCCCTCCATGGACTTGCGCAACTGTTACCCTTCCTGGGTTGAAGTCTCCATCAACATGGACGTACTATAGCACCACCTATCGGAATGACGCAAAAAATTCTCCGCGTCTCCATTGCGTTTGCATACTGCAATCCCATCCCTTTATATTCTAGCAAATCGCATGCTTTAATCTTTCTGCTGGCTATACTCTTGTCATGATTGCTTGAGATGTATTGGATGCCCTTTAACATCTGCTAAACTCAACCTTAACATGAAGAAATTAAAAACTGCCACCTTTACCTGTTAAGGGTCTAATCACCCACCCCCCCCTCTAGACCCCTCTTCTCCATCCTTTCAATTGGTATCAGAGCATTGGTCCCCATTGCTTTCGTTTAATCACCATTGGAGGAAGATAGATGATTCTACGTTCGGGAGTATTAGATGTAGATTGAGTGCCTATTCTTGATGGGGAGTTCTATGATTCTTGGAAAAATGAGATGCTTGAGATTTTCAATGAATATAATTTGAACAAGTATATTCTTAGCCCTTATGTGCCTCTGATACGTCTCCAACGTATCTATAATTTTTGATTGCTCCATGCTATATTATCTACTGTTTTGAACATTATTGGGCTTTATTATCCACTTTTATATTACTTTTGGGACTAACCTATTAACCGGAGGCCCACCCCAAAATTGTTGTTTTTTTTCCTATTTAAGAGTTTCGTAGAAAAGGAATATCAAACGGAGTCCAAACGGAATGAAACCTTCGAGAACGTGATTTTCTCACCGAACAAGATCCAGGAGACTTGGACCCTACGTCAAGCAACCAACAGGGAAGCCACGAGGTAGGGCGGCGCCCCCCCCCCCCAAGGGTGCGCCCCCCACCCTCGTTGGCCCCCTGTTGCTCCACCAACGTACTCCTTCCTCCTATATATACCTACGTACTCCAACCTAATTCCACCGCTGCAACCTTCTGTACCCACGAGATCCCATCTTGGGGCCTGTTCCGGAGCTCCACCGGAGGGGGCATCCATCACGGAGGGCTTCTACATCATCGCCATAGCCTGTCCGATGAAGTGTGAGTAGTTTACCTCAGACCTTTGGGTCCATAGTTAGTAGCTAGATGGCTTCTTCTCTCTTTTTGGATCTCAATACAATGTTCTCCCCCTCTCTCGTGGAGATCTATTCAATGTAATCTTCTTTTTGCGGTGTGTTTGTTCAGATCGATGAATTGTGGGTTTATGATCAAGATTATCTATGAACAATATTTGAATCTTCTTTGAATTGTTTTATGTATGATTGGTTATCCTTGTAAGTCTCTTAGAATTATCAGTTTGGTTTGGCCTACTAGATTGATCTTTCTTGCAATGGAAGAAGTGCTTAGCTTTGGGTTCAATCTTGCGGTGTCCTTTCCTAGTGACAGCAGGGGCAGCAAGGCACATATTGTATTGTTTCCATCGAGGATAACAAGATGGGGTTTTTATCATATTGCATGAATTTATCCCTCTACATCATGTCATCTTGCTTAAGGCGTTACTCTGTTTTCATGAACTTAATACTGTACATGCATGCTAGATAGCGGTCGACGAGTGGAGTAATAGTAGTAGATGCAGGCAGGAGTCGGTCTACTTGTCTCGGACGTGATGCCTATATACATAATCATACCTAGATATTCTCATAACTATGCTCAATTCTGTCAATTGCTCAACAGTATTCGTTCACCCACCGTAAAATACTTATGCTCTTGAGAGAAGCCACTAGTGAAATCTATGGCCCCCGGGTCTATCTAAATCATATTAATCTTCCAACACTTAGTTAATTCATTTGCTTTTTACTTTGCTTTTATTTTACTTTGCATCTTTATCACAAAAATACCAAAAATATTACCTATCATCTCTATCAGATCTCACTCTCGTAAGAGACCGTGAAGGGATTGACAACCCCTTATTGCGTTGGTTGCGAGGAGTTATTTGTTTTTGTGCTGGTACGAGGGACTAGCGCGTAGCCTCCTACTAGATTGATACCTTGGTTCTCAAAAACTGAGGGAAATACTTACACTACTTTGTTGCATCATCCTTTCCTCTTCAAGGAAATCCAACGCAGTGCTCAAGAGGTAGAAAGAAGAATTTCTGCCGCCGTTGCCGGGGAGTCTACGCAAAAGTCAACATACCAAGTACCCATCACAAACCCTTATCTCCCGCATTACATTATTTGCCTTTTGCCTCTTGTTTTCCTCTCCCCCACTTCACCCTTGCCGTTTTATTCGCCCTCTCTTTTCCGTTTGCCTTTTTTGCTTGCTTTTTGTTTGCTTCTGTGTTGGATTGCTTGTTTGTCACGATGGCTCAAGATATTACCAAATTATGTGAATTTACCAATACCAACAATAATGATTTCCTTAGCACTCCGATTGCTCCTCTTACCAATACTGAATCTTGTGAAATTAATACAGCTTTGTTGAATCTTGTCATGAAAGATCAATTCGCCGGCCTTCCTAGTGAAGATGCCGCTACTCATCTAAATAGCTTGGTTGATTTGTGTGATATGCAAAAGAAGAAAGATGTTGATAATGATATTGTTAAATTGAGGCTATTTCCTTTTTCGCTTAGAGACCCTGCTAAATCTTGGTTTTCGTCTTTGCCTAAAAATAGTATTGATTCTTGGAACAAGTGCAAAGATGCTTTTATCTCTAAGTATTTTCCTCCAGCTAATATCATCTCTCTTAGAAACGATATTATGAATTTTAAGCAACTTGATCATTAACATGTTGCACAAGCTTGGGAGAGGATGAAATTAATGATACGTAATTGCCCTACACATGGTTTGAATTTATGGATGATTATACAAAAAATTTATGCCGAATTGAATTTTGCTTCTAGAAATCTTTTGGATTCGGCCGCGGGAGGCACTTTTATGGAAATCACTTTAGGAGAAGCTACTAAACTCCTAGATAATATTATGGTTAATTATTCTCAACGGCACACTGAATGATCTACTAATAAAAAAGTGCATGCGATAGAAGAAATTAATGTTTTGAGTGGAAAGGTGGATGAACTTATGAAATTATTTGCAACTAAGAGTGTTTCTTTTGATCCTAATGATATGCCCTTGTCTACTTTGATTGAGAATAATAATGAATCTATAGATGTGAATTTTGTTGGTAGGAACAATTTTGGTAACAACTCGTATAAAGGAAACTCTAATCCTAGGCCTTATCCTAGTAATTCCTCTAATAATTATGGAAATTCCTACAACAATTCTTATGGAAATTTTAATAAGATGCCCTCAGAATTTGAGACTAGTGTTAAAGAATTTATGAATTCACAAAAGAATTTTAATGCTTTGCTTGAAGAGAAATTGCTTAAAGTTGATGAATTGGCTAGGAACGTCGATAGAATTTCTCTTGATGTTGATTCTTTAAAGCTTAGATCTATTCCCCCTAAGCATGATATCAATGAGTCTCTCAAAGCCATGAGAATTTCCATTGATGAGTGCAAAGAAAGAACCGCAAGGATGCGTGCTACGAAAGATGCCTTTATTAAAGCATGTTCTTCTAGTTCCTATGAAAATAAAGATGCAGATCTAAAAGTTATTGATGTGTCCCCTATCAAATCTTTGTTTTGCAATATGAATCTTGATAATGATGGGACTGATTATGATCCACCTTTAACTAGAAGGTGTTCCAAAAATTCGGAGTTTTTAGATCTTAATGCTAAATTTGATGAAAGTGGGATTGAAGAAATCAAAACCCTAGATGCTAACAAACCCACTATTTTGGATTTCAAGTAATTTAATTATGAAAATTGCTCTTTGATTGATTGTATTTCCTTGTTTCAATCCATGCTAAATTCTCCTCACGCTTATAGTCAAAATAAAGCATTTACTAAACATATCATTGATGCCTTGATGCAATCTTATGAAGAAAAGCTTGAGTTGGAAGTTTCTATCCCTAGAAAACTTCATGATGAGTGGGAACCAACTATTGAAATTAAATTAAGGATCATGAATTCTATGCTTTATGTGATTTGGGTGCTAGTGTTTCCACTATTCCCAAAACCTTGTGCGATTTGCTAGATTTTCGTGATTTTGATGATTGCTCTCTAAACTTGCACCTTGCGGATTCCACTATTAAGAAACCTATGGGAAGAATTAATGATGTTCTTATTGTTGCAAATAGGAACTATGTGCCCGTAGATTTTATCTTTCTTGACATAGATTGCAATCCTTCATGTCCTATTATTCTTGGTAGACCTTTCCTTAGAACGATTGGTGCAATTATTGATATGAAGGAAGGGAATATTAGATTCCAATTTCCATTAAAGAAAGGCATGGAACACTTCCCTACGAAGAAAATAAAATTACCATATGAATCTATCATGAGAGCCACTTATGGATTGCCTACCAAAATGGAAATACCTAGATCTATCCTCGCTTTTATGCCTAGCTAGGGGCGTTAAACGATAGCGCTTGTTGGGAGGCAACCCAATTTTATTTTTAGTTTTTTTGTTTTTGCTTTTGTTTAGGAATAAATCTTTGTTCTAGCCTTTGGTTAGATGTGTTTTTATGTTTTAATTAGTGTTTGTGCCAAGTTAAACCTATAGGATCTTCTTGGATGATAGTTATATGATCTTGCTGTAATTTCCAGAAACTTTCTGTTCCCGAAAACAATTGTTAAAAATCACCAGAACGTGATAAAATAGTGATTCCAATTGCTGCTGTTCAATAAACAAATTGTCTCAGTTGTCCTATTTTGGCTGATTGTTTTGAGTTCCAGAAGTTTGCGTTAGTTACAGATTACTACGGACTTTTCTATTTTTGACAGATTCTGTTTTTGTGTGTTGTTTGCTTATTTTGATGAATCTATGGCTAGTAAAATAGTTTATAAACCATAGAGAAGTTGGAATAAATTAGGTTTAACACCAATATAAATAAATAATGAGTTCATTACAGTACCTTGAAGTGGTCTTTTGTTTTCTTTCGCTAACGGAGCTCACAAGATTTCTGTTGAGTTTTGTGTTGTGAAGTTTTCAAGTTTTGGGTGAAATCTTTTGATGGATTATGGAACAAGGAGTGGAAAGAGCCTAAGCTTGGGGATGCCCATGGCACCCCCAAGATAATCTAAGGACACTAAAAAGCCAAAGCTTGGGGATGCCCCGGAAGGCATCCCCTCTTTCGTCTACTTCCATCGGTAACTTTACTTGGAGCTATATTTTTATTCACCACATGATATGTGTTTTGCTCGGAGCGTCTTGTATGATTTGATTCTTTGCTTTTTAGTTTACCACAATAATCCTTTCTGTACACACCTTTTGAGAGAGCCATACATGATTTGGAATTTAATAGAATACTCTATGTGCTTCACTTATATCTTTTGAGCTATATAGTTTTGCTCTAGTGCTTCACTTATATCTTTTAGAGCACGGTGGTGGATTTGTTTTATAGAAACTGTTGATCTCTCATGCTTCACTTAAATTATTTTGAGAGTCTTAAATAGCATGGTAATTTACTTAAATAATCCTAATATGCTTGGTATTCAAGAATAGTAAACACTTTCTTATGAGTGTGTTGAATACTATGAGAAGTTTGATGGTTGATAAATGTTTTGAGATATGAAGATGGTCATATTAGAGTGATGATAGTTGAGTAGTTGTAAATTTGAGAAATACTTGTGTTAAAGTTGGTGACTCCCGTAGCATGCACGTATGGTGAACAGTTATGTGATGAAGTCGGAGCATGATTTATTTATTGATTGTCTTCCTTATGACTGGCGGTCGGGGACGAGCGATGGTCTTTTCCTACCAATCTACCCCCCTAGGAGCATGCGCGTAATACTTTGCTTTCATAACTTGTAGATTTTGCAATAAGTATATGAGTTCTTTATGACTAATGTTGAGTCCATGGATTATACGAACTTTCTTCCTTCCACCATTGCTAGCCTCTCTAATAACGCGCAGTTTTCACAGGTATCATACACCCACCATATACCTTCCTCAAAACAGCCACCATACCTACCTATCATGGCATTTCCATATCCATTCCGAGATATATTGCCATGCAACTTTCCACCGCTCCGTTTCTTATGACACGCTCCATCATTGTCATATTGCTTAGCATGATCATGTAGTTGACATCGTATTTGTGGCAAAGCCATCGTTCATAATTCTTTTATACATGTCACTCTTGATTCATTGCATATCCCGGTACACCGCCGGAGGAATTCATATAGAGTCATATTTTGTTCTAAGTATCGAGTTGTAATTGTTGAGTTGTAAGAAAATAAAAGTGTGACAATCTTCATTTTTAGAGCATTGTCCCAAGTGAGGAAAAGGATGATGGAGACTATGATTCCCCCACAAATCGGGATGAGACTCCAGACGAAAAATAAAAAAAGAGAAAAGAACAGAGGCCATAAAAAAAGAGAAAAGGCCCAAATAGAAAAATTGATGAGAGAAAAAGAGAGAAGGGACAAAGTTACTATCCTTTTACCACACTTGTGCTTCAAAGTAGCACCATGATTTTCATGATAGAGAGTCTCTCATTTTGTCACTTTCATATACTAGTGGGAATTTTTCATTATAGAACTTGGCTTGTATATTCCAACGATGGGCTTACTCAAAATGCCCTAGGTCTTCGTGAGCAAGCGAGTTGGATGCACACCCACTTAGTTTATTTTGTTGAGCTTTCATATACTTATAGCTCTAGTGCATCCGTTGCATGGCAATCCCTACTCACTCACATTGATATCTATTGATGGGCATCTCCATAGCCCGTTGATACGCCTAGTTGATGTGAGACTATCTTCCCCCTTTTTGTCTTCTCCACAACCACCATTCTATTCCACATATAGTGCTATATCCATGGCTTACGCTCATGTATTGCATGAAGATTGAAAAAGTTTTGAGAATGTCAAAAGTATGAAACAATTGCTTGGCTTGTCATCGGGGTTGTGCATGATTTAAATACTTTGTGTGGTGAAGATAGAGCATAGCCAGACTATATGATTTTGTAGGGATAAATTTCTTTGGCCATGTTATTTTGAGAAGACATGATTGCTTTGTTAGTATGCTTGAAGTATTATTATTTTTATGTCAATGTGAACTTTTATCTTGAATCTTTTGGATCTGAATATTCATAGCACAATTAAGAAGAATTACATTGAAATTATGCCAAGTAGCACACCGCATCAAAAATTCGTTTTTATCATTTACCTACTCGAGGACGAGCAGGAATTAAGCTTGGGGATGCCTGATACGTCTCCAACGTATCTATAATTTTTGATTGCTCCATGCTATATTATCTATTGTTTTGGATATTATTGGGCTTTATTATCCACTTTTATATTACTTTTGGGACTAACCTATTAACCAGAGGCCCAGCCCAGAATTGATGTTTTTTGCCTATTTCAGAGTTTCGCAGAAAAGGAATATCAAACGGAGTCCAAACGGAATGAAACCTTCGGGAACGTGATTTTCTCACCGAACAAGATCCAGGAGACTTGGACCCTCCGTCAAGCAACCAACAGGGAAGCCACGAGGTAGGGGGGCGCGCCCACCCCCCAGGGCGCGCCCCCCACCCTCGTGGGCCCTTGTTGCTCCACCGACGTACTCCTTCCTCCTATATATACCTAGGTACCCCCAAACGATCAGATACAGAGCCAAAAACCTAATTCCACAGCCGCAACCTTCCGTACCCACGAGATCCCATCTTGGGGCATGTTCCGGAGCTCCGCCGGACGGGGCATCCATCACGGAGTGCTTCTACATCATCACCATAGCCTCTCCGATGAAGTGTGAGTAGTTTACCTCAGACCTTCGGGTCCATACAATATTCTCCCCCTCTCTCGTGGAGATGATCTATTCGATGTAATCTTCTTTTCGCGGTGTGTTTGTTGAGACCGATGAATTGTGGGTTTATGATCAAGATTATCTATGAACAATATTTGAATCTTCTCTGAATTCTTTTATGTACGATTGGTTATCTTTGCAAGTCTCTTCGAATTATCAATTTGGTTTGGCCTACTAGATTGATCTTTCTTGCAATGGGAGAAGTGCTTAGCTTTGGGTTCAATCTTGCGGTGTCCTTTCCCAGTGACAGCAGGGGCAGGAAGGCACGTATTGTATTGTTGCCATCGAGGATAACAAGGTGGGGTTTTTATCATATTGCATGAATTTATCCCTCTACATCATGTCATCTTTCTTAAGGCGTTACTCTGTTTTCATGAACTTAATACTCTGGATGCATGCTGGATAGCAGTCGATGAGTGGAGTAATAGTAGTAGATGCAGGCAGGAGTCGGTCTACTTGTCTTGGACGTGATGCCTATATACATGATCATACCTATATATTTTCATAACTATGCTCGATTCTGTCAATTTCTCAACAGTAATTCGTTCACCCACCGTAAAATACTTATGCTCTTGAGAGAAGCCACTAGTGAAATCTATGGCCCCGGGTCTATCTTCATCATATTAATCTTCCAGCGCTTAGTTATTTCCTTTGCTTTTTTACTTTGCTTTTATTTTATTTTGCATCTTTATCACAAAAACACCCAAAATATTATCTATAATCTCCATCAGATCTCACTCTCGTAATTGACCGTGAAGGTATTGACAATCCCTTATCGCGTTGGTTGCGAGGAGTTATTTGTTTTTGTGCAGGCACGAGGGACTAGCGCGTAGCCTCCTAGTGGATTGATACCTTGGTTCACAAAAACCGAGGGAAATACTTACGCTACTTTGCTACATCATCCTTTCCTCTTCAAGGAAATCCAACGCAGTGCTCAAGAGGTAGCAGCCTCCCATTGATCCTTTGCATCCTACCCCCGATGGGTATCTTGACATGGTTCACAATCATAGGACTATTGATCCTATCATTAGAGGATTGCCTAGAAATTTGCTTGTTTGCTTGCCAACCTTTAAATGCACATATACTATATGGAGTTATCTTGAGGAACGCTTTCCAAATTACTCCTTGAAAAATATAGATGAGATTCTTCATAAATCGAGTGATTTTCATAAAATGAAGCCTAGCGATCCCACGTTTGATGAATGTCTATTTGAGCTCCGTGAGCTTATGCGCGCCAAGGCCGATGTTGGAATAATTAGTAGCATCATTTCAGAGACAATTAGAATTCATAAACTTGAGCATTGTCATCGTCATACATCATTGTCATTGTTTGATTTGTTGGGGTTCTACTGCGATCAACAAGATGCTGCAGGGTTCCACGGATGCCTCTATCATCAACAAGCAGGGTGTGGAGTCCTCGGCAGCCCAGGTAGCAGCGGCATGTGGAAGCAAAGGGAAGAAGTATCGGCTCTAGAAAAATGAGCGCAGGACCATAATTACCATCAGGCCGGAGCTGTTACTGGAAGACGACTATGTCGATGACCTGGCCGTGTTCTTCCCGCCGGAGTGGATCAAGAAGAAGAAGCGGGAGCAGGTAGAGGATGCGGCCTACTTTGGGAAAATAGTCGAGGAATTCGAGGCTTTCCGGCAGTAGGTGATCGAGGGGGTCAGGAAGAACGACTTCTTTGAGGTCGACGAGGACTTTCTCGAGGGTAGGACGGAGGCCAATGAACACGCCAGGCAAGAATGGGCCAAGATTGACTTCAGTGAACTATGTCTTGGTGCTGCTAGACTAAATCTGGTACAACGGGAAATTGGTGATGGGTATATTCCTTACGTTCCAAACAATGACAATGCTCTTCTGGATGATATTAGTGATGATGATTTGTGAGTGGCTATGAGGAGGATGATGTTGGGCTCGGCCACGAAGAGGACCTTGAAGGGGAAGGAGCCAAGGATCACAAGCTTGTTCCTCCTGTCGAATCCAGCTGAGAAGAGGATTCTTCATTTGGTCCATCTCTATCTATTATATTTAACTCGTATATTACTTCTAGATGTCTGTATCATCGAAGATCTATCTATGTATATGATGCTCATCAGTCTACCTATCTATGTTAATCGTTGTTTAAAATTTGAGAATTTCCTATTAAAATTCTAGAGAATTATAAATTGCAAGGATTAAATTGTTGGGCAACCCCAGCTGTTCGACAGGTCATTACGGTGCACACTTTACCAAAAGGAAAACTTGTGTGATGGAAACCTACAGCACACACGTTCCACTCATGACTAGCATGTGCCATTATCTACAATACCACACATGTTTCGGCTTCACTAAATGTGTGGGACAAGTCCATACCGCACACAATTTTCCGGGGGTGAAACATGGGTGCTGATGGACACATCAAACACGATGCATTACTGAAGAACTTGTGTGATAGGAGCACCTATCGCACACACTTAGTAAGTAAAAAAAACGTGTGTGACAGTAGTACTGCCGCATATCCACCACCAAATACTCAGGGCCGTCGTGAGGACTTTCTATCTAATAACCAACTCATGCGAAAGCATACAAAATTTGCTCAAATGCACAATATATATAGAACAAAAACTCAATGCTTAAGGGTCAAACAAAATAGCTAAAACGTGACAACAAATGAAAATAATAATAAGGGATACAAAACAATACCTAATCAATAGTTTGCTTCATCCACTCCTTACATACATCTGCATCGTATTTTTCTATACCATGAAATAAAGCTGATATAAAAATGCATCAATTTGGGTTAAATCCATACATATACACAACTTTTTTAATTCAATGTTCAAATGCATCGATTTGGAAATCAACGCATACAACATGTCAGTTCAAATGCATCTTGTATTGTTGTTTGCATGTCTCGGTCCAAGAAATTACCCATTGATCAGTGGCGAGGTAGTGAGTAGTGTTGGTGTTTCTCAGCTTTGGAGGGGCAGTTAGTCTTGGGCAAAGGTGAGGAAAAAATCAAGCAAGAGACTCTAGGGTTTCAAGGTCCAACAATAAGTTTGACTTCGAATTTGTGGTTTTTGTTTCTAGGTTTTTCATGGTTATTGAAAAAGAAATTACAAGTACTTCCAGATCCACCAGCAGACAGGGCCATGCTTAGTGTGGATGGATCGTTTAAAGTAGATGGGACGGCAGGAACCGGAATGGCACTTAGGGACTCCACTAGATTATCAACCTTCATTGCCTGAAGATATCTTATAGGCTGCATCGATGTGGTGGATGCGGGAATCGCAGAGATGGAGGAAGGCCTTGTCCTTGCTCTACATTGGTCTCCCCTTGCACTAACCGCGAGACTGACTGCGCTGAAGCCGTCACATTGGTTAACCAGGCAACTCCCAATAGGTACATCACGATACTCTTCATGTGTTCAAACTATTCGTGAACTAGTCCATGAAAGAGATGTGTCAGTTTTGAAAATTAATTGCGAAGCCAACTCTGTGAGTCACCGCTTATGACGGCTAGACGGCAGTATGGCTACCAACCCCCCCCCCCCCCCCCCCGCCCCCAAAGCCCCACCATCAGAAATTGTGAATTCCATGAAGTATGATGATATCTCTATTGGCAGCTAATATTTTCACTCGTTCCCGCAAAAAAATGTAATAGATAGTCCGAACAAAATAGATAGAAAAAGGAAAGGAATGATAAAAGGGAAAATCTAACAAGTGACGCCGCACATTGTCCTTCCCGTGCAGCGGAACGCCACGATTCACGCAGAATGCATCGCACGACCAAAACGTGCCCAATCCGCTCACCTTGGCGGCGGCGCGGCTGCCGGCAATTGTTGTCCTAGGACGGCGCCGTCGTGGCTGGTTTCTCTCTCTACTGCGAGGTTTTGGTCCTATTTGCGCCAGGTCCCCATAGTAGATGCATTTTTTCTGCTCCTTCGCCTTGATCGAAGGAGCATATGTTGTGCAAGAGTCTGTAATTCAACAAGGAGAAGTTGAGTTCCAATCAATCGCATATTGATGCGCTAATAAGTTGTGAGGGGTTGTAGTTATCTTTGTTGGTGCAAGTTTTTTCGTAAGGATTGGTCGTGCAAGAAAAAGCAATGAAGGTTTTGAGTTGGAGTTGCCACAGATTGGGGAACACCCCGACGGTTCGTGCTTTGCCGGATGTCTAGCGAGGATGCAACCCAGATGTGATGTTTTTTGTCGGAGACACGCTTAGACAACTATCCGGCTGAGTGCTTGAGAAGGCGATTAAAGATGGATCAAAAGTTCGTATGTGCAGGAAAGGTGGATTGATGTTATTGTCGAAGAAAGAAATTAAGGTTCATAGGTTGGAGCTTGACCCTATGTTCATTGACGTGAGAGTGGAGGATGAGAATAGAAATGAATGGACTTGGGATAGAATGTGGCGGTTGCATCAGAACATTAATTTACCATGGCTCCTAGTGGGAGATTTGAATGAGATACAATTCCTTAATGAGAAAGAAGGGGGCAATCCTCGACAGCAGCAATACATGCATGTGTTTGAGTCTGCCATTGAGGACTCCGAACACAGGGACATGGGGTTTGAAGGCGACCGGTTCACGTGTCAGCAATGCCGGATTAGAGAGAGTCTAGATCGCGGGCTAATCAATGATGCATGGTCGATGCTATATCCGCATGAAGCTTTGCAGAACTTGAATTATCTTGAATTATAATCACTCTAACCATAGACCCCTATGTGTGGATACATAGTAGTATGCCTGGATCAGGGGCAATGTGGACACAATAAACGATTCGAGGTGCCTTGGTTGAGAAACAATCATTCTCGGATATGGTACAGAAGGCGTGGGTCTCGGTGGGTGCTGACCCAGGCTTAACCACCATCCATGAGAAACTAAATCGCACGCGTGACGTTTTTCATGATTGGGATCAAAGGGTGCTCAAGAAGTCCAAGAAAAGGCTCCGGAAGGCACAGAAAGAGCTTGAGAAAATTATAACTGGACCCATCAATGATGAAAGTGAAAATAAAAGGAAAGAGTTGTCGAACTGGTTGAGTATTTACTGGAACACGAGGAGATTTATTATATGTATCGCTCCTCAAAGGGCTGGCTAAGAAATGGAGACAGTAATACGGGATTTTTTTCAAGCCTATGCTTCTGCGAGGAGAAAGAGGGATCTTATTAAAAACTGAAAGATGGAGATGGTAATGTGATAGAAGTTACAACCGCTCTTAACCCACATGTACAGAGTTATTTTGATAGCTTGTTTACTTCAGAGATGCAACATGTGGATCCTTCTATTACGAATAATGTCCAAACTATCATGACTAAACAAATGAATGATATGCTACTGCCCCCCTATACCCAAGAGGATGTGTGGAAGGCAGTATTCAGTATAGGTGATCTTAAAATACCTTGGCCTGATGGGCTTCATGCCATTTTCTTCAAAAAGTTTTGGAATATATTGGGTGATGAGATTGTTGGGGAACGCAGTAATTTCGAAAATTTTCCTACGCACACGCAAGATCATGGTGATGCACAGCAACGAGAGGGGAGAGTGTTGTCTACGTACCAACGCAGACCGACTGCGGAAGCGATCACACAACGTAGAGGAAGTAGTCGTACGTCTTCTTCCCGATCCGACCGATCCAAGCACCGTTACTCCGGCACCTCCGAGTTCTTGGCACACGTTCAGCTCGATGACGTTCCTCGGGCTCCGATCCAGCAAAGCGTCGAGGAAGAGTTCCGTCAGCACGACGGCGTGGTGACGATCTTGATGTACCACCGACGCAGGGCTTCGCCTAAGCACTGTAACGGTATGATCGAGGTGGAATTTGGTGGCAGGGGGCACCGCACACGGCTAAGGAACGATCTCAAGGATCAACTTGTGTGTCTTGGGGTGCCCCCTGCCCCCGTATATAAAGGTTGGAGGAGGGGGAGCTGGCCGGCCAGATAGAGGGAGGCGCAGGAGGAGTCCTACTCCTACCGGGAGTAGGACTCCCCCCTCCAATCCTAGTCCAACTAGGAAACCTTCAAAGGGGAGAGAGAGAGAGGTGGCCGGCCCCTCTCCTAGTCCTAATAGGACTAGGGAGAGGGGGGGAGGCGCAGCCCTATGTGGGCTGCCCTCTCACCTTTCCACTAAGGCCCATGTTGGCCCATTTGGCTCCCGGGGGGTTCCGGTAACCCTCCCGGTAATCCGGTAAAATCCCGATTTCACCCGGAACACTTCCGATGTCCAAACATAGGCTTCCAATATATCAATCTTTACGTCTCGACCATTTCGAGACTCCTCGTCATGTCCGTGATCTCATCCGGGACTCCGAACTCCTTCGGTACATCAATACTCATAAACTCATAATATAACTGTCATCGAAACCTTAAGCGTGCGGACCCTACGGTTCGAAAACAATGTAGACATGACCGAGACACGTCTCCGGTCAATAACCAATAGCGGGACCTGGATGCCCATATTGGCTCCTACATATTCTACGAAGATCTTTATCGGTCAGACCGCATAACAACATACGTTGTTCCCTTTTGTCATCGGTATGTTACTTGCCCGAGATTCGATCGTCGGTATCCAATACCTAGTTCAATCTCGTTACTGGCAAGTCTCTTTACTCGTTCCGTAATACATCATCTCATAACTAACATCTTAGTTATTATGCTTGCAAGGCTTATGTGATGTGTATTACCGAGAGGGCCCAGAGATACCTCTCCGACAATCGGAGTGACAAACCCTAATCTTGAAATACGCCAACCCAACATCTACCATTGGAGACACCTGTAGTACTCCTTTATAATCACCCAGTTACGTTGTGACGTTTGGTAGTACCCAAAGTGTTCCTCCGGTAAACGGGAGTTGCATAATCTCATAGTTATAGGAACATGTATAAGTCATGAAGAAAAGCAATAGCAACATACTAAACGATCGGGTGCTAAGCTAATGGAATGGGTCATGTCAATCAGATCATTCAACTAATGATGTGACCTCGTTAATCAAATAACAACTCTTTGTTCATGGTTAGGAAACATAACCATCTTTGATTAACGAGCTAGTCAAGTAGAGGCATACTAGTGACACTCTGTTTGTCTATGTATTCACACATGTATTATGTTTCCGGTTAATACAATTCTAGCATGAATAATAAACATTTATCATGATATAAGGAAATAAATAATAACTTTATTATTGCCTCTAGTGCATATTTCCTTCAGAGATTCCTCAAGAGGTTCTGTTTGCAATTGATTCAAGGCAAATTATAGCAGAATGGAATGATACGTCCATAGTTCTCATACCCAAAGTGGATTCTGCCCAATTAATCACACTGTAAGAAGCGGAAACCCGTTGGTGCTCCTGGGAGCGCGCACTCCTGCCACCGGAAAAAACATTTCAAAGTGTGAAAAATTTCCAAACAAAAATTTGGCGCACACATCTCGACATTATATGTGTGCACGTCAAGTTTCGGAGAAAACCCACATTTTTTCTGGCTTGTGTAAAAAATACAAAAGGATGTCTTGTGAAAAACTCTTTTTAACAGCGGATTTTGTCCTTTTTTACACGCGACACATACTTTGTTGGTTCTTCACCATTTTTTATCTCAGCTATCAAACTAGTTGCAAGTCCACCCTCCACTGGCAACTGGGTTCATAGTTTTGTTGTTGTCCCTGTTGCAAGTCCACCCTGGACTCGCAACAAGGCCCGTAGTGAAAGGATAGAAGGAATGACTATATACTTCAGCTTTAGCTAAGAACAGGAATCTTCAGGCTGTATCCTTGATCTTTAACTCAGAAGACAGGATAGCTGGAATCTCCTAAAATGTGTCGTCGAGAGATTCACCTTGTCATGATGACTTTTGATCTCCGAATGGCACCCCTTGATTCGAGCAAGCAGGTCAACAGCATCCTTGCACTTGGTAACACTAGTGCATAACCGGGCAATAGCACCTGTTCGTAAGGCCCTTTAGTGCCGGTTCCATAACCGGCACTAAAGTGTGGGCACTAAAGGCCCCCCCTTTAGTACCGGTTCAGCATGAACCGGTGCTAAAGGGCAACCACGTGGCACGAGCCAGCTCCGGGGGCCGGGAGCCCTTTAGTACCGGTTGGTAACACCAACCGGTACTAAAATGTTTGGGGGGGGGGTTGGTTTTATGATTTCTTTTTCATTTAATTTTGTGTTTTCCATTTTAATTCTTTTTCGTTTAATGGTATTTTACGATACTACACATTGTACACGTTATGCATATATATATATATATATATATATATATATATATATAGAATTTCTAGTAGAACCAATCATATATATATCATCAATGTCTCACAAACCACCATATTAATTCACACATACACACATGTATAGCTATATACAATTTCTCCTTCATATGCATGTTGCCTTCGGAGCCAGTGGCATTAGCCTAATTGGTGCCTTCGGAGCACGATAACAATTGGAAGTGGTTCATGACCTGGTCGATGGGGGCGGTAGCGGGTAATAGTATTCTTCCTTCGGATTTATGACATGGTCGAGCAAAAATCCCGCTATTTCCTCTTGAAGTGCTTCTACGCGGTCCGTTTGTAGGAGCTTGTCCCGCACCTCTTTGAACTGTTAAGAAGGAGATCAATATGCATGTGTATTAGTTGTGTGACTAGATATTGATAATGGTGTAAAAATTGTGAATAGTGTTCTAACAAGCGTACCCATTCCTGTCTTTGAGATCTGCTCCTTTCAGACGCCATCATGCGAATGTTCTCGCAAACGCAAAATGCACACAGATCAGTCCCCTGCGCTTGCTTCAGGGCCTTTATTACGAGAATGGAATTTAATTTGATCAGATAATAATTAATCAAGCATGATAATTAAAGAGATGGCAGCTAGCTAGCTAGTACTACTTAATTACTTACCTTGGGTCGAAACCATTTCAGCTGTCGTTTCCATTCGCCTTCCGTGACGCTGATGAACCTTGCCCAAGCCCTGCCTACCGACAAAGAAAATGAATAAAGGGGTTATTAATTAAATAGTTCATATCATGAAATGACGAACTAAATAGGCCGAGATATATAGTTAATAATGATTGAAATTACCTGTTGACTATCCCAAACAAGATCCAGTGATATCTGCATGCAGACATCGTTTGCATGTCTTAATTAAGCGGGCATATGTAAGCAAAAACATGTAGCTAGCTAGCAGGCAAAAACAGAGAATTTGTAGTACAAGAAAGTGTTACTAGGTAGCTAATAAAGATCAAATACTACAGAAGTATCTAGGACACTCGCGGTTCCTGCGGCGCGGGCGGTGGACACCCAAAGAGAAGGAAACCTCACAGCATCATAGCTGAATTGAGATCCCTGAAGAAACTGCCAGGTATTGGAGAACCTGCCGCCCTCTAACGCAACCATGTAGCGATGGACGTGCTCGTCCTCCTCCCTGACACGGCGACGTACCACCTCCGGCGGGGCCGGCTCCCTCCGCACCGAAACTGGCCCACGCAAACGCCACCAAACGAGATCTGGGTCGACGACGGGACCCGGGGCCGGGTTCCTCATCAAGCGGCGCGCCCCTCCAGGCAGCACCTCCCAATGCCAGCCCGGCGGAGCCCAGTCCTGGACATGGGTCAGCCGGACGTCGTCGCGGACGTGTCGACGGCGAGGATGCGGGCCGGGCATCGTCGAGAACAAATATTAGCTATATGCCCGCAAAAAGTAACATTTTTTTAATGATTGGATTTTGATAACTAAAATTTCTAACATTTCTATATAACTAACATTTCTATAACATTTCTAACAATGCTATATATAACCAACATTTCTATAACATTTCTAATATTTCTATAACTAAAAAACAGAAAAAAAAAATTATAACATTTCTATATATATAACTAACATTTGTATAACATTTCTAATATTTCTAGAACTAAAAAAAGAGAAAAATTTCTAACTTTTTTAACTATTTCTATAACTAAAAAACAGAAAAATTTCTAACAATTCTAACTTTTTTATAACTATTTCTATAACTAAAAAACAGAAAAATTTCTAACAATTCTAATTATTCTTACAATTCTAACATTTCTAACAATTCTAACAATTCTAACAATTTCTAACAATTCTAACTATTCTAACAATTCTAACATTTCTAACTATTCTAATAATTCTAACATTTCTAACTATTTCTAAAAAAACAGAAAAATTTCTAACAATTTCTAAAAAACAGAAAAATTTCTAACTATTTGTATAACTAAAAAACAAAAAATGTATGTGTGCGTGTGTGCGCGCTCACCGGCGAGGCGAGAGGCGACAGGGGGCGGAGATGGGGACGGCGACGGGCGCGGCGACGACGGGGATGACGCCGACGGGGACAGGAACGGGGCGGCGACGACGGGGACGGGGACGTATGGGCCGGTGCGGTGACGATGACGGGGACGTACGGGGCGGCGACGACGGGGACGGGGATGATGCGGGACGGGCCGGGACGGGCCGGGACGGGGCGGCGGTGACGACGGGGATGGGGACGATGGGGCGGCGACGAGGGCGGGGCGGCGACGGGGGCGGCGACGAGGGATATGGAGACGTACGGGGGCGGCGGGCGACGGTGCAGAGGACAAGAAGCAGATGAGAAACTCAAATTTTCGTAAGTGTTATTTATATAGGAGGAGCCTTTAGTACCGGTTGGAGCCACCAACCGGTACTAAAGGCCTGTTTTGGCCAGGCCAAGCGGCGGGAAGGCACCCCCTTTAGTACCAGTTGGTGGCACGAACCAGTACTAAAGGGGGTCCTTTAGTACCAGTTGGAGCCACCAACTGGTACTAAAGGGGTTGCGCTGGCGCAGGTGCGGTGCGGCAAGTTCAGTCCCACCTCGCTAGCCGAGGGGCGTCCACACTTTTTTATAAACCCCTGTGCGGTAGCTCTCTCGAGCTCCTCTCCAAAGCAGGCCTACTGGCCCTATGTCATCTGTGCTGCCCTGTGGGCCTACAGGGCCGTTGCGGGCCTGCGTGCTGGCCCAACAACAGGTTGGGTTTCTAGTCGTATGCAGGCTGCTCTGGCCCATCAGGCGGGCTTTTTATTATTTATTTTTTGCTTTATTTATTTTTGAGTTTTTTTGTGTATTTAGAGTTTCTTTGTGAATATTTTTGCTTTACGTACAAAAAATTACAAACTTTCTGTTAGTGCCCGTAGTTTTCAAATTTGAATAGTTTAAATTTTGAATTATTTGAAATTAGTGTGAATCACTAGTTTGTGAATAAATTAACTTTAAAAATCAGTAAAGGCATGAAAGAATTTGTTTGCACATAAAATTTCTTCGTGTTTCAAATGCCAAAACACATAACTACCCTAACTATTACAGAGATTCCCTTCTGGGTGTGATACATAGAAGAAAGTGATGATAGTGAAGCCGATCACATCCTAGATCTTTGGGTGTGAAACTTTTTCTTCGCGCGTGTCCCTTTGCGCCGTAACCATGGAAAATCTTCATCATTTAACGGGATGCTCGGGTCAATATTCACTGTGAATGGAGCAATTTCATCAAACTTTTCATAATCTTCTGACTTGTCTGTCTTGTCATCCACTCCCACGATGTTTCTCTTCCCAGAAAAAACTATGTGCCGCTTTGGCTCATCGTACGATGCATTCGTTTCCTTATCTTTTCTTTTTCTTGGCTTGGTAGACATGTCCTTCACATAGAAAACTTGTGCCACATCATTGGCTAGGACGAATGGTTCGTCTGCATACGCAAGATTGTTGAGATCCACTGTTGTCATTCCGTACTGCGGGTCTTCCGTTACCCCGCCTCGTGTCATATTGACCCATTTGCACCGAAACAAAGGGACCTTCAAACCACGTCGATAGTCAAGTTCCCATATGTCCTGTATATAACCATAATATGTTTCCTTTCCCGTCTTGGTTTCTGCATCAAAGCGGACACCACTGTTTTGGTTGGTGCTCTTCTTATCTTGGGCGATCGTGTAAAATGTATTACCATTTATCTCGTACCCTTTGAAAGTCATTATATTCAAAGATGGTAACTGGGACAACAAGTATAGGTCATCTTCAATAGAGGTGTCATGCATGGTACATGTCTGCAACCAGCTGGCGAAACTCCTGGTTTGTTCATGTGTAATCCAGTCATTAGACCGCTCCGGGTGTTTGGAGCGTAGCAAATTCTCGTGTTCATCCATATACGGAGCCACCAAGGCGGAATTCTGTAGAACTGTGTAGTGTGCTTCAGTGAGAGAATCTCCGTCCATACATATTATTTGTTCCCCTCCTAGCGTGCCTTTTCCATCCAGTCTGCCCTTATGCCGCGATTCAGGAACACCAATCGGCTTAAGGTCAGGAATAAAGTCAATACAAAACTCAATGACCACCTCATTTTCATGGCCCTTGGAGATGCTTCCTTCTGGCCTAGCATGGTTATGAACATATTTCTGTAAGACTCCCATGAACCTCTCAAAGGGGAACATATTGTGTAGAAATACAGGACCCAAAATGTTAATCTCTTCGCATAGGTGAACTAGGACGTGCGTCATGATGTTGAAGAAGGATGGTGGGAACACCAACTCGAAACTGACAAGACATTGCACCAAATCATTCTCTAACCTTGGTATGATTTCTGGATCGATTACCTTCTGAGAGATTGCATTGAGAAATGCACATAGCTTCACAATGGCTAATCGAACGTTTTCTGGTTGAAGCCCCCTTAATGCAACCGGAAGCAATTGCGTCATAATCACGTGGCAGTCATGAGACTTTAGGTTCTAGAACTTTTTCTCTGCCATGTTTATTATTCCCTTTATATTCGACGAGAAGCCAGACGGTACCTTAATACTGAGCAGGCACTCAAAGAAGATTTCCTTCTCTTCTTTGGTAAGAGCGTAGCTTGCATGACCCTGATGTATGCCGTCTTTTCCGTGCATACGTTGCTGGTCCTCCCGTGCCTCAGGTGTATCTTTTGTCTTCCCATACACGCCCACGAAGCCAAGCAGGGTCACACAAAGATTCTTCGTCACGTGCATCACGTCGATTGCGGAGCGGACCTCTAGGTCTTTCCAATAGGGCAGGTCCCAAAATATAGATTTCTTCTTCCACATGGGTGCGCGTCCGTCAGCGTCATTCGGAACAGGTTGTCCACCAGGACCCTTTCCAAAGACCACCTTCAAATCCTTGACAATATCATGTACATCAGCACCAGTACGGTGGCGAGGCTTCGTCCGGTGATCCGCCTCACCTTTGAAATGCTTGCCTGTCTTTCTTACGGGATGCCTGCTCGGAAGAAATCGACGATGTCCCAGGTACACATTCTTCTTACAATTAGCCAAATATATACTGTCGGTATCGTCCAAACAGTGCGTGCATGCGCGGTATCCCTTGTTTGTCTGTCCTGAAAGGTTACTGAGAGTAGGACAATCATTGATGGTCACGAACAGCAACACCTTTAGGTCAAATTCTTCCCCCATGTGCTCATCCCACGCACATACACCTGTTCCATTCCACAGTTGTAAGAGTTGTTCAACTAATGGCCTTAGGTACACATCAATGTCGTTGCCGGGTTGCTTAGGGCCTTCGATGAGCACTGGCATCATAATGAACTTCCTCTTCATGCACAACCAAGGAGGAAGGTTATACAGACATGGAGTCACAGGCCAGGTGCTATGGTTGCTGCTCTGCTCCCCAAAAGGATTAATGCCATCTGCGCTTAGACCAAACCATACGCTCACTACAAGAAATATGTCAACTTATGACCTTCTGCCAGTGACTCTCGAAGAATTGGTCATAAATTTATGACCATTTTAGACCAATTGGTCAAAAGCTGTTCAGGGGGCTCCAAACCCTAAACCATTGCGACCATTTTGGTCAGAAAGGTCGTAATTTCCTTACATGAAATGGTCACAAAGCAAACAGTGCTAGTCCGCTGCCTTATTTCTAGTTGTTAATGACCAATATAGATGGTCATAGCCTTGTAGATTGTGGTGGGTTGTGATGACTAGGCGCCATCTCATCAGTTTTGCCTATGTGTCATGTCCATGTGGCAGTTTTTGCCCTAGGTTGTGAAGCAACCTATATTTCTATCATTCCCAAAATTCCCAAAAAAATCTCATAAATTCTTTGGGGCATATCTTCATCAAATATGTAAAAATCCTTCCTTGCCAAGTTCAAAACTAATTCAACAATATTCATTTTACTATTCTGTTCACAACAACACTTTATGAAGGAAGTGCTATTTATATATTCTTGATTGCCCTCTGAATTTTTGGGCACTCTTTCCTATCCAAATCATTACCGCGTGACAAAATTCAGCTCCATTTGCCTAGCAAATCTTCCTCGGCAAATTTCCAAAGTTTTTGTCCACCTAGAAGCATTGTGAAGGAAGTACCTTTTTTATATCTCTAAATGACATGGAATTTATACAGTTCCTTCATATGCCCAAATTATCACCCTCCTCCAAATTGCAGCTCAGTAAAATCATCTATGTGAGCCCAGGTTCAATTTATATTTTATGGCCAAATTGGCACGTTGCAAAGCAAGTGTTATATATGCCCCTCCTATTACCCTCAAACTTTTCGGGCACTCTTCCATACCCAAATCATTGCCACATGCTAATATTCAGCTCAATTTTCCTAGTAAATCTTTCTCGGGAAATTTCCAAAGTTTCTACCTCGAGACAAGCTTTGTGAAGTAAGTACTAGCTAGGCTTACCCAAAAGATCTGAAAATTTACCAGCGCATGACCATACCTAAGTAACTTACCTACACCAATTTTGAGCTCATTTCATTCATCCAATCTCTCTCACTAGTTTTCCCAAGTTTCTGTCCATAGAAGAGCATTGTGAAGGAAGTACTACTTTGGCATGTCCAAATGGTATCAATTTTCTAAAATGCTTTCCTATGTCCAAATAACCATCCTCCACAAAATTTCAGCTCACTCCATTCATTATTTTGAGCCCAGCTTCAACATTCATATTTTTGTCCAGCGTGGTACTTTGCAAAGCAAGTACAACCTAGGATCCTCCTTTTGAGCTAAAAATTTGTGAATACATTCTTCTTAGTAGATGATCATCGTCATCCAAAACTCACGCCCATTGGCCATGTGCATTTCCCGTACCGATAATCAAACACTTGGCTCCTAATTCATGTTTGAGCATCGATCGGTCTCCTCGTGAGAATCTTATGTTGTAATTTTCTTTCTAGCACCAACCTGGGGAGTGCCAACCCACCAGACATGGCTAGGCCGCCCAGAACACATGGCAACATTACGGTCACGCGGTGACCACGCGACGGGCATGCGAGTTTACGCGCTCTAGAGTTGGGGCCCTCGGCCACCGCCCAAACCTCGACGTATCGCCACCAAACCATGTATTTATGATTAAATAGGTCCTTATGTAACTATAAATGATTTTTGGAAAAAATAAACAGCAAACTATGAGGCAGCTGCAGTTCAAATTTGACCCGCTTCCAACTGAATCGGCGGAAATTTGTCTTTTTCATGAGAGGTGGATCAAAACATTTTACACCCAACCATTTTGTCAATTGTGCATTAAATATGGCCTAGTATTTTATAAAGATGATTTGGTCCAATTTTGCAACAATTATTTGGTAGTTCCTTCAGAAAAAAACCTCCTTTCGGGCACTCGAAAAATGGAAAATGGTTTTTTCGTCCAACGAAAATGAAAACTTCCTTAGACAATATTGTTTGCCATTCCAATATGCACTCTTGTGCACAATATGAGATCATTTGAACAAACTATGCCATGAATGTGGCCATAAGATTGATCATTTGGCTTGAAAGCCATTGATCTCCACACATGATAGCTCGTTTCTGAGAACACTTTTTTATAATAATTGCCGTATTACAAGTTTGTTATTTTTCCTAGGAACTTGGCCACATATGATGACACAATGCGAAGGTTTCCCAATTTTTTGATTTATTTTGAATTTTTTATGCCCATTTCAAAATGCGGTCAAAACGGCGGGAATGACCGTTCCTAGCTAGTGGTTGAATCTTGGAATTTTGTTGGTGTTTCTCTGATTAAAAAGATACTTATGTACCTAGAAATTATTTTTGGAAAAAATAACTAGCAAACTATGAGGCAGCTGCAGTTCAAATTTGACCCGCTTCCAACTGAATCGGCGTAAATTTGCCTTTTTCACGAGAGGTGGATCAAAACTTTTTACAACCAACCATTTTGTCAATTTTGCATTAAATATGTCCTAGTATTTTAGAAAATTGATTTGGTCGAATTTTGCAACAATTATTTGGGAGGTCCTTCACAAAAAAACTCATTTTGGGCACTCGGAAAAATGGAAAATGAATTTTTCGTGCAAAGAAAATGAAAACTTCCTTAGTCAACATTGTTAGCCATTCCAATAAGCACCCTTGTGCACAATATGAGATCATTTGAACAAACTATGTCATGAATGGGGCCATAAGATTGATCATTTGGCTTGAAAGCCATTGATCTCCACACGTGATAGCTCGTTTTTGAGAACACTTTTTTAAAATAATTACCGTATTACAAGTTTGTTATTTTTCCTAGGAACTTGGCCACATATAATGACACAATGCGAAGGTTTCCCAATTTTTTTATTTTTTTTGAATTTTTTATGCCCGTTTCAAAATGCGGACAAAACAGCGGGAATGGGCGTTCCTAGCTAGTGGTTGAATCTTGAAATTTTTTTGGCGTTTCTATGATTAAATAGGTACTTATGTACCCAGAAATGATTTTTGGAAAAAATAAATAGCAAACTATGAGGCAGCTGCAGTTCAAATTTGACCCGCTTCCAGCTGAATCGGTGAAAATTTGTCTTTCACGAGAGCAGGATCAAAACTTTTTACACCCAACAATTTGGTCAATTGTGCATTAAATATGGCCTAGTATTTTAGAAAATTGATTTGGTCCAATTTTGCAACAATTATGTGGTAGGTCCTTCACAAAAAACCCTCCTTTTGGGCACTCGAAAAATGGAAAATGGATTTTTCGTGCAAAGAAAATGAAAACTTCCTTAAGCAACATTGTTTGCCATTCCAATATGCACCCTTGGGCACAATATGCAATCAGTTGAACAAACTTTCGTTCAAATTTTCCCCACTTCCTACTGAACGGGTGAAAATTGTTTTTTTATAAGAGGTGGATCAAAAGCTTTTGACATGTAACTATTTGGTCAATTTTACATGAAATGTGGTCTAATATTTTTGAAAAATGGAGTTGCGCTATTTTGGAACAAATATTTGGTAGCTTCTAAAAAAACCTTCTGATACACTCGAAAAATGGAAAATCATCTTTTTGTGCAAAGAAAATGAAAGCCGTCAAACTATGGCATCGTTTGCCATTCTAAGATGCACATTTATGAAAAAAACAAGATCATTTTGACAAACTATACCATTGTTATGTTTAAAAAAATTCAAAGTTTTGGGTCCAAAATTTTGAGATTCAAGTGCATTTTTGCCGGCCAATGAGATGCGAGGAACCGCTTTCACGCGGATCACCAAATTGAACGCAATCTGAGCCATCCATCACGCATCCCTCCAACGGTGGAGCTTCTCCCGAGAATCAAAAACCCTAACCCACCCACCCACCCTCCCCTCGACCCCCCAGATCCCCACCCGCCGCCACCCCTACTCAACCACTCCCCCAGATCCATCCTCTCCTTCCTCGCAACCCCAAACCCGGCCCCGCCGCCGATCTCTACTCCCCCAAACTGAGCCCCGCCCCGCCGGCGACATCTGCCTTCCTCTCCCCTCGCCACCTCACCTCCCCTCGCCGCCTCCCCTCCC
Source organism: Triticum monococcum (assembly GCA_034509565.1). NCBI lineage: Eukaryota > Viridiplantae > Streptophyta > Magnoliopsida > Poales > Poaceae > Triticum > Triticum monococcum. Next base: position 21,780,636 of record CM067847.1, read on the forward strand.
CTCACCGCCTCCCCTCGCCGCCTCGCCTCCCCTCACCGCCAGCGCCAGCACCTCCGCCATGGAGATGAGGATGGGGATGGGGACGGAGATGGAGCTCTTCTCCTCTCCCCAACCACGCAGCGCAACGCAGCGACAGAGGGCCTAGGGTTTCGGTCCCCTCCAACACCGGCTGGTCCGGTCCTCTCCGGCGAGCGCGCAGCATCTCCGACGACGGGCAAGGTAGGTAAGCCCATCCTCATCCCAAAACCCTAGCCCCTCCTCCTCAATCCCCTCATCTTCTTCCGGATTTGTTGGTCTGATCCATGCTGTTGGTTTGTGCAGGTCATCACCATGGGACGGGTTGAGGCTGTCCATGGAGGAGGAGCACCATGGCGGGCTGTGAAGGAGGAGCACCATGGAGGAGGAGGCACTTCCCTCACTCACTCTCTCTCTCTCTCTCTCTCTCTCTCTCTGTTGAGGCCATGGCCATGGTCAGCCAGGTCTACCTTTTTTCTCCCGTTGCAATCTCTTTCGCATCCCGATTTGAACATGTTTACTGCCTATTTTGGTTTGTGGTCTGATCTGTATGGTTGGTTTGTGCAGGTCTATCACCATGGAACGTGCTACTTCTGCTGGTATGAAGGAGGAGCACCATGCCATCGCCTGTTTACTGTCTGCCTATTTTCCGTGTCACTGTTTGAATTGAACAGTAAGTGGTGTTTGAGCTGTGCGACACACTTGCTGAAAATCCAATCGACTTAGTTGCTTGTGATCAATCCTTCTGTGCAGGAGAAAGCGGTTTTGTCAATTGCTTTTGCTAATAGTGCTGCCCTCGTAGTGCTGTGAAGTTAAATTGGCCTCCTACATAATATGCGAGTAATCGGCATAGTTGCTGCACGGCATTTGTCCTAGTGTTAGTGCTGCATATAATAGGTCCTTTTATTAATTGAAAGAAATGCAGCTCTGTAATCTGAAAGTTGATTCCATTTAGTTTGGGTGAATCGTATTTTTGTAACCTGACACTTAGGAAAAGATTAGAATTAAAATCCAACAGATATATTGGAGATGGAGACCAACTCTTACTGACCTTTCTTTGTTATAATTATTGAGAATCACCTGCAGAGATAAGAATTTGCACGTGTCATCTTCTAAAATAACCTACACACTGCACCACAACTACTGTAACTTAGTGAGTATATATACAATAATATATAGGATTCATCTACAGCAATAAAAATTTCCACACAACATTCTGTAGATACAAATCTTCAAATAACATTTGCTATCATTACTTGAGAGTAAAAGATGGCACTGTATCCTAAATTCAGTTTGTTTATCACCTCTTCTAAGTATATGTTGTTACCTACTTAGCTCTAAAATAGAATCATCCCCCGTTTCCACTATTTTATTATAGTAACCTCCCTTATGAATCATGCACAGTGCATGTTACCACGGCAATGAATTTTTATCTATGTGAGATTAGAATTTGAGTGCCATCATTCATCTCTTGGTATCTTGTTCTTTGTGATAACTGTTCATTGTTGAGTGCTATATATATACTCTAGTTGTCATGCAGTGCTTGTTCCATATTTTGTTGATGCACCAATAGTTGTTCACAACTGTAGTAGTGTAGTTAGTTTTTTGAATGATTTGGTGTGCATGGAACACTGATTTTTCTTCAAGTCATGATTTTTCTCAACTCGTGCATGTATATATATTTGGGTGCTAGTCAATTAGAGAATGTCTGTGATACCATGTCTGTACTATGTGCCAGTGTAGCTGTACTGATGCTTTGGGTTTAATCCATGCAGTAGAGGACAAGGGCTTCATGGCCAATCAAGGCGCATGGTGCTCGCAAGCGACGAAAGGAGGTTGTTCGACATAGGCACGGAGGACGAGGATGGGCAAGGACGGAGGAGGACAGAGCACCTCTCTTCTTCCAGGTTCTTCTCCTTACCTCACTTCTTGTATGTGCATCTGTTGCAGCTCACCCGTGGTCTTGTTTGTCCTGTAGGTTAGTGAGCAGCATCAGGAGGAGGAGCTCAAGCACGACCACCAAGAGGCACCACCGCAGTAGCAGGTAGCACGTCCATCTCCACCTCCCTCTCCCTCTACTCCCAAACCTTTTTATTAGAATATATTGAGTACATTCTGTCAACTTGTGTGTCAGTAAGAACAAAAACTAATTTTCTAAGGTCCTATTATTATTACCTATATATGACATTGCTACTGGATTGCCTAGTGCCCCTGTTCATGGTGGACTAAACTTGTATTTGCTCCTGCTGCTGCGTTTTGATGATCATGAGTGTGATGCATTTTGATGATCTCCTTGTACCAGATGAGTCCGTCGATGAAGCAGCAGGGTCTCCTCTAGAGGGTGACGGTGGTGGCGGCGCCTGTGTGCGTCTTCGACTACAACCTCCTCTCCGGTGAGTCCTTCTCCTACCTCTAGCTCCATCTCTGAGCTGCTGTAATACCATGCTCTGTTTTATGGTCGTGGCTTATTTAGTCTGTGCTTGTTATGCCTTGTGTATTGGAGCCTAATTAGCTTCTATTAGGGGATAATCTACTGGTTATACCAAGATTTTACATGACATTTTGTTCTGCTTATTCTGCTAAGGTTGTTTGCAATGGTTATACATATGTTACATAATTTTTGCTGCTGGCTAATGATCTTTAGAGATGGTAACATGGTTCTGCACTCTCAGGATCATCTTATGACACACAATCAATTTTTGGTGTGCTCAAATTTTTAATTTTAGTGATAAGGAAATATCCCACCTAGTTTGCTGGCTCTCTCACTTGAGTTGGTTCAATAGTAGTGGCCTCCTGACTTGTACTTAGTTGGGTAGGTGCTGGTTGGGAGCAAAAGTTTATATGCATGAATAATGGACTTGCACTAAATGGACACAAATAAAGGAGTTGAGTATTAAGTGAACTTGTTCTAACTGGAAACACTTTCTGTATGGTGTACATAAATATCGAGTTGATAGCTGATCTGTAGCAAATATAGCTGCGCGTAACTTCTTTACTTGGTTCCTCTTTTACAGGATCTCCAGGCCTAAGAAAGTTGGAAGTGCGAAGACGTGAAGAAAAGCGCGAAGCCGTGAAGTGCTACTCAGCAAAGAGTTGTCTGTTCTATTTGACTGTAATATTGTAATATCTGGTATACCTAGGTTGTAATAGTCTACAGAAATTGTAGTACACTAATCTAGTGTCATTTGAGGAGTTTCACATGTTCTCTTGTTTGGAATATTTGATTATGAATGTGATTTGATTGTGTGTGAGATGGGAACCTGACCGGTGCAACCCACTTATAAAATAATATGACTAGTTCGTAACTTTCTTATGTGTGGGCTGAAATATTGGGCTTGGCCCATGTAGCCCAACAGAATTCGTAGGAATAATAATAATAATAAAAGGCTGAATTGTTGGGCTAGGCCCATGTAAAACACCTAATCGGACCGGGCTGAATCTTGTGCCACGTCAGATTGCCACGCTGGATGCCTACGTGGCCTGGGGAGGTTGCTAGTGACCAAAACGCCACAGTAGACGTATTTTGGTCATAAACGTTTGCGACCATTCCAGAAGAAAGGTCGCTATAGTCAGTTTACGAGGCCCAGCTTTTGACCTTATGTTTTTGGTCACAAAAAGGTCATAAATGGAAATTTGTGACCTTTCAGTGACCAATAGTGGTGGTCATAAGTTGACATATTTCTTGTAGTGGCTCCTTGCGTCATCTGCAAACTCCTTCCCATACTTTATTTCGATTTTTCTCCACTGCGACCCGTCAGCGGTTACTCTCAACTTTCCGTCTTTCTTACGGTCTTCTCTGTGCCATCGCATCGCCTTGGCATGCTCTTTGTTTTGGAACAAACGTTTCAACCGTGGTATTGTAGGAGCATACCACATCACCTTGGCAGGAATCTTCTTCCCGGGGCGCTCGCCCTCGACATCACCAGGGTCATCGCGGCTAATCTTATAGCGCAATGCACCACATACCAGGCAAGCGTTCAAATCCTCGTACTCACCGTGGTAGAGGATGCAATCATTAGGGCATGCATGTATCTTCTACACCTCTAACCCTAGAGGGCAGACAGCCTTCTTTGCTTCGTACGTACTCTTGGGCAATTCGTTGTCCTTTGGAAGCATATCCTTTATCATTACCAGCTACTTTCCAAATCCCTTGTCAGATACACCATTCTCTGCCTTCCATTGCAGCAATTCCAGTGTGGTGCCCAGCTTTTTCTTGTCACCTACGCAATTCGGGTACAACAATCTTTTGTGATCCTCTAACATGCGCTGCAACTTCTTCTTCTCCAAATCACTTGCGTAGTTTTTCTTTGCATCGGCAATGGCCCGACCTAGATCATCAACGGGCTCATCTAATGCCTCTTCTTCAGCTTCTTCCCGCATTGCCGGCTCAGCTTCTTCCCACATTACCGGCTCAACTTCTTCCCCCATTGTTGTATCATCGTATTCAGGGAACCCATGGCCAGGATAGCTATCGTCGTCCTCTTCTTCTTCATTGTCTTCCATCATAACCCCTCTTTCTCCGTGCTTGGTCCAAACATTATAGCGGGGCATGAAACCGGACTTAAAGAGGTGGACATGAATGGTTCTTGACATAGAGTAATTGTGACCATTCTTACAGCCAACACATGGACAAGGCATAAAACCATCCGCCCGCTTGTTTGCCTCAGCCGCAAGCAGAAAAGTATGCACGCCCTTAGCGAACTGGGGAGAGCATCGGTCATCGTACATCCATTGCCGGCTCATCTTCATTACACAACACCGAATAGACCAAATTAATACAAGTTCATACAGAAAGTTCATACAACACATAAATGCAACAAACAAATAACTCTCTAGCTAAAGAATTTAAATGCAACAACAAATGCGATCAAGATTGCAACTAAGCTAACAATGGATCCAACAGCATAATGATACCAAGCCTCACTATCGATGGCATATTTTCTAATCTTTCTCATCTTCAAGCGCATTTTCTCCATCTTGATCTTGTGATCATCGACGACATCGTCAACATGCAAGTCCAATTCCATCTTCTCCCCCTCAATTATTTTCAATTTTTCTTTCAAGTACTTGTTTTCTCTTTCAACTAAATTTAACCTCTCGACAATAGGGTCGGTTGGAATTTCCGGTTCACATACCTCCTAGAAAACATTTCTATGTCAACTTGATGGGCATAACTTGTCATAAACATGAAATGCAACTAGTTTTAAAAGAGAATATATATACCACATCCGAATCATAACGAGGACGAGGGCCGACGGGGACGAATATCAAAACCATGGCACTATATGTATAACAAACAACGTACGGGTAAGATAATTATATGATTAACTATATATCCAAATCACACAAACATCAATTTTTATATAAAATTTCATGAACAAGAGGCTCACCACAAGGTGGTGCCGGCGACGGGACGGTGCGGGCGATCGATGGTTGTTACGACGGAGATTTATAAGGCACTAAGTAAACCACACCTACATATGCAAACTAAGTGTTATTTTTGACCTCAAATTGCATATAAATCAAATACTAGCACATATATATATATATATCCTCCCAAATTACTAAACTCAAAAATCAATCACTATATAAAGCATTGCACGAGCTAATCTAACAATTAGAGATGAAAGGACAAAGTTGCTAACCTTTGTGATGATTTGAATGGATCGGGGCCTTCAAATCTTGACAAATTTTGGGAAAAATGTGTGATGAGCTTGAGAGGAAGAGGGGAAGAACAGAGAGGAGAGGGGAAAGGGGAAGAACAGAGCGAGCTCGGGTGGACGAAGGGTCTATGTAGGACGGCCTTTAGTACCGGTTCGTGCCAAGAACCGGTACTAAAGGGGCTGGAGGGGCCCCAGTCTGACAACATCCTGCCACCACTCTCATTAGTACCGGTTCGTGGCACGAACCGGTGCTAAAGGTTCGCCACGAACCGGTACTAATGAAAGCGGCCCGGCTAGCCGTTGGAACCGGCACTATTGTATACATTAGTGCCGGCTCAAATACATACCAGCAATAATGTGCTTCACGTTTGACTCTTTTTCTACTAGTGTAAATTTAGTTGGTGACATCTTCAAGGCCAGTTTCAGGTACCTGCATTGCGCAAATAATAAAAGCTGGTCCTACAGAATTAATATGCCACTTTAGCTTAATTGTAAAGAAACCTACCGCTTCCTAAGAACAACAATGGTGTTGATAATAGTGCAAATTCCCATGTAGATAGCCTGAAGTACATGCCCTTCATGAGCCAGATAAGCTGGAATACCATAGGTTCGAAGCTCCTAAAAGAAACTTAACACATGAGTATGAACACTATCTTCAATGGTAAGCAAAAGAACATGAATAACGAAAGGCTAAAAATAAATATAGCACACTACACTACACCTGCTAGAAGCAATTAGCATGTCAAGACACATTCAACGCACACTTTCAGGATTACCATTACTAAAAAATATGAAGTTCATGAAGATAAGCTACAATGAGTGCATAATTTCATAATTACTATTATACTACAAACTATGAAGTTTCGTGAAGCTAAGACACAATCACTACTTGGTTTTAATCTCTACATGAAATCACTTATAACTGCAGGGAGCATCATCACACCCATAATCAGTGATCTAGTGCCCGAATTTGATATCTACATATAGATGAACATGCATCAATATAGGAGGTGACATCAACGATAGTGTACATGGATTGCAAATGCATGGGCTTAGGTTTTTGTTTGATGGATTTCTTCAGTTAATACCCTAGAGCCCACCGCAAATTTCTACTATCTTCAGATTTAAACAACAACTAATCCACTTCATTTTGTTATGAAATCTCCAGAAAAGGCCCCCCCCATGAAACAATCAGAAACGTGCTTACAATCGCAAACTACTTACCTTTTTGCTCATGCGCTTGGATCCCTTGAGGTCCTTATGGTTAACCTCATCGTCCATCTCTGACATCTTGATGGGATCCTGATGGTGTTGGGCTACAGCATTGATTGGGTGTAATCCGCAGCTGAAACACTCATGTCGTCTCGAACAGGAACCTGGTTTGAACAAAGTAAAACTGAGCATGTGCATGGTAGGAGGTGGGGATCCGAGAGAGAGAAACAAACAAGAAACTGAGCATGTGCATCGCAGGAGGTGGGGATCCAAGAGAGAGAGAGAAATGGAGAATTACCCTGGGCTACTCATGGTCGGCGTCCTCAAGAGCAGCTTAGTGAGGGTGTCAGCGGTGGTGGTGGTCACACATATTAACAGATGAGGGCCACTATGATAATCTAGAACTACAAAGCTATGAAGCATCTAAACTCCCCTGAAAAAGAGACCAAAAGAACATTCTAATAGCAGGGTGGGTTGAAATTATCTACATGCAATAGGATGGGCTGCTGGCGAACAACGGGGTGAGATGGCGCTAGGGCAAGATTTTGTAGGTGCAGATGGACGGGGGCGAGATTCACGGGGTGGGGTGAGGTGGGAGCGAGGGTAGGGCACACTAGTAGAAAATGGGGCTTTGGTTCAGGCCGGGTAAGCCCATTAGTCCCGGTTCAGTCCAGAACTGGGACCAATGGGTGCATTGGACCCGGTTCGTGAGCCCAGGGGGCCGCCCGGGCCACGTGGGCCATTGGTCCCGGTTCGTCTGGACCTTTTGGTCCCGGTTGGTGGGACGAACCGGGACCAATGGGCCTCGCTCCTGGCCCACCACCATTGGTCCCGGTTGGTGGCATGAACCGGGACCAATAGGTCCCCTTTAGTTCCGGTTCATGCTACCAACTGGGACTAAAGGGTTGGTCCTCGTTGCGGTTCACAGTTTAATCCCACCTCGCCAACCGAAGGGCGCCCACACCGGTTTATAAGCCCGTCCCTCTCTGCCTTGTTGAGCTCCTCTCAAAATGAAAATATATGCCCCTATACAGGTAATTTGACCTAAATTCATAATGATTTTCTCTGAAATTCATAGAAATTGATTATGAATTTAGGTTGAATTTTCTCTATAGGCGCATCTATGTTCATTTTCTTAGTAAAGTTAATCACAAACTTATGATTCACACAAATTTCAAAGAATTCAAATTTTAACTATTCTAATGTGAAAACTAATGGCACTAACAGAAAGTTTATAATTTTTGGTATCTCTGTGGAGAAAGATTGTAGATAGTAAATATAATACGAAAAATCCTAATATTTTGTAAGTAGAAACAAAATCAAAATAGCAACAATAAGTATTTGAAAACTAATGGCATTAAAATAAATAAAGCAACAAAGAAAACAAAAAAACAAAAAAAGTGTTTTCCAATTTGAAAACTAATGGCATTAACAAAAAGTTTATAATTTTTCTAAAACTAAAAGCATAATGAATTAAAAAAGAAAGCAAAAAACAAAAGAAAATAAATAATGCAGAAAACAAAACAAAAAATCTGGAAAATAAAATAAAAATAGCAACAAAAATTATTTTGTTGTAAGTAGAAACAAAATAAAATAAATAAAGCAACAAAAAAATTGCCTCCTACTGGGCCCCCACGGCCTGAATACGACTAGAAACCCATCCATGGGCCAGGATTCAGGCCCGCAGGAGGCCCAGTAGGCCCAAAGGCATAGCAGTGACAATTAGGCCCGTAAGCCTGCAATGGAGAGGAGCTCGAGAGGGGTGCGGCAGTGGGGCTTATAAACCACTGCGCACCCCTCTCAACTAGCGAGGTGGGACTAAACTTTCGATGCCGCAGCAGCACAAGGCCTTTGGTCCCGGTTGGTGGCACCAACTGGGACAAAAGGGGCATCGGTACCGGTTCGTGGCACCAACCGGGACCAATGCCCCCCCTTTAGTCCCGGTTGGCGCCACCAACCGGGACCAAATGCCGCCGCTTCCCGCCCTTTGGGCTGCCAAAAAGTGGCCTTTGGTCCCGGTTGGTGCCACCAACCGGGACTAAAGGGGGGCATTGGTACCGGTTTTGTGCCACCAGCCGGGACCAATGCCTCGTCTATATAACTAGGACTTGTGAATTTTCGTTCTGTTCCTCATTCTCCCGCCGCCAGGCTACCCGTGTGCCTCGCCGCCCTGCCTCCGACACGCCGCCCCGCCCCAACGCCTTCACTGCCCCACGCCGCCCCTGCCCCGACGCCGCCGCCCCTGCCTCCTTGTGGTCGTCGCCGCGCACCCTGTGAGCGCCGCCCCGATCCCCTGCTCCTCCTCTCTGTAATGGCCGCCGCCGCTGCCGTCGCGCACCCCCTATTATGTGTTGTTTAGATGTTGTAATTTAGTTGTATTAATTTGGATGTGTAGTTTAGATGTGTAGTTAATTTAGTTGTTGTAATTTAGTTGTATTAATTTAGATGTGTAGTTTAGATTTTTTTGTGATATTATTGTTGAATATGCAAATGTTTGTATGTTCATATGCAAAGAATATGTCTATTTTCATAGAATTTTTATGATTTGTTTCTGTTGTAATTTTTTTCATAGATTTTTTATGATTTTTTCTGTTGCAATTTTGTTCATAGAATTTTTATGATTTTTTTTGTTCATAGAATTTTCTTTGTCAATTTATGTATATGTTCATATTGTGTAGGAATCTGAAAATTGTGTATGATCAAAGTCATTTATGTATATGTTCATATTTAGAAGAAAAAGAAGGAGAGAAAAAAGGAAAATAAGAAGAGGAAGAAGGAGAAGAAGAAGAAGAAGAATAAGAAGAGAAGAGGAAGAAGAGGAGAAATAGATAAAAGATGAAAAAGAAGAAAAAAAGTGGAGAAGAAGAGGGAATAGAGGAGAAGAAGAAGAATTCTTATTCTTCTTCTTCTCCTCTTTTTTTCTTTTTTTTTCTTCGATCTCCTCCTCTATTCCTTTCTTATTCTCCTCTTTTTTTCTTCTTCTTCCTCTTCATTTTGTTTATCGAGTATGTCGTTGTCGATATACCCCCCTCCCCGATAACTTTTAGTAAGTACTACTTAGAAAGTGTTTAATGGAATTAGTTAGAAAAATAATAGAACTAGTTAAACTTGTTTTTTTAGTAAGTACTACTTTATTCTATTTATAGTAAGTGCTTAGTAGTTGAACTAGTTGATTTAATAAAACTGGTTTATTTTACTATAGAAGTAGTTTATTTTTAGCAGGAAAATTAATAGAACTAGTTTATTTTTTTAGTTAAAGCAATTATTCCCGCATCGACGTGGACGATGGCTATCTCGCATCCTCGTCGTCGAGTCAGCGGAGGACGACACCTGCTTGACCAGATGGGCCATGTCCGGGACTGGGCTCCGCCGGGGTGGTACTGAGAGGCGCTACCTTCCGGGGGGCATAGCTTGGTGAGGAGCCAGCCCGTCGTTGACCCGATCCTTGTTTGGTGGCGGTCGCGTACGTGGGCCAGTGACGGTGTCGAGGCTTCCGGACACCGCGGAGGTGGTACGTCACCGTGTCAGCGAGGAGGACCAGCATGTCCGTCGCTACATGGTTGCGTTGGAGGGCAGGTTCGATAGTACCTGGCAGGTTCTTCAGGGATCTCACTGGAGCTATGATCCTGTGATGGTTCCTTCCCTTTGGGTGTCCACCGCCCGCGCCGATACCCATCGGGCGCTACGGTTCTAGCTGTACTGGCGATATGTATGATAGTATTCGACGTGTATTCGTGATAATATTCGACGATGTACGGACACATGAAGATGTTGTAGTTTTTCTTATAATTGAATGCATCCTAATTTGAATACTACTTTATTTTGCGATTTGATTTTTCTTATTGAATGCTCAAATTGGAGAGCACTAAGCAAGGCATATGCATATGATTAGTTGAATAATAATGATCTAATTTAGTTTTTGTAGTACATATATATATATATATATATATTTAATTGTACATGTTTAATCTTTGAATTATGAACGTAGGAAATGTCATCATCGGACGACGGAAGTCCCGTGGGGGACTGCGACTGGTGCCACGACGATCGAGGTCTGTGCGACAGGCCTCACCTGGACGATGATCGGCGCTTCAGCATTAAGCTCGAGGAGACCTTCAAAGTTGAAACGGTACGCAACGATGACAAGTGTTTTTTTTCATAATTAAGCATGACTTCAACTATTTCAACGTGTAATTTTCATCTTTTACAATTCGAGTATAGTTTATTCCATGCCATGCAAGACGCTATGTCTTGGAGAGGATGGATTTTGAAGACCATGAAAATTTCGAAGCGAAGAAAATTCACCTAAGGACCCATCATGATGTGGATTTTGAAGTAAAGCTGTATAATGCTGAGAGCGTATCCCATTTTGGTTGCAAAAATTGGGAAGCATTTTGCAAATTGTATGGTTTTAATAAGGCTATGCTTGTCACCATGGATCTTGGTGATCCTGAAATCGAGCAAGACAATATGGACATTTGGGTCCTTGTTGATACGCCTCCAGTTCTACCGCTATGTGAGTTTCTCAAACATAGTTAATTATTCACTAATTTATATTGTTCATTTCAAAATAGTTGACAGCTTATTTCCATTGACAGCTTATTTTGAAGTATCAAAGAATGTGCAGAAGATGGTAGATAGAACTTAGTACACCGATGGCTCTAAGTTAACTTACAAGGAGAAAAATTGTCGGGGGTGCTGATCCCACGAACACCTATGGGACCAGCGGACCGAGCCCCTTTTCGGTTCGGTAGGGGGGCGGTGATCGCACAAAGAGCAGATCGAGGCGAAGCGCACGAGCACGCGATCAGTTTACCCAGGTTCGGGCCGCACGGATGCGTAAAACACTACTCTTGCTTTGTGGTTTGTATCGAGTTCTTGCTCGGGAGCGCTGATTGCTACAGTACACACCAGCAGCTAGCGAGACCGAGCGTGAGAATGATCCCCCGTTTCTCTACGTTGCGCATGGGCCTCCTTTTATATGATCAAGGGGTCACCGACAGGTGGCAACGTAGACAAGGGCAAAAATGGAAAAGGCGGGGCGGTTGGCACCACCGCTTACTATAGTTTATCATACCTAACCCTGACGGCAGGGGACAAGGGCATTAAATGCCCGTCTGTGTCGCCTAAATAGTGCAAAAGGGACCGCCAGGGACACCACCGTTCGCCATGATGGCAAACTTGTCAGCGCCGCTTGCCATCGTGTACCGCTGGCTGCACAGCCTCCCGCCACGTACGCTCTGGAAGGGTCCCAGAGCGACATGTTGGTGGATGTGCTGGAGCGCAGGTACAAAGTGGGGGCTTGCCGCGGTCGTTGTCTTGTCGCGTCCGGGAGCTTGTCGCTCACCGAGCCTTGGTTGGCCTTCCCGGCAAGCTCCTCTTGCCGGGGCCTTGTCCTTCCCGGCAAGCTCCTCTTGCCGGGGTCTTGTCTTCTTGTCTTGGATACTTTGTTCTTGAACGGCTCCAAAGGAACCACGGAGGACCTTGGCGGTCACCCGGCAAGCCTTGCCGCGGGACGCTGCGACTGCCCGTGCACAAGTTAGGGATACTATGGTACCCCTACTCTAGTACACTGACGGGAGCCCCCGGGCCCGGGCCATACACGGTGCCGAGCGCTGTTAGGCCAGGCCCAAAACAGGGCATGGGCACGCGCGGCCTGGGCAACGCCACATTTCTCTCCGTATCCACCGCGCCCTCCCCGAATGGCACGCGTCGAATGCGGCGTCGTGGGAGAGATCGTGGGTGGTTTCTTTATTCGGAAAGGCGGAACGTCCGCCCTCTCTCTCCTTATAAGCAGGGGATGCAGGGGTAGTGCGCCCATTCGCCCCCTTTCCACTCCAATCTCGGAAGCCTCCGCCGCTCCTCCGTCCTCCCAAAGCAAAGAGAGTAGTGCCCTGCCCCCCCATCGCCACCAGCACCACCAACGCCGTCGACCTTCTCCACCACTTCCGCCATGGCTCCGAAAGCCGACAAGGGGAAGGCTGTGAAGTCGACCAAGGCGCAGCGGCTTGCGGCGCTGCCGATGGAGCGAGCAATCTCCCCCCCCCCCAAGCTTGCCGCGAAGGAGCTGAGGGAGTACTACTACCTCTTCTGGTCGACGGAGAAGCGAGCGCATCCGAGCATGAAGGTACTTCCAGCCGCCGCTCATAAAATGGCTCCAAACGGATATCCCTTCTTCGCCGTGTTCTTCTACTGCGGGCTCTGCCCGCCTTATTCTGAGTTTTTCTGTGACATCATGAACACCTACGGGCTCTGCCTCCTTGATTTCACCCCCAATGCCGTTCTGACCATGGCATTTTTCGCACATCTCTGTGAAAACTTTGTCGGAGTCCACCCAAATGTAGCCCTTTTCCGCCACTTCTTTATGCCTCGAGTAGAGAGAGGAGAGCCTCTATTCGGCGGAATCGCCTGGATCTCAAGGGCCAGCAAGAAGGACTCTTATCTGGAGGGAGAGTTCCGCGGCAAGTGGGAGGAGTGGAGAGCAGACTGGTGCTGGATTGAGGAGAACCCGCAGCCATTTACCGCCCGGCGCCAAGCCGCAGCAGTACGCGACAGCGATTGGAGCGACGTGGCCCCGGAAGACGATAGGCTGAGGATTGCCGTCACCAGGATCCAACGCCTCAGGCTTGCCGGACTCACTGTAGGTGCAGTTGGCGCAGATTTCCTTCGCCGCCGCATCGCCCCCCTGCAGGAACGGAGGAGGCCCGCCTGGGAGTTCAAGAATGCGGCGGATATCATGAGGCTGCGTCCGGGCCTCAATTACAACTTCACTGTCCTGGAACTCAACGCAATGCTTCAGGAGCTGTTCAAGTATGATCCTGATCAGCCCGAAGTATTTAGGTTGCCGCAGGGCGTCGTCCCGCTATGTAACAATTCTGCGCTTGACCACATCCGCGCAATGATGCCGCTATGCGACTCACACAGAATTGTTCCAACTTGGCAAGAGCCTGCAGACGAGGTCGTGCAGGAATTCTTTGACAGCTTGGTTGAAGTGTCGATCCACTCCGACGAGAAGAATGGCCTCACTCGCGACACCACTGATGCGGAGTTGAAGCGCATCGCCTCCAGGCTGGAAGAGGCGGCGGCAGCCGCAGCGGCAGGTGAGTTTGGATTCACCATGGAGGAGGCAGAGGCAGCAGAGGCGGGAAACCATGCCGAGCGAGAGGAGCTTGCCGGCAAAAAAGAGCTTACCGGCAAGAAAGAGATTGCCGGGCATGACGCCGAGCCGAGTGAGCCCGCCGAGGATACGAGTGGCTTGTGGGAGATCAACTCCTCTTCCACCTCATCCTCAGACAGCTCGCCGCAAGCAGAGCCTCCATCTCCACCAAGAAGGCGTCTCCGCAAGGCCGGGGACGTAGCAAGGCGGCAGGCGAGTCGACAGTCGCCGCGCCGCGCGACACGCTCCACCGCGGCAAGCACTGTTGCCGCGGGAGCGCCCCACGCTGCTGCGGCAACTGGAGCGGGGTCCACCCGGACCACCGCTTCTGTTCCTGCCGCTCCTCATGCCGCGGCTGCAGCTGGAGCGGGGTCGTCTCAGACCACCGCCACCATTCCCGCCAAGCGGCCAAGGGAATCTACTCCTCCGCCTTCTCGCGCCGGACGGGAGCCGGACTTCGACTTCTCCGCGTTCAGCTCCGACGAGGAAGAAGAAGAAGAGTAAGATTCTCTTGTTGTACTTGCAGTTCTTCAATCCTTGCCGTTCTGTTTCTGTCTTGTATCTCATTTGCTTTACTCTGAACTTATTCCTTCTTAGGACTCTGGCCCAGAGAGTAGCGAAGAGAGCCAAGGCCCCGGTTATTATCATCGAGGACGAACCCACCACGACAGCAGGGGATGCGCCCGAGACAACCTTGCCGGACCCGGCAACTGTTCTCCAGAGAAGCCCCCAGCGTAAGTATATGGCTTGCTTTTCGCTGTTTGGGCGTGCATGGAGAACCTTGCTTTGCTGATATCTGATTGTTGACTTGTGCAGGAGCAGAGCAGCCCCACCAGGAACGCCCGGAGGCCGCCCCTGAAACACCAAGGGAGAGTCCTCCGGCAAGGGAGAGGTCTCCTGCAAGGGAGAGCTCTCCGGCAAGGGAGAAGTCTCCGGCAAGGGAGCGCACCAGCGGCCCCCCGGCAGTGGAGACCACGGCTGCAGATCTTGACACAGGTAATCTTCTCTCTTCAGAACTTCCCTTGGGTTCTTCTTCTTTTGATCTTCTTTTTTTGGATATTTGCTTGACTCTTCTCCCTCTTCCGGCTGTCAGATCCATCTTCTTCGGAGCCGATGGAGACCGAGGTTGCCGCTGAAGACGCTGCTGCCGTCGAGGAAGCAGCCGGTGCTGACGAGGCCGTCGGCGCAGAGACCGCCAAGGCTGCCGCCACAGAAGCAGGCGGGGGATCTGGCGATCGCACTGACGGCCCTGAGGCCGCTGGAGCGCCAGGCGCTACGTCGACCGCCGATCCCTCCGCCGCTGCCACAGCACCGGGCCCCGAAGAGCCCCAGCCAGGCGTCTACTTGAAGGCCGGCGACGACATCTTCACCAACCTCCATTGGGCGTCAGGCTCCAGGGCGCCAGTCGAAGGAGAGATCTTCGACAAAGAAGTGCTCGCCTCCACCGGGCTGGCGCTGGTTAATGCACCAAGCAGCAGCGGCGGCGAGCCCGAGGAGGAGCGGC
Organism: Triticum monococcum; assembly: GCA_034509565.1. NCBI lineage: Eukaryota > Viridiplantae > Streptophyta > Magnoliopsida > Poales > Poaceae > Triticum > Triticum monococcum. The sequence goes on from CM067847.1 coordinate 21,796,186, forward strand.
TGCTGCGGAAGCTGGTGTCGCTCTACTGCGCCCGGCAAGCCAAGCTGGAATCCTGCGAGGCGCTTGTCGTGAAGGCGGGAGAGGACATCGAGAAGCGCGCGGAGGAGCTCCGGGGTCACAATCAAGAAGCTCTCCGGTCCCTGGCAGTGGAGCGGGCGCGACTTGCCGAGGAGCGGGAGGCCTTCCTCCTCGAGAAGGCTGAAGTCGAAGAGCAACAACGGCTTGCCGCTGAACAGCTGTCCGTGCGGGAAGGCGAGCTGGTGCAGCGGAAAGTCAATCTTGATAGCCACGAGGACGAGCTTGCCGCGCGCGAGAGAACATTTGGCGGAGCCCTCAAGCAAGCAGAAGATGCGGCCGCAGCTGCCGAGGCCGCCAAGAAGGAGCTGGAGACGAAGGTGATGCGGCTGGAGGCCGATCTCAAGGCGAGCGGTGACGAGCTTGCCGCGCTCAAGCTTGAGCGGGAAAAGGACGCCCACAGCCATTCGGAGCTGCAGGTCCGCCTCGCCGAGAAGGGCAAGGAGCTTGACGCCGCCAAGGACTCCAATGCAGATCTTGAGTTGAAGCTGATCACTTTGACCAAGACCCTGGATGGCGCCAAGGACCAAGAGACGGCCCAGAAGGAGGAGGTCAAGGCTGGCAAGGCACTGCTGGCGAGTGCCGCTGCCACCCAGAGCACTTTCCGGGAGAATGTGGAGCACTGGACGGAGGGTCTCATGGATGTTGCCGCAGACATCGACAGGGAGCTGGCGCAGCTGGGAATGGAGGATCACGGGTATCCCTCCAACGAGAACCTCCAACCCAGCGGCAAGCTCACCTCGTTCTTCAAAGGCATGGCGACGGCCCTCCGGCGACTCCGGGAGAGGATCCCAAAGCAGCTGGCCGACGAGTCGCGCAAGATCTGTGCGGGAGCGCTTCAGAAGGTGCTGGTGAAGGTGGCGTTCCGCAACCCGGGCCTCAACCTCACCAACGTCCTCAGGTCCTTGCCGCTGGATGCTGATCTGGAGGCGCTCAAGACCCTTGTCACACCCATTGTGGACAAGGTGAGCGTGATCAAGAGGGTTGAGGGCGATCGCGTAGGCTAGGCCGCCCATTTTCTTCTCTTCTTGTCGCTGCTAGTCATGTTATGCAAACAATCTATTAGAGCCGCGACAAGCTATCTTGTAATATAACTTTATTTCTGTGCAATGATTGCAATGTTATTTCCTTTACTTGATTCCTTCCTTTGTATGTTTTTGCCCTATGCTTTTAGGAAACTTGCCGGCGCAGGCACCTTGGCCGCGAGCGCTGAGTGCGGGACGTCAGCAGCGTGCTAGCGGTGCCGCTACCGACAAGAAACCTTGTCGCAGCTCACTTAAGTTGTTGAGCGGACTCGAAACAACAGTAAGGGCGCAACTAGCTACGAGTTGGTTCCTCCGCGCACAGGTTTTCCATAGAAAGCACGGTCATTCAAGGAAGATAACTTAAAAATTAAAAAAATCTGATTGCTCAAACTTTGGCAACTTATCTTTTCTGTCGTTTGCTTCCCGGCAAAGCAAAACTTTCTTGAACGACGCCTGGTCCATACCATTGTCTTCTCCTTTCCCCCCGGCAAACTTGTGGGCGAGGGAACCTTCCTTTCCTTGAGAAAAAAAAGAAAGAGGAGACAAATATATGGAGCCTTATGGCTCGTTGTTGCTTACCGGGAGTAGGTGCTGCACAATATGTCAGGTAACACATGCAAAAAATAAAAAGCATGAAATTGACAAGATGTGCGGAGCACATAAGCTTTATGCACGGGATCTGCGCCCGGCTTTGTACAAAGGATTACATGCAACAACGGAAAGACTTGTACAAAAGGTGGTTGCCGGAACGGGTTCCGGCAACCGCGCCCTATGGGTAAAACTTACGAAGATGCTCAATGTTCCAGGAGTTGCTCACTGGTATGCCATCTTCGGTCTCAAGGCGGACAGCGCCAGGGCTAGTGACTCGTTTCACCCGATAAGGGCCTTCCCACTTCGGCGTCAACTTGTTGGAATTCTTGGCGGACTGAACACGCCGAAGAACAAGGTTGCCTTCCTCGAGACTTCTGGCGTTAACTTTGCGGCTATGGTAGCGGCGCAAAGTTTGCTGGTAGTGAGCAGCTCACACAGCAGCCTGAAGACGGTCTTCCTCAAGGAGCAGCGCGTCATCTTGTTGCAGCTGCTCTTGCTCAAGCTCATCGTAAGCGAGCACTTGAGGTGACCCGTATACGTGTTCTGTGGGGAGAACTGCCTCTGCTCCATAGAATAGAGCGAAAGGTGTCTGGCCAGTGGCTCGATTTGGCGTCGTCTTGATCGACCAAAGAACCACCGGCAGCTCCTAGATCCAGTTTCTTCCGCACTTGCGCAGCCTGTTGAAAGTTCTGGTCTTGAGCCCACGCAGCACTTCAGCATTTGCCCTCTCCGCTTGACCGTTGCTTCTCGGGTGAGCAACAGAAGTGAAGCAAACCTTGGCGCCAAGATCTTGGACGTACTGCATGAAGGTACGGCTCGTAAATTGTGTACCGTTGTCGGTGATTATCCTGTTAGGGATCCCAAAACGGCAAACAATCGACCTGAAGAACTTGACTGCTGACTCTGCTGTCACCTTCCTCACTGCCTCCACATCCGGCCACTTTGTGAACTTGTCGATTGCAACGTACAAGTACTCAAAGCCCCCGACTGCTCGGGGAAAGGGGCCGAGGATATCGAGCCCCCAGACCGAAAATGGCCAGAATAAAGGGATCGTCTAGAGAGCTTGAGCTGGATGGTGTATCTGCTTGGAATGGAACTGGCACGCTTCACACTTGGTTACTTGTGCAGTTGTATCCTGGAGGGCTGTCGGCCAAAAGAAACCTTGCCGGAATGCTTTGCCGACAAGTGCTCTCGCGCCAATGTGGTGACCACATATGCCTCCATGTATCTCTGCCAACAGCTTTTGTCCATCTTCCCGAGGAATACACTTCAATTTCACACCATTGAGCCTTCTTCTGTACAGTGTGCTGTCGACAAACTGATACATACTTGACTGTCGGGCTACTCTTTCCGCTTCTTCTTGCTCTTCGGGAAGTTCTCCTGTCTGAAGGAAACGGACAATCTGCTGTGCCCATGCTGGAGCTTGTGGCTCGACAACAAGGACTAAAGGCATATCTGCAGCTGCGGGAACATCCGCTTCTACGGCGAGAACCCGCGGCTCTGCTGGAGCTTGATGTTCCCCGGCAAGCTTGCCGGAGCAAAACTTGTCGGGAGCCTCTGCTTCAATGGAACAAACCCTAGGGCTTGCCAGAGCAGACTTCTCCTCAGCACTCTTGGTGTAGATCTTGGGGACCTTCTTGGCGGCGGCTTCGGGAAGCTCTGCCGGAAAATTGTCACCAGAAACCAACTTCCTCTTCTTGCTCTGTCCAGTTGATGGCGTTACAGACGGTCGAGTCAGCTTGAGCACAAAGATCCCTGGTTCCACAGGTAACTTAAGTGCGGCGCACTTTGACAGGCCATCGGCAATGTCGTTCTGAGCTCTTGGAACATGCTCCATCTGTAGGCCGTCGAAGTGCTCTTCTAGCTTTCTCACTTCGTCAATGTAGGCTTCTATCAACGGACTCTGATAACTCTTATTCACTTGGCAGGCGACAAGCTGCGAGTCACCCCTGACAATGAGCTTCTTGATCCCAAGGTCCGCCGCGATCCTGAGACCGGCAAGCAAGCCTTCATACTCTGTAGTATTGTTTGCTGCTTGCTCCTTGGGAAAGTGCATCTGAACTACGTACTTGAGGTGCGACAAGCAGCACGCCAGCGCCAGCGCCAGCGCCGGCGCCTTGCAGCGAGAAGGCACCGTCAAAGTACATGAGCCACTCGTTGCTTGCTTCCTTGACGGGGATGCTCGTCTCTGGAATTTCTTCATCTGGTGTTGGCGTCCACTCTGTACGAATTCTGCCAATGCTATGCTTTGGATAGTTGAGGTACTCTCAAACTTGAGGCCAAAGCTTGACAGTTCCTGCCTGTCGCTTCTAGATTCTGCAGTATCCTCTTCAGTGGAAAGCGATTGACAACTGTGATCTCATGTGCTTGGAAATAATGGTGCAGCTTTCTCGAGGCCATGAGAAGGCCGAAAAGCAATTTCTGCACACTAGAGTACCTTGACCTAGCCCCCTGCAGGAGGGAGCTGACAAAGTAAACTGGGCGCTGCACCATTCTCTTCTGTATCTCCTCGCGCACCTGCGCAGATCCATCTTTGTCGGGACCAGAGCTTGTCGGGGAAGCCCCCTGCTTGTCGCTGGATGCGCCTGCAACGGTTGCTGGCTCGTCATCTGCCTCCCCCTCCGCTACTAACGCAGCACTAACCACTTGATTGGTTGCCGCTATATACAGCAGCACCTTTTCTTGTGGCTTAGGTGCGACAAGTGTTGGAGTGGAGGATAGGTATCTCTTCAAGTCCCGCAGCGCAGCCTCCGCTTCCGGAGTCCATTTCATTGGACCTGCCTTTTTCAAAATTTTGAAAAACGCCAGGGCGCGCTCAGCAGACCTAGAGATAAACCTGCTGAGAGCAGCCACGCAACCGGCTAGTCTTCGTACATCCTTGACGCGCTTTGGTGCTTCAATCTGCTCAATGGCCTTAATCTTGTCGGGATTGGCTTCAATTCCCCGCTGAGACACGAAGAACCCGAGAAGCTTGCCGGAGGGGACTCCAAACACACACTTCTCGGGGTTGAGCTTGAGGTTGATCTTGCGCAGATTTGCAAAGGTCTCGTCTAAATCTTGAATCAGAGTTGCCCTTTCCTTGCTCTTGACCACTATGTCGTCCATGTAGGCTTCCACATTTCTGTGCATCTGTGGCTCAAGAGCGACATGGACTACTCTTGCAAATGTTGAACCAGCATTCTTTGAACCGAAAGGCATCCGTATGAAGCAGTACGTGCCACATGGAGTAATGAATGCGGTTTTCTCCTCATCCTCTTCTGCCATGGAGATTTGATGGTATCCTGAGTATGCGTCAAGAAATGAAAGCAAATCACATCCGGCCGTGGAGTCAACAATCTGGTCAATGCACGGCAAGGGAAATGGGTCTTTGGGACAAGATTTATTAACATCGGTAAAGTCGATACAAAGCCTCCATTTCCCGTTTGCCTTCCGCACGACTACATGATTGGCCAACCACGTAGGATGGAGCACTCCTCTGACAAGGCCTGCTGCTTCCAATTTCTTGATCTCTTCTGCGATGAACTCTTGGCGCTCCACTGCTTGCTTCCTGACCTTCTGTTTGACGGGCCGCGCATGAGGACAAATGGCAAGATAGTGCTCAATTACTTTCCTGGGAACACTGGGGATGTCAGACGGTTGCCATGCAAACATGTCGACGTTCGCCCGCAGGAAAGCAATGAGCGCGCTTTCCTAATTAGGGTCGAGAGTGGCACTGTTGGTGAAGGTAGCACCAGTGCCGTCCTCCTTGGCGGACACTTTCTTGGTCTCTGGTGGAGCTGCCATTGCCTTCTTACACTTGCCGGTGGAGCTCGATGGTGCGTCCTCGACGGTAGCGCAGCACTCCAAAGAGGTGCGCTTGCTGGAGTGGGCATCAGAACTCTTACCGGACTTGGTCTTCTTCTTCCCCCCGGGAGCTTCAGCGGCAAGTGACTTGTGATCTGTTGCGGCTGCTGCTTCCCAGTAGATCTTGTCGGCGCAGATAAGAGCATCCTTCTTGTCGCCGGGGACAGAGATGACGCTTATCGGGCCTAGCATTTTCAGCATGTTGTAGGCATAGTGAGAGGCTGCCATGAACTTGGCGAGTGCTGGACGGCCGAGTATTCCATTGTAAGGCAATGGAAAATCGGCAACGTCAAAAGTGACCCTCTCAGTCCTGAAGTTCAACTTGCTGCCAAATGTTACCGGCAACGTGACCTTCCCCTTCGGCTTGCTCCTTCCCGGGTTGATTCCTTGGAATGTGCCGGTCTCTTCGAGCTCGCTGTCAGGGATCTGGAGTTCCTGGAGTACAGCGGAGGAGATCAGGTTCAAGCCGGCCCCGCCGTCAACTAGCATCTTAGTGACCTTGAGGTTGCGGATAGTTGGTGAAACCAACAACGACAAGCACCCGACCGCAGTTGTGCGATCAGGGTGGTCCTCGATACCAAAGATGATAGGCGTGCTGGACCATTTCAGAAGCTTGCGTGATTCGACAGGTGGTTCAGCCGCATTGACTTCCCGCGCCCACTGCTTGAGTTGGCGGTGGGAAATACGCAGAGAAGCACCGCCGTCAACGCACAAGACCTCTGTGGCTTTCTGGAACTCCTTCTCACTGGTCTAGACATCATCCATGTCTTTGTCGTCGTCGTCTTCATCCTTGTCGCGGTCGCGGGGAGGTCTGTCTCCTTGCCGCTGCTTGGCCTTGCCGCGGCGTCCTCCCCGGCCGGAGCGTTTCTTGCCAGATTTTCCAGCGCCTCCTTGGGCCCTCTCCTTGTCGCGCCGCTTGTACTCAGCTTTTTGCTGCTGGACAAGCTGCCTTGCAGCTCTGGAGGTCATGGCCCTTGGTGCGGTGGATCTTGCAGTACTACTTGTCGGTGCCGTCCTGCTTGTCGGCGACCGCCACAGCCTGGCAGTTGGTGCATGCGGCAATCACCTTGCCGAAGCCACCAGCCCTGGCTTTCTTGGCGCCACCTTCGTTGCCGGACTGCTCAACGACTAGCACATCTTTGCCTTTCTTCTTCCTGTTGTTCCGCCGCCGGTTCTTCTTTGCCGGGGCAGCATCTTCGCTGTCAGATCCTCCGGCTCCTGTATTCTCTCCGGGGAGTTTCCTCCCTTCCTCAGCACGTGCACACTTGTCGGCCAGGGCATACAGCTCACTGACGTCTCTGATCCTACACATCGCCATCTCCTCCCGCATCCTGCGGTTACGCACGTTCTGATGGAACGCATTGATGACTGCAGCAGGGTGGATATCTGGGATGTTGCGCTGTACACGGCTGAATCTCTCAATGTACTTGCGCAGGGGCTCTCCTTCCTTCTGGGTGAACAGGTGAAGGTCACTCTCTTGGCCATGAGGTTTGTGGCCGCCTGTAAAGGCGCCGACAAACTCATGGCATAGGTCTGCCCAAGAGGATATGAATTGTCCGGCAAATGCATGAGCCAGGACCTGACGTCGGGCTTGACCACCAGCGGGAAGTAGTTGGCAAGGACCTTGTCGTCTCCCCCCCCGGCAGCTTGCACCGTGATGGTGTAGATGCTGAGGAACTCCGGCAGATGCGACTTGCCGTCGTACTTCTCTGGTACATCTGGCTTGAAATTCTTCTGGCTGGGCCACTGGACTTGCCGCAGCTCACGGGTAAACGCAGGGCAACCTACCGCGTACGGCAAGTCGCCTGGTTCCCCTGGTGCATGCATGTCGACAGAGGGCCCAGCGCGCTGGTCTGATTGACGCCGCGCTTCTCTTCAGCGCTCGATGCGTGTACGAGCGTCTTCTTGCTATCGTTCGTGAAGAACTTGGCGTTGATCGCGACGAGTTCGTGGATCTGATGACGCGGTGGAGTCGCTATCGTGGTGGATCCGGCGAGTCGGAGATCTTGGCCTTCGGGGTGGAGAGTGCACAGTGGTTGCACCCCCACCGGTCTTGTCGCCACTGGCTCATGCCTGGCTGACTTGCCGCGGACGTGAAGTACTTGGCTGCCGTGGAGTGTCGCCGTTGGCGAAGCCGATGAGACTCTAAATGGTGGCCCTCCAGTCGTCGATCTTATCCGCCGCTGGAGGGTAGTCTAGGAGCAGTTGAGCTCGCACCAAAGCTTCTGCTGAAGTGGCGGGCGGCAGCGGCGAACGGTGCGAGGAGCAAGATATGCTCGGACTTCTAACCATGTTAGAAGGAGCAGTATCTCGTCCAGGCGACCGTGCCCCGCACGCGCCAGCATGTTGGCGTGCAAGCTGGTCTTGAGCACTCCGAGATCCACCAGCTCGATCTTGGTCTAGCAAGCGTATGGTACCATGAGTATCATGACGCTGCCGGTCCCGCGCCTCCTGGGATGGGCGCGGTGTGTGTACGGACGCCGAGGTCTTGGAGTGCGCCCGGTCATTGTGGGAGCCGACTGCGCCGCCGATGGGCAGCGCAGCCTTGTCCTTGGACCTGGCAGCACCGTGAGCTCCCCCGTCGACGCCCGTTCTTCCGCCGGCGTCTACCCCACCAGCCGTTTGCTCCGGCGATGGTGGGTTCAGCGCGGACGGAGCAGCCGCCTCCGAAGCCTTCTTCTTCGGCGGCATGTCGATGAAGACGATGAAGATTTAGCTCGTGCGAACGCCGGATCAGGTTCACACAACCTCGACGCACCCCCTACCTGGCGCGCCAAAGATGTCGGGTGTGCTGATCCCATGAACACCTATGGGACCGGCGGACCGAGCCCCTTTTCGGTTCGGTAGGGGGGGCGGAGATCGCACGAAGAGCAGATCGACGCGAAGCGCATGAGCACGCGATCAGTTTACCCAGGTTCGGGCCGCACGGATGCGTAAAACCCTACTCCTGCTTTATGGTTTGTATTGAGTTCTTGCTCGGGAGCGCTGATTGCTATAGTACACACCAGCAGCTAGCGAGACCGAGCGTGCCTCCCTTTCTCTACGTTGCGCATGGGCCTCCTTTTATATGCTCAAGGGGTAACCGACAGGTGGCAACGTAGACAAGGGCAAAAATGGAGAAGGCGGGGCGGTTGGCACCGCCGCTTACTACAGTGTATCGTACCTAACCCTGACGGCAGGGGACAAGGGCATTAAATGCCCGTCTGTGTCGCCTAAATAGTGCAAAAGGGACCGCCAGGGACGCCACCGTTCGCCACGATGGCAAACTTGTCAGCGCCGCTTGCCACCATGTACTGCTGGCTACACAGCCTCCCGCCACGTATGCTCTGGAAGGGTCCCAGAGCGACACATTGGTGGATGTGCTGGAGCGCAGGTACAAAGTGGGGGCTTGCCGCGGCAAGCGCCTTGCCGCGGTCGTTGTCTTGTCGCGTTCGGGAGCTTGTCGCTCACCGAGCCTTGGTTGGCCTTCCCGGCAAGCTCCTCTTGCCGGGGCCTTGTCCTTCCCGGCAAGCTCCTCTTGCCGGGGTCTTGTCTTCTTGTCTTGGATACTTTGTTCTTGAATGGCTCCAAAGGAACCACGGAGGACCTTGGCGGTCACCCGGCAAGCCTTGTCGCGGGACGCTTCGACTGCCCATGCACAAGTTAGGGATACTAGGGTACCCCTACTCTAGTACACCGACAAAAATCATCTGGTTGGATTTTGTAATGATCTTGAGAATTACAATATGTACAATTGAACTCCTCAACATTATGGTCAATACATGCCACTAGTGCACGTGTTGAACTACGCTAACTACTATGGAGATACCCTGGTAAGAATTTTTACTATTACGACATACGTGCATCTTTTGCATACTTCTATAAAACTAGTACTTCATTGCTAACTATGAAGTTATTACTATGTTTTTCAACAGATAATCACAGAGGATTGTGTGCCTCATCTGATGTATGAGCATGGTCGCCTTGATGTTTTGAACATATATCCAGGTCATCCTACGAATCTAAACTATGCATACCGGATTTCTAAAAGAAGTGGAGACATGCAAATCGGAGAATGGAAAAAATGTATGGACACTCGTAAAGAGGTTCTTGGACGCAAAAGGAAGCATGGCGCAAGAATTGGAGACAGGATGATCTCCATTCTCCATAATGGAGAGTCAGGGTCTATACTGTTTTATGCTATTTTACCTTAAAGAGGGTATTTAGGTCCTACCTAATACCAATGATCATGTGCTAAGAACAATTAAGTAGGGTTGGTTCGATGACTATGAGGATGATGATATCGTATGACTTGTTATTAATAACGAGTAGAAGTTGTATCATGATGATTAGTAGGACTTATTATTATGATGATGCATGATGTGAGCATGAAGAGTTATTATATATCAGCAGGTGAAATGAACATGGATTGGATTGAAGTGAAGGCAACATGCATGTGGTGCATGTCGAAAGTAGTACTAATCCAAACTTGATCAAGTTAGGATTAATTAGTATTACTTTCGACATGCACCACATGTTGCCGTCACTTCAATCTAAGCCATGTTGAGGCATAGCATAGCGTTGGTATAAACCAAGCACGGAGATATAAGAGAGGACACTTCTCTCTATTAGCTAGCTAATAACAAACTAAATCAACCCCCAAAACCCCTAATGAAGCCCCTTTCAAAAAAACCAAAAACGCCAGCCACAGAAATGCTGACGCGTGGATGCCTATTGGTCCCGGTTGATGCCACCAACCGGGACCAAAGGCCCTCCTGCCTGGGCTCAGCGCACATGCCACGTGGAGGCCCATCTGTCCCGGTTCTGGTTTGAATCGGGACTAAAGGATCAGGGCATTAGTAACGACCCTTTAGTCCCGGTTCAGGAACCGGGACAAAAAGCCCTCATGAACCGGGACAATAGGCCCGTTTTCTACTAGTGGCATCTTACCGCTGGATCCTTGAGCCGCCGCTTGTGGTGACCAGCTACAGCGGCATCTCCGTGGAGGGCCCTTGCATGCTGGCCCCTGCATCACTTTCCTCCCCATCCCCCACCATGAGACCACAGGCACTTCAAACTCCTCCGGCGGATTCCTATGCAAGATGACAAGATTATGCCGAGAGGACCAACCAAATAGTGGAGATCGATGGGATTAGGTCTGAGGCAAAAAACCCAAAGGATGGGGAAGTCCTGGGTGAACTTGGTCGGGATAGATGATGAGGGAGAAAACTCACACCGACGCTTGTTATTCGATCGTGGACGGGAGGGGAGAGAGGTGGGGGATTTTTAATATAGGTAGGCGACATGCATTGTTTGGCTGCATCTGTGTGATGCGGATGATGAAGTGTGAGGCCATAAAAAGCGGATCTAGTTCCCCATGCCATGGCCCCACACGGCTTTTACTATATTATATCATGCTCTACATCAGTCGTGTATGTGATTATCTCTACGAGGTAGAAGGGGTGCCTAATGAAGCGTTCATCCTCTATTGAGAATACTTATTTTTTATACCAAAATTTTATACTTATTTATTATTTTGTTATCATATTAAAATATTAAGGAGTATACATTTTATTATTTAGTTGGTATAGTTAATCACATAATTTAGTTGGTATAGATAACAATGTTCTTTTTTATCGTTTGTAACATATATCACTTATCATTTTGTTTATGCTAAATTTAAATTAATTGAGTGATGTGACATCAATTATTTTTGAATTATTTTGTTGACAATCACAAATTATATAATGCACACATACATATGTGTATGTATGTGCATATGAGGTTTGTAAAGAATAATATCCAACTAATATCTTAATAGTGGTTCTAGTGTATTATTAGATGTGCATATTATAGGAGTTTATAGAGTATAAATTGTATCATTTGCAAATGGGTCTCAAGTTAACTAGATTTTATAATAAGTTCAACATATGCATGTTACTGAAATATTACTGATCATCGATGAACATATACATATCACCATTTTAATTATGCTTACATACAATTTACTTATCTGGTTTATACAAGAGCTCTTGCTAGAATGTAAATAATTTTTTTGTACGAATTGAGCAAAGAAATCTAGTTCACGTAGATCTCAATACAGCCTGCAGAACGTCTATAGGATACAGAGACTAGCAAGCTAACTAAGTTCATATATAGTGGCCTATCAATTTCACTACCATCCCATCAATGTACTCATAGATGGGTTGTAGTAACATCTTATAGTATGGGGCGAAGGGAGTAGAATATATTACAATAATGAACAAAGGGAGTACCAATCTACCATGCACTGCTCAGAACTTTGTTCTCTAGCTAGCAAGGGCCAACGATGTCATATGACCATCCTCATTTCGATGTTGATCTCCACTTGCTTGGTTGGTCCAAGGCGAAAAACAAACTATTTTTTCTTAATGGGCGCTGCCTCGGACGCCTGGACCCACCCCATCCCAACAACGGGTCAATAGCTCCTGTGCGACACATTTCATGTGAATTGTAAGGAGTGCGACGTAGTTGCCAGAAATAGCTCTTGTGCACCGTCTTACATGGCAATAATAGCCCCAATACGACCAGGTGGTTAAAATACGGGTCCAGTCGTCAACAAATCTGCGGTTAAGGTAAAAACGGGGGGTCAAAGTAATCAGTGTGTCTAGTGATGGGTCCCACTTGGCTGTGCATCGATTCCCCGCCTGACTGAACATGTTCTTCTACCCTGCTTCTGGTTGCTACTCTCTTCTTTGTTCTCGGCGGCGGCGGTGGTGGCAACGGTGGAGCTTTCGTCCACGGCCGCAGCTGCGCATGTGGTGAGTGTATGCGGCACCATTTCCCTCCATCTTGAGTTAGATCTAACCAAGTGAGCCTGTGTTTGCCCCTGTTTTCCACGGGATCCAGATTGTGAAGGTGGGTGGGATTGGGGAGCAACGGCGGGGCGACGTTTGGGCTGAAAGAGATGGAGCCACGAGAGACAACGTCGACCAAGTAATCACCATGTCCAATCTCTTCAACCCTGTGATGTGTGCCTGGTCTGCTTTTTCGGCCTCACAGTGCTCACCATTGATAAATAGGGGCAATGTTGCTTGGACCTTCGAATTCAGTGTTGAATTCTTACCATCTAAAGCAAAGCTAGTTGATGGTAGCGTGCGAGACATAGAGAGAGATACAATTGTGAAACGGGAGGTTGAACTCGAAGAGATTGATCCACGGGAAATAAAGAGTATGGAAGAGAGGGTCATGAGGAATGTTGTGGAGAAAATTGGGGAAAGCATTTTTGGGGGTCCAGAGCAAGAGGTAGCATTGTTACCCTTTGATAATTGGAAGGGTGAGTATGTGAGAATTGAGAATGGTGAGGAGATGGTTGATGAAACCGATTGAAAAGACGGCTAGGCAAGCAAAGCGACTACTTTCATGCAGAGCTCGTTGATCTGGAATCAGATTCTAAGGTTGGAAATTTGCCCTCAAAGTTGGCTTCGCAGATGGTAGATGATGATTGGGCTTCACAAACACAGATAACGCCCATGTGTATGGGTGAAGTGACAGTAATAGAGGGTCTTGACCAAGATGCAGAAGAGGGCTATGATGCTGCTACAAAGGTTGTTTGTGTTGATTGGAATTCAGTACGATTAGAAGACACTACTGATTTGGTCATTGCACCAATAGCTGACACTGAGATGGCCAAAAAATTTGGCATTCCAGTAGATCCATTAGATGATCAAGATGAGGAAGAGGGAGGTGAATCGAGTTTGCCTAATGATGCTAACATAGATGCTTCTGAAGATGCGGATGGATAGATGAGGAAAGATGTTGCAGATGATGTAGATGATGCACATGATGATGAGCTTGTAAGTGTGTATGACAAAGAAAATCATGTTATTGAAGTAGGTAAGTTGTTCCCAAGCATGAAGGAGTTCAGGATGTGTTTCAAGACTTATGCAATCAAACATGAGTTTGATGCCAATACTATGTGGACTGATAGGAAGAAATTTTATGCAAGGTGCAGAGGTTTTTGATGGAAGCGGCAGGCCTTGCAAGTGGCACATATCTGCTAGAATTCAACCTGATGTAAGTACCATCAAGGTTAATCAAATCCCAAATCCACATACTTGTATTACAAGTTCACGGAGAGTATCAACCATGACATCACAACTTTGAAAAGATAACTCCAATTGTAGCCAAGAAACCGAACACTACAGCAAAGAAACTTAAAGTGGACATGGAAAAGCAGTGCCCCATTAAGGTGAAGTATACCACAGTGTGGAAAGAAAAACAGAGGCCAATGGAAGAATTATATGGTGATTGGGCAAATACTTTTAGGATCCTTTATAACTTCAAAGCAGAGGTGGAGAAGAGGTCGCCTGGCAATGTTGTGGAGATAGATACTAAGGTAACAGAGGATGGTAGAGTTCTTTTGTCCATGTTCTTTATGGCTTTAAAGCCTTGCATAGATGGCTTCAAAGAAGGGTGTCATCCATATTTGAGCATGGACTCATCTCTTTTGACTGGCAAATGGAATTGTCAATTGGCAGCATGCAATGCTTTAGATGGACACAACTGGATGTTCCCGGATGCTATTGGTTTGTTTCAGCCAGAGACGGAGGTTTAATGCACATGGTTCATGATGCAGTTAAAAAGATGCATAGGGCCAGTGTCACATTTGGAAGAACACATAGATGCATGTAAAGGGATAAAAAATTTAGTGAAGAATATTTTTCCTCATTATGAGAGGGAGTGCTTCGACCATATGTGGATGAATTTGATCAAAATATTCATAGGAGAAGAATTTGGGAGAATGTGACCAGCAGTAAGATCTTACACCAAACAGACACATTCATATCATCTTGATAAGATAAAAGCAACATGAAGTGAGTTTGGTCCATGGTTGGACACCTATCATTCTCTATTGGGGTATAGGTCAGGATTTAACACTACCATCAAGTGTGATCATATCAATAATAACTTGGCAGAAAGTTTTAAGAACAAGAAAGCAGTTAAAGAACTTGCATGTGCATGACATGGTTGACCAAATCAGGATCATGATCATGCGCATGTGGGAATTGAGAAGAAGGATTGGTGATTTTCTGCAAGGGTAGAAGCTTCCTGCAGTGGTACAACAGGTGGTGAACAGGAGTAGAAATCTTACACTTTTGTCTGTTGAAAAATCTTCATTGTGGGGTGCTGAAGTTAGAGATACCAAGACTGGAAGGAGTCATGTTATTAACACTGAGTTGCATGTCTGCACTTGCCTCGAGTGGCAACACACCGGGAAACTATGTGAACATGCCATACTTTTCTTGGCCTCCCAACCCAAGATCAACATGCACTCATATATGCATGAATATTATACTCAGTGGCAAGATTCAAGGCTGCATATGCAACTTCAATTCCAGAACTTACAGATCAGTCTGAGTGACCTGAAGTGGAAATTGAATTTGCATGTAGGGATGGCAATGGGTAGGGTATGGGCGGGTATGATCTTTTTCTACCCAAACCCATACCCAATTTTTTCCTATACCCACCCACTTCACTATCCATGGGCACGAATTGGTACCCATGCCCATACCCAATGGGTATCCGGTGGGTATAATATATAGCACTGACATAACAAAAGTAAGATGAGAAAAATGTCTAAATTCAGGTACTCATCCATCAGAATCAGGTTTGCACTTACATAAAAGTTCACAATGACGATTGAAACATAATTAAGGGTCTTATTCTCCATTACAAACTAACATTGAGAAAAGTAATAATTGGCAAACTTGCAATGCTAAGAACAATCAGCCAAACAACATGGCATGAATAACAACAATGCATGCACATGCTACGATGCTAACAACATGTCCCTCCTGCAAGCCACTTGCTCATTTTAGTCTTCAATGGTGATTTTAGATTCACATTCCTCCGGCAAAAGAAATAAAAAGTATAAGGATGTACACAATAACATCATTTTTATGAACACGGTAAGTTGTAAATGGATGCAACATATTGTTACCATAGCTTCTTGTCCATCTTCAAGAATAGATTGAATTGCAAAGTGGTCGAAATCGACATTATCTAAAGCAAAGTTATTCGACATTTTGCACATCATGAGCAATTCTATCAACACTTCTAGACAAATCATCAATCTTATTCAACTTTTTCTATGGAAGTGTTGAAAACTTTTTGTGTATTAATAAATTCACTAATATTATTCTCAAGATCAGAGGTGTTCCTATTATTATTATAAGATTGATTTCCATAGGAATTACCATAATTATTAGAGAAATTACTAGGAAAATGCCTAGGATTAAAATTACCTCTATAAGCATTGTTATTGAAATTATTTTGAGAGATAAAATTCACATCTATGGCATCACTATTTTTCTCAATCAAAGTGGACAAAAGCATATTCTTAAAATCAATAGGAGCAATTTTACTAGCAACCAATTTCATAAAAGCATCAACTTTTTCACTCAAAGAAGAAATTTCTTCAACTGAATTATCTGTTTTACTAGTAGGAGCTCTTTCGGTATGCCATTGTGAATAATTTTCCACGATATTATCAAGCAATTTGGTGGCTTCACCCAAAGTAATTTCCATAAAAGTACCACCCGCGGCGGAATCTAAAAGATTACGAGAAACAAAATTCAACCCCGGATAAATTTTTTGTATGATCATCCAAAGATTTAACCCATGAGTTGGGCAATTCCTTAGCATCATTTTCATCCTTTCCCAAGATTGTGCTACATGCTCATGTTCAAGTTGCTTGAAATTCATGATCTGGGTTGTAAGGTAAATAATTTTTGCGGGCGGAAAATACTTAGTGATAAAAGTGAAAGTGCGTTATATCGACTAGAGGGGGGGGTGAATAGGCAATTTTTATGAAAGTCTTCAAAACATGGAAGTTTCGAAGACAAACGATAGAAATAATCCTATTACCATGCAGCGGAAGGTAGACTACACTAGGTAAACCATAGTCATGTATTCAATGAAGTGAAAGCACAATGACTAATAGCAGCTTGGTAGTAAGGATCAGGTAGGAAGATATTAAGAAGCCAAACAGATCACACAGTCACTCAGTGAAGACAAAAGATAGTGCAGACATACAATGACTTCACAAGGAGTAACAGTAAGTAAGGAGAAAGGAAGGATGAAACCAGTGACTCGTTGAAGACAATGATTTGTTCGACCAGTTCCAGTTGCTGTGACAACTGTACGTCTGGTTAGGGCGGCTAGGTATTTAAACCTAAGGACACACAGTCCCGGACACCCAGTCCTGAACACGCAGCTCAGGACACCCAGTCCTCACCGTATTCCCCTTGAGCTAAGGTCACACAAACCTCGCCCAATCACTCTGGTAAGTCTTCAAGGTAGACTCCCAAACCTTCACAGACTTCGTTCACCGGCAATCCACAATGTCTCTTGGATGCCCAGGACGCGACGCCTAACCGGCTGGAGGATGCACAGTCCTCAAGTGTAATAAGTCTTCAGATCACACAGACAAGAAGACTTAAGTAATGCCTAATTCTCTTTGGCTCTGGGTGGTTAGGGCTTTATCCTCGCAAGGAATTCTCTCTCAAAGGCTTCGAGGTGGGTTGCTCTCAAACGACAAAAGCCGTACTCTGAATCTGAGCAGCCAACCGTTTATGGTTGTAGGGGTGGGCTATTTATAGCCACTAGGCAACCCGACCAGATTTGTCCGAAATGACCCTGGGTCACTAAGGAACTGACACGTGTTCCAGCGGTCATATTTCAATCTCACACGACAACTTTACTTGGGCTACAAGTAAAGCTGACTTGTCCGACTCTGGACAAGATTCACTCTCATAGTCTTCACTCGAAGACATAGGTTTTGTTTAAGCATCACTTCAGTCATTCTGACTGGTTCTCTTGGACCCCACTTAAAAGTATGGTGGTTCCTATGACTCAACACAGAAGAAAAAGAACTACGAAAGATCTAAGTCTTCGAGCTCCACAGTCTTCAATGTGAATATCTTCATATACCACCTTTGACATCAATGTCTTCATACATTTTTAGGGGTCATCTTTGGTAGGAAAACCGAATCAATGAGGGACTTCTACATGTGTTATCCTGCAATTATCACAAACACATTAGTCCCTCAACTAGGTTTGTCGTCAATACTCCAAAACCAACTAGGGGTGGCACTAGATGCACTTACAATCTCCCCCTTTTTGGTGATTGATGACAAACTAGTTGAAGTTTTCAACGGGGAATATAATATGTGAAATTGTAAAGGATAAGGAATAGTGTTCATAAGTTGCATGGGCTCCCCCTGAAGATGTGCATATAAGTAATTTGCTTTTGGAATGCAAATGCACATGGCAGGTTGTGCTTGTGGAGATCCACTTCAACTTATGATGACAATCCACTATGCATGTGAAAGTATGTGAAGATAATGACATGCATAATGGAAAGTGGACGTCTGCAACATGATCTAAGTGCGGAATTTATCGTCGCACATGCGGAATTTATCATCGCAATGCAAGGTGGCAAATAAGTAGCAGACAACCATCGAGTTTAAGTGTTACAACTCAAAGAACCAAATGTATCAAAAACGGGAGTTGTAAAAACTCATATGCTTCTCCCCCTTTTGTCAGTAAGGACCAAAAAGGTTCGAAGACATAGAGCATCTACTCGTTCCCATGAAGAGTAGGTGAAGCAGAAGGGTCGTCAGTGGTGTTTGGCGGTGCAGAAGAACTTGGAGCAGTGTCGATGTGTGCTGAAGGAGGTGGCGATGAAGTAGCATCGTCTTCATCCTCGATCACTCTGGCGTTCACCATTGCAGCAGAGGAAGAGAACTCAGAGTCTTCAAGAGATGGAGTTCATCGCAGCACTGCCCTTCGAGGAGGTGTGGAATCAAACTTGAATCGCTCAGAGAAGCCATCCTCTTGAAGATCATCTTCAGAACACATCAGCGTCAGCCCTTTCCATGTGCGTCGAGAGGTTTCATGAGCAACAAAGGCGTTCTTGGTGGCAAGATTGCGAATGCGATTAACATCCACCAAGAGGCTTTGCATTTGACGCTTTGGCCAGTCATGATGCCTATCCTGTTTCTGATGAAGAGCCACCAGAAGCTCTCGGTCATTGAGAACACGAGTGCACTTCTTGGGTCGTTGGGCAATGGTGCTATCAGTGGCTTCAGTGAGAGCAGGATGCGGTGCACGTGTAGTGCCAGCCAAAGGATACACATGAGTTACTGCTTCAACGCCTTCAACATTCTGAGAAAAACTTTGATGCTCTGCATTCTGAAGACTTACAGGTTCCTTGGCAGGCTCAGGATAGATGGCTTCAATAGGCATATCCACATCAGGCAAAAAGATCCGATGATTGCGGGCAGATGGCTAATATGAGATAGCAGAGTGAAGTTTGATCAGCCGCATTACCCATGGGGCGTAGAACTTCAAGCCAAACAGATCAGAGCCTGATGCAGCAAGTTGGCGAATGAAGAAATCCTGTGTATTGAAGCATTTGCCATGAAGAATATAGAAGACCAAGGTCTTCATGGCACCTTCCAGCTTGGCATGGGGAGAGTGTCCTTTGATTGGCCAGAGTGTTCGCCTTATGATGTGATAAATGGTCCTTGGCAGATACTCAAGGTCTTCAACGAAGAACTCCGTGGGATAAGCAGCATCTTGGGGCAATGGCTTCATCATACTGAGCATCTGACTCATATTAGGTTCAGTCTTCTGAAAGATGCTCTCAACAGCTTCACTATGAAGCTGACAGCCATGCTCGTAGAGATCGCCAGGAGTGGGCAAACTAGTGAGCTCAATGATGTCAAAGGCTTTGGCTTCGTGATGAACATTTCTTGTCATCCACTACAGGACCCAAGTCTTCGGATCTCTGTTATACCCGCGGATGTGAAGTGTGGCATAGAATTGGAGCAGCAACTCTTCATTCCAATGCTCTTGGTCAGTGACGAACGGCAGCAGTCCAACCTCTTTGAAGCAATCCAGAGCTTCTTCCAGATAGGGCAGACCAGTTATTGCTTCAATGTCAAGGCGATTGTGTGGGAAGATGCGACCTTGGTTGTAAAGAACGCATGAGTAATAGCTTTGCTGCGGATAGCTCCAGAACCGATCAGATGATATTCTTTCCCTTGAGTAGGGGTTCCTGGAGCTATTGAAGAATGTGTTGTCTGCTCTGAAGCCATTGATATTGAAGGAGCGAGGTGCTGATGCAGGACCTGGGAACCTGGGCAATCTTGGGATTGGCTTCTGTACCTGAGGCCTGTGCTCAACATGATAGTCGAACTGGGGACCGGCAGTAGACGTAGGAACAGAAGCAGCGGGATCAGTGGCTTCGCTGACTTCTGGTGCTTTTGTTGGTGAGGGCTCCACATTAGCTTCAGCCATGACAGCGTCAGTGGCTTCAGTGGTGTTGGTGGTGGTAACCTCAAGATTTTCAACCTCCACTTGACGAGCTGGAGGGTCGGTCACGATCACGTTCTCCTCGAGAACCGCTTCTTGGTGGGATAGGGGAGTAGCAACTTGTGGGACTTCTTCTTCAGCGGCTGATGCAGCCGGATTGTCTTCAGCAGTTTTATCTTCAGACGCAGATACTTGAGGCCTTGGACCTTTGCGAAGCCTGCGCAATGCGGGCGACGCCTGTGGAGTTGGTGTTGGCTGGGCCTCAAAGTCTTCTTCCTCTTGTGGGCGATCAGCCCATGAAGCATCTTGTGCAATTGGCGTCAGTGGACGACCAATGCTTATGAGTTCGCTGTGCGTTAGCACAGACGATGATACCTGTTGGTGCTCTAGCTAAGGAAGGACTGCATCATCTTCAACATGGTCATGGTGACCAATGTCTTCAGCAGCGATGGGATCAGCTGCTAGAAAGTCTTCAGCTTCATGAGCCTCTGTGAAAGCAGGCTCATGGACAGTCAGTTGACGGTCTTGTGGATCAGCGTCGGGGTGAACCATGGAAATGGGTTCAACAATCAAGGGCTCTGTGGGAGCAGCCCGTTCCTTCTTGGTCTTTCTTTTATTCTTGGAGGGGGCAGTAGCAGAGGCTTCAGGATGTTTCCTCTTCCTTGCTTCAGCCTCAGCAGTCCTGGTCTTCTTTAGTTCTAAAGCGGTCGACCTGGCCTTTGGCTTCGGGCCAGTCATGCTAGTTAGGAAGACAATGGGATCTGCTTCCTACATTGGTGCTTCGGGTTCAGCCATAGCGGGCTTCTTCTTCTTCTTGGCAGCCATCCTGGGGTCGATGCCAGGACGCCCAAGGGCCTTGCGCTTCTCAGCCTCATTGTAGGCTTGCACACACCTGTCAGCCAGGACCTTCATGCGCTCACAAGAACCCTGAGCTTCTGCATGTTTCTTGAGAAAGGCTTCCTTGAGCTCGTGCAGCATAAGCTTGAAGTTTTTCACTGTTGGGGAACGCAGTAATTTCAAAAAAATTCCTACGCACACGCAAGATCATGGTGATGCACAGCAACGAGAGGGGAGAGTGTTGTCTACGTACCAACGCAGACCGACTGCGGAAGCGATCACACAACGTAGAGGAAGTAGTCGTACGTCTTCTTCCCGATCCGACCGATCCAAGCACCGTTACTCCGGCACCTCCGAGTTCTTAGCACACGTTCAGCTCGATGACGATCCTCGGGCTCCGATCCAGCAAAGCATCGAGGAAGAGTTCCGTCAGCACGACGGCGTGGTGACGATCTTGATGTACTACCGACGCAGGGCTTCGCCTAAGCTCTACAACGATATGACCGAGGTGGAATTTGGTGGCAGGGGGCACCGCACACGGCTAAGGAACGATCTCAAGGATCAAGTTGTGTGTCTTGGGGTGCCCCCTCCCCCCCGTATATAAAGGTTGGAGGAGGGGAGCCGGCCGGCCAAGGGAGAGGAGGCGCAGGGGAGTCCTACTCCCACCGGGAGTAGGACTCCTCCCCCCAATCCTAATCCTATTAGGACTCCCGGGGGGAAAAGGAGAGAGAAGGGGGGCCGGCCCCTATCCTAGTCCTACTAGGACTTTGGGAAGGGGGGCGCCGGCCAGCTTGTGGGCTTTCCCTTTTTCTCCTTTTCCACTAAGGCCCAATAGGCCCATTAGTCTCCCGGGGGGTTCCGGTAACCCTCCCGGTATTCCGGTAAAATCCCGATTTCACCCGGAACACTTCTGATGTCCAAACATAGGCTTCCAATATATCAATCTTTACGTCTCGACCATTTCGAGACTCCTCGTCATGTCCGTGATCTCATCTGGGACTCCGAACAACCTTCGGTACATCAAAATGCATAAACTCATAATAACTGTCATCGTAACGTTAAGCGTGCGGACCCTACGGTTCGAGAACAATGTAGACATGACCGAGACACGTCTCCGGTCAATAACCAATAGCGGGACCTGGATGCCCATATTGGCTCCTACATATTCTACGAAGATCTTTATCGGTCAGACCGCATAACAACATACGTTGTTCCCTTTGTCATCGGTATGTTACTTGCCCGAGATTCGATCGTCGGTATCCAATACCTAGTTCAATCTCGTTACCGGCAAGTCTCTTTACTCGTTCTGTAATACATCATCTCACAACTAACACATTAGTTGAAGTGCTTGCAAGGCTTATGTGATGTGCATTACCGAGAGGGCCCAGAGATACCTCTCCGACAATCGGAGTGACAAACCCTAATCTCGAAATATGCCAACCCAACATCTACCATTGGAGACACCTGTAGTACTCCTTTATAATCACCCAGTTACGTTGTGACGTTTGGTAGTACCCAAAGTGTTCCTCCGGTAAACGGGAGTTGCATAATCTCATAGTTATAGGAACATGTATAAGTCATGAAGAAAGCAATAGCAACATACTAAATGATCGGGTGCTAAGCTAATGGAATGGGTCATGTCAATAAGATCATTCTACTAATGATGTGACCTCGTTAATCAAATAACAACTCCTTGTTCATGGTTAGGAAACATAACCATCTTTGATTAACAAGCTAGTCCAGTAGAGGCATACTAGTGACACTGTGTTGGTCTATGTATTCACACATGTATTATGTTTCCGGTTAATACAATTCTAGCATGAATAATAAACATTTATCATGATATAAGGAAATAAATAATAACTTTATTATTGCCTCTAGGGCATATTTCCTTCAGTTTCCCACTTGCACTAGAGTCAATAATCTAGATTACACAGTAATGATTCTAACACCCATGGAGCCTTGGTGCTGATCATGTTTTGCTCGTGGAAGAGGCTTAGTCAACGGGTCTGCAACATTCAGATCCGTATGTATCTTGCAAATCTCTATGTCTCCCACCTGGACTAAATCCCGGATGGAGTTGAAGCATCTGATGTGTTTGGTTCTTTTGTGAAATCTGGATTCCTTTGCCAAGGCAATTGCACCAGTATTGTCACAGAAGATTTTCATTGGACCCGATGCACTAGGTATGACACCTAGATCGGATATGAACTCCTTCATCCAGACTCCTTCGTTTGCTACTTCCGAAGCAGCTATGTACTCCGCTTCACATGTAGATCCCGCTACGACGCTTTGTTTAGAACTGCACCAACTGACAGCTCCACCGTTTAAAGTAAACGCGTATCCGGTTTGCGATTTAGAATCGTCCGGATCAGTGTCAAAGCTTGCATCAACGTAACCTCTTACGGTGAGCTCTTTGTCACCTCCATATACGAGAAACATATCCTTAGTCCTTTTCAGGTATTTCAGGATGTTCTTGACCGCTGTCCAGTGATCCACTCCTGGATTACTTTGGTACCTCCCTGCTAAACTTATAGCAAGGCACACATCAGGTCTGGTACACAGCATTTCATACATGATAGAGCCTATGGCTCAAGCATAGGGAACATCTTTCATTTTCTCTCTATCTTCTGAAGTGGTCGGGCATTGAGTCTTACTCAACTTCACACCTTGTAACACAGGCAAGAACCCTTTCTTTGCTTGATCCATTTTGAACTTCTTCAAAATCTTGTCAAGGTATGTGCTCTGTGAAAGTCCAATTAAGCGTTTTGATCTATCTCTATAGATCTTTATGCCTAATATGAAAGCAGCTTCCCCGAGGTCTTTCATCGAAAAACTTTTATTCAAGTATCCCTTTATGCTATCCAGAAATTCTATATCATTTCCAATCAGCAATATGTCATCCACATATAATATCAGAAATGCTACAGAGCTCCCACTCACTTTCTTGTAAATACATGCTTCTCCAAAAGTCTGTATAAAGCCAAATGCTTTGATCACACTATCAAAGCGTTTATTCCAACTCCGAGATGCTTGCACCAGTCCATAAATGGATCGCTAGAGTTTGCACACTTTGTTAGCTCCTTTTGGATCGACAAAACCTTCTGGTTGTATCATATACAACTCTTCTTCCAGAAATCCATTCAGGAATGCAGTTTTGACATCCATCTGCCATATTTCATAATCATAAAATGCGGCAATTGCTAACATAATTCTGACGGACTTAAGCATCGCTACGGGTGAGAAAGTCTCATCGTAGTCAACCCCTTGAACTTGTCGAAAACCTTTTGCGACAAGTTGAGCTTTATAGACAGTAACATTACCGTCAGCGTCAGTCTTTTTCTTGAAGATCCATTTATTCTCTATTGCTTGCCGATCATCGGGCAAGTCAACCAAAGTCCATACTTTGTTCTCATACATGGATCCCATCTCAGATTTCATGGCCTCAAGCCACTTTGCGGAATCTGGGCTCACCATCGCTTCTTCATAGTTCGTAGGTTCATCATGATCTAGTAGCATGACTTCCAGAACTGGATTACCGTACCACTCTGGTGTGGATCTCACTCTGGTTGATCTACGTGGTTCAGTAGCATCTTGCCCTGAAGCTTCATGATCATCATCATTAGCTTCCTCACTGATTGGTATAGGTGTCGCAGAAACAGTTTTCTGTGATGTACTATTTTCCAATAAGGGAGTAGGTACAGTTACCTCGTCAAGTTCTACTTTCCTCCCACTCACTTCTTTCGAGAGAAACTCCTTCTCTAGAAATGATCCATTCTTAGCAACGAATGTCTTGCCTTCGGATCTGTGATAGAAGGTATACCCAACAGTTTCTTTTGGGTATCCTATGAAGACACATTTCTCCGCTTTGGGTTCGAGCTTATCAGGTTGAAGCTTTTTCACATAAGCATCGCAGCCCCAAACTTTAAGAAACGACAACTTTGGTTTCTTGCCAAACCATAGTTCATAAGGCGTCGTCTCAACGGATTTTGATGGTGCCCTATTTAACGTGAATGCGGCCGTCTCTAAAGCATAACCCCAAAATGATAGCGGTAAATCAGTAAGAGACATCATAGATCGCACCATATCTAGTAAAGTACGATTACGACGTTCGGACACACCATTACGCTGTGGTGTTCCGGGTGGCGTGAGTTGCGAAACTATTCCACAATTTTTCAAATGTACACCAAACTCGTAACTCAAATATTCTCCTCCACGATCAGATCGTAGAAATTTTATTTTCTTGTTACGATGATTTTCAACCTCACTCTGAAATTCTTTGAACTTTTCAAATGTTTCAGACTTATGTTTCATCAAGTAGATATACCCATATCTGCTTAAATCATCTGTGAAGGTGAGAAAATAACGATATCTGCCACGAGCCTCAATATTCATCGGACCACATACATCGGTATGTATGATTTCCAACAAATCTGTTGCTCTCTCCATAGTACCGGAGAACGGTGTTTTAGTCATCTTGCCTATGAGGCACGGTTCGCAAGTACCAAGTGATTCATAATCAAGTGGTTCCAAAAGCCCATCAGCATGGAGTTTCTTCATGCGCTTTACACCGATATGACCTAAACGACAGTGCCACAAATAAGTTGCACTATCATTATTAACTTTGCATCTTTTGGCTTCTACATTATGAATATGTGTATTACTATCTTCGAGATTCAATAAGAATAGACCACTCTTCAAAGGTGCATCACCATAAAAGATATTATTCATATAAATAGAACAACCATTATTCTCTGATTTAAATGAATAACTGTCTCGCATTAAACAAGATCCAGATATAATGTTCATGCTCAACGCTGGCACCAAATAACAATTATTTAGGTCTAATATTAATCCCGAAGGTAGATGTAGAGGTAGCGTGCCGACCGCGATCACATCGACTTTGGAACCGTTTCCCACGCGCATCGTCACCTCGTCCTTTTGCTAGCGTCCGCTTATTCCGTAGTCCCTGTTTCGAGTTGCAAATATTAGCAACAGAACCAGTATCAAATACCCAGGTGCTACTGCGAGCTCTAGTAAGGTACACATCAATAACATGTATATCACATATACCTTTGCTCACTTTGCCATCCTTCTTATCCGCCAAATACTTGGGGCAGTTCCGCTTCCAGTGTCCAGTCTGCTTGCAGTAGAAGCACTCAGTTTCAGGCTTAGGTCCAGACTTGGGTTTCTTCTCTTGAGCAGCAACTTGCTTGCTATTCTTCTTGAAGTTCCCCTTCTTCTTCCCTTTGCCCTTTTTCTTGAAACTAGTGGTTTTGCTAACCATCAACACTTGATGCTCCTTCTTGATTTCTACCTCCGCAGCTTTCAGCATTGCGAAGAGCTCGGGAATAGTCTTGTTCATCCCTTGCATATTATAGTTCATCACGAAGCTCTTGTAGCTTGGTGGCAGTGATTGGAGAATTCTGTCAATGACGCAGTCATCTGGAAGATTAACTCCCATCTGAATCAAGTGATTATTATACCCAGACATCTTGAGTATATGCTCACTGACAGAACTGTTCTCCTCCATCTTACAGCTATAGAACTTATTGGAGACTTCATATCTCTCAATTCGGGCATTTGCTTGAAATATTAACTTCAACTCCTGGAACATCTCATATGCTCCATGACGTTCAAAACGTCGTTGAAGTCCCGATTCTAAGCCGTAAAGCATGGCACACTGAACTATCGAGTAGTCATCAGCTTTGCTCTGCCAGACGTTCATAACATCTGGCGTTGCTCCAGCAGCAGGCCTGGCACCCAGCGGTGCTTCCAGGACGTAATTCTTCTGTGCAGCAATGAGGATAATCCTCAGGTTACGGACCCAGTCCGTGTAATTGCTACCATCATCTTTCAACTTTGCTTTCTCAAGGAACGCATTAAAATTCAACGGAACAACAGCACGAGCCATCTATCAACATAAACAAGCAAGATACTATCAGGTACTAAGTTCATGATAAGTTTAAGTTCAGTTAATCAAATTACTTAGGAACTCCCACTTAGATAGACATCCCTCTAATCCTCTATGTGATCACGTGATCCAAATCAACTAAACCATAACCGATCATCACGTGAGATGGAGTAGTTTTCAATGGTGAACATCGTCATGTTGATCATATCTACTATATGATTCACGCTCGACCTTTCGGTCTCTGTGTTCCGAGGCCATATCTGCATATGCTAGGCTCGTCAAGTATAACCTGAGTATTCTGCGTGTGCAAAACTGGCTTGCACCCGTTGTAGATGGACGTAGAGCTTATCACACCCGATCATCACGTGGTGTCTGGGCACGACGAACTTTGGCAACGATGCATACTCAGGGAGAACACTTCTTGACAATTTAGTGAGAGATCATCTTATAATGCTACCGTCAATCAAAGCAAGATAAGATGCATAAAAGGATAAACATCACATGCAATCAATATAAGTGATATGATATGGCCATCATCATCTTGTGCTTGTGATCTCCATCTCCGAAGCACCGTCATGATCACCATCGTCACCGGCGCGCCACCTTGATCTCCATCGTAGCAACGTTGTCGTCTCGCCAATCTTATGCTTCCACGACTATCACTACCGCTTAGTAATAAAGTAAAGCATTACATCGCGATTGCATTGCATACAATAAAGTGACAACCATATGGCTCCTGCCAGTTGCCGATAACTCGGTTACAAAACATGATCATCTCATACAATAAAATTAGCATCATGCCTTGACCATATCACATCACAACATACCCTGCAAAAACAAGTTAGACGTCCTCTACTTTGTTGTTGCAAGTTTTACGTGGCTGCTACGGGCTTAAGTAAGAACTCATCTCACCTACGCATCAAAACCACAACGATAGTTCGTCAAATAGACTCCGTTTTAACCTTCTCAAGGACCGGGCGTAGTCACACTTGGTTCAACTAAAGTTGGAGAGACAGTCTTCCGCAAGCCATCTATGTGCAAAGCACGTCGAGGGAACCGGTCTCGCGTAAGAGTACGCGTAAGGTTGGTCCGGATCGTCTCAACCAACAATACCGCCGAACCAAAGTATGACATGCTGGTAGGCAGTATGACTTGTATCGCCCACAACTCACTTGTGTTCTACTCGTGCATATAACATCAAACCATAAAACCTAGGCTCGGATGCCACTGTTGGGGAACGCAGTAATTTCAAAAATTTTCCTACGCACATGCAAGATCATGGTGATGCACAGCAACGAGAGGGGAGAGTGTTGTCTACGTACCAACGCAGACCAACTGCGGAAGCGATCACACAACGTAGAGGAAGTAGTTGTACGTCTTCTTCCCGATCCGACCGATCCAAGCACCGTTACTCCGGCACCTCCGAGTTCTTAGCACACGTTCAGCTCGATGACGATCCTCGGGGTCCGATCCAGCAAAGCGTCGAGGAAGAGTTCCGTCAGCACGACGGCGTGGTGACGATCTTGATGTACTACCGACGCAGGGCTTCGCCTAAGCTCTACAATGATATGACCGAGGTGGAATTTGGTGGCAGGGGGCACCGCACACGGCTAAGGAACGATCTCAAGGATCAAGTTGTGTGTCTTGGGGTGCCCCCTGCCCCCGTATATAAAGGTTGGAGGAGGGGAGCCGGCCGGCCAAGGGAGAGGAGGCGCAGGGGAGTCCTACTCCCACCGGGAGTAGGACTCCTCCCCCCAATCCTAATCCTATTAGGACTCCCGGGGGGAAAAGGAGAGAGAAGGGGGGCCGGCCCCTATCCTAGTCCTACTAGGACTTTGGGAAGGGGGGCGCCGGCCAGCTTGTGGGCTTTCCCTTTTTCTCCTTTTCCACTAAGGCCCAATAGGCCCATTAGTCTCCCGGGGGGTTCCGGTAACCCTCCCGGTATTCCGGTAAAATCCCGATTTCACCCGGAACACTTCCGGTGTCCAAACATAGGCTTCCAATATATCAATCTTTACGTCTCGACCATTTCGAGACTCCTCGTCATGTCCGTGATCTCATCTGGGACTCCGAACAACCTTCGGTACATCAAAATGCATAAACTCATAATAACTGTCATCGTAAGGTTAAGCGTGCGGACCCTACGGTTCGAGAACAATGTAGACATGACCGAGACACGTCTCCGGTCAATAACCAATAGCGGGACCTGGATGCCCATATTGGCTCCTACATATTCTACGAAGATCTTTATCGGTCAGACCGCATAACAACATACATTGTTCCCTTTGTCATCGGTATGTTACTTGCCCGAGATTCGATCGTCGGTATCCAATACCTAGTTCAATCTCGTTACCGGCAAGTCTCTTTACTCGTTCCGTAATACATCATCTCACAACTAACACATTAGTTGCAGTGCTTGCAAGGCTTATGTGATGTGCATTACCGAGAGGGCCCAGAGATACCTCTCCGACAATCGGAGTGACAAACCCTAATCTCGAAATACGCCAACCCAACATCTACCATTGGAGACACCTGTAGTACTCCTTTATAATCACCCAGTTACGTTGTGACGTTTGGTAGTACCCAAAGTGTTCCTCCGGTAAACGGGAGTTGCATAATCTCATAGTTATAGGAACATGTATAAGTCATGAAGAAAGCAATAGCAACATACTAAATGATCGGGTGCTAAGCTAATGGAATGGGTCATGTCAATCAGATCATTCTACTAATGATGTGACCTCGTTAATCAAATAACAACTCCTTGTTCATGGTTAGGAAACATAACCATCTTTGATTGACAAGCTAGTCCAGTAGAGGCATACTAGTGACACTCTGTTGGTCTATGTATTCACACATGTATTATGTTTCCGGTTAATACAATTCTAGCATGAATAAGAAACATTTATCATGATATAAGGAAATAAATAATAACTTTATTATTGCCTCTAGGGCATATTTCCTTCATTCCCGTCTTGCACGCTGAGCTTGGCCATATGCTTCTTGAACTGAGATTTCTCAAAGTCAATCTTCTGCTTCAGTTCAACAATGCGCTGGGCGATGGCTAACTCTGAAGCAATGGCGCCATGGAAGGCGACACTGAGGCCAATGGGTAGTTGGAGATCTTCAAAGCTGATGTTTGGCGTGTCAAACCACTCATCAATGAATCTGTGGATGATTGTTACATCAAAGAGCGGCAGATCATTGAAGATTTCTGCTTCTTCTTTGCTCTTGATGAGTTGCTCAAGGGCGTCATCTGCAAGATCTTCATCACTTGATAGATCAATGGCATCATTGCGCAGAATGGCAGCAACAGTAAGCTCTTGGCCGGTGTGTGGCAGAGGCATCTTGACCTTCTGGGGCTTGGAGATGCGTGACAAATCTTCAGACTGCACACTGTCTTCAGGAGGTGCAGTTGCCAGTGGCTTCGCCCGTGAGATTTTTGGTGAAGGGGCAGGCTTTGAAGCTTTAGGCTTCTTCAACTTCTTTGGCTTCGGTGCTGCAGGTGCTTCATCTGATTCAGCGTCAGCTGCAGGCTCATTCACGACTGTCCCTTGAACCAAGATATGGGTGATGAGACCTTCAAGGTTGTAGAAAGGACCGACGACATTGGGTTCTGCATCCCGTGTGCCGTCAGCCCTTGGAGCAGAAGGACCAGGGTTGAAGTCTAGTCCCAATGTCTTCTTGTTCTGCTTCGCTGAGTTCTGAGCAAACTGAAAGTTGCGCTTCAACAGAATGTCGTCACGACACCATAACAGTGACGATGGGTTAACATCCGTAGGCTGTGGTCCACGGACCATGCAGGGATAGAAACCTTGTTCAATGGCTTCATCTCTGGTCCTGGATTGAAGATTTTTGTAGAGGATGTCTCCCCATGGTCGCTTGATGGCATTCTTTTCAGCATATTCCTTTGTCACAAATCTGTACTTGAACCACTGTTCTGCCCAATAGCGTCGAATCCATTGGATTCGTGTTTTGCGCTGATTGTAATCCTCTTCAGGATCTCTCTTGTACAGTTCTGAGAAGTCATCTGGCAGATCTCTTGATGTTTCTCCACGACGCTTTCTGCCACCCTTCCTTGCTGATTTCTCTGAAGCCATGAACTTTAAACTGAAAGGCTTCAATACGTTCAAAGGCTTCATGGGCGTTCGCTTGCTGGACAGACAGGAACTGGCTTCGGGAGAATTTATATGTTGTTGTAAGAATTCTGCAAATGAATGCAGACTATGAGAACCAAGGAATCTCCCACGGACATGTACCTATGACAGCATTAAGGTGCGAGGGAAGGGAAAGAGGTCATATGCATTCTCAGAAGATTTTGAATATAAATCAGTTTAGAAGACATTGACCTCATCGTGCGAAGGCATTCACTCATAGATAAGGAGTTGGTTCCAGATTTGTACGAATCCAGAGATCAGTACAAGTGAGGAATCTAACTACTTTGTGAAGCATAAGTGAATATACTAGGCATGTTATGAGATGCAGGATGAAAGAGATCCAACTTGTGTGAATAGAAACTGCTTATGGTAGAAAGTTACAAAGCCATAGGATCAAAGGGGCCGTAAAAAGGAAGTTTTATTTACCACACTAAGAACTGCTAGACGGAGTGGAAGAGGAGGCCAAGCAGTTCGATCTTCCGTGCCCTAACTTGGCGACGGAGGACACCTACGGCGACGGCAGAGAGGACGATGTCCGCGGTCGGCGTGAAGACGGCATCGTAGAGGTTTTGGCAGCGAAGCGCTTCGTCGCCGGCGTCGTCGAGGGCTAGCGGTGGCGCTAGGGTTCGTGCGAGAGTGGCAGAAGAGATAATGACCGCTGTGAAGTGTGTATTTATAGGTACAGGGGCCGCACTGCATTATTACACAGGTGCCCCTGGCGATTCGCATCTGAGGAACACGTGGCCATCATGCAGCATATTGGGGTTTGTTCCACGTCCCATGCACGCCTGGATTGTCTGGTGGTCGTTCCTACTTCTCCGTGTTTCATGTGGAGGAATGAGCATTGAAAACGGACTTAATGTTTGTCTCTGTATCTTCTGCTGACAAGGACGCAGAGAAGACATTCGACAGTTTCAATAGAATGCATATCATTTGGAGAGATAGAGTTTGAGATAGAAAGCATAGAGAGGTTAGGGTCCGGTCACATTCACTTAGTTCAAAAGATTCAACAAGAAGACATTGCTATAAGTGAATGCGGTAGAGGACAGAACACTAGGATATATATATATATATAATCAACATAGTGAAGATAATCATGAAGACATGTTGAGATTAAAGCCAAATCGAATGTGAAGACATAGAAAATGTAACGCCATGAGTAAAACGCTTCAAACAGAACTTTTGGTGGTGGCGTTACCCACCGTATAAGAAGTATTAGACCCAGACACGGCGCACAATTATCGTGGTGCTCCGAAGTCAAATTCCACATTAATGTATTCACACTTAGAATGTATGTCTTCATTGATGGAAGATATACTTTACTTCGTGTGTTGCACATCTAAGTCATCAATATGCATAAGGGTTAGGATGTGTGCCTGATCACAGGACATTTGAGGATTCCAGGATATTTAGCTCACACCGTAACTTGCAAAATCTATTCTCATCCAAGGGCTTGGTGAAGATATCTGCCAATTGCTCTTCAGTGTTGACGTGTATGATATCAATATCTTCCTTCACAACATGATCTCTGAGAAAGTGATGACGAATTTCAATGTGCTTGTCTTCGAGTGCTGAACTGGGTTGCTGGCAATCTTGATGGCGCTTTCGTTGTCGCAGTAGAGTGGCACTTGCTTCAGATGAATGCCATAGTCCTTGAGTGTTTGCTTCATCCACAGAAGCTGAGTGCAGCAAGATCCAGCAGCAATGTATTCAGATTCAGCAGTGGAGAGAGATACATAGTTCTGCTTCTTAGAAGACCAACATACAAGTGATCGTCCCAGAAAGTGACATGTGCCTGATGTAGACTTGCGATCCACTTTGTCACCAGCATAATCAGCATCCGAGAATCCATCCAGATCAAACTCTGAGCCCTTTGGATACCATAATCCTAGAGTTGGGGTGTGAGCCAAATATCGAAGAATTCGCTTCACAGCTAAGTGATGCGACTCCTTTGGTGCCGCTTGAAATCGAGCACACATGCAAACAGTAAGCATAATATCTGGCCTAGATGCACATAGATGGAGCAGAGAACCAATCATGGAGCGGTATACCTTTTGATCGAACTCTTTACCATTGTCGTCAGGACCCAGATGATGCTTGGCTGGCATTGGCATCGTGAAGCCTTTGCAGTCTTGCATACCAAACTTCTTCAGGCAATCCTTGAGATACTTCTCTTGAGATATGAAGATGTCGTTGCGTTGCTTTCGTATTTGAAGACCGAGGAAGAACTTCAGCTCTCCCATCATGGACATCTCATATTGCTCTTGCATCATATATCCAAACTCTTCACTTTACTTTTGATTGGTGCAACCGAAGATAATGTCATCCACATATATTTGGCACACAAACAGTTCACCATCATATGTCTTCGTGTAGAGAGTGCGGTCGAGGGAACCAGGTATGAAGCCTTTGCTCTTTAGGAAGTATTTGAGTGTGTCATACCAGGCCCGAGGGGCTTGTTTGAGTCCATACAGTTCCTTGTTGAGGTTGTATACCATGTCAGGATGTTTTGGATCTTCAAAGGCATGCGGTTGTGCAACATACACTTCTTCTTCAATCTTGCCATTGAGAAAGGCGCTCTTCATATCCATTTGATATAGAAGTATGTTGTGATGATTGGCATAGGCCAGCAGTATGCGTATGGCTTCAAGTCTAGCCACAGGAGCAAATGTTTCATCGAAGTCAACACCTTCCACTTGAGTATATCCTTGAGCAATGAGACAAGCTTCGTTTCTGACAACTTGACCATGCTCATCTTGCTTGTTGCGGTATGTCCATTTTGTGCCTATTATGTTGTGCTTCCGAGGATCAGGACGCTTAACCAGTTCCCATACATTATTCAGCTCAAACTGTTGAAGCTCTTCTTGCATAGCTTGAATCCATTCAGGTTCCATGAAGGCTTCTTCCACTTTCTTGGGTTCTGTTATTGAGACGAATGCGAAGTGCCCACAGAAATTTGCCAGCTGAGTTGCCCTTGATCGAGTGAGCGGACCAGGTGCATTGATGCTATCAATTATTCTTTCAATATGCACTTCATTGGCAACACAAGGATGTACAGGGCGAAGATTTTGCTCTTGCTGATCATTGTCGTTGTTAGAGGAAATGTCTTCAGGCTGAGCATTGTCTTCAGGTTGATCAGGTGCTGAGATGATAAGTTCTTCTTCAGGATGAGCTTCAGAAGGTATAATTCCTCCAGTTCCCATTAGCTTGATTGATTCACTGGATGGAACTTCATCTAGCACATTTGGCTGGTGCTCTCTTTGTGAACCGTTGGTCTCATCGAACTGCACATCCACTGTTTCAACCACTTTATAATGAAAGAGATTGAAGACCCTGTAGGAGTGCGAATCCTTTCCATATCCAAGCATAAAACCCTCATGTGCTTTTGGTGCAAACTTTGAAGTGTGATGTGGGTCCTTGATCCAGCACCTGGCGCCAAATACTCTGAAGTAACTGACATTTGGCTTCTTGCTAGTAAGGAGCTCATAAGATGTCTTGTTCAGAAGCTTGTGAAGATAAACACGATTGATTATATGGCATTCAGTATCAATGGCTTCAGGCCAGAATTTTCTTGGAGTCTTGTATTTATCTAGCATCATTCTGGCCATCTCAATGAGTGTTCTGTTCTTGCGTTCGACGACGCCATTCTGCTGTGGCGTGTACGGTGCTGAGAATTCATGTGTGATACCCAAGGTATCAAGATAGGTATCAAGGCCAGTGTTCTTGAATCCAGTGCCATTGTCACTTCTGATGTGCTTTATCTTGGCGCCATAGTTGTTCATTGCTCGATTGGCGAAACGTCCGAGGACATCCTGCACTTCAGTCTTGTAGAGGATTATGTGCACCCAAGTATATCTAGAATAATCATCAACAATGACAAAGCCATAGAGACAAGCAGTAGTAGTAAGAGTTGAGTAATGAGTGGGACCGAAAAGATCCATGTGAAGCAGTTCGAAGGGTCGAGTAGTAGTCATGATTGTCTTCGAGGGATGTTTGGCCCTCGTCATCTTTCCTGCTTCACAGGCACCGCATAAGTGATCTTTCTTGAACTTGACGCACTCAATGCCTATGACATGCTTCTTCTTTGCAAGGGTGTGGAGGTTCCTCATGCTAGCATGCCCAAGCCTCCGATGTCAGAGCCAGCATTCTGAAGCTTTTGCTAGAAGACATACGGCAAGCTGTGGTCCTGCTGAGAAATCTACCACATACAAATCATCTTTCCGATACCCTTCAAACACCAGAGACTTGTCAGATTCCATTAGAACAAGGCAACGATATTTTCCAAATATTACGATCATGTTCAAATCGCAAAGCATTGAGACAGACATTAAGTTGAAGCCAAGGGATTCAACAAGCATGACTTTATCCATGTGTTGATCCCTTGAGATTGCAAATCTACATAGACCCAATACCTTACTTTTACCAGTGTCAGCAAATGTGATGTGGCTCTTGTCGGATGGACGTAAGGTTGAGTCCATAAGAAGGCTTCTTTTGCCAGTCATGTGGTTGGTACACCCACTATCAATAATCCATTCTGTAGACGCTGGTGCCGTACCCTACAGTGCAGTTAGGGGGATAGGCTTCACGAAGGGAATTGTGAAGCAAAAACATTTGACGAACCAGTGGGTTATGAAAGCGTAGATCCAGATTAGGACTGATAGGGAGAGTAGCAAGCGATTCAGGCACGAAGTACATAGTAAGACCATTCGGGCATTTTATCTTGCGCCCTACAAGATATTTAAGGTCCCCAGCAATAGCGTCAGAAGATTTTGGTTTTCTGCTGGAGACCTTTCCCTGCAAAAGAGAGTTAAGCCTTCTTAACCACCCACATCTTCAAGGGTTGCTTAGAAGCGATAAGTCTAAGTGCAGCATCTGAAAACTTTGGCTTTGGAGCCCTAGCAAAAATTCTTGCAAGTGGACAATAGTACTCATAAGAATAAGCAGAATAGTTCTTGGTCTTATGAACATGGCGGTTTGATGAACCACCCTCATATTCATAGGCCTG
Organism: Triticum monococcum; assembly: GCA_034509565.1. Lineage (NCBI taxonomy): Eukaryota > Viridiplantae > Streptophyta > Magnoliopsida > Poales > Poaceae > Triticum > Triticum monococcum. Next base: position 21,831,970 of record CM067847.1, read on the forward strand.
AGTATGGTTTCCCTACAAAAAATTTGCATTAGTGCGACTCAGGTGAGCCCTCTGTCTGTATGAAGCCTTTGGGTCGTATGAAGCCTGTGGTCTGGGGTTAGTCTTCTGCATCTGTGGTGTCATGACGACATTCACAGGAAGATTTTCCAAACACCTTCTGGGCACCCAGATCTGCTTCATAGGCGGTCCATTCCTGCAGTTAGTACCAATGTACCTGGCAAACACTTCACCATTCTGATTCTTAAACAGTTTATAGTTTGCATCAAAGGATTCATCAATGACAATGGGGTTAGCATAAGTGAAGCCAGATAGACTGGATGGATCTGCTGAAGGTTCCTTTGCAGCAACCCATGTGGTTTTGGGATACTGCTCGGGTTTCCAGTAAGAGCCATCAGCATTCATTTTCCTTATGAACCCAACACCCTCTTTCCTCGGGTTTCGGTTCAGCATCTGCCTTTTGAGTACATCACATAGTGTATGATGCCCTTTAAGACTTTTGTACATCCCTGTTTCAAGCAATGTCTTCAACCTAGCATTCTCATCAGCAATAGCAGTGGTATCCTCAGCAGAGGGGTTAGTTACCACATCAACAGTTGAAGATATTGCAACAGTAGCAGCAGTAGAACATTCAGCAACAGAAGTAGCATTATCACGCTCAATGCATTTAAGACATGGTGGTTCAAATCCTTCCTGAGCGGAACTGATCTGTTCAGCGCGAAGTGACTCGTTTTCCTTTTGAAGATCTTCATGAGCCGCTCTCAATTTCTCAAGATCTTGCTTCCTTTGAAGATAATCATAGGAAAGCTTTTCATGAGTTGTTGAGAGCGTTTCATGACGACTTTCAAGTTCCTCATACTTAACGTGAAGATTTTTTATGTCTTCAATTAAGGACTCAGATCGAGTCATTTCAGCGCCCAACAGATCATCGCTTTTGTCTAACAGTTTTTGAATATGCTCCATGGCTTTCTGTTGTTCAGTTGCAATTTTAGCAAGTGTTTTGTAGCTGGGTCTTGAATCACAATCAGAGTCATCTTCACTAGATGTTTGATAGTAAGTAGTGCGTGTGTTTACCTTGGCACCGCGTGCCATGAAGCAGTAGGTAGGAGCAGAGTAGTCCTTGTCATTTGCATCGGTGTCGGTGGTGAAGTCATTGTCTTTAGTGTTGAAGATGGACTTGGCAATGTATGCTGTAGCCAGACTTGCAACGCCAGAATCGGACTCCTCCTCAGACTCCACCTCCGCCTCTTCAGAAGCGGACTCCTCCTCTGAATGCATCTCCTTGCCAACAAACGCACGTGCCTTGCCAGATGAGCTCTTCTTGTGTGATGAAGACTTTGAGGAAGACTTGGAAGAGGACTTTGAGTATTTCTTCTTCTTCTTGTTGTCAGAGTCATATTCCTTGCTCTTCTTCTTCTTTCTGTTCTCATTGTCCCACTACGGACACTCAGAGATGAAGTGGCCAGTTTTCTTGCACTGGTGGCATGTTTTCTTCTTGTAGTCATGAGCAGAAGCTTCATCATTCCTTGAGCTTGATCATGAAAACTTTCTGAAGCCTTTCTTCTTGGTGAATTTTTGGAACTTCTTCACAAGCATAGCAAGTTCCTTTCCAATGTCTTCAGGATCATCAGAACTGTTGTCAGATTCTTCTTCAGATGAGGAGACAGCTTTTGCCTTCAAGGCACGAGTTCGCCCATAGTTTGGACCGTAGATATCTCTTTTCTCAGAAAGCTGAAACTCATGTGTGTTGAGCCTCTCAAGTATGTCGGACGGATCGAGTGTCTTGAAATCAGGTCATTCTTGAATCATCAGGGCTAGGGTGTCAAACAAACTGTCAAGTGATCTCAGTAGTGTCTTGAAGACTTCATGCTTGCTGATCTCAGTGGCGCCAAGGGCTTGGAGCTCATTTGTGATGTCAGTGAGTAGGTCAAACGCGAGCTGGACATTCTCATTGTCATTTCGCTTGAAGCGGGTGAAGAGGTTGCGAAGGACACTGATTCTCTGATCTCTCTGGGTTGAGACACCTTCGTTGACCTTGGAGAGCCAGTCCCAGACCAGCTTAGATGTTTCCAAAGCACTCACACGGCCATACTGTCCTTTGGTTAGATGACCACAGATGATATTCTTGGCAGTAGAGTCCAGTTGAACGAACTTCTTGACATCAGCAGCAGTGACACCTTCTCCAGCCTTGGGAACGCCGTTTTTGACGACATACCATAGGTCGACGTCAATAGCTTCAAGATGCATGCACATCTTATTCTTCCAGTAGGGATATTCAGTTCCATCAAAGACGGGGCACGTAGAGGAGACTTTAATTATCCCTGAAGTCGACATAGCTAAAACTCCAGGTGGTTAAACCGAATCACACAGAACAAGGGAGCACCTTGCTCTGATACCAATTGAAAGTGCGTTATATTGACAAGAGGGTGGGTGAATAGGCGATTTTTATGAAAGTCTTCAAAACATGGAAGTTTCGAAGACAAACGATAGAAATAATCCTATTACCATGCAGCGGAAGGTAGACTACACTAGGTAAACCATAGTCATGTATTCAATGAAGTGAAAGCAGAATGACTAATAGAAGCTAGGTAGTAAGGATCAGGTAGGAAGATATTAAGAAGCCAAACAGATCACACAGTCACTCAGTGAAGACAAAAGATAGTGCAGACATACAATGACTTCACAAGGAGTAACAGTAAGTAAGGAGAAAGGAAGGATGAAACTAGTGACTCATTGAAGACAATGATTTGTTTGACCAGTTCCAGTTGCTGTGACAACTGTACGTCTGGTTAGGGCGGCTAGGTATTTAAACCTAAGGACACACAGTCCCGGACACCCAGTCCTGAACACGCAGCTTAGGACACCCAGTCCTCACTGTATTCCCCTTGAGCGAAGGTCACACAGACCTCGCCCAATCACTCTGGTAAGTCTTCAAGGTAGACTCCCAAACCTTCACAGACTTCATTCACCGGCAATCCACAATGTCTCTTGGATGCTCAGAACGCAACGCCTAACCGGCTGGAGGATGCACAGTCCTCAAGTTTAATAAGTCTTCAGATCACACAGACAAGAAGACTTAAGTGATGCCTAATTCTCTTTGGCTTTGGGTAGTTAGGGCTTTATCCTCGCAAGGAATTCTCTCTCAAAGGCTTCGAGGTGGGTTGCTCTCAAACGACAAAAGCCGTACCCTGAATCTGAGCAGCCAACCATTTATGGTTGTAGGGGGTGGGCTATTTATAGCCACTAGGCAACCCGACCTGATTTGTCCAAAATGACCTTGGGTCACTAAGGAACTGGCACGTGTTCCAAAGGTCATATTTCAAACTCACACGGCAACTTTACTTTGTCTACAAGCAAAGCTGACTTGTCTGACTCTGGACAAGATTCTCTCTCATAGTCTTCACTCGAAGACATAGGTTTTGTTTAAGCATCACTTCAGTCATTCTGACTGGTTCTCTTGGACCCCACTTAACAATACCGTGGTTCCTATGACTCAACACAGAAGAAAAAGAACTACGAAAGATCTAAGTCTTCGAGCTCAATAGGCTTCATGCGGTGTCTTCTCTTGTCATAGTCTTCAATGTGAATATCTTCATATACCACCTTTGACATCAATGTCTTCATACATTTTTAGGGGTCATCTCTGGTAGGAAAACCGAATCAATGAGGGACTTCTACCTGTGTTATCCTGCAATTCTCACAAACACATTAGTCCCTCAACTAGGTTTGTCGCCAATACTCCAAAACCAACTAGGGGTGGCACTAGATGCACTTACAAAAATCATCTTTGCACTTATTCCAAGAATTGATACTATTGCGAGGCAAAGAAGAGAACCAAACTTTTGCAGAATCACACAAAAAACGGAAATAATTTCATCTTCACCACGTCATTGTCCACATATTTTTTTTCTTTTGCATATTGCATAATTCCACGAAGGGATTAAGATGGGATGCGGCATCCTCATTAGGAGTACCGGAAAATTGATCTTTCGTAACAAGATTCAGCAAAGCAGTATTAATATCACAAGACTCCGCACTAGTGGCGGGAGGAGCAATCAGAGTGCCAATAAAATAATTTTTGTTGGTATTTGAGAAATCACATAACTTGGTGTTCTCTTCAGTCATGATAACCACACAAAATGATTGCACTCACAAACTGATCCGGCAAGAAAACGGCGAACGAAAAAAAAGAGGCGAATAAAATGGCAAATTATTGTGAACTGGGGAGAGGAAAACAAGAGGCAAATGGCAAATAATGTAAATTGCAAGGAGATGAGATTTGTGATTAGGAACCTGGTATATGCTGAGATCCTCCCCAACAGCGGCGCTAGAAATTCCTTTTGATGTCGCTTGAAGCTACGTCGGTATTTCCCCAAATAAGAAGGGATGATGCAGCACAGCGGTGGTAGGTATTTCCCTCAGATATGAAACCAAGGTTATAGAACCAGTAGGAGAACCAAGCAACACAATGTAAACAACCCCTACACACAGTTAACAAATCCTCGCAAACCGACGTGTTAAAGGGGTTGTCAATCCCTTCCGGGGTACGACGCCTCAAGAAAGGCAAACGGACGTGAGATAAATTATAGTAGATTGATAGATCGAACGCCAAATAAAATAAATAGAAATAAAACTCAGCAAGGTATTTTTGTATTTTTGGTTTAATAGATCTGAAAATAAATGCAAGAGAAAAGTCGATCGCAAAGGCAAATATATGAGAAGAAGACCCGGGGGCCGTTGGTTTCACTAGTGGCTTCTCTCGAGAAAAATAGCAAATGGTGGGTAAACAAATTACTCTTGGGCAATTGATAGAACTTCGAATAATCATGACGGTATCCAGGCAATGATCATTATATAGGCATCACGTCCAAGATTAGTAGACCGACTCCTGCCTGCATCTACTACTATTACTCCACACATCGACCGCTATCCAGCATGCATCTAGTGTATTAAGTTCATGGAAAAACGAGTAATGCAATAAGAACGATGACATGATGTAGACAAGATCTATCTATGTACATATAGACCCCACCGTTTTATCCTTAGTAGCAACGATACATACGTGTCTTTTCCCCTTCTGTCGCTGGGATCAAGCACCGTAAGATCGAACCCACTACAAAGCACCTCTTCCCATTGCAAGATAAATAGATCAAGTTGGCCAAACAAAACCCAAATATCAGAGAAGAAATACGAGGCTATAAGCAATGATGCATATAAGATATCAAAGAAACTCAAATAACTTTCATGGATATAAAAAGATATAACTGATCATAAACTCAAAGTTCGTCAGATCCCAAAAAACACACGCAAAAGAGTTACATCATATGGATCTCCAAGAGACCATTGTATTGAGAATTCAGCGAGAGAGAGGAAGCCATCCAGCTACTAACTACGGACCCGAAGGTCTACAAAGAACTACTCACGCATCATCGTAGAGGCACCAATGGAGGTGGTGAAGCCCATCCGAGATGGTGTCTAGATTGGATCTGGTGGTTCTGGAATCTGCGGCGGCTGGATGAATATTTCGTCGACTCCCCAAGGGTTTTGGGAATATTGGGGTATTTATAGAGCAAAGAGGTGGTCCGGGGGCACCAGAGGTGGGCACAACCCACCAGGGCGCGCCTGGGCCTCCTGGCGTGCCCTGGTGGGTTGTGCCTCCCTCGAGGCACCCCCCCAAGGCGCAGCCAGAGCCCATTACGTTCCTTCTTGTCCAAAAATATATCCGTAAAGTTTCGTTGCATTTGGACTCCGTCTGATATTGATTTCCTGCGTTGTAAAAAACATGCAGAAAACAACACGTGACACTTGGCACTATGTCAATAGGTTAGTACCAAAAATGATATAAAATCATTATAAAACATCCAAGATTGATAATATAGCAGGATGGAACAATAAAAAATTATACATACGCTGGAGACGTATCACCCCTGCATCGATTTGTGCTGCTAGGGCTTCGTTTCCTTTTCTGTCTAGCGGGGCTGCATGTAGATTAAATGAGTGTGGGGCTGCCAAAAGGGTCCCCAAGCATCAGGGAATGGCTAGATTAATCGAGCATCGGCCTGCATGCAGCAAGTTGTGCGAAGCAGCCTCGCTTTTGCCGTTAATCATGCGTAGAAACTAAAGGAGCAATATTTATTTTGGGGAATTAATTGCTAAGCCTTGGTACCTGCGTTTTGGTCGAGGGGCCTAATAAACCTGAACAGAGGGAGTAATTACTGTATGTTTACCCATATATTATATAATTTAATTTATTTATTTATATTTTGGGTATCCATTGGGTTACCCATGCATATAACTTCATACCCATACCCTTCCCATATATTTTGCGGGTATGGATACCCATTACCCATGGGTATGAAAAGGTAGAAAATCTCACCCATGCCCACTATTTTCGGGTACGATATCCGCGGGTACCCATACCCATGGGCAAAATTTCCATCCCTCCATGTGTCCTCCCCTAACAAAAAGAAAGGCTGGAGGCCTAAAGAGAGTAGATTCAAGGCATGGTTTGAGAAAGGTGGGAGTGGTACAAAGGGTAAGGGGAAGAAGGATGCAAAGCCAAAAAGGTCCGAAAAAGGTAACAAAAATAGATGCAAGCTGGCCTAGGAACTTGGGCACCGAAAAGGATATCCAAAATGTTGTTACAATCTTAAAAGGCCAAAGTATGTTTATGTTTGTGTTTTTTTATTTGGATGTTGTTTTTAATTACTAGCCAAATTAAAAGCTTTGTTTTGCAGGAGGAAGCGTGGAGGTCAACCCCTTATTGTTGAAGATTGCTGGGCAATCAAAAAGGCAAGAATCAATGGCTGTAGAAAAAAGAGAAGTTCTAGTGAAAATGTGCACACTGAACCAGACTTCGATATTGTGGTGCAAGATGAACCTGAGTTGAATGATGTTATGGTGCAAGATGAGCCAAACTTGGATGATGTTGTGATGCAAGATGAGCCAAACTTGGATGATGTTGTGATGCAAGATGAGCCAAACTTGGATGATGTTGGGGTGCAAAACGAGCAACATTCGGATGAAGTAGATTTGGATGTGGGGCAAAATGAGCAGAATGTGGTGCAAACTAGAACATAAGTTGATGCGGCTGATGTGCAAACTAAACCTATATTGGAACTTTTGTTACAAACTGAAGCTTCTGTAGTTGATGTTGTGCAAACTAAGACTCATTTAGATGTTGTGGTGCCAACTACAGCTGCCCTAGATCGTCCAGTGAAGAAAACCAAGAGCTTGAGTAAACCCGGTGTCGTACCCGTCGTAGGATCAACGAGTGCCAAGAAGAAGAATAAGCAATCAAGTGGTAAGAAGAAGTTGAAATATTGTTCTTGTCTGAATAAACAAATTTTCCTGGATTTGTGTAAAAAACTTTCCTGAGTTTGTGTAATTCTATTTTTACTTTGATGGGTATTTGTGTAACTCTATTCAAATTCTAGCTGAATTTCAAATTTGAGCCAAAATTCAAATTTGAAGCTGTTTAGTTTGGGTATTGATGTTATAATGATTTCTCAAATATTATGCATGTTAGGTGATCAATCCGGTGACTTTTTGTGGAGTGAAACACTAGTCATGAAAAATGTGCTCCGAATGAGCTCCTAAGGTAGGATAAACACCCCATTTGCAAGCAAGTTTTTTTCCTACATTCTCTAAATGAGCCAAAAATCAAAACTTGAATTCCAATGTGCTAATATAGGGTCCATGCCTAATATTGGATCGTTTGGATAAACTATGGCATGTTTAACCCTAAACCCTAACCTAAATCCCACACAACCTCGTTGGTGATAGCTAGGTTTTGTGAAGGGTTCTTCATGAATATACCCGTAGACCAGGTTTCTTATTTTTTTTCAAACAACCTAGTAACATAAAACGATGATGGGTGCATGTTTCATATTTTTCTGATTTTTTTAAATTAGTTATGGTCAACCCTAGCCCTCATAACCCCTTCAAAACCCCTTCAAAACCCCTCAAACGCTAGCCAAAAACCCGCATCCTTCTGGCCCGTTGTATATCTGCGAATGGACGGTGTGGATCAGGCGATAGGGTAACGTCAGCAATCCGAGTGACGCGCTCTGATTGGCCTTATTCGAGAACGCTAGATCACTCCCCCCAACCATTTCTGACCATTGGATCGCTGTGCGTTGAACAGTGTGTATCAGCCTGCAGTGCCACGTCAGCTATTTACGTGAACATAGTTTGGCACTGTGATTGGATGGATTGGAAAATGCCTGTTTTTTTGCGCTCGATGGTGGGCTGCTACCATGCATGCGCGCTATTGGGCTGTGGTAAAGAAGCCCACCCGTTGGACCTTTGGACCGAACGTTGCCACGCCTCCCTCTAGCTGCCCTAGCCAATATGCTACATTGCCATGCATGCGAGTGAGCAGCCTACGATGCATGCATGCATGGGCGGCACACGCATGGAAGTCCGAGAAGGCGTAACCCCTCGAGCGAGGGCACAGACGCGTGCGCTAAAACGTTGCAGCCTCGCTATTGATGCAGCCTGCGCACTACTAGGAAAAGGGCTAAAGATGAAATTGACACTAATGGCGCACCAGAGAAGTGGTGCGCCACTACTATATACTAATGGCGCACCATGTGGAGATGCGCCATTAGTGCGGAAGACACTAATGGCGCACCAGGCACACGGTGCGCCACTAGTAACAAAATGTTTTTTTTTCATTTTTTCAAACATACTAATGGCGCATCCGGGCAGACTGCGCCATTAGTAGTTAGAACTATGGCGCACCAGCCATAGAGTGCGCCACTACTGTATTTTTTTTACTTTTTTGCAAAACTACTAATGGCGCACCGTTGCATAGTGCGTCATTACTAGTTTAAACTAGTAATGGCGCACTGTGCCACGGTGTGCCATTAGTATAATTTTTTTTACTTTTTTGCAAAACTACTAATGGTGCATGTCTGTGTGGTGCGCCATTAGTAACCTGGGACCAGCTAGATATTTTTGGACAGCCACTCCTAAACACTCACTTTCCCCACTTCATTCCCCCCACCTCCTTCTCTAAGCTTGTCGGCTGCCTCCTTCTCCTCAACTCATTTGCACCATAGATTCATCAAAATTAAGTGTTGAAATTACCTTTTTTGATAGGTAAGTAAGGGGAAAGCTATCTTCATGTTGTAGATCTACTTTTTTTCTCCCTAGCTCGCTTCAACAACGTGAACATGCACTTTTTGTGGCCTAGCTAGATCTATGTATGTTTGTCGTGTTGCATATGTTTATGGTGTTGCATATATGTTTGTGTTTGCAGGTACCGGTATTTGAAATAAGATAGTTGCCAATATTTTGCCGGAATGTTGATTCATTTCCGTTTCGGCGAGAATTTTGGCACTATGCATTCTTTTTGGTCCTATTTTTAGGGAAAGTCATGCCAAATTTTTTCTTGGTTCTAAAATATCGCTTTGCTCTACCCCGCAGGCGACCATGGTCCGCACGATGACCGAAGAACTCGTGAATAGGTTTTTGAGCTCCGCAAATGCCGAGATGCTTCAAAAGAACGAGACGGAGATAAGATGTCCGTGTCAAAGATGCAAGCTGAAGAGCCTTATTGCGGACCCGGATTCCGGGCAGGTGCGGGACCACCTGCTTTTGCGTGGTTTCATGGATGGCTATCGGTGGCAAGGTGATGAAGATGACTATGAAGTCGTCCATGGGGGCCGGGCAAGAAATGAGGAAGGGCAGCAAGACAACCACCGCGGCTCGGGCGGGCAAGAAGATGAAGAATCTCCAGGACATGATCACGAAAGTGATGCTGTACACAGTCATCATGTAGAAGATGCCGGACATGATGATGAGGAAGATGTCGGAGCAAATGAAGGGCATGATCATGAAGATCAAGATGCCGGAGGAGCAGACGACGATGGACCATCGATGGGCTGGGTGCAGAACCCTCATATTCAAGAGTTTCTTCTCAAGCAGACGGATAACGCAAGAGCTACCGCCCGAGAGAAAGCCAAGTTGGATCAACTGGAGATAGATGCGGTTACTCCATTGTATGACGGATGCAGACCCGAGGATACCCGCCTGAAAGTAACGCTCATGGCTTTGGAGATGAAGGTAAAACACAAAATGACCGACGCATGCTTCGACGAGAACATGTCATTCTGGCACGAACGTCTTCCCAAGGGGAACAAGTGCCCGACCAGTTTCGAGGAGGCGAAGAAAGTCGTGTGTCCTCTGGATTTACCGCACGTGAAATACCATGTGTGCATGAACAATTGCATCATTTATCGGGGCGAGCACGCGGAGTCTACCATATGTCCGGTGTGCGGCATCACTCGATACAAGAAGAGGAAGAAAGCTCCTCGAAAAGTGGTGTGGTACTTTCCGATCACTCCTCGTCTGCAGCGGTATTTCGCGGACCCTAAGGTAGCAAAGCTCGTATGTTGCCACGTGGATAGGGAGGAGAAGAAGCGAGAAGATGACGCAAATGATCCGGAGATAAATAAAAAAGACAAGATGCTGAGTCACCCTAAGGATGGGAGCCAGTGGCAAGCGTTAAACTTCGAACACCCAGAATTTGGGAAGGATCCAAGGAACATCATGCTGGGCGCGAGCACCGATGGAGTCAATCCGTTTGGCAGCCAGAGAAGCACACATAGCACCTGGCCTGTGTTTGTGTGGATGTACAACCTTCGCCCCTGGTTGTGCATGAAGAGGAAGTACATTCACATGAGTATGCTAATTGAAGGGCCGAAACAACCAGGGAACGACATCAATCTGTATCTGGGGCTGCTAAAAGAGGAGCTAGACACGCTGTGGAAAACGCCAGCCAATACATGGGACGCTGCAGAGAAAGAATATTTCCCTATGAGAGCCGCACTCCTCACGATGGTGCACGACTATCTCGGTTACGGGTATCTTTTGGGGCAGGTGGTCCACGGATTTTCTGGATCGTCAGGTGCATGGATGACACAACGTATCGCCAGCTAGATAGAGATCCCGGGTCTTCGAAAACCGTGTTCATGGGGCATCGAAGGTGGCTTCGCGATGATGACCCGTGGAGGAACCGCAAGGATCTGTTCGAGGGTGAAACCGAACTCCGAAGATGCCCGCGTACGAGGAGCGGCGAGGAAATAGACGGGCTGTTGAAAAATTGGAAAGATTGCCCACTGTCGGGAAAGAAGCAAAAGGTGCCAGAGCCGGGAAGGAAGTGAAAGGCGCAAGAGCCGCTGCTGAAGGTATGGAAAAGGAGGTCTGTTTTCTGGGACTTGCCGTACTAGAAGATCCACCGTGTGCCTCATAGCTTTGATGCCATGCATATCACGAAGAACGTGTGCGAGAGTCTGCTTGGTACCCTGCTCAACATGCCAGAGAGGACCAAAGATGGGCCGAAAACAAGGGCAGACTTGAAATCAATGGGCATTAGGCAGGCGCTTCACACTAATGATGATGATGATGATGAGGAGGAGGAGGCGAAGCAGGACACAGAAAGTCGTCGCAAAGGCAGAAGGCCAAGAAGACCGGAAATGACTACCCTCCTGCGTGCTTCACTCTAAGTCAGGAGGAGATCAAGCAGTTTTTCACCTGCCTCATAGGAATAAAACTTCCTTACAGTTACGCGGGGAAGATAAGCAGATACCAAGACCCAGCGAAGCAGAACTTCAGCGCACTACAGGAAACAGGAGATTTGCCGTCAGTACTGCTCTTTGCCGTCAGCATTTCGTCGAGGTAGATGGCAAATACCACTTCTGCCGTCAGCTGTTGACGGCAAACAATAACTGATGGCAAAGACAAACTTTGCCGTCTGCCTTTTTTTACAGACGGCAAAGACATACTTTGCCGTCTTCATTTTTTTACAGACGGCAAAGAGATGACTTTACCGTCTGAAAAAAAATGAAGACGGCAAAGTATGTCTTTGCCGTCTGTAAAAATAAGCAGACGGCAAAGTATGGCTTTGCCATCTATAAAAGAAATTGATGACGGCAAACAAGAAAACACATCACGCGGATCAAACCCATGGATCGATGACATGGCATCATCTTCTACACACACCATGATCTGCTCATCTGCTCCACACACCGCTCTGTCCCACGCTGACCACACCACTCTCTCTCCCAACCGCCCATCTCTCCCTTATCCCCACCGGTCTCTCTCTCCCAACCCGATCCCCTCCTCTGCCTCCCTGCAACCTTCTCTCGATCTACCTCGCCGCTGCACTGGTCGACCCAGCCTCGCCGCCGCCTGAGCAGGAGACCACCGCGGCATCCTCCTCCTTCTCCTCGCCGCGGGATCCACCTTCTCCTCCCTGCCAGCGACCCCCGCGCTTCATCCCGATCCCGAGCCCCTGCTCGTCAACCGACGCCGCCCTTCGATCCGGCCGGCCCGCAAGAGCTCGCTGCCTCCTAAGCAGGAGGCCACCGCGGCATCCTCCTCCTCGCCGTGGGGTCCTCCTCTTCCCTGCCCGCAACCCCGCCCCTCCTCCCGATCCCGAGCTCCTCTGCTCGTCAACCGCCGCCCTTCGATCTGGACAAGCCGCAAGAGCTCGCCGCCGCCTGAGCAGGGGCGTAGCGGGATCCTCCTCCTCCTCCCCGCCGCGGCATCCTCCTCCAAGACCACCATCCGATGCCTCGAGCTCAACATCCACGCTCGGATCTTGCCACTGGCCATGGCCAGTTCGTCTGGATTTTTTGTGAAATATTGTAGTTTTTGTGTGTGCAGATTTGTTCATTTGTTCGTCATGTAAATGGAGAACTTGATATTGTAAAAGGGTATTTCTATGTCAATATTGTGATGATGGATATATTGTGCAAATAGAGTATTCGTGTCTTGTAAAATCCACTCGGTCGTCATCCATTCTTGTTGATCGTGAAATCTCTGTGAAATTCTTTTTGTCTACGCCATCGAGAGCATCTACGACCTCTGCACCTCGACTGGTGGTTCATATTTTTTTAAACAAAATAATTTTGTTTGCCGTCTTGGGTGTATGAGGCAGACGGGAAATCCAGAGTATGGCTGATGGCAAAGCTATTTTTCTTTGCTGTATGCTATTATTCTGGTTGGCGGCAAAGATGGAGTTTTGTCGTCTGCCTGACTAAATGCTGACGGCAAAGAACTCTTTGCCGACTTTGACTTTGCCGTCAGCTGCTGACGGCAAAATCTTTGCCGTCTGTTTTTAGGTCTTTGCCGTCTGTAATCCACAGACGGCAAATTAACTGATTCCTGTAGTGGCGGGATGAAGTCTCACGACTGTCACTTGCTGATGACGCGGATACTTCCAGTTGCAATCCGTGGGATCATGGACGCGCACGTCCGTGAAATGCTATTTGGCCTATGCAACTTTTTCGACGTCATCTCTCGGAAGTCGGTTGGCGCGAGGCAACTCAGAAGGCTACAGGAAGAGATCGTGGTGATACTATGCGAGCTTGAGATGTACTTCCCGCCCGCATTCTTCAATGTTATGGTGCATCTGCTAGTCCATATCATGGAGGATATCATCCAACTCGGGCCGACGTTCCTGCATAGCATGATGCCGTTCGAAAGGATGAATGGTGTCATCAAAGGATATGTTCGCAACATGTCACGTCCAGAGGGAAGTATAGCCAGGGGCTTTTTGATCGAAGAGTGCATCTCCTACTGCATGAATTATCTAGGCATCGAGAACCCCGTTGGTCTACCCGTCAACAGGCACCTCGACAGGCTCGCTGGATGGGGTCGCCGCAAAATGCATGTCGACTTCGAGGGTTCACTCGCCGACTTTGAAAGAGCAAACCTAGTCGCGCTACAACACATAGACGTGGTCGATCCTTGGGTGGTAGAGCACAAAACCTTTATTGAGAAGACGTACAATGACCGAGGCCAACAGAGGACGGACGGAGATAAAATCAAAGAGCACAACTCATGTTTCACGCGTTGGTTCAAGCAGAAGCTTCTGTCGTACCCTTTACATGAGGATTCTTCCGCAGAAGAACAACTCATATTCGCCTTGTCACAGGGCCCCGAGCACAACCTGATGACCTATGAGGCGTATGATATCAACGGCTGCACATTCTACACCGAGGACAAGGACATGAAGAGCGATGGTTATCAGAACTCCGGGGTAACGATGGAATCCTACACCGGTAACGACAACGACAGATACTACGGAGGGATCGAGGAGATCTGGGAGCTGAGCTACGCTGGAGAGAAGGTCCCGATGTTCCGTGTCAGATGGGCCAAGAGCATCCTAAAAGAAGACCGGTATTTCACCACCATGGTTATACCCGAAGCCAAATCCAAGACCGCGGGCGCAAACGTTACCGTGAAAAATGAGCCATGGGTACTGGCTTCGCAAGTGGACCAATGCTTCTTCATTACCGACCCGTCAAAGCCCAGTCGTGTTGTCGTGAGGAGAGGCAAAAGGAAGATTATCGGAATGGATGGAGTAGCCAATGAGCAAGACTTCGACAAGTACGGCGACCCGATGATCGAACATGACGACGACGATGAAGTAGTAGCAGCATACACCACAAGAAGAAGCAGGACCACCCTACCTAAAGGACGTCCGTTCCACAGAAGAACTCCATTTGCGAAAAAGAAGGGCAAGAAGATTGTGAACAGATAGCTAGCTAAGATCGACTGTATTTAAATCGTAGTCTTCATTTCTCGGTTGTATTTCATGGGCACTTTTTGATATCTTGAATATTTTTAAATTTCATGGGCACTTTTTGAATTCATGAATATTTTTTCAAATTTTATGATATTTTTTCATATTCAATATGATAAAATATTGAATATTCATGAGGACACTCGATCTCGATCCCCCTCCATCTCGATCGCTATCCCCCTCCATCTCAATCTCGATCCCACCCGCACCCTCCCCCGCTAGCTCCACCGCCGCCGACGACCCACCGCACCCTCCCTCGCTCCACCGCCGCCGACGAGCACCCCCCGCACCCTCCCCCGCTCCACCACCGCTGACGAGCACCTCTCGCACCCTCCCCCGCTCCACCGCCGTCGACGAGCACCCCCCGTTTCATATTCATATTCATTTTTTTAAAAATAATAATAAAAAAGTGTAGAATACAATTGTTGTTAAACAACAATTATTACTGTTTTTATAAAAAATATTACTTTTTCATATTCATATTCATTTTCTAAAAAATTATTACATGCAACAAAAAATAAAAATAAATTACTTATGGCGCACCTCTGGCTGGTGCGCCATTGCTATCTATAAAAAAATATTACTGATGGCGCACCTCTGCCTGGTGTGCCATTGCTATGTAAAAAAAGATTACTAATGGCGCACCGACCGCGGGTGCGCCATTAGTAAGATTCCCCCCTAGCTAATTCCCTCCCTCTTGCCAGATCCCCTTCGTCCCTCTCCCTCGCCAGATCCACCCGCGCGCTGCCCCGACGCCGCCGCCCCGACCCCCGCCGGGCTCCACCCCCACCGCCCCCGCGCCCCCGTGCCCCCCACCACCGCAGCTCCCCCACACCGCCACCGCCGCGCCCCCGTGACCCCCCACCACCGCAGCTCCCCCGCACCGCCACCCCCGCGCCCCTGGGCCCCCCACCACTGCAGCTCCCCCGCGCCCCGAGCCGGAGGAGGAGGACCAGGAGGAGGACGAGGAGGAGGAGGAGGAGACGACGACCGCCTCTACCCCGTCGGAATCCATCCTCGCCGCCACCTCCCCTTCTCCGGCGGCTTCCCGTAGGTAATTTCGCGCCACCTCCTCCGCTGTCCCCCCTCATCTCTCCTCTAGTTCTAGGGTTCGCACCATCACCGCTGAGCTCCGTCACGGTCAAAGCCCTAGCTTCTTGATTTGCCTATATGCGACGGCGCGCTCTTGCTCCATCAATCTAGGGTCCAGACCTCCATCCGCATCTCCCTCCCCGGCGAGGTCTGAGGGCACCACGGCCGTCGCCAAGTTCACCTCACCTTAGCCTTTGTCGTCTGTAGACATGTATATATGTAGCTGCTTATCATCTGCAAGTCGTTGAAATACTAGTGCTGAACGATTGCCAGAATTGAGTTTGTGATGCTCTTTTCTGTAATGCAAGAATCTAGGTTGATGATCCAACAATAGTAGGTTACGTTTCTGCATGAGGTGCATTTCTGCTACTACCTCACTATCATGTGCTGCCGTGACTTGCTAGCCAAATTAGTTTGTGTCAATTTCATAAACTTGCAGGCTCATAGAATTAGAAATACTACTGTATTAGATACCCTCACTGTCATGGGCTTTCTATTATTAGTCAAGTACTATGCGCTTAGAATCTTGTTGGGAGAGTAAAGCTTTGCTTTCAGTTTTTTCTTGTATGTGGGGATTGCTATAGCTCATACATGAGAAAATTGATAACTACTAGGTCATTGTGTACTCCCTCCATGCCAAGTGTAATGTCAAGTTTAGATTGGTCAATATGGTTCTCGTTTCTAAATTTTTTACATGCTCTCATTTTTTTGTGTGGGTAATGTTTTATATGCTCTTTATCTCTTCCCTTGACAGACATTCAACGAGGCAGTGGGCGATATAGCTTTCTAGCTCCTTAGGGGGGTTGTTCCTCTTTACAGGTTTGTTAAACAGGGTTTTATGTGGTCATATGGAGTTTATTAGGTAGAGAAAGTACCTTGTGATTTTTCTAATTTTGGACATATATCAATTCTCACTAAGATATCTTCATTACAACACACAGGAGTGAAAATATATCAAGTGTAATGTGATACAAATACTGTCAAAATGAGAAAATTGTTAAAAAACACTCAGCTTATCCAGGACATCTTCATTACATTCTAGACAGGATAGAAGCCTACTTTGTTTAGAAACAGAGTCAGAATTTGAAAAGGAAAACCATTAAGCCAAACATACAACCTAGCTCTGCATTAGTTGTTTTGTGCTTCAAGTGTCCCAGTCAAGGACAAACTGAGTGGTTGCAAAATAATATTATGTGGTCAATGTGGATTTACTCTTTTCTGGTGATAGTTCTGAACTAGTAAATAAGTTAACATGCGTAAGTGAGACTTGGCATTTTAAAGCTTAGGGTCTTCAACTTCAACCATGAATTGGGATGATAATGTTATTTTGCCTTCTTAACAGAATGGTGTCATAATCAGAACAAAGCTGCTGCAAATGCATACCTTTTTTTTACAAGTGCATCTGCACCTTCTGATCCATTTAGAGTTATCATAAACATATTTAAATACTAGTAAGTCAAGGGCACCAGAATTTGATCATGCCTCTTTTGTGAAGTATGTCTATTGATTCAAAATTGACCATACTATTGATGATTTTTTGTTGGGTGACCTATTATATCTGGAATGGAAGCTCACATAAGTTGAGCTGATTTTTTTCCATATGAAAGCAGAGGACCATATGGTCTGTGGCTGGGTTTTGTCTCCGACCATTGTGTCGTGATGAATTTGTAGGTACCCCGAGAGGCCCTTGAGTTTGCCGGAATGTCGATTAACTTCCGTTCTGGCAAATTCGGGTACTCCATACGTCCTATTTTCAGCAAAGGTCATGCTGAAATTTTCCGTGAATTTTAGCATGACTTTGCTAAAAATAGGACATATGGGGTACTTGCGACTAATGCATGGGCCGGGGTATCTTACTACTTAGTTAAGTAGGATCAACTGCCCCGCCATTTTTGCTGCATTAAACCATAGGTGGCAATGGAGCCAAGTGATTAGGCCCAACTTAGAATTCTCCTTAGCATCGATAAACCCTAGATGATAAACCCAACATAGGTGGCAACAGAGCCAAGTGATTAGTGCCAAGTGATTAGGCCCAACCTAGGATGCCTCGGTGTCAACAAACCCTAAATGATGAGACCATGATCTTGTTCCTTGACAATAACCAACTTTTTGACCAAACTTTTTTCCTATTTAGAGCAAAACATGGCCCACAACGATGAGCCAGCGGTTCGGGCGGCAAGCAATTATGTGAGCTGTCCCAGGAGTTGGGGGAAGAACCTCACCGCTATGAGGATGCCGCGGAAGACACCGATCCTGACTACACAACCACTAGTGGCGTCGGGGATGACACCACTGATGATGGCGCCGCGGATGCCACCACTGATGATGGCGGCGCACACACAGATGGCAGCCAACCGAAGAGGCAACGGAAGGACCAGCGTCCGAACGTGCTCGGCACCGTCAGAGAGGAATTTACTGAAGTGAACTCCGACGGGCATCCGACGGTGCCCAAACACGTAGTCAAGGGGTACTCGGTTCAGCTCGGATGCATTCTCCGGAGCATCGCCACGATCAACACCAAGAACCTAAGGCAATAGGACCGAGGGAATTTGCGCAGCCTCCTCTTCACGAAGTTGCACGAACGATACAAGTTCCCCGCTGAGTTCGCAAACACACTCCTCTCGGGGAATAAAGTGAACGGTGCTGCCCTCACGAGGATGAGCATGGCTGAGGGAGTCCTGGATTAGGGGTTGTTCAGGTAGCCGGACTATACCTTCAGCCGGACTCCTGGACTATGAAGATACAAGATTGAAGACTTCGTCCCGTATCCGGATGGGACTTTCCTTGGCGTGGAAGGCACGCCTTGCGATGCGGATATTCAAGGTCTCCTACCATTGTAACCGACTCTATGTAACCCTAACCCTATCCGGTGTCTATATAAACTGTAGGGTTCTAGTCCGTAGGACATCATCGACTCCATAGACAACAATCATACCATAGGCTAGCTTCTAGGGTTTAGCCTCCTCGATCTCGTGGTAGATCTACTCTTGTACTACCCATATCATCAATATTAATCAAGCAGGACGTAGGGTTTTACCTCCATCGAGAGGGCCTGAACCTCGGTAAAACATCGTGTTCCCTGCCTCCTGTTACCATCCGGCCTAGACGCACAGTTCGGGACCCCCTACCCGAGATCCGCCGTGGTTTTGACACCGACATTGGTGCTTTCATTGAGAGTTCCTCTGTGTCGTCGCCTTTAGGCCCGATGGCTCCTTTGATCATCAACAACGATGCGGTCCAGGGTGAGACTTTTCTCCCCGGACAGATCTTCGTCTTCGGCGGCTTTGCTCTGCGGGCCAATTCTCATGGCCACATGGAGCAGATCGAAAGCTACGCACCTAGCCATCAAGTCGGGTTTGGAAGCTTAAACTACACGGCTGACATCCGCGGAGACTTGATCTTTGACGGGTTCGGGCCACGGCCAAGCGCGCCGCACCATCTCGAGGGGCATGATCTAGTTCTGCCTCCGGATAGTGTCTTGGAGGCCGCACACGCATCGGTTCCGACCTCTAACTCGGAGCCTATTGCGCCAATCGAGGATGAGCGGTTGGACGCCACCTCGGGGGCTGCAATCTCAAAGGCGATCGAGCTGAATGCTAGCCCTGCACTCTCCATAACCCGTGACTCCGAGGATCCGGGCTCCTCCCGGACTCCGAACCCCCCGCGCCCCTGCTGATCTAATCCGATTGGGCGCCGAGAATGGAGTTCACTGCCGCAGACATCTTTCAGCACTCGCCTTTTGTCAGGAGAGCCCTGGCCGGATTACGGTCAGTGAGGATGGGATACGGACGACGAAGAAATTCAAAGCCCACCCACCACCCACTTGGTAGCCACTGTCGACAATTTAAACGACGTGCTCAACTTCGACTCCGGAGACATCGACAGCATGGATGACGATGCAGGAGATACCAACGAACCAACGTCCATAGGGCATTGGGAAGCCACCTCACCTCACAATGTATACATGGTGGATACCCCTAAAGGAAGTGACAACAAGGAAAAAGGGGATGGAACGGGAGATCGACCCGCCGAAAAGCAATCAAAGCATCGGCGTAAAAGCCGACCCAAGCCCTGCCTCGATAAAAACCCAGCCATAGAGCAGGACAAGCCGGTAGACGACGAGCAGGCCTTAGAGCAACTGTCCGAACAGGGCAACACGGATGGAGAAACCGAACATCCCTCCTCCGGCGAAAACGGCATTCCGGACGACCTCACGCCGGATAAACCCATGGAGCAGAAGAATGTCCATGATGCTAAAAACAGCAGAAGATGCACTCCGGATTAGATGGAGCAAAGTAATCAATACCGCAGATAAATACGGCGACAGTCGCCGTACTAAAAGCTATCCAAAAAGAAAGCTACTGCCTGAATTCGACGAAGAGGCCCTAGAGCCCTCGCATTCAAAAAAGGAGAAAGCCACACGGTCGGATAGACGACCCCATAAAGCGGCAAGCGGCGCCACACTTAAATCGGCATGCGACCCACTTAAGGATTCGCATCAGGGCCCAGTCAGGTCAATTTATGGGCCAAGAAAGCAAGCTCTCGTCAGCAATTCTATGAAGCCATCATCAGAATCCGGCACACCCAAATACAGGGGCGCCGCACACCCCCTATGTTTCACTGATGAGGTTCTGGACTACGAATTTCCATAGGGATTCAAACCAGTAAACATAGAGGCGTATCATGGAACAACAGACCCTGGAGTCTGGATCGAGGATTATATCCTCCACATACACATGGCTAGAGGAGATGATCTCCACGCCATAAAATATTTACCCCTTAAGCTTAAAGGGCCAGCCCGGCATTGGCTCAAAAGCCTTCCTGAAAACACAATTGGAAGTTGGGAAGAGCTCGAGGATGCTTTCCGAGAAAATTTTCAAGGGACCTATGTCCGCCCTCCGGATGCAGACGATCTTAGTCACATAACTCAACAACCTGGAGAATCAGCTCGGCAGTTCTGGAATAGATTCCTCACTAAAAAGAATTAGATAGTCGACTATCCGGACACCGAAGCCTTAGCAGCTTTCAGGCATAACGTCCGAGACGAATGGCTCGCCAGACACCTCGGCCAAGAAAAGCCAAGAACAATGGCCGCACTAACATACCTCATGACCCGCTTTTGTGCAGGGGAGGACAGCTGGTTGGCAAGGTGCAGCCCCAGCGACCCAAGTACATCCGAAACTAGGGATGGAAATGGAAAACCGCGACGCAACAAGGACCGTCGCTGAACTAAGGACAAAGGTCTGAAGAGCACGGCAGTCAATGCCGGATTCAAAGGCTCACGACAAAGTCAGGCAAAATCCCCCCCCCCCCAAGGATAACAGGGACGATCCATCCAACCTACATAAAATCCTGGACAGGATATGTCAGATACACAGTACTCCCGGGAAGCCTGCGAACCATACCCACAGAGACTGTTGGGTTTTTAAACAATCCGGCAGACTCAATGCCGAACACAAGGGGCTCGACACACCAAGCGAAGACGAGGACGAACCCCAAAAGCAGAGCACCAGGAAACAAAAGAACTTCCCAAAAGAAGTAAAAACAGTGAACTTACCTCACATAACAAAACGTGCGGCACCCGTAAAGGCACGCACCACACTGCACATCCCCAAAGGGTCCTGCCACTGTTTGTCAAAACCGATTATCTTCGATCAGCTAGATTATTCTAGAAATATCAAGAATGCAGGCTGGACTGCATTGATACTCGATCCAATAATTGGCGGACTCCAGTTTTCAAATGTCCTTATGGACGGCGGCAGTGGACTAAACCTGATATATCAGGATACAATCCAGCACATGGGGATAAACCCAGCAAGAATCCGCAGCAGCAAAACCTCCTTTCAAGGGGTAATACCTGGTCCGGACACCCATTGTATGGGTTTTCTCCGGCTTGAAGTTATATTCGGCTTTGCCGATAACTTCCGCCGTGAAAAGTTGACCTTCCATATCGTCCCGTTCTCAAGTCGCTATCAAGCACTACTGGGATGCGAAGCTTTCGCTCGCTTTAACGCAATAGCGCATTACGCATCTCTCACGCTTAAGATGCCCGGTCCACGAGGCATCATCTCTTTGAAGGGGAAGCACTAAAGTGCGCCTCCCCAAGCGGAGGACTGTGCGGCCGCTTTGACAGCTCCACAGTAAAATGGACTCACCGGCCAAACAAAAACTTAAAAATAGGTCATTAAAAGACCACGAATGCGGATAGATGAGTTCGGTACAAAATCATCACTGATGCAGGCTTAGTGGCCATATACCCCCACACTAGGGGCTCCATCCATATACAATAAGAGACAATAAAGCTGAAATTTATATATTTTACTTTATACTTTGTTTACTTTAACCTTTTTAGGCATGACCTGTTTTCAACTCAGTTCCTCTCTTTTACATATGAACGTCGTGCGGTGCCCGTCCAGGACACGGCACAACGGAGACACAGGCGCAGACGTGCAGTAGGGACCCGTCCTAAAGGATTCTTTTTAGATTAAGACCCTGCGTAAACCTTTTTTACTGTCTCTTGTTGCTACACATCCCCTGGTTTTTTCTGATATAACCAAGGAGGAGACTGGCGTCTTGGCATGTGGCCACGTCAGAATTTTTGCACGTACCTGGACACTAAGGGCTTTCTTAATAAATAGTGTTGTTTCGCCCGCACTCATAAAGACCGAACACCTTAGGGAGTGTTCGGCGTCGCGAGCTTTGGCATTATATGCATCAGCTCCGAATCATGTCCTTGGTCAAATGTTGGGTTGCCCGGCTCCTGAGTTCGGCTACCTTACGTTCCGCTCTATCGGCTAAGGTAACACCAGGAGAACTACTGTGATTGTGCCCCGGTTCGGTCGGGCGAGCACCTCAGTAGAGAAAGCCGAATACTGACTGTCATGATGTAGCGTGAGACTGATCAGCCACTCGATGACCTATCGAAATCTATGGGATTCCTCCACTTTAACGAAGGACCGCTTCCCGGTCAGGCACATACGCGCCCCGAACTCGGACGAGCGCAGTCGCCACCAAGGAGCTACCTAAATAGTCTCACTATCAAACTCCTATGGCTAAGTGAAAGTGTTAAAGCATTATAGTTCGGTTGCCTGGCCCGTTGCGCTATCACCTCCTTTGTAGGACCAAGACATTGGGTTAAGTGTGAAAATGCGTCTTCTGCGAGCACCCCCACACTATGTGCGTGGGGGCTGAAGCCAACGACTGCCATCTTTCAGATTTTGTGTGTGTATATATATATATATATATATATATATATATATATATATATATATCTTAAAACGGCCGCACAGGAGGTGTTCCCAATAATTGAAGGCACAAGTATAAAAAGGCCACTACATTTTATCAAAATATTACTTTATAATTACATATTCTATCATAACATAGCATCTTTCGAGCACTGTGTCTCTATTACACGAGCACCTTCAAGGACTTCCTGGCAATAGTGCTTGGAGGGCACTCAACTTTTGTCCGAATCTCGGAACGCAACAACAGTGGTCTCCATCTCTGCCCAGTATGTCTTAACACGGGCAAGAGCCATCCTTGCGCCCTCTATACATGCTGACCTCTTCATTGCATTTATACGCGGCACCGCGTCAAGGAATTGCTGCACTAAGCTAAAATAACTCTTCGGCTCCGATCTCCCCGGCCACAGGTGACCCATGACGTACTTCATGGCGAGTCCGGACAACCTATTCAGTTCGGCCCATTGAGCCAAACGATCGTCCACCGCCAGTGGACGCTCTGGATTGTGAAACTGCGACCAGAAAAGCTTTTCCACTTCGTGATCTTTCTGCTCTCGAAAGTGTTCGGTCGCATCAGCAGCACTCGTTGCCAAATCCACATAGGTATCCTCCACACTCCACATCCGGTCCAACGGAGCAAACTTTGGATTGCAAAATTTCCTTCGCAGCATAAAGGGCTTTCCAGCCGCAATCTATTCGGCCTGACGCAGCTCCTCCTTCGCAGCTCTCATCGCAGAGCGCGCATCCTTGGCGTCAGCAACGGCCTTCTCTAGGTCCGTCTGTTTTGCCTGGTCTTCTTTTTCAAGAAGTCTGCAACGGTCTGTAGCACTTTTTAACTTTTCGGCCATCTCTTCCTTGCTTCGGCAATGGGCAGCCTGTTCGGCTGTCAGCCCTTCAAGGGCTTTCTTGGCGGCCACATCACTTTCTCCGGCTTGTTCTTTAGCTCAGGCAAGTTCTGCCCTAAGACTCTCCACGGCGGCCGCACCATCTGCCTCAAGCACACACATTGTAAGACACAGGCATCAAACTGTTCTTACCTCATGCCGTCCGGGGAATTGCATACCTTGAGACTCCTCAAGCCGCTTGTTGACAAGCGTGATGTCGGCTTCTGCCACGTCCAGTTGCCGCTTTAGTTCGGCAAAATCGTCAGTTCGGCTCAATTCCGGACACCCTGCCGCCTACATTCAAAGGCGACATCTTAGACCTGGGATTATGATCCTCCGCGGGCCGTCATTTCTTAACGACGCGCGGAGTCTCAGGGGCTACTATCCAGACAGGGCGCATTTTATTCATGCACAACTGCCAAAAGTGTACATTATCTACCGTACCTCGAAACTCGTCAGTAAACTCTTGACGGCCTCATGCAATCCGCTCTCTGTGGATGAAATCCTTTCAATCACCGTGCCCATCAATGCATGGTGCTCCTTTGAGATACAAGCTCGCCCCAGCAAAATCATTAGCTCCTCCGACCGAGCACCTAACGGTGCCGAACTTGTCCCATGACCTCTTTCAAAGGCCGGATGCGGAGAACCTCGGGGGGCCACGTAGCTATCTTCCGCCCCTGCCCGATTCAAAGAAACCCTCCGCGACGACACCTCAGGGTCGCCCGCCTCGCTAGGCGGCATGGCAGGGGGAGGCGTCCTGCTCTCCATCATCTCCGGAAGGAGATCCCCCGAAGACAAGCTCTGCTGAGAAGGGCTGAGGTCCGAGCTACAAGGTAAAAGTTTGGTTAATCTTCTCAGACATAAATCAAGGACTCCCCTCATCCCTCAAAAGAAAAATCTTTCTCTACTTACGGCTCGCTGGAGAGCTGATCCCCTTGAGGGCGTAGTCCGGCCGAGGAAGTCCCCGGCGTCGGACCCTCTGACGAGGATTTTCTTCCCCGCTTCGCGGCCGTGGTTTCCGGATCGTCAGAGGCGGCTCTCTTCTTCCCCTTAGGAGACGAATTGTCGGTTCCTCCCTTCGGAACAGCCTCCTTCGAGGAGGCCATAGTTTCCTTGTCCTCCCCCTTGCTTCCCTCCAAAGGCATTATCTCCAGCATCCTGACCAACACGGGATCCGGCCTGGGTTCGGGAAGGGGAGCCGGACACCTAATCAGCTTTGCCTTCGCTATCCACTCCTGTTTAAAAGGACGGCTCTTTTAGGGGCAAGTTTATGACAATTATACGGATATAAGGTCCGGGCACAAGGTTGCTTACTTGAGTATCCGGGCGATTGCGGTTTAGGCCTGCGTCCTCGGTTAAATCCCGACACATCTCTTGTGATCCGAAGAATAGTTTATACATCTCCGCGGGCGTTGCGCCCATGAAGTTCTGGAGAGCTCGTGGTCCCTCTGGATTAAACTCCCACAGGCGAAGGGGGTGACGTTTGCCGGGACATATTCGGCGAATCAGCATGACCTGCGTCACCTTGACCAGGCTGAGGTCTACTTCCAAGAGATCCTTGATTCAGCCCTGTAACAAGGGCACGTCTTTGGGCAAACCCCAATCTAATCCTCTGTTGACCCATGACGCTAGCCGTGGTGGGGGACCCGAGCGAAAGGCAGGAGGCGCCACCCATTTGGTGCTCCGGGGAGCGGTGATATAAAACCACTCTCGTTGCCACAAGCCTAGCTCCTCTTGAAAAGAGCCCTCGGGCCATGGAGCATCAGCATTTTTGCTTACAACAGCGCCTCCGCACTCTGCGTGCCGTCCCTCGATCATCTTCGGCTCCACTTTGAAGGTCTTGAGCCATAGTCCGAAGTGAGGGGTAACACGGAGGAACGCTTCGCACACAACGATAAACGAGGAGATATGGAGGATGGACTCCGGAGCTAAGTCATGGAATTCCAGCCCGTAATAAAACAGCAATCCCCTCACAAAGGGATCCATTGGGAAGCCCAACCCCCGAAGGAAGTGAGACATGAACACCATGCTCTCACCGGGCTGGGGACTGGGGATGACCTGCCCTTGAGCAGACAACCTATGCCAAATTTCGCGGGTCAAGAACTTAGCCTCTCTCAACTTTAGCGCGTCCTCCTCCGTGACGGAGGAGGGCATCCATCGGCCTTGAAGGTCGGAACTGGACATTGTCGAAGGTCCGAGGCGCCCGGAATCTGGAGCCTAGGTTTTTGGAACTCGAGGCGACGGGTGAACTTGTTTTGGGATAGGAGAAAAGGATAAGGCCCTGGTCTCTTTATAAGAGGTTGAATACTAGGAGCCCTCCCCGTAACCGTTTGGGACTCACCTTTAATAGAGAAAACATGCTAACGGGCACGATTGGGTTACCCACGTCCTTATTGATGAGAATCCCATAAAAGGGGGGGTACACGATCTCTGCTTTGACAAGACGTGCCAAGGAAACCGCCTCGCAAAACACGCTGAGGTTGAAAAGTGAAAACGATTCGAGTAAAGGACTTGGCCGTAGTGTGATGTCATGCTGCTGAATACGTCAGTAGATTTGATTTGTGTTAATATTATTCTCTCTATGGCAATATGTGGAAGCTTATTTTGCAGAGCCGGACACTACTCTTGGTGTTTACAATCTTCTATGAAGGACTTGGAGGAGGAACCCGCCTTGCAATAACGAAGACAATTTGCATCTGGACTCGTCGTCATTGAAGCCTGGTTCAGGGGCTACTGAGGGAGTCCTGGATTAGGGGGTGTTCGGGTAGCTGGACTATACCTTCAGCCGGACTCCTCGACTATGAAGATACAAGATTGAAGACTTTGTCCCGTATCCGGATGGGACTTTCCTTGCCGTGGAAGGCAAGCTTGGCGATGCGGATATTCAAGGTCTCCTACCATTGTAACCGACTCTATGTAACCCTAACCCTATCCGGTGTCTATATAAACCGGAGGGTTCTAGTCCATAGGACATCATCGACTCCATAGACAACAATCATACCATAGGCTAGCTTCTAGGGTTTAGCCTCCTCGATCTCGTGGTAGATCTACTCTTGTACTACCCATATCATCAATATTAATCAAGCAGGACGTAGGGTTTTACCTCCATCGAGAGGGCCCGAACCTGGGTAAAACATCATGTTCCCTGCCTCCTGTTACCATCCGGCCTAGAAGCACAGTTCGGGACCCCCTACCCGAGATCCGCCGGTTTTGACACTGACAACGGCCCTGTCTACATGGAAAAGCACGGTGAAGGCAATGATTGACAAAGGTGATAGTTATGAGAATATCAAGGCGAAATATCCTTTGATTAGCGAAGATGGCTACAAGGAGTTCAAGATCAAGTGCAAGAGCCCCGCAACCTCCGAATCAAGTCAGTGGGGGAAAGAAATGCGGCAGTTGAACATAGGGGTCCACCACCTCGGTCTCGGCGGTTATAGAGTGGCGGAGCCTATATGGGACAAGGAGGACACGGAGCGTGTCGAGTAAGGCCTACTGCCCCGCTTCGAGAAATACCGTGACAAGCAGACTAGGAACTTTCTCAGGGCCCGGTACAAGGAGGACCCGGTAACAAAGGCGCTTACCACGAATCCGAAGACCAAGGCGGTTGAGCTTGTTCTAGTAAGGAATACACCCCCGCGTAATTAGCTCCATATGGTTGCATTCTAATTAATCCGCAATATTTCTAAATTGTTTACGTTCCTTCCATAGGACGAAGAAAGCAGTAGCGCGGGGTCATCTTAGAGCTCCCCTTTCGACACCCCTTTGAATAGGGCTTTGAACGTATTGAAAAACAAGGATAAGCTCAGTAAGCCAACGTCGGCTGGTCGTGTGGCCGGCAAAGGCTTGTCCACAAAATGGTCATCATACTATACCGCTGGTGGGCGAAAGGAGAAAAAGACCAGCTCGGAAAGCCAGTCGCGCGAGGTTGAAGCACTCAAGGTGCAAGTGGCGCGGATTCCGGAGATGGTCCAAGAGCAAGTGCAACAACAACTGGGATCGACGCTCACCGGCATTATGCCTACCTTGATTCATGGGATAATGACATGGATTGCGGGTGGCCAACAGGGGCCGCCCACGATTCCCAGCTTCACGGCAAGCAACTCGCACAACGCGCAGGCGGCGCCATTGGTTTCTCCGCCGATGTTCCTTGCACTCTCCTGCACTTCGTGGGCGGCGAGTTGGTCGATGTCGCCAAGGGCAGAATCATTCAACGGGGCAACCCCGTGTTCCACGGTAATCCGATGCCACCCACAATGTATAGGGTTGAAGTGGTTCGGGTGCTACCAGGCTGCGACGAGCTGTTACCTCCGATTCGACCCGCTGGGGCCGACGAAGAAGATGAGATGGCCCTTAGCGCCTACGTAAGTTGGCCCCTGCTTTGGCCGAAGAGCCAGATTCGTTTGGGGGCGGGGGACACCACCCCACAGACAAGACCGCCAGTCGTGCCGGCGCCAAGCCATGGCAAGAATGCCGCAACGCTACCGGACATGCCGGACATCCCTATGGCACAGGATCCGGACATGCATATGGCACAAGATCCGGACGACGATGACAACGGTATATTTACCAACATCGATAAGTACTTTGCCGAAAATGGGTACGATGACGAGTTCTGCGGGCCTCCTTCTCAAGAACCCAAACAAGACGGCCGCGATCTAGCTGGTACGTTGGAGAAACACAGTTGCAACAGGCGTCGTCTGGCGTTCAGTTCTCAGGAGATGCCTCGAGCTGCCGCCTTCACCGAGCCACAGATAGCTGAGGTGCGAAATATTATCAGCCCCAACACGCTCAAGAAGGCGGACTTTGAGCAGAACTCGGTCCCATTACAATAGATCAAGAAGAAGAGCCGGAAACGGCAGACTAAAAAGGGCGCCGGTGCGAGCCATCCGGCACCAAGTACGATCCGTGCTCAGGACTGGCCACCTTCACCTAAGGATATCTCGAGGAGGGTGCATGTGGCGGGTAGGGCGATGCTACCGACAAATATGCTCAATGCTGCAACCGGTGCTATGCGGAGTTTTTACGACAATGTTCTTTCTTTGGAGAAGCGGCGTCTAAGAGAGAATGATGTGGCATACCCGGTTTTCGGGGCCAAGGTGCCAGAGGGCAAGGGCTTTGTGGATGGCGACATCGGGGGTACGATCGTCCTACGGTTTGATGACATCTTTGCTATGTTTAACCTTCATCCACTGCACTACACCTTCGTTCGGTTGTTTTCGCTGAGTATGGAGATGCGGATCATTAGAGACAAGACCACAGACATCGTGATCGTCGACCCCTTCTACATGCGTGCCAAGCTCTTGAGCAGCGCTGGGGACCGCCAAGTCGCGAGTTCACACCTCGAAGACATCATTCTGGCAAACCCAGATAAGGATAACTTACTTGTGGCTTACTTTCCCGAGTAAGTCATCCCTTAACCACCCCGTAACATATGATTTCTTAGATTTCGATTGTTCTTTTTTTTTTCTAACATTCCGTGTTTTGTGCAGTGACACACATTGCACACTCATCCTCTTAAGCCCGAAATATTCCATGGCCACGTATTTCGACCCGAACCGTAACTCCAAGATAGACTACACAAATATCAAGAAAGTTCTTGATGATGTTCTCCCCGGCTATTCCAAATCTGGAGGCACCTTCACCAGGGCAGTTCGTAAGTACGACAAGCACGTGTTCGCCCACAATACGACGTTCTGCTGCGTCAAGCAGCCGCCTGACGGTTAGAAGGATGCCTACTACGCCCGCCATCACATGTGGGCGATCGTAAGGGACCATCATCACCTTCTGCTACCAAATAATCTCAAAGATTGGGCCGCGAGCTTGTCGGCAATCCAGGACGCGGACATCAGACAAGAATTCTTTCGCATCGAGTCGCAGTTTGCGGACATCGTCCATCAAGATGTCCTTCATACCTCGGGCCAGTTCTACCTTAGATATCAACCGTCCAACAGGAAGATAGACGGAACGCTACAAATGTACGCTGACAACGCCCGCGATTTCATGACCATCACGACAGACGGCGGCTTCATCCACGCTCCGGTCCCATGAGTCGAGTCGACAGTAGTGATGCTATGTGTAGTTCTGAAACATTGATTGGCTCATGTTGTAATTAAACTTTAATGAACTTGTATGTCTCTTTGGTTTGGAGAGTCGTTCAACTTAGATGTAATCGATGCTATGTATTAGTAGGACCATGAATCGTGCTATTAATGTCATGTCTTGCTTTTCTCTTCCGATCCTTTTGTTGCATACTTATATATTGCTTATGTATGTATTGTCTGTTGTTTGGCTTGTGCATAGAGATGCCGTCTTATGTCGTGTACAAGGGTAAGGTTCCCAGAGTCTACGACGACTGGGAGGAGTGTCGGAGACAGGTTCACCATTTCAGCGGTAACAGTTACAAAGGGTACGCCACTAGGGCAGAGGCGGAATCTAGATACGCCCGCTATCTAGCGGGAGAGAGGAGGGAGCGTTGGAGGAACCGGATGAAGACCAGTTTCATCGCGATGATGCTCATCGTGATGACCCCAGCTCTCTTCTATGTGATGGTAGTTTAGATGATCGATATCGACTTGTAATGTGAAGACAAACTCGATACTCGCGGTCTCGAGACTTGTAATGTTTTATCTTTGTTCGGTCTTTTGAATTCGGAGACTAATATGATGAATTGTATTCGGAGACTAATCTTCTATTGTATTCGATGAATCTGCTGTTTCTGTGTGCTACTGTCTATATTCTATCAAATAATATATTTTGTAACCTGTGCAAATATCAGAAAAGTAAAAAAAAACCTAATATTCATACTAATGGCGCATCACTACAGAGTGCACCATTAGTATGCCAAAGTGTACTAATGGCGCATCACCAAACAGTGCGCCATTAGTATGCCAAGTATACTAATGGCGCATTCATCCGCAGTACGCCATTAGTGTGCCAAAGCACATGGTTAAATATGGCCCCTGGAAGGCATACTAATGGCGCATGGTGTTATATACTAATGGCGCACTGGGTGGTGCGCCATTAGTATACCAGATATTAATGGCGCACCAGTGGTGCGCCATTAGTAATAAATACTAGTGGCGTGATACTAATGGCGCACCAGTGATGCGCCATTAGTAGGCAAAACTGGTGCGCCATTAGTAGGCCTTTTCCTAGTAGTGTCGGTTTCCCATGCGTGTACACACTCCCGATGCCACCCAACGCCGCCCGCTCATTACTTCCACCAGGTGAAACTAGTCAAAAAAACACGTCGCACTAGGCTATTTAAGCCACCTATCATATTCCTCCTCCTCTCACACGCTCATCCATCTCCCATCCTCTCCCATCTACATCTTTCCTTCTACTTCTCACCACGAGCAACCCCAAAACCAAGCCGCCACAGCCATGTAGTACACCGGGCCATCCTACCGCTTCCCCCCCACCGTGCCAGAGAGGCTCTACCTTGCCGGGGTGTATGTCGAGAACACACTCCGTGTGTGGGCGATGTCAAGATGGAGGGGCGCAAGGGAGTTCACCAACTTCTTCCTTGGGGCTAGCTACCGCCACCTCCCCCGGGGATCTCCAAGGATGTACCAAGTCGAGGAGGTCATCCACAACAGGGTTGTGGTTGCAATCCTTGCCCACTTCACCAACCCCTTCGATGCATTCTACCTCCTCGGCCACATGTTTTGGTGTGGCTGCGAGTTCATCGCTTTCACCACCCACAACATCTTCACGGACTACACCAACATCTTCCCCACCGCGGAGCGCATGCACACTCTATCGTACCCCGTCAACAACGCCCTGGAGGAGCAGTGAAGGGCGCTCGAAGGAGGAGCGAGGAAGAGCAAGGAGAGCAAGAAAGGCAGCTGCCAGGGTTTAGACGATCTACCCATCTATCTTTTTAGCTAAATCTGTCTATATTTGTGTTATGTTATTTAAGTTGTAAGCGTACTATGGGTACCCGCTGTGGGCTTGGTTGGCCCGAACTATCTATATAATGTGTCTTCCTATTATTAAGTTATTGCTACTTATTTAAGTTGCATGGTGTTTTGGCTTGTAGGTCTAGATACAACATTATTTAAAAATGCATTTCAAAACATCAAAAAAAGACATTTTTTGTGGACTGTAAAATGATAAAAAATGACTCGTGAAAAGTCTCCTGACACATAAGTGATATGTCGAATAATACACAGGTCATAGTCTTGGGTCCTGACACATAAAGTCAAATGGCAGTACATAACCAAGTTTATTCTCATCAACTTTTAAATGTTTCTAGGTGTTCAATACTTCAAATTGTTACAAGGTCTGCTTCTTGCAAGATCATTCCCTATTAAAGAGAATGTTTTACTTTGAGAACCGTTAAACTCTGTTAATCCCTGAAACAAGTGAGTGTACTAGTCAGTTAAAGATCTATTAACTTGGTTATTGCTCCCTTCGTTCCATAATTCACGAGTGTTACACTAGTATTGTGTCAAAAAAGGTATTATATTATGAGAAAGAGGGAGTACGTTCTATGGGCTACTAAGCTTATGCAGTAAGGTGCTCTAATGTTTGATAGCTTATAAGCCTGAAGCTATATGAGCAACCGGACTAACAAGTCATAAGCATCTGCTTATTTGAGGCCCATTTAACTTTCTTTCAACTTGGTGAACTTTTTTTCAAAGTCGAGGAACTTTATTGAAATTCGTGAATGTTTTTTTCTAATTCGAAGTTTACTAGCTAAACAAGGTCGTTATAATCAAGCTTTCCCCTCTCGATATGTGCAGCAACGACCTTGTCACCGTTATAATCTAGTGATAGTAGGCATCTCATGTAGGCAACACGAAGCTTACTAGCTAGTTGTGTGCTATTGTGTAGACTTTGTTTTCCAAATTCTGGCTATGACATGTGGAACTATAGAATTAACCTCATGGTTCGGTTAGCTTTGGGTCTATAGGCCAAAGCTTAAAATGGGACAAACATGCCCCATAATAATCTAACCTGAATAATCTTTTTTTCATGTTTGTTTTTGACTTGAATAACTATTTTTACGGGAAGTAATTCACATCAGCCCGCAGATCGTACTAATGTATCGACTTCCTCCATCAATAGGCACGTGTACCTGTGGTCCCACTCAACATGTGCTCTTTCTCTAGAAATCTCATGGGGCATCCCATCTCCTTCCTCACCTGTCTCTCTCTCTCTCATCCCGAGCGAATGGAGCACCCGCAAGCCCTGAAGACCACTGTCACGGCTGCTACTTCACCAGCTACCCTTCCAGAGCCCACCAGTGACACTGGGTGGCCCAAGAGGAACAAGAGGCCCAAAACGCTCTTCGATCCAAAGACCTGGGAGCTGTAAGTGGGCCGATAAGTACACCCGGTTCCAGGGAGTCCGGCACGGAAATGTAATAGGCTGATACTTCTTCTCGAGCCCCTCCTCTGTTTCCTTGTATCCCCTTTCTCCTACCTCCCGATCCCCTTTCCACCTTCCCAAACCCTGGCCGAAATCATTGTAATCTGCCATGATTGCTTAAATCGAGTAAGAGGGTCGTGACATATGGTATCCAAGCTTCCGGATTACCTATAGAAACCCACCTACACCACCTGACAATAGCGGCAAGCGGGGAGAGATGGAGCAGAAAGTGGAAGAGTTGTCGGCGGCGCTCAAAGCGATCCAGGAGCAGAACGCGTCGATCATGAAGGCGGTGTCGACTTCCATAACCATCTTTGCCGAGATCCGGCTAGTGGTGGTGGATTTGGCGGTGTGGAAGCCAGAGCTGGACCAGTCCATCTCGGATCTGCGCCAGGAGCTTGGAGGAGTGCGCAAGGAGATTGACATTATCGTGGCCAACCCCGTCCTCGCCCTCAAGCCGTCGTACCTCCCTCCAATTCTCCCAAGGCCAAGGAGCGCGTCGTTCCCCAATTCCGGCAACAGCTCTCAAGGGCCCGATGGCCACCGCGTCGATCTACTTCACCGGGGGTTGGCTCTGGGGTGGTAACCACCCTAGTCCCGCCTCTGGTCACAGGTACGTTTCCAGGCTCCAGTTCCCGTCCTATGGAGAGTCCACACCAGGCCGATCACCGATCGAGGCCTTTGGGGCAGTTACTTTGCGTGGGTCATCCTGATCGGGCAGTCCGTTTCAGCGTCATTCATCTAACCTTCCGAGGCCTAAGATGGATTTTCCTTCATTCAGGGGAGAGCGGCCACGCAGTTGAAAACGCAACTATGGGTCTTATTTTAGGGTGTTTCACTTAGACTTGGAGTTTTGGGTGGATATAGCAGCCAAGCACTTCACAGGGGCGGCCATGGTATGGTTAGAGAACAATGGGTTTGACCTACGCCACATGGAGTGGGAGAAGTTTTGCTCCATTGTTTGTGAACAATTCGGAAGGAACGAGTTCAGTGGCATCTTGCGTCAGTTATTTCATTTGCGCCGAATGGATTCGGTGTCTGACTATACTGCTAGGCTCACAGAAATCATGCATAACTTGCTTGTAGACAGCACTACCTGGGATCATGCCATGTTCCCGTCTCAATATGTTGACGGGATTAGGGATGAAGTGTTATTGTATTAGTGCACAATCCCAAAGATCTCGATACTGTTGTTTCTCTGGCTTTCTTACAGGAAGAGGCATTGGAGATTTCCAAGTTGCGCGAACCACGATGCTCGGATGGTGGAACTGGAGGTGGGCAAACTAGCTGATCCCATCTCAGACATGCCATGTGTCGGTGTCAAAACCGGCGGATCTCGGGTAGGGGGTCCCGAACTGTGCGTCTAGGCAGATGGTAACAGGAGACAAGGGACACGATGTTTTTACCCAGGTTAGGGCCCTCTCGATGGAGGTAAAACCCTACTCTTGCTTGATTGATCTTGATGATATGGGTGTTACAAGAGTTGATCTACCACGAGACCAGAGAGGCTAAACCCTAGAAGCTAGCCTATGGTATGATTGTTGTTCTTCTGTCCTACGGACTAAACCCTCCAGTTTATATAGACACCGGAGGGGGCTAGGGTTACATAGAGTCAGTTACAAGGAAGGAGATCTACATATATGTATTGCCAAGCTTGCCTTCCACGCCAAGGACAGTCCCATCCGGACACGGGACGATGTCTTCAATCTTGTATCTACATAGTCGAACAGTACGGCCAAAGGTTATAATCCAGCTATTCGGATACCCCCTAATCCAGGACTCCCTCAGTTGCCCCTGAACCAGGCTTCAATGACCATGAGTCCGGCGCGCAGATTGTCTTCGACATTGCAAGGCAGGTTCCTCCTCCGAATACTTCATAGATGATTTTGAACATGAGGATCGTGTCCGGTTCTGCAAAACAAGTTCCACATACCACCGTAGAGAGAATAATATTTCCACAAATCTAATCTGCTGACGTATCCCGTAGTGTGACATCGCACTACAGCCAAACCTTTATTCGAATCGTTATCTTTTCACAGCCGACCTCAGCGCGTTTCACGAGGCGGTTTCCTTGGCACGTCTTGTCGGAGCAGAGATCGTGTCCTTTTTATTACGGGATCCTCATCAACACAGACGTGAGTAACCCAATCGCGCCCGTTGGTACGACCCCTCGATTAGAGGTAAGTCCCAAACGGTCACGAGGACGGTTGTTGGTATTCAATCTCTTTATAAAGAGACCAAGGCTTGTTCTTTTCTTTCGACGTCAATCGAATCCGCCTCCTGCCTCGAGTTCCAACACCCAAAGCTCAGGTTTAGGCGCTTCGGACCTCCGATTATGTCCGGATCCAACCTTCAAGGTCGGTGGATGCCTTCCTCCGTCACGGAGGAAGACGTAATAAAGCTAAGGGAGGCCAGGTACCTGATCGGTGAAATCCTGCATAGGCTGCCTGCTCAAGGGCAAGCTATTCCCACTCCCAAGCCCGGTGAGAGTGTCGTGTTCGTATCTCACTTCCTTCGAGGGTTAGGCTTCACGATTTAGCTCCGGAGTCTATCCTCCACATCTCATCATTCATCGTTGTGTGCGAAGCCTTCCTCCGTATTACCCCTCACTTCGAATTGTGGCTCAAGACCTTCAAAGTGGAGCCGAAGATGATCGAGGAGCGGCACGCTGACGCCCCATGGCCCGAGGGCTCTTTCCAGGAGGGTCCAGCCTATGGCAGCAAGAGTGGTTTTATATCACAGCTCCCAGGGGTACCAAGTGGGTGGCTCCACCTGCCTTTCGCTCGGGTCCCCCGCCACGACTAACGTCATGGGTCCACGAGGGGCTAGACTGGGGGCCAGTAAAGGATGTGCCCATATTGCAGAGCTGCATCCGAGATCTCCTAGAGAGAGACGTCAGTCTGGTCGTGGTGACAAAAGTCATGTTAATTCGCCAAGTCATGCCCTGCAAATGTCGTCCCCTCCGCTTGTGGGGGTTAAATCCGGAGGGACTGGAGCTCTTCAACATTTCCTTGGCATGACGCCCGTGGAGATGTATAAATTGTTCTTTGGACCACAAATAATGTGTCCGAACTCCAATGAGGATGCAGGTCTGAGCTGCAATCGCCCGGATACCCAAGTAAGTAGCCTCGCATCCGAACACACCATCCTCGCCCTTTTAAAAAAGCCGCTCTTTAACCAGGAGTGGATAGCGAAGGCAAAGTTGATCAGGTGTCTGGCCACCCTCCCTGAGACCTCGCCAGACCCTGTGTTAACTAGGATGCTGCAGATCGCGCCTTATCAAGCGCCTTCGGGAGAAGATAAAGGGGGGAACAAGGAAGCTACCGCCTCCCCGGAGGAGGTTAGCCGGAAGGGAGGAATCGAAACTTCCTCTCCCCAGGGAAAGAGGAGGACCGCCTCTGAGGACCTGGAGATAATGGTCTCGAAACGCGGGAAGAAATCTTCGCCAGAGGGTCCTGTACCGGGGGATACCCGGCCGCACTGTGCCCTCGAGGGAATCACCCCTCCACCGAGCTGTAAGTAAAAGGGTACTTAATAATGAGAAGAATAAACCTTGCTTTACTCTTGAGGAAGATAACCGAAGCACTTATCTTGCAGTTCAGATCTTAGGCCTTCTCAGCAGAGCTCGTCTTCAGGGAATCTTCTTCCAGAGATGATGGAGAGCGGAATGCCT
Source organism: Triticum monococcum (assembly GCA_034509565.1). NCBI lineage: Eukaryota > Viridiplantae > Streptophyta > Magnoliopsida > Poales > Poaceae > Triticum > Triticum monococcum. Next base: position 21,868,834 of record CM067847.1, read on the forward strand.
CCCCTGCCATACCGCCTCACGAGGCGGGCGACCCCGAAGTGTTGTTGCGGAGGGTTCCTCCTCACCCGGAAAGGTCAGAAGGTAGTCATATGGCCACCCGAAGCCCTCAGGATCCGGCTTATGAAGAGAGCAATCAAAAGAGTCCGGCACCGTCTGGTGCGCGGTCGAAGGTACTGGCGGATTTATTAGAGCGAGCGGCTATCTCAGAAGAACACCGTACGTTGATGGGTACGGTAATTGAAAGGATTTCGTCCGTGGAGAGAGGGTTGCATGAAGCTGTCATGAGCCTTATTGTACCTTTTTGACAGTACCGCATATTTTAAGATGTGCCCTATGTAGATAGTAGCCCCTGAGACTCTGGGTGTTGTCGAAGACGACGGCGCACAGAGGACCATGGACCTAGGTATAATTTTGCCGCCTTAATATGTAGGTGGCAAAGTGTCCGGTGGCTGGCCGGACTGATGAGTTTGCCGAGTTAAAGCGGCAACTTGACGTGGCGGATGCCGACATCGTACTTGTCAATAAGCGGCTTGACGAGGCGCAGGGTATGCGATTTCTCCGGTGACACATGATAAGAGGAGCATAATGCCAGTATCTATAACATGTTTGTGAATGCAGATGGAGCTGCGGCCTTGGAGAACCTGCGGCGGAGCTTGCCCGAGCCAAAGAAGAAGCCAGAAAAAGCGATGCGGCTGCCCTAAAGGCAATCGAGGAGCTGAAAGCCGAAAATGCTGCTCACTGCCAAAGTGAGGAAATAGCCAGGATGGCTGTGGAATTGAAGAATGCTGCCGACCGATGCAAGCTTCTTGAAAAGGAAGATCAAGCGAAGAGGACAGACCTGGAGAAGGCCAGGACAGCGGCGAAGGACACCCGCTCTATAATGAGAGCGATGAAGGAGGAGCTGCGTCAAGCCGGGGATATCGCGGCTGGGAAGCCCTTTATGCTGTGGATGAAGTTTGGAGATCCCAAGTATGCCCATTTGGATCGGCTGTGGAGTTCTGTAGATACATATCTGGACTTAGCAGCGAGTGCGGCCGATGCCGCCGAATACTTCCGAGGTCGGAAAGATCACGACGTGGAAAAGCTTTTTTGATCACAATTTAGCGCTCCAGAGAGTCCGCTTCCACTGACCGATCGGCTGGCCGAATGGGCCGAACTGAATAGGTTGTCCGGACTCGCCATGACGTCTGTTGTGGATCATCTATGGCTGGAAAAGCCAAAGCCGAACAATTATTTTAGTTTGGTGCAGCAGTTTCTTGACACGGTGCCGCATATCAACGTGATGAAGAGGTCGGCGTGTGTAGAGGGTGCACAGATGGCCCTTGCCCGTGTCAAGACATACTGGGCATAGATGGAGGCCACCACGATTGCAGCCCAAGACTCGGAGCAAAGCCAAGTACCTGCCGAGCACTACTTCCAAGAATTTCTTGAAGGCGCCCGTTCAATAGAGGCGCAGTGCTCGAAGAATATTATGTTCTAACGACATGTATTCCCATTGAAAACAATGTTATGCTGAAATGTAAAGGCTATTTTATACTTGTGCCTACAAGAATTATGATACCTCATGTGTGGCCGTTTATGTATATATGTATATAACCTGAAAGATGGCAGTCGTCGGCTTCAGCCCCCACGCATATAATGCGGGGGTGCTCACAGAAGACGCATATTCACACTTAATCCAACGTCTTGGTCCATTAAGGAGGTGATAGCGCAGCGAACTAGGCAATCGGACTATAATGCTTTAACACTTTCACTTAGCCATAGGAGTTTGACAATGGGGCTACTATATAGCCCCTAGTGGCTCCGCGCTCACCCGAATTCGGTGCGCATACATTCTTGGCCGGGAAAAAATGACCTTCATTAAGGCGGAGGAATCCTGAAGATTCCGCTAGGTCATCGAGTGGTTGACCAGTCTCAAGCTATATCATGACAGTCAGTTTTTGGCTTTCTCTACTTAGGTGCTTGCCTGGCTCAACCAGGGCACAATCGCAGTAGTTCTCCTGGTGCCGCCTTAGCCGGTAGAGCGGAACGTAAGGCAGCAAAACAAAGGAGCCGGGCAAACCCAACATTTAACCAAAGACAAGATTCGGAGCGGATGCATATAAGGCCAAACTCACGACGCCGAACACTCCCTAAGGTATTCGGTCTTTATGGTATAAACCGGGCGAAACACTCCCTAAGGAAGAGGTCGCAGGGGTGGACGCTGCGGTGGCCGGTCTGGTGGTTGCGCGAGGACATATGAGAGGAACAATGAGTATGATGCTAATGACTCCACAGAGAAGGATGATGAGGCAGAGGAAGAACATGAGGATACAGCTGAAGGAAATATGCCCTAGAGGCAATAATAAAGTTATTATTTATTTCCTTATATCATGATAAATGTTTATTATTCATGCTAGAATTGTATTAACCGGAAACATAATACATGTGTGAATACATAGACAAACAGAGTGTCACTAGTATGCCTCTACTTGACTAGCTCGTTAATCAAAGATGGTTATGTTTCCTAACCATGGACAAAGAGTTGGAATTTGATTAACGGGATCACATCATTAGATGAATGATCTGATTGACATGACCCATTCCATTAGCTTAGCACCCGACCGTTTAGTATGTTGCTATTGCTTTCTTCATGACTTATACATGTTCCTATGACTATGAGATTATGCAACTCCCGTTTACCGGAGGAACACTTTGTGTGCTACCAAACGTCACAACGTAACTGGGTGATTATAAAGGAGCTCTACAGGTGTCTCCAAAGGTAGATGTTGGGTTGGCGTATTTCGAGATTAGGATTTGTCACTCCGATTGTCGGAGAGGTATCTCTGGGCCCTCTCGGTAATGCACATCACATAAGCCTTGCAAGCATTGCAAGTAATGAGTTAGTTGCGGGATGATGTATTACGGAACGAGTAAAGAGACTTGCCGGTAACGAGATTGAACTAGGTATTGGATACCGACGATCGAATCTCGGGCAAGTAACATACCGATGACAAAGGGAACAACGTATGTTGTTATGCGGTCTGACCAATAAAAGATCTTCGTAGAATATGTAGGAGCCAATATGGGCATCCAGGTCCCGCTATTGGTTATTGACCGGAGACGTGTCTCGGTCATGTCTACATTGTTCTCGAACCCGTAGGGTCCACACGCTTAAGGTTTCGATGACAGTTATATTATGAGTTTATGAGTTTTGATGTATCGAAGGAGTTCGGAGTCCCGAATGAGATCGGGGACATGACGAGGAGTCTCGTAATGGTCGAGACATAAAGATCGATATATTGGACGACTTTATTCGGACATCGGAAAGGTTCCGAGTGATTCGGGTATTTTTCGGAGTACCGGAGAGTTACAGGAATTCGCCGGGAGAAGTATTGGGCCTTGATGGGCTTTAGTGGGAAGAGGAGAAAGGGCCTGCTGCGCCCCCCCTCCCCTCTAGTCCGAATTGGACTAGGGAAAAGGGGGCCGGCCACCTTTCCTTCTCCTCCACTTCCTTCTCCCTCCCTCCCCTCTTGGTGGACTCCTACTAGGACTTGGAGTCCTAGTAGGACTCCACATCCTGGCCGCACCTAGCCTTGGCCGGCCTCCTCCTCCTCCATCCTTTATATACAGGGGCAGGGGGCACCCCATAGACACACAAGTTGATCCACGTGATCTTATTCTTAGCCGTGTGCGGCGCCCCCTGCCACCATAGTCCTCGATAATATTGTAGCGGTGCTTAGGCGAAGCCCCGCGATAGTAGTACATCAAGATCGTCACCACGCCGTCGTGCTGACGGAACTCTTCCCCGACACTTTGCTGGATCGGAGTCCGGGGATCGTCATCGAGTTGAACGTGTGCTAAAACTCGGAGGTGCCGTAGTTTCGGTGCTTGATCGGTCAGGCCGTGAAGACGTACGACTACATCAACCGCGTTGTCATAACGCTTCCGCTGTCGATCTACAAGGGTACATAGATCACACTCTCCCCTCTCGTTGCTATGCATCACCATGATCTTGCGTGTGCGTAGGAAAATTTTGAAATTACTACGTTCCCCAATAGTGGTATCAGAGCCTAGGTTTTATGGTTTGATTTTATATGCACGAGTAGAACACAAGTGAGTTGTGGGTGATATAAGTCATACTGCCTACCAGCATGTCATACTTTGGTTCGGCGGTATTGTTGGATGAAGCGGCCCGGACCGACATTACGCGTACGCTTACGGGAGACCGGTTCTCTCGACGTGCTTTGCACACAAGTGGCTTGCGGGTGACTGTTTCTCCAACTTTAGTTGAACCGAGTGTGTCTACGCCCGATCCTTGCGAAGGTTAAAACGGAGTCAAATTGACAAACTATCGTTGTGGTTTTGATGCGTAGGTGAGATTGGTTCTTGCTTAAGGCCGTAGCAACACGTAAAACTTGCAACAACAAAGTAGAGGACGTCTAACTTGTTTTTGCAGGGCATGTTGTGATGTGATATGGCCAAGACATGATACTAAATTTTATTGTATGAGATGATCATGTTTTGTAACCGAGTTATCGGCAACTGACAGGAGCCATATGGTTGTCGCTTTATTGTATGCAATGCAATCGCGATGTAATGCTTTACTTTATCACTAAGCGGTAGCGATAGTCGTGGAAGCATAAGATTGGTGAGACGACAACGATGCTACGATGGAGATCAAGGTGTCGCGCCGGTGACGATGGTGATCCTGACGGTGCTTCGGAGATGGAGATCACAGGCACAAGATGATGATGGCCATATCATATCACTTATATTGATTGCATGTGATGTTTATCTTTTATGCATCTTATCTTGCTTTGATTGACGGTAGCATTATAAGATGATCTCTCATTAATTATCAAGAAGTGTTCTCCCTGAGTATGCACCGGTGCAAAAGTTCTTCGTGCTGAGACACCACGTGATTATCAGGTGTGATAGGCTCTACGTTCAAATACAACGGGTGCAAAACAGTTGCACACGCGGAATACTCAGGTTATACTTGACGAGCCAAGCATATACAGATATGGCCTCGGAACACGGAGACCGAAAGGTCGAGCGTGAATCATATAGTAGATATGATCAACATAGTGATGTTCACCATTGAAACTACTCCATCTCACGTGATGATCGGACATGGTTTAGTTGATTTGGATCACGTGATCACTTAGAGGATTAGAGGGATGTCTATCTAAGTGGGAGTTCTTAAGTAATATGATTAAATTGAACTTAAATTTATCATGAACTTAGTCCTGGTAGTATTTTGCAAATTATGTTGTAGATCAATAGCTCGCGTTGTTGATTCCCTGTGTTTATTTTGATATGTTCTTAGAGAAAATTGTGTTGAAAGATGTTAGTAGCAATGATACGGATTGGATCCGTGATCTAAGGTTTATCCTCATTGCTGCACAGAGGAATTATGTCCTTGATGCACCACTAGGTGACAGACCTATTGTAGGAGCAGATGCTGATGTTATGAATGTTTTGCTAGCTAAATATGATGACTACTTGATAGTTTAGTGCACCATGCTTAACGGCTTAGAATCGGGACTTCAAAGATGTTTTGAACGTCATGGACCATATGAGATGTTCCAAGAGTTGAAGTTAATATTTCAAGCAAATACCCGAGTTGAGAGATATGAAGTCTCCAACAAGTTCTATAGCTAAAAGATGGAGGAGAATCGCTCAACTAGTGAGCATGTGCTCAGATTGTCTGGGTACTACAATCGCTTGAATCAAGTGGGAGTTAATCTTCCAGATAAGATAGTGATTGACAGAATTCTCTAGTCACCATGACCAAGTTAGTAGAACTTCATGATGAACTATAGTATGCAAGGGATGACGAAAACGACTCCCGAGCTTTTCATGATGATGAAATCAATGAAGGTAGAAATCAAGAAAAACATCAAGTGTTGATGGTAGACAAGACCACTAGTTTCAAGAAAAGGGTAGAGGGAAGAAGGGGAACTTCAAAAAGAACAGCAAGCAAGTTGCTACTCAAGTGAAGAAGCCCATGTCTGGACCTAAGCCGGAGACTGAGTGCTTCTACTGCAAAGGGACTGGTCACTGGAAGCGGAACTACCCCAAGTGATTGGCAGATAAGAAGGATGGCAAGGTGAACATAAGTATATTTGCTATACATGTTATTGATGTGTACTTTACTAGTGTTTATAGCAACCCCTCGGTATTTGATACTAGTTCAGTTGCTAAGATTAGTAACTCGAAACGGGAGTTGCATAATAAACAGAGACTAGTTAAGGGTGAAGTGACGTTGTGTGTTGGAAGTGGTTCCAAGATTGATATGATCATCATCGCACACTCCCTATAAATTCGGGATTAGTGTTGAACCTAAATAAGTGTTATTTGGTGTTTACGTTGAGCATGAATATGATTTGATCATGTTTATTGTAATACGGTTATTCATTTAAGTAAGAGAATAAATTGTTGTTCTGTTTACATGAATAAAACCTTATATGGTTACACACCCAATGAAAATAGTTCGTTCGATCTCGATCGTAGTGATACACATAAACATAATATTGAAACCAAAAGATGCAAAGTTAATAATGATAGTGCAACTTATTTGTAGCACTGCCGTTTAGGTCATATTGGTGTAAAGCGTATGAAGAAACTCCATGCTGATGGGCTTTTGGAATCACTTGATTATGAATCAGTTGATGCTTGCGAACCATGCCTCATGGGCAAGATGACTAAGACTCTGTTCTTCGTAACAATGGAGCAAGCAACAGATTTGTTGGAAATCATACATACTGATGTATGTGGTCCGATGAATATTGAGGCTCGCAATAGGTATCATTATTTTCTGATCTTCACAGATGATTTGAGCAGATATAAGTATATCTACTTGATGAAACATAAGTCTGAAACATTTGAAAAGTTCAAAGAATTTCAGAGTGAAGTGGAGAATCATCGTAACAAGAAAATAAGGCTTCTACGATCTGATCGCAGGAGACAAATATTTGAGTTACGAGTTTGGTCTTCAATTAAAACAATGTGGAATAGTTTCACAAATTCGTGCCACCCGGAACACCATAGCATAATGGTGTGTCCGAACGTCATAGCCGTACTTTATTAGATATAGTGCAAATCTATGATGTTTCTTACCGATTTACCACTATCGTTTTTGAGGTTATGCATTAAAGACAGCTGCATTCACGTTAAAAGGGGGAACCATCTAAGTTCGTTGAGACGACACAATCTGAACTGTGGTTTAGCAAGAAACCAAAGTTGTCGTTTCTTAAAGTTTGGAGTTGCGATGCTTATGTGAAAAAGTTTCATCTCGATAAGCTCAAACTCAAATCGGAGAAATATGTCTTCATAGGATACCCAAAGGAGACAGTTGGTTACACCTTCTATCACAGATCCGAAGGCAAGACATTCGTTGCTAAGAATGGATCCTTTCTAGAGAAGGAGTTTCTCTCGAAAGAAGTGAGTGGGAGGAAAGTAGAAAGCTTGATAAGGTAATTGTACCTTCTCCCTTATTGGAAAGTAGTTCATCACAAAAAAAATCTGTTCTTGTGACTACTACACCAATTAGTAAGGAAGCTAATGATGATGATCATGTAACTTCAGATCAAGTTACTACCGAATCTCGTAGGTAAACCAGAGTGAGATCCGCACCTGTGTGGTACGGTAATCCTGTTCTGGAGGTCATGTTACTTGATCATGACGAACCTACGAACTATGAGGAAGCGATGATGAGCCCAGATTCCGTGAAATGGCTTGAAGCCATGAAATCTGAGATATGATCCATGTATGAGAACAAAGTTTGGACTTTGGTTGACTTGCCCGATGATCGGCAAGCAATTGAGAATAAATGGATCTTCAAGAGGAAGACGGACGCTGATAGTAGTGTTACTATCTACAAAGCTAGAATTGTCGCAAAAGGTTTTCGACAAGTTCAAGGTGTTGACTACGATGAGAGCTTCTCACTCGTATCTATGCTTGAGTCTGTCCGAATCATGTTAGTAATTGCTGCATTTTATGAAATCTGGCAAATGGATAAACAAAACTGCATTCCTTAATGGATTTATTATTAAAAAAAGTTGTATATGATGCAACCAGAAGGTTTTGTCAATCCGAAAGGTGCTAACAAAATGTGCAAGCTCCAGCGATCCATCTATGGACTGGTGCAAGCATCTCGGAGTTGGAATATATGCTTTGATGAGTTGATCAAAGCATATAGTTTTATACAGACTTGCGGTGAAGCCGGTATTTACAAGAAAGTGAGTGGGAGCACTACAGCATTTCTGATAAGTATATGTGAATGACATATTGTTGATCGGAAATAATGTAGAATTATTCTGTAAAACATAAAGGATTTTTTGAAAGGAGTTTTTCAAAGAAAGATTTCGGTGAAGCTGCTTACATATTGAGCTCCAAGATCTATAGAGATAGATCAAGACGCTTGATAAGTTTTTTCAATGAGTACATACCTTGACAAGATTTTGAAGTAGTTCAAAATGGAGCAGTCAAAGAAAGAGTTCTTGCCTGTATTACAAGGTGTGAAGTTGAGTAAGACTCAAACCCCGACCATGGCATAAGATAGAAAGAGAATGAAAGTCATTCCCTATGCCTTGGCCATAGGTTCTATAAAGTATGTCATGCTGTATACCAGATCTATTGTATACCCTGCACTGATTTGGCAAGGGAGTACAATAGTGATCTAGGAGTAGATCACTGGACAGCGGTCAGAATTATCCTTAGTGAAATAAGGATATGTTTCTCGATTATGGACGTGACAAAAGGTTCGTCGTAAAGGGTTACGCCGATGCAAGTTTTGACACTAATCTAGATGACTCTAAGTCTCGGTCTAGATACATATTGAAAGTGGGAGCAATTAGCTAGAGTAGCTCCATGCAGAGCATTGTTGACATAGAAATTTGCAAAATACATGTGGATCTGAATGTGGCAGACCCGTTGACTAAGATTCTCTCACAAGCAAAACATGATCACACCTTAGTACTCTTTGGGTGTTAATCACATAGCGACGTGAACTAGATTACTGAATCTAGTAAACCCTTTGGGTATTGGTCACATGGCGATGTGAACTATGGGTGTTAATCACATGATGATGTGAACTATCGATGTTAATCACATGGTGATGTGATCTAGATTATGGACTCTAGTGCAAGTGGGAGACTGAAGGAAATATGCCCTAGAGGCAATAATAAAGTTATTATTTATTTCCTTATATCATGATAAATGTTTATTATTCATGCTAGAATTGTATTAACCGGAAACATAATATATGTGTGAATACATAGACAAATAGAGTGTCACTAGTATGTCTCTACTTGACTAGCTCGTTAATCAAAGATGGTTATGTTTCCTAACCATGGACAAAGAGTTGTTATTTGATTAACGGGATCACATCATTAGATGAATGATCTGATTGACATGACCCATTCCATTAGCTTAGCACCCGATCGTTTAGTATGTTGCTATTGCTTTCTTCATGACTTATACATGTTCCTATGACTATGACATTATGCAACTCCCGTTTACCGCAGGAACACTTTGTGTGCTACCAAACGTCACAACGTAACTGGGTGATTATAAAGGAGCTCTACAGGTGTCTCCAAAGGTAGATGTTGGGTTGGCGTATTTCGAGATTAGGATTTGTCACTCCGATTGTCGGAGAGGTATCTCTGGGCCCTCTCGGTAATGCACATCACATAAGCCTTGCAAGCATTGCAACTAATGAGTTAGTTACGGGATGATGTATTATGGAACGAGTAAAGAGACTTGCCGGTAACGAGATTGAACTAGGTATTGGATATCGATGATCGAATCTCGGGCAAGTAACATACCGATGACAAAGGGAACAACGTATGTTGTTATGCGGTCTGACCGATAAAAGATTTTCGTAGAATATGTAGGAGCCAATATGGGCATCCAGGTCCCGCTATTGGTTATTGTCCGGAGACGTGTCTCGGTCATGTCTACATTGTTCTCGAACCCGTAGGGTCCGCACGCTTAAGGTTTCGATGACAGTTATATTATGAGTTTATGAGTTTTGATGTACCGAAGGAGTTCGGAGTCCCGGATGAGATCGGGGACATGACGAGGAGTCTCGAAATGGTCGAGACGTAAAGATCGATATATTGGACGACTATATTCGGACATCGAAAAGGTTCCGAGTGATTTGGGTATTTTTCGGAGTACCGGAGAGTTACAGGAATTCGCCGGGAGAAGTATTGGGCCTTCATGGGCTTTAGTGGGAAGAGGAGAAAGGGCCTGCTGCGCCCCCCCCCCTCCCCTCTAGTCCGAATTGGACTAGGGAAAAGGGGGCCGGCCACCTTTCCTTCTCCTCCACTTCCTTCTCCCTTCCTCCCCTCTTGGTGGACTCCTACTAGGACTTGGAGTCCTAGTAGGACTCCACATCCTGGCCGCACCTAGCCTTGGCCGGCCTCCTCCTCGTCCATCCTTTATATAAAGGGGCAGGGGGCACCCCATAGACACACAAGTTGATCCACGTGATCTTATTCTTAGCCGTGTGCGGCGCCCCCTGCCACCATAGTCCTCGATAATATTGTAGCGGTGCTTAGGCGAAGCCCTGCGACAGTAGTACATCAAGATCGTCACCACGCCGTCATGCTGACGGAACTCTTCCCCGACACTTTGCTAGATCGGAGTCCGGGGATCGTCATCGAGCTGAACGTGTGCTAAAACTTGGAGGTGCCGTAGTTTCGGTGCTTGATCGGTCGGGCCGTGAAGACGTACGACTACATCAACCGCGTTGTCATAACGCTTCCGCTGTCGATCTACAAGGGTACATAGATCACACTCTCCCCTCTCGTTGCTATGCATCACCATGATCTTGCATGTGCGTAGGAAAATTTTGAAATTACTACGTTCCCCAACAACAGCTATGGAAGAGAACAACAGGAAGAGGTCGATAGCGACAGAGGATGCAGCTAAGGGGACCGACGGAGGCATGGAAGGAGGGGCGACAATTTCATATGCTAACAAGTTGGCGATCATACCGCATAGCTTTGCTCCTTTGAGCCCTCCCCGAAGAGGGACCCGAAGTGCAACTGAAAGTTCTAGTGATCGACTAGAGGGGGGGTGAATAGGCGATTTTTAAGAAAGTCTTCAAAACATGGAAGTTTGAAAGACAAACGATAGAAGTAAACCTATTACCACGCAGCGGAAGGTAGACTAACTAGGCAACCTTAGTCAAGTAACCAAAGAAGTGAAAGCACAATGACTAATAGCAGCTAGGCAGTAAGGATCAGGTAGGAAGATATTGTGAAGCCAATCAGAACAAGCAGTCACTCAGTGAAGACAAAAGATAATGCAATCTTGCAATGACTTCACAAGGACCAACAGTGAATAAAGGGAAGGGAAGGATGAAACCAGTGACTTGTTGAAGACAATGATTTGTTGGACCAGTTCCAGTTGCTGTGACAACTGTACGTCTGGTTAGGGCAGCTAGGTATTTAAACCTGAGGACACACAGTCCCGGACACCCAGTCCCGAACACGCAGCTCAGAAGGTGGTGGACCCATATTCGGAGCTACAGCTTGACATTCCTGGAGGTGACGATGAGCACACATTGGGAGATGCCATATATCGTGTCATCCTATGGAGAAAGGATTGCATCATCTTTCGAAGGCCACCGACACCGCGTCACCCGACTCCTCGTCGAAGTCCGTCACCGAGTCAGCAGACTCCCGCTCCTCCAAGTCCACCAACGTGTGAGGCCACTCCTCCTCCTCCAAGTCCGGCAAAGTGTCAGGCCACTCCTCCTCCAAGTCCGACACAGCGTCAGACGTCCACTCCTCCTCCAAGTCCGGCACAACCTCAGGCCACTCCTTCCCCAAGTCCGGCACAGCTTCAGGCCACTCCTCCTTGTCCAACTCAGCCCCGTCAGCCATCTCCGCCGCCTCAGCAATCGCAGAAGAGACACCCCGCAGCTATGGTGCGTAGCGGTACGAGTCGAGGTGATAGTACAGGAAGTACAGGCGGAGGCAAGCGATATAAATATGGTCCAAACCTCAGTACTCCTCTTCCTGTGAGGGCTTACGACAGGACCGAGGAGCAAACCAATGCCATAGTGCGGGCAGAAGTCGACGCCCATTTTGGACCGACACCGCCACCGCCGCCAAGGGAGAAAGTGCTTGTGGAAGTAGTTGACCACTTCATTCGTATGGCTCAACCACCAGCTCCTAAGCCTGTTGACTCAGACTATGAGCGCCACATCAGGAAGTTACATCGACAACGTCTACAGAAGGAGGCGAGCTCGAGCTCGAGCAAACAACAAGCAGCTGTCAAAAATGCGGGAAAACCGTTGCCCAGCTGGGAAAACAGGCGGCGCAATCGATCCCCCCGCTTGTTGTGCCGCCAACAACACGTGACAGTACGCGCGCCCAATATTATTGTGGCCAAACAGTTTACGTTCCCGAGGTGGGCAATGTGGTAATAACCCAGGAGCATATAATGCAGGCAGAAGAACTCAAGATTACTGTTGGACAACTCCTCAAGATCGAGGACATGCCTCCGATTAGAGAGGAGGAAATAAAACGGAAATTTGTCCGGGGCCAATTTTTGGTTGAGCCAGAAGATGTCAAGAAGCTCCCAACGAGAATGTATGAATTGCATCAATGGTACATGGACATTAGCAAGAGATCCGATCGAGAGTCCCTCATGGTGTATGTCAAGAATGATGATTACTACCATGAGAAAGCTGTGGCCGTTGAGTATTCTGAACTGTTCCAGTTATACAATCAAGACGCACTCGACAAATCTATCGTCAGTTGCTATTGTCTGTAAGTGATTTCTTTCTGTAATTTAAGTCTCAAACTAGCTGTAGTGATCCTTTTGATCAATCATTGCGTGTAATTATCCTCACTATATTCTTTTCTGTGGTATTATGCAGGATGAAGATGTATGAAATGAGAAAAGGTGGACGCTATGGCATTGGGTTCATTGACCCAAACACCGTTAATGAATACACATGGAAATTAGATGCATATTATGAAAAAGAGGTAGAGGACAGCATGCTAGAGTTCTTCAAGCGCCTCAAATACAATGAAGATATACTACTTCCTTACAACTTCGAGTGAGTCACACTTTCTTGTACTACAAATTCTCTGTTTTTGCCTACTAGCTAGCTACATGTTTTTGCTTACATATGTCCGCTTCATTAAGACATGCAAACGTGTGTGCATGCAGATCTCACTGGATCTTGTGTATCATTAAAGTTGACGCCGGAACAGTTGAAATACTGGACTCGCTACTCAAAGCAAATACTGACTATAACATCTTGTTTGGGATAGTCAACAGGTAATTTCAATCATTATTAACTATATATCTCGTCCTATTTAGTTTGTTATTTCATGATATGAACTATTTAATAACCCCTTTATTCATTTTCTTCATCGGCGAGCAGGGCTTGGGCAAGGTTCATCAGCGTCACGGAAGGCGAATGGAAACCAAAGCTGAAATGGTTTCGAGCCAAGGTAAGTAATTAAGTAGTACTAGCTAGCTAGCTAGCTACCATCTCTTTAATTATCATGCTTGATTAATTATTATCTAATCAAATTAAATTCCATTCTCGTAATAAAGGCCCTGAAGCAGGCGCCGGGGACTGATCTGTGTGCATACTGCGTTTGCGAGAACATTCGCATGATGGCGTCCGAAAGGAGCAGATCTCAAAGACAAGAATGGGTACGTTTGTTAGAACAATATTCACAATTTTTACACCATTATCGATATCTAGTCACACAACTAATACACATGCATATTGATCTCCTTCTTAACAGTTCTAAGAGGTGCGGGACAAGCTCCTACCAACGGAGCGCGTAGAAGCATTTCAAGAGGAAATAGCGGGATTTTTGCTCGACCAGGTCATAAATCCGAAGGGAGAATACTATTACCCGCTACCGCCCCCATCGAAAAAGACATGAACCACTTCCAATTGTCATTGTGCTCCGAAGGCACCAATCAGGCTAATGCCACTGGCTCCGAAGGCAACATGCATATGTAGGAGAAATTGTATATAGCTATACATGTGCGTATGTGTGAATTAATATGGTGGTTTGTGAGACATGATTGATGATATATATGATTGGTTCTACTAGAAATTCTATTTATATATATATATATATGCATAACGTGTACAATGTGTAGTACCGTAAAATACAAGCAAACGAAAAAGAATTAAAATGGAAAACACAAAATTAAATGAAAAATAAATCATAAAACCAAAAACCCCCCAAACATTTTAGTACCGGTTGGTGTTACCAACCGGTACTAAAGGGCTCCCGGCCCCCGGAGCTGGCTCGTGCCACGTGGTTGCCCTTTAGCACCGGTTCGTGCTGAACCGGTACTAAAGGGGGGGGGGCTTTAGTGCCGAAATTTTAGTGCCGGTTACCTAACTGGCACTAAAGGGCCTTACGAACCGGTGCTATTGCCCGGTTCTGCACTAGTGTTCATACATTTTTAGGGGTCATCTCTGGTAGGAAAACCGAATCAATGGGGGACTTCTACCTGTGTTATCCTGCAATTCTCACAAACACATTAGTCCCTCAACTAGGTTTGTCGTCAATACTCCAAAACCAACTAGGGGTGGCACTAGATGCACTTACAATCTCCCCCTTTTTGGTGATTGATGACAAACTAGTTGAAGTTTTCAATGGGGAATATAATATGTGAAATTGTAAAGGATAGGGAATTGTCTTCATAAGTTGCAAGGACTCCCCCTGAAGATGTGCATATAAGTAATTTGCTTTTGGAATGCAAATGCACATGGCAGGTTGTACTTGTGGAGATCCTCTTCAACTTATGATGACAATTCATCATGCATGAAAAGTATGTGAAGATAATGACATGCATAATGAAAAATGGACGTCTGCAAAATGTTCTAAGTGCGGAATTTATCGTCGCACATGCGGAATTTATCATCGCATCACAAAATAGCAAATAAGTAGCAGACGACCATCGAGTTTAAGTGTTACAACTCAAAGAACCAAATGTATCAAAACGAGAGTTGTAAACACTAGCCAAAACATAAAGTAACCGCCCATATGGACCCGCTTGAAGACTATCAAACTCATATGCTTCTCCCCCTTTTGTCAGTGAGGACCAAAAAGGTTTGAAAACATACAGCATCTACTCGTTCCCATAAAGAGTAGGTGAAGCAGCAAGGTCGTCGGTGGTGTGCAGCGGTGCAGAAGAACTTGGAGCAGTGTCGATGTGTGCAGAAGTAGGGGGCGGTGAAGTGGCATCATCTTCGTCCTCGATCACTCTGGCATTCATAGTTGCCACAGAAGAAGAGAACTCAGAGTCTTCAAGAGATGGAGTTCGTCGCAGCACAGTCCTTCGGGGAGGTGTGGAGTCAAACTTGAAACGTTCAGAGAAGCCATCCTCTTGAAGATCATCCTCGGAACACATAAGCATCAGCCCTTTCCATGTACGCCGACAGGTTTCATGGGCAACAAAGGCATTCTTGCTGGCAAGATTGTGAATGCGGTTGACATCCACCAAGAGGCTTTGCATTTGGCGTTTCAGCCAGTCATGATGCCTATCCTGTTTCTGATGAAGAGCAACCAGAAGCTCTCGGTCATTGAGAACACGAGATCGCTTCTTGGGCCGTTGGGAAATAGTGCTTTCAGTGGCTTCAGTGAGGGCACGATGAGGTGCACGTGTAGTACCAGCCAGAGGATAAACACGAGTGACTGCTTCAACTCCTTCAATGTTTTGGAGAAACTTTGATGCTCCACATTCTGAAGACTAAGAGGCTCCTTGGCAGGCTCTGGATAGATGGCTTCAACGGACATATCCACGTCAGGCAGTAAGATCCGACGATTGCGAGTAGAGGGCTGATATGAGATAGCTGAGTGGAGTTTGATCAGCCGCATTATCCATGGAGCATAGAACTTCAAGCCAAAAAGATCAGATCCTGATGCAGCAAGTTGGCGGATGAAGAAGTCTTGTGCGCTGAAGCATTTGCCGTGAAGAATATATAGAAGACCAAAGTCTTCATTGCACCTTCCAGCTTTGCATGTGGAGAATGTCCTTTGATGGGCCAGAGAGTTCGCCTTATAATGTGATAGATAGTCCATGGCAGATACTCAAGGTCTTCAACAAAGAACTCCTTAGGATAGGCAGCATCTGGAGGCAAAGGCTTCATCATACTGAGCATCTGACTCATGTTTGGTTCAGGCTTCTGAAAGATGCTCTCCATAGCTTCACTGTGAAGCTGACAGCCAGGTTCATAGAGATCTCCAGGAGTGGGAAGACCAGTGAGCTCAATGATATCAAAGGCTTTGGCTTCGTGATGAACATTTCCTGTCATCCACTCAAGGACCCAAGTCTTCGGATCTCTGTTGTATCCACGTATGTGAAGAGTGGCATAAAATTGGAGCAGCAACTCTTCGTTCCAGTGCTCTTGGTCGGTGATGAAAGGCAACAATCCAACCTCTTTGAAGCAATCCAGAGCTTCTTCTAAGTAGGGCAGACCAGCTATTGCTTCGGTGTCAAGACGCATATGTGGGAAGATGTGACCTTGATTGTACAAAATGCATGAGTAATAGCTTCGCTGCGGATAGCTCCAGAACCGATCAGAAGATATTCGTTCCCTTGAGTAGGGGTTCTTGGAGCTATTGAAGAAGGTGTTGTCTGCTTTGAAGCCGTTGACATTAAAGGATCCAAGTGCTGATGCAGGACCTGGAAACCTGGCCAACCTTGGCATTGGCTTCTGTACCTGAGGCCTATGCTCAATATGATAGTCAAACTGAGGACCAGCAGCAGGTGCAGGAATAGGAGCAGTAGCATCATTGGCTTCGCTGACTTCTGGTTCATGGGTTGGTGCAGGCTCCACATTTGCTTCAGCCATGACAACGTCAGTGGCTTCATTCGTGTTGGTGGTGGCAGCCTCAAGATTTTCTACCTCCACGTGATGAGCTGGAGGGTCGGGCACAGACATGTTTTCCTCGAGAACAGCTTCTTCAGTAGTTGGGGGAGTAGGGACATGTTCTTCTTCTTGGGTGTCATCGGCTGATGCAACCAGAATGTCTTCAGCAGCTTTAGCCTCAGACTCGGAGACTTGAGACCTTGGTCCTTTGCGAAGCCTGCGTAACGTTGGCGACGCCTTTGGAGATGGAGTTGGCTGGGCCTCAAGGTCATCTTCTTCTTGTTGTTCTGGGTGATCAGCCCATGATGCATCTTGAGCAATTGGCGTCAGAGGACGACCAATGCTGATGAGTTCGCTGTGCGTAAGCACAGGCGATGATACCTGTTGGTGCTCGATCAGAGGAAGAACTACATCATCGTCAACATTGTCATGGTGACCAATGTCTTCAGCAGCGATGGGATTAGCTGCTGGAATGTCTTCAGCTTCATGAGCCTCTGTGGAAGCAGGCTCATGGACAGTCAGTTGGCGCTCTTGATGTTCAGCAGCAGGGCGAACCATGGAGATAGGTTCAACAACTAAGGGCTCTGTGGGAGCAGCCCGATCCTTCTTGGTCTTGCGCTTCTTCTTGGAGGGAGAAGCAGCAGAGGCTTCAGGATGTTTCCTCTTTCTGGCTTCAGCCTTAGCAGTCCTTGTCTTCTTCAGTTCTGAAGCGGTTGACCTGGCCTTTGGCTTCGAGCCAGTCATGCTGGCTAGGAAGACAATGGGATGTGCTTCCTGCCTTGGTGCGTCAGGTGCGGCCACAGCGGGCTTCTTCTTCCTCTTTGTAGCCATCCTGGGGTTGATGCCAGGGCGACCAAGGGCCTTGCACTTCTCAGCCTCATTGTAGGCTTGCACACACTTGTAAGCCAGGCTCTTCATGCGCTCACGAGAACCTTGAGCTTCTTCACGCTTCTTGAGAAAGGCTTCTTTGAGCTCGTGCAGCATGATCTTGAAGTTCTTGACCTCTTACACGCTGAGCTTGGCTATATGCTTCTTAAACTGAGCTTTCTCAAAGTCGATCTTCTGCTTCAGTTCAACGATGCGCTGGGCTATAGCTAGCTCTGAAGCAATGGCGCCATGGAAGGCAACACTAAGGCCAATGGGAAGTTGCAGATCTTCAAAGCTGAGGTTGGGCGTGTCAAACCACTCGTCAATGAAGTTATGGATGATTGCCACATCAAAGAGAGGCAAATTATTGAAGATTTCTGCTTCTTCTTTGCTCTTGATTAGTTGCTCAAGAGCGTCATCCGCAAGATCTTCATCGCTGGACAGATCAATGGCATCGTTGCACAGAATAGCAGCAGCAGTCGGTTCTTGGCTGGTGTGTTGCAGAGGCATCTTGACTCTCGAGGGCTTGGAGATGCGTGACAAATCTTTAGACTGCACACTATCTTTAGGAGGTGCAGTAGCCAGTGGCTTCGCCCGTGAGATTTTTGGTGCTGAGGCAGGCTTTAAAGCTTTAGGCTGCTTCAGTTTCTTTGGCTTCGGCGATGCAGGCGCTTCATCAGATTCAGCGTCATCTGCAGGCGCATCCACGGCTGTCCCTTGAACCACGATATGAGTGATGAGACCTTCCAGGTTGTAGAAGGGCCCAACAAGATTGGGTTCAGCTTCACGGGTGCCATCGGCACGGGGAGCAGAGGGACCAGGGTTGAAGTCTAGTCCGAATGACTTCTTGTTCTGCTTCGCCGAATTCTGGGCAAACTGGAAGTTGCGCTTGAACAGATTGTCGTCACGACACCATAGCAGTGACGATGGGTCAGCATCCGCAGGCTGTGGTCCATGGACCATGCAGGGATAGAAGCCTTGTTCAATGGCTTCATCTCTGGACCTGGGTTGAAGATTTCTGTATAGGATGTCTCCCCATGGTCGCTTGATGGCATTCTTCTCAGCATATTCCTTTGTCACAAACCTGTACTTGAACCACTGTTCTGCCCAATATCGTCGAATCCATTGGATTCGTGTCTTGCGCTGATTGTAATCCTCTTCTGGGTCTGTCTTGTACAACTCTGAGAGGTCATCGAGCAGATCTCTTGATGTTTCACCTCGACGCTTTCTGCCACCCTTCCTTGCTGATTTCTCTGCAGCCATGAACTTTAAACTGAATGGCTTCAATACGTTCAAAGGCTTCAAAGGCTTTCGCTTGCTGGACAAACAGGAACTGGCTTCGGGAGAATTTATATGATGTTGTAAGAATTCTGCAAATGAATGCAGACTATGAGAACCAAGGGATTCTCCCACGGACATGTACCTGTGACAGCATTAAGGTGCGAGGGAAGGGGAAGAGGTCATATGCATTCTCAGAAGATTTTGAAGATAAATCAGTTTAGAAGACATTGACCTCATCGTGCAAAGACATTCACTCATAGATAAGGAGTTGGTTCCAGATTTGTAGGAATCCATGGATCAGTACAAGTGAGGAATCTAACTACTTTGTGAAGCATAAGTGAACATACTAGGCATATTATGAGATGCAGTATGAAATAGATCCAACTTGTGTGAACAGAAACTGCTTGTGGTAGAAAGTGACGAATCTATAGGACTAAAGGGGCCGTAAAAATGAAGTTTTATTTACCACACGAAGAAATGCTAGACGGAGTGGAAGAGGAGGCCGAACAGTTTGATCGTCCGTGCCCTAACTTGGCGACGGAGGACACCTACGGCGGCGGAGAAGACGATGTCCGCGGTCGGCGTGAAGACGGCGTCAGAGAGGTTGCGGCAGCTAAGCGCTTCGTCGCCGGCGTCGTCGAGGGCTAGCGGTGGCGCTAGGGTTCGTGCGAGAGTGGAAGAAAGGATGATGACTGTGGTGAGGCGTGTATTTATAGGGACAGGGACGGCTCAGTGTTATTACACAGGTGCCCCTGGCGATTCACATCTGAAGGACGCGTGGCCATCATGCAACATATCGGAGGTTGTTCCACCTCCCACGCATGCCTGGATTGTCGGGTGGTCATTCCCACTTCTCCGGGTTTCAGGTGAAGGAATTAACATTGAAAGCGGACTTAATGTTTGTCTCTGTATCTTCTGCTGACAAGGACGCAGAGAAGACATTCGACAGTTTCAAGAGAATGCATATGATTTGGAGAGATAGAGTTTGAGATAGAAAGCATAGAGAGGTTAGGGTCCGATCACATTCACTTAGTTTAAAAGATTCAACAAGAAGACATAGCTATAAGTGAATGCTGTAGAGGACAGAACACTAGTATATATAATAAACATAGTGAATATAATCATGAAGACAGGTTGAGATTGAAGCCAAACCAAATGTGAAGACATAGCAAATGCAACGCCATGGGTAAAACACTTCAAACAGAAGAATTTGGTGGTGGCGTTACCCACCGTATATGAAGTATTAGACCCAGACACGGTGCATAATTATTGTGGCGCTCCAAAGTCAATTTCCACATTAATGTATTCACACTTAGAACGTATGTCTTCATTGATTGAAGATATACTTTACTTCGTGTGTTGCACACCTAAGTCATCAATATGCATAAGTGTTAGGATGTGTGCCTGATCACGGGACATTTGAGGATTCCAAGATATTTAGCTCACACCGTAACTTGCAAAATCTCTTCTCATCCAAGGGCTTGGTGAAGATATCTGCCAATTGCTCTTCAGTGCTGACGTGTATGATATCCATATCTTCCTTCACAACATGATCTCTGAGGAAGTGATGACGAATTTCAATGTGCTTTGTCTTCGAGTGCTGAACTGGGTTGTTGGCAATCTTGATGGCACTTTCGTTGTCGCAATAGAGTGGCACTTGCTTCAGATGAATGCCATAGTATTTGAGTGTTTGCTTCATCCATAGAAGCTGCGCGCAACAAGATCCAGCAACAATGTATTTAGATTCAGCAGTGGAGAGAGATACATAGTACTGCTTCTTTGAAGACCAACATACAAGCGATCGTCCCAGAAAATGACATGTGCCTGATGTAGACTTGCGATCCACCTTGTCACCAGCATAATCAGCATCCGAGAATCCAACCATATCAAACTCTGAGCCCTTTGGACACCATAATCCTAGAGTTGGGGTGTAAGCCAAATATCGAAGAATTCGCTTCACAGCTAAGTGATGCGATTCCTTTGGTGCCGCTTGGAATCGAGCACACATGCAAACACTAAGCATAATATCTGGCCTAGATGCACATAGATAAAGTAAAGAACCAATCATGGAGCGGTATACCTTTTGATCGAACTCTTTACCATTGTCGTCGGGACCCAGATGATGTTTGGCTGGCATTGGCGTCCTGAAGCCTTTGCAGTCTTGCATACCAAACTTCTTCGGGCAATCTTTGAGATACTTCTCTTGAGATATAAAGATGCCGTTGCATTGCTGACATATTTGAAGACCAAGGAAGAACTTCAGCTCACCCATCATGGACATCTGATATTGCTCTTGCATCATATGTCCAAACTCATCACTGTATTTCTAATTGGTGCAGCCGAAGATAATGTCATCCACATATATTTGGCACACAAACAGTTCACCATCATATGTCTTCGTGAAGAGAGTGGGGTCGAGGGAACCAGGTGTGAAGCCTTTGCTCTGCAGGAAGTATTTGAGTGTGTCATACCAAGCCCGAGGGGCTTGTTTGAGGCCATATAGTGCCTTGTTGAGCTTGTACACCATGTCAGGATGTTTTGGATCTTCAAAACCAGGCGGTTGTGCAACATACACCTCTTCTTCAATCTTGCCATTGAGAAAGGCACTCTTCACATCCATTTGATACAGAAGAATATTATGATGATTTGCATAGGCCAGCAGTATGCGGATAGCTTCAAGTCTAGCCACAGGAGCAAATGTTTCATCGAAGTCAATCCCTTCAACTTGAGGGTATCCTTGAGCAACGAGACGAGCTTTGTTTCTGACAACTTGACCATGCTCATCTTGCTTGTTGCGATATATCCATTTGGTGCCTATTATATTGTGCTTCCGAGGATCAAGACGCTTAACCAGTTCCCATACATTATTCAGCTCAAACTGTTGAAGCTCTTCTTGCATTGCTTGAATCCATTCAGGTTCCATGAAGGCTTCTTCAACTTTCTTGGGTTCCGTTATTGAGAAGAATGCGAAGTGCCCACAGAAATTTGCTAGCTGTGTTGCCCTTGAACGAGTGAGTGGCCCTGGTGCATTGATGCTATCAATTATTCTCTCAATCTGCACTTCATTTGCAACACGAGGATGTACAGGATGAAGATTTTGCTCTTGCTGATCATTGTCATTGTTAGAGGGATTGTCTTCAGGCTGAGCATTGTCTTCAGGTTGATCAGGTGCGGAGATGATAAGTTCCTCTTCAGGTTGAGCTTCAGAAGGTATGATTTCTCTAGTTCCCATAAGTTTGATTGATTCACTGGATGGAACTTCATCTAGCACATTTGGCAGGTGCTCTCTTTGTGAGCTGTTAGTCTCATCGAACCGCACATCCACTGTTTCAACCACTTTATAATGAAAGAGATTGAAGACTCTGTAGGAGTGCGAATCCTTTCCATATCCAAGCATAAAACCCTCATGTGCTTTTGGTGCAAATTTTGAAGTGTGATGTGGATCCTTGATCCAGCACCTGGCACCAAATACTCTAACGTAACTGACATTTGACTTCTTGCCAGTAAGGAGCTCATAGGATGTCTTGTTCAGAAGCTTATGAAGATAAACACAGTTGATTGTATGGCATGCAGTATCAATGGCTTCAGGCCAGAACTTTCTTGGAGTCTTGTATTCATCAAGCATCATTCAGTCCATCTCAATAAGTGTTATGTTCTAGCGTTCGACGATGCCATTCTGCTATGGCGTGTATCGAGCTAAGAATTCATGTGTGATGCCAAAAGTATCAAGATATGTATCCAGGCCAGTGTTCTTGAATTTAGTGCCATTGTCACTTCTGATGTATTTTATCTTGGCGCCATAGTTGTTCAATGCTCGATTGGCGAAGCGTCTGAATACATCCTACAGTTCAGTCTTGTAGAGGATTATATGCACCCAAGTATATCTAGAATAATCATCAACAATGACAAAGCCATAGAGACAAGCAGTAGTAAGGGTTGAGTAATGAGTGGGAGCGAAAAGATCCATGTGGAGCAGTTCGAAGGGTCGAGTCGTTGTCATGATTGTCTTCGAGGGATGCTTGGCCCTCGTCATCTTTCCTGCTTCACAGGCGCATAAGTGATCTTTCTTGAACTTGACGCCCTCGATGCATATGACATGCTTCTTCTTTGCAAGGGTGTGCAGGTTCCTCATGCCAGCATGACCTAGCCTCCGATGCCAGAGCCAGCATTCTGAAGCTTTTGCTAGAAGACATACGGCAAGCTGTGGTCCTGTTGAGAAATCTACCATGTACAAATCATCTTTCCGATACCCTTCAAACACTAGAGACTTGTCAGATTCCATTAGAACAAGGAAACGATATTTTCCAAACATCACAATCATGTTTAAATCGCAAAGCATTGAGACAGACATTAAGTTGAAACCAAGGGATTCAACAAGCATGACTTTATCCATGTGTTGATCCTTTGAGATTGCAACTCTACCTAGACCCAATACCTTACTTTTACCAGTGTCAGCAAATGTGATGTGACTTTTGTCGGATGGACGTAAGGTTGAGTCCATAAGGAGGCTTTGCTTGCCAGTCATGTGATTGGTACACCCACTATCAATAATCCGTTCTGAAGCAGCTGGTGTCGTACCCTACAGTGCAGTTAGGGGGATAGGCTTCACGAAGAGAATTGTGAAGCAAAAACATTTGATGAACTAGTGGATTATGAAAGCTTATATCGAGATTTGGACTGATAGGGCGAGTAGCAAGCGATTCAGGAACAAAGTACATAATTAGACCATTTGGGCATTTGATCTTGCGCCCTACAAGATGTTTAAGGTCCCCAGCAATAGCGTCAGACGATTTTGGTTTTCTGCTGGAGACCTTTCCCCACGAAGGAGAGTTAAGCTTTCTTAGCCACCCACATCTTCAAGGGTGGCTTTGAAGCAATGAGTCTAAGTGCAGCATCTGAGAACTTTGGCTTTGGAGCCCTAGCAAAAAGTCTAGCAGGTGGACAATAGTACTCATAAGAATAAGCAGAATAGTTCTTGGTCTTATGAACATGGTGGTTTGATGAACCGCGCTCATATTCATAGGCCTGAGTGTGGCTTCCCTGCAAAACATTTGCGTTAGTGCGACTCCGGTGAGTCCTCTGTCTATATGAAACCTTTGGACCGAATGAAGGCTGTGGTCTGGGGTTTGTCTTCTTCACATGTGGTGTCATGATGACATTCACAGGAAGATTCTCCAAACACCTTTTCGGCACCCAGATCTTCTTCATAGGCGGTCCATTCCTGCAGTTAGTACCAATATACCTGGCAAACACTTCACCATTCTGATTCTTAAACAGTTTATAGTTTGCATCAAAGGATTCATCAATAACAATGGGATTAGCACAAGTGAAGCCAGATAGGGTGGACGGATCCGCTGAAGGCTCCTTTGCAGCAACCCATGTGGTTTTGGGGTACTGCTCACGTTTCCAGTAAGAGCCATCGGCATTCATTTTCCTTTCGAACCCAACACCCTCTTTCCTAGGGTTTTGGTTCAGGATCTGCCTTTTGAGGACATCACATAGTGTCTGATGCCCTTTGAGACTTTTGTACATCCCTGTTTCAAGCAGTGTCTTCAACCTAGCATTCTCATCAGCAATAGTAGTGGTATCCTCAACAAAGGGGTTAGTTACCACATCAACAGGTGAAGATATTGCAACAGTAGCAGCAGTAGAACATTCAGCAACAGAAGTAGCGTTATCACGCTCAATGCATTTAAGACATGGTGGTTCAAATCCTTCCTGAGCTGAACTGATCTGTTTAGCGCGAAGTGACTCGTTTTCCTTTTAAAGATCTTCATGAGCCGCTCTCAATTTCTCAAGATCTTGCTTACTTTGAAGATAATCATAGGAAAGCCTTTCATGAGTTGTTGAGAGCGTTTCATGACAACTTTCAAGTTCCTCATACTTAACATGAAGATTTTTATGTCTTCAATTAACGACTGAGATCGAGTCATTTCAGCGTCTAACAGATCATCGCTTTTGTCTAACAGTTTTTGAATGTGTTCCATAGCTTTCTGTTGTTCAGTTGCAATTTTAGCAAGTGTTTTGTAGCTAGGTTTGGAATCACAATCAGATTCATCGTCACTAGATGTTTGATAGTGAGTAGTGCGTGTGTTTACCTTGGCACCGCGTGCCATGAAGCAGTAGGAAGGAGCGGAGTAGTCCTTGTCAATTGCATCGGTGTCGGTGATGAAGTCATTGTCTTCAGTGTTGAAGATGGACTTGGCAACGTATGCTGTAGCCAGACTCGCAACGCCAGAATCGGACTCCTCCTCAGACTCCACCTCCGCCTCCTCGGAAGCAGACTCCTCCTCGGAATCCATTTCCTTGCCAACAAATGCACGTGCCTTGCCAGATGAGCTCTTCTTGTGTGATGAAGACTTTGAGGAAGACTTGGAAGAAGTCTTTGAGTATTTCTTCTTCTTCTTGTTGTTAGAGTCGTACTCCTTGCTCTTCTTCTTCTTGTTCTCATTGTCCCACTATGGACACTCAGAGATGTAGTGGCCAGGTTTCTTGCACTTGTGACATGTTCTCTTCTTGTAGTCATGAGCAGAAGCTTCATCATTTCTTGAGCTTGATCGTGAAGACTTTCTGAACCCTTTCGTCTTGGTGAATTTTTGGAACTTCTTCACAAGCATAGCAAGCTCCTTTCCAATGTGTTCAGGATCATCAGAACTGCTGTCAGATTCTTCTTCAGATGAGGAGACAGCTTTTGCCTTCAAGGCACGAGTTCGCCCATAGCTGGGACCGTAGATGTCTCTTTTCTCAGAAAGCTGAAACTCATGTGTGTTGAGCCTCTCAAGTATGTCAGACGGATCGATTGTCTTGAAATCAGGGCGTTCTTGAATCATTAGTGCTAGGGTGTCACACGAACTGTCAAGTGATCTCAGGAGTGTCTTGAAGTTCATTTGTGATGTCAGTGAGTCGATCAAACGTGAGCTGGACATTCTCATTGTCATTTCTCTTAAAGCGGTTGAAGAGGTTGTGAAGGACACTGATTCTCTGATCTCTCTGGGTGGAGACGCCTTCGTTGACCTTGGAGAGCCAGTCCCAGACTAGCTTGGAAGTCTACAACGCACTCACACGGCCATACTGTCCTTTGGTCAGCTGACCACAGATGATATTCTTGGCAGTAGAGTCCAGTTGAACGAACTTCTTGACATCAGCAGCAGTGACACCTTCTCCAGCCTTGGGAACGCCATTCTTGACGACATACCATAGGTCGACATCAATGGCTTCAAGATGCATGTGCATCTTATTATTCCAGTAGGGATATTCAGTTCCATCAAAGACGGGGCACACAGCGGAGACTTTAATTATCCCTGCATCGACATAGCTAAAACTCCAAGTGGTTAAACCGAATCACATAGAACAAGGGAGTACCTTGCTCTGATACCAATTGAAAGTGCTAGTGATCGACTAGAGGGGGGTGAATAGGCAATTTTTAAGAAAGTCTTCAAAACATGGAAGTTTCGAAGATAAACGATAGAAGTAAACCTATTACCACGCAGCGGAAGGTAGACTAAACAAGGCAACCTTAGTCAATTAACCAAAGAAGTGAAAGCACGATGACTAATAGCAGCTAGGCAGTAAGGATCAGGTAGGAAGATATTGTGAAGCCAATCAGAACAAGCAGTCACTCAGTGAAGACAAAAGATAATGCAATCATGCAATGACTTCACAAGGACCAACAGTGAGTAAAGGGAAGGGAAGGATGAAACCAGTGACTCGTTGAAGACAATGATTTGTTGGACCAGTTCCAGTTGCTGTGAAAACTGTACGTCTGGTTAGGGCGGCTAGGTATTCAAACCTGAGGACACACAGTCCCGGACACCCAGTCCTGAACACGCAGCTCAGAGCCCTTAGTCCTCACCGTATTCCCCTTGAGATAAGGTCACGCAGACCTCGCCCAATCACTCTGGTAAGTCTTCAAGGTAGACTCCCAAACCTTCACAGACTTCGTTCAGGGCGATCCACAATGACTCTTGGATGCTCAGAACGCGTCGCCTAACTGGCTGGAGGATTCACAGTCCTCAAGTCTAATAAGTCTTCAGATCACCCAAATAGGACGACTTAAGTGATGCCTAGCACTCTTTGGCTCTGGGTCGTTAGGACTTTATCCTCGCACGGAATTCTCTCTCAAAGGCTTCGAGGTGGGTTGCTCTCAAACGACAACAGCCGTACTTTAACTCTGAGCAGCCATCCGTTTATGGTTGTAGGGGGTGGGCTATTTATAGCCACTAGGCAACCCGACCTGATTTGTCCGAAATGACCTTGGGTCACTAAGGAACTGACATGTGTTCCAACGGTCAGATTTCAAACACACACGGCAACTTTACTTGGGCTACAAGCAAAGCTGACTTGTCCAACTCTAGACAAGATTCGCTCTCATAGTCTTCACTCGAAGACATAGGATTTTGGTTAAGCATCACTTCAGTCATTCTGACTGGTTCTCTTGGACCCCACTTAACAGTACGGTGGTTCCTATGACTCAACAAAGAGGAAAAAGAACTACGAAAGATCTAAGTCTTCGCGCTCCATACTCTTCATGCGATGTCTTCTCTTGTCATAGTCTTCAATGTGAATGTCTTCACATACCACCTTTGACTTCAATGTCTTCATACATTTTTAGGGGTCATCTCTGGTAGGAAAACCGAATCAATGAGGGAATTCTACCTGTGTTATCCTGCAATTCTCACAAACACATTAGTCCCTCAACTAGGTTTGTCGTCAATACTCCAAAACCAACTAGGGGTGGCACTAGATGCACTTATAGCAACAAGGTGTCGGAAGGAAAAGATGGTGTTGTTCCTACAAAAAAACCGTTGGCGGGCTCCTTCGACGGGCATCGCCGGGGACAATGAGTGCCCTGGTTTGGAACTGTCATGGAGCGGGTAATGTCGCGACAGTTCATGAAATTCGCAATCTAGCATAGAAGTTTACCCCTACCCTCTTGTGTATCATCGAAACTCAAATAGATCATGTTAGGGTAGAAGCATTAGCAGGAACTTTAGGCTTTGATTGTGCTTACGCAGTTGATAGCTAGGGTAGAAGTGGAGGTATTGCTTTCTTTTTGAATAAAGAAATAAAGATTGAAGTTTTGGGCTACTCCGTGTATCATTTAGATGTTTCTATGGAGGAGCCAGGAAAGGAAAAGTGGCGCATGACATGTGTATATGGCGAAGCTCAGACCCACCTGAGACATCAAACTTGGGATGTTTTGAAAAACATTAGCACATTAAGTGACCTGCCATGGCTCTGTATCGGGGATTTTAATGAAGTTCTACACTTGGAAGAACACGAAGGAGTTGGGAGACGTAGCAACGCTCGGATGGAGGCTTTTCGGGAGGCCATGGACGTCTGCGGTTTGCTTGATATCGGTCACAGAGGCCGTTTTTGGACCTTTGAAAAGAAGGTTGCAGGAGGTACTTGATGTCTACTACACAACCTTCTTCTTATAGACGTTGTTGGGCCTGCAAGTGCACAGGTTTGTAGGACAGTAGCAAATTTCCCTCAAGTGGATGACCTAAGGTTTATCAATCCGTAGGAGGCGTAGGATGAAGATGGTCTCTCTCAAGCAACCCTGCAACCAAATAACAAAGAGTCTCTTGTGTCCCCAACACACCCAATACAATGGTAAATTGTATAGGTGCACTAGTTCGGCGAAGAGATGGTGAAACAAGTGGTATATGGATAGTAGATAAATATATTTGTAATCTGAAATAATAAAAACAGAAAGGTAGCAAGTGATAAAAGTGAGTGTAAACGGTATTGCAATGATAGGAAATAAGGCCTAAGGTTCATACTTTCGCTAGTGTAAATTCCCTCAACAATACTAACATAATTGGATCACATAACTATCCCTCAACATGCAACAAAGAGTCACTCTAAAGTCACTAATAGCGGAGAACGAACGAAGAGGTTATGGTAGGGTACGAAACCACCTCAAAGTTCTTTTTTCCAATCAATCCGTTGGGCTATTCCTATAGATGTCACAAACAGCCCTAGAGTTCGTACTAGAATAACACCTTAAGACACAAATCAACCAAAACTGTAATGGCACCTAGATACTCCAATGTCACCTCAAGTATCCATGGGTATGATTATACGATATGCATCACAGAATCTCAGATTCATCTATTAAACCAACACAAAGGACCTCAAAGAGTGCCCCAAAGTTCCTACCGGAGTATCACGACGAAAAGGTGTGCCAACCCCTATGCATAGGTTCATGGGTGGAACCCGCTAGTTGATCACCAAAACTTACATCAAGTGAATCACGTGGTATCCCATTGTCACCACAGATACGCACGGCAAGACATACATCAAGTATTCTCAAATCTTTAAAGACTCAATCTGATAAGATAACTTCAAAGGGGAAACTCAATTCATTACAAGGGAGTAGAGGGGGAGGAGAAACATAAGATCCAACTATAATAGCAAAGCTCGCGATACATCAAGATCGTGCCAAATCAAGAACACAAGAGAGAGAGAGAGATCAAACACAAAGCTACTGGTACATACCCTCAGCCCCGAGGGAGAAATACTCCCTCCTCGTCATGGAGAGCACCGGGACGATGAAGATGGCCACTGGAGAAGGATTCCCCCTCCGGCAGGGTGCCAGAACGGGTCTAGATTGGTTTTTGGTGACTACGGAGGCTTCTGGCGGTGGAACTCCCGATCTATTGTCTGTTCTGGAAGTTTTAGGTTACGTAGGTATATACGGGTGCAGGAGGTACGTCGGTGGACCGAAGGGGGGCCACGAGCCACCCCGGGGGGGTGGGCGCGCCCCCACCCTCGTGGGCAGCTCTCGTATCTTCTGACGTGAGGTCCAAGTCCATCAGGTGTGTTTCCTTCCAAAAATAACTTCTCCAGTTGATTTCGTTCCGTTTCGACTCCGTCTGATATTCATTTTCTTCAAACACTGAAATAGGCATAAAACAGCAAATCTGGGTTGGGCCTCCGATTAATAGGTTAGTCCCAAAAATAATATAAAAGTGGATAATAAAGCCCAATATTCCCTAAAACAGTAGATAATATAGCATGGAGCAATCAAAAATTATAGATACGTTGGAGACGTATCAAGCATCCCCAAGCTTAATTCCTGCTCGTCCTCGAGTAGGTAAATGATAAAAAAAGATAATTTTTGATGTGGAATGCTAGTTGGCATAATTTCAATGTAATTCTTCTTAATTGTGGCATGAATATTCAGATCCATAAGATTCAAGACAAAAGTTCATATTGACATAAAAATAATAATACTTCAAGCATACTAACAAAGCAATTATGTATTTTCAAAATAACATGGCTAAAGAAAGTTATCCCTACAAAATCATATAGTCTGGCTATGCTCTAACTTCCCCACACAAAATATTTAAATCATGCACAACCCCGATGACAAGCCAAGCAATTGTTTCATACTTTTGATGTTCTCAAACTTTTCAATCTTCACGCAATACATGAGCGTGAGCCATGGACATAGCACTATAGTTGGAATAGAATGGTGGTTGTGGAGAAGACAAAAGGAGAAGATAGTCTCACATCGACTAGGCGTATCAACGAGCTATGGAGATGCCCATCAATAGATATCAATGTGAGTGAGTAGGGATTGCCATGCAACGGATGCACTAGAGCTATAAGTGTATGAAAGCTCAAAAAGAAACTAAGTGGGTGTGCATCCAACTTGCTTGCTCATGAAGACCTAGAGCAATTTGAGGAAGCCCATCATTGGAATATACAAGCCAAGTTCTATAATGAAATATTCCCACTGGTATATGAAAGTGATAACATGAGGGACTCTCTACTATGAAGATCATGGTGCTACTTTGAAGCGCAAGTGTAGTAAAAGGATAGTAGCATTGCCCCTTCTCTCTTTTCCTCTCATTTTTTTATTTTTTTTGGGCCTTCTCTTTTTTATGGCCTCTTTTATCTTCTTTTTTTATTTGGGCTTCTTTGGCCTCTTTTATTTATTTATTTATTTTCGTCCGGAGTATCATCCCGACTTGTGGGGGAATCATAGTCTCCATCATCCTTTCCTCACTGGGACAATGCTCTAATAATGATGATCATCACACTTTTATTTTTCTTACAACTCAAGAATTACAACTCGATACTTAGAACAATATATGACTCTATATGAATGCTTCCGGCGGTGTACCGGGATGTGCAATGATGCATCAGTGACATGTATGAAAGAATTATGAACGGTGGCTTTGCCACAAATATGATGTCAACTACATGATCATGATAAGCAATATGACAATGATGGAGCGTGTCATAATAAACGGAACGGTGGAAAGTTGCATGGCAATATATCTCATAATGGCTATGGAATTGCCATAATAGGTAGGTATGGTGGCTGTTTTGAGGAAGGTATATGGTGGGTTTATGATACCGACGAAAGGTGCGCGGTATTAGAGAGGCTAGCAATGGTGGAAGGGTGAGAGTGCGTATAATCCATGGACTCAACATTAGTCATAAAGAACTCACATACTTATTGCAAAAATCTATTAGTTATCGAAACGAAGCACTACGTGCATGCTCCTAGGGGGATAGATTGGTAGGAAAAGACCATCGCTCGTCCCCGACCGCCACTCATAAGGAAGACAATCAATAAATAAATCATGCTCTGACTTCATCACATAACGGTTCACCATACGTGCATGCTACGGGAATCACAAACTTCAACACAAGTATTTCTCAAATTCACAACTACTCAACTAGCATGACTCTAATATCACCATCTCCATATCTCAAAACAATTATCAAGTATCAAACTTCTCATAGTATTCAACACACTCATAAGAGAATTTTATTATTCTTGGATACCTAGCATATTAGGATTTTAAGCAAATTACCATGATATTTAAGACTCTCAAAATAATATAAGTGAAGCATGAGAGTTCATCTATTTCTTCAAAATAAAGCACCAGAGCAAATGACAAACTACTCCGAAAGATATAAGTGAAGATCAATGAGTAGTCGAATGATTATGCAACTATGTGAAGACTCTCCCATTTAATAATTTCAGATCTTGGTACTTTATTCAAACAGCAATCAAAACTAAAGAAAATAAAATGACGCTCCAAGCAAAACACATATCATGTGACGAATAAAAATATAGCTCCAAGTAAAGTTACCGATGAACGAAGACGAAAGAGGGGATGCCTTCCGGGGCATACCCAAGCTTAGGCTCTTGGTTGTCCTTGAATATTACCTTGGGGTGCCTTGGGCATCCCCAAGCTTAGGCTCTTGCCACTCCTTATTCCATAGTCCATCAAATCCTTACCCAAAACTTGAAAACTTCACAACACAAAACTTAAAGTAGAAAACTCGTGAGCTCCGTTAGTATAAGAAAATAAATCACCACTTCAAGGTACTGTAATGAACTCATTCTTTATTTATATTGGTGTTAAACCTACTATATTACAACTTCTCTATGCTTTATAAACTCTTTTACTAGCCATAGATTCATCAAAATAAGCAAACAACACACAAAAAAACAGAATCTGACAAAAGCAGAACAGTGTGTAGTAATCTGGATCAAACGTATACTTCTGGAACTAATACAATTCTCAAATAAATTGCTCGACCTGCGGAATTTATCTATTAATCATCTGCAAAAAGAATTAACTAAATAGCACTCTCCAAATAAAAATGGCATCAATGCTCGTGAGCGCTAAAGTTTCTGTTTTTTACAGCAAGTTCAACAAGACTTCCCCCAAGTCTTCCCAAAGGTTCTACTTGGCACAAACACTAATTAAAAGCATAAAAGCACATACAAGCAGAGGCTAGATGAATTATTTATTACTAAACAGGAGCAAAAAGCAAGGAACAAAAATAAAATTGGGTTGCCTCCCAACAAGCGCTATCGTTTAATGCCCCTAGCTAGGCATGATGATTTGAACGATGCTCACATAAAAGATAAGAATTGTAACATAAAGAGAGCATCAAGAAGAATATGACTAGCACATTTAAGTCTAACCCACTTCCTATGCATAGGGATTTTTTGAGGAAACAACTTGTGGGAACAATAATCAACTAGCATAGGAAGGCAAAACAAGCATAACTTTAAAACTTCAAGCACATAGAGAGGAAACTTGATATTATTGCAATCCCTACAAGCATATGTTCCTCCCTCATAATAATTTTCAGTAGCATCATGAATGAATTCAACAATATAACCAGCACATAAAGCATTCTTTTCATGATCTACAAGCATAGAAAATTTACTACTCTCCACACAAGCAAAATTCTTCTCATTCGGAATAGTGGGAGTATCATAAGAGACTTGAATACTATAAATTGTTTCCACATTAAAAGAGTAATGTTCAGAGAAAGGGTACTCATAACCATGACAAGTTTTATAAATATAATCATCACTACTCTTTATAGCATAAGTTTTATCACAATAATCATCATAGGTAGAAGGCATGCTATCATCATAACTACTTTGCATATCAAAACTTGAGAGGCTAAAAATATCATCATTATTAAACATAGAATCCCCAAGCTTGGGACAAACATTAATTGCAGCAAATATATTCTCAAATATTTCATCCTCATCAAACATAGCTTCCCCAAGCTTGGGCCTTTTCATATCATAAGCATAATCGCTCTCATCATTAATAGTATGAATAGCACCAATAGTATAGCAATTATCATATTCTTTCAAGCAAGTGCCAAAAAGATTTTCAAGATCATAAGAAGCATCATTATCTTACCAATCATAATCATCACAACAAGCAATAGGCATAACAAAATCATCATCAAGTGTATCATCTTCATTTTCATGAGGTACAACAATAATAGGAGCAACTTTATTTGGGAGAGATACCTTTTTACCTCTCTTCCTCTTTCTTTTCTTCTTATTCACCACATCATGTGTGGGTTCAATCCTCTTTTTGGAGCTCCTTATTAATGAGATTTGTTGAATAGGAGGCTCCTCCTCGTTACCTGATTCATCATAAGAAATAATAGGAGGATATTGGGAAGTCTCTTCCCTTTCATTAGTATTCTCTTCATCTTCTATTTGTTTTCTTTTCTTTATGTAGTTGGCAATATAAGGATTTTCAATACAATTCACCGCACAATACATATAAATATTCTCTAGATCAAAATGAAGAACTTTATCAAGATTAAACTTTGGAATACCCTCAGTTATACGTTTCATTTCTTCATAACCAAAAAGAAGGCTAAGCTCTTTATGATGCTCAAGGGTAATCAAATTATCACAATGTTTGGATACGATTCGGTCATGAAACAATTTGCATTGGAGATTTAAATGACCATGTTCATTGCAAAGTTCACAAGGAGCGCGAAAAATATTGAATTTTTCAGCACAATCATCAAGACTTTCTTGCAACAATTTAGTTTCTAAGTACTTATGCCTCTTGCAATATCTATCTTCCCTATTTGGCGTGTACTTACAAACCCAATGCACTCCACAAAAATTGACATGTTTATAGGAGACATTTTCATCAAAACTAGTGCAATCATCATTAGCATCATGGATATTCAAAGAATTCGTACTAACAACATTGCAATCATGCTCATCATTCAAATATTTAGTGCCAAACATTTTATAGATTTCTTCTTCTAGCACTTGAGCACAATTATCCTTTCCATCATACTTACGAAAGATATTAAAAAGGTGAAGCGTATGAGACAAACTCAATTCCATGTTTTTGTAGTTTTCTTTTATAAACTAAACTAGTGATAAAACAAGAAACTAAAAGACTCGATTGTAAGCTCTAAAGATATACCTTCAAGCACTCACCTCCCTGGCAACGGCGCCAGAAAAGACCTTAGTTGACGGGGTGTTGGTGCTGCTTTCCTCGCCTCCCCGGCAACGGCGCCAGAAAAGAGCTTGATGTCTACTACACAACCTCCTTCTTGTAGACGTTGTTAGGCCTGCAAGTGCACAGGTTTCTAGGACAATAGAAAATTTCCCTCAAGTGGATGACCTAAGGTTTATCAATCTGTAGGAGGCATAGGACGAAGATGGTCTCTCTCAAGCAACCCTGCAACCAAATAACAAAGAGTCTCTTGTGTCCCCAACACACCCAATACAATGGTAAATTGTATAGGTGCACTAGTTCGGCGAAGAGATGGTGAAACAAGTGGTATATGGATAGTAGATAAATATATTTGTAATCTGAAATAATAAAAACAGCAAGGTAGCAAGTGATAAAAGTGAGCATAAACGGTATTGCAATGATAGGAAATAAGGCCTAGGGTTCATACTTTCGCTAGTGTAAATTCCCTCAACAATACCAACATAATTGGATCACATAACTATCCCTCAACAAGCAACAAAGAGTCACTCCAAAGTCACTAATAGCGGAGAACGAACGAAGAGATTATGGTAGGGTACGAAACCACCTCAAAGTTATTCTTTCCAATAAATCCGTTGGGCTATTCCTATAGGTGTCACAAACAGCCCTAGAGCTCGTACTAGAATAACACCTTAAGACACAAATCAACCAAAACCCTAATGTCACCTAGATACTCCAATGTCACCTCAAGTATCCGTGGGTATGATTATACGATATGCATCACACAATCTCAGATTCATCTATTCAACCAACACAAAGGACCTCAAAGAGTGCCCCAAAGTTCCTACCGGAGAATCACGGCAAAAACGTGTGCCAACCCCTATGCATAGGTTCATGGGTGGAACCCGCAAGTTGATCACCAAAACATACATCAAGTGAATCACGTGGTATCCCATTGTAACCACAGATACGCACGGCAAGACATACATCAAGTGTTCTCAAATCTTTAAAGACTCAATCCGATAAGATAACTTCAAAGGGGAAACTCAATTCATTACAAGAGAGTAGAGGGGGAGGAGAAACATAAGATCCAACTATAATAGCAAAGCTCGCGATACATCAAGATCGTGCCAAATCAAGAACATGAGAGAGAGAGAGAGATCAAACACATAGCTACTGGTACATACCCTCAGCCCCAAGGGAGAACTACTCCCTCCTCATCATGGAGAGCACCGGGATGATGAAGATGGCCACCGGAGAAGGATTCCCCCTCCGGCTGGGTGCCGGAACGGGTCTAGATTGGTTTTTTGGTGGCTACGGAGGCTTCTGGCGGCGGAACTCCCGATCTATTGTCTGTTCTGGAAGTTTTAGGTTACGTAGGTATATATGGGTGCAGGAATTACGTCGGTGGACCGAAGGGGGGGCAACGAGGCAGGGGGGCGCGCCCCAGGGGGGTAGGCGCGGCCCCCACCCTCGTGGGCAGCTCCCGTATCTTCTGACGTGAGGTCCAAGTCCATCAGGTGTGTTTCCTTCCAAAAATAACTTCTCCAGTTGATTTCGTTCCGTTTCGACTCCGTCTGATATTCCTTTTCTTTAAAACACTGAAATAGGCATAAAACAGCAAATCTGGGCTGGGTCTCCGGTTAATAGGTTAGTCCCAAAAATAATATAAAAGTGGATAATAAAGCCCAATATTCCCTAAAACAGTAGATAATATAGCATGGAGCAATCAAAAATTATAGATACATTGGAGACGTATCAGTACTTTTACTAGATGTAGACTAGATAGAGCACTCTCTAATGCACTATGGTCTGCTATGTTTCCTCTGGCTTGCATGGAACACTTGGAAGCATCAACATCCGATCACACTCCGATCTTGTTGCAGTGGGGTGGATCGGACAGAATGACTGCCAGTCGAAGCTTCCGCTACGAATTGACGTGGGAGACACACGCTGAACTGGAAGATACGATAACCAATGGATGGTCCGGTCCACCATGCACGATAGTAGAGGAGATGAGACAGAAGTTATCAGCCATGTCAAAGAACCTTGAGGTGTGGAGTCGTGATACCTTTGGTAGTGTCCGCAAAGAAATAAAGATGATGCAACAGGAATTGAAGAGGCGGCATGATGATCCGTTGAGGGTTGGGCCAAACCACTCAGAGCTCAAGATTGATGAGAAACTTGTTGAGATGTATCACTGCGAGGAGATCATGTGGAGGCAAAGGGCAAGAGTGCAATGGCTCGCTGCTGGAGATAAGAACACGAGATTCTTCCATTTGCGAGCTAGTCTAAGACGGAAGAAGAATATGATAAGAGCCCTACAGAATTCTTTGGGGGTTTTAGTGGAGGATCCGGCTGAATTGAAAGCTTTGGCAACTGAGTTTTACCAAGATCTTTATACATCAGAGGGTGTGAATGATATGGAGACTGTCCTACAGCATGTACCGAGGAAGGTAACGGCTGAGATGAATGCTAACCTCAGTGCACCATATACTAATGATGAGGTCAAAACAACCCTTTTCCAAATGTTCCCCACTAAGGCACCTGGGCCTGATGGCTTCCCATCTCACTTTTACCAGCGTCATTGGGATATATGTGGAGAGGAAGTAACCAGAGTTGCGCTCAGGATCGTTAGGGGAGTAGAAAGCCCCGAGAGCATCAATGATACAGTTTTGGTTCTTATTCCAAAAGTTACTAACCCCTCTCTTTTGTCACAGTTCAGGCCCATCAGTTTATGTAATGTATTGTATAATATTGCCTCCAAGGTGGTGGCCAACAGGTTGAAGCTAATCCCGCCGGATATTATTTCAAGGGAGCAATCTGCCTTTGTTCCTGGAAGGTTAATCATGGATAACATCATTTGTGCATATGAGTGTCTACACTTCATGAAGAGGACCAAGTCTAAGAGCAACAGTTTTTGTGCTTTGAAATTGGATATGATGAAAGCGTATGACAGATTAGAATGGTCCTACTTGCAAGCCATCATGTGTAGATTGGGTTTTGAGCAGCAATGGATAGATATTGTAATGGGCATGGTGACTTCAGTTTCGTTTTCAGTTCTGTTCAACGAAGAGAAGCTTGACAATTTTAGGCCTACTATGGGAATCAGGCAGGGAGACCCAATCTCCCCCTACCTTTTCTTGATTGTAGTAGAGGGCCTTTCGTGCCTCCTGAAATCCAGTTCTCAGTCATCAGTCTTGGTCGGTGTGAAGGTGGCTCCTACAGCGCCACCCATTAATCACCTTCTATTTGCAGATGATAGCCTGTTACTTTTCAAGTCTAGTGTGGAGGGAGTAAATGCAGTGCCAAACCTACTGGGATCTTATTGTAGTGCATCGGGCCAGAGGATAAATCATGAGAAATCCTCAATTTTCTTCAGTAAGGGATGTGGCCATCCTTTGAGGGATAGCATAAAAAACATCTTGCAGGTCCAAAACGAGTCATTGACGGGCCGGTACTTGGGGATGCCTACAGATGTGGGTCATTCTAAAAATGGGACTTTCAAATATCTTGTGGACAGAGTTTGGGATAAGGTCAAGGGCTGGATTGAAAAACTCTTGTGAGTGGGTGGTAAAGAAGTTCTAATTAATTCAGTTGCCCAGGCTATTCTAGTTTACTCCATGTCATGCTTCAGGTTACCTCGAGGACTTTGTGACAAAATCACCTCTATCGTACGCCAGTTTTGGTGGGGGAGTAAAAGAGGTAAAAGAAAACCTAGCTGGGTTGCATGGGATGTTATGATACGACCAAAGCATGTGGGAGGTCTGGGTTTCGTGGTATTGAGATTTTCAATCTGGCACTACTGGCTAGGCAGGCATGGAGAGTGCTCAACGACCCTGAATCGTTAAGCGCTCAAATTCTAAAAGCGGCTTACTTTCCAGGTTTGGATATACTAAATGCTGAGTTGGGTTCACATCCTTCTCAAATTTGGCGACCTATTCTGGACGGTCGTGACATCCTGGCGCAAGGGGTCATTAGAAGGATTGGTGACGGGGAGACAACGATGATCTGGGAGCAGAACTGGATCCCATGGGACGGGGTTAAGCGTCCTATCACCTCTTTGGTCCAAGATCCACCGTCCCGAGTATCAGAACTCATTGACAGTACCTCTGCTAGCTGGCGAGAAGATGTTGTGCGGCATACCTTTACACCATTTGATGCTGAAGCAATATTCAGTATACCTCTTTGTAACAGAAGAATACAGGATTTCTGGGCTTGGAACGAGGAGAGACGAGGTATGTTCATGGTACACTCCGCATACCGTATGATCGTGAGGATCAAGATGGAGAGAGAAGCGTGGCTGGAAGAGAGGGAGAGTACATCTCATACGCCGGTAAGACAGGAGGGCTGGAATGATATTTGGTTGCTGCAAGTACCAACCAAGTTGAAGATATTCTTGTGGCGATTAGCACAACACTCAATGCCATCACAAGAACTTCTTCACCATAGGAATATGACCACAACTCCTGCTTGTATTTTATGTGGAGCTCATGACAGTTGGCGTCATGCCCTGTTGAGCTCCCGGTGTACTTGGGCCCTGTCTTCTGATCCAGTGCTCAAGCAGGTCAGTACTAATCAGGAGGAGAATGCACGAAGATGGATCTTTACTATGAGCGAAACACTGGACAAGGACGAGTTCTTGCGGCTAACAGTATCACTATGGGCAATATGGAGTGCCCGGCGGAAAGCTCTCCACGAAGGCATCTTCCAAAGTCCGCATGCAATCAACGGGTTCATTAACTCGTACTTGGTAGAGCCTCGTTCACTGGTCACACCCCCTGGGTCAGGCACAGCAAGGGCTCCTCCAACGGGCGAGGTTTGGTTGTCACCATCGGATAATCATGCTAAGGTTAACGTTGACGCTGCCGTTAGCCGTAGCGGCAGACACGGGGCGGTTGCGGCGATTAGCCGGAGCAGTGATGGAAACTTTTAGGGGGCATCAACGGTTGTGTTCCCTACTGTCATCGATCCAGCTACTTTGGAGGCCATGGCGGTGAGGGAAGGGATTGCCCTCTCTTTGGACCTGAACAACCAGAGCATTCATATAGCCTCAGACTGCAAGAACGTGGTGCATGAGATCAAGGAGGGAAGCAGGTCAAGTTATGGTGCTATCATCCACGAGATCAAGTTAGGGCTAAGTGCCTTTATTTCATGTAATATAGTTCACGAAAGTAGGAGCTCGAATTTCGAGGCTCACAATCTTGTGAAGCTTGCTTTACGCTTGGGACCGGGCCACCATGTATGGTTAGGTCATCCGGGAAACCTTCCCTCTGTCCCTATAAATGTGGTGACGATTGAATAAAGCTTCGTATGATCGTCTCAAAAAAAACATGTGGCTATAGGGGAAAGTGGAATGCATATTTTTTGAGCACCTGCATCCGGGCCTTGTTATCCTGCCTCTCCAATGTCGCTTTAATATCTGTGTGATACAACTAACTTCCTACATGAAATTTTCTCTTTTTTTCTCTCATATAGTACATGTCTTAAACTTCAAACTTTGCAGCGCAACAAAATTTTCTACCCAAAATCTTCAAAGTGCACGCGCACATTTAGAGGAAACGAGCGGCCGGGCTTCACAGCCATGCATGTCTTATTTTTTTTGTCTACTAGTGCATGTTGCTATTAGCATTAAAGGTGTTCACATTGGTTAGTTTGGTTTGAAAGAAACAGCTTCACGTGCATTTATTTCGGTTTCCCGAATATATAAAAAGTCATATCTTTCAAACTGCGTGTCGGAATTCAGATCCGTTTTCACCATTGGATTCTTCGGGGCGATATCATTGAAACTAGATCCCGCATGGGTATGTTTCAACGAAAAAAATTTGATGCCAATTTTGATGCTATATGGTGCAACTTCGATACTGCGTTGTGCAACTTTAGTACTACATGGTGCAATTTTTCCAAAACCAGTTTTTGGAGCTGCATGATCTAACTTCACATGAAGTTGCAATCTAGCAACCATGAAAACATGATGTGCAACTAGTCCACTATCCCGACCAACTATGTAATAGTGGATGTGCAACCCTTGTCCCTACTCATAGATGTGTAGTTTTTTTTTACGGTTGACATACCCTGCCCCACCTTCCCTACCAGTGATATGTGCTACTTAGTCTGTTGTTCGAGCCAACTTCCTATTACTCGATGTACAAATCCTTCCCCTGGATATGTAGTTTTAGTTGGCAAGGGCAATAAATGAAGTTCCACAAAGTCTGCTAGGCAGTTGGCCGGAGCAAAAGTTGCACATCTCACAGGCAGGGATACTTGGATGGTGAAAATTTCACATTCATGAGGGTAGTGAAAAGTTACATATTCATGAGGGTAGTAAAAGTTGCATATAAATGGGGCGCTAAAGTTGCACACCCCACTAGAGGGGTGGTTCCGAGTGCTAGTAGGCAAATTACACATCCATGGGGTGTGAGGGGTAGTTGCACATCACTGGTAGACAGTTGGCAGTGACAGTATCCGAAATTGCACATTCACTGCTAGACAGTTGGCCGATGCAGCAAACAGTGAAAGCACAACCACAGGCAGAGGGAAAGTTGCACATAAACTACTAGGCACTTGAGCTGGGCAAATCACGAATTTGAACATCTCACTGGGAGGAGGTAGTTTGGGGTGATGTGCCATCAGTGAAAACTACACTTCCAAGGGGTAGGCGGAAAGTTGCACATCCACTGTCAGGTAGTTGCACACCGGCTGCTATGCAGTTGCACA
Source organism: Triticum monococcum (assembly GCA_034509565.1). Classification (NCBI taxonomy): domain Eukaryota; kingdom Viridiplantae; phylum Streptophyta; class Magnoliopsida; order Poales; family Poaceae; genus Triticum; species Triticum monococcum. The sequence goes on from CM067847.1 coordinate 21,910,315, forward strand.
AAACGGAGGCTAAATTGCACAAAAAAATTTCATCAAAACATACCCATGCGAGATCTAATTTCGAAGATCTCATCGCGAAGAATCCAACGATGAAGATGAGTCTGAATTACGACGCGCAGTTTGAAAGATATGGCTTTTAAAAATTTGAAAAGCCGAAATTAAGTGCATTCACACCTGTTCACGTTCACGTGGGTGGTTCGTATTTTACTTTTTCTATTCACATGTTTTCACTTTTCCTAATATGAATTTAGGGGAAAAACTGTTTCTATTTATAGATAATTAGAGAGATAAAATATTTCCTTTTGTAGATTATAGACCAGAAATTTCCCTTTTGGGCCAGCTGCTCCAGAGCGCTAGGGAGCAGCCGGCCGCTCCCAAAATGTGTCCAACTTTCTACCTAGAATGTGGTATAAAACTTTCAGAATTTTTGTCAGACATGAGTACTAAATGTAAGATTTTTTTTAATCAAACATTACTTACTTTTTATATTTATGTTGGACCAAAAAATCTAAAAGTTTTATCCTAGATTTTAGTTAGAATATTTTGCTGTTCTGTAAAGATTTGAACTTCAAAACATGTTCCACACGAGAGAAATAAAAAATATATACTTGCACGAATCTTGATGTGGAGAATGGATAAATAGATAAGAGGGGTGCCGGTACACAGGTGCTCTAAAACATGTTTTCTGGGGAAAGTGGGGCCAGGGGTACTGCAGCGACTCGTCCAAGGAGAAGATGGAGACGTACACAGCTGTGTGCTGGGAGAAGCACAATGCCGAGGCTGGTCCTATGGCACAGCCACCCGACCTGGAGTTGGTCATGAGGGAAGAAGACTAGCCGCCACCTCATTTGCAATGGTGCGATCGCAACAGTTGTACTCCCTCTGCTCCTAAATATATGTTTTTTTAGAGATTTCATTATGAACCACATATGAATGTATATAGATGCATTTTAAGTATAGATTTATTCATTTTGCTTCGTATGTAGTCCACCTAGTGAAATCTCTACAAAGACTTATATTTAGGAACGGGGAGAGTATATTAGAAGCACCCCTGCACAAACGAATTCATTACAATGCCAGACAATGCACCAGCGGCAACAAGAGAAAAACGAAAATGCATACCTTGGCGAAGTCGACTGTACTTATCTCGGCCTTGTAGGACCACGGTAGTGTGCAGGTTGGCTGGCGTGAGTTCCATCTTCTCCTGGTGGAACACACCATAACCATAGGTGATGAGGGGCATGCCGGAGCCAGATGGGTCGGACGCAAGGCCGCTCACGAACCGGCGACTTCGTCGGAGGACGAGGCACCAAGCAGGGCCAGGAGAGGGAAGGGGCATCAGTGGAGAAGACGACGTGATTTGGAGAAGCGGGAGGGGAGCGAAGCTAGCCGGTGGGGTGGTCGTGCTGCTCAACAGCGAGGAGAGCGGGATGCAGCGGCGTGCGAGGCGGAGGGTACGGGATCTGGGTGTGGTGGAGCGAGATCGTGCCGGGAGAGGTTAGCAAGAGGTTTACGTGCGGGGGCTGTGGGCAGTTTGTTTCTGTCGATGTTCTTCTTTTTTCACATAAGGAACACAAATTGTGAGGCGTCAGATTTTGGTCGAATCGACGGCGTCGGACTGGCCTGGCGCTGGACTTGTATCAGAGCATAGATAGAAAGGGGTTCCCTTTAAGTTACAGGTAAATTAAGTCCGATAATTATACATGCCCACTACTCATAGCAACGGGCGTCTTTAGCCTAGATGTAATGTCAGATCTTCATGGTTGGGGCGGATGAAGTATTTTTTTAGCAGAAATCCAACTCGGTAACACAGGAACTTTATTGGTTATAAAAGTTCATAGGAATACAATGTAGATCTAGCGGATTAAGAAACCATACATGGCGTCCTAAAGAAAGGCCTAGAGTATGCTTAGCGAGGCTATGAGCCTCAAGATTAGTTTCTCTTCCTTAGAAGATGAAGAAACGGCAGGAGAACTGCTGAGATGTAAGATTTATCTTATAATAATGATAGAGTGTAGCCCACCCGTATTTTCATGGATATCTTTGATCGCATCTTGACAGTATGAAGCTATATGTATGTCTGCAAGTGATAAGTCAAGGGCAAGTGAGAGCGCTTCTAGACAAGCCAAAGCCTCAAATGATGATGGGTCAGTCACACCTTGACATGTTATCACCCAAGAGCCTAGATATTTTCAGTGGAATCCCTGCAAACTGCGTTGTAAGTCCCTTCCATTGCGCCGCGTGACACTGCACCATCAACACAAATTTTCCAGCTCCTGCAAGCGGCAGGATCCATCTGCTCGAAGGTGTTTGAACAGTTGCATATTCCTTCAAAGGTTTGCAAATTTGAAGCTATCTTAGAAAATCCTTGACAAGCTGATTAGTAACTAACGGCCCCTGAAATACATGCTCATTGATAGTTGTTCTCCGAGCATGCCAAATCGCCCATAGTATTACAAGTATCTTGATGAAATCCTCATGTGGTATAGACTCCAGTAGTGAAAAAATGAAGCGTTTTGCTTTACATCGCATCATAACTTCCACTAGATCATCATCCTTTAATGGCCAAACGCAACGTGCCATGTTACACTCCATCAAAGAACGCCGCCAGGAATCTTCAGAGTCACAAAGTCCACACTCAGATTGTACTACCATCTTCTGGTGTTTGAGCAAGTCTGAAGTTGACAAGGACTGTTGCGCTAGTCTCCACAGAAAAAAAAATTGATGGAACATCAATCTTCCACATCTTCGTCCATGCTTTTATTTCTCCCTCAGAATATGAGTTGTCAGCACGACCTGCCAACTATGCTTCTCAGTTTAGTTGATACCAGCATGCACTATGCCGAGCGTACCGAAAAACACTCTTTTGCTCATGTACCCATGACTAGAAATCACCGAGTTGTCTTGTGCAGAGCGAGATGGACAAAATTGCTTGACCATCTGTAGGCAGGAAAACTTGAGAGATCCTCGCCCGATTCCACTCCATCGACGGCAGAATAAGCTCATTGACCAACATAAGTGGATCAAGTACCACCGATGTTATCAGCCGCATGTTGTGCACCCTCGGAAGCCATTGGTCGCACTAAATATCCGTGTTCATACCATCACCAACGCGGCGGATCAAACCCTGCACCATTACATCCCGTCCTTCAAGGATGAACCTCCAAGTCTGGGACGGTGCACCCCCGAGTTCAGTAGCGCCTTAATTATTGCTACTGGCCGTTGGGTTGTCTTTATCCCGGTGGATCTTGCTTCTTTCATTCCGAGTGAATCTCCATCTGGGTGATTGGCTCGACTGAATAATCCTCCACTAAGCTGGCTAGTATTTCGGTAGCTAGAAATTGTGGGCTTGGGCCCCCATCGGCTTCTACTAGGTTTTAGTCACGGTTGGCCTACCCGGTGGGAGATGACCTCATCAAGCTATAATGAGTTCCTTGTAAGAAAACATGGCAAATAGTTGCCGAAAATCGTTGTCGAGTTTGTCTAGTGAAGTACTCAACCATGAATGGTCGTGCCAAATGGTTCCTAGTTGCCCAGTTCCATGGCGCGGGATCTCAACAGAATGCTTATTCACCGAGTCCTTTCATTTTACCGACAGCAATCAGAGGACTGTATTAAGTATGCTCTTTTCCCGAGTTGTGTACTCGGCAAACGGCTGTTTTGCCTTGTGCCCATGAGTGGGAGCTTGGCAAATAGCTTGCCAGTGAGCAAAGACAAATCTTCTAGCAGTCATGGCTTGTGATTTTCCCAAGATCTTATCCTTGCATTGTGATAGACAGGTGAATGTTGAAGCCCACGAGCTAGCTAGTATGTCTCATAGATCTCCATGCAACGACTGGTTTGATGATCGTCCTAGTGATATCACCCCTCATCTCATAACCGATGTAACCTTCTTATCTAGTGGACAAACAGGGATGATGGTGACATTTTGTGTAAGACAATGATTTGGGGGAACCAGCTCAACCCTCTAGGGGTGGCTTATCTCATATATATAATGGGTGTGTTATAATAGGTACAATATACGTACACAAATACAGAAGCTATACATAGTCTAACACCCTCCTTCAATCTTAGCCACTTTCTAAAGAACTGAGAAGGTTAAGATTGCGCCAGAAGCCTCGAACTGTGGTAAAGGCAAAGGCTTAGTGAAGATGTCTGCAAGTTGATCTTTGGAAGAGATGAACTTGATCTGAAGTTGCTTCTGTGACACACGTTCCCGTACAAAGTGATAGTCCACTTCAATGTGTTTTGTTCGGGCATGAAATGCCGGATTTACAGAAAGGTATGTAGCACCGATATTATCACACCAAAGGATAGGAGGTTGTGGTTGAGAGATACCCAACTCGTGAAGCAAAGATTGCACCCAAATAATCTCTGCAGTAGCATTAGCCACAGCCTTATACCCAGCTTCAGTACTACTACGTGATACCGTAGCCTGTTTCCGAACACTCCAGGCGATCAAGTTAGAGCCAAAGAACACAGCATAGCCCCTTGTGGATCGCCTATCATCCGGGCTGCCAGCCCAGTCCGCATCAGAGTAGGCCGAAAGAACCCAAGAGGGAGTCGACCGAATATGCATCCCAAAAGACACTGTGAATTGGACATAATGCAGGATGCGCTTAACAGCAGCCCAATGAGTGTCGCGGGGAGCCTGAAGATATTGACAAACCTTGTTGACAGCATAAGAAATATTTGGCCTCGTGATCGTCAAGTACTGAAGCCCATCAACAATACTCCTGTACTCTGTGGCATCCGTAGAAGACAGAAGCTCACCATCAACAGTAGTGAGCTTTTCGGTAGATGACATGGGTGTGGTAGTTGGTTTGCACTTAAGCATCCCAGCTCGCTGCAATAAATCCAAGGAGTACTTCTTTTGTGTCATAACAAGACCATCAGCACGAGAAGTGACCTCAACCCCAAGAAAGTAGTGAGTTCCCAAGTTCTTTGACAGCAAAAGCAGAACCAAGAGAGCGAACAAGAGCATCAGCAGCATACCGAGAGGAACTAACAAGAATAATATCATCCACATAGACCAAAAGATACATAGTGAGTTCTGGCCTCTATAGAAGAAATAATGAGGAGTCAGCAGTGGACGACACAAACCCATGAGCACGAAGAGCTGAGGCAAGACGAGCATGCCAGGCACGAGGAGCTTGCTTCAGACCATAGACCGCTTTGGTGAGACGACAAATGTGATCAGGACGGTCAGGATCAGAGAAACCAGGCGGCCGTCGCATATAAACCTCTTCCTCCAAGAAACCATGAAGAAAGGCATTCTGCACATCAAGTTGACAAAGAGACCAACCGCGAGTGACACCAAGAGAAAGAAGAAGCCGAATGGTGGTAGGCTTGACGACGGGACTGAAGGTGTCCTCGTAATCAAGACCATAGCGTTGCCTAAATCCTCTGGCAACAAGGCGCGCTTTATAACGCTCAATAGATCCATCCGAGTGCTTCTTCACTTTGAACACCCACTTGCAGTCAATAACATTAACCCGTGGTGGGGGAGGAACAAGAGTCCACGTCTCGTTACGAAGAAGAGCATGATACTCCTGCTCCATAGCCTCTCGCCAATGAGGAACACGCATGGCAGCCTGATACGAGCGGGGCTCAGAAGACGGATCCGCAACAGCAGCAGCCAGACATGTTGCCAACCAAGCAACAGTACCATTCGTACGTTCCTTTGGTCGAAAAATACCACTGCGACTGCGTGTATGTGGACGTAACACAGGAGCCGTCGAGGTCGAGGGAGCAGCCAGCGAGGGGCTGGGCGACGATGGTGAAGAAGAATCAGTCGGCGACGAGGAACCAAGCGATGGAGCCAGGTCCTCCATCGTGGCAGGTGGAGAGGTGGATCCAGAGCCCGCCAGTGGGCTATCCAACAGAGCCGCGGGCGAGGCCGGTGGAGCGGGCCGAACCACGGGTGATGCCAGCGTAGCGGGCCGAGCCCCAGGCGACACCAAAGTAGTGAGCCGAGCTGCGGGCGAGTCCGGCGTAGCGGGCCGATCTGCTGGAGACGCGGGCGAGGCCGACGTAGTGGGACGAGCCACGGGAGACGCAGGCGTACCAGGCCGATCAGAGGACGAGGCCGGAGCCTCAGGTGCATCCACCAATCGTGCATGGGCACACGGATTGAGGCCATGCAACGTCGTGATGTGATCGACGTGCACAGCAGAGGGCGGCGGCGATGATGATGGGGAGTCCTCCAAAAGCTCCAAACGAGCCCCACGTCCGGTTCCTGCATCAGGTTAGGCAATAACACAGGAGAGTATGCAACATCATCAAATTGGTCAGAGGCAAGAGAGGATGAATGCATGGACGGAGAGGCATCTGTGGACACAGGTAGATTGGCAAACAGAAAAACACGCTCATCAAACACTACATCCCGAGAAATGTAGACACGATTAATGGGAACATGAAGACATTTGTAACCTTTATGAAGGGAACTATAGCCAAGAAAGACACACTTTTTGGACCTAAATTCCAGCTTGCATTTGTTATAGGGTCAAAGATGCAGCCAGCAAGCACACCCAAATACTTTAAAGAAAGTATAATCGGGTTGTTCATTAAGGAGAAGTTCAAGGGATGTTGAGAACACGTGTGGGAGTACGGTTGATAAGAAAGCATGCAGTGGTAAAAGCATCACTCCAAAACCGGAAAGGAACCGGTGCATGGGCCAAAAGAGTGAGACCAGTCTCAACAATATGACGATGCTTACATTCGACGAAACCATTCTGCTGATGAGTATGTGGACATGCTAAACGATGAACAATCCCAAGAGACTGGAAGAAGGAGTTGAGGTTGAGATACTCGCCACCCCAGTCCGACTGAACATGAACAATTTTGTGCTTGAGAAGACGTTCAACATGTTTTTGAAACTGAATGACAATATCAAACGCATTAGATTTACTCTTAATGAGATAGAGCCAAGTAAAACGACTATAAGCATCCACAAAACTAATATAATAGTTATGACCACTAACAGAAGTTTGGGCAGGGCCCCATACGTCCGAAAAAACAAGTTTTAAAGGATGTTTCACCTCATAGCTAGACTCCGAAAAAAGAAGTTGATGACTCTTCCCCTGCTGACAAGCATCACACACTGCTACATCATTATTGCTAGAGACACTAGGAAGCTCATGACGACGCAAAACATGACGAACGATAGGTGTGGCAGGATGACCAAGACGAGCATGCCACTGTGACGACGAGATGCGAACTCCACTGAAAACCCGAGAGACTACAGGATGCTCTAGACAGTAAAGGCCCTGGTAGAGACGCCCACTAAGAAGAACGGCCCTCGTGTTCCGATCCTTAATAAAAAGATCAAATGGGTGAAATTCACAAAACACATTATTGTCATAAGTGAGTTTAGGAACTGAAAGGAGATTACGCGTCACAGATGGTACTCTAAGAACATCACGAAGCTGAAGCCTCCTAGTGGCATGACTAGTGAAAAGGGATGCTTGACCAATATGGGAGATGTGCATACCTGCTCCGTTGGCGGTGTGGATCTTATCGGAACCATGATAGGGCTCGCGAGGATGAAGCTTCCCCATCTCATACGTCAGATGCTCTGTCGCACCAGAGTCCATGTACCAGTGCGGATCAACGGAGCAGGACTGAGTATGGCCCTGAGGCTTCTGCGGCGCCGGGTGGTCGGCCATAGCCACATGACGTGCAGTGTTGCACGTATCCTTGCCGTCATTGCCGAGACCGAGGAAACTCTTCTGAAAACGACGATGGCACTTGGAGGCCCAATGCCCGTCAAGACCACAGAGCTGGCAGACCCGCCGACCCCCATCACTAGGTAGCGTCGGAGTGGTGGTGGACGAGGCCGGAGGGAGCAGCGCGGGCCCCTTGCCCGAGGCGGATGACTGAGCGCCACCGGAGGGGCGACCACCTCGATAGACCGCGTTGGCGGAGGAAGAGCCGTGACTACGGTTGGCACGGCGCGCCTCAACGCGCTGCTCAGTGAGAAGAAGCGGAGAGTAGACCTCATGCGCCATCATGGGGGTCGTGTTGCCGCGCTCATTAATGATCTCAACTAAGCCATCATACTCTTCATCGAGGCCGTTTACGATGAAAGAGTTGAAGTCAGAATCGGTAAGCGGCTGTCCAATGGATGCCAGTGTGTCAGCAAGAGCCTTGACCTTGTTCTAGAACTCCGTTGCCGTGGAATCAAGCTTCTCACAGGTGCCAAGCTCGCGACAGAGGGCACTGACCCGGGCTTGCGACTGTGACGCAAAAGAGCGCCCAAGGATGGTCCAAGCCTCATGGGAAGTCTTCGCGAAGACGATGAGCCCGGCAACAGCCGGAGTTAGCGAACCCTGGATGGAGGAGAGGTTCGCCTGGTCCCGCCCCATCCATACACGGTGTACCGGGTTGTAAACCGGGCCGTTCACGCTGTCCACCAGCGCAGGAGGGCAAGGAAAAGTGTCGTCGACGTAGCCGAGCAAGTAGTGGCTCCCAAGGAGCGGAAGAACCTGCGCACGCCAGAAGATATAATTGTCGGACGAAAGCTTGACGGTGATGAGGTTGCCGAAGTGGAACAGTGGCGGCAACGATCCCATGGGGGCAGGGGCGGTCAGCGCGGGCGGCACCACGGGATTGGAACCCGCGGGCGGCGGCGGCAAGTATGCCCCGTAGAGGGAGGCAACGGGCGCTGCCGGAGTGAATCCCGCCGGAGGCGCGGATGGCATGAGGCCCGCCGCGACAGCCGACGAGGTGGCCTCGGGCGCGAAGGCTAGAGGCGCGATGACGCCGGACGATGGGGCGGGTGAAGAGGCACTCGACATATGAACCGTCAGTGCAAGTCCCGGCGATGAAGGAGCCGGAGAGTTGTTGGAGAAAAACGAGCCAACGCTCCTGGTCCCGAGCTGCGGCGGCCGCATGGTGGCCGAGTGAAGCGGGAGCGAGAGGAGGGCGGCGAGCGAGGCCGGGAGAAACCCGGCGGAGGAGGAGCTGGAGGCAGCAGCACCTGACATGGCGGCGGCGGCGTGATGGAGGGGGCGGCGGCGGGGTTAGGGTTTTGCGGAAGCGTGGGTCGTAATTAGGTCTGTTACCATGTAAGACAATGATTTGGCGGAACCATCTCAACCCTCTAGGGATGGCTTATCTCATATATATATAATGGGTGTGTTACAATAGATACAATATACGTATACAAATACGGAAGCTATACATAGTCTAACATTTTGGGTACGACTTAGTGTGAGCTAGTCTTACTCATTTTCTGGAGGGCTTGGCATTTAATGATTGATTTGGCGTTTGAGTGTAGGGAATCCATCATCATCTCTACTAATTTTTTGGAAGTTATTAGTCGTCATATTCGGGTTGTAAGAGCACGACTATGTTGAGTGCTAACTAGTGGTTGGGGCGCGCCCGTGGCGCGCCGCCTGAGTGGAATCTTGGCGGTGCCAGGTTGGGTGCGCCCCTTTCACTTTTCTGGGTGTACCGCACATTGCTATTGCATGAGAGAGCATGAAAGTAGTGCAATCTGTTGACTGCACTACATGATCGATGCAACACACTGACACGATAGATCATCTTTAGAATTAAAGACAGTTACATCATATATATTATGAGGTGCCTTAGAGGTTACATGACCGATGACATAGATGACATTGGTTCAAAAGCAATGGCAGCATCCAAAACCGGGGCACGATCAATCAATCTCATGGGAACATTTTCATTTCTTGTTTCGAAAAGGAAGTTATGCCCAAATAATTTCCTGTCAATGAGTAGAACCAGCTCACCTCTCCATCTTCCTCCAACTCGCTTATCCCGGCGGAAATGGCGAGGATGGGCCAGTTCGGGAGAAGATGAAGAAGTGGCACCGACGCCATGGTCTTACGTGCATGTACCAGCCTAAGTGTGGCACTGGCACAATGAAGCAGCCGACGTTGAACCAATCTTTGTCATCCTGACCCCCAGCTGCTTGTTGCTTTCCACCCCGCTGAACATACTCGACAATGCAATGACACTTGAAATTCTGAAAGATTGAGAAAATATAGGCTAGGTGTAATGAGCTATGATACTAAAACCACCAACGAGCGCACGCACTTGAGTCCGTCGACGCGGCCTTGGTATTCTTGGTGGTGACCTCCTTAGCTTTTCTTAGCAATGACAGGATCCCATTCAATGTCTCAGATTCAGATGGAAGGCCAGCACTGATGTTGCTATTTACTCTTTGTAGGAACACATATTTAGATCTAGACGGAAAAAATAGCAAGGACATACTGGAGGTGTCACCTTTTGTTAGCACCAACTACATTCTCATTGGTATCGATTGTTTCATCCCGTTCACCAATCTTCTGCTTGTCATAGTTGTGCCCAACTCTTTAACATAGGAGTGACAGAGGAATTAGTGCATATGAAATTTAGGTGAATCACTATGTATGCAACATAGGTGAATTTACTGCCGATGAATTTTGTCAAGTGTCATCCTGAGTGAATAAATAATTCAGATGATGCATGTTTAAGATAGATACACAAGAGTACCCAACGAGTTGTCCATAGGGGAGGTTGGGATGCACTTGTTGTAAGAGTGTGAGATGATAGTATTAGAAGTGAATGATTTTTTTATGTGGGTGTACTGATTAATACTTAAATAAACAGGAAAAATTGGAATGGCAGAAAAATAAGATGCTCAGACTAAATCTGACAGTACAAATGCTGCACTACTTGACAACAAGCAGCAGCACACAATTAGCTAATCAAAGTAGGCTATGCGTTCATCTTTTCATCTTCAGTAGATCATAGTTTCATGTTCCAGATTGTTGGATATCAAAAGAAATAGTATCAAATAAAGTCAAACTACCAAAGCCAGAAGATCACCTCCTAAATATAAGGTTTCAGTCACAGCCAAAACAAAAGGGTAATAGCTAATCATATGACACAAAATTTACTATGACCAAATTGCAACCTCTCTAAGGAAACGTAGAGTTAATTCAGTTGGGACATAAGACACATGTTGACTGGTCAATTATGCACACACAGGAAGGGATGAAAGATCTGAAAATGCAACAATTATGGTGAGGACTCAAGCAAAATATACCTGTTCTGCTCATCTTAGGTTTGCATACATCTCCCCCCCCCCCCCCCTCCCTCTAAAAAATCTCCACTGCATCCCCAGTGAAAAGGCCAGAACAATTTTTTAGAGTAAACACAGTAAAACAAAATCCTTTTTTCATTGAGATCTCAAGCATGTTTTGGTTGTTCCTGCAACAACAACAGAAAATTCAGTACACTACACAAGAGCAGGAAGTAAGGGGTCAAACTTGCTACTGGAAACAACAGGAAAATATATGCAAAGAAAACACTAAGCTGGCCCATCTTGGCGGCGGCTACTGAATATATAGTATGTTTAGCTATAAAACCTTGTATGCGCTTGATTTGGCAGCTAATTTATATCAGGTCAAGTAGACAAGAAAACAATTATCCTAGTAGTATTATCGCAAAAGAAATGATTAATCTACGGCTGCCTACCTCCGTGAAATTGCTCTCCTTCTGCGCACTGTTACAACAACATTTTCTTCCAAGATGGCCACACTACTGAATGAGAGTAAGTAAATTTTCTATATAAGCACCTACATACTCCCTCCATTCCTAAATATAAGTCCTTGTAGAGATTCCAATATGAACTGCATACGGAGCAAAATGAGTGCATCTATATTCTAAAATATGTCTATATACATCTGTATGTAGTCCCTGGGAAATCTCTAAAAAGACTTATATTTAGAAATGGAGGGAATATAACTTTGCCTAATGAATGAGCACAGTAGCAAACTCAATGACTCATTTTTTGTTCTTCCTAATTGAACCTTCTTAATGATAAAATTCCAGACCACATAAAATTGAGTCTAGGTTGGATCAGACTCACCCGAGCGCAGAGCTCGGCCGGCCGCCGAGAATGACAAAGATAGGCCTGGGATGGAAGGTGCAGGAGGTCGAACCTCCGCCCTGCCCCTCCTGCCCTATGTACTGCATTTGGGAAATAAAAGGAGCACGGAACTGCCCTGCTGCAAAAATTAAACAGATCCACCAGACTTGGCCCCAGCAGTCCTTAACAAAAAAGTTGTAGTCTCCTTGTACACCAAACCACTTTTCCTAAAAACAGCAAGAATAAGAAATCAGCAATTCCGCAACCAAATATGGATACTCAACTTCAGTAAATCAGTTCAGTTGTTAACGGGTAGTGTAAACTACGGAAATATTGGCGTTGGACTAAATCCACTTGAGTGAGAAAAGTTCATTTATTCTTGGCTAAAGCAAAAATGGCTTAGTACATGACACCAGTTCTAATATCCTTGTGACTCCTTTCCGTAGATGTAACAAACAGTTATTCAAAATGAATCGGATAACTGCTTACCTATCTTGTGCCAAGCCGGGTGGCTGCGGTACAGTGATCATTCACTTACGTTCTGAATTTAACACTCCAGGGCAACCAGGACCCAGCAGCAAACACAACAGATCTGCAGCCTCCTGCAAGAACAACAAATCCATGCATCGAATCTGTCTTAACACCAAACCTCATCTCATGCATTGAATCAATCAGTAGTTTTTCAGGGCTGCAAATTAACTGAACAGATATATGGTGTATTCATCACCAGCTAAATCCTGAAGATATAGAGACATTCGGGCATAAATTAATGAATGAGGCAGTAGAATACTAAATCGAAACAACAGACACAAATGGAGGAGATCGGCATCTGTATTCAATAAATGAGATAAAGTTCAGATTCTTGATAGCCTATAACTATTCTTGCTTGTAATATTAATATTACAGAAAATAGAACTAAAAATTCAGATACGCATAACTGGCAATAGATCTTCATAGCATACTTGTACTTCCTAAGGATTTTAGTTGGTGCTATTCGATCACCCACAAAAATCAGGCCTCCTTGTGAGCTCATGATAGAAAGTAGTAATTCTACCAAGTACAAACAAGTGCACTGATTGAACTTTAGTAAACCAGTTCACTTCTTAAAATATACGGATAACACAAACGAAATAATGGTATTGGACTGAATCTACTTGAGTCAGTGAAGTTCATTGGTGCTTGGCTAAAGCAACCTATTTCATCTCTATTCATTGGTGCTTGGCTAAAGCAACCTGTGCTTCTGCGCAAGCAGTAAGCTGTGACATGGAAGGCACATAGGACATAGCCACAGCTTAGTACAAGCACAACAAATTGAACACTACTCAAATGGCAACATACTGCGTTTTTAATGCACCAAATGTCATCCCTCATGAACAGATTTAAGAATCAATCAGCAGTTCAGGACTGCAAATTAACTGAACAGATATGTGTTGTACTACTATTCATCATCAGCTAAATCCTAGCGATACAGAGACATCCGAGTACAAACTTAATGAATGAAGCAGTAGAATACAATATGGGAAGACATCACAAATCATAGAAAGGATGATCTTCCCAAATGAAAGCAGATCAACAAGGACAACTTTCTGTAAACCGGCAGAACGTTAGCTTCTCACTTCCCTATGTAAAATTAAAATCAAACTAAATCGACACCAAAATCAAGTTGTATTTAATTGACAGTTGTTACCTCAACAAAAGCATTGGTAGCAAGTAGCAACACTATCAACATGATCCTTTCAAACATATGTACGAACACATCGTGATTGCCAAAGAAGAACTTCCCACATTATTTGTACTCAACAGCTGATTCATTGGTGCCAAATGGTCTATCTCTGGACGACGATAACAGGATTTTCTTTTCTCCCTAAACAGGAACCTACAGAGGAAATTAGTGAAGATATAGGAGAGCTGCATCTGTATTCAGTAATTCAGATGAACCAGTAGAGTGGAATCCAGCAAGATCCTTTCACATGTAAACTTGGACATGCAGTGGAAAAATCATGCAGCAAGTACCCATCAAGAAATAGTCATCATTATATTCTCACAGTATCCTATCTAATTCCAAGATAGATGGTGCTAAAAAGGGAAAAATCAACTCCACACAGTAGAGCATATATGCTTTGAGTAAACATGTGAACAATCCAAATTTAAAATGAATCTCTTGATTACATAACATATTATCTTATATCTGCGAAAACGAAACTGGAGAGGTTAGTACAAATATGCAACAAAACAAACTTACTTGCCAAATTTCTTAAAGATATTTCTGCAGCCTGATGCCGTACTTCTTTCCTTGTACTACCAACACCTTCACCCAACCTAATTAAATAAAGCAAGCTCAAGAACACTAAAGGAGACAATAACAAAATTTTGCAGACCAATCCGCTTAGAGGACAGGAGTTAGCGGGGAAGGGAGGGGAGGTGGGGAGGGGCGCACCAGATCGGACGTCTTGATGAGGCCCTCCAGGCGGGCGTTGTTCATGATGTTGAGGCAGTGGAAGGAGATGCAGTCGGCGAGGTGGGGCGGGGGTGGGTCGACGAGGTGGTCGACAGCGAGGACAGAGTGCGGAGTCTCGGACATGAGCTTCTCATAGAGGTAGGAGGAGATGAACCCGTCGGCCCAGATCACGCAGATGGTGAGCAGTGCTACGAGCACGCCGTCCAGATCCAGCCTGCCGCCGTTGGCAGGCGTCGGCGTCGGTGGCGACATGGCCCGACGGTCGCGTGAGCCGATCCAGGTCGAAGGATAGTATTTTTCTGGAGAGGGGAGGAGAGGTTGCGTGCTCAGGAAAGAAAGGCGTGTGGGGCTCGAGGTTCATCTCCCCTTTTCTTTCTTTTGAACGAAGGAAGGACGAGGCCCAAAGGCAAAACTCCCCTCGTTTCATTTCATTGGCTAGAAACAGAAGGTCGGCCCCAGTCCAACTCGTTCTCCAATTGGCCAACACACACAATGCATCTTTGTCGATGTGGCATAGGCGAGCGCCCGCACCTTACGCGACTCTTATTGTGTTTAATTCCAAAGGTAAGGGTGTGGTGGTTGGGTTCCAGCCTGGCAATATTCTTTGAGGAACAATATGGTGTGGAAGCCTCCTCCTCCGGATTTGTGGCGAGTTGTGGCTCTTTGAGCGTGGCCGTTGTGGCCAGGAACTCTATTCTCTTCTTGGATTGTTTTTCCCTCGAGTGTGGAACAAGCGGTGCTTCGTGCATGACTGGTCGGGCTTTACGTCGGTATCACCCTACACAATCCTATTAGTCTGGAAAATGATTGGTCTTCTTTGTCTTCTTCCTTGCAAATGAAATGCTTAACAGATCTTTTCTCGTTGTTCTGAAGAGAAGCATTGAGTATCACTGATGGTTTCCAACGTTTTACTCTGTTAAAGATTAATCCGCAAGTGAATGCGACGGTGCATGAGATTTCAAATTTGGATTGAATAATAGGTCTGATGGTGGAACGAGAACCTTATCCCTGCATTGCCATGTGTGCAACGGGGAGTATAACCAAGCCAATGCCGTGGCGACTCCCCTCCTCTTCCTCCTCTTCCCTCGTTGCAGCCAGAGGGCAAGGCCGGGCGAAGCCTAGTCGTTGCTGGTGGCAGCAGGGGTATCTTCGTGGCTTCGAGTTGTATGGGGTGCTTTAGCGGTTCATTACCACCATTGTATCCTGAATCATGCCTTGTCTGTCTCTGTGTGTGTGGGGGGGGTGCTGTTGTATTGTGTGTGTTGGGTTTATTGTGGTCGGTGATTTGTCTATAAAGCAGAGCGAGATTAATCAGTCTGATGGTGTTCTTTTTTTCTTTTTCTTTTTTGAGGGGTAGTCTGATGGTGTTCTTGTAAGTAGTGCTTTGCCCTGTGTGGCGTTTTAGAGGATGATTGTAAGAACATTTTATTTAATCGAGAAAGTTAAATTCCTGTGGTTTGTAATTCTGCAACAGATCCAAACATCTTAGATGCCGTCCATTTCAGATCGTACGCTCACGGGTAATCCCCACGTCCCGATCAAAACCGCCGCATTGACTCCCACATATCACGCCATGCGATGGAAGCGGCAGCAATTTGCATGCATGCGTGTGCACGCATATAACAACAAAACTGATGATGTCATCAAAGATTCTTTTACTATAGTTATCAACATGGTTATTATGTAATTAAAACTCAAGTAGCGCAAATCCTTGGTTTGATTAAAAATTGTTTTCACGTAAAAAATTCGTCACGACGAGAGTTTCAAAACTAGATTCCATGTTGATAGGTTTTGACGAAAAAAAATTGGATCAGAAGTTATCAGACCACGCTAAGTAAGTTATCATATATGTGGTACATAAGCTACCATCATATTTATATAGAAATTATCATCCAACGGGGAATGTTGAAAACATATCCCGGTAACATCTGTGTGTAATAACAGAGTAATATACGCCCAAGGGAGCCACGTGAAGGGAGCTGCCGCCCGATGCGGTCGAGCCGATCCAATCTGCGCGTTCGAACATAGCTACGCGTCCGAGCTCAGGCCTCCTCCATGCCGCAAGCAGCTCGGGCCTCTGCACAGGTGTGCTCCTGTTTTGACATGAAGCGGTTGCACGAGTCAATTCGGCTCTGCACATTTGCTACGAGCCATGGCCATAGATCCAAGTGCTCTATTTCGGCTCAAGTTCAGTTTATCTGAGCTGTGGCGAAAATTCAGTTGAGTTTATCTGAACTATGACAATTTCACTTACATACAATTGTTCGACTTATTTATCTTATATGTGTTCACCTCAAGTTCAGTTTATGCTAGATAAATACATTTCTATATTGTGCAGATCACACCGTTTCTCTGTTTGAGGGACTCTGCAATGGTAAATACAACGGTAATTTTTGGACCCGGGAATCTCCAACGTCTGTCCTCTCCTGCACCAAACTTTTGAAGAATAGACAAGATGCATCATCTCACAACATGCTTACTATGTGTATAGTTACCAACACGGTTATTATGTAGTTATCGGGCTAGATGTACTATAGTTACCAACGTGGTTACTATATAGTTATCGGCCTAGATGTACTATAGTTATCAACATGGTTATTATGTAATTATCAGGCTAGATGTACTATAGTTATCAACATGGTTATTTTTATAGTTATCAGGCTAGATGTACTATAGCTATCTACATTGTTATTTTTGTAGTTATCGAGCTAAATGTTGTACAATACACCCTTGATTGCTTCTGAGTGAATAACATGATAATTTACATGCCACAAACCTGATAAATTATGCACAAACAGTGTGATAACTTTGACCCGGGAGAAAAAGTTATCGAATCCATCCTCCAATAGATTTTTTATAAATAACATGGTAACATACGCAAAACAAAGCTGATAACTCACGTCTAAACACCAAGGTAACTTTGACCCGAATGGGGGGTTGTTTAAGAACATACACTTGATAAATATGTGTAAATAACATGATACTTTACACACTGTATTTGTGATAACTCACGCACAAACAACATGGTAACTTTGACCCCGGGGTGAGAGGAAAGGGAGGAAGTTCTTTTGAACACATACCCCCCCCCCCCCCTTCCTGATAACTTTCGTGTAAATAGTACGGTAATATGCGCACCGTAGACTCGTTAACTTATGTACAAACACCGTGATAAATTTGTAGGTCTGGTCATGATGGATTTTTTATCCGAAAATGCTTTTTTAATCGGAACGGCGGTTTGAGCTATAAAATATTTTGAAGTTTTGAAATAAAGGAGAATCTAGGATGACATCATTTTTTTCTCCTCTAAGAGCATCTCCAACAGGCGCCGGACGCGCCGCGCGCAAAAACCAGATTTGCCGCACGTGCATCGCCTGGTTTGGCGCAGCGCGCAGCGCTGGCTCCAGCAGCCGCGCTAAAATGCAGCGCGCGCGCGCCGCTCCAGTAGCGCGCGCGACTCTCACACAAACAACATATGCATTCAAAAACAGAAGCAAAAAGATCAAGATGAACAAAAATAAATAGTTCAATTTCGTTTATTACAACTCAAACAAATAGTTTATCGTTCAATACAACAAATAGTGCAATTAAACACAACAAATGGTTTAACAATACAATAACGAACGTACAAATCATGATGCTCTTTGTCATCCATTCCATGCCCACCACTCCTCAATGAGATCCTTCTGAAGATCATTATGCGCTACGGGACGTCGAATGGCATGATAGGAGGCAACAAAATGGGCCACCCTTTCAGTGTTGGGGAACGTAGCAATAATTCAAAATTTTCCTACGTGTCACCAAGATCAATCTAGGAGATACTAGCAACGAGAGAGAGGGAGTGCATCTTCATACCCTTGAAGATCGCTAAGCGGAAGTGTTCAAGAGAACGGGGTTGATGGAGTCGTACTCGTCGTGATCCAAATCACCGATGATCCTAGTGCCGAACGGACGGCACCTCCGCGTTCAACACACGTACGGAACGGAGAGACGTCTCCTCCTTCTTGATCCAGCAAGGGGAGAGGAGAAGTTGATGGAGATCCAGCACCACGACGGCGTGGTGGTGGAAGTAGTGGGATCCCGGCAGGGCTTCGCCAAGCACAAGCAGGGAGGAAGAGGTGTCACGGGAGGGAGGGAGGCGCCAGGGCTTCAGGTGTGGCTGCCGTCCCTCCCCTCCACTATATATAGGGGCCTATGAAGGAAATATGCCCTAGAGGCAATAATAAAGTTATTATTTATTTCCTTACATCATGATAAATGTTTATTATTCATGCTAGAATTGTATTAACCGGAAACATAATACATGTGTGAATACATAGACCAACAGAGTGTCACTAGTATGCCTCTACTTGACTAGCTCGTTAATCAAAGATGGTTATGTTTCCTAACCATGAACAAGGAGTTGTTATTTGATTAACGAGGTCACATCATTAGTAGAATGATCTGATTGACATGACCCATTCCATTAGCTTAGCACCCGATCGTTTAGTATGTTGCTATTGCTTTCTTCATGACTTATACATGTTCCTATAACTATGAGATTATGCAACTCCCGTTTACCGGAGGAACACTTTGGGTACTACCAAACGTCACAACGTAACTGGGTGATTATAAAGGAGTACTACAGGTGTCTCCAATGGTAGATGTTGGGTTGGCGTATTTCGAGATTAGGGTTTGTCACTCCGATTGTCGGAGAGGTATCTCTGGGCCCTCTCGGTAATGCACATCACATAAGCCTTGCAAGCACTAATAAGTTAGTTGTGAGATGATGTATTACGGAACGAGTAAAGAGACTTGCCGGTAACGAGATTGAACTAGGTATTGGATACCGACGATCGAATCTCGGGCAAGTAACATACCGATGACAAAGGGAACAACGTATGTTGTTATGCGGTCTGACCGATAAAGATCTTCGTAGAATATGTAGGAGCCAATATGGGCATCCAGGTCCCGCTATTGGTTATTGACCGGAGACGTGTCTCGGTCATGTCTACATTGTTCTCGAACCGTAGGGTCCGCATGCTTAACGTTACGATGACAGTTATTATGAGTTTATGCATTTTGATGTACCGAAGGTTGTTCGGAGTCCCGGATGAGATCACGGACATGACGAGGAGTCTCGAAATGGTCGAGACGTAAAGATTGATATATTGGAAGCCTATGTTTGGGCACCGGAAGTGTTCCGGGTGAAATCGGGATTTTACCGGATTACCGGGAGGGTTACCGGAACCCCCCGGGAGGCAAATGGGCCTATTGGGCCTTAGTGGAAAAGAGAGAAGGGGCAGCCCACAGGCTAGTCCTATTAGGACTAGGAGAAGGGGCCGGCCCCCCTCTCTTCTCTTTCTCCCGAAGAGTCCTATTAGGAATAGGATTTGGGGGAAGGAGTCCTACTCCCGGTAGGAGTGGGACTCCTCCCTGCGCCTCCCTCCTAGCCGGCCGACCCCCTTGCCCCTGGTCCTTTATATACGGGGCAGGGGGCACCCCATAGACACACAAGTTGATCCTTGAGATCGTTCCTTAGCCGTGTGCGGTGCCCCCTGCCACCAAATTCCACCTCGATCGTACCGTTGTAGTGCTTAGGCGAAGCCCTGCGTCGGTAGTACATCAAGATCGTCATCACGCCGTCGTGCTGACGGAACTCTTCCTCGACGCTTTGCTGGATCGGAGCCCGAGGAACGTCATCGAGCTGAACGTGTGCTAAGAACTCGGAGGTGCCGGAGTAACGGTGCTTGGATCGGTCGGATCGGGAAGAAGACGTACGACTACTTCCTCTACGTTGTGTGATCGCTTCCGCAGTCGGTCTGCGTTGGTACGTAGACAACACTCTCCCCTCTCGTTGCTGTGCATCACCATGATCTTGCGTGTGCGTAGGAAAATTTTTGAAATTACTGCGTTCCCCAACAGTGGCATCCGAGCCTAGGTTTTATGGTTTGATGTTATATGCACGAGTAGAACACAAGTGAGTTGTGGGCGATACAAGTCATACTGCCTACCAGCATGTCATACTTTGGTTCGGCGGTATTGTTGGTTGAGACGATCCGGACCAACCTTACGCGTACTCTTACGCGAGACCGGTTCCCTCGACGTGCTTTGCACATAGATGGCTTGCGGAAGACTGTCTCTCCAACTTTAGTTGAACCAAGTGTGACTACGCCCGGTCCTTGAGAAGGTTAAAACGGAGTCTATTTGACGAACTATCGTTGTGGTTTTGATGCGTAGGTGAGATGAGTTCTTACTTAAGCCCGTAGCAGCCACGTAAAACTTGCAACAACAAAGTAGAGGACGTCTAACTTGTTTTTGCAGGGTATGTTGTGATGTGATATGGTCAAGGCATGATGCTGATTTTATTGTATGAGATGATCATGTTTTGTAACTAAGTTATCGGCAACTGGCAGGAGCCATATGGTTGTCGCTTTATTGTATGCAATGCAATCGCGATGTAATGCTTTACTAGATTACTAAACGGTAGTAATAGTCGTGGAAGCATAAGATTGGCGAGACGACAACGATGCTACGATGGAGATCAAGGTGTCGCGCCGGTGACGATGGTGATCATGACGGTGCTTCGGAGATGGAGATCACAAGCACAAGATGATGATGACCATATCATATCACTTATATTGATTGCATGTGATGTTTATCCTTTTATGCATCTTATCTTGCTTTGATTGACGGTAGCATTATAAGATGATCTCTCACTAAATTATCAAGAAGTGTTCTCCCTGAGTATGCACCGTTGCCAAAGTTCGTCGTGCCCAGACACCACGTGATGATCGGGTGTGATAAGCTCTATGTCCATCTACAACGGGTGCAAGCCAGTTTTGCACACGCAGAATACTCAGGTTAAACTTGACGAGCCTAGCATATGCAGATATGGCCTCGGAACACAGAGACCGAAAGGTCGAGCGTGAATCATATAGTAGATATGATCAACATGACGATGTTCACCATTGAAAACTACTCCATCTCACGTGATGATCGGTTATGGTTTAGTTGATTTGGATCACGTAATCACTTAGAGGATTAGAGGGATGTCTATCTAAGTGGGAGTTCCTAAGTAATTTGATTAACTGAACTTAAACTTATCATGAACTTAGTACCTGATAGTATCTTGCTTGTTTATGTTGCTTGTAGATAGATGGCTCGTGCTATTGTTCCGTTGAATTTTAATGCGTTCCTTGAGAAAGCAAAATTGAAAGATGATGGTAGCAATTACACGGACCGGGTCCGTAACCTGAGGATTATCCTCATTGCTGCACAGAAGAATTACGTCCTGGAAGCACCGCTGGGTGACAGGCCTGCTGCTGGAGCAACGCCAGATGTTATGAACGTCTGGCAGAGCAAAGCTGATGACTACTCGATAGTTCAGTGTGCCATGCTTTACGGCTTAGAATCGGGACTTCAACGACGTTTTGAACGTCATGGAGCATATGAGATGTTTCAGGAGTTGAAGTTAATATTTCAAGCAAATGCCCGAATTGAGAGATATGAAGTCTCCAATAAGTTCTATAGCTGTAAGATGGAGGAGAACAGTTCTGTCAGTGAGCATATACTCAAAATGTCTGGGTATAATAATCACTTGATTCAGATGGGAGTTAATCTTCCAGATGATTGCGTCATTGACAGAATTCTCCAATCACTACCACCAAGCTACAAGAGCTTCGTGATGAACTATAATATGCAAGGGATGAACAAGACTATTCCCGAGCTCTTCGCAATGCTGAAAGCTGCGGAGGTAGAAATCAAGAAGGAGCATCAAGTGTTGATGGTAAGCAAGACCACTAGTTTCAAGAAAAAGGGTAAAGGGAAGAAGAAGGGAAACTTCAAGAAGAACAGCAAGCAAGTTGCTGCTCAAGAGAAGAAACCCAAGTCTGGACCTAAGCCTGAAACTGAGTGCTTCTACTGCAAGCAGACTGGACACTGGAAGCGGAACTGCCCCAAGTATTTGGCGGATAAGAAGGATGGCAAAGTGAGCAAAGGTATATGTGATATACATGTTATTGATGTGTACCTTACTAGAGCTCGCAGTAGCACCTGGGTATTTGATACTCGTTCTGTTGCTAATATTTGCAACTCGAAACAGGGACTACGGAATAAGCGGACACTAGCAAAGGACGAGGTGACGATGCGCGTGGGAAACGGTTCCAAAGTCGACGTGATCGCGGTCGGCACGCTACCTCTACATCTACCTTCGGGATTAATATTAGACCTAAACAATTGTTATTTGGTGCCAGCGTTGAGCATGAACATTATATCTGGATCTTGTTTAATGCGAGACGGTTATTCATTTAAATCAGAGAATAATGGTTGTTCTATTTATATGAATAATATCTTTTATGGTCATGCACCTTTGAAGAGTGGTCTATTCTTGTTGAATCTCGAAGATAGTGATACACATATTCATAATGTAGAAGCCAAAAGATGCAAAGTTAATAATGATAGTGCAACTTATTTGTGGCACTGCCGTTTAGGTCATATCGGTGTAAAGCGCATGAAGAAACTCCATACTGATGGGCTTTTGGAATCACTTGATTATGAATCACTTGGTACTTGCGAACCGTGCCTCATAGGCAAGATGACTAAAACACC
This sequence comes from Triticum monococcum, assembly GCA_034509565.1. Lineage (NCBI taxonomy): Eukaryota > Viridiplantae > Streptophyta > Magnoliopsida > Poales > Poaceae > Triticum > Triticum monococcum. Next base: position 21,933,243 of record CM067847.1, read on the forward strand.
GTTCTCCAGTACTATGGAGAGAGCAACAGATTTGTTGGAAATCATACATACCGATGTATGTGGTCCGATGAACATTGAGGCTCGCGGCGGATATCGTTATTTTCTCACCTTCACAGATGATTTAAGCAGATATGGGTATATCTACTTAATGAAACATAAGTCTGAAACATTTGAAAGGTTCAAGGAATTTCAGAGTGAAGTTGAAAATCATCGTAACAAGAAAATAAAATTTCTACGATCTGATCGTGGAGGAGAATATTTGAGTTACGAGTTTGGTGTACATTTGAAAAATTGTGGAATAGTTTCGCAACTCACACCACCCGGAACACTACAGCGTAATGGTGTGTCCGAACGTCGTAATCGTACTTTACTAGATATGGTGCGATCTATGATGTCTCTTACTGATTTACCGCTATCGTTTTGGGGTTATGCTTTAGAGACGGCCGCATTCACGTTAAATAGGGCACCATCAAAATCCGTTGAGACGACGCCTTATGAACTATGGTTTGGCAAGAAACCAAAGTTGTCGTTTCTTAAAGTTTGGGGCTACGATGCTTATGTGAAAAAGCTTCAACCTGATAAGCTCGAACCCAAAGCGGAGAAATGTGTCTTCATAGGATACCCAAAGGAAACTGTTGGGTATACCTTCTATCACAGATCCGAAGGAAAGACATTCGTTGCTAAGAATGGATCATTTCTGGAGAAGGAGTTTCTCTCGAAAGAAGTGAGTGGGAGGAAAGTAGAACTTGACGAGGTAACTGTACCTGCTCCCTTATTGGAAAATAGTACATCACAGAAAACTGTTTCTGCAACACCTATGCCAATCAGTGAGGAGGCTAATGATGATGATCATGAAGCTTCAGAACAAGATACTACTGAACCACGTAGATCAACCAGAGTGAGATCCGCACCAGAGTGGTACGGTAATCCAGTTCTGGAAGTCATGATGCTAGATCATGATGAACCTACGAACTATGAAGAAGCGATGGTGAGCCCAGATTCCGCAAAGTGGCTTGAGGCCATGAAATCTGAGATGGGATCCATGTATGAGAACAAAGTATGGACTTTGGTTGACTTGCCCGATGATCGGCAAGCAATTGAGAATAAATGGATCTTCAAGAAAAAGACTGACGCTGACGGTAATGTTACTGTCTATAAAGCTCGACTTGTCGCAAAAGGTTTTCGACAAGTTCAAGGGGTTGACTACGATGAGACTTTCTCACCCGTAGCGATGCTTAAGTCCGTCAGAATTATGTTAGCAATTGCCGCATTTTATGATTATGAAATATGGCAGATGGATGTCAAAACTGCATTCCTGAATGGATTTCTGGAAGAAGAGTTGTATATGGTACAACCAGAAGGTTTTGTCGATCCAAAAGGAGCTAACAAAGTATGCAAACTCCAGCGATCCATTTATGGACTGGTGCAAGCATCTCGGAGTTGGAATAAACGCTTTGATAGTGTGATCAAAGCATTTGGCTTTATACAGACTTTTGGAGAAGCCTGTATTTACAAGAAAGTGAGTGGGAGCTCTGTAGCATTTCTGATATTATATGTGGATGACATATTGCTAATTGGAAATGATATAGAATTTCTGGATAGCATAAAGGGATACTTGAATAAAAGTTTTTCGATGAAAGACCTCGGGGAAGCTGCATACATATTAGGCATAAAGATCTATAGAGATAGATCAAAACGCTTAATTGGACTTTCACAATGCACATACCTTGACAAAATTTTGAAGAAGTTCAAGATGGATCAAGCAAAGAAAGGGTTCTTGCCTGTGTTACAAGGTATGAAATTGAGCAAGACTCAATGCCCGACCACTGCAGAAGATAGAGAGAAAATGAAAGATGTTCCCTATGCTTCAGCCATAGGCTCTATCATGTATGCAATGCTGTGTACCAGACCTGATGTGTGCCTTGCTATAAGTTTAGCAGGGAGGTACCAAAGTAATCCTGGAATGGATCACTGAACAGCGGTCAAGAACATCCTGAAATACCTGAAAAGGACTAAGGATATGTTTCTCGTATATGGAGGTGACAAAGAGCTCACCGTAAGAGGTTACGTTGATGCAAGCTTTGACACTGATCCGGACGATTCTAAATCGCAAACCGGATACGTGTTTACATTAAATGGTGGAGCTGTCAGTTGGTGCAGTTCTAAACAAAGCGTCGTAGCGGGATCTACATGTGAAGCGGAGTACATAGCTGCTTCTGAAGCAGCAAACGAAGGAGTCTGGATGAAGGAGTTCATATCCGATCTAGGTGTCATACCTAGTGCATCGGCTCCAATGAAAATCTTCTGTGACAATACTGGTGCAATTGCCTTGGCAAAGGAATCCAGATTTCACAAAAGAACCAAACACATCAAGAGACGCTTCAACTCCATCCGGGATCTAGTCCAGGTGGGAGACATAGAGATTTGCAAGATACATACGGATCTGAATGTTGCAGACCCGTTGACTAAGCCTCTTCCACGAGCAAAACATGATCAACACCAAGGCTCCATGGGTGTTAGAATCATTACTGTGTAATCTAGATTATTGACTCTAGTGCAAGTGGGAGACTGAAGGAAATATGCCCTAGAGGCAATAATAAAGTTATTATTTATTTCCTTACATCATGATAAATGTTTATTATTCATGCTAGAATTGTATTAACCGGAAACATAATACATGTGTGAATACATAGACCAACAGAGTGTCACTAGTATGCCTCTACTTGACTAGCTCGTTAATCAAAGATGGTTATGTTTCCTAACCATTAACAAGGAGTTGTTATTTGATTAACGAGGTCACATCATTAGTAGAATGATCTGATTGACATGACCCATTCCATTAGCTTAGCACCCGATCGTTTAGTATGTTGCTATTGCTTTCTTCATGACTTATACATGTTCCTATAACTATGAGATTATGCAACTCCCGTTTACCGGAGGAACACTTTGGGTACTACCAAACGTCACAACGTAACTGGGTGATTATAAAGGAGTACTACAGGTGTCTCCAATGGTAGATGTTGGGTTGGCGTATTTCGAGATTAGGGTTTGTCACTCCGATTGTCCGAGAGGTATCTCTGGGCCCTCTCGGTAATGCACATCACATAAGCCTTGCAAGCACTAATAAGTTAGTTGTGAGATGATGTATTACGGAACGAGTAAAGAGACTTGCCGGTAATGAGATTGAACTAGGTATTGGATACCGACGATCGAATCTCGGGCAAGTAACATACCGATGACAAAGGGAACAACGTATGTTGTTATGCGGTCTGACCGATAAAGATCTTCGTAGAATATGTAGGAGCCAATATGGGCATCCAGGTCCCGCTATTGGTTATTGACCGGAGATGTGTCTCGGTCATGTCTACATTGTTCTCGAACCATAGGGTCCGCACGCTTAACGTTACGATGACAGTTATTATGAGTTTATGCATTTTGATGTACCGAAGGTTGTTCGAAGTCCCGGATGAGATCACGGACATGACGAGGAGTCTCGAAATGGTCGAGACGTAAAGATTGATATATTGGAAGCCTATGTTTGGGCACCGGAAGTGTTCCGGGTGAAATCGGGATTTTACCGGATTACCGGGAGGGTTACCGGAACCCCCCGGGAGGCAAATGGGCCTATTGGGCCTTAGTGGAAAAGAGAGAAGGGGCAGCCCACAGGCTAGCCGGCCGAACCCCCCTTCCCTAGTCCTATTAGGACTAGGAGAAGGGGCCGGCCCCCCTCTCTTCTCTTTCTCCCGAAGAGTCCTATTAGGAATAGGATTTGGGGGAAGGAGTCCTACTCCCGGTAGGAGTGGGACTCCTCCCTGCGCCTCCCTCCTAGCCGGCCGACCCCCTTGCCCCTGGTCCTTTATATACGGGGGCAGGGGGCACCCCATAGACACACAACTTGATCCTTGAGATCGTTCCTTAGCCGTGTGCGGTGCCCCCTGCCACCAAATTCCACCTCGATCGTACCATTGTAGTGCTTAGGCGAAGCCCTGCGTCGGTAGTACATCAAGATCGTCATCACGCCGTCGTGCTGACGGAACTCTTCCTCGACGCTTTGCTGGATCGGAGCCCGAGGAACGTCATCGAGCTGAACGTGTGCTAAGAACTCAGAGGTGCCGGAGTAACGGTGCTTGGATCGGTCGGATCGGGAAGAAGACGTACGACTACTTCCTCTACGTTGTGTGATCGCTTCCGCAGTCGGTCTGCGTTGGTACGTCGACAACACTCTCCCCTCTCGTTGCTGTGCATCACCATGATCTTGTGTGTGCGTAGGAAAATTTTTGAAATTACTACGTTCCCCAACAGCCTAGGGGGGCGCTGACCCCTTGTAGATCCCATCTAGGGAGGGGGCGACAGCCCTAGGGGTGGCTTGGCCTCCAAGCCAAGTGGAGGCGCCCCCACCCCTTAGGGTTTCCAACCCTAGGCGCATGGGAGGCCCAAGGGGGCGCACCAGCCCATCAGGGGCTGGTTCCCACGCCCCTACAGCCCATGGGGCCCTCTGGGATAGGTGGCCCCACCCGATGGACCCCCGGGACCCTTCCGGTGGTCCCGGTACAATACCGATGACTCCTGAAACTCTCCTGGTGGCCGAAACTGGACTTCCTATATATAAATCTTTACCTCCGGACCATTCCGGAACTCCTCGTGACGTCTGGCATCTCATCCGGGACTCCGAACAACTTTCGGTTAACCGCATACTAATATCTCTACAACTCTAGCGTCACTGAACCTTAAGTGTGTAGACCCTACGGGTTCGGGAGACATGTAGACATGACCGAGACAACTCTCCGGCCAATAACCAATAGCGGGATCTGGATACCCATGTTGGCTCCCACATGCTCCATGATGATCTCATCGGATGAACCATGATGTCGAGGATTCAATTAATCCCGTATTCAATTCCCTTTGTCCATCGGTACGATACTTGCCCGAGATTCGATCGTCGGTACCTCGTTCAATATCGTTACCGGCAAGTCTCTTTACTCGTTCCGTAACACATCATCCCGTGATCAACTCCTTGGTCACATTGTGCACATTATGATGATGTCCTACCGAGTGGGCCCAGAGATACCTCTCGTTACACGGAGTGACAAATCCCAGTCTCGATTCGTGCCAACCCAACAGACACTTTCGAAGATACCCGTAGTGCACCTTTATAGCCACCCAGTTACGTTGTGACGTTTGGTACACCCAAAGCATTCCTACGGTATCCGGGAGTTGCACAATCTCATGGTCTAAGGAAATGATACTTGACATTAGAAAAGCTTTAGCATATGAACTACACAATCTTGTGCTAGGCTTAGGATTGGGTCTTGTCCATCACATCATTCTCCTAATGATGTGATCCCGTCATCAACGACATCCAATGTCCATGGTCAGGAAACCGTAACCATCTATTGATCAACGAGCTAGTCAACTAGAGGCTTACTAGGGACATGGTGTTGTCTATGTATCCACACATGTATCTGAGTTTCCTATCAATACAATTCTAGCATGGATAATAAACAATTATCATGAACAAGGAAATATAATAATAACTAATTTATTATTGCCTCTAGGGCATATTTCCAACAGTCTCCCACTTGCACTAGAGTCAATAATCCAGTTCACATCGCTATGTGATTAACACTTAAGGTCACATCCCCATGTGACTAACACCCAAGGAGTTTACTAGAGTCAATAATCTAGTTCACATTACCATGTGATTAACACTCAATGAGTTCTGGGTTTGATCATGTTATGCTTGTGAGAGATGTTATAGTCAACGGGTCTGAACCTTTCAGATCCGTGTGTGCTTTACAAATCTCTATGTCATCTTATAGATGCAGCTACCATGCTCTATTTGGAGCTATTCCAAATAACTGTTCTACTATACGAATCCGGTTTACTACTCAGAATGATCCAGATTAGTGTCAAAGATTGCATCGGCATAACCCTTTACGACGAACTCTTTTACCACCTCCATAATCGAGAAAATTCCTTAGTCCACTAGTTACTAAGGATAACGTTGACCGTTATCCTGTGATCCATTCCTAGATCACACTTGTACCCCTTGACTGACTCATGGCTTGGCACACTTCAGCTACGGTACACAACATAGCATACTTTAGAGCCTACGTCTAAAGCATAGGGGACGACCTTCGTCCTTTCTCTCTATTCTGCCGTGGTCAGGTCTTGAGTTTTACTCAATACTCATACCTTATAACACAGCCAAGAACTCCTTTGCCGATCTATTTTTGAACTCCTTCAAAATTTTGTCATGGTATGTGTTCGTTTGAAAGTACTATTAAGCGATTTTGATCTATCCTTATAGATCTTGATGCTCAATGTTCAAGTAGCTTAATCCAGGTTTTCCATTGAAAACACTTTTCAAATAACCCAATGTGCTTTCCAGAAACTCTACATCATTTCTGATCAACAACATATACTCATCAGAAATTCTATAGTGCTCCCACTCACTTCTTTGGAAATACAAGTTTCTCATAAACTTTGTATAAACCCAAAATCTTTGATCATCTCATCAAAGCATACATTCCAACTCTGAGATGCTTACTCCAGTCCTTAGAAGGGTTGCCGGAGCTTTACATACTTGTTAGCATCTTTCAGGATTGACAAAACCTTCTGGATGTATCACATACAACCTTTCCTCAAGAAAAACGTCGAGGAAACAATATTTTGGACATCCTATCTCCAACATTTCATAAATAATGCAGTAACTGCTAACATAATTCCAACAGACTCTTAGCATCGCTACGAATGAGAAAGTCTCATCGTAGTCAACTCCTTGAACTTGTCGGGAAACATCTTAACGACAGGTCGAGCTTTCTTAATGGTGACACTTACCATCATTGTCTGTCTTCCTTTCAAAATCCATCTACACCTAACAGCCTTACGACCATCAAGTAGTTCTTTCAAAGTCTATACTTTGTTTTATACATGGATCCTCTCTCGGATTTTATGGCCTCGAGCCATTCGTCAGAATCCGGGCCCACCATCGCTTCTCCATAGCTCGTAGGTTCATTGTTGTCTAGCAACATGACTTCCAAGACAGGATTACGTACCACTCTGAAGTAGTACACATCCTTGTTGACCTATGAGGTTTGGTAGTGACTTGATCCGAAGTTTCATGATCACTATCATAAGCTTCCACTTCAATTGGTGTAGGTGCCATAGGAACAACTTCCTGTGCCCTGCTACACACTTGTTGAAGTGACGGTTCAATAACCTCATCAAGTCTCCACCATCCTCCCACTCAATTCTTTCGAGAGAAACTTTTCCTCGAGAAAGGACCCGTTTCTAGAAACAATCACTTTTGCTTCCGGATCTGAAATAGGAGGTATACCCAACTATTTTGGGGTATTCTATGAAGATGCATTTATCCGCTTTGGGTTTGAGCTTATTAGCCTAAAACTTTTTCACATAATCATTGCAGTCCCAAACTTTTAAGAAACGACAACTCAGGTTTCTCTAAACCATAGTTCATACGGTGTCGTCTCAAGGGAATTGTGTGGTGCCCTATTTAAAGTGAATGCGGTTGTCTCTAATGCCTAACCCATAAACGATAGTGGTAATTCGATAAGAGACATCATGGTATGCTCCATATCCAATAGGGTGCAGTTATGATGTCCAGACACACCATCACACTATGGTGGTCCAGGCGGTATTAGTTGTGAAACAATTTCCACAATGTCTTAATTGTGTGCCAAACTCATAACTCAGATATTCATCTCTATGATCATATCACAGACATTTTATCATCTTATCACGACGATCTTCAACTTCACTCTGAAATTACTTAAACCTTTCAATAATTCAGACTTGCGTTTCATCAAGTAAATATACTCAGCATCTACTCAAATCATCTGTGAAGTAATAACATAACGATATCCACTGCATGCCTCAGCACTCATTGGACTGCACACATCAAAATGTATTACTTCCAACAAGTTGCTTTCTTGTTCCATCTTACTGAAAACGAGGCCTTTCAGTCATCTTGCCCATGTGGTATGATTTGCATGTCTCAAGTGATTCAAAATCAAGTGAGTCCAAACGATCCATCTACATGGAGTTTCTTCATGCATATCTACCAATAGACATGCTTCGCATGTCTCAATCTTTTCAAAAACGAGTGAGTCCAAAGATCCATCAACATGGAGCTTCTTCATGCGTTTTATACCAATATGACTCAAATGGCAGTGCCACAAGTATGTGGTACTATCATTACTATCTTATATCTTTTGGCATGAACATGTGTATCACTACGATCGAGATTCAATGAACCATTCATTTTAGGTGCAAGACCATTGAAGGTATTATTCAAATAAACAGAGTAACCATTATTCTCCTTAAATGAATAACCGTATTGTGATAAACATAATCCAATCATGTTTATGCTCAACGCAAACACCAAATAACAATTATTTAGGTTTAACACTAATCTCAATGGTAGAGGGAGCATGCGATGCTTGATCATATCAACCTTGGAAACACTTCCAACACATATTGTCATCTCACCTTCAGCTAGTCTCTGTTTATTCCATAGCCTTTTATTTTGAGTTACTAACACTTAGCAGCTGAACCGGTATTTTAATACCCTGGTGCTACTAGGAGTACTAGTAAAGTACACATTAATATAACGTATTTGCAAAATACTTCTGTCGACCTTGCCAGCCTTCTCATCTACCAAGTATCTAGGGTAGTTCTGCTTCAGTGACCGTTCCCCTCATTACAGAAGCACTTAGTCTCGGGTTTGGTTCAACCTTGGGTTTCTTCACTAGAGCAACTAATTTGCCGTTTCATGAAGTATCCCTTCTTTCCCTTGCCCTTCTTGAAACTAGTGGTTTAACCATCAACAATTGATGCTCCTACTTGATTTCTACTTTCACAGTGTCAAACATCGCGAATTGCTCAAGGATCATCATGTCTATCCCTGATATGTTATAGTTCATCACTAAGCTCTAATAGCTTGGTTGCAGTGACTATGGAGAACTATCACTATCTCATCTGGAAGATTAACTCCCACTCGATTCAAGCGATTGTAGTACTCAGACAATCTGAGCACGTGCTCAACGATTGAGCTTTTCTCCCTTAGTTTGCAGGCTTAAGAAACTTGTCAGAGGTCTCATACCTCTTGACGTGGGCACTAGTCTGAAATCCCAATTTCAGTCTCTGGAACATCTCATATGTTCTGCGACGTTTCAAAAACGTATTTGGTGCCACAATTCTAAACCGTTAGTATTACGCACTGAACTATCACATAGTCATCAAAACGTGTATGTCAGATGTTTCCCAACATCTACAGACGACGCTCGAGGTTCAACGCATTGAGCGGTGCATTAAGGACATAGCCCTTCTGTGCAGCAACGAGGACAATCCTCAGTTCATGCACCCAGTCCGCATAATTTCTTCTGTCAACTCTCAACTAAATTTTCTCTAGGAACATATCTAAAACAGTAGAACCAAAGCATGAGCTACGACATAATTTGCAAAGACCTTTTGACTATGTTCATGATAATTAAGTTCATCTAATCAAATTATTCAATGAACTCCCACTTAGATAGACATCCCTCTAGTCATCTAAGTGATACATGATCCGAGTCAACTAGGCCGTGTCCGATCATCACGTGAGACGGACTAGTCATCGTCGGTGAGCATCTTCATGTTGATCGTATCCACTATACGACTCATGTTCGACCTTTCGGTCTTCCGTGTTCCGAGGCCATGTCTGTACATGCTAGGCTCGTCAAGTCAACCTAAGTGTTTCGCATGCGTAAATCTGGCTTACACCCGTTGTATGCGAACGTTAGAATCTATCACACCCGATCATCACGTGGTGCTTTGAAACAACAAACCTTCACAATGGTGCACAGTTAGGGGAACACTTTTCTTGAAATTTCAGCGAGGGATCATCTTATTTATGCTACCGTCGTTCTAAGCAAATAAGATGTAAACATGACAAACATCACATGCAAATCATAAAGTGACATGATATGGCCAATATCATCTTGCGCCTTTTGATCTCCATCTTCGAGGCGCGGCATGATCACCTTCGTCACCGGCAATGACACCACGATCTCCATCATCATGTTCTCCATCATCGTGTCTTCATGAAGTTGCCTCGCCAACTATTACTTCTACTACTATGGCTAACGGTTACCAATAAAGTAAAGTAATTACATAGCGTTTTCGTTGACACGCAGGTCATAAATAAATTAAGACAACTCCTATGGCTCCTGCCGGTTGTCATACTCATCGACATGCAAGTCGTGATTCCTATTACAAGAACATGATCAATCTCATACATCACATATATCATTCATCACATATATCATTCATCACATCCTTTTGGCCATATCACATCACATAGCATACCCTGCAAAAACAAGTTAGACGTTCTCTAATTGTTGTTGCATGTTTTACGTGGCTGCTATGGGTTTCTAGCAAGAACGTTTCTTACCTACGCAAAACCACAACGGTGATATGCCAATTGCTATTTACACTTCATAAGGACCCTTTTCATCGAATCCGATCCGACTAAAGTGGGAGAGACAGACACCCGCCAGCCACCTTATGCATCAAGTGCATGTCAGTCGGTGGAACCAGTCTCACGTAAGCGTACGTGTAAGGTCGGTCCGGGCCGCTTCATCCCACAATGCCGTTGTATCAAGATAAGACTACTAACGGTAAGCAAATTGAACAAATCATCGCCCACAACTGCTTTGTGTTCTACTCGTGCATAGAATCTACGCATAGACCAAGCTCATGATGCCACTGTTGGGGAACGTAGCAATAATTCAAAATTTTCCTACGTGTCACCAAGATCAATCTAGGAGATACTAGCAACGAGAGAGAGGGAGTGCGTCTTCATACCCTTGAAGATCGCTAAGCGGAAGCATTCAAGAGAACGGGGTTGATGGAGTCGTACTCGTCGTGATCCAAATCACCGATGATCCTAGTGCCGAACGGACGGCACCTCCGCGTTCAACACACATACGGAAGGAGAGACGTCTCCTCCTTCTTGATCCAGCAAGGGGAGAGGAGAAGTTGATGGAGATCCAGCAGCACGACGGCGTGGTGGTGAAAGTAGCGGGATCCCGGCAGGGCTTCGCCAAGCACAAGCAGGGAGGAAGAGGTGTCACGGGAGGGAGGGAGGCGCCAGGGCTTCAGGTGTGGCTGCCCTCCCTCCCCTCCACTATATATAGGGGCCTAGGGGGCGTCGGCCCCTTGTAGATCCCATCTAGGGAGGGGGCGGCAGCCCTAGGGGTGGCTTGGCCTCCAAGCCAAGTGGAGGCGCCCCCACCCCTTAGGGTTTCCAACCCTAGGTGCATCGGAGGCCCAAGGGGGGGCGCACCAGCCCACCAGGGGCTGGTTCCCATGCCCCTTCAGCCCATGGGGCCCTCCAGGATAGGTGGCCCCACCCGGTGGACCCCCGGGACCCTTCCGATGGTCCCGGTACAATACCGATGACTTCTGAAAGTCTCCCAGTGGCCGAAACTGGGGATCTCATCCGGGACTCCGAACAACTTTCGGTTAACCGCATACTAATATCTCTACAACTCTAGCGTCACCGAACCTTAAGTGTGTAGACCCTACGGGTTCGGGAGACATGTAGACATGACCGAGACAACTCTCCGGCCAATAACCAACAGCGGGATCTGGATACCCATGTTGGCTCCCACATGCTCCACGATGATCTCATCGGATGAACCACGATGTCGAGGATTCAATCAATCCCGTATTCAATTCCCTTTGTCCATCGGTACGATACTTGCCCGAGAATCGATCGTCGGTACCTCGTTCAATCTCGTCACCGGCAAGTCTCTTTACTCGTTCCGTAACACATCATCCCGTGATCAACTCCTTGGTCACATTGTGCACATTATGATGATGTCCTACCGAGTGGGCCCGGAGATACCTCTCCGTTACACGGAGTGACAAATCCCAGTCTCGATTCGTGCCAACCAAACAGACACTTCCGGAGATACCCGTAGTGCACCTTTATAGCCACCCAGTTACGTTGTGACGTTTGGTACACCCAAAGCATTCCTACGGTATCCGGGAGTTGCACAATCTTATGGTCTAAGGAAATGATACTTGACATTAGAAAAGCTTTAGCATACGAACTACATGATCTTGTGGTAGGCTTAGGATTGGGTCTTGTCCATCACATCATTCTCCTAATGATGTGATCCCATCATCAACGACATCCAATGTCCATGGTCAGAAAACCGTAACCATCTATTGATCAACGAGCTAGTCAACTAGAGGCTTACTAGGGACATGGTGTTGTCTATGTATCCACACATGTATCTGAGTTTTCTATCAATACAATTCTAGCATGGATAATAAACGATTATCATGAACAAGGAAATATAATAATAACTAATTTATTATTGCCTCTAGGGCATATTTCCAACATTCAGCCCTCTGTCGCACTCGCACGAGATATCCCAAGAGATCATACTGAGAGTAGTCTACATCTTGGCCACGCTCATTCTCGATGATCATGTTGTGCATGATCACACAAGCGTGCATTATGTACCAAAGCATCTTCTGATTCCAAAATCTAGCCGGTCCTCTCACAATAGCAAATTGGGCTTGCAAAATCCCAAAAGATCTCTCCACATCTTTTCTAGCCGCCACCTGAGCATTGTGGAAATCAAGTTCTTTCTTACCTTCTTGCTTTTTCAACGGCTTGACAAAGGTTTTCCACTTTGGATAAATGCCATCCGCTAGATAATAGCCATAGTTGTATGTACGACCATTTACTACAAACTGCACCAGTGGCAACTCCCCATTTGTAATCTTACTCATCAGTGGTGACCGGTTGACAATATTGATGTCATTCAAAGATCTAGGCATTCCAAAGAATGCATGCCAAATCCAAGTCTCTTGATCGGCCACCGCTTCAATGATTATAGTGGAACCCTTTTTTTGGCCGTGGAATTGCCCATGCCATGCCTTTGGACAATTCTTCCAACTCCAATGCATGCAATCTATTGAGCTAAGCATGCCAGGAAAGCCGCGAACTTTGTTCATCGCCAAAAGCCTTGCGGCGTCTTCAGCATTGGGAGATCTCAAATACTCCTTGCCAAACACTTGCACAATTCCGACGGCCGGCGGATGGCTCGAGCGGGCGCGCAATTCCGACGGCCGCCAGAGTCTGAATTGTGTGACCAAAAGCCTTGCGACGTCGGAATTCCGACGGCCGACGGATGGCTCCAGCGGGTGGCACGGTCGGCGGCGGCGGCGCGGCTGGATGGGGGATGGGAGGTGCGAGCAAGCGCACGAGAGTCCAGCGTGCAGGAGCGGGCGCAACAAATAAGCGGCGCGTGATTGAGTTTTGGCCCACGCGCTGGACTACGTATGTCGCGCGCGCTGTTTTTGTGCACCCGCTGGTGCAACTATTCCGGTTGCGCACGCGCTAAAACGGGGAATTTTACGACGCGGTGCTAGTTTGGCGCGCCTGTTGGACATGCTCTAATGCATGCAGGCATGTGGATGTGAAGAGAAGGGTGGAGGAATCATTTTTTGCCCACAACTAACATGGTGATAATTTGCGTAGCAGACGCGTGGTAACTTTTTACTCGGAAAAAAATTCGTCAGAATATATCAATATGAGATGTAGTTTCGAAGGTCTCGTCGCGACGAATCTTTTATGTCAAAACAGTTTTTCAATCAGAACAACGGTTTGAGCTAGAAAATATTTTAAATTTTAAATTTTATTAAAATCTTTGCTGACATCAGCATGTGTCTCACATGCATGCATGCATACTTTTAAATCAATTGAAGCTAATTAGCAGAGGGGAGTTCGCGCGGGCTAAAAAATTTCTTGGGCTGCATGTGCGTATGCTCCGTCGCGTATCGTTCGGATCTACTCCCTCCGTTCCGAATTACTTATCTTGGATTTGTCTAGATACGGATGTATCTAGACTCATTTTAGTGCTAGATACCTCCGTATCTAGACAAATTTAAGACAAGTAATTTGGAACGGAGGGAGTAGTATTACTAATGAGCGGTCAGTTGGAAATTAGTCCGCTCCTTATATTACAAGAGGGATATTGGTGCTTAAAAAAGACGGAAATGTAATTCTAGTTCAATTAGTTTCCCGGCCTTGTAATTGTTCTATACCGAGTCGGATCGACAATGGTTTACCCGCGTATAAATACGTGATCGGCCGCGGCACATCGATCGACCAGCAGTACAGATAGACTAATTTGTTGTGCGGCAGTGTTCAAAAAAAAAAAGATTGGTGTGCGGCAAGTCCAATATCGAATCGGATCGGGCCGATTTTTGGTCGCCTTCTTCTTCAGTTGGGTCAGAAAATATGTCGTCCTGGTCTTGCCCCGAAGGCTTGTTGTTCGTCGCGGCATCTGCCGTTGCTAGTGTTGCTGTCACCTGGGCAACGTGGGCCTTGCTCGAGGACCACCACGATAGGCTCGCCTACAACGAGCTCCTCGGCATCAAGCCCTTGGACGCCACCGGCAGCCTCAGGACCTTGGACGCCGCCGCGGCTGATCCCGTCATCGGCCGTGATGACGAGATCGACCGCGTCGTCTGCATCCTCTGCCGGCGCACCAAGAACTGCGCCGCGCTCGTCGGCCCCGCAGGGGTCGGCAAGACGGCCATCGTCGAGGGCCTCGCACAGCGCATCGCTGCCGGGAACGTCCCTGACACGCTTGCCGGCGCGCGCATCGTGGAGGTTGACATGGGGGCCATGATGGCCGGGACGCACTGGCGCAGCATGTTTGAGCAGCGCATCAAGGACGTTATCAAGGAGGCAGAGGAGGCGGAAGGCAAGGTCATTTTGTTCATCGACGAGATGCACATGGTCGTTGGCGCCGGCGGCGACAAAGGAGGGCCCATAGACGCCGGCAACATCCTCAAGCCGGCGTTGGCCCGCGGCCGCATCCGTTGCGTGGGCGCCACGACCTCCGAAGAATATGAAAAGTATGTTCAGACAGATGCCGCGCTCGAGCGGCGGTTCCAGAAGGTTGTCGTCGAGGAGCCGAGTGTGCATGCGACCATTGCCATCCTGCAGGGGCTGAAGCACAGGTACCAAGAGCACCATGGCATAAAAATCCAGGACGATGCTCTTGTAGCCGCTGCACATCTCGCTGCCCGCTACATTACAGGTACATATACATACGTCAAGTATTCAGTTTACTCTTATAGTATCCATCACTTAATTATGGAAACTATACGGTTGTTTATTTATGTTGAAGATAATTAATTGATGTATTTGATCATTGCCAGGCCGCAAATTCCCTGATAAAGCAATTGACCTTATGGATGAGGCATGCGCCATAACAAAGATGCACGCGGACAAACAAACGACCACGGAAATTGTTGTTAGCCCTGGACATGTAGCACGGGTAAGTCCCAAATAAACATATATATGAATACTTAATTTGCATATGTTTTACTTTTTACGAAGATTCACGTATGTTAATAATGTGATGTGTTTGTTACATCAAAATTTTATTCGAAGGTTGTGAACCGATGGACTAAAGTTCCTCTCGCTACACTTGACCAAGAGGAGAAGGAGAAGTTGATCCACCTAGCGAAAAAATTGCATGAGCGTGTTGTTGGCCAGGATGAAGCTGTTAATTTGGTTGCGCAAGCAGTCCTACGTTCTAGGGTTGGCTTTGGTCAATCCGAACAACCGATAAGTGCATTCCTCTTTTTGGGCTCGCTTGGCGTCGGAAAGACAGAACTTGCTAAAGCCCTTGCTGAGAAGATATTTGACAGCGAGAAAGCATTGATTCGCTTTGATATGTCGGAATATGCTCAGAGTGGATCTGTGACACGTCTCATCGGAGGATCTCGAAGGTTTGATTCTTAGACTTTTTGCACACTTCTTGTTTCTCGGCACTCATATCTCACAAATTTAGTTGATTTTCTATAGCTACGAAGAAGATGGACAACTCACCGAGAAAGTCAAGCGGTGCCCATATAGTGTTATCCTTTTCGACCAAGTGGACAAAGCAAATGATTCAGTACTCAAGGTTTTTCTTCAACTCCTTGACGATGGTATGTTGACCGATGGCAAAGGGCAGGTCGTAGATTTCAAGAACACAATCATCATTATGACATCAAATCTAGGAGCAGAGCACCTAACATCGAGAATGGCTGAGAAAAATACAATCAAAGCTGAAAGAGATCTTCTCATGAAACAGGTTCGTGAATCCCAACTATGTATTGTAACGTCCTCGGTGGGCAAGCCAATGATCGTCTTACAAATGACTGTTCTTGCAGGTTAAGAAGCGCTTCAAGCCTGAACTTATCAATAGACTAAGTCAGGTTGTGATATTTGAGCCACTTTCGCATGGTGACTTGAGGGAGATTGTGAAAATCCAGATGAAGAATGTTGCTGCAACGGCAGCTAACAAGGGTGTCTCTGTACTTGCAACTGATGCAGCCCTAGATGTCATTTGGTCAGAATCACATGACCCGGTGAGTATATAATATATAGCTTAGTTTTCATAACCATCACAGGATGAAGATCCATTGTCCAGTTTTTAACGCTTCGTCGATCGTAGGTGGACGGCGCAAGGCCCATAAGAAGGTGGGTGCAGAATCACGTGACCACGATTCTCTCAGACATGCTGGTCGATGGAGAAGCCTGTGCAGGCTCGACAATCTCCATCGATGCTGCGGACGATAAGAGGGTTCTAACGTTCCAAGTGATGAAGAAGCAAGATGACTAGGCAGATCAATGAGATGATTTTAGCCGTTGTAACTCCCATGATAGATAAAGAAAATGTATCCTAAAACATAATGCATAGGCATGTAATGTACACAGAAGTGATCAGGTGAACATATTGTATTGTAGTAAATAAAGGGTTAATGAATGTAATGACAAGTGCGTATGGGTGTTTGTTGTTTCTTTGTTTGACTGTTTTTTCTTTTTTAACTTTCAATCGGTAAACAAGTTACTATTTCGCTTCCCAAAAAAATATGGGTTTTCCCGGAATTGTCAGCAGAGGGCACACCGGCTGGAGCACTCCAACTATAATAAAACTAGTAACACAAGGAAAGTTTCAGTTTCAATATTATTAAGATGTAAAGTTATTACAAATTAGAATCCAGACGCACAACTTTGGCACACTAAATTCATTTCAGCAAAATGGTGACTTGTTGAGCACAAACCATGGTACTCAGATAAGATCAGCGGACCGGGAACAAACATAAATAGTGATTCCTTTTCTTCAACCCCTTGTCCTCGCCGTGGAAGTTACCTATAGAACTGGCACTACTCGGCAATGAGAACATCGACCTGCGGGATCCAAGAGGACCCCTCGTCTTCCCTTCCCATCGGTGGTGATTCTTAACTTACCGTCTAGTTTCAGTGGGAAAAGTGACATTAGTGGTGTATCATTACCACGGAAATCACTAGTTAAGGGGTATTCTTTACGGGGTAGCTCGATCTCCAGTGGCTCCACGTTCAACACATGGCGGAAATAGAAGGATGGCGAGGAGCCGAGGACCAAGAAACCGACCAATCCAAAAATCTCGGATCAGTAGGAAGGAAACCAGAGGCTGGCGGTGCATGGACATATACACATACGCTATGCGGTCCACGGATGGGATGAACGGCACAACAATGCTATCTGCAGTGCATACTGGTGGCAGCAGCGGTGGCAGGTCAGTATTAGGAAAACGAGGGCGAGCCATCATGAATTCGATGATGGAGTACCAACACAATCGTCGGCACCGCCACTACTTCGACCATTAGGATAATGACGACGAGCTCATTCTGAGAGACACAGAGTCCGATGCTGACGACGCGACATCCGGACAAGTCGACATCATCTCATCGGATAACAACGAGGCATAGGGCATCGTGTCGGCGGCTTTGATAAATTATGCATAGTAGCAGTAGTGTTTGTTTAGAGTGTTGGTCTTTTGTTATAGCCATGTTTAAGTGTACTAGCTCCATTAAATTAGTGAAAATTTGCCGGCCGCGTCAATATCTGACTTTCCCGTTTCTTCTGTCCGACCAAAAGTCACATTTCCCCCCTTTCCTTCCCACTTTATAAGCTCAAATGTTCCTTGATGTGCAGTCTCCTCGTCAACATTGCCTCTCCCTGTGCTCGCCTTGTCGATCTAGTCAAGTAATCCACCCCTCGTCCTCCTCTATCCTATATGGCCAGATCATCGGCGTGACACTTACCATTCGAAACGTCATCTTCCCATCCTCGAAACTCTCGTCGCCCATCACTATGGTCCCCGCCGCATGTCCGGGAGCTCAAGGAGCATTTGACCGTGAAGAGGCAAATCCTTGTCGCACATGTGGGAAGTTGCGGTGGCTAACTTGTGCACCAACCCCCATATCCTAAAGGAGTGCCTAGCCTTGCAGGCCACCGTTAACGCCGAACACATGGATGCGGGGGACACTACAATAGAATTTAGGCTTGTGATAGAAAAATAGAAAAATGGATCTGCACCATCAGATGCGAGATTGATGGCCCAGAATGGAGTGGAGCAATTTGTGAGCACAATTTGTAAAAAGGTCCCTCCCTGCAAGCTAATTTGGTCCCGCTGTCCTCGTCGTTTTAGTCCAAATCACCTACACAGCGGCAGCACACAAAATCTCCCCCAACAGTGGCGCCGCCGCCGGCGGCGGCCCAGATCCCTTCTCCAAGCTAGGCGAGTATGCAGGGTGGAGTTGTTGTACCTCTCTGCGATGGCTCCTGGCTGCTGTGTCGCTCGAGGCGCTGTTTGAGGCAGATCAGATCGTAGTTCGTCTGATCTGAATCTCCGGCAGCGGTCGGTTGGTCGCCTCCTCTCTGTTTCTTCTCTCAAGCTCCAGGATCAGCTCGTGTACTCCTCCCCCTCGTCGGCGGCAAGCCGGTCGCCAGCTCCTTGGCTCCTTCCCGACCGGTAATGCGACGTCGTGCGAACCTACAAATCTTCAACATGGTGATTCATTTTCCTGGTAAATACTCCCAATTTTACTTTGAAGTAAATTTATTCATCCCTATAGTTCTATTTTCTTTTACTTTGTTCATGTCAAATCTGCTCATGTGTGAACGATGCACTTTAACTTCGATTTGAAGGTGTGTTCCTACAGTCCTTGGTTGTTTGGTACTCTAATTTGCAACCAAGCTGGAAGGTTGAGGGTGATTGGATAATCTTAGGGTCTTGAAGTTTAGGACAATTCACTAAAAAGCTTAGTATCTGCAGTACCGTATACAGGGTCAATAGCTTGACAAGCTGTAAAGAAAGTAATTCATTTTACTAGGTAATTTTTTTAAATAGACCCATTTGTGAGCATATCAAAATTTGGATTCATGTTGCTTCGGATTTTTTCACTAATAGCTTGTTCTTATCTTTAAAATGAAAACTACGAAGCTATCTTCAAATCTTGGACATGTAGATCAGGTAGGTACTACTTTGTTTTATGCATATATAGAAGCTGCCTCAGACTACGAGTAAAACAACATCACTAGCAATGTTGCAAAGGGAGGTACCATGAAACAACCATGAAGCTTTTTACTCGTTCCAAGCTCCTTTAGATGTGCAACCACAGCAACATGATCGATGGCATTAAGTAGGCCAACGAGCAAAAATAGTATTCCAAGTTCCAACAATAGCCGCGACAAATGAACTAGCTATCAAAGATTAAAGCCGATGATATATAATTGCAATCTGAGGCACCTTGAGAGCAGTGCCAATTAAAAATGTCAACATTATCACACCAGGACCAACACTATCAGGACAGAACATTGGTGTAAGGAAGTAAAGAATACGCTGATGTACCTAACATTCTGTTAAGTGGAATCGGTCAATAGTGTAGAGAATAGGTGCAACTCACGATATATTCATCGGGTGCGTATGCACGTATATATATAGGTACAAGGGGAGTCTAGACCTCAACTATACAAGGAAGGAGGTAGACTTGTTGTACAAGAAACACACATGCAATATACATCTCAACACCCCCCCCCCCCCCCCCCCCCCCGCGCGCGCAGTCGAAGCGTCGCTACGGCCGACGCAAAGGCTGGAACGAAACTCCTCAAAAGGGGCTGTGGGCAACCCCTTGGTCATGATGTCCGCAAACTGTTGGGAAGTAGGGACGTGAAGAACTCGAACATGACCAAGAGCTACCTGTTCCCGAATGAAGTGAATATCTAGCTCAATGTGTTTGGTGCGACGATGATGAACCGGGTTGGCGGAGAGGTAAACCGCGGAGATGTTGTTGCAGTAGACAATCGTGGCCTTGTCGACAGGACAAGAGAGCTCATGAAGAAGTTGGCGAAGCCAGGAGCACTCTGCAACAACGTTAGCCACCGCTCGATACTCTGCCTCAGCGCTGGAGCGAGAAACAGTGGGCTGTCGTTTAGACGACCAAGAGATCAAGGATGGTCCAAGATAAACACAATACCCCGAGGTGGAACGTCGCGTATCGGGGCAGCCGGCCCAGTCAGCATCAGAGTAGGCGGTGATGTCCATAGCAGTCGAGGCATGAAGCGTCAAGCCGAGATCCATGGTGCCGCGGATGTAACGGAGAACCCGTTTGACCGCGGTCCAGTGAGCATCACGAGGAGCATGCATGTGTAAGCAGACCAGCTGGACAGCATACTGAAGCTCCGGTCAGGTCAGCGTGAGATACTGAAGAGCGCCCACAATAGACCGATAAAATGAGGCATCTGGAGCAGGGGAGCCGTCGGTGGCAGAGAGCTTGGCCTTCGTGTCGACAGGTGTAGACGCGGGTTTGCAATTAAGCATCCCAGTGCGATCAAGAAGCTCATGAGCATACTTCCGCTGATGAAGAAAGAAGCCATCCGCACGGCGAGCAACCTCGATGCCGAGGAAGTAGTGCAGAGGACCCAAGTCCTTAATGGCAAACTCAGCACGAAGACGATCGGTAAGCTGTCGAAGAAGAGCACTAGAGCAAGCTGTCATGATGATATCGTCGACATAGAGCAGCAGGTAGGCGGTAGCATCACCGTGTTGGTATATGAACAGCGAAGCATCGGAGCGTGTGGAGCGGAAGCCGAGCTGACAGAGGAACGCTGCGATGCACTGGTACCAAGCGCGGGGAGCCTGCTTGAGCCCATATAGGGAACGGGAAAGCAGGCAAACATGCTCCGGATGAGTGGCGTCGATGAATCCCGTCGGCTGCTGACAATACACCTGCTCCTCGAGATGACCATGGAGGAATGCGTTGGAGACGTCCATCTGGTGCACCGGCCAGGCGCGAGAGACTGCAAGCTGAAGGACAGTGCGAATCGTCCCGGGCTTGACAACCGGGGCGAATGTATCCGTGAAATCAATGCCAGCACGCTGTCGGAAGCCTCAGACCACCCAACGAGCTTTGTAGCGATCGAGTGTGCCGTCGGGGTGAAACTTGTGCTTAAACACCCACTTCCCGGTAATGATGTTGGCGTGCCGGGGACGAGGAACAAGCTGCCAAGTTGCGTTGCGCTGCAATGCCTCAAATTCCTCCTTCATCGCTGCGTACCAAAGTGGATCACGAAGAGCCATACGAGCGGAGGTCGGAAGAGGCGACAGAGCCATCGTGGAGGCTGGACAGGCATACTCGTCGGCGGAGTAACGAAGACTCGGCCGATGAACCCCCATGCGGGCACGGGTGGTAGGGCCGGCGGGCTGTAGGACAGCGGCCGGGGCTGCAGGAGCCGAGGGCGACCCAGGCGCGACGCCAGAAGATGGCGCGCCGGGCATCTGCCTCGGTGAGGGTGTCGATGAAGAGGAGGCCGGCGATCCCGACGAAGCAGCCGGTGAGGCCGGCGAAGCAGCTGGTGAGCCCGGCGTGGTCGGTGAAGAAGCCGGCGTGCCCGGCGAGCCTGACGAAGAGGCCGGGGAGCCCAGCGAAGAGGCCGACGTGGCCGACGAATCCAGCGAGGCCGGCGTGGCCGGCGAAGAGACCGGCGTGCCCAGCGCGCCAGGCAAGGGAGCTGGCGAGGCCGGCGGTGCAGGGCCCAGTGCAACGCGGCGGCGAGAGGTGCCAGGCAAGGCGGGATCATCTCCTGCAGGTGGCGCCATCAACTGTTCCTGTGCAAAAGGAAAACAATGCTCGTTGAAGTAAACATGCCGAGAGGTGATGACACGGTGAGACACCGGATCATAACATCGGTAGCCTTTAGTGTTAGCCGGGTAACCAAGAAAGACACAAGGCAAGGAGCGAGGAGCAAGTTTGTGAGGAGTGGTGGCGGCTATACTAGGGAAACAGAGGCATCCGAAGATGCGGAGACCATCGTAAGAGGGAGGAGAACCTAAGAGAAGATGGTGAGGTGTATAATTCCAACGGACACGACAAGGACGAAGGTTAACAAGAAGTGTGGCGGTGGCAGGGGCATCCGGCCAAAACCGGGGTGGCATGTAGGCATGGAACAGAAGAGTGCGGACACAATCATTAAGAGTACGAAGGACTCGTTCTGCCCAGCCATTTTGTTGGGAGGTGTATGGACATGTTAACCGGAAGATAGTGCCGTGGTTGGAGAGAAGTGTACGGATGGTGAGGTTGTCAAATTCCTTCCCGTTGTCGGTTTGAAGAGCAAGTATGGGACGACCAAATTGTGTAGACACGTAGGAATAAAAGGCTATGAGAGTGGCGGGAACGTCGGATTTCCTACGAAGCGGAAAGGTCCACACAAAGTGAGAATAGTCATCGAGAATAACAAGATAATAGAGAAAACCAGAATTACTTGTGATAGGTGACGTCCATACATCGCTATGAATTAATTCAAAAGGAAAAGATGCAACTGTCGAAGAGGAACTAAACGGGAGTCTAACATGTTTGCCCATGCGGCATGCTTGACAAGAATGAGCATCCGCTTTATTACATGAAAAAGAAAAATCCTTGACTATGTTACGAAGTGCGGTGGAGCTAGGATGGCCGAGACGGGCATGCCAAAGATCAATGCCGGCGGAGAGAGCAAGAGGTCCAGCATGCGAAGACGATGAAGGCTGGACTGGGTACATGTCGCCGGGACTGTCACATCGGTGAAGAACCATCCGGGTACGGGCGTCCTTAACAGAAAACCCAACCTCGTCAAATTCGACAGTTACAGAGTTATCACGAGAAAGATTACGAACAGAGACTAAATTCTGAATAAGTTGAGGAGATACAAACACATTATTAAGAGACAATGGCCGAGACTGGGAAGGAAAGGGAGTAGAGCCAACATGAGTAATGGGGAGACCAGCGCCGTTACCGACGATGATACGGGAAGAAGTATGAACAGGAGACGCGGAGGAGAGGTTACCCGGGTAGGCTGCCATATGAGATGATGCACCGGTGTCCATGAACCAGTCACCGCCGCCGGTATAGGAGCCGGGCGGAGGCGTCTACTGCAGCGCTAAGAGCAGGGCCGGGTCATAGGAGACCGGCGGGACCTGCGGTGGGTAGCCAGTGAACCCCGTCACCCCCCCCCCCCACTAGGGTTCGGCGCGCCATAGCCGAACGATGCAGGGTAGGGGGGAGGCGGTTGGGTAGCAGCGCCGGGCTGAGGGGCCGCGTAGAAAGCCTGGTGCGTCGCCGACCGAGGTCCGAGAAGACCCGGGAGTGGAGCACGAGGAACTGGCATCGTGTAAGCATGCACAACCCCAGTCCAGGGGTTGTGGCCAGTACCCCAGGGCGGCGAAGGAAACTGTTGCTGCTGCCCACCGGTGCGCTGCTGTCCGCCGCCGTTGTTGTTGCGGTTGCCACGACCACGGCGGCCACCACGGCCGCGGCGATCGCCCTGGTTGGGCTGCTGTGGTGGAGGCGGCGAGACAGGCGCAGAAGGCCGAGGTGGGAAGGCACCATAGCCGCCCGCGCCAGCCGGTGCTGGAGGCAGCGGCGGACGAGGCTGCTGCGGGTGCGGGGCGCCGTGGCCCCCGGCGGGAGGGGTTGAAGAAGACCCGCCGTGGGAGAAGCCAGCGGCGAAGGCGGTGTGGAAGCGGCGCTGAAGGGAGGGCGCGGCGGCAGCGGAGATCAGCGGCGCGGGAGGAGGGAAGGCGCGGCGGCAGGCTAGGGTTGCGGCGCGCGAGGGACCGTGTTAGGCTGATACCATGTAGAGAATAGGTGCAACTCACGATATATTCATCGGGTGCGTATGCACGTATATATATATAGGTACAAGGGGAGTCTAGACCTCAACTATACAAGGAAGGAGGTAGACTTGTTGTACAAGAAACACACATGCAATATACATCTCAACAAATAGTTTGCAGAGATTAATTCTCCAATGTTTCTCATTGATGATTCCAGTACACCTAAAAAGAAACAACCGTTCTCTCAAGAGGTACACACACTTTCGGATATTATGCAATATAATTTCTTACAATTTCCATGTTAAAGTCCATGATTCAGTCATGTTTGATAGGAAGTATACACCCTTATCATGTGTCATGTACTATTGCAAGCCATAGGTGCCGAACAAGTAGGAGATAAAGTAAACAACCGAGAGATTTCCATGTCCATGGTTAAAACTATAAGGTCCCTATTGTGTTCTATCGATGGTCACAACCTGTAATACTCACTAGATAGGCATTACATTTCGTGAATACCAAATAGTAATTGTATTTAGGTTGGTTGAAAATATATGTTTTTGGTTGTGATAGAAAATGAGATCTCATAAGTGCATAGCATGTATTTTTACTAAATAAGTTTTACTGCTAACCATTCTGGCCCAGCAAAGAGAAAAGATTGGTTATGGGGAGAGAGTTGCAGTGGCCGTGGCTGCAGGGTCGGGTGGTGCTGTGATGTGCTCCTCCTCTAGCATCTTCAAGTTCTGCCTCGAGCCCTCGACCTTGTACGCATGGACTGCAGGGTGGTTGCGACCGCGCGCCAAACTGATTGTCTCCGCTCCTTCTGTGACGAGATGCCCCTCAGGCCGCCAGGAGGTGGCCGTCGAGCTTGACGTGGCTGCCAGCTGGTCGGCCGGGTCGATTCCTTGATCAGCTATGCACAGCAGCCGCCTGTCGGCTATGTCAATGCCTTGATCAACAATGCATGACTTCGAAGTACTCATTTTGCATGCTCTCGTTCTATACTCATTTACAGTCTTGGGTTTCTTGAATTAACTTGATCGTCGTTCTTGCATGCATCAGCTAGCAGCTATGCTTCTGGTTAAAAAAACACCCTGTATACTCCTCTACTTCGGTTTGTGAGCATTTATACTTCGTATAAAGTGTCGAATCTATGACACTTACATGGACCTGTGCTAACTGAATCATATTTGTTATGTTCGATCTCCCAGCACAAGAAGCTTGATGAGCAAAAAGCACTAGAACTGGAGGCAAGCTAGCAAAGTTGGTGCAGTTTTGAAATGGCAATGCTTCTTGAGCAGTGATTAGTTTAGTCATTCATACGTAGTCTTACCCATGATGTACCTAAAATTATCCTCTCAAGCAATGTAATATGTATGTGTGTCTCATTTGTTGTGTCTTGTCTGGGGTCGTGCAGTTCGAAATGTATGTTTGCTTGAAGTGGATGTATTAATTCCCATATACTCAAATATTTGTGGTGAGGTTCACATACTCCTTAGCGACTAACAGGTTTGGATTTCTTGCATGATTTGTGATGTAGCAGAAGCTGCTAGCGAAATCAAATATACTACAGATTTCATGCAATAGATTTTATAAAACTAAGGGAGGAGGCATCAATGAAGTGAAGATTTGAAAATAGTTGTTTTCACTACGGACAGAATGATTCGATACGAGAAACTTGAGGTGGTTACTGCAAAACTCGTGATTTATATCTAGCTGGTGGTAGGGGGGTTTTCATAAAAAGTACTTTAAGTGGCCTGGGATCCCTCCACTACAATATGTACCATGCATGTTCAATCTGATGGCCCAGATCCATTTTTCTATTTTTCTATCACAAGCCCAGATTCTATTGTAGTTGTCCCCCATGGATGCCGCTGTCAATGCCGAGCGTGTGGATGCCACTGTGTGGTTGTCTGGTTAAATGGTGTGGGGATTTTTTTTTTAAGTCCACCGTTGGTCCGAACGACGAACACTATGAAGTGTTCTCTTAGTGTACTCGTGCTTTTTCCTCAAGTCCAGAGCCCCGGGTTAGTGCTGGACTAGCCTAGGCGATCCATCATTGCGAGGCGGTGCCAATCGTCATCTACTCGGACGTCAAGGATGGCACCCATGATGTGGAGGCTTCGCTCTCTTCCAAGGAGAAGGATCCCATCGACGTCTCCTCTGACGATGAGTGCTAGCTCGTTTCTAGCTTATTAAGACCTATGTTTAGCTATCTATGTTGTAGTTAATTGTCTTTGGTGAACCTTTTGCATGGGCCGATTCTATCTTTCCTCTATATATTCTAGTCACTTATCCAATGTAATGTTATTATGCAGTCTGATCTTCAAGCATGTATGCAATGTGATATTCTATGGTGTAATAATGTGGTGCTCAATTGTATTGTTGCGTTCAATTCTGCATGTGAGTTCAGTTGTTGGGGTATAATTTTCTATTGTTATATATGTGAGAAATATATCAAATATGGCTACATTAAGACATTAGAAACATATACTATTGCGAAAGTACACTTCTGAACTCAAGCTCAAATGAGCTAAAATGAATGGTAAAATTGAAAAAAAAAAAATCAAAACAATCTGAAAATTTTTGTGGTAAATTTGGACAAATGTTCTAAGTGTTTGTAGATTTTCATCATGAGATCACATTTGTCGAAGGCATGCAAAATAAACAAAATTAGTGCTCCAAAATGCTTTCGAAGTTTTTCTTCGGTTTTTTTGGTTTTTCATTTTCCTATTCCTTTCTTAGCTTTTCTTTTTTTCTTTGTTCTTTTATGGTTTCCTACACTTTTTTCAGGTTTTCACCGGGGTCTTTTAGATTTGTTTCCTTTTTTAATAATTTTCTAATATTTTACACAAAATGTACATTTTCTTCCATACATTTATAACATTTTTAAATACATACAACAACAACAAAGTCTTTAGTCCCAAACAAGTTGGTGTAGGCTAGAGATGAAATTCATTAGATCTTGCAATCAACTCATGGTTCTGGCACATAGCAAGCTTCCACACATCCCTATCCATGGCTAGTTATCTGGTAATACTCCAGTCCTTCATGTCCCTTTTTACGGATTCCTTGCATGTCAAGTTCGGTCTACCCCGACATCTCTTGACATTATCGGCACGCTTTAACCGTTTGCTATGCACTAAAACTTCTGGGAGGGGGGGGGGGGCTGTGTTGAATATGCTCAAACCATCTATGACGATGTTGGATAAGTTTCTCTTCAATCGGCTACCCCAACTCTTCAATCTGTCCTTCCTTGTGTGGCCACACATTCACCTCAACATGCGCATCTCCGCCACATCTAACTGTTGAACATTTCGTCTTTTAGTCGGCTCACACTCAGCACCATATAACATTGTGGGTCGAACTGTCTGTTCGGGAACGTAGTAATTTCAAAAAAAATCCTACGCACACGCAAGATCATGGTGATGCATAGCAACGAGGGGGAGAGTCTGATCTACGTACCCTTGTAGATCGCAACGGAAGCGTTGACACAACGTAGAGGAAGTAGTCGTACGTCTTCTTCCCGGTCCGACCGATCCAAGCACCGTTACTCCGGCACCTCCGAGTTCTTATCACATGTACAGCTCGATGACGATCCCCGGGCTCCGATCCAGCAAAGCTTCGGGGAGGAGTTCCGTCAGCACGACGGCGTGGTGATGATCTTGATGTTCTACCGACGCAGGGCTTCGCCTAAGCACTGCAACGATATGATCGAGGTGGAATATGGTGGCAGGGGGCACCGCACACGGCTAAGGAACGATCTCAAGGATCAACTTGTGTGTCTTGGGGTGCCCCCTGCCCCCGTATATAAAGGAGCAAGGGGAGGAGGCGGCCGGCGAAGGTGTGGCGCGCCAAGGGGAGTCCTACTCCCACCGGGAGTAGGACTCCTAGTTGGACTAGGAGAGAAGGGGGAGAATAGGAGGAAGAGAGGAAGGAAAGGGGGGGGGGCGCCGGCCCCCTTCCCTTGTCCTATTCGGACTAGGAAGGGGAGGGGCGCGCGGCCACCTCTTGCCTCCTCTCCTCTTCTCCCTTAAGGCCCATGTTGGCCCAATAACCCCCCGGGGGGTTCCGGTAACCCCCCCGGTACTCCGGTAAAATGCCGATTTCACCCGGAACAATTCCGATGTCCAAATATAGGCTTCCAATATATCAATCTTTATGTCTCGACCATTTCGAGACTCCTCGTCATGTCCGTGATCACATCCGGGACTCCGAACTAACTTCGGTACATCAAAATGCATAAACTCATAATAACTGTCATCGTAACGTTAAGCGTGCGGACCCTACGGTTCGAGAAC
This sequence comes from Triticum monococcum, assembly GCA_034509565.1. Taxonomy (NCBI): domain Eukaryota; kingdom Viridiplantae; phylum Streptophyta; class Magnoliopsida; order Poales; family Poaceae; genus Triticum; species Triticum monococcum. The sequence goes on from CM067847.1 coordinate 21,961,541, forward strand.
AATGTAGACATGACCGAGACACGTCTCCGGTCAATAACCAATAGCGGGACCTGGATGCCCATATTGGCTCCTACATATTCTACGAAGATCTTTATCGGTCAGACCGCATAACAACATACGTTGTTCCCTTTGTCATCGGTATGTTACTTGCCCGGGATTCGATCGTCGGTATCCAATACCTAGTTCAATCTCGTTACTGGCAAGTCTCTTTACTCGTTCCGTAATACATCATCTCACAACTAACATCTTAGTTATAATGCTTGCAAGGCTTATGTGATGTGTATTACCGAGAGGGCCCAGAGATACCTCTCCGACAATCGGAGTGACAAACCCTAATCTCGAAATACGCCAACCCAACATCTACCTTTGGAGCCACCTGTAATACTCCTTTATAATCACCCAGTTACGTTGTGACGTTTGGTAGTACCCAAAGTGTTCCTCCGGTAAACGGGAGTTGCATAATCTCATAGTTATAGGAACATGTATAAGTCATGAAGAAAGCAATAGCAACATACTAAACGATCGGGTGCTAAGCTAATGGAATGGGTCATGTCAATCAGATCATTCAACTAATGATGTGACCTCGTTAATCAAATAACAACTCTTTGTTCATGGTTAGGAAACATAACCATCTTTGATTAACGAGCTAGTCAAGTAGAGGCATACTAGTGACACTCTGTTTGTCTATGTATTCACACATGTATTATGTTTCCGGTTAATACAATTCTAGCATGAATAATAAACATTTATCATGATATAAGGAAATAAATAATAACTTTATTATTATTGCCTCTAGGGCATATTTCCTTCAGTCTCCCACTTGCACTAGAGTCAATAATCTAGATTACACAGTAATGATTCTAACACCCATGGAGCCTTGGTGCTGATCATGTTTTGCTCGTGGAAGAGGCTTAGTCAATGGGTCTGCAACATTCAGATCCGTATGTATCTTGCAAATCTCTATGTCTCCCACCTGGACTAGATCCCGGATGGAGTTGAAGCGTCTCTTGATGTGTTTGGTCCTTTTGTGAAATCTGGATTCCTTTGCCAAAGCAATTGCACCAGTATTGTCACAAAAGATTTTCATTGGACCCGATGCACTAGGTATGACACCTAGATCGGATATGAACTCCTTCATCCAGACTCCTTCGTTCGCTGCTTCCGAAGCAGCTATGTACTCCGCTTCACATGTAGATCCCGCTACGACACTTTGTTTAGAACTGCACCAACTGACAGCTCCACCGTTTAAAGTAAACACGTATCCGGTTTGCGATTTAGAATCGTCCGGATCAGTGTCAAAGCTTGCATCAACGTAACCTCTTACGGTGAGCTCTTTGTCACCTCCATATACGAGAAACATATCCTTAGTCCTTTTCAGGTATCTCAGGATGTTCTTGACCGCTGTCCAGTGATCCACTCCTGGATTACTTTGGTACCTCCCTGCTAAACTTATAGCAAGGCACACATCAGGTCTGGTACACAGCATTGCATACATGATAGAGCCTATGGCTGAAGCATAGGGAACATCTTTCATTTTCTCTCTATCTTCTGCAGTGGTCGGGCATTGAGTCTGACTCAACTTCACACCTTGTAACACAGGTAAGAACCCTTTCTTTGCTTGATCCATTTTGAACTTCTTCAAAATCTTGTCAAGGTATGTGCTTTGTGAAAGTCCAATTAAGCGTCTTGATCTATCTCTATAGATCTTTATGCCTAATATGTAAGCAGCTTCCCCGAGGTCTTTCATCGAAAAACTTTTATTCAAGTATCCCTTTATGCTATCCAGATATTCTATATCATTTCCAATCAGCAATATGTCATCCACATATAATATCAGAAATGCTACAGAGCTCCCACTCACTTTCTTGTAAATACAGGCTTCTCCAAAAGTCTATATAAAGCCAAATGCTTTGATCACACTATCAAAGCGTTTATTCCAACTCCGAGATGCTTGCACCAGTCCATAAATGGATCGCTGGAGTTTGCACACTTTGTTAGCCCCCTTTGGATCGACAAAACCTTCTGGTTGCATCATATACAACTCTTCTTCCAGAAATCCATTCAGGAATGCAGTTTTGACATCCATCTGCCATATTTCATAATCATAAAATGCGGCAATTGCTAACATGATTCTGACGGACTTAAGCATCGCTACGGGTGAGAAGGTCTCATCGTAGTCAACCCCTTGACCTTGTCGAAAACCTTTTGCAACAAGTCGAGCTTTATAGACAGTAACATTACCGTCAGCGTCAGTCTTTTTCTTGAAGATCCATTTATTCTCAATTGCTTGCCGATCATCAGGCAAGTCAACCAAAGTCCATACTTTGTTCTCATACATGGATCCCATCTCAGATTTCATGGCCTCAAGCCACTTTGCGGAATCTGGGCTCACCATCGCTTCTTCATAGTTCGTAGGTTCATCATGATCTAGTAGCATGACTTCCAGAACTGGATTACCGTACCACTCTGGCGCGGATCTTGCTCTGGTTGATCTACGAGGTTCAGTAGTATCTTGTTCTGAAGTTTCATGATCATTATCAACTTCCTCACTTATTGGTGTAGGTGTCGCAGAAACAGTTTTCTGTGATGTACTACTTTCTAATAAGGGAGCGGGTACAGTTACCTCGTCAAGTTCTACTTTCCTCCCACTCACTTCTTTCGAGAGAAACTCCTTCTCGAGAAAGTTTCTGAATTTAGCAACAAAAGTCTTGCCTTCAGATCTGTGATAGAAGGTGTATCCAATAGTTTCCTTTGGATATCCTATGAAGACACATTTTTCCGATTTGGGTTCGAGCTTATCAGGTTGAAGCTTTTTCACATAAGCATCGCAGCCCCAAACTTTAAGAAACGACAACTTTGGTTTCTTGCCAAACCATAGTTCATAAGGCGTCGTCTCAACGGATTTTGATGGTGCCCTATTTAACGTGAATGCGGCCGTCTCTAAAGCGTATCCCCAAAATGATAGCGGTAAATCAGTAAGAGACATCATAGATCGTACCATATCTAGTAAAGTACGATTACAACATTCGGACACACCATTACGCTGTGGTGTTCCGGGTGGCGTGAGTTGCGGAACTATTCCACAATTTTTCAAATGTACACCAAACTCGTAACTCAAATATTCTCCTCCACGATCAGATCGTAGAAACTTTATTTTCTTGTTACGATGATTTTCAACTTCACTCTGAAATTCCTTGAACTTTTCAAATGTTTCAGACTTGTGTTTCATCAAGTAGATATACCCATATCTGCTTAAATCATCTGTGAAGGTGAGAAAATAACGATATCCGCCACGAGCCTCAATATTCATCGGACCACATACATCGGTATGTATGATTTCCAATAAATCTGTTGCTCTCTCCATAGTACCGGAGAACGGTGTTTTAGTCATCTTGCCCAAGAGGCACGGTTCACAAGTACCAAGTGATTCATAATCAAGTGGTTCCAAAAGTCCATCAGTATGGAGTTTCTTCATGCGCTTTATACCGATATGACCTAAACGGCAGTGCCACAAATAAGTTGCACTATCATTATCAACTCTGCATCTTTTGGCTTCTACATTATGAATATGTGTATCACTACTTTCGAGATTTAACAAGAATAGACCACTCTTCAAGGGTGCATGACCATAAAAGATATTACTCATATAAATAGAACAACCATTATTCTCCGATTTAAATGAATAACCGTCTCGCATTAAACAAGATCCAGATATAATGTTCATGCTCAACGCTGGCACCAAATAACAATTATTTAGGTCTAATATTAATCCCGAAGGTAGATGTAGAGGTAGCGTGCCGACCGCGATCACATCGACTTTGGAATCGTTTCCCACGCGCATCGTCACCTCGTCCTTAGCTAATCTTCGCTTAATCTGTAGTCCTTGTTTCGAGTTGCAAATATTAGCAACAGAACCAGTATCAAATACCCAGGTGCTACTGCGAGCATTAGTAAGGTACACATCAATAACATGTATATCACATATACCTTTGTTCACCTTGCCATCCTTCTTATCCGCCAAATACTTGGGGCAGTTCCGCTTCCAGTGACCAGTCTGCTTGTAGTAGAAGCACTCAGTTTCAGGCTTAGGTCCAGATTTGGGTTTCTTCTCCTGAGCAGCAACTTGCTTGCCGTTCTTCTTGAAGTTCCCCTTCTTCTTCCCTTTGCCCTTTTTCTTGAAACTTGTGGTTTTGTTAACCATCAACACTTGATGCTCCTTCTTGATTTCTACCTCCGCAGCTTTCAGCATTGCGAAGAGCTCGGGAATAGTCTTGTTCATCCCTTGCATATTATAGTTCATCACGAAGCTCTTGTAGCTTGGTGGCAGTGATTCGAGAATTCTGTCAATGACGCAATCATCTGGAAGATTAACTCCCATCTGAATCAAGTGATTGTTATACCTAGACATTTTGAGTATATGCTCACTGACAGAACTGTTCTCCTCCATCTTGCAGCTATAGAACTTATTGGAGACTTCATATCTCTCAATCCGGGCATTTGCTTGAAATATTAACTTCAACTCCTGGAACATCTCATATGCTCCATGACGTTCAAAACGTCGTTGAAGTCCCGATTCTAAGCCGTAAAGCATGGCACACTAAACTATCGAGTAGTCATCAGCTTTGCTCTGCCAGACGTTCATAACATCTGGTGTTGCTCCAGCAGCAGGCCTGGCACCCAGCGGTGCTTCCAGGGCGTAATTCTTCTGTGCGGCAATGAGGATAATCCTCAAGTTACGGACCCAGTCCGTGTAATTGCTACCATCATCTTTCAACTTTGCTTTCTCAAGGAACGCATTAAAATTCAACGGAACAACAGCACGAGCCATCTATCTACAATCAACATAAACAAGCAAGATACTACCAGGTACTAAGTTCATGATAAATTTAAGTTCAATTAATCATATTACTTAAGAACTCCCACTTAGATAGACATCCCTCTAATCCTCTAAGTGATCACGTGATCCAAATCAACTAAACCATGTCCGATCATCACGTGAGATGGAGTAGTTTCATCGGTGAACATCATTATGTTGATCATATCTACTATATGATTCACGCTCGACCTTTCGGTCTCCGTGTTCCGAGGCCATATCTGTATATGCTTGGCTCGTCAAGTATAACCTGAGTATTCCGCGTGTGCAACTGTTTTGCACCCGTTGTATTTGAACGTAGAGCCTATCACACCCGATCATCATGTGGTGTCTCAGCACGAAGAACTTTCGCAACGGTGCATACTCAGGGAGAACACTTCTTGATAATTTAGTGAGAGATCATCTTATAATGCTACCGTCAATCAAAGCAAGATAAGATGCATAAAAGATAAACATCACATGCAATCAATATAAGTGATATGATATGGCCATCATCATCTAGTGCTTGTGATCTCCATCTCTGAAGCACCGTCATGATCACCATCATCACCGGCGCGACACCTTGATCTCCATCGTAGCATCATTGTCGTCTCGCCAATCTTATGCTTCCACGACTATCACTACCGCTTAGCAATAAAGTAAAGCATTACATCGCGATTGCATTGCATACAATAAAGCGACAACCATATGGCTCCTGCCAGTTGCCGATAACTTGGTTACAAAACATGATCATCTCATACAATAAAATCAGCATCATGCCTTGACCATATCACATCACAACATGCCCTGCAAAAACAAGTTAGATGTCCTCTACTTTGTTGTTGCAAGTTTTACGTGGCTGCTACGGGCTTAAGCAAGAACTCATCTTACCTACGCATCAAAACCACAACGATAGTTTGTCAAATAGACTCCGTTTTAACCTTCTCAAGGACCGGGCGTAGCCACACTCGGTTCAACTAAAGTTGGAGAGACAGTCGCCCGCAAGCCATCTATGTGCAAAGCACGTCGAGGGAACCGGTCTCGCGTAAGCGTATGCGTAAGGTTGGTCCGGGTCATCTCGTCCAACAATACCGCCGAACCAAAGTATGACATGCTGGTAGGCAGTATGACTTGTATCGCCCACAACTCACTTGTGTTCTACTTGTGCAAATAACATCAAACCATAAAACCTAGGCTCTGATACCACTGTTGGGGAACGTAGTAATTTCAAAAAAATTCCTACGCACACGCAAGATCATGGTGATGCATAGCAACGAGGGGGAGAGTCTGATCTACGTACCCTTGTAGATCGCAACGGAAGCGTTGACACAACGTAGAGGAAGTAGTCGTACGTCTTCTTCCCGGTCCGACCGATCCAAGCACCGTTACTCCGGCACCTCCGAGTTCTTAGCACACATACAACTCGATGACGATCCCCGGGCTCCGATCCAGCAAAGCTTCGGGGAGGAGTTCCGTCAGCACGACGGTGTGGTGACGATCTTGATGTTCTACCGACGCAGGGCTTCGCCTAAGCACTGCAACGATATGATCGAGGTGGAATATGGTGGTAGGGGGCACCGCACACGGCTAAGGAACGATCTCAAGGATCAACTTGTGTGTCTTGGTGTGCCCCCTGCCCCCGTATATAAAGGAGCAAGGGGAGGAGGTGGCCGGCCAAGGTGTGGCGCGCCAAGGGGAGTCCTACTCCCACCGGGAGTAGGACTCCTAGTTGGACTAGGAGAGAAGGGGGAGAATAGGAGGAAGAGAGGAAGGAAAGGGGGGCGTCGGCCCCCTTCCCTTGTCCTATTCGGACTAGGAAGGGGAGGGGCGCGCGGCCACCTCTTGCCTCCTCTCCTCTTCTCCCTTAAGGCCCATGTTGGCCCAATAACCCCCCGGGGGGTTCCGGTAACCCCCCCCCCCCCCCCCCGGTACTCCGGTAAAATGCCGATTTCACCCGGAACAATTCCGATGTCCAAATATAGGCTTCCAATATATCAATCTTTATATCTCGACCATTTCAAGACTCCTCGTCATGTCCGTGATCACATCCGGGACTCCGAACTAACTTCGGTAGATCAAAATGCATAAACTCATAATAATTGTCATCGTAACGTTAAGCGTGCGGACCCTACGGTTCGAGAACAATGTAGACATGACCGAGACACGTCTCCGGTTAATAACCAATAGCGGGACCTGGATGCCCATATTGGCTCCTACATATTCTACGAAGATCTTTATCGGTCAGACCGCATAACAACATACGTTGTTCCCTTTGTCATCGGTATGTTACTTGCCCAGGATTCGATCGTCGGTATCCAATACCTAGTTCAATCTCGTTACTGGCAAGTCTCTTTACTCATTCCGTAATACATCATCTCACAACTAACATCTTAGTTATAATGCTTGCAAGGCTTATGTGATGTGTATTACCGAGAGGGCCCAGAGATACCTCTCTGACAATCGGAGTGACAAACCCTAATCTCGAAATACGCCAACCCAACATCTACCTTTGGAGCCACCTGTAATACTCCTTTATAATCACCCAGTTACGTTGTGACGTTTGGTAGTACCCAAAGTGTTCCTCCGGTAAACGGGAGTTGCATAATCTCATAGTTATAGGAACATGTATAAGTCATGAAGAAAGCAATAGCAACATACTAAACGATCGGGTGCTAAGCTAATGGAATGGGTCATGTCAATCAGATCATTCAACTAATGATGTGACCTCGTTAATCAAATAACAACTCTTTGTTCATGGTTAGGAAACATAACCATCTTTGATTAACGAGCTAGTCAAGTAGAGGCATACTAGTGACACTCTGTTTGTCTATGTATTCACACATGTATTATGTTTCCGGTTAATACAATTCTAGCATGAATAATAAACATTTATCATGATATAAGGAAATAAATAATAACTTTATTATTATTGCCTCTAGGGCATACATCATTAGTTGAATGATCTGATTGACATGACCCATTCCATTAGCTTAGCACACGATCGTTTAGTATGTTGCTATTGCTTTCTTCATGACTTATACATGTTCCTATGACTATGAGATTATGCAACTCCCGTTTGCCGGAGGAACACTTTGGGTGCTACCAAACGTCACAACGTAACTGGGTGATTATAAAGGAGTACTACAGGTGTCTCCAAAGGTAGATGTTGGGTTGGCGTATTTTGAGATTACGATTTGTCACTCCGATTGTCGGAGAGGTATCTCTGGGCCCTCTCGGTAATGCACATCACTTAAGCCTTGCAAGCATTGCAACTAATGAGTTAGTTGCGGGATGATGTATTACGGAACGAGTAAAGAGACTTGCCAGTAACGAGATTGAAATAGGTATTGGATACCGACGATCGAATCTCGGGCAAGTAACATACCGATGACAAAGGGAACAACGTATGTTGTTATGCGGTCTGACCGATAAAGATCTTCGTAGAATATGTAGGAGCCAATATGGGCATCCAGGTCCCGCTATTGGTTATTGACCGGAGACGTGTCTCGGTCATGTCTACATTGTTCTCGAACCGTAGGGTCCGCACGCTTAACGTTACGATGACAGTTATTATGAGTTTATGCATTTTGATGTACCGAAGGTTGTTCGGAGTCCCGGATGTGATCACGGACATGACGAGGAGTCTCGAAATGGTCGAGACATAAAGATTGATATATTGGAAGCCTATGTTTGGACACCAGAAGTGTTCCGGGCGAAATTGGGATTTTACCGGAATACCGGGAGGGTTACCGGAACCCCCCGGGAGGCAAATGGGCCTATTGGGCCTTAGTGGAAAAGTGAAAAGGGGCTGCCCACAAGGGCTGCGCGCCTCCCCCCCTTCCCTAGTCCTATTAGGACTAGGAGAAGGGGCCGGCCCCCCTCTCTTCTCTCTTCTCTTTGAAGAGTCCTATTAGGAATAGGATTGGGGGGGAGTCCTACTCCCGGTAGGAGTGGGACTCCCCCTGCGCCTCTCTCCCAAGCCGGCCGAACCCCTCCCCCTGCTCCTTTATATACGGGGGCAGGGGGCACCCCATAGACACACAAGTTGATCATTGTTGATCGTTCCTTAGCCGTGTGCGGTGCCCCCTGCCACCAAATTCCACCTCGGTCATATCGTTGTATAGCTTAGGCGAAGCCCTGCGTCGGTAGTACATCAAGATCGTCACCACGCCGTTGTGCTGACGGAACTCTTCCTCGACGCTTTGCTGGATCAGAGCCCGAGGATCGTCATCGAGCTGAACGTGTGCTAAGAACTCGGAGGTGCCGGAGTAACGGTGCTTCGATCGGTCGGATTGGGAAGAAGACGTACGACTACTTCCTCTACGTTGTGAGATCGCTTCCGCAGTCGGTCTGCGTTGGTACGTAGACAATACTCTCCCCCTCGTTGCTATGCATCACCATGATCTTGCGTGTGCGTTGGAAAATTTTCGAAATTACTACGTTCCCCAACAGTGGTATCAGAGCCAGGTTTTATGGTTTGATGTTATTTGCACGAGTAGAACACAAGTGAGTTGTGGGCGATACAAGTCATACTGCCTACCAGCATGTCATACTTTGGTTCGGCGGTATTGTTGGACGAGACGACCCGGACCAACATTACGCGTACGCTTACGCGAGACCGGTTCCCTCGACGTGCTTTGCACATAGATGGCTTGCGGGCGACTGTCTCTCCAACTTTAGTTGAACCGAGTATGGCTACGCCCGGTCCTTGAGAAGGTTAAAACGGAGTCTATTTGACAAACTATCGTTGTGGTTTTGATGCGTAGGTGAGATGAGTTCTTAGTTAAGCCCGTAGCAGCCACGTAAAACTTGCAACAACAAAGTAGAGGACGTCTAACTTGTTTTTGCAGGGCATGTTGTGATGTGATATGGTCAAGGCATGATGCTGATTTTATTGTATGAGATGATCATGTTTTGTAACCAAGTTATCGGCAACTGGCAGGAGCCATATGGTTGTCGCTTTATTGTATGCAATGCAATCGCGATGTAATGCTTTACTTTATTACTAAGCGGTAGTGATAGTCGTAGAAGCATAAGATTGGCGAGACGACAACGATGCTACGATGGAGATCAAGGTGTCGTGCCAGTGACGATGGTGATCATGACGGTGCTTCGGAGATGGAGATCACAAGCACAAGATGATGATGGCCATATCATATCACTTATATTGATTGCATGTGATGTTTATCCTTTTATGCATCTTATCTTGCTTTGATTGACGGTAGCATTATAAGATGATCTCTCACTAAATTATCAAGAAGTGTTCTCCCTGAGTATGCACCGTTGCCAAAGTTCGTCGTGCCCAGACACCACGTGATGATCGGGTGTGATAAGCTCTACGTCCATCTACAACGGGTGCAAGCCAGTTTTTGCACACGCAGAATACTCAGGTTAAACTTGACGAGCCTAGCATATGCAGATATGGCCTCGGAACACGGAGACCGAAAGGTCAAGCGTGAATCATATAGTAGATATGATCAACATAACGATGTTCACCATTGAAAACTACTCCATTTCACGTGATGATCGGTTATGGTTTAGTTGATTTGGATCACGTGATCACTTAGAGGATTAGAGGGATGTCTATCTAAGTGGGAGTTCTTAAGTAATATGATTAATTTAACTTAAATTTATCATGAACTTAGTCCTGGTAGTATTTTGCAAATTATGTTGTAGATCAATAGCTCGCGTTGTTGCTTCCCTATGTTTATTTTGATATGTTCCTAGAGAAAATTGTGTTGAAAGATGTTAGTAGCAAAGATGCGGATTGGATCCGTGATCAGAGGTTTATCCTCATTGCTGCACAGAAGAATTATGTCCTTGATGCACCTTTAGGTGAAAGACCTATTGCAGGAGCAGATGCAGACGTTATGAACGTTTGGCTAGCTCAATATGATGACTACTTGATAGTTTAGTGCACCATGCTTAATGGCTTAGAATCGGGACTTCAAAGACGTTTTGAACGTCATGGAGCATATGAGATGTTCCAAGAGTTGAAGTTAATATTTCAAGCAAATACCCGAGTTGAGAGATATGAAGTCTCCAACAAGTTCTATAGCTAAAAGATGGAGGAGAATCCCTCAACTAGTGAGCATGTGCCCAGATTGTCTGAGTACTACAATCACTTGAATCAAGTGGGAGTTAATCTTCCAGATAAGATAGTGATTGACAGAATTCTCTAGTCACCATCACCAAGTTAATAGAACTTCGTGATGAACTATAATATGCAAGGGATAACGGAAACAACTCCCAAGCTCTTCGTAATGCGGAAATTGACGAAGGTAGAAATCAAGAAAAACATCAAGTGTTGATGGTAGACAAGACCACTAGTTTCAAGAAAAGGGCAGAGGGAAGAAGGGGAACTTCAAGAAGAACGGCAAGCAAGTTGTTGCTCAAGTGAAGAAGACCAAGTCTGGTCCTAAGCCTGAGACTAAGTGCTTCTACTGCAAAGGGACTGGTCACTGGAAGCGGAACTACCCCAAGTGATTGGCGGATAAGAAGGATGGCAAAGTGAACATAAGTATATTTGATATACATGTTATTGATGTGTACTTTACTAGTGTTTATAGCAAACCCTCAGTATTTGATACTAGTTCAGTTGCTAAGATTAGTAACTCGAAACGGGAGTTGCAGAATAAACAGAGACTAGTTAAGGGTGAAGTGACGATGTGTGTTGGAAGTGGTTCCAAGATTGATATGATCATCATCGCACACTCCCTATAATTTCGGGATTAGTGTTGAACCTAAATAAGTGTTATTTGGTGTTTGCGTTGAACATGAATATGATTTGATCATGTTTATTGTAATACGGTTATTCATTTAAGTAAGAGAATAAATTGTTGTTCTGTTTACATGAATAAAACCTTATATGGTTACACACCCAATGAAAATAGTTCGTTGGATCTCGATCGTAGTGATACACATAATCATAATGTTGAAACCAAAAGATGCAAAGTTGATAATGATAGTGCAACTTATATGTAGCACTGCCGTTTATGTCATATTGGTGTAAAGCGCATGAAGAAACTCCATGCTGATGGGCTTTTGGAATCACTTGATTATGAATCAGTTGATGCTTGCGAACCATGCCTCATGGGCAAGATGACTAAGACTCTGTTCTTCGGAACAATGGAGCGAGCAAAAGATTTGTTGGAAATCATACATACTGATGTATGTGGCCCGATGAATATTGAGACTCGCGACAGGTATCATTATTTTCTGATCTTCACAGATGATTTGAGCAGATATGAGTATATCTACTTGATGAAACATAAGTCTGAAACATTTGAAAAGTTCAAAGAATTTCAGAGTGAAGTGAAAAATCATCGTGACAAGAAAGTAAAAGTTTCTACGATCTGATTGCAGAGACAAATATTTGAGTTACGAGTTTGGTCTTCAGTTAAAACAATGTGAAATAGTTTCACTACTCACGCCACCTGGAACACCACAGCATAATGGTGTGTCCGAACGTCATAACCGTACTTTATTGGATATAGTGCAATCTATGATGTTTCTTACCGATTTACCACTATCTTTTTTGGGGTCATGCATTAGAGACGGCCACATTCACGTTAAATAGGGCACCATCAAAATCCGTTGAGACGACGCCTTATGAACTATGGTTTGGCAAGAAACCAAAGTTGTCGTTTCTTAAAGTTTGGGGCTGCGATGCTTATGTGAAAAAGCTTCAACCTGATAAGCTCGAACCCAAAGCGGAGAAATGTGTCTTCATAGGATACCCAAAGGAAACTGTTGGGTATACCTTCTATCACAGATCCGAAGGCAAGACATTCGTTGCTAAGAATGGATCATTTCTAGAGAAGGAGTTTCTCTCGAAAGAAGTGAGTGGGAGGAAAGTAGAACTTGACGAGGTAACTGTACCTGCTCCCTTATTGGAAATTAGTACACCACAGAAAACTGTTTCTACGACACCTATACCAATTAGTGAGGAAGCTAATGATGATGATCATGAAACTTCAGGGCAAGATACTACTGAACCACGTAGATCAACCAGAGTGAGATCCGCACCAGAGTGGTACGGTAATCCAGTTCTGGAAGTCATGCTACTAGATCATGATGAACCTACGAACGATGAAGAAGCGATGATGAGCCCAGATTCCGCGAAATGGTTTGAGACCATGAAATCTGAGATGAGATCCATGTATGAGAACAAAGTATGGACTTTGGTTGACTTGCCCGATGATCGGCGAGCAATTGAGAATAAATGGATCTTCAAGAGGAAGACGGACGCTGATAGTAGTGTTACTATCTACAAAGCTAGAATTGTCGCAAAAGGTTTTCGACAAGTTCAAAGTGTTGACTACGATGAGAGTTTCTCACCCGTATCTATGCTTAAGTCTGCCCGAATCATGTTAGCAATTGTCGCATTTTATGAAATCTGGCAAATGGATAAACAAAACTGCATTCCCTAATGGATTTATTAAAGAAGAGTTGTATATGATGCAACAGAAGGTTTTGTCAATCCGAAAGGTGCTAACAAAATGTGCAAGCTCCAGCGATCCATCTGTGGACTGGTGCAAGCATCTCGGAGTTGGAATATACGCTTTGATGAGTTGATCAAAGCATGTAGTTTTATACAGACTTGCGGTGAAGCCTGTATTTACAAGAAAGTGAGTGGGAGCACTACAACATTTCTGATAAGTATATGTGAATGACATATTGTTGATCGGAAATAATGTAGAATTGTTCTGTAAAGCATAAAGGAGTGTTTGAAAGGAGTTTTTCAAAGAAAGACTTCGGTGAAGCTGCTTACACATTGAGCTCCAAGATCTATAGAGATAGATCAAGACGCTTGATAAGTTTTTTCAATGAGTACATACCTTGACAAGATTTTGAAGTAGTTCAAAATGGAACAGTCAAAGAAAAAGTTTCTTGCCTGTGTTACAAGGTGTGAAGTTGAGTAAAGACTCAAAGCCTGACCACGGCAGAAGATAGAAAGAGAATGAAAGTCATTCCCTATGCCTCATTCATAGGTTCTATAAAGTATGCCATGCTGTGTACCAGATCTATTGTATACCCTGCACTGATTTGGCAAGGGAGTACAATAGTGATCTAGGAGTAGATCACTGGACAGTGGTCAGAATTATCCTTAGTGAAATAAGGATATGTTTCTCGATTATGGACGTGACAAAAAGGTTCGTCATAAAGGGTTACGTCGATGCAAGTTTTAGACACTGATCCAGATGAATCTAAAGTCTCAATCTGGATACATATTGAAAGTGGGAGCAATTAGCTAGAGTAGCTCCGTGTAGAGCATTGTAGACATAGAACTTGCAAAATACTTACGGATCTGAATGTGACAGACCCGTTGACTAAAATTATCTCACAAGCAAAACATGATCACACCTTAGTACTCTTTGGATGTTAATCACATAGATATGTGAACTAGATTACTGACTCTAGTAAACCCTTTGAGTGTTGGTCACATGACGATGTGAACTATGGGTGTTAATCACATGCTGATGTGAACTATTGCTGTTAAATCACATGGCGATGTGAACTAGATTATTGACTCTAGTGCAAGTGGGAGACTGAAGGAAATATGCCCTAGAGGCAATAATAAAGTTATTATTTATTTCCTTATATCATGATAAATGTTTATTATTCATGCTAGAATTGTATTAACCGGAAACATAATGCATGTGTGAATACATAGACAAACAGAGTGTCACTAGTATGCCTCAACTTGACTAGCTCGTTAATCAAAGATGGTTATGTTTCCTAACCATGGACAAAAGAGTTGTTATTTGATTAACGAGGTCACATCATTAGTTGAATGATCTGATTGACATGACCCATTCCATTAGCTTAGCACATGATCGTTTAGTATGTTGCTATTGCTTTCTTCATGACTTATACATGTTCCTATGACTATGAGATTATGCAACTCCCATTTGCCGGAGGAACACTTTGGGTGCTACCAAACATCACAACGTAACTGGGTGATTATAAAGGAGTACTACAGGTGTCTCCAATGGTATATGTTGGGTTGGCGTATTTCGAGATTAGGGTTTGTCACTCCGATTGTCGGAGAGGTATCTCTGGGCCCTCTCGGTAATGCACATCACTTAAGCCTTGCAAGCATTGCAACTAATGAGTTAGTTGCGGGATGATGTATTACGGAACGAGTAAAGAGACTTGCCAGTAACGAGATTGAACTAGGTATTGGATACCGACGATCGAATCTCGGGCAAGTAACATACCGATGACAAAGGGAACAACGTATGTTGTTATGCGGTATGACCGATAAAGATCTTCGTAGAATATGTAGGAGCCAATATGGGCATCCAGGTCCCGCTATTGGTTATTGACCGGAGACGTGTCTCGGTCATGTCTACATTGTTCTCGAACCGTAGGGTCCGCACGCTTAACGTTACGATGACAGTTATTATGAGTTTATGCATTTTGATGTACCGAAGGTTGTTCGGAGTCCCGGATGTGATCACGGACATGACGAGGAGTCTCGAAATGGTCGAGACGTAAAGATTGATATATTGGAAGCCTATGTTTGGACACCGGAAGTGTTCCGGGCGAAATTGGGATTTTACTGGAATACCGGGAGGGTTACTGGAACCCCCCGGGAGGCAAATGGGCCTATTGGGCCTTAGTGGAAAAGTGAAAAGGGGCTGCCCACAAGGGCTGCGCGCCTCCCCCCTTCCCTAGTCCTATTAGGACTAGGAGAAGGGGCCGGCCCCCCTCTCTTCTCTCTTCTCTTTGAAGAGTCCTATTAGGAATAGGATTGGGGGGGAGTCCTACTCCCGGTAGGAGTGGGACTCCCCCTGCGCCTCTCTCCCAAGCCGGCCGAACCCCTCCCCCTGCTCCTTTATATACGGGGGCAGGGGGCACCCCATAGACACACAAGTTGATCATTGTTGATCGTTCCTTAGCCGTGTGCGGTGCCCCCTGCCACCAAATTCCACCTCGGTCATATCGTTGTAGAGCTTAGGCGAAGCCCTGCGTCGGTAGTACATCAAGATCGTCACCACGCCGTTGTGCTGACGGAACTCTTCCTCAACGCTTTGCTGGATCGGAGCCCGAGGATCGTCATCGAGCTGAACGTGTGCTAAGAACTCAGAGGTGCCGGAGTAACGGTGCTTGGATCGGTCGGATCGGGAAGAAGACGTACGACTACTTCCTCTACGTTGTGAGATCGCTTCCGCAGTCGGTCTGCGTTGGTACGTAGACAATACTCTCCCCCTCGTTGCTATGCATCACCATGATCTTGCGTGTGCGTAGGAAAATTTTCGAAATTACTACGTTCCCCAACAGAACCTGCTGGCTAAAATTCATGCCAGACTCGGTGGCCATCACGCCGCAGCTCGGTCCCTTGTAAGCAAGGCTTTTCGTACAGGCTTTTATTGGCCGACGGCCCGGGCGGACGCTCAGGACTTGGTCCAACGATGCGTCGGTTGCCAGCTTTTTGCAAACCAAAGCCATATGCCACCCACCGCCCTCCAAACCATCCCCATCACTTGGCCTTTCGCAGTCTGGGGGCTTGACATGGTGGGACCCCTTAAAGGCGGAACCCACAAGAAAAAATACTTACTGGTCATGGTGGATAAGTTCACCAAATGGATAGAAGCCAAACCTATTAAGACGGACAAATCCGGACCTGTGATAGACTTTATATCCGGGGTCGTACACCGTTATGGCGTCCCCCACAGCATCATCACCGATAACGGCACGAACTTTACGGCCGATGAGGTAAAACTCTGGTGCAAAAACATGGGCATCAAGCTCGATTATGCTTCCGTCTATCACCCACAAACTAACGGTCAGGTCAAACGTGCAAATGGTCTCATCATGAGCGGCATCAAACCCAGATTAGTGCGGTCCCTCAAGGAATCTAACACGCACTGGGTAGAGGAGCTCGACTCCGTACTCTGGGGGCTGCGGACCACGCCAAATCGCACCACTGGATACACACCATTTTTTATGGTGTACGGCGCAGAGGCAGTCTTGCCCTGCGACATAATTCATGACTCACCTCAAGTGCGCATGTACGAAGAAAGGGAAGTCGAGCTCGATCGGCAGGACGGTTTGGACGCCTTAGAGGAGGAGTGCGACGTGGCAAAAGCCTGTTCCACATTCTATCAATAGCAGGCTCGAAGATATCAAAGCAGAGAAGTGCGGGCCAAAAGCTACAATGTTGGCGAATTAGTTCTACGCCTGCCGAAGAAAAAGGACAAGCTGAAGCCCAAGTGGGAAGGTCCCTTCATAATCGACCAAGTCCTGACTGGTGGAGCATACTGCCTGCGAGATGCGTCGGATAACCGACTCGAGCCGAACCCATGGAACGCAGCCCGTCTCGAAGATTCTACGCGTAGCGTCGGACTCTGTGTTTGTCTCCTTCCTCTGTCCATTTTTTACATTTTCTGTCTTACATTTCTCTCCTTCCCCTCTTTTCTTTTATAGCCCTTAAAGGCTCCTCAAGTGACGTGCTACTCGCTCTCATTAAACCTGGAGGCTTCTTTAACAGAAGCTTATTTATACGGGCTTCACGCCCACCACATGTGTCAAACTTCCGCATGTACCTTTTCTTCACCATTATATGCATCGATATGACTTAAGTTTTGGACAAGCTAGGTTGCCTGGCTCCTGTGCTTACCCCTACGTTCCCGATTGTTCGGCTAGGTGGTAAAGGGAGCACCTCTGCGATTGTTATTGCCGAATCAGCTGGATGTGTACCTCAGACTGGGTGAAGCCGAAAGCTAGCGTTCTTAAGGGAATATTCAGTCGGTGAACTAAAAGATTGAAGGAAATATGCCCTAGAGGCAATAATAAAGTTATTATTTATTTCCTTATATCATGATAAATGTTTATTATTCATGCTAGAATTGTATTAACCGGAAACATAATACATGTGTGAATACATAGACAAACAAAGTGTCACTAGTATTCCTCTACTTGACTAGCTCGTTAATCAAAGATGGTTATGTTTCCTAACCATAGAAAACGAGTTGTTATTTGATTAACGGGATCACATCATTAGTTGAATGATCTGATTGACATGACCCATTCCATTAGCTTAGCACCCGATCGTTTAGTTTGTTGCTATTGCTTTCTTCATGACTTATACATGTTCCTATGACTATGAGATTATGCAACTCCTGTTTACCGGAGGAACACTTTGTGTGCTACCAAACGTCACAACGTAACTGGGTGATTATAAAGGAGCTCTACAGGTGTCTCCAAAGGTACATGTTGAGTTGGCGTATTTCGAGATTAGGATTTGTCACTCCGTTTGTCGGAGAGGTATCTCTGGGCCCTCTCGGTAATGCACATCACATAAGCCTTGCAAGCATTGCAACTAATGACTTAGTTGTGAGATGATGTATTACGGAACGAGTAAAGAGACATGCCGGTAACGAGATTGAACTAGGTATCGGATACCGACGATCAAATCTCGGGCAAGTAACACACCGATGACAAAGGGAACAACGTATGTAGTTATGCGGTCTGACCGATAAAGATCTTCGTAGAATATGTAGGAGCCAATATGGGCATCCAGGTCCCGCTATTGGTTATTGACCAGAGACGTGTCTAGGTCATGTCTACATTGTTCTCGAACCGTAGGGTCCGCACGGTTAAAGTTACGATGACAGTTTCATTATGAGTTTATGTATTTTGATGTACCGAAGGTTGTTCGGAGTCCCGGATGTGATCACGGACATGACGAGGAGTCTCGAAATGGTCGAGACATAAAGATTGATATACTGGACGGCTATATTCGGACACCGGAAGTATTCCGGGGTAGTTTAGGATAAAACCGGAGAACCGGGGGGTTACCGGAACACCCCGAGGGGTTAATGGGCCTCATGGGCCTAAAGTGGAGAAGAGGAAAGGCAGCCAGGGCAGGCCGCGCGCCCCCTCTCCCCCTAGTCCGAATTGGACAAGGAGGGAGGGGCGGCGCCCCCCCCCCCCCCCTTTCCTTCCTCTCCTCTCTCCCTTCCTTCCCCCTCTCCTACTTGGACAAGGAAAGGGAGGGGAGTCCTACTCCCGGTAGGAGTAGGACTCCTCCTGCGCGCCTCCTACTAAGGCTGGCCGCACCCCCCCCCCCCTTGGCTCCTTTATATACGGGGGCAAGGGGGCACCCTAGGACACACAAGTTGATCTTCGTGATCGTTCCTTAGCCGTGTGCGGTGCCCCCTTCCACGATATTACACCTCGATCATATTGTAGCGGTGCTTAGGCGAAGCCCTGCGACGGTTAAACATCAAGATCGTCACCACGCCGTCGTGCTGACGAAACTCCTCCCCGAAGCTTTGCTGGATCGGAGCCCGGGGTGCGTCATCGAGCTGTACGTGTGTCAAGAACTCGGAGGTGCCGGAAAGACGTACGACTACTTCCTCTATGTTGCATCAACGCTTCCGCTTCGGTCTACGAGGGTACGTAGACAACACTCTCCCCTCTCGTTGCTGTGCATCACCATGATCTTGCGTGTGCGTAGGAAATTTTTTGAAATTACTACGTTCCCCAATAGTGGCATCCGAGCCTAGGTTTTATGGTTTGATGTTATATGCACGAGTAGAACACAAGTGTGTTGTGGGTGATATAAGTCATACTTGTTGGGGAACGTAGTAATTTCGAAAATTTTCCTACGCACACGCAAGATCATGGTGATGCACAGCAACGAGAGGGGAGAGTGTTGTCTACGTACCAACGCAGACCGACTGCGGAAGCGATCACACAACGTAGAGGAAGTAGTCGTACGTCTTCTTTCCGATCCGACCGATCCAAGCACCGTTACTCCGGCACCTCCGAGTTCTTAGCACACGTTCAGCTCGATGACGATCCTCGGGCTCCGATCCAGCAAAGCGTCGAGGAAGAGTTCCGTCAGCACAACGGCATGGTGACGATCTTGATGTACTACCGACGCAGGGCTTCGCCTAAGCACTACAACGGTATGATCGAGGTGGAATTTGGTGGCAGGGGCACCGCACACGGCTAAGGAACGATCTCAAGGATCAACTTGTGTGTCTTGGGGTGTCCCCTGCCCCCGTATATAAAGGTTGGAGGGAGGGGGGCTGGCCGGCCAGAGAGAGGGAGGCGCAGGAGGAGTCCTACTCCTACCGGGAGTAGGACTCCCCCCTCCAATCCTAGTCCAACTAGGAATCCTTTAAAGGAGAGAGAGAGAGAGGTGGCCGGCCCCTCTCCTAGTCCTAATAGTGAAGGAAATATGCCCTAGAGGCAATAATAAAGTTATTATTTATTTCCTTACATCATGATAAATGTTTATTATTCATGCTAGAATTGTATTAACCGGAAACATAATACATGTGTGAATACATAGACCAACAGAGTGTCACTAGTATGCCTCTACTTGACTAGCTCGTTAATCAAAGATGGTTATGTTTCCTAACCATGAACAAGGAGTTGTTATTTGATTAACGAGGTCACATCATTAGTAGAATGATCTGATTGACATGACCCATTCCATTAGCTTAGCACCCGATCGTTTAGTATGTTGCTATTGCTTTCTTCATGACTTATACATGTTCCTATAACTATGAGATTATGCAACTCCCGTTTACCGGAGGAACACTTTGGGTATTACCAAACGTCACAACGTAACTGGGTGATTATAAAGGAGTACTACAGGTGTCTCCAATGGTAGATGTTGGGTTGGCGTATTTCGAGATTAGGGTTTGTCACTCCGATTGTCGGAGAGGTATCTCTGGGCCCTCTCGGTAATGCACATCACATAAGCCTTGCAAGCATTGCAACTAATAAGTTAGTTGTGAGATGATGTATTACGGAACGAGTAAAGAGACTTGCCGGTAACGAGATTGAACTAGGTATTGGATACCGGCGATCGAATCTCGGGCAAGTAACATACCGATGACAAAGGGAACAACGTATGTTGTTATGCGGTCTGACCGATAAAGATCTTCGTAGAATATGTAGGAGCCAATATGGGCATCCAGGTCCCGCTATTGGTTATTGACCAGAGACGTGTCTCGGTCATGTCTACATTGTTCTCGAACCGTAGGGTCCGCACGCTTAACGTTACGATGACAGTTATTATGAGTTTATGCATTTTGATGTACCGAAGGTTGTTCGGAGTCCCGGATGAGATCACGGACATGACGAGGAGTCTTGAAATGGTCGAGACGTAAAGATTGATATATTGGAAGCCTATGTTTGGGCACCGGAAGTGTTCCGGGTGAAATCGGGATTTTACCGGATTACCGGGAGGGTTACCGGAACCCCCCGGGAGGCAAATGGGCCTATTGGGCCTTAGTGGAAAAGAGAGAAGGGGCAGCCCACAGGCTAGCCGGCCGAACCCCCCTTCCCTAGTCCTATTAGGACTAGGAGAAGGGGCCGGCCCCCCTCTCTTCTCTTTCTCCCGAAGAGTCCTATTAGGAATAGGATTTGAGGGAAGGAGTCCTACTCCCGGTAGGAGTGGGACTCCTCCCTGCGCCTCCCTCCTAGCCGGCCGACCCCCTTGCCCCTGGCCTTTATATACGGGGGCAGGGGGCACCCCATAGACACACAACTTGATCCTTGAGATCGTTCCTTAGCCGTGTGCGGTGCCCCCTGCCACCAAATTCCACCTCGATCGTAAAGTTGTAGTGCTTAGGCGAAGCCCTGCGTCGGTAGTACATCAAGATCGTCATCACGCCGTCGTGCTGACGGAACTCTTCCTCAACGCTTTGCTGGATCGGAGCCCGAGGAACGTCATCGAGCTGAACGTGTGCTAAGAACTCGGAGGTGCCGGAGTAACGGTGCTTGGATCGGTCGGATCGGGAAGAAGACGTACGACTACTTCCTCTACGTTGTGTGATCGCTTCCACAGTCGGTCTCCGTTGGTACGTAGACAACACTCTCCCCTCTCGTTGCTGTGCATCACCATGATCTTGCGTGTGCGTAGGAAAATTTTTGAAATTACTGCGTTCCCCATCAGTGGCATCCGAGCCTAGGTTTTATGGTTTGATGTTATATGCACGAGTAGAACACAAGTGAGTTGTGGGCGATACAAGTCATACTGCCTACCAGCATGTCATACTTTGGTTCGGCGGTATTGTTGGTTGAGACGATCCGGACCAACCTTACGCGTACTCTTACGCGAGACCGGTTCCGTCGACGTGCTTTGCACATAGATGGCTTGCGGAAGACTGTCTCTCCAACTTTAGTTGAACCAAGTGTGACTACGCCCGGTCCTTGAGAAGGTTAAAACGGAGTCTATTTGACGAACTATCGTTGTGGTTTTGATGCGTAGGTGAGATGAGTTCTTACTTAAGCCCGTAGCAGCCACGTAAAACTTGCAACAACAAAGTAGAGGACGTCTAACTTGTTTTTGCAGGGTATGTTGTGATGTGATATGGTCAAGGCATGATGCTGATTTTATTGTATGAGATGATCATGTTTTGTAACTAAGTTATCGGCAACTGGCAGGAGCCATATGGTTGTCGCTTTATTGTATGCAATGCAATCGCGATGTAATGCTTTACTAGATTACTAAACAGTAGTAATAGTCGTGGAAGCATAAGATTGGCGAGACGACAACGATGCTACGATGGAGATCAAGGTGTCGCGCCGGTGACGATGGTGATCATGACGGTGCTTCGGAGATGGAGATCACAAGCACAAGATGATGATGGCCATAGCATATCACTTATATTGATTGCATGTGATGTTTATCCTTTTAATGCATCTTATCTTGCTTTGATTGACGGTAGCATTATAAGATGATCTCTCACTAAATTATCAAGAAGTGTTCTCCCTGAGTATGCACCGTTGCCAAAGTTCGTCGTGCCCAGACACCACGTGATGATCGGGTGTGATAAGCTCTACGTCCATCTACAACGGGTGCAAGCCAGTTTTGCACACGCAGAATACTCAGGTTAAACTTGACGAGCCTAGCATATGCAGATATGGCCTCGGAACACAGAGACCGAAAGGTCGAGCGTGAATCATATAGTAGATATGATCAACATGATGATGTTCACCATTGAAAACTACTCCATCTCACGTGATGATCGGTTATGGTTTAGTTGATTTGGATCACGTGATCACTTAGAGGATTATAGGGATGTCTATCTAAGTGGGAGTTCCTAAGTAATTTGATTAACTGAACTTAAACTTATCATGAACTTAGTACCTGATAGTATCTTGCTTGTTTATGTTGCTTGTAGATAGATGGCTCGTGCTATTGTTCCGTTGAATTTTAATGCGTTCCTTGAGAAAGCAAAGTTGAAAGATGATGGTAGCAATTACACGGACTGGGTCCGTAACCTGAGGATTATCCTCATTGCTGCACAGAAGAATTACGTCCTGGAAGCACCGCTGAGTGACAGGCCTGCTGCTGGAGCAACGCCAGATGTTATGAACGTCTGGCAGAGCAAAGCTGATGACTACTCGATAGTTCAGTGTGCCATGCTTTACGGCTTAGAATCGGGACTTCAACGACGTTTTGAACGTCATGGAGCATATGAGATGTTCCAGGAGTTGAAGTTAATATTTCAAGCAAATGCCCGAATTGAGAGATATGAAGTCTCCAATAAGTTCTATAGCTGTAAGATGGAGGAGAACAGTTCTGTCAGTGAGCATATACTCAAGCTGTCTGGGTATAATAATCACTTGATTCAGATGGGAGTTAATCTTCCAGATGACTGCGTCATTGACAGAATTCTCCAATCACTGCCACCAAGCTACAAGAGCTTCGTGATGAACTATAATATGCAAGGGATGAACAAGACTATTCCCGAGCTCTTCGCAATGCTGAAAGCTGCGGAGGTAGAAATCAAGAAGGAGCATCAAGTGTTGATGGTTAACAAAACCACTAGTTTCAAGAAAAAGGGCAAAGGGAAGAAGAAGGGAAACTTCAAGAAGAACAGCAAGCAAGTTGCTGCGCAGGAGAAGAAACCCAAGTCTGGACCTAAGCCTGAAACTGAGTGCTTCTACTGCAAGCAGACTGGTCACTGGAAGCGGAACTGCCCCAAGTATTTGGCGGATAAGAAGGATGGCAAAGTGAGCAAAGGTATATGTGATATACATGTTATTGATGTGTACCTTACTAGAGCTCGCAGTAGCACCTGGGTATTTGATACTGGTTCTGTTGCTAATATTTGCAACTCGAAACAGGGACTACGGAATAAGCGGACACTAGCAAAGGACGAGGTGACGATGCGCGTGGGAAACGGTTCCAAAGTCGATGTGATCGCGGTCGGCACGCTACCTCTACATCTACCTTCGGGATTAATATTAGACCTAAATAATTGTTATTTGGTGCCAGCGTTGAGCATGAACATTATATCTGGATCTTGTTTAATGCGAGACGGTTATTCATTTAAATCAGAGAATAATGGTTGTTCTATTTATATGAATAATATCTTTTATGGTCATGCACCTTTGAAGAGTGGTCTATTCTTGTTGAATCTCGAAGATAGTGATACACATATTCATAATGTAGAAGCCAAAAGATGCAAAGTTAATAATGATAGTGCAACTTATTTGTGGCACTGCCGTTTAGGTCATATCGGTGTAAAGCGCATGAAGAAACTCCATACTGATGGGCTTTTGGAATCACTTGGTTATGAATCACTTGGTACTTGCGAACCGTGCCTCATAGGCAAGATGACTAAAACACCGTTCTCCGGTACTATGGAGAGAGCAACAGATTTGTTGGAAATCATACATACCGATGTATGTGGTCCGATGAATATTGAGGCTCGCGGCGGATATCGTTATTTTCTCACCTTCACAGATGATTTAAGTAGATATGGGTATATCTACTTAATGAAACATAAGTCTGAAACATTTGAAAAGTTCAAGGAATTTCAGAGTGAAGTTGAAAATCATCGTAACAAGAAAATAAAATTTCTACGATCTGATCGTGGAGGAGAATATTTGAGTTACGAGTTTGGTGTACATTTGAAAAATTGTGGAATAGTTTCGCAACTCACGCCACCCGGAACACCACAGCGTAATGGTATGTCCGAACGTCGTAATCGTACTTTACTAGATATGGTGCGATCTATGATGTCTCTTACTAATTTACCGCTATCGTTTTGGGGTTATGCTTTAGAGACGGCCGCATTCACGTTAAATAGGGCACCATCAAAATCCGTTGAGACGACGCCTTATGAACTATGGTTTGGCAAGAAACCAAAGTTGTCGTTTCTTAAAGTTTGGGGCTGCGATGCTTATGTGAAAAAGCTTCAACCTGATAAGCTCGAACCCAAAGCGGAGAAATGTGTCTTCATAGGATACCCAAAGGAAACTGTTGGGTATACCTTCTATCACAGATCCGAAGGCAAGACATTCGTTGCTAAGAATGGATCATTTCTAGAGAAGGAGTTTCTCTCGAAAGAAGTGAGTGGGAGGAAAGTAGAACTTGACGAGGTAACTGTACCTGCTCCCTTATTGGAAAATAGTACATCACAGAAAACTGTTTCTGCGACACCTATGCCAATCAGTGAGGAAGCTAATGATGATGATCATGAAGCTTCAGATCAAGATTCTACTGAACCACGTAGATCAACCAGAGTGAGATCCGCACCAGAGTGGTACGGTAATCCAGTTCTGGAAGTCATGATGCTAGATCATGATGAACCTACGAACTATGAAGAAGCGATGGTGAGCCCAGATTCCGCAAAGTGGCTTGAGGCCATGAAATCTGAGATGGGATCCATGTATGAGAACAAAGTATGGACTTTGGTTGACTTGCCCGATGATCGGCAAGCAATTGAGAATAAATGGATCTTCAAGAAAAAGACTGACGCTGACGGTAATGTTACTGTCTATAAAGCTCGACTTGTCGCAAAAGGATTTCGACAAGTTCAAGGGGTTGACTACGATGAGACCTTCTCACCCGTAGCGATGCTTAAGTCCGTCAGAATTATGTTAGCAATTGCCGCATTTTATGATTATGAAATATGGCAAATGGATGTCAAAACTGCATTCCTGAATGGATTTCTGGAAGAAGAGTTGTATATGGTACAACCAGAAGGTTTTGTCGATCCAAAAGGAGCTAACAAAGTATGCAAACTCCAGCGATCCATTTATGGACTGGTGCAAGCATCTCGGAGTTGGAATAAACGCTTTGATAGTGTGATCAAAGCATTTGGCTTTATACAGACTTTTGGAGAAGCCTGTATTTACAAGAAAGTGAGTGGGAGCTCTGTAGCATTTCTGATATTATATGTGGATGACATATTGCTAATTGGAAATGATATAGAATTTCTGGATAGCATAAAGGGATACTTGAATAAAAGTTTTTCGATGAAAGACCTCGGGGAAGCTGCATACATATTAGGCATAAAGATCTATAGAGATAGATCAAAACGCTTAATTGGACTTTCACAATGCACATACCTTGACAAAATTTTGAAGAAGTTCAAGATGGATCAAGCAAAGAAAGGGTTCTTGCCTGTGCTACAAGGTGTGAAGTTGAGTAAGACTCAATGCCCGACCACTGCAGAAGATAGAGAGAAAATGAAAGATGTTCCCTATGCTTCAACCATAGGCTCTATCATGTATGCAATGCTGTGTACCAGACCTGATGTGTGCCTTGCTATAAGTTTAGCAGGGAGGTACCAAAGTAATCCTGGAATGGATCACTGGACAGCGGTCAAGAACATCCTGAAATACCTGAAAAGGACTAAGGATATGTTTCTCGTATATGGAGGTGACAAAGAGCTCGCCGTAAGAGGTTACGTTGATGCAAGCTTTGACACTGATCCGGACGATTCTAAATCGCAAACCGGATACGTGTTTACTTTAAACGGTGGAGCTGTCAGTTGGTGCAGTTCTAAACAAAGCGTCGTAGCGGGATCTACATGTGAAGCGGAGTACATAGCTGCTTCGGAAGCAGCAAACGAAGGAGTCTGGATGAAGGAGTTCATATCCGATCTAGGTGTCATACCTAGTGCATCGGGTCCAATGAAAATCTTCTGTGACAATACTGGTGCAATTGCCTTGGCAAAGGAATCCAGATTTCACAAAAGAACCAAACACATCAAGAGACGCTTCAACTCCATCCGGGATTTAGTCCAGGTGGGAGACATAGAGATTTGCAAGATACATACGGATCTGAATGTTGCAGACCCGTTGACTAAGCCTCTTCCACGAGCAAAACATGATCAGCACCAAGGCTCCATGGGTGTTAGAATCATTACAGTGTAATCTAGATTATTGACTCTAGTGCAAGTGGGAGACTGAAGGAAATATGCCCTAGAGGCAATAATAAAGTTATTATTTATTTCCTTACATCATGATAAATGTTTATTATTCATGCTAGAATTGTATTAACCGGAAACATAATACATGTGTGAATACATAGACCAACAGAGTGTCACTAGTATGCCTCTACTTGACTAGCTCGTTAATCAAAGATGGTTATGTTTCCTAACCATGAACAAGGAGTTGTTATTTGATTAACGAGGTCACATCATTAGTAGAATGATCTGATTGACATGACCCATTCCATTAGCTTAGCACCCGATCGTTTAGTATGTTGCTATTGCTTTCTTCATGACTTATACATGTTCCTATAACTATGAGATTATGCAACTCCCGTTTACCGGAGGAACACTTTGGGTACTACCAAACGTCACAACGTAACTGGGTGATTATAAAGGAGTACTATAGGTGTCTCCAATGGTAGATGTTGGGTTGGCGTATTTCGAGATTAGGGTTTGTCACTCCGATTGTCGGAGAGGTATCTCTGGGCCCTCTCGGTAATGCACATCACATAAGCCTTGCAAGCACTGCAACTAATAAGTTAGTTGTGAGATGATGTATTACGGAACGAGTAAAGAGACTTGCCGGTAACGAGATTGAACTAGGTATTGGATACCGACGATCGAATCTCGGGCAAGTAACATACCGATGACAAAGGGAACAACGTATGTTGTTATGCGGTCTGACCGATAAAGATCTTCGTAGAATATGTAGGAGCCAATATGGGCATCCAGGTCCCGCTATTGGTTATTGACCGGAGACGTGTCTCGGTCATGTCTACATTGTTCTCGAACCGTAGGGTCCGCACGCTTAACGTTACGATGACAGTTATTATGAGTTTATGCATTTTGATGTACCGAAGGTTGTTCGGAGTCCCGGATGAGATCACGGACATGACGAGGAGTCTCGAAATGGTCGAGACGTAAAGATTGATATATTGGAAGCCTATGTTTGGGCACCGGAAGTGTTCCGGGTGAAATCGGGATTTTACCGGATTACCGGGAGGGTTACCGGAACCCCCCGGGAGGCAAATGGGCCTATTGGGCCTTAGTGGAAAAGATAGAAGGGGCAGCCCACAGGCTAGCCGGCCGAACCCCCCTTCCCTAGTCCTATTAGGACTAGGAGAAGGGGCCGGCCCCCCTCTCTTCTCTTTCTCCCGAAGAGTCCTATTAGGAATAGGATTTGAGGGAAGGAGTCCTACTCCCGGTAGGAGTGGGACTCCTCCCTGCGCCTCCCTCCTAGCCGGCCGACCCCCTTGCCCCTGGCCTTTATATACGGGGGCAGGGGGCACCCCATAGACACACAACTTGATCCTTGAGATCGTTCCTTAGCCGTGTGCGGTGCCCCCTGCCACCAAATTCCACCTCGATCGTACCGTTGTAGTGCTTAGGCGAAGCCCTGCGTCGGTAGTACATCAAGATCGTCATCACGCCGTCGTGCTGGCGGAACTCTTCCTCGACGCTTTGCTGGATCGGAGCCCGAGGAACGTCATCGAGCTGAACGTGTGCTAAGAACTCGGAGGTGCCGGAGTAACGGTGCTTGGATCGGTCGGATCGGGAAGAAGACGTACGACTACTTCCTCTACGTTGTGTGATCGCTTCCGCAGTCGGTCTGCGTTGGTACGTAGACAACACTCTCCCCTCTCGTTGCTGTGCATCACCATGATCTTGCGTGTGCGTAGGAAAATTTTTGAAATTACTGCGTTCCCCATCAAATAGGACTAGGGAGAGGGGGGGAGGCGCAGCCCTATGTGGGCTGCCCTCTCACCTTTCCACTAAGGCCCATGTTGGCCCATTTGGCTCCCGGGGGGTTCCGGTAACCCTCCCGGTAATCCGGTAAAATCCCGATTTCACCCGGAACACTTCCGATGTCCAAACATAGGCTTCCAATATATCAATCTTTACGTCTCGACCATTTCGAGACTCCTCGTCATGTCCGAGATCTCATCCGGGACTCCGAACAACCTTCGGTACATCAAAATGCATAAACTCATAATAACTGTCATCGTAACGTTAAGCGTGCGGACCCTACGGTTCGAGAACAATGTAGACATGACCGAGACACGTCTCCGGTCAATAACCAATAGCGGGACCTGGATGCCCATATTGGCTCCTACATATTCCACGAAGATCTTTATCGGTCAGACCGCATAACAACATACGTTGTTCCCTTTGTCATCGGTATGTTACTTGCCCGAGATTCGATCGTCGGTATCCAATACCTAGTTCAATCTCGTTACTAGCAAGTCTCTTTACTCGTTCCGTAATACATCATCTCACAACTAACATATTAGTTGTAGTGCTTGCAAGGCTTATGTGATGTGCATTACCGAGAGGGCCCAGAGATACCTCTCCGACAATCGGAGTGACAAACCCTAATCTCGAAATACGCCAACCCAACATCTACCATTGGAGACACCTGTAGTACTCCTTTATAATCACCCAGTTACGTTGTGACGTTTGGTAGTACCCAAAGTGTTCCTCCGGTAAACGGGAGTTGCATAATCTCATAGTTATAGGAACATGTATAAGTCATGAAGAAAGCAATAGCAACATACTAAACGATCGGGTGCTAAGCTAATAGAATGGGTCATGTCAATCAGATCATTCAGCTAATGATGTGACCTCGTTAATCAAATAACAACTCTTTGTTCATGGTTAGGAAACATAACCATCTTTGATTAACGAGCTTGTCAAGTAGAGGCATACTAGTGACACTCTGTTTGTCTATGTATTCACACATGTATTATGTTTCCGGTTAATACAATTCTAGCATGAATAATAAACATTTATCATGATATAAGGAAATACATAATAACTTTATTATTGCCTCTAGGGCATATTTCCTTCAATACTGCCTAGCAGCATGTCATACTTTGGTTTAGCGACATTGTTGGATGAAGCGGCCCGGACCGACACTACGCGTACGCTTACGCGAGACTGGTTCTACCGCTGTGCTTTGCACACAGGTGGCTGGCGGGTGTCAGTTTCTCCAACTTTAGTTGAACCGAGTGTGGCTACGCCCGGTCCTTGCGAAGGTTAAAACGGCATCAACTTGACAAACTATCGTTGTGGTTTTGATGCGTAGGTAAGATTGGTTCTTGCTTAAGCCCGTAGCAGGCACGTAAAATTTGCAACAAACAAAGTAGTGGACGTCTAACTTGTTTTTGCAGGGCATGTTGTGATCTGATATGGTCAAGACATGATGCTAAATTTTATTGTATGAGATGATCATGTTTTGTAACTGAGTTATCGGCAACTGGCAGGAGCCATATGGTTGTCGCTTTATTGTATGCAATGCAATCGCCATGTAATGCTTTACTTTATCACTAAGCAGTAGCGATAGTCGTAGAAGCATAAGATTGGCGAGACAACAACGATGCTACGATGGAGATCAAGGTGTCGCACCGGTGACGATGGTGATCATGACGGTGCTTCGGAGATGGAGATCACAAGCACAAGATGATGATGGCCATATCATATCACTTATATTGATTGCATGTGATGTTTATCTTTTATGCATCTTATCTTGCTTTGATTGACGGTAGCATTATAAGATGATCTCTCACTAAATTATCAAGAAGTGTTCTCCCTGAGTATGCACCGTTGCCAAAGTTCGTCGTGCCCAGACACCACGTGATGATCGGGTGTGATAAGATCTACGTCCATCTACAACGGGTGCAAGCCAGTTTTGCACACGCAGAATACTCATGTTAAACTTGACGATCCTAGCATATGCAGATATGGCTTCGGAACACGGAGACCGAAAGGTCGAGCGTGAATCATATAGTAGATATGATCAACATAATGATGTTCACCATTGAAAACTAATCCATTTCACGTGATGATCGGTTATGGTTTAGTTGATTTGGATCACGTGATCACTTAGAGGATTAGAGGGATGTCTATCTAAGTGGGAGTTCTTAAGTAATATGATTAATGAACTTAAATTTATCATGAACTTAGTACCTGATAGTATCTTGCTTATGTATGTTTGATTGTAGATAGATGGCCCGTGCTGTTGTTCCGTTGAATTTTAATGCATTCCTTGAGAAAGCAAAGTTGAAAGATGATGGTAGCAATTACACGGACTGGATCCGTAACTTGAGGATTATCCTCATTGCTGCACAGAAGAATTACGTCCTGGATGCACCGCTGGGTGCCAGGCCTGCTGCTCGAGCTACACCAGATGTTATGAACGTCTGGCAGAGCAAAGCTGATGACTACTCGATAGTTCAGTGTGCCATGCTTTACGGCTTAGAATCGGGACTTCAACGACGTTTTGAACGTCATGGATCATATGAGTTGTTCCAGGAGTTGAAGTTAATATTTCAAGCAAATGCCCGGATTGAGAGATATGAAGTCTCCAATAAGTTCTATAGCTGCAAGATGGAGGAGAACAGTTCTGTCAGTGAGCATATACTCAAAATGTCTGGGTATAATAATCACTTGATTCAGATGGGAGTTAATCTTCCAGATGATTGAGTCATTGACAGAATTCTCCAATCACTGCCACCAAGCTACAAGAGCTTCGTGATGAACTATAATATGCAAGGGATGAATAAGACTATTCCCAAGCTCTTCGCAATGCTGAAAGCTGCGGATGTAGAAATCAAAAAGGAGCATCAAGTGTTGATGGTCAACAAGACCACTAGTTTCAAGAAAAAGGGCAAAGGGAAGAAGAAGGGGAACTTCAAGAAGAATAGCAAGCAAGTTGCTGCTCAAGAGAAGAAACCCAAGTCTGGACCTAAGCCTGAAACTGAGTGCTTCTACTACAAGCAGACTGGTCACTGGAAGCGGAACTGCCCCAAGTATTTGGCGGATAAGAAGGATGGCAAGGTGAACAAAGGTATATGTGATATACATTTTATTGATGTGTACCTTACTAGAGCTCACAGTAGCACCTGGGTATTTGATACTGGTTCTGTTGCTAATATTTGCAACTCGAAACAGGGACTACGGATTAAGCGAACACTGGCAAAGGACGAGGTGATGATGCCCGTGGGAAATGGTTCCAAAGTCGATGTGATCGCGGTCGGCACGCTGCCTCTACATCTACCTTCGGGATTAGTATTAGACCTAAATAATTGTTATTTGGTGCCAGCGTTGAGCATGAACATTATATCTGGATCTTGTTGATGCGAGACGGTTATTCATTTAAATCAGAGAATAATGGTTGTTCTATTTATATGAGTAATATCTTTTATGGTCATGCACCCTTGAAGAGTGGTCTATTTTTGATGAATCTCGATAGTAGTTATACACATATTCATAATGTTGAAGCCAAAAGATGCAGAGTTGATAATGATAGTGCAACTTATTTGTGGCACTGCCGTTTAGGTCATATCGGTGTAAAGCGCATGAAGAAACTCCATACTGATGGACTTTTGGAACCACTTGATTATGAATCACTTGGTACTTGCGAACCGTGCCTCATGGGAAAAACACCGTTCTCCGGTACTATGGAGAGAGCAACAGATTTGTTGGAAATCATACATACAGATGTATGTGGTCCGATGAATATTGAGGCTCGTGGCGGATATCGTTATTTTCTCACCTTCACAGATGACTTAAGCAGATATGGGTATATCTACTTAATGAAACATAAGTCTGAAACATTTGAAAAGTTCAAAGAATTTCAGAGTGAAGTAGAAAATCATCGTAACAAGAAAATAAAGTTTCTACGATCTGATCGTGGAGGATAATATTTGAGTTACGAGTTTGGTGTACATTTGAAACAATGTGGAATAGTTTCGCAACTCACGCCACCCGGAACACCACAGCGTAATGGTGTGTCCGAACGTCGTAATCGTACTTTACTAGATATGGTGCGATCTATGATGTCTCTTACTGATTTACCGCTATCGTTTTGGGGTTATGCTTTAGAGACGGCCGCATTCACGTTAAATAGGGCACCATCGAAATCCGTTGAGACGACGCCTTATGAACTATGGTTTGGCAAGAAACCAAAGTTGTCGTTTCTTAAAGTTTGGGGCTGCGATGCTTATGTGAAAAAACTTCAACCTGATAAGCTCAAACCCAAATCGGAGAAATGTGTCTTCATAGGATACCCAAAGGAGACTGTTGGGTACACCTTCTATCATAGATCCGAAGGCAAGACATTCGTTGCTAAGAATGGATCCTTTCTAGAGAAGGAGTTTCTCTCGAAAGAAGTGAGTGGGAGGAAAGTAGAACTTGATGAGGTAATTGTACCTGCTCCCTTATTGGAAAGTAGTTCATCACAGAAACCGGTTTCTGCGACACCTACACCAATTAGTGAGGAATTTAATGATAATGATCATGAAATTTCAGATCAAGTTACTACTGAGCCTCGTAGATCAACCAGAGTAAGATCCGCACTAGAGTGGTATGGTAATCCTGTTCTAGAAGTCATGCTACTAGATCATGATGAACCTACGAACTATGAATACATAGACAAACAAAGTGTCACTAGTATGCCTCTACTTTACTAGCTCGTTAATCAAAGATGGTTATGTTTCCTAACCATAGACAACGAGTTGTTATTTGATTAACGAGATCACATCATTAGTTGAATGATCTGATTGACATGACCCATTCCAGTAGCTTAGCACCCGATCGTTTAGTTTGTTGCTATTGCTTTCTTCATGACTTATACATGTTCCTATGACTATGAGATTATGCAACTCCCGTTTACCGGAGGAACACTTTATGTGCTACCAAACGTCACAACGTAATTGGGTGATTATAAAGGAGCTCTACAGGTGTCTCCAAAGGTACATGTTGAGTTGGCGTATTTTGAGATTAGGATTTGTCACTCCGTTTGTCGGAGAGGTATCTCTGGGCCCTCTCGGTAATGCACATCACATAAGCCTTGCAAGCATTGCAACTAATGTGTTAGTTGTGAGATGATGTATTACGGAACGAGTAAAGAGACTTGACGGTAACGAGATTGAACTAGGTATTGGATACCGACGATCGAATCTCGGGCAAGTAACATACCGATGACAAAGGGAACAACGTATGTAGTTATGCGGTATGACCGATAAAGATCTTCGTAGAATATGTAGGAGCCAATATGGGCATCCAGGTCCCGCTATTGGTTATTGACCGGAGACGTGTCTCGGTCATGTCTACATTGTTCTCGAACCGTAGGGTCCGCACGCTTAAAGTTACGATGACAGTTTATGTATTTTGATGTACCGAAGGTTGTTCGGAGTCCCGGATGTGATCACGGGCATGACGAGGAGTCTCGAAATGGTCGATACATAAAGATTGATATATTGGACGGCTATATTCGGACACCGGAAGTGTTCCGGGGTAGTTTCGGATAAAACCGGAGAACCGAGGGGTTAATGGGCCTCATGG
Source organism: Triticum monococcum (assembly GCA_034509565.1). Taxonomy (NCBI): domain Eukaryota; kingdom Viridiplantae; phylum Streptophyta; class Magnoliopsida; order Poales; family Poaceae; genus Triticum; species Triticum monococcum. The sequence goes on from CM067847.1 coordinate 21,995,945, forward strand.
GCCTAAAGTGGAGAAGAGGAAAGGCAGCCAGGGCAGGCCGCGCGCCCCCTCTCCCCCTAGTCCGAATTGGACAAGGAGGGAGGGGCGGCGCCCCCCCTTTCCTTCCTCTCCTCTCTCCCTTCCTTCCCCCTCTCCTACTTGGACAAGGAAAGGGAGGGGAGTCCTACTCCCGGTAGGAGTAGGACTCCTCCTGCGCACCTCCTACTAAGGCCGGCCGCACCCCCCCCCCTTGGCTCCTTTATATACGGGGACAAGGGGGCACCCTAGGACACACAAGTTGATCTTCGTGATCGTTCCTTAGCCGTGTGCGGTGCCCCCTTCCATGACATTACACCTTGATCATATTGTAGCGGTGCTTAGGCGAAGCCCTGCGACGGTTAAACATCAAGATCGTCACCATGCCGTCGTGCTGACGAAACTCCTGCCCGAACCTTTGCTGGATCGGAGCCCGGGGTGCGTCATCGAGCTGTACGTGTGTCAAGAACTCGGAGGTGCCGGAGTAACGGTGCTTGGATCGGTTGGACCAGGAAGACGTACGACTACTTCCTCTACGTTGCGTCAACGCTTCCGCTTCGGTCTACGAGGGTACGTAGACGACACTCTCCCCTCTCGTTGCTGTGCATCACCATGATCTTGCGTGTGCGTAGGAAATTTTTTGAAATTACTACGTTCCCCAACAAAGATGACCTTTTTACTTATTTATATATATGCCCCCAAATGATTTTCCTGCGTTTGCAGTCCGGACATGCACTTTAGGGCATGCCTCCCAGAGAAGGGAACCCCTAACGGAACTATTCTCTCTGGAAGATGTTTCTTACTAACCATGTAATATAACATAACTAGTTGGGCACTTGTCTGATAAAGCACTAATGACCCCTACGCCTGGTCTCCATGCATACCCCGGTTCTTACATAAACGGTAGGGTATTCGGACACACTCTGGACTGTCAGGTCCTGAGGTTGAAGCGAAAAGGTCGGCAACGACAAACGATCTACAATCCGGCTAGAAGGCATTACACATGTCAATTAAAAATTACATAGTCACTCTGACTGATTGTATTCCTCTTCAATACCATCTAACAGGCTGTCTAACTTACAGTCCAGCTGGAAATACTTTGCGGCCAATTCTACTTGGCCGTACATTAAGCTTACAGGGATCTCCTTCCCGTCAGGCCCCACAGGTCCGACCTCGGCCATGTGGTTTGGGTCAGACTTCGTGTACCGCGTCTTCACCATGGCCCAGGCCTCCCTAGCGCCTTGTCGGCAGGCCGATATCTTCCACAACCACAAGCACCGCCAAGCTCCCTTAAGCTTCTCCGAAAGCTCTCCAAGGCCCTCGGGCATGGAGTGGGAAGGCCATAAGGCTTGGGCAATGCCTCGCATCACCTGCCGAACTCGCTCGTGCAGTTGCGAGAGCTCGGGAAGAAGGTCACCCGTAGAACCGGGCATCTCCTCTACAGGACGACCCATTAGCATACCTACAGACATTACTCTGTTAGTCGACTTCCTTGCCGAACTCTTTTCTTTCAAAGATTCGCTTAAGCACTTACTAAATATGCCGCGTCGAAGCCGCTGATTCTCCTTAGTAGAGTCCGACAGCCGGCCACGAACATCTTTAAGTTCAACATCCAGCTTGGTGTTGGCATCCTGAAGATCATTCTTCTCCTGCCTCACCCTTGTCAACATACTCTCACCGGCCTTTAGCCGGCGCAAGAGTTGTTGCCTCTCCGGATCTACTCCTGCGCCATCTGCAATATGATTTGTCAAATTTACACCCACGCCGCACTTCGCAAGATACTAATCTTTCAAAGTGTATCTTACCAGAGGGGGTCTCTTTGGGCTCCCCTGCCGCGGCCAGTGCGGCCTCCAGTTGGGCTTTGCACTCTTCCAGCTCCTGGGACAGTACGGTATTCTTCTCTGTAAGAACCTGCATAACAAATGATCCTTAAATCAGTTACTCTAACTGTTTCAAGTCTCGGGGGCTACTGGTATATATATATATATATATATATATATATATATATATATATATATATATATATATATATATATTTACCAAAATTTTCTTACCCATATGTCTTTTACATATTGCTCCGTGGCTCTGGCTAAACCATTTTGAGCGGCACGGAGATACGCATCTCCCGAATTGAAGGCATCTAATGCCTCTTGGGAGAAACAAGCGTCGCGAAGAACTGTCCGGCGACGCCTGTGGTTCATGGCACTCTCCACCTCGGAATTGGTGGCAGACAGCCTGTCCGCATCCTTTGTCGGAGGAGCGTCCGGTGCGCGCCTTGTGTTCACTTCTACTTCCGGGCCAGGCGTTGGAGCCTGGCTGGTGGAGGCGCGATTGGCAACCTCTCCGGATGTAGTCCGGCGAGGTCTCTTCGTCCTGAAGACAGCACGAACGTTAATATGCCCTGAAGGAATAACACCAGGGAAAAAGAGGGTGCGCTATACCTTTGCGCCGGCATCTCGGTCCGGACTACATTCCTTTTTACCCCACGGGGCCCTGCGACCCCTCGTTGGCTAGCCGCCGCAGGTTCGGCCTCCCGCCTTGGAAACCTCCCCTGCAAAACACGGTCGTTGTCAGGAAAACTGAAATGCATGAGAATGGATTCCTTCTCAAGGGGATGAGACTCCGCTCTCTGTTACCTGGGAGGCCGGGATTAATCCTGGGTAATCAGCCGTAATGGCCACCAAGGTATTGTCCTTGCTTAGCTGATGAAACACCCCGTCAATCAGCTCCACCGATATGTCCGGATCCTCTTCGAAGTCCGGATTGAGGGACCGTTCTGGATCCTCGGGCTGTGGGGGACGGCCGTTTATATCCTTTACTTCCTGACGCAGTTCCTGCATTGAAATCGGAAGACTACATATTTAATCATGGGAATATAAAACGGATGGGCAAGCACAATTGTCCACTTACCCAGCTTGGAGGGTTGTACATAGAAAATCCGCCCTGCGGGTTGACGCGGAGGAATTCCTCCTCTTCTCCCTTGTACAAAGAGGATAAGATCTTTACTAGAGCGGCAGCTGAGGCTGGCCCCTTACGACCGTAACGGGTGGCGTCATCCTTCCCGTTAAAATCCCACATGGGGTGGCCTCTATATTGAAGCGGCTGCACCCCCCGCATAATGCATGCGGCCATGACTTCAATCATGGTTAGTCCGGAATGAGCCAATAGTCTTATCCGACCCATCAGGTGAAGGACGTCCCTGTCGCCTTCTCTCTGAGAGCTCCGCAGACGCCAGCTTAGGCGTTTCTTTAAGGGAGCACTTTTGAATTCGGGGAGACCGGCCCGGATAGGATCCGGCAGCGGGACATCATCTATATAAAACCATTCCGAAGGCCAGTCCTCGGACGCCTTCTTTGGGGTTCCGGATAGATATCCGGTCCCGGCGATACGCCACACTTCGGCTCCGCCCACTTGATATATAGAACCCTCTTGAGAGTGGGGCACCAGGCAGAATAACCTCTTCCACAGCGCGAAATGAGCCTCAACACCCAAGAATAGCTCGCAAAGGGCGACGAAGCCCGCGATATGCAATATAGAGGCGGGCGTGAGATTGTGCAGCTGGAGGCCGTAGAACTCCAGAAGCCCACGGAGAAATGGATGAATTGGAAATCCAAGTCCTCTTATTAGATAACGGATGAGGCACACCCGCTCTCCTTTGGAGGGATTGGGGGTGCTCTTCGCTTGCTCTCCGCCATTATAGGTGGCGAGTCCGGCTCGGACCGGGACCATATAGGCCTGAGGGAGAAATCCCTTGGCCTGAAGCGACACTAGCTCGCTGTGCGGGATGGAGCACCTCTCCCAGTCTCCAGGTTTAGGACTGGAAGGGCGAGAGGAGGAGCTGCGACGGCTGGCCATGTTGGAATGGACCATTGCTGGAGGCGCTCTAATGATTACTCGTGGAGAGGACAAGGCGTGGTTTGGATCTGAATCCCCATCCCATTAAATAGGCGGCTCGTTTATGCGGCTAGGGGTGTGAATGTAAAAACACCCTGACTTTTCACATTCGTTTAACACGTGGAAGACGGCCATTATTGGGCGTGGAAGCCAAGGTGCGCTACATTACGAAAATCGGACATTATTCAGCAGGTGCACGAAATTTGGAGAAGAACCCGCCTTGCAATGTCGAAGACAATCTGCGCGCCGGACTCATCGTCATTGAAGCCTGGTTCGGGGGCTACTGAGGGAGTCCTGGATTAGGGCGTGTCCGGGTAGCCGGACTATACCTTCAGCCGAACTCCAGGACTGTGAAGATACAAGATTGAAGACTTCGTCCCGTGTCCGGATGGGACTTTCCTTGGCGTTGAAGGCAAGCTTGGCGATGCGCATATTTAGATCTCCTACCATTGTAACCGACTTTGTGTAACCCTAACCCTCTCCGGTGTCTATATAAACCGGAGGGTTTTAGTCCGTAGGACAACTTCATCATACAACAATCATACCATAGGCTAGCTTCTAGGGTTTAGCCTCCTTGATCTCGTGGTAGATCTACTCTTGTACTACCCATATCATCAATATTAATCAAGCAGGACGTAGGGTTTTACCTCCATCAAGAGGGCCCGAACCTGGGTAAAACATCGTGTTCCTTGCCTCCTGTTACCATCCGGCCTAGACGCACAGTTCGGGACCCCCTACCCGAGATCCGCCGGTTTTGACACCGACAGTGTCCTTCTGAGGCAGCACCTGCCCATCAAGGCTAACCTCCTTCTCCCCCTCGTGCCTAGTAGTATTGAAACCGCATCTCATGTACTCGATTTTAGTTCTATTAAGTCTAAAACCTTTGGATTCCAAGGTTTGTCTTCATAGCTCTAACTTTCTATTGACCCCCATCCGACTATCATCGAATAGCACCACATCATCCGCAAAGAGCATACACCATGGCATATCTCCTTGTATATCCCTTATGACCTCATTCATCACCAGAGCGAAAAGATAAGTGTTTGGGGAACGTAGTAATTTCAAAAAAATTCCTACGCACACGCAAGATCGTGGTGATGCATAGCAACGAGAGGGGAGAGTGTGATCTACGTACCCTTGTAGACCGACAGCGGAAGCGTTAGCACAACGCGGTTGATGTAGTCGTACGTCTTCACGGCCCGACCGATCAAGCACCGAAACTACGGCACCTCCGAGTTTTAGCACACGTTCAGCTCGATGACGATCCCCGAACTCCGATCCAGCAAAGTGTCGGGGAAGAGTTCCGTCAGCACGACGGTGTGGTGACGATCTTGATGTACCACCGTCGCAGGGCTTCACCTAAGCACCGCTACAATATTATCGAGGATTATGGTGGAAGGGGGCACCGCACACGGCTAAGAATATGATCACGTGGATCAACTTGTGTGTCTATGGGGTGCCCCCTGCCCCCGTATATAAAGGAGTGGAGGAGGGGAGGGCCGGCCCTCTCTATGGCGCGCCCTAGGGGAGTCCTACTCCCACCGGGAGTAGGATTCCCCCTTTCCTAGTCCAACTAGGAGTCCTTCCATGTAGTAGGAGTAGGAGACAAGGAAGGGGAAGAGGGAAGAGAAGGAAGGAGGGGGCGCAGCCCCTCCCCCTAGTCCAATTCGGACTAGGCCTTGGGGGGGCTCGCGGCCTGCCTCTCCCTCTCCCCTAAAGCCCAATAAGGCCCATATACTTCTTCTCCCGTATTCCCGTAACTCCCCGGTACTCCGAAAAATACCCGAACCACTCGGAACCTTTCCGATGTCCGATTATAGTCGTCCAATATATCGATCTTTACGTCTCGACCATTTCGAGACTCCTCGTCATGTACCCGATCTCATCCGGGACTCCGAACTCCTTCGGTACATCAAAAATCATAAACTCGTAATATAACTGTCATCGAAACCTTAAGCGTGCGGACCCTACGGGTTCGAGAACAATGTAGACATGACCGAGACACGTCTCCGGTCAATAACCAATAGCGGAACATGGATGCTCATATTGGCTCCTACATATTCTATGAAGATCTTTATCGGTCAGACCGCATAACAACATACATTGTTCCCTTTTTCATCGGTATGTTACTTGCCCGAGATTCGATCGTCGGTATCTCAATACCTAGTTCAATCCCGTTACCGGCAAGTCTCTTTACTCGTTTCGTAATACATCATCTCGCAACTAACTCATTAGTTGCAATGCTTGCAAGGCTTAAGTGATGTGCATTACCGAGAGGGCCCAGAGATACCTCTCCGACAATCGGAGTGACAAATCCTAATCTCGAAATACGCCAACCCAACATGTACCTTTGGAGACACCTGTAGAGCTCCTTTATAATCACCCAGTTACGTTGTGACGTTTGGTAGCACAAAAAGTGTTCCTCCGGTAAACAGGAGTTGCATAATCTCATAGTCATAGGAACATGTATAAGTCATGAAGAAAGCAATAGCAACATACTAAACGATCGAGTGCTAAGCTAACGGAATGGGTCAAGTCAATCACATCATTCTCCTAATGATGTGATCCCGTTAATCAAATAACAACTCTTTGTCTATGGTTAGGAAACATAACCATCTTTGATTAACGAGCTAGTCAAGTAGAGGCATACTAGTGACACTCTGTTTGTCTATGTATTCACACATATATTATGTTTCCGGTTAATACAATTCTAGCATGAATAATAAACATTTATCATGAAATAAGGAAATAAATAATAACTTTATTATTGCCTCTAGGGCATATTTCCTTCAGGTTTGTGATGAGTTTGTGTTGAAGGAGAAAGATGTGACGACTGATGATGTTGATAGCTCCGGCCATGATATGGTGGCATTTGACAATGACGCTTGAAAAACACAAAAGGATTGAGTGGGCTGAGGCAATGTGGGCAAACAGAGACTAGACAAGGATAAATGTTTAGATTATTGACTCTAGTGCAAGTGGGAGACTGAAGGAAATATGCCCTAGAGGCAATAATAAAGTTATTATTTATTTCCTTATATCATGATAAATGTTTATTATTCATGCTAGAATTGTATTAACTGGAAACATAATACATGTGTGAATACATAGACAAACAGAGTGTCACTAGTATGCCTCTACTTGACTAGCTCGTTGATCAAAGATGGTTATGTTTCCTAACCATAGACATGAGTTGTCATTTGATTAACGGGACCACATCATTAGGAGAATGATGTGATTGACTTGACCCATTCCGTTAGCATAGAACTTGATCGTTTAGTTTGTTGCTATTGCTTTCTTCATGACTTATACATGTTCCTATGACTATGAGATTATGCAACTCCCGTTTACCGGAGGAACACTTTGTGTGCCACCAAACGTCACAACGTAACTGGGTGATTATAAAGGTGCTCTACAGGTGTCTCCGAAGGTACTTGTTGGGTTGGCATATTTCGAGATTAGGATTTGTCACTCTGATTGTCGGAGAGGTATCTCTGGGCCCTCTCGGTAATGCACATCACCTAAAGCCTTGCAAGCATTGCAACTAATGAGTTAGTTGCGAGATGATGTATTACAGAACGAGTAAACAGACTTGCCGGTAACGAGATTGAACTAGGTATTGAGATACCGACGATCGAATCTCGGGCAAGTAACATACCGATGACAAAGCGAACAACGTATGTTGTTATGCGGTCTGACCGATAAAGATCTTCGTAGAATATGTGGGAGCCAATATGAGCATCCAGGTTCCGCTATTGGTTATTGACCGGAGACGTGTCTTGGTCATGTCTACATTGTTCTCGAACCCGTAGGGTCCGCACACTTAACGTTACGATGACAGTTTCATTATGAGTTTATATATTTTGATGTACCGAAGGTTGTTCGGAGTCCCAGATGTGATCACGGACTTGACGAGGAGTCTCGAAATGGTCGAGACATAAAGATCGATATATTGGACGACTATATTTGGACATCGCAAAGGTTCTGGGTGAGATTGGGACAATACCGGATCACCGGGAGGTTATCGGAACCCCCCGGGAGGTATATGGGCCTTATTGGGCCTTAGTGGAAAGGAGGGGAAAGGAGCAAGGGAGGGGGCGCCCCCCCCCCCAGCCCAATCCGAATTGGGAAGGGGCCCTCCCCTTTCCTTCCTCCCTCCTTCCTCTTCCTTCCCTCTCCTACTCCTAATAGGAAAAAGGGGAGTCCTACTCCCTGTGGGAGTTGGACTCCCCCTTAGGGCGCGCCACCCTCCTTGGCCGGCCCCCTCCTCCACTCCTTTATATACGGGGGCAGGGGGCACCCCATAGACACAACGATTGATCATTGATCTCTTAGCCATGTGTGGTGCCCCCCTCCATCATAATCCTCGACAATATTGTAGCGGTGCTTAGGCGAAGCCCTGCGACGGTAGAACATCAAGATCGTCACCACGCCGTCGTGCTGACGGAACTTATCCCCGACACTTTGCTGGATCGGAGTCCGGGGATCATCATCGAGCTGAACGTGTGCTAGAACTCGAAGGTGCCGTAGTTTCGGTGCTTGATCGGTCGGGCCGTGAAGATGTACGACTACATCAACCGCGTTGTGCTAACGCTTCCGCTTCCGGTCTACGAGGGTACGTAGACAACACTCTTCCCTCTCGTTGCTATGCATCACCATGATCTTGCGTGTGCGTAGGAAATTTTTTGAAATTACTACGTTCCCCAACAGTGGTATCAGAGCTAGGTTTTATGCGTTGATGTTATGCACGAGTAGAAAACAAGTGAGTTGTGGGCGATATAAGTCATACTGCTTACCAGCATGTCATACTTTAGTTCGGCGGTATTGTTGGATGAAGCGGTCCGAATCGACATTACGCGTACGCTTACGCGAGACTGGTTCTACCGACGTGCTTTGCACACAGGTGGCTGGCGGGTGTCAGTTTCTCCAACTTTAGTTGAACCGAGTGTGGCTACATCCGGTCCTTGCGAAAGTTAAAACAGCACCAACTTGACAAACTATCGTTGTGGTTTTGATGCGTAGGTAAGAACGGTTCTTGCTAAGCCCGTAGCAGCCACGTAAAACTTGCAACAACAAAGTAGAGGACGTCTAACTTGTTTTTGCAGGGCATGTTGTGATGTGATATGGTCAAGACGTGATGAGATAAAAGTTGTTGTATAAGATGATCATGTTTTTTTGAAGTTATCGGCAACTGGCAGAAGCCTTATGGTTGTCTCTTTATTGCATAAGATGCAAGCGCCAAATAATTGCTTTACTTTATCGCTATGCGATAGCAATAGTTGCAAGAGAAATAGTTGGCGAGACGACCATGTGACGACACATTGATATAGATCAAGATGATGGAGATCATGGTGTCATGCCGGTGACGATGGAAATCATGACGATGTTTTGGAGATGGAGATCAAAGGCACACGATGATGATGGCCATATCATGTCACATATTTTGATTGCATGCGATGTTTATCTTTTATGCATCTTATTTTGCTTAGTTCGACGGTAGCTTTATAAGATGATCTCTCACTAAATTTCAAGATAAAAAGTGTTCTCCCTGAGTATGCACCGTTGCCAAAGTTCGTCGTGCCCAGACACCATGTGATGATCGGGTGTGATAAGCTCTACGTCCATCTACAACGGGTGCAAGCCAGTTTTGCACACGCAGAATACTCAGGTTAAACTTGACGAGCCTAGCATATGCAGATATGGCCTCGGAACATTGAGACCGAAAGGTCGAGCGTGAATCATATAGTAGATATGATCAACATAATGATGTTCACCATTGAAAGCTACTCCATTTCACGTGATGATCGGTTATGGTTTAGTTGATTTGGATCACGTGATCACTTAGATGATTAGAGGGATGTCTATCTAAGTGGGAGTTCTTAAGTAATATGATTAATTGAACTTTAATTTATCATGAACTTAGTCCTGGTAGTATTAGCATATCTATGTTGTAGATCAATAGCTCGCGATGTTGCTCCCCGTTTAATTTTTATATGTTCCTAGAGAAAACTAAGTTGAAAAATGTTAGTAGCAATGATGCAGATTGGATCCGTGATCTGAGGTTTATCCTCATTGCTGCACAGAAGAATTATGTCCTTGATGCACCGCTAGGTGACTGACCTATTGCAGGAGCAGATGCAGACGTTATGAACGTTTGGCTAGCTCAATATGATGACTACTTGATAGTTTAGTGCACCATGCTTAACAGCTTAGAATCGGGATTTCAAAGACGTTTTGAACGTCATGGACCATATGAGATGTTCCAGGAGTTGAACTTAATATTTCAAGTAAATACCCGAGTTGAGAGATATGAAGTCTCCAACAAGTTCTATAGCTAAAAGATGGAGGAGAATAGCTCAAGTAGTGAGCATGTGCTCAGATTGTCTGGGTACTACAATCGCTTGAATCAAGTGGGAGTTAATCTTCCAGATAAAATAGTGATTGACAGAATTCTCTAGTCACCATCACCAAGTTAGTAGAACTTCGTGATGAACTATAATATGCAAGGGATAATGAAAACGATTCCAAGCTCTTCGTGATGCTGAAATCAACGAAGGTAGAAATCAAGAAAAGCATCAAGTGTTGATGGTAAACAAAACCACTAGTTTCAAGTAAAGAGACAAAGGGAAGAAAGGGGAACTTCAAAAAGAACGGCAAGCAAGTTGCTGCTCAAGTGAAAAACCCAAGTCTGGACCTAAGCCTGAAACTGAGTGCTTCTACTGCAAAGGGACTGGTCACTGGAAGCGGAACTACCCCAAGTAATTGGCGGATAAGAAGGATGGCAAAGTGAACATAGGTATATTTGATATACATGTTATTGATGTGTACTTTACTAGTGTTTATAGAAACCCCTCAGTATTTGATACTAGTTCAGTTGCTAAGAGTGGTAACTCGAAACGGGAGTTGCAGAATGAACAGAGACTAGTTAAGGGTGAAGTGACGATGTGTGTTGGAAGTGGTTCCAAGATTGATATGATCATCATCGCACACTCCCTATACTTTCGGGATTAGTGTTGAACCTAATAAGTGTTATTTGGTGTTTGTGTTGAGCATAAATATGATTGGATTATGTTTATTGCAATACGGTTATGCATGTAAGTTAGAGAATAATTGTTGTTCTATTTACATGAATAAAACCTTCTATGGTCATACACTCAATGAAAATGGTTTGTTGGATCTCGATCATGGTGATACACATATTCATAATATTCAAGCCAAAAGATGCAAAGTTAATAATGATAGTGCAACTTATTTGTGGCACTGCCGTTTAGGTCATATTGGTGTAAAGCGCATGAAGAAAATCCATGCTAATGAGTTTTTGGAATCACTTGATTATGAATTAGTTGATGCTTGCGAACCATGCCTCATGGGCAAGATGACTAAGACTCTGTTCTCCGGAACAATGGAGCGAGCAACAGATTTGTTGGAAATCATACATACTGATGTATGTGGTCCGATGAATATTGAGGCTCGTGGCAGGTATCATTATTTTTTTCTGATCTTCACAGATGATTTGAGCAGATATGAGTATATCTACTTGATGAAACACAAGTCTGAAATATTTGAAAAGTTCAAAGAATTTCAAATATTTCAGAGTGAAGTGGAGAATCATCGTAACAAAAATAAAAGTTTCTACGATATGATCGCAAAAGTAAAATATTTAAGTTACGAGTTTGGCCTTCAGTTAAAAACAATGTGAAATAGTTTCACTACTCACGCCACCTGGAACACCACGGCATAATGGTGTATACGAACGTCATAACCGTACTTTATTAGATATGGTGCGATCTATGATGTCTCTTACCGATCTACCACTATTGTTTTGGGGTTATGCATTAGAGATAGCTGCATTCACGTTAAATAGGGCACCATCTAAATCCGTTGAGACGACACCGTATGAACTATGGTTTGGCAAGAAACCTAAGTTATCGTTTCTTAAAGTTTGAGGTTGCAATGCTTATGTGAAAAAGTTTCAACTTGATAAGCTCTAACCCAAATCGGAGAAGTGCGTCTTCATAGGATGCCCAAAAGAAAAATGTTGGGTACACCTTCTATCACAGATCCGAAGGAAATATATTCGTTCCTTTGAATGGATCCTTTCTAGAAAAGGAGTTTTCTCTCGAAAGAAGTGAGTGGGAGGAAAGTAGAACTTGATGAGGTAACTGTACCTGCTCCCTTATTGGAAAGTAGTTCATCACAGAAATTTGTTCTTGTGACTACTACACCGATTAGTGAGGAAGCTAATGATGATGATCATGTAACTTCAGATCAAGTTACTATCGAACCTCGTAGGTAAACCAGAGTGAGATCCGCACCAGAGTGGTAAGGTAATCCTGTTCTGGAGGTCATGTTACTTGACCATGACGAGCCTATGAACTATGAGGAAGCGATGATGAGCCCAGATTCCGCGAAATGGCTTGAGGCCATGAAATCTGAGATGAGATCCATGTATGAGAACAAAGTATGGACTTTTATTGACTTGCCCAATGATCGGTGAGCCATTGAGATTAAATGGATCTTCAAGAGGAAGACAGACGCTGATAGTAGTGTTACTATCTACAAAGCTAGAATTGTTGCAAAAAGGTTTTCGACAAGTTCAAGGTGTTGACTACGATGAGAGTTTTTCACTCGTATCTATGCTTAAGTCTGTCCGAATCATGTTAGCAATTGCCACATTTTATGAAATCTAGAAAATGGATAAACAAAACTGCATTCCTTAATGTATTTATTAAAGAAGAGTTATATATGATGCAACTAGAAGGTTTTGTCAATCCTAAAGGTACTAACAAAATATGCAAGCTCCAGCGATCCATCTATGGACTGGTGCAAACATCTCGGAGTTGGAATATACGCTTTGATAAGTTGATCAAGCATATAGTTTTATATAGACTTGCGGTGAAGCCTGTATTTACAAAAAAGTGAGTGGGAGCACTACAGCATTTCTGATAAGTATATGTGAAAGACATATTGTTGATCGGAGATAATATAGAATTATTCTGCAAAGCATAAAGGAATATTTGAAAGGAGTTTTTCAAAGAAAGACCTCGGTGAAGCTGCTTACATATTGAGCATCAAGATCTATAGAGATAGATCAAGATGCTTGATAAGTTTTTTCAATGAGTACATACCTTGACAAGATTTTGAAGTAGTTCAAAATGGAACAGTCAAAGAAAGAGTTCTTGCCTGTGTTACAAGGTGTGAAGTTGAGTAAGACTCAAAACCCGACCACGGCAGAAGATAGAGAGAGAATGAAAGTCATTCCCTATGCCTCAGGTTCTATAAAGTATGCCATGCTGTGTACCAGATCTATTGTATACCCTACACTGTTTTTGGCAAGGGAGTACAATAGTGATCTAGGAGTAGATCACTGGACAGCGGTCAAATTATCCTTAGTAAAATAAGGATATGTTTCTCGATTATGGAGGTGACAAAAAGGTTCGTCGTAAAGGGTTACGTCGATGCAAATTTTCACACTGGTCCAGATGACTCTAAATCTCAATCTGGATACATATTGAAAGTGGGAGCAATTAGCTAGAATAGCTCCGTGCAGAGCATTGTTGACATAGAAATTTGCAAAATACTTAAGGATCTGGATGTGGCAGACCCGTTGACTAAACTTCTCTCACAAGCAAAACATGATCACACCTTAGTACTCTTTGGGTGTTAATCACATAGTGATGTGAACTAGATTATTGGCTCTAGTAAACCCTTAGGGTGTTGGTCACATGACGATGTACACTATGGGTGTTAATCACATGGTGATGTGAACTATTGGTGTTAAATCACATGGCGATGTGAACTAGATTATTGACTCTAGTGCAAGTGGGAGACTGAAGCAAATATGCCCTAGAGGCAATAATAAAGTTATTATTTATTTCCTTATATCATGATAAATGTTTATTATTCATGCTAGAATTGTATTAACCGGAAACATAATACATGTGTGAATACATAGACAAACAGAGTGTCACTAGTATGCCTCTACTTGACTAGCTCGTTGATCAAAGATGGTTATGTTTCCTAACCATAGACATGAGTTGTCATTTGATTAACGGGATCACATCATTAGGAGAATGATGTGATTGACTTGACCCATTCCGTTAGCATAGCACTTGATCGTTTAGTTTGTTGCTATTGCTTTCTTCATGACTTATACATGTTCCTATGACTATGAGATTATGCAACTCCCATTTACCGGAGGAACACTTTGTGTGCCACCAAACGTCACAACGTAAATGGGTGATTATAAAGGTGCTCTATAGGTGTCTCCGAAGGTACTTGTTGGGTTGGCGTATTTCGAGATTAGGATTTGTCACTCCGATTGTCGGAGAGGTATCTCTGGGCCCTCTCGGTAATGCACATCACCTAAAGCCTTGCAAGCATTGCAACTAATGAGTTAGTTGCAAGATGATGTATTACGAAACGAGTAAAGAGACTTGTCGGTAACGAGATTGAACTAGGTATCGAGATACCGACGATCGAATCTCGGGCAAGTAACATACCGATGACAAAGGGAACAACGTATGTTGTTATGCGGTCTGACCGATAAAGATCTTCGTAGAATATGTGGGAGCCAATATGAGCATCCAGGTTCCGCTATTGGTTATTGACCGGAGACGTGTCTTGGTTATGTCTACATTGTTCTCGAACCCGTAGGGTCCGCACGCTTAACGTTACGATGATAGTTTCATTATGAGTTTATATATTTTGATGTACCGAAGGTTGTTCGGAGTCCCGGATGTGATCACGGACTTGACGAGGAGTCTCGAAATGGTCGAGACATAAAGATTGATATATTGGACGACTATATTTGGACACCGGAAAGGTTCCGGGTGAGATCGGGACAATACCGGATCACCGGGAGGTTATCGGAACCCCCCGGGAGGTATATGGGCCTTATTGGGCCTTAGTGGAAAGGAGGGGAAAGGAGCAAGGGAGGGCCCCCCCCCAAGCCCAATCCGGATTGGGAAGCCCCCCCCCCCCTTTCCTTCCTCCCTCCTTCCTCTTCCTTCCCTCTCCTACTCCTAATAGGAAAAGGGGGAGTCCTACTCCCTGTGGGAGTTGGACTCCCCCTTAGGGCGCGCCACCCTCCTTGGTCGGCCCCCTCCTCCACTCCTTTATATACGGGGGCAGGGGGCACCCCATAGACACAACGATTTATCATTGATCTTTTAGCCGTGTGCGGTGCCCCCCCTCCACCATAATCCTTGACAATATTGTAGCGGTGCTTAGGCGAAGCCCTGCGACGGTAGAACATCAAGATCGTCACCACGCCGTCGTGCTGACGGAACTCATCCTTGACACTTTGCTGGATCGGAGTCCGGGGATCGTCATCGAGCTGAACGTGTGCTAGAACTCGGAGGTGCCGTAGTTTCGGTGCTTGATCGGTCGGGCCGTGAAGACGTACGACTACATCAACCGCGTTGTGCTACGCTTCCGCTTCCGGTCTACGAGGGTACGTAGACAACACTCTTCCCTCTCGTTGCTATGCATCACCATGATCTTGCGTGTGCGTAGGAAATTTTTTGAAATTACTACGTTCCCCAACAGCGCCCCCCTTTCCTTCCTCTCTCCCTCCTCCTTCCCCCTTCTCCTACTCCAACTAGGAAGGGAGAGAGTCCTACTCCCGGTGGGAGTAGGACTCCTCCTGGCCGGCCGCCTCCCCCCCCCCCCCCTTGCTCCTTTATAGACGGGGGCAGGGGCACCCCAGAGACACAACAATTGATCATTGATCTTTTAGCCGTGTGTGGTGCCCCCCTCCACCATAGTCCACCTCGATAATATCGTAGCGGTGCTTAGGCGAAGCCCTGCGTCGGTAGAACATCATCATCGTCACCACGCCGTCGTGCTGACGAAACTCTCCCTCAAAGCTCGGCTGGATCGGAGTTCGAGGGACATCATCGAGCTGAACGTGTGCTGAACTCGGAGGTGCCGTACGTTCGGTACTTGATCGGCTGGATCGTGAAGACGTACGACTATATCAACCGTGTTGTGCTAACGCTTTTGCTTTCGGTCTACGAGGGTACGTGGACACACTCTCCCCTCTCGTTGCTATGCATCACCATGATCTTGTGTGTGCGTAGGAAAATTTTTGAAATTACTACGTTCCCCAACGAAACCATTATAGGGTCCAGATATGGAGGATACAACATGCAAGGACAAGCTTAATCTGGGAGGGAAAAGTGTGGAATGGCTTCTGATTTAGGATCTTAAATCTATTTTTAGAACTTTAAATTCCTTCTCGACCGTAACTCTAAGGCTTAAGTGTATGAGATTGAACAATTCCTATCAGCACTAGGATAGAAGCTAGAAGAGAACTCGTTCAGATGGTACATGGTTTTCTTGAAGGGTGGAAGAACACCAGGGCGACATGCATAGCCAGCATCTCTTAGGTAGAACTTGTCATCGGGGATATTGATGCCATTAGCTTGAGCCATGTTGTCAGATAGAATGTTACTATCATGGACTAATCCTTCCCACAGCCAGCTAACCCATATGTGAACTTCGTATCAAAGTCAACAACAGTAAGAACATTCTTATTTGTGTAGTGCTTTCTACCCCTGTATGTTGCAGCATGTGACCTAGGCGCGCTGGCAGTCACATGAGTATGCTCAAAATATTATGAATACAATACAAAGTAATTGGTATTACCGTCATACTGGCACAATTCATATATTCTTACCATGAACAAAAATCTCTCCACACCTAATCTCTTCATTGTAGGAAAGACCATTTACATTTTAAGCTCTTGTTATTTACTTTTAGTAGTTATTTAGTAGTCACCTTTAAATCCTCTGTTTACTAGCATACTTTAGTTTATCATTTACCCAGGACATTAATAGTATTTGCAGAAGCTCAAGCAATACTTCACACAAGAACTGTGACACCTTGTGTGTGACAGAAACGCCTTCACGAATACTCTCATCCGCTATTTGTTGGGACGATTACTCATTGGGATACTTCTGTGAAAGTGCTACACTGCCCTGTTTGGTCTATGGGTACCAGGCATGATATTTTTTGCTCCCTACTAATGAAGAAAAGCTATAAAAGAAAAATATTATTCTGACAAACATGATAATCTTTATGAATCAAGTGATGAAGATGATGCACTTGATGAGGCACTATTGAAGATGATTTTAGTATGCTTACTATTTATTATGATGATCATGATTGGGGAGTTAATTATGATGCTTCTTGTGATATTGAGGATTTATTTTAGCTTTATGATGAGAATATTATTAATAATGTTTATAATGCTTTTGAAAATTGATTTGGAGTAATATTTGTCACAAACCTGAAACTTGAGGGGCAGAAAGTGGAATTACTAAAATACTATATCTAAAGCTGGAACAATCCATAAAATTTCTTAAGACCTCTGACACAACCTTGGTTAGAAAGTGGAACATATTGAGCGTCAGAAATTTCATGAAATGTTGACAAAGCAATATTCTATCAAAAACATTGACACTCATGTATGTACCCTGAAAAATAAACCACACAACACATTACACAGATCTATCATCCGCGGACGGATCGGCGGTCCACTCGTAGACCGATCTCTGTCCGGCGGCCAGGCCGGGGCGGGTAGGCCGCTCAGCGAGAGCTGCTAGGCTCGGGCGCACCCGCGGACGGCTCGGAGGCAGGCCCCTCGACGGGCGAGACAGCCGAGGGCGCCGGCGATTCAGCCTCTTTCTCCTCTTTCGCGGCGGCCTTCTTGTCCTCCGTGACCACGTTGCGCGCCTGCGCGAACGGCGCCACCACGACGGCGGCCAGGAGGAGCGCGACGATGAAGAGGGCGCGAGCCATGTGGCCGGTTGGCTTGCTGGGTGCTTGGGAGCTGGAGCCTGGAGGTGCCTTGGCGATGGATGCTTGTTTGCTTGCGCGGTCGTCGTGTGTAGCGTTTATATGCGGAGCACGCCGGCTATTCTTGGGGGCGAGCGAGGACGTCGTGGTGCTCCGGCGGTGGCGACGGACGGTCGAACGGCATGCGGCGTGGGTGGCGCGGAGCGGGGCTTGGGGGCGCTCGCAGCCCGGACGATTGCAGCTATTTTGGGAAGGCTTTTCCGTTTCCATCGTTTTTGGGCGAGTCCGGCTCACCCACTCATCGTCGGACCCGGCTCCGTCGCGTTTCTTCAGCGTGCAGCTCTGCGTCCACTTCCTTGAGCGCCATCACCGGCGTGCTACTGCTCTGCCTCGCGCCGGCCATGCACAACCTGCACATTAGTAGTACATGGCATGTCCTCGCGAACTCGGCCGCAGAGGCATATTGACGAATAGCTGGCGAGCGTGGACAAGTGTTGCTCAAGATTTTTTTTAAAAAAAAAACATGCCACATCATCAGAGAAAACCACTACAGTTCAAGGGACAGACCAAAGTTGTCCGGTTTTGAAAGTTGAAGGTGCATGTTATCGGTTTTATTATAATTCAAGGACGGAAAAGATACTTTTCTCTAAATTATATATCACATGAAAGATGAAACATATGGAAAGAAAAAGATTTACAATACAGGCAACATGCTTTTGCACGACATATGAAACTCGGGCATACATTCAAATGATGAAAACATTTTCCCTGCCATAAAACAGGTAATTTCAACAATAAATACCCACACACTTTAGACTCAATTAAAATTTCACACAAAAAAGAACTACTCCCTCCGTTTAGAATTACTTGTTATAGAAATGGATGTATTTAGATGTATTTTAGTTCTAGATACATCTATATTCGAGACAAGTAATTCCGAACGGAGGGAGTAGATCCCACTCAAATCAACATTACAGTTTAAAATTAAGATTTCACAAAAAAAGGATGGGGACATTGACGCTTCCATTCGCGAACGCTTGGACCCCCTCCTCTTGCACCCCCGCGTCGCCTCCCCCGGCGGCGGCGGGGAACCTAGCCGCGCCGCAGCGGGCCCCTCCCCACCTCGTCCCACCTCGCCGCCGCCTGAGGCAGCCGCCGGGCAAGCTCGGGGCGCCAAGGATGGTGGCGGCGGGGCCTCGGTTGCCCTGCTTCTGCGTGGGGAACCCCGGATCTGGAGCGGCAGCTTCATTGGCAAGGCATGGCCCGCTAGCAGCCGTGCGGGCGATGGATTTGGTGTCCCGGCCGCACGGGCGGCGGGATCCGGTGGTCGTTGGCGGCTGGTGGCGGCTTCTATGGCGGCCGGAGCGCGCGATCTGGCGCCTCCCCTCCTCCCCTGTTCGGCGTGCGGGCCAGCCTGGTCGAGCCTCGCTTCCTCTTGGTCGCCGGTTCTGTACAGGAGGCGCTACTGGTGGCGGGGATCTAGTTCAGACGAAATCCCTGGCCGGCCTTGACCGGCCGCGCCGACGGCGACGCCTGAGGGCGTCGTTCCCCTCCTTAGAGGCGTCGGTATGGACTGATCTCCTCACTTCACCTTTCCCTAGGTCTCCCGGGCAAAAGCCCTAACTTTGTTGGGCGGCGGCGGCACTCACGGTGCCATTCCCTTCTTGAAGGCGCCGTTTTGGGAACCTTGGGGTTGGGTGATGCTTGTGGGTGGTGGGCGACGGTGATGGTACGGCCCTATCCTAGCATGGATTTACGCCCGTTGCTTGGAGTTGGACTCGCGTAGGTGAAGGTCGTCGGCTAGCGTCAATGGCGGAGGACCTGCCAAGGCTCGTGTAGGTGGAGGTCGTCGTTTGGCGTCGTGGTGGCGTCGATGGCGAAGGACCTGCCAAGGTTGTCACCTCAATCTGCTCTGAAGATGGACCAGTGGAAGACGGCGGCTACGACACATGTGAGTGCATCGGACCGGTTTGAGCCCCGGACCTGGCAGATGGCTCGGTCGGGGCCTCCGGCTTTAGATGTTAGGCTTAGGTGAGAGGTCTGCGTATGTGGCCCAACTTGCACCCCTTTTCATCATTTGGATAGGAGTAGCGGCAGATGTTGTCAAGATAACGGATTCAGTCATATTATTGTTCTACTTTGTAAGGTCCTCGAAAATAATTAATAAAATTGATGCAGAGACCGAGGGTCATCCTTCTTTAAAAAAAAGATTTCACAAAAGATATATGGTCAATCAAATAAAAGGGATTAATCGGCCAAATGGTCCCCGTTCTCTTTTTGCCAGCCAAATGAATCCCGTCCTTGGTTGGGTTGCTTGACTGCGTATAGATGGACAGATAGATCAACATAGATGGATGGATCCATAAAAGCATCTTTAACAGGTTGTATGTTAGTCTTGTTAATAAAATGTCCATGTCATTAATCAATAAGCTCTCATACAACTATTCTAATATGTTGTATCTCAACCCGGCAATCCGAACCATGGGTTCGCCCGCCCATGAGCACCTGACCCGAATGGGTAGGGTATGGGTCATCGACCTCACCCATGGGTAACCCGATTAATTGTGGGTACGGTATGGGTTCAAGTTTATGCTCGTGGGTTGCCCGATGGGTCACCCGATAAATACTAACAATTAAATAATTAATTTATTCTCCATTATATCTGATGTTTTTAGTCTAATCTAAATCTAAATACACTAGCGTACAGCGCCTCACTAGCAATGGTCATTAAAAAAGAACGAGGCACAACTAGCTTTTTTTTTAGACAAACTCGCCAAACTTTATTTAAATCACACGAATGTTTTCTGATACAAAGTTAAGATCATCAGGATGACCAAGCCAAATATGGCGGCCAAATCCGAGGAATAAAGCATGCTTAGCGAGGTTGTGAGCCTCGAAGTTCGAGCTTCTATACTCATGGACTATATTACAGGAAGGAAACAAAACCACGTACTCCTTGATTTCATGTATAATTGCTCCGTACGCTGCCGAAGATCCTCGCTCAATTCCGTCCACCACTGCCTTACAGTCCGTCGCTATGTGAATTTTATGGACATAAAGATCGAGAGCTAATGATAGAGCTTCTCGGACTGCCAAAGCTTCAAGCGTCTCTGGGTCTGAGATATGTCTGACAGTTATGCATGAGGCTCCCAGGAACTTGCCTTCCTCGTTCCGGCTCACAACAGCAATTGCGCCGTGCCTCCCGTTTCTCATCACTGCCGCATCAATATTAAATTTCGCATGGTTTGCTGGAGGTGGCACCCATGCTAATGATCTTGTGATGCCCTTTGCCGTTTGACCCAGCCTTGGTGTTGCAAGCAGCTCCAAGTCAGAAAGATAAGAATTGATGAAACTATGTGTTGACAGAGGACTCTGAAAGATTTCTTCATGAATCACTTTCCGCCTTACCTTCCAAATAGCCCATAATGTCACTACCATCCTAATGAACTCACTTTGAAAGAGGGTTTCATTCATCAAGCTCAGCCACTCCCTTGCATTTAGATCCATATTTGCACACATATGTTCCACAAGTTCCTCCGGCGCTAACGCCCATACACTCCTCGCCATTGTGCAGTTAATCAACGCATGCTTCCAACTGTCCCCTGCTGAACAAATTGCGCATACGAGGCACAACTAGCTGGGACCATACACGGGAGCAAATCCATCACTAGGCCTCTTCTCACTTCTCATTCACACGCTTGGTATGGCCCAATTCTAGCTTCAGCCTGGCCCATGCAAGCAAAATCGATGGATGCATGCTGCAGTAGCAGTACACAGCGGCGCACATATGCCTACGGGAGCGCATGGGAAGGGGAAGTCTGCCTATAAAAGAGAGACTGCTGGATCGGTGCCTCCTCCACTCCATGCGATCTGCACAGTGCAAATTGTACGTCGACTAAGTAAACAAATTAAATATTGTCAGACCCGATGGGTGCCCTATAGGGTCGGGCGTGGGTTTAGGTTCAGACCCATGGGCAGGGTCGTGGGTGTGAGTACGACCCGATAGTCTGATTGGGCATGGGTCTGGTAGAGGTTCACCCGACCAAACCTGATCATTCAATAGATGGTGAGAAAATAAATATGATTGCTCTCTATTTCACCTTGAATCTTGTGCAAAGATTGTTGGTTACTTTCTCTTCACATGCCCTAACACAAACATCTGGGCTGCGCTTCTGGCAGCAATATAGTTGGATAGAGATGGACCAAATGATTCCTCTTCTAAGTTGGACCCAATTAGGATGAAAGTGAGCATCAAAAGGAAATTGCTGATATTTATGATCCAAAAAGGGACAGAAACTATGATTCCTATTCTACAAAGACCAGAGTCCCAAGTGCCTACCTCCTAAGCCTATCTCTAAAAAAATACAGGACATCAAACCCTGAGGCTACTTACGAAATTCAGCCTATCCAGCATTGCTGCGTGTTGCTCAAGCGGTACAGACATACTACTACACTTCTGCTCGACAAGCATCGACAAAAACTACCGTGTGCAGATCGTGCTACAATGGTCAGCACGAAGCAAGGTGACGCCTGTAGTGCGGTGCACGCGTTCTTCAGAGGCTACCATTCTAGAGGATTTTGGACATGCTGCTCTAGCTGCCTGCCCGTGCTACTGGTCGCCAACCTCACGGGCACATGGCTCAGTTCGGTACCGCCTCGCCTGCTGGCACCATTGTCACGCTGGAAGGAGCATGCTGATCCTTACTTCTTGGTCGCCTTCTTGCCTCACCGCTGGTGCTTGCATCCCCAACGCGGCTTCTAGCCTGAGACAGAAGTTGCTTCCTTCGCTGCTTCGGGCTGGTGTGGCCGTCTCTCTCTATTGCTCGCAGAACAGCTTTCCGGAGCCTGGACTCCACCATTTCCCATGACACGAGCTTCTCTAGAACTGCAGAGACGTACTCAGCCCTTCGATTCTGCAGTCATGTAACAAGAACAGACTAAGTTGCGAATATGGCAAATATAACCACTAGAAATCATGAGCACCATTGGTGTCTAACCTCATAATCCAGGTAGTAGGCATGCTGTTCCGGAACCAGAAAATTTGTTAGTGAAGTTAACCTTTATTAAGGAAAATGCACGGAAAAGAAAATGAATGATGTGTACATACCTCCCAAACATCAATCGCAAGGAGTGGCTGCCAACAAGAATAGACAGATAAAAATATCAGATCACCGTAGAATATATAGTATGCATGGGAGAGACAGACAATAGATTTTTTTATAAATGGAAATATTTTCTTGTCAAAGGAACAAATAATAAGAGGCAATACAAAGCTTCCAAAATGAGGTAGTGCACAGTATACACTGCATGATGATACAGGGAAAAACAGTTGCAGGTAAATACTCACAGAGTGGCCCCAGACAAGAGGGTTGATAGCATTCGGAGACTTTGAGATGACCAGCCTACCATAATTGTCGGATGGGATTGGGCTTTTTGACTTCACATGAGGTAACTTGCTCCCCTTGTCTAGAACCAGTTACAGAGCAGAGTTCAGTTCCATCACATACACACCACTTGGAGCAAGTTTTGAAACTGGTAGACGCAGCTAACAAATGTGGGTTTTAGCATCACTTACAAGAAAGCCAAACCCATCCAGAACCGAACTGAGTTAGTGCGGCATCCATGAATTGTTTGATCATGCCGTCATAGGATCCGAAGTCCCTGTTTATAAACTTGAGAAGACGTTCCGGGGGCTTGCCTCCACCGCCAGGTTTCATTGATCGCCAATAGAAATCATGGTTCCATACCTACACAACAGGGCCAATAATTAGGGATCTAAAACATACGCAAGCCATGAAAGATGGTTCCCGATAGTATCGAAATGCTACCTGTGCGGCATGGAAGAAGGGAGCGTGGGGTGGCTCCCTGCCCTCGTTGAATGAGGCGAGCATCATCTGCCCAATCGACATCCGCTCCCACTCGCTGCCGCCGATCATGCCGTTGAGCCTGTCCACGTGCCCGCGCTGGTGAACTCCCCAGTGCTGCTCCACCGTCTCCTTGCTTATGTATGGCTCCAGAGCATCCTGCATTACAACCCCTTGTCTGTCACCCCATTCTTGGCACCAATGTTAGTGAACTGCTAATAGTACTTACTCCAGGATATGGGAGAGGCTGCTGCTTTATCCAGGCAACTAAAGAATCGTCGCCAGGGTTCAAGGACTCCAGCACATCGGCGGCATCCCCACTGGCATCGGCAGCTTGGTCCGTGGAGGCATCAGCAGCAACATTTGCCATATCATCCTCGGTCACCACATTCGCCTCACCGGCACAGCGAGTCATTTGGCAATCCCATCTTCTCCGGCTATCTCCCTAGTCACATATATAAATACAGTGACTACACAGCACCAAAATCAAATCAAACGTCTACAAAAGCTGTACAGGACTTCTGAAAATTAGAATGATGGTACAATACAGTCTAATCTACACACAGAGCTGCTGTAACTCCAACACAAAAGTTTCTTTCTGTAACTGAAACCAAAGGACCAAAATGACAGTAATCTTGCTCTTACAGTGTCGAGAAGAATCGAACGAGGGGTCATGAACCCTGTTCGCGCGAAAGTTAGCTTCCAGATACAATCAACATGAGGAGCATGGGGGGAGGGGGAAGCAACGAAGAGCTGGGTGCGGAGCTTACCCTGGCGCATCCTCTCCGTGGGACGGCTAAGCGGAGCCGTCGGGATTCGCCGCCGGCGCGGGGGAGGAAGGAGGCCGAGCCGGAGCTGGAGGGCGCGCGGAGGGTGAGGGGGGGAAGGGCTCCCCCCACCCCTACCGGCGCGGTGAACGCCATGGACGGACGACGCGAGCTTGGGGGAGAGGCTGAGTGGGGGAAGGAGGAGGGGATAAGCGAGCGGCCATGGACGCGGCGGGGGGTTTGGGTTGTAGGCTCGAACTGCTTGCGTTGCGGGCTGTGGCCTGTGGGCCTGTTGGCGCGAGCATATGGGCCTCAAGAAGCCCATTTCGTCTTTGACATGGGCTGAATTGAAAGAAAAAAAGTCCCAGATGAAGGCGTAATGTCTCTCTTCCGCTTTGTCAGCCCCGGAAGCTGAAAACGAAACTGAAGCGCTGGCTCCCAGCTGCAGCAGATTATAATCTCTGAAGACTCTTTACCAAATCCAATTTTATAATACTGATTTGATTCCTTCGCCTGTTCTTGCATCTCGCCTGCTGCTCTGAAGATGTCCCTCGCCCGTTCTTGCATCTCCCAGCTGCTCTGAAGATTTCATGGGAAACTTTTCTGCAACAAGATTTCTTCAACCGTCCCGGGTCATCGGCGGCGAAGCGCGTCCGTGATCCGTCAGTGCGCCGGCAGGGGTCGGCCGCCGGCGGTCACAGCGACGTGCGCCAGCTATAATAAACATACACGGCCCAGCCCAGGCTTCGCTTTCAAACAGACGGCGCCCTTCCGCGGCCGCCGCAGCATCGATCGCCGCCGCCGATGACGCGGACGCGCCACCTAACGAAACATCGCCGTCAGTGACGGACGCGCCTGGACTGGAGGGCCGGTCAGGGGGGATCTTTGGTCAGACCTCTCCTCCTCCAACCGGAAATGGGGCCATTAAGGTCAGTGTCAGTGAGTGTAACCATGTTATTACTTTTTTACCTTTACTTTGACAGTGAGTGTAACCATGTTAGTATTACTTTCTTCTACACCGGTTAACGCTCCCGCAGCTGATTTTAAAACAGGCAATTTGCAGTGGTTTTCCTACAGCCCAGTCGTCAGTGAAATGATCGTGTATGCATTACCAGATCAGGGAGATTTTTTAATTTTTACAGTTGAAATACTTGGTAGTATTAATGAGTAATTGCCAATGGCAACAGAAGAGGAGTTGTTTTGCCTTGTAAGCAAGCCTGTGATGACATCCTGGGGACTGGCCATCCACTTGCTAATCCAGCATTATATTATGTCAGCATGCATCATCATTGAGTCATTGATATTGTCACCCCCTGGCAGCAAGTTACTACAGTATTATATTAAGTTATTAACCCATTGGGGAAAAATTAAGGATAAAATGATACTTGTCAACATAGAAACGTTTGATGTATTGGAGAAAAAAAATAATGCTTAGAAAGAATATTCCAAGAGAACCTATGGAAGATTTGTCTGATCTTTCTGTTGCGATTTTGCAGACCGTGATCGAAAGGGCATTCGTGTGAAACAGCGCGCCGCTTTTCTGTTCATGCCTGCCTGGTGTAAGCCTTCTAGGGTGTTCCCTGTTAGATATTTGGGCATGCCTCTCCATCAAGGCAAGCTGTCTAGGAGTCATATTCAGCCCCTTACAGATTAAATCCAATGTAGGATAGCTATATGGAGAGGAAAGCTCCTTTTTTTTATGCAGGCAGGATCATATTGATCAAAGCCTATTTGGCTAGCATTCCTATGTACCTCCTTTCCTTCTTAAATTTCCTAAGTGGGTTGTGGATCGTATGAACACTCAAATGGCTAACTGCCTATGGAATGATTTTGAGGGGCATAGGAAAATTCATGTAGCCAACTGGCCTCTAGTTGCTATGAAAAAAGATTATGAGGGTTTGGGTATATCCCAAGCATCCATAACTTAAAACATTTATTTGCTAGGGGCCTGGGTTAAAAGGATATATGCTTAGAGAAGATAGAAGGGGAAAACTATTAAGCAGGTTTGGGATGGATCAATCTCATGCTCTCCTTTCAGAAGGACTTCTAATGATACCCATACTATGATGAACCTGTGGTTTGACTTGGAAGCTATAGTTCATAGTATTTGTCCTCTCTGAGGAGAGTGATTCCCTAGTCTGGCAATAGGAGAGCTCTGGAGTTTCTTCCACTAGCTCTTTGCGTGCAGTAACCAATTATAGAGGTGTTACTCCTGTGTATATCCCTGTTATGTGGAAATAAGAGTAGCACCTCACATCCACATTTTCTCTGGCTCGTCTTCAACAACAGAATCATGACCAGACATAACCTTTAAAAAGGAAAATGAGAAAGCCTGAGGCCAGTGTCCACACTGGCTTGCGAAGACTAGAGCGATGCCAAGGACGGAAGAAAGAGGTGAAGAGCCCGGTCTCCACACTCGTCGCCCGCTGCCCCGCTGTCATGAAGCTGGTCATGGAATAACATGTCTGTAATAAGCACTAGTAGTTCCTGTGAACGTAATTTGCACAACTTGTGGGCCTGGTTCCTTTTTTTTCTTTATAATAAGAAATCCATTTTAAACTGATTCTATTCCCTTGCCTGTTCTTCCATCGCCTGCACTGAAGATGTCTCCAGTCCAGCCAGCCATGAGAAACTTCCCTCGCCTGCTGCTCCAATGAGTTCTCCAGCCAGCCATGACTCATGAGAAGCTTTCTCAGACGAGATTTCTTCAACTGTCCCGGGTCATCGGCGGCGAAGCGCGTCCGTCAGTGCGCCGGCGTTCACAATGATGGGGGCCAGCTATAATTAACAAACATACATAGACGAGGTTTCGCTTTCAAACACAATGCGCTCTTCTGCGTCCGCCGCGGCATCAATCACCGAGGAAGCCGACGCGCCACCTAATGAAACATCACCGTCAGTGATGGATGTACCTGGACTGGAGGGACGGTCAAGGCAGATCTTTGGTCAGAAACTCTTCTTCTCTAAACGGTAATGAGGCCGTTGAGGTCAGTGTCAGACTATCAGCGCAATTATACTTTTTACTTTGACAGTGAGTGTAACCATGTTATTACTTTCTTCTGCACCAGTTAATGCCCAGTTGATTTTAAAACATGCAATTTGCAGCGATTTTCCTACAACCCAATCATCAGTGAGATGATGATGTATGCACTACAACATCAGGGAGATTTTTAAATTTTTGCAGTTGAATTAGTTAGTAGTAATAAGTGTTGTTTCACCTTGTAGGCCTGTGATGAGATCCTGGGGAATGGCCATCCACTTCTTGCAATTGTTGCATTATATTATGTCAGCATGGATCATCAATGAGTCATTGATATTGTCACCCCCACCTAGCAGCAAGTTACTATTACCTCCGTCCCGAATTAGTTGTCTTAAATTTGTCTAGATACGGATGTAACTAGGGAGTATTATATTAAATCATTGGAGAAAATTAAGAATGCAGTTGTACTACTAATCATAGAAACGTTTCGTATGTTGGAGAAAACTATAGTGCTTAGAAAGAATATTCCCAGAGCACCAATACAAGATTTGTCTGATCTTTGTGTTGCAATTTTCGGTTCATACCTGCCTGATGTAAGCCTTCTAGGGTACACCTGTTCTTCAGGGGGCAGTTCTTCCACTGATGAGACAAAATGAGAAGAATGGAATCTTTGCCTGAACTTTGCATTCCAGTTTTTCTTATCTGTTCTTGCATCACTTGCTCAGAAGATTTCTCCAGCGGTAAGAAATTTTCTGCGAAAAGATTTCTTCAATCATCCCGGGTCGTTGGTGGCGAAGCGCGGCCGTGCGCCGGCAGGGTCGGCTGCCAGTGATCACAACAATGGACAACAGCTATTATAAACATAGGTGAAGTCTGTTTCAATGATACTCTTCTGCAGCCGCCGCGGCATCGATCGCCGGTGACACTGGCACGCCACCTAAAGAAGCCTCGCCATCAATGATGAACGTATCTGGACAGGCGGTCGATAGAGAACTTGGTCAAAGCCCTCCTGTAAATGGCAATGGGGCCATTAAGGTCAGTATCAGTGTAATATCATACTTTTACTTTGACAGTGAGCGTAACCATGTTATTACTTTCTTCTGCACCGGTTAATATGTCTGCAGTTCATTTTAAAACAGGCAATTTGCAGGGCGTTTGCTGATTACCCACCCAGTCATACAGTTGTGATTTAGTTAGTAGCAACAATAAGTAATTGACAGTGGCAGCAGAAATGTCCAGAAGGCCATCGCCGCCAAGGCGCCAACCAACACGCATCAACGACTAAACAAGATGAGAGTTGTTTTACCTAGTAAGCCTGTGATGAGGTCCTGGGGACTGGCCATCCACTTCTTGCAAATCCTGCATTATATTATGTCAGCATGCGTCATCCTTCATGCTGTCACCCCCTGGCAGCAAATTGCTATTTTATTAAACCATTTGGGGAAAAGAAAAATTAAGAACACAATGATAATACTAATCATAGAAACGTTTGATGACTTGGGAGAAAAAACTATCACTTAAAAAGAATATTCCAAGAGCACCTATAGAAGATTTGTCTGACCTTTGTGTTGCAATTTTGCAGACCATGATCAAAAGAGCATCCATTTGAAATCGCGTGCAGTTTCCGTGTTCATACCCGCCTGATGTAAGCCTCCTAGGGTACACCTGTTCTTCGACGGGTAAGCAGACAAATTCCAGCCCAGTTCTTTCCACTGATGAGACAAAAATGAGAAGGATGGAATCTTTGCCTCTGACTGCAGGGAAGATACCCCAATCAGTTAGTTTAGTGTCAGGCTATCGCAGTTTTTAAATTAGCCTAGTGTCTTGTGTGCCTGAGTTCTTCTGCCAAGTACCGTTCTTAGTTTAATGAGTGTTTTAGGTGGGATTCTATTTTACAATATCTTATTTGTTCCACATAACAAGTGCACTAGTACTAAAGACAGCTTTTAGGAACTATTTCAGTCAATCATCAGCAGAGGTGAGGTGAGCTGAGCTGAGGAGTTCATGGAGATGGAGGGCCGGGGTCTGTCTGACCTGTTCAGGAACACCAGCGAGGAGATCTTCCTCAAGGCGGTGATGGAGAACTCGATCGGAGTGGCAGCACCGCCGAGCATGGAGATGATGGGGTTCAGAAACATGACACAGAGCTTCAGAGAAGACAGTGAGGAGTTGTTCAACAGCTGGCTGATGAATGGAGAGGCAAGAATTCTGAGAGTTTCAAGCACTTTCTTTTGCTTTTCATCTGCTTTGTGTTCTTTCTGGTATCTCTTTTGGGGTTTTCGGATTGTAAGACCAGCATCATCTTGACGCTTTCTCCTTTTGAGAAAGAAAAAGTTGAAGTTTCCTGCCAGTTTTTCCTCTCTGCATGCAAAGTGAAACCTATATCATGCTCAGAAGAAAATTTCTTACACTAATGAAGATCACTCGCTAGTCATTTATTGTTTAATATTACATAAAAAAATTCTAGGATTGTTTTGGAGTTAATGATGATGATTTACTATGCCAGGTTGATCTTTTTGCTTGAAATCTATCACCTAAAGTTCTTGATTCTTTATTCACAGATTCCAGGCTTTAGTCACCTGAATAATCGGCCTCGACAACCATCTAGGTATGATGCTGATAAAGAGTGCAGGGTTAATTGTATTGGGTGATATGTGAAGGTTTGAGTTGATGAATAAATAACTGTGTTACATAAAGTGAAAATAATATAATCAATTTCAGCAACTGAATATGTTACCAAGGCTTTGCAAAAGAAGCTGAATCAAGAGAAAGTACATAACCTTAGGCACCCAAATCTTACACGCATCAATACGGTAATCACCTAAGAAGATAATAAACACAAGTAATGGTTAGAAATCACACGTTAGTCATGCTTTGTTATGATTATGCATGTCCATGGAACTTTCTTTCTTCTATCTAGCATGTAAATGATGCTGAACTTTGCACCGAGAGACATTAGCATGGCACTGCCTGTCAAAACTGACGGTTAGTGCTATATCATAACAATTTATATCTATGCAGGTTGTCATCAGAGGCAGGTGCCTTTCCTAATCAACAACATGACATTGCTCGACAAAATTTTCTCGCCGACAACTTGATCCCTGAGAATTGTGCAGTTCCTCCTGAATACATGAATAACCACAACCAGCAACCACTCAAGTAATGTATCTTATGAACCAGCATCACCTTATAGTCAGGGATTTATGCAATCTCCAACTTATTTGTTTATCATACACCAGGAATGCAGCAGAGAAAGGGATGCAAGCCAGTGATCTACTTTTGGCAAAGGTTAGCCGTCCCATCATCCAGTTACTTGATTATTACATCTACGTGGATAATATTCTAATGGGTAAAAGGCGGTATTTGTTCATAAGCAGACCTGGTTTCACTGCACTCAACCAATGACTAGAAGCAGATCTTCAGAACTGAGGCATGAATTGAATCACCAATTACATGTGCATTATTACCTTCTGTAGCACAACTTTATGATTCTTCATTCCATTATTTCTCAAACCCAGCCATCTTTTGCAGGAGGCGATATGCTGCAATGCAAAGTAACGTGTCACCAATAACTACAGGAACTATGAGAGCAGCAAACCAATTGAGACTAGATTTTACCAACACAAGTGCAGCAAACAGTGCCCCAATGGGCAGCACTCCACTTCAGACTTCGACATTTGTATCTCCTTCATGTTCATCGACTTCCCCCTTGGACAATCCTCATATGCTTGCGCAAGATACTGTTACATCGGTGGTGAGCATGCTCAAGGATACGCTCGAGCGTAAGAAGCTCAGTAGCCCTGCCAACAGAGACATGCCACATGGCAACCCTTTTGGGTTTTACGACAACCAGCAGTTTCAACATAACATTATTGGAGGAACAGATATGTTCCCCCTGGTGACAAATGGACATGTTCAGGACTCCCTGATGCTTCCTGAAGTCGAGAGGCCCACGGAACCAAACGCCGAGAACTTTGTTGCCCCCGCGAGCCAGATTTGGATCAGTGCAGCGTCTCGCGAACCTTCACAGAGTGGATCATCTAATGCCCTGACGGCTCAATCAGCCGGTTTTGAAGTATGTGATGAGCTACGTCCTATGGGGCAATCATTGTCTATGTGTGAGAGCACTAGGAAAAATGTTGCAAATGGAACAGCTGACTGCAGATCAAACGGCAAAGGTACTTCAATTATACACTTATTGCCAAGCTATATCTTGCCACATAAATGATCATCTATTAGGCAGTACAATGGATGTCAAATATTTCTTGGGATCTACTGTATTTTAGAATTGTCGTTATCATTGTGCCATGGGTGAATAACACTGAATGTATAATGTCAACAATGTGCAGATTACAGAGAGAAGGTACTAAAAGATAATTTGAAGGATGAAAGAAAGGTAGTACCTGATTCATATTTCAGAAATGTCGAAAAATTCCTCTCATGACATATGCTAATCTGTTCATTTTACTCATTGACAGAGAGTGGCCCTGACACGAATGGGATCCATCTCATCAGAACAAGCAGGTAAATGAAACAGCAAGATGTTCTTTTTGGCACCAAATCTGCGGCATTTATATGATGACTGGAAAAAGTTCTTTCTAGGCACATGTTTGTAGATTAGATGAAACATAGGGCTATTGAAAGATAATATGCTCCACCTTGCGTAGTACTACGTCATCTGCTATTTAATCACTGAAAGCTCTAACTTGTTAACTTTTGCAGTTGATAGAGGAGATCCTACGAAGAAACGCAGGGTTGAGCGCACACGCAAGTATGTCTATGCAATTTGGTTATTATAGATTTAATCTACATGTAATATGTTTTCCTGCTAATACGATTGATTACCAAAAAGGCAAGAAACAATTTAAGGCATGTGCCTCGATCCGAATGATACTTTTAGGGCTCCTCTTAATCAAAGTTTTATAAACTTCATTGACCATTCCATATTGAACCCAGAACCTGGATCATGTTATTAATAACTTCTTATGGTTCAGAATGGCAGAAGCAAAGGAAAGAAGTTCCACCCCGGTAATACCAACCGACATGCAAGCGGTGCTCAAGCGCTGCGAAAACCTAGAGAAGGAGGTCAGGTCACTAAAGCTTAACTTGTCATTCATGAACCGGTGAGTACAATCTCAAGTCACATTCCTGCCATGATTTCACTAGCCTGAGTTTACTTCAGATTGCCCAATTATCCCAAATATCTGATGTCATTGCAGGAAGGATTCAGAACAGACGAAGCAGATCGAGGATCTTCAGAAGCAAAACGAGGACATGGCAGAAGAGAAGGAGAGGCTGATAGAGGAGATCGAACGAATGGCCTCTGACTCGACGGCATGATCGCCTACCCCTTCCGGCTTTATAAACTAATAGCAGTGGACTTGGAAAGAGTCCCTGCTCACTAGATACAGATATACACCCAATTATAGTTGATGGTCTGAATGTACCATTCTTTTCGTTCTATGTTCCTACTGTAATCTTTAACATGTACGACAAGAACTGATTGGTAATTGCATCTTAATTCAGATTGCAATTCATATGGTAGTAGTTTCAACTGATCAAAGAAAATGTTACTAGAAGTGGCATCAAACATAAGCAAGAAAAGCGAGATTCTCATATCTCAGCACCAACAACAGATTGGGAATTGCATTTGAATTCAGTTTGCAATTCAGATGATAGCTTCAGCTGAACTGATAAATAAAATGGAAGAAACAGCATCGAACACTTTCAGATCTTCAGTACAGGAACTACTATATTATTTCAGGGTTAATCAGACAATACTTGAGGGATTTGATAGAAATAGAAAGAAACATGGCATTACTTAGTTCCAACATTTCGATGAACACACAGCAATGCATCTCCAAGACCACAACTCATTACAGCAACTGTTATTTTAGGAAGATTTTCATATCTCAGTACAGGAACAATTGTTTCAGGATATTTCAGGTTTGATTAGGCATATTTCTGGAGGGATTTGATTCTTATACATGGCATTACTTTTCATTCCAGCATTTCGACAAACATACGGCATCTCAAAGATCACACCTCAATCGCTGGATCAACCAATCTGACACACCAAGAACTGGAATTGCACATGGAACGAACACCATCAGTGCTTCTGACCTGGGAAAACATAAATGTTACTAGACATAGCATCAAACATAAGCAAGAAAAGGAACACTTTCAGATCTCAGTTAGCAACAACAGATAGGGAATTGCACTTGAATTCATTTTGCAAACCACATCATAGCTTCAGTTGAACTGATAAACAAAATGTAAGAAACAGCATCGAACACTTTCAGAACTCAGTACAGGAACTGCTAAATAATTTCAGGGTTTCCCTTCAATAACATATTGTTTCAGGGTTGATCAGACGATGCTTGAGGGACTTGATTCAGATATAGAAAGAAAACATTACATTACGTTTGAAAGAGATTAAGAGAACACACAGCAATCAGTCGCATCTCCAGACCACACTCAATACAGAAATTGCTATTTTAGGAAGATTTTTCAGACATCAGTACTGGAACTATATTTCAGGATAACTCAGGTTTGATCAGACGCATTTTGAGGGATTTGATTCATACATAGAAAGACATGAAACTAGATTCCATTCAAGCATTTCAACGAACACACAGCATACTGCATCTCCGAGATCACACCACAATCGCTAGAGCCACCGATCTGACGAACCAAGAACAGGGATTGCAAATGGAAACGAACACCTATCCATCAGTGCTTCGACCTCGGCGAGGTCCTCCTTGCCGCCGGCGCCTCAGCAGCCTTCCTCTTCGGTGAGGTCATCGCCGCAGCCCCAGCCGCCGGCGCCACCGCCTTCCTCTTCAGCGACTTCTTCGCCGGTGCCTCAGCGGCCGGAGCAGGAGCAGCAGCCTTCTTCCTCAGCGGCTTCTTCTTCGCGCCGCCCTCCAGCTGCGCGGCGGCTATGCGGTCGAACTCGTCGGAGAGCTTCCTGACGCGCTTCCTCTTGGCGGCGGCGGCGATGGTGACGAGCGGCACCCCCTCGCCCTCGGACTCACCGGACTCGGAGTCCTCGTCGTCATCCACCACCTCGCGCCGCATCGCCTTCTCCTGGGCCGCGACCTCCGCCTCGTCCTCGGAGTCGTCGTCGTCGGAGCCGAGCGCGTCGTCGAGGGTGGCAGGGGCGGGCCCGTGCCCCGCAGCGCGGACCTTGGCCTTGGCGGACTTGGCGGAGACCCGAGCGTCGCGGCGCGCGGTGCGGCGGAGCTTGACGAGGTTGCCCTCGATGCGGCCCTGCAGGCGGAGGCGCTTGGCGCCGAGGCCGCCCATGGACCAGTGCGCGTCGCGCGCCCAGCAGAGGAGCGCGTCGGTGACGGGCGCCGGCGGGTCGACGCGGTCGCCGGGGAAGACGCGCGGGCGCGGGAGGCCGCCGCCGTAGAACCTGCCGGGGCCGAGCGCGACCACCATGGTGACTGACTTGAGATCCGGCTGGCTGAAGACTTCTTCCTCGGCCTGATACTCCGGCGATCTCTCTGCCGCTCTGTGGATCTGGGTGAAGGTGGGGAGTTGAGGCTTGCGGCGGTGGGGATGGATGAGAGAGAGAGGGGGGCCGGCGAGGGCGTTTATAGGTCGGAGAAGAGGCGCGCATGGAGGGATTGGCGCCAAGAAAATGGCGGTAAAATAATTTGGCGCGGCGGTGGGGAAATGGAAATGGCGGGATGCGGGAGCAGACCTGACCAAACGGGCCGGCCCGGCCCATTGTAATCATGCCTGGCAATCGGGCCGGCCCGTGCCGCGCCGTGCTGGCCCGCGTGCTGCAGCCTGCAGCCCAGGCACGGCCCAACTGGTAATCGGGCCGGCCCGCCAGCACGGCAGGCACGCTGGCCTGCCTGCTGTTCGGCCTATTGGGCGTTTTTATTGACCTATTTTTTCCTAATGGGCTAGTATTAAGGCATATAGAGATATATATATATATAAAATAAAAAAGGATAATCTTGCCGTGTCGTGCCGGCCCGCGTGCTCAGCCTAGCAGCCCAAGCACGGCCCAGGGCGTTCCGCGTGCCGGGCAAGGCCCGTTTACCTCGTGCCGTGCCTGGCCCATGGTGGGTCGTGTCGGTGTGCTCATGGGCTGGCCTGATTGGCTCGGCCCGTTTGGCCAGCTATATGCGGGAGCCCCATTCTGTGTGTATGTGTCTGGGTACCACTTGGCAGGCCGTTTTCGTTCCCACTCATGTCTATGCACCTCGGCCTCGCTTGGGAAGTTTCCTAACCCATCCATCTCTCTCTGTGTGTGTGCGCGCGCGCAGGTGGGCCCGCTGTTGTATCTTTGTTTTTACCCAAGTCCTGTATTCATTTGTGGTAGACAAAAAATTGGTTACCTTTATATTTTAGTTTAAAAAACATAAACTTGTCCCAGTGAGAATAGAGTCATATAAGAAGAACTTAAAAACCGACTAAAGTTGGAGAGGGCACGTCCTACACGCATGGCCATATAAACCTATTTAAAAATGCATTCTAAACATGTTTTAAAATGTCAAAAAAATCAAAAGAAATTTTCACGTATGCATCTTCAAAACATGTGTGCGCGGCACAAAGTTTTGTGAGAAAAATCTATTTCTATTTTGTCTCCACGAAAGTAACAAATCCAGTGCTTCTAAAAAGCGTTTCATGACATGTTTTTTTTCTTTTTGCACAGGCCAAAGAAAAAGTTATTTTTCTTACATAACTTTTTTGTGTGCATATAGAATGCAAAGATGTGTGCATGAGACTTTTTTCATAATTTTTTGACATTTAGAAATATGTTTTTCAGGGTGGGTTCATATACCCATGGCTTCATCTATGCACTTCTCACTAGAGTGGCCCCTAAACTATACCACTATAGCAACAAACAATCACCATGACAGCGGGTACATGCCACACTTGTAATTATGCATAACCACCCGAGTTGCGGGCATATTGTACTTTAGGTCCTTGGTCGTGCGGGAAATTGGAAAAACTATACCCCAAGGGCCCACACACCCCTACCAAACCCCATGCATCTTCGTCGCCTCCCCTCTCGACGTCTCCGAGGCGAACCAGGTGTCACACCGTCATGGAGGTTGACGTCGTCGTGGAGTTCACGCTGGTGATCGAGGGCGGCATGGAGTCGTGTCTTCGGTCGGGAACTAGCGGAGTTCTCGCCTGAATATGGTATGTAGTTGTTCCATGGCTGCAGTCGGTTTGCCATGTACTGTTGTGTCTGCTTGGTTAGGTTTTTGAGCCGCCAATGATCATATCTGGTGGTTGAAAGTTTTGGCTAACATTTAGATGGTTTGTGTGTGTATCCGTAGCACGAGTAAGGAGGAACTCCTAGTAGATATTTGCTTGGAGGATTGAGGCTATGGTTATGTGATGTTTTGAGGAGATTGGGGGGCATTTATAAGAGGGTAGTTTCGACGGCATCAATGTAGGGATGTTTTGAGGGGATTTGCGAGGGAAAGCAAGCTCATTTAGAAGAGTGTGGTGTTGATTTTGAGGGAACATTTGTGTGTTGTTGTGTTTATTTGTAAGTTCAGGTAATGGAATGACCTTTATTCAGTTATATGCATATTGGTACTAAGTGGATTTTGAAAAAAAATCTTGCTATAATATGAGAAAATAGTAGATTTTAGTTGTTGCAATATGAGAAAAAAGTGTAATTCAGGTGATGTTTAGTTCATGGTTCGGTTTAGTGCTCTTGTCGTGCATATGGTCAGTGCATTGTCAGTTATGAAGATGTGTAGTTCATATCTAAATTGGATTTTTATTTATATATCTATTGAGAGCATTGTCAATTATAATAGTCTATAGTTCATATGTTTGAAATATGCTCAATGCATTTTTCATATGTTCATATGTTGTAGTAGTTTACAGTAGATGTTGTTGTGCATGTTCATATGTTTAGCACATTGTAAGTTCATATGTTCAACGGGTAAATTGGTATTTGTTATAGTGATTTACAGTACATGTTCCACTTATAAGTAATTGTTATGTGAACTAAGAAGTGCATCTTCCCAATCTAGGCACCGACTAATGGAGAAGAAAGTCATCTATTTTTTAGTTGAGTTTGAGCATAATGAATTTTTCATAGGAAAAGGCACAAAGAGACCATACATTGGCTGCACACGTGATGTGTTTGAGTACTATCATGCAAAGACATGGTTAGTGGGGACGGTTAAGTATTACTTGCCTAGGCTGGACTATTACCCTGCAGATTCCTTAATCAAGGTGTATTGGTGCTTGCCAGGGAATGACATAGTGGATGGTCTTGTATGTGTGGACAGTGTTGAAGAAATGGCTGCAACGGTGAGTGCAAGTAGAGAAGTCAAGACATTGGAGGTCCTAGTGGATGAGAAAACCATGATCAAAACATAGTATGATGATGTCATACTTAATGGATGCCCATAAATGCCAAGGGTTATGACACTTAGAGAAATGCCAAGGTCTTGTTAGTTTGGAGAGGGAACTTCTGATGGCAATGGTGCAAATGCAAGTGATACAGAGGAACCAGGGGGTGCAAAGGAAGTGGTGGAAACAGGCGAAGGATGAGAAGCAGGGGAACAAGGGAAGGACAAGATGACAGTCTAACTAATTCTGATTTCTATGAGAGTGACCATGATTGCGAAGGTGGGGATAATGACCTGTTTGCTCAGAATGTGGATGTAGTACTAAATGAAAACAATGAACGACAAGAATATATCTTTTAAAAAGGTGATCATATGGATGATGAGGACCTAAACCTTTCTAGGGAGGAGCTTGAGAAGTTGCAGTGTATATTTAGGGCATTTAATCCAGAGTTGGATAGCAGCAACCCAATCTTCATGGTAAGAATAATATTTGGATAAATGAGAGAGTTAAGATATGCACTTACTGCATACACGGTCAAGAATAGAGTGAAGATCTACATCCCAAGAAATGAGGCAAAGACTGAATGTTGTGTGTCAAGCAGACTGTCCTTGGAAGCTCGGAGCTTCAAAAGGCAACATAACTGGAAGCATTGTTATAAGGGAGTACAATGGAGAACACACTTGTCAGTTAGATATCTGACAAAAATGTTCCTAGACGAATTCAGAGATAATAAGAGAATAGATCTAGGAACATTTGGAAGGAAATTCCAGAAGCAGATCAAGATCTGTCATATCAGAATGAAGCTAGGCAGGGCTAAGGAGAGCAGCACTGAGGTAGCACAACATAATATGTTATGGGGTTATGGATAGGAATTGACGAGAAGGAACGCAGTGAGCAAATTCATTGTTTACACAACCAAGGAAAATGAATAGGCTGACCTAGTTCCAAAGGATCACCTGTCATGAACTATATTGCTCCTATGATTCTTCCAAGAGAGGTTTATTGAAGGGATGGAGGTCAATTACTTTTGATGATGGGTGTCACCTGGGGAGCAAGTACAAAGGTGTGTAGATTATAGCTGTTGGAATAAACCCAAATGATTGCACTTCCCTATTGCAATGGGTATGGTAGAGGTGGATTTTCTTGGGATGGTTTCTCACTACTCTCAAGCATGACGTGAACATCATTAACACATCACCATTTTACTATCATGAGTGGCAAGAAAAAGTTGTGTGTCACTTGTGTTTAGCTGCATCTCATTACATGAACTATTTTGCACTAATTGGCGTGTGCCAAGTTCTTTGTGTTAACAAGTATTTTACTAAATTTTGTAGGGTTTAAACAAAGTTTTTGAAAAGTTTTGGTCAGATGCAGAACACAGACTCTGTGTTAGACATCTATATCAAAACTTCCATCAAAAGTATAGGGGTGAGACAATGAAGAATCCTTTTGTGGGCCATTGCTAGGTCAACAAATTTAGATAATTGGAACTTGAACAGGGACAACCTCAGGGATCAAACCTTAGAAGCTTGCAACTGGTTGGATGGAAGGCCCCAAACTTGTGGACGAAAGCATTTTTCTCAGATTTTCTCAAGTGCGGCATACTGTTGAATGCTTCCTCTCGGATAGGAAGGTGTTGAGCCCTCAAGTGCAATGGTTTGCAGCATGCAACAGTTTTCCCTCAAAGTGGATGACCTCAAGGTTTATCAAACCAGCAGGAGCTTTCAACTACAACCAAGATAAGTATTTGCACACACAAAAACAAAACTTTCCTTGTCCCCCAGTGAAACTAGTAAGATTGTTAGTCTTACTAGCCTTGCCAGTTACAAGGATTAATGCAACTTGTGTTTTAAAAAATATAGTTGCAAGGAAAATAAAAGAATGAAACAAAAAGAAATTGCAACAAAGTTATTGAGGTTGAATGCAATGGGAAAAGAATGGACCGGGATCCATATGTTCACTAGTGGTATCTCTGGAAAAAATAGCAAGGTGTGCTGAACAAATTACACTTGTGTATCGATTAAATTACAGTTTTTATGATTATGACTATACATGGCATTATTGCATACAGTCATCATGTCTGGACATCCATAGACCATCAATCCAACTTCTTCTACAACCAATACTCCACTCCAATACTGATATCTAGCATGCATCTCAGACTATTAAGTAAAGAATAGACTGGTGCATTAAGCATAATGACATGATGTTGATGATATATTGTCTTCACCCTGCGTTCAAAAGCCAACTACCCAATAATATTTTTGTCGTAGTGGCAACAACACAACACAAGACCTCTTCACTTTCTATTATTGGGGTAGATTACTCACAAGATTGAACCCAACAAACATACACAACTCTCTCTTGGATATCATGTTGGAAATATGCCCTAGAGGCAATAATAAAAGCATTATTATTATATT
This sequence comes from Triticum monococcum, assembly GCA_034509565.1. Taxonomy (NCBI): domain Eukaryota; kingdom Viridiplantae; phylum Streptophyta; class Magnoliopsida; order Poales; family Poaceae; genus Triticum; species Triticum monococcum. The sequence continues at coordinate 22,036,035 of CM067847.1, forward strand.
TCCTAGTTCATGATAATTGTCTTTTATTCATGCTATAATTGTGTTATCCGGAAATCGTAATACATGTGTGAATTCATAGACACCAACATGTCCCTAGTAAGCCTCTAGTTGACTAGCTCGTTGATCAACAGATAGTCATGGTTTCCTGACTATGGACATTGGATGTCATTGATAACGAGATCACATCATTAGGAGAATGATGTGATGGACAAGACCCAATCCTAAACATAGCACAAGATCGTATAGTTCGTTTGCTAGAGTTTTTCCAATGTCAAGTATCTTTTCCTTAGACCATGAGATCGTGTAACTCCCGGATACCGTAGGAGTGCTTTGGGTGTGCCAAACGTCACAACGTAACTGGGTGACTATAAAGGTACATTACAGGTATCTCCGAAAGTGTCTGTTGGGTTGGCACGAATCGAGACTGGGATTTGTCACTCCGTATGATGGAGAGGTATCTCTGGGCCCACTCGGTAATGCATCATCATAATGAGCTCAAAGTGACCAAGTGTCTGGTCACGGGATCATGCATTACGGTACGAGTAAAGTGACTTGCCGGTAACGAGATTGAACGAGGTATTGGGATACCGACGATCGAATCTCGGGCAAGTAACGTACCGATTGACAAAGGGAATTGTATACGGGGTTGCTTGAATCCTCGACATCGTGGTTCATCCGATGAGATCATCGAGAAGCATGTGGGAGCCAACATGGGTATCCAGATCCCGCTGTTGGTTATTGACCGGAGAGCCATCTCGGTCATGTCTACATGTCTCCCGAACCCGTAGGGTCTACACACTTAAGGTTCGGTGACGCTAGGGTTGTAGAGATATGAATATGCAGTAACCCGAAAGTTGTTCGGAGTCCCGGATGAGATCCCGGACGTCACGAGGAGTTCCGGAATGGTCCGGAGGTGAAGAATTATATATAGGAAGTGCAGTTTCGGCCATCGGGAGAGTTTCGGGGGTCACCGGTATTGTACCGGGACCACCGGATGGGTCCCGGGGGTCCACCGGGTGGGGCCACCCATCCCGAAGGGCCCCATGGGCTGAAGTGGGGAGGGAACCAGCCCATAGTGGGCTGGTGCGCCCCCCCCCCCTTGGGGCCCCCATGCGCCTAGGGTTGGGAACCCTAGGGGAGGGGGCGCCTCCACTTGCCTTGGGGGGCACTCCACCCGTTGGCCGCCGCCCCCCTAGGAGATCCCATCTCCTAGGGCCAGCGCACCCCCTAGGGGGGCTATATAAAGGGGGGAGGGAGGGTAGCCGCACCATGAAGTCTTGGCGCCTCCCTCTCCCCTGCTACACCTCTCCCTCTTGCAGTTGAACGGCGAAGCCCTGCTGCGGTGACTCCTGCATCCACCACCACGCCGTCGTGCTGCTCGATCTTCATCAACCTCTCCTTCCCCCTTGCTGGATCAAGAAGGAGGAGACGTCATGCTGACCGTACGTGTGTTGAACGCGGAGGTGCCGTTCGTTCGGCGCTAGGATCTCCGGTGATTTGGATCACGTTGAGTACGACTCCCTCATCCCCGTTCTCTTGAACGCTTCCGCTCGCGATCTACAAAGGTATGTAGATGCATCCGATCACTCGTTGCTAGATGAACTCATAGATGGATCTTGGTGAAAACATAGGAAAATTTTTTGTTTTCTGCAACGTTCCCCAACAGTGGTATCAGAGCTAGGTCTATGCATAGTTCTCTTTGCACGAGTAGAACATAATTTGTTGTGGGCGTAGATATTGTCAACTTTCTTGCCGCTACTAGTCTTATTCTGCTTCAACGGTATTGTGGGATGAAGCGGCCCGGACCAACCTTACACGTACGCTTACGTGAGACCGGTTCCACCGACTAACATGCACTAGTTGCATAAGGTGGCTGGCGGGTGTCTGTCTCTCCCGCTTTAGTTGGAGCAGATTCAATGAAAAGGGTCCTTATGAAGGGTAAATAGAAATTGACAAATCACGTTGTGGCTTTCACATAGGTAAGAAAACGTTCTTGCTAGAACCCTATTGCAGCCACGTAAAACTTGCAACAACAATTAGAGAACGTCTAACTTGTTTTTGCAGCAAGTGTTCTGTGATGTGATATGGCCAAAGTTGTGATGAATGATGAATGATATATATGTGATGTATGAGATCATGTTCTTGTAATAGGAATCACGACTTGCATGTCGATGAGTATGACAACCGGCAGGAGCCATAGGAGTTGTCTTTATTTTTTGTATGACCTGCGTGTCATTGAGAAACGCCATGTAAATTACTTTACTTTATTGCTAAACGTGTTAGCCATAGTAGTAGAAGTAATAGTTGGCGAGCAACTTCATGGAGACACGATGATGGAGATCATGGTGTCATGCCGGTGACAAGATGATCATGGAGCCCCAAGATGGAGATCAAAGGAGCTATGTGATATTGGCCATATCATGTCACTATTATTATTTGATTGCATGTGATGTTTATCATGTTTTTACATCTTGTTTACTTAGAACGACGGTAGTAAATAAGATGATCCCTCATAATAATTTCAAGAAAGTGTTCCCCTAACTGTGCACCGTTGCGACAGTTCGTTGTTTTGAAGCACCACGTGATGATCGGGTGTGATAGATTCCGACGTTCACATACAACGGGTGTAAGACGGATTTACGCATGAAAACACTTAGGTTGACTTGACGAGCCTAGCATGTACAGACATGGCCTCGGAACACAGAAGACCGAAAGGTCGAGCATGAGTCGTATAGAAGATACGATCAACATGAAGATGTTCACCGACGTTGACTAGTCCGTCTCACGTGATGATCGGACACGGCCTAGTTAACTCGGATCATGTTATACTTAGATGACTGGAGGGATGTCTATCTGAGTGGGAGTTCATTGAATAATTTGATTAGATGAACTTAATTATCATGAACTTAGTCTAAAACCTTTACAACATGTCTTGTAGATCAAATGGCCAATGTTGTCCTCAACTTAAACACGTTCCTAGAGAAAACCAAGCTGAAAGACGATGGCAGCAACTATACGGACTGGGTCCGGAACCTGAAGATCATCCTCATAGCTGCCAAGAAAGATTATGTCCTACAAGCACCGCTAGGTGAAGCACCTGTTCTCCCTGCAGAACAAGACGTTATGAACGCTTGGCAGACACGTTCCGATGATTACTCCCTCGTTCAGTGCGGCATGCTTTACAGCTTAGAACCGGGGCTCCAAAAGCGTTTTGAGAGACACGGAGCATATGAGATGTTCGAAGAGCTGAAGATGGTTTTTCAAGCTCATGCCCGGGTCGAGAGATATGAAGTCTCTGACAAGTTCTTCAGCTGTAAGATGGAGGAAAACAGTTCTGTCAGTGAGCACATACTCACTATGTCTGGGTTACATAACCGCTTGACTCAGCTGGGAGTTAATCTCCCGGATGATGCGGTCATTGACAGAATCCTTCAGTCGCTTCCACCGAGCTACAAGAGCTTTGTGATGAACTTCAATATGCAGGGGATGGAAAAGACCATTCCTGAAGTATTTGCAATGTTGAAATCAGCAGAGGTGCAAGTCAAAAAGGAACATCAAGTGTTGATGGTGAATAAAACCACTAAGTTCAAGAAAGTCAAGGGTAAGAAGAACTTCAAGAAGGATGGCAAGGGAGTTGCCGCGCCCGGTAAGCAAGCTGCCAGGAAGAAGCCAAAGAATGGACCCAAGCCCGAGACTGAGTGCTTTTATTGCAAGGGAAGTGGTCGCTGGAAGCGGAACTGCCCCAAATACTTAGCGGACAAGAAGGCCGGCATCACGAAAGGTATATGTGATATACATGTAATTGATGTGTACCTTACCAGTACTCGTAGTAGCTCCTGGGTATTTGATACCGGTGCAGTTGCTCACATTTGTAACTCAAAGCAGGAGCTGCGGAATAAGCGGAGACTGGCGAAGAACGAGGTGACGATGCGCGTCGGGAATGGTTCCAAGGTCGATGTGATCGCCGTCGGCACGCTACCTCTACATTTACCTACGGGATTAGTTTTAAACCTCAATAATTGTTATTTAGTGCCAGCTTTGAGCATGAACATTGTATCAGGATCTCGTTTAATTCGAGATGGCTACTCATTTAAATCCGAGAATAATGGTTGTTCTATTTATATGAGAGATATGTTTTATGGTCATGCTCCAATGGTGAATGCTTTATTCTTAACGAATCTCGAGCGTAATGCTACACATATTCATAGTGTGAATACCAAAAGATGTAAAGTTGATAATGATAGTCCCACATACTTGTGGCACTGCTGCCTTGGTCACATAGGTGTCAAACGCATGAAGAAGCTCCATGCAGATGGACTTTTAGAGTCTCTTGATTACGAATCATTTGACACGTGCGAACCATGCCTCATGGGTAAAATGACCAAGACTCCGTTCTCAGGAACAATGGAGCGAGCAACCAACTTATTGGAAATCATACATACTGATGTGTGCGGTCCAATGAGTGTTGAGGCTCGCGGTGGCTATCGTTATGTTCTCACCCTCACTGATGACTTGAGTAGATATGGGTATGTCTATTTAATGAAACACAAGTCTGAGACCTTTGAAAGGTTCAAGGAATTTCAGAGTGAGGTTGAGAATCAACGTGACAGGAAAATCAAGTTCTTGCGATCAGATCATGAGGGAGAATACTTGAGTCACGAATTTGGCACACACTTAAGAAAATGTGGAATAGTTTCACAACTCACGCCGCCTGGAACACCTCAGCGTAATGGTGTGTCCGAACGTCGTAATCGCACTCTATTAGATATGGTGTGATCTATGATGTCTCTTACCGATTTACCGCTATCATTTTGGGGCTATACTTTAGAGACTGCCGCATTCACTTTAAATAGGGCTCCGTCGAAATCCGTTGAGACGACACCGTATGAATTATGGTTTGGGAAGAAACCTAAGTTGTCGTTTCTAAAAGTTTGGGGATGCGTGTTCGAAATATGCCCTAGAGGCAATAATAAATTGATTATTATTATATTTCCTTGTTCATGATAATCGTTTATTATCCATGCTAGAATTGTATTGATAGGAAACTCAGATACATGTGTGGATACATAGACAACACCATGTCCCTAGTAAGCCTCTAGTTGACTAGCTCGTTGATCAATAGATGGTTACGGTTTCCTGACCATGGACATTGGATGTCATTGATAACGGGATCACGTCATTAGGAGAATGATGTGATGGACAAGACCCAATCCTAAGCCTAGCACAAGATCGTGTAGTTCATTTGCTAAAGCTTTTCTAATGTCAAGTATCATTTCCTTAGACCATGAGATTGTGCAACTCCTGGATACCGTAGGAGTGCTTTGGGTGTGCCAAACGTCACAACGTAACTGGGTGGCTATAAAGGTACACTACAGGTATCTCCGAAAGTGTCTGTTGGGTTGGCACGAATCAAGACTGGGATTTGTCACTCCGTGTAAACGGTGAGGTATCTCTGGGCCCACTCGGTAGGACATCATCATAATGTGCACAATGTGACTAAGGAGTTGATCACGGGATGATGTGTTACGGAACGAGTAAAGAGACTTGCCAGTAACGAGATTGAACAAGGTATCGGGATACCGACGATCGAATCTCGGGCAAGTATTGTACCGATGGACAAAGGGAATTGCATACGGGATTGATTAAGTCCTTGACATCCTGGTTCATCCGATGAGATCATCGTGGAACATGTGGGAGCCAACATGGGTATCCAGATCCCGCTGTTGGTTATTGACCAGAGAGTCATCTCGGTCATGTCTGCATGTCTCCCGAACCCGTAGGGTCTACACACTTAAGGTTCGATGACGCTAGGGTTATAAAGGAAGTTTGTATGTGGTTACCGAATATTGTTCTGAGTCCCGGATGAGATCCCGGATGTCACGAGGAGTTCCGGAATGGTCCGGAGGTAAAGATTTATATATGGGAAGTCCTGTTTTGGTCACTGGAAAAGTTTCGGGTTTTATCGGTAACGTACCGGGACCACCGGGAGGGTCCCGGGGGTCCACCAAGTGGGGCCACAAGCCCCGGAGGGCTGCATGGGCCAAGTGTGGGAGGGGACCAGCCCCAGGTGGGCTGGTGCGCCCCCCCCCCCCCCACCAAGGCCCAAGGCGCAAGGAAGAGGGGAAGGGGGCAAACCCTAGGGCAGATGGGCCCTAAGGCCCACCCTGGTGCGCCTCCCCCTCTCCCCTCCCCTTGGCCGCCCCTAGATGGGATCTAGGGGGCTGCCGCCACCCCTAGGGAGGGAACCCTAGGTGGGGGCGCAGCCCCTCCACCCCCCCCCCCCCTATATATAGTTGAGGTTTGGGCTGCCCAATACACATGAGTTCCTCTCTTTCTTGGCGCAGCCCTATCCCTCTCTTTCTCCTCGTCTCTCGTAGTGCTTGGCGAAGCCCTGCTGGATCACCACGCTCCTGCACCACCACCACGCCGTTGTGCTGCTGCTGGATGGAGTCTTCCTCAACCTCTCCCTCTCTCCTTGCTGGATCAAGGCATGGGAGACGTCACCGGGCTGTACGTGTGTTGAACGCGGAGGTGCCGTCCGTTCGGCGTTAGGATCTCCGGTGATTTGGATCACGACGAGTACAACTCCATCAACCCCGTTCACTTGAACGCTTCCGCTTAGCGATCTACAAGGGTATGTAGATGCACTCTCCTTCCCCTCGTTGCTGGTTTCTCCATAGATAGATCTTGGTGACACGTAGGAAAATTTTGAATTTCTGCTACGTTCCCCAACAGTGGACCAGAGCTAGGTCTATTGCATAGATTCTATGCACGAGTAGAACACAAAGTAGTTGTGGGCGTTGATTTTGTCAATTTACTTGTCGTTACTAGTCTTATCTTGATTCGGCGGCATCATGGGATGAAGCGGCCTGGACCGACCTTACACGTACTCTTACGTGAGATTGGTTCCACCGACTGACATGCACTAGTTGCATAAGGTGGCTAGCGGGTGTCTGTCTCTCCCACTTTAGTCGGATCGGATTCGATGAAAAGGGTCCTTATGAAGGGTAAATAGCAATTGGCATATCACGTTGTGGTTTTGCGTAGGTAAGAAACGTTCTTGCTAGAAACCCATAGCAGCCACGTAAAACATGCAAACAACAATTAGAGGACGTCTAACTTGTTTTTGTAGGGTATGCTATGTGATGTGATATGGCCAAGAAGAATGTGATGAATGATATGTGATGTATGAGATTGATCATGTTCTTGTAATAGGAATCACGACTTGCATGTCGATGAGTATGACAACCGACAGGAGCCATAGGAGTTGTCTTTATTTATTGTATGACCTGCGTGTCAACATAAACGTCATGTAATTACTTTACTTTATTGCTAACCATTAGCTGTAGTAGTAGAAGTAATATTTGGCGAGAAAACTTCATGGAGACACGATGATGGAGATCATGGTGTCATGCCGGTGACGATAATGATCATGGAGCCCCGAAGATGGAGATCAAAAGGAGCAAAATGATATTGGCCATATCATGTCACTTTTTGATTGCATGTGATGTTTATCATGTTTTTGCATCTTATTTGCTTAGAACGACGGTAGTAAATAAGATGATCCCTCACTAAAATTTCAAGAAAGTGTTCCCCCTAACTGTGCACCGTTGCGAAAGTTCGTCGTTTCGAAGCACCACGTGATGATCGGGTGTGATAGATTCTAACGTTCACATACAACGGGTGTAAGACCGATTTACACACGCGAAACACTTAGGTTGACTTGACGAGCCTAGCATGTACAGACATGGCCTTGGAATACAAGAGACTGAAAGGTCGAGCATGAGTCGTATGGTAGATACGATCAACATGAAGATGTTCACCGATGATGACTAGTCCATCTCACGTGATGATCAGACACGGCCTAGTTGACTCGGATCATGTAATCACTTAGATGACTAGAGGGATGTCTATCTGAGTGGGAGTTCATAAGATGAACTTAATTATCCCGAACATAGTCAAAAGGTCTTCGCAAATTATGTCGTGGCCCGCGCTTTAGTTCTACTATTTAGATATGTTCCTAGAGAAAATTTAGTTGAAAGTTGATAGTAGCAATTATGCGGAGTAGGTCCGTAAATTGAGGATTGTCCTCATTGCTTCATAGAAGGCTTATGTCCTTAATGCACCGCTAAGTGTACTGAACCTCGAACGTCGTCTGTGGATGTTGCGAACATCTGACATACACATTTTGATAACTACGTGATAGTTCAGTTAAACGGTTTAGAGTTGAGGCACCGAAGACGTTTTGAGACGTCGCGAAACATATGGGATGTTTCGAGGGCTGAAATTGGGATTTCAGGCTCGTGCCCATGTCAAGAGGTATAAGACCTCCGACGATTTTCTTAGCCTGCAAACGAAGGGAGAAAAGCTCAATTGTTGAGCTTGTGCTCAGATTGTCTGAGTACAACAATCATTTGAATCGAGTGGGAGTTGATCTTCCAGATGAGATAGTGATGTTTCTCCGAAGTCATTACCACCAAGCTGCTAGAGCTTCGTGATGAACTATAATATATCAGGGACATATATGATGATCCTTGAGATATTCGCGATGTTTGACACCACAAAAGTAGAAATCAAGAAGGAGCATCAATTGTTGATGGTTGGTGAAACCACTAGTTTCAAGAAGGGCAAGGGCAAGAAGGGATACTTCATGAAACGGCAAATCAGCTGCTGCTCTAGTGAAGAAACCCAAGGTTGAACCCAAACCCGAGACTAAGTGCTTCTGTAATAAGAGGAACAGCCACTGGAGCAGAATTACCCTAGATACTTGGTGGATGAGAAGGCTGGCAAGGTCGATAGAAGTATATTGGATATACATTGTGTTAATGTGTACTTTACTAGTACTCCTAGTAGCACCATGGTATTAGATACCGGTTCGGTTGCTAAGTGTTAGTAAACTCGAAATAAAAGGCTGCGGAGTAAATGGAGACTAGCTAAAAGTGAGCTGGCGATATGTGTTGGAAGTTTTTCCAAGCTTGATGTGATCAAGCATCGCACGCTCCCTCTACCATCGAGATTGGTGTTTGCGTTGGGCATAGACATGATTGGATTATGTCTATCGCAATACGGTTATTCATTTAAGGAGAATAATGGTTACTCTATTTATTTGAATAATACCTTCAATGGTCTTGCACCTAAAATGAATGGTTTATTGAATATCGATCGTAGTGATACACATGTTCATGCCAAAAGATATAAGATAGTAATGATAGTACCACCTACTTGTGGCACTGCCATGTAAGTCATATCGGTATAAAACGCATGAAGAAGCTCCATGTTGATGGATCTTTGGGCTCACTCGTTTTTGAAAAGTTTGAGACATGCGAACCATGTCTATTGGTGTATATGCATGAAGAAACTCCATGCAAATGGACCGTTTGGACTCACTTGATTTTGAATCACTTGAGACATGCAAATCATACCACATGGGCAAGATGACTGAAAGCCTCGTTTTCAGTAAAATGGAACTACAAATCAACTTGTTGGAAGTAATACATTTTGATGTGTGCAGTCCAATGAGTGCTGAGGCGTGTAGTGGATATCGTTATGTTCTTACTTCACAGATGATTTGAGTAGATGTTGAGTATATTTACTTGATGAATCACGAGTCTGAATTATTAAAAGGTTAAAGTAATTTCAGGGTGAAGTTGAAAGATCGTCGTGACAAGAGGATAAAATATCTATGATATGATCATAGAGATGAATATCTGAATTACGAGTTTGGCACAGAATTAAGACATTGTGGAAATTGTTTCACAACTAATACAGCCTGGAACACCATAGTGTGATGGTGTGTCCGAACATCATAACTGCACCCTATTGGATATGATGCATACCATGATGTCTCTTATCGAATTACCATGATAGTTTATGGGTTAGGCATTAGAGACAACCACATTCACTTTAAATAGGGCACCACGTAATTCCGTTGAGATGACACCATATGAACTATGGTTTAGAGAAACCTAAGCTGTCATTTCTTAAAAGTTTGGGGCTGCGACACTTATGTGAAAAAGTTTCAGGCTGATAAGCTCGAACCCAAAGCGGATAAATGCATCTTCATAGGACACCCAAAACAGTTGGGTATACCTCCTGTCTCAGATCCGAAAGCAATAAGGGATTGTTTCCAGAATCGGGTCCTTTCTCGAGGAAAAGTTTCTCTCGAAAGAATTGAGTGGGAGGATGGTGGAGACTTGATGAGGTTATTGAACCGTCTCTTCAACTAGTGTGTGGCAGGGCACGGGGAGTTGTTCCTGTGGCACCTACACCAATTGAAGTGGAAGCTTATGATAGTGATCATGAAACTTCAAATCAAGTCACTACCAAACCTCGTGGGATGACAAGGATGCGTACTACTTCAGAGTGGTACGTAATCCTGTCTTGGAAGTCATGTTGCTAGACAACAATGAACCTACGAGCTATGGAGAAGCGATAGTGGGCCTGGGTTCCAAAATGGCTCGAGGCCATATAATCCGAGAGAGAATCCATATATGAAAACAAAGTGTAGACTTTCGAAGAACTACTTGATGGTCGTAAGGCTGTTAGGTACATATGGATTTTAAAAGGAAGACGGACAATGATGGTAAGTATCACCATTAAGAAAGCTCGACTTGTCGTTAAGATGTTTTCCGACAAGTTCAAGGAGTTGACTACGATGAGACTTTCTCACTCGTAGCGATGCTAAGAGTCTGTTGGAATTATATTAGCGGTTACTGCATTATTTATGAAATCTTGCAGATAGGATGTCAAAAACCATTGTTTCCTCACGATTTTCTTGAGGAAAGGATGTATGTGATACAACCAGAAGGTTTTAACAATCCTGAAAGATGCTAACAAGTATGCAAAGCTCTAGCAATCCTTCTAAGGACTGGAGTAAGCATCTCGGAGTTGGAATATACGCTTTGATGATGATCAAAGATTTTGGGTTTATACAAAGTTTATGAGAAACTTGTATTTCCAAAGAAGTGAGTGGGAGCACTATAGAATTTCTGATGAATATATGTTGTTGATCAGAAATGACGTAGAATTTCTGGAAAGCATATAGGGTTATTTGGAAAGTGTTTTTCAATGGAAAGCCTAGATTAAGCTACTTGAACATTGAGCATCAAGATCTATAAGGATAGATCAAAACGCTTAATGGTACTTTCAAATGAGCACATACCTTGACATGATCTTGAAGGTGTTCAAGATGGATCAGTCAAAGAAGGAGTTCTTGCCTGAGTTGTAAGGTATGAAGTTAAGACTTAAAGCTCAACCACGACAGAAGAAAGAGGAAGGACGAAGGTCGTCCCCTATACTTTTGTCATAGGCTCTATACAGTATGCTATGCTGTGTACCGCACCTGAAGTGTGCCTTGCCATGAGTCAGTCAAGGGGTACAAGAGTGATCCAAGAATGGATCAAAGGACAGCGGTCAAAGTTATCCTTAGTAACTAGTGGACTAAGGAATTTTCTCAATTATGGAGGTGGTGAAAGAGTTCGTCGTAAAGGGTTACGCTGATGCAAACTTTGACACTAATCCAGATTATTCTGAGTAGTAAACTGGATTCGTATAGTAGAACAGTTATTTGGAATAGCTCCAAATAGAACGTGGTAGCTGCATCTAGAAGATGACATAGAAATTTGCGAAGTACATACGGATCTGAATGTTTCAGACCCGTTGACTGAAACCTCTCTCACAAGCATAACATGATCAAACCCAAAACTCTTTGGGTGTTAGTCACATGGGGATGTGACCTTGAGTGTTAATCACATATCGATGTGAACTGGATTATTGACTCTAGTGCAAGTGGGAGACTGTTGGAAATATGCCCTAGAGGCAATAATAAATTGATTATTATTATATTTCCTTGTTCATGATAATCGTTTATTATCCATGCTAGAATTGTATTGATAGGAAACTCAGATACATGTGTGGATACATAGACAACACCATGTCCCTAGTAAGCCTCTAGTTGACTAGCTCGTTGATCAATAGATGGTTACGGTTTCCTGACCATGGACATTGGATGTCATTGATAACGGGATCACATCATTAGGAGAATGATGTGATGGACAAGACCCAATCCTAAGCCTAGCACAAGATCGTGCAGTTCGTTTGCTAAAACATTTCTAATGTCAAGTATCATTTCCTTAGACCATGAGATTGTGCAACTCCCAGATACCGTAGGAGTGCTTTGGGTGTGCCAAACGTCACAACATAACTGGGTGGCTATAAAGGTACACTACAGGTATCTCCGAAAGTGTCTGTTGGGTTGGCACGAATCAAGACTGGGATTTGTCACTCCGTGTAAACGGAGAGGTATCTCTGGGCCCACTCGGTAGGACATCATCATAATGTGCACAATGTGACCAAGGAGTTGATCACGGGATGATGTGTTACGGAACGAGTAAAGAGACTTGCCGGTAACGAGATTGAACAAGGTATCGGGATACCGACGATCGAATCTCGGGCAAGTATCGTACCGATGGACAAAGGGAATTGCATACAGGATTGATTAAGTCCTTGACATCGTGGTTCATCCGATGAGATCATCGTGGAACATGTGGGAGCCAACATGGGTATCCAGATCCCGCTGTTGGTTATTGACCGGAGAGTCATCTCGGTCATGTCTGCATGTCTCCCGAACCCATAGGGTCTACACACTTAAGGTTCGATGACACTAGGGTTATAAAGGAAGTTTGTATGTGGTTACCGAATGTTGTTCGGCGTCCGGATGATATCCCGGACGTCACGAGGAGTTCCGGAATGGTCCGGAGGTAAAGATTTATATATGGGAAGTCCTGTTTTGGTCACCGGAAAAGTTTCGGGTTTTATCGGTAACGTACCGGGACCACCGGGAGGGTCCCGGGGGTCCACCAAGTGGGGCCACAAGCCCCGGAGGGCTGCATGGGCCAAGTGTGTGAGGGGACCAGCCCCAGGTGGGCTGGTGCGCCCCCCCACCAAGGCCCAAGGCGCAAGGAAGAGGGGAAGGGGCAAACCCTAGGGCAGATGGGCCCTAAGGCCCACCCTGGTGCGCCTCCCCCTCTCCCCTCCCCTTGGCCGCCCCTAGATGGGATCTAGGGGGCTGCCGCCACCCCTAGGGAGGGAACCCTAGGTGGGGGCGCAACCCCTCTCCTCCCCCTATATATAGTTGAGGTTTGGGCTGCCCAATACACATGAGTTCCTCTCTTTCTTGGCGCAGCCCTATCCCTCTCTTTCTCCTCGTCTCTCGTAGTGCTTGGCGAAGCCCTGCTGGATCACCACGCTCCTCCACCACCACCATGCCGTTGTGCTACTGCTGGATGGAGTCTTCCTCAACCTCTTCCTCTCTCCTTGCTGGATCAAGGCATGGGAGACGTCACCGGGCTGTATGTGTGTTGAACGCGGAGGTGCCGTCCGTTCGGCGCTAGGATCTTCGGTGATTTGGATCACGACGAGTACGACTCCATCAACCCCGTTCACTTGAATGCTTCCGCTAAGCGATCTACAAGGGTATGTAGATGCACTCTCCTTCCCCTCGTTGTTGGTTTCTCCATAGATAGATCTTGGTGACACGTAGGAAATTTTTGAATTTCTGCTACGTTCCCCAACAATGCGATGCTTATGTCAAGAAACTTCAACTTGAAAAGCTCGAACCCAAATCGGAAAAATGCATCTTCATAGGATACCCTAAAGAAACTATTGGGTATACCTTCTACCTCAGATCCGAAGGCAAGATCTTTGTTGCCAAGAATGGATCCTTTCTAGAGAAAGAGTTTCTCTCGAAAGAAGTAAGTGGGAGGAAAGTAGAACTTGATGAAGTATTACCTCTTGAACCGAAAAGTGGCGCAACTCAAGAAAATGTTCCTGAGGTGCCTGCACCGACTAGAGAGGAAGTTAATGATGATGATCATGAAACTTCAGATCAAGTTGCTACTGAACTTCGTAGGTCCACAAGGACACGTTCCGCACCAGAGTGGTATGGCAACCCTGTCTTGGAAATCATGTTGTTAGACAACGGTGAACCTTCGAACTATGAAGAAGCAATGGCAGGCCCGGATTCCGATAAATGGCTGGAAGCCATGAAATCCGAGATAGGATCCATGTATGAAAACGAAGTATGGACTTTGACTGACTTGCCCGATGATCGGCGAGCCATAGAAAATAAATGGATCTTTAAGAAGAAGACAGACGCGGATGGTAATGTGACCATCTATAAAGCTAGGCTTGTCGCTAAGGGTTATCGACAAGTTCAAGGGGTTGACTACGATGAGACTTTCTCACCCGTAGCGAAGCTGAAGTCCGTCCGAATCATGTTAGCAATTGCCGCATTCTATGATTATGAGATATGGCAAATGGACGTCAAAATGGCATTCCTTAATGGTTTCCTTAAGGAAGAATTGTATATGATGCAGCCGGAAGGTTTTGTCGATCCTAAGAATGCTGACAAGGTGTGCAAGCTCCAACGCTCGATTTATGGGCTGGTGCAAGCATCTCGGAGTTGGAACATTCGCTTTGATGAGATGATCAAAGCGTTTGGGTTTATGCAGACTTATGGAGAAGCCTGCGTTTACAAGAAAGTGACTGGGAGCTCTGTAGCATTTCTCATATTATATGTAGATGACATACTTTTGATGGGAAATGATATAGAACTCTTGAACAGCATTAAGGCCTACTTGAATAAGAGTTTTTCAATGAAGGACCTTGGAGAAGCTGCTTATATATTAGGCATCAAGATCTATAGAGATAGATCAAGACGCCTCATAGGTCTTTCACAAAGCACATACCTTGATAAGATATTGAAAAAGTTCAATATGGATCAGTCTAAGAAGGGGTTCTTGCCTGTGTTGCAAGGTGTGAAATTGAGCTCAGCTCAATGTCCGACCACGGCAGAAGATATAGAAGAGATGAGTGTCATCCCCTATGCCTCAGCCATAGGGTCTATTATGTATGCCATGCTGTGTACCAGACCTGATGTAAACCTTGCCGTAAGTTTGGTAGGAAGGTACCAAAGTAATCCCGGCAAGGAACACTGGACAGCGGTCAAGAATATCCTAAAGTACCTGAAAAGGACTAAGGACATGTTTCTCGCTTATGGAGGTGACGAAGAGCTCGTCGTAAAGGGTTACGTCGACGCTAGCTTCGACACAGATCTGGATGACTCTAAGTCACAAACCGGATACGTGTATATTTTGAATGGTGGGGCAGTAAGCTGGTGCAGTTGCAAGCAGAGCGTCGTGGCGGGATCTACATGTGAAGCGGAGTACATGGCAGCCTCGGAGGCAGCACATGAAGCAATTTGGGTGAAGGAGTTCATCACCGACCTAGGAGTCATACCCAATGCGTCGGGGCCGATCAAACTCTTCTGTGACAACACTGGAGCTATTGCACTTGCCAAGGAGCCCAGGTTTCACAAGAAGACCAGGCACATCAAGCGTCGCTTCAACTCCATTCGTGAAAATGTTCAAGATGTAGAAATAGATATTTGTAAAGTACATACGGACCTGAATGTAGCAGATCCGTTGACTAAACCTCTCCCTAGAGCAAAACATGATCAACACCAGAATTCCATGGGTGTTCGATTCATCACAATGTAACTAGATTATTGACTAGTGCAAGTGGGAGACTGTTGGAAATATGCCCTAGAGGCAATAATAAAAGCATTATTATTATATTTCCTAGTTCATGATAATTGTCTTTTATTCATGTTATAATTGTGTTATCCGGAAATCGTAATACATGTGTGAATTCATAGACACCAACATGTCCCTAGTAAGCCTCTAGTTGACTAGCTCGTTGATCAACAGATAGTCATGGTTTCCTGACTATGGACATTGGATGTCATTGATAACGAGATCACATCATTAGGAGAATGATGTGATGGACAAGACCCAATCCTAAACATAGCACAAGATCGTATAGTTCGTTTGCTAGAGTTTTTCCAATGTCAAGTATCTTTTCCTTAGACCATGAGATCGTGTAACTCCCGGATACCGTAGGAGTGCTTTGGGTGTGCCAAACGTCACAACGTAACTGGGTGACTATAAAGGTACATTACAGGTATCTCCGAAAGTGTCTGTTGGGTTGGCACGAATCGAGACTGGGATTTGTCACTCCGTATGACGAAGAGGTATCTCTGGGCCCACTCGGTAATGCATCATCATAATGAGCTCAAAGTGACCAAGTGTCTGGTCACGGGATCATGCATTACGGTACGAGTAAAGTGACTTGCCGGTAACGAGATTGAACGAGGTATTGGGATACCGACGATCGAATCTCGGGCAAGTAACATACCGATTGACAAAGGGAATTGTATACGGGGTTGCTTGAATCCTCGACATCGTGGTTCATCCGATGAGATCATCGAGAAGCATGTGGGAGCCAACATGGGTATCCAGATCCCGCTGTTGGTTATTGACCGGAGAGCCATCTCGGTCATGTCTACATGTCTCCCGAACCCGTAGGGTCTACACACTTAAGGTTCGGTGACGCTAGGGTTGTAGAGATATGAATATGCAGTAACCCGAAAGTTGTTCGGAGTCCCGGATGAGATCCCGGACGTCACGAGGAGTTCTGGAATGGTCTGGAGGTTAAGAATTATATATAGGAAGTGCAGTTTCGGCCATCGGGAGAGTTTCGGGGGGTCACCGGTATTGTACCGGGACCACCGGATGGGTCCCGGGGGTCCACCGGGTGGGGCCACCCATCCCGGAGGGCCCCATGGGCTGAAGTGGGGAGGGAACCAGCCCATAGTGGGCTGGTGCGCCCCCCCCCCCCTTGGGCCCCCCATGCGCCTAGGGTTGGGAACCCTAGGGGAGGGGGTGCCTCCACTTGCCTTGGGGGGCACTCCACCCGTTGGCCGCCGCCCCCCTAGGAGATCCCATCTCCTAGGGCCGGCGCACCCCCTAGGGGGGGCCTATATAAAGGGGGGAGGGAGGGCAGCCGCACCCTGAAGTCTTGGCGCCTCCCTCTCCCCTGCTACACCTCTCCCTCTTGCAGTTGAACGGCGAAGCCCTGCTGCGGTGACTCCTGCATCCACCACCACGCCGTCGTGCTGCTGGATCTTCATCAACCTCTCCTTCCCCCTTGCTGGATCAAGAAGGAGGAGACATCACGCTGACCGTACGTGTGTTGAACGCGGAGGTGCCGTCCGTTCGGCGCTAGGATCTCCGGTGATTTGGATCACGTCGAGTACGACTCCCTCATCCCCGTTCTCTTGAACGCTTCCGCTCGCGATCTACAAAGGTATGTAGATGCATCCGATCACTCGTTGCTAGATGAACTCATAGATGGATCTTGGTGAAAACGTAGGAATTTTTTTTGTTTTCTGCAACGTTCTCCAACATATCATCCATCAAACTAGGCCAAAGAAAGGCAAAGAAATTTCTAATCTTTTCTAACATTACTATAGATTAATTCATGCAATTTTTATTATACCACCAAAGCATACATATTATTTTTATCACCAAAATATTAACCAATCCTAACTATCAATTACTATTCAACTCTCTAAAAATATATAAGCGAAGCAAAAGAGTTCTAATCATTTCAGACAGGACTACTGCAATGCTCTAAGAAGTATAAGTGAAGCAATAGAGCAATTCCATAAATGCAAGGACATGGAGTGCTATGCACATTTATCATGGTGTGATGATTCATCATGAGCAGCAATCAAAATCAACAGACACTGCAAGAATAACACATATCATGTGTAGCGCCCCAAGACCAGCGCTATGCAGATCCGGCACTATGCAGATCTAGCAACCTTGGCATAATATCGATCCCAGAACTCCACCTTCACAAAACATACATGTGAAAATGCGTGAATATCACATCAAAGATTCGCACACAACAACAATAATACATATATACAATAATTCATAAAACAAGGGTTTTTTAATCAAAATCCAACTCATACAAGGGAAGCAAATAAACCTTATATAGGTGAGATTGCAAATTCCCTTAAGAAGGCTCAGAGTAAAAAAATGGCGTCCATGACCCTGCCCAGACCGCTATCACACCTCGACCTCGGCAAATATAATGTCAACATAAGAAGCATCAAACATAGCAAGAAATGGAACATTTCCACATCTCAATAGCAACAAGAACAGATAGGGAATTGCACTTGAAATCATTTTGCAATTCGCATCATAACATCAACTCAACTGATAAACAAAATGTAAGACACAGCATCAAACATTTTCAGATCTCCGTACTGAAACTAAATTATTACAGTGTTTTACTTAAGATCACAGTATGGGAACAGACTATGTTCAGGGTTGATCAGACAATTCTTAAGGAATTCGATTCAGATATAGAAAGAAACATGGACACTTGAATTTCAGATCTCAGTAATCGCATCTCCAGACCACGCCTCAATACATCAACTGTTATTTGAGGAAGACTTTCAGATCTCAGTGCAGGAACAATTATTTCAAGATAATTCAGAGTTTACCAGAGACATTTGAGGGATTTGAATCATATACAGAAAGAAGCATGACAGATTGCATTCAAGCATTTCGACGAACACACGGCATGCTGCCTCTCCGAGATCACACCACAATCGCTAGAGCCAAGAACAGGGATTGCAAATGGAAACGGGCACCTATCCATCAGTGCTTCGACCTCGGCGACGTCCTCCTTGCCGCCGGCGCCTCAGCGGTCTTCCTCTTCGGTGATGTCTTGGCCGCCGGCACCTCAGCGGTCTTCCTCTTCGGCGACGTCCTCGCCACAGCACCAGCAGCCGGCGCCACCGCCTTCCTCTTCAACGACTTCTTCGCCGGCGCCTCAGTGGCCGGGGCAGGAGCAGCCGCAGCGACTGCCTTCTTCCTCAGCAGGGCCTTGGCCGGAGCCGCGGCCGCGGGCTTCTTCTTCCCGCCGCCCTCGAGCTGCGCGGCGGCGATGCGGTCGAACTCGTCGGAGAGCTTCCTGACGCGCTTCCTCTTGGCGGCGGCAGCGATGGTGACGAGCGGCACCCCCTCGCCCTCCGACTCGCCGGACTCGGAGTCCTCGTCGTCATCAACGACCTCGCGCCGCAGAGCCTTCTCCTGGGCCGCGACCTCCGCCTCGTCCTCGGAGTCGTCGTCGTCGGAGCCGAGCGCGTCGTCGAGAGTGGCAGGGGCGGGCCCGTGCCCCGCGGCGCGGACCTTGGACTTGGCAGCCTTGGCGGACTTGGCGGAGACCCTGGCGTCGCGGCGCGCGGTGCGGCGGAGCTTGACGAGGTTGCCCTCGATGCGGCCCTGCAGGCGGAGGCGCTTGGCGCCGAGGCCGCCCATGGACCAGTGCGCGTCGCGCGCCCAGCAGAGGAGCGCATCGGTGACGGGCGCCGGCGGGTCGACGCGGTCGCCGGGGAAGACGCGCGGGCGCGGCAGGCCGCCGCCGTAGAACCTGCCGGGACCGAGCGCGACCACCATGGTGATTGAGATCCGGCGGAGCTCTCCTTTCTCGAACTGTTGATCCGACGATCTCTCTGGCTCGGTCTAGCTCTGTGGATCTGGATGAAGGTGAGGAGGGAGGATTGCGGCGGAGGAGATGGGGATGGATGAGAGAGAGAGGGGCCGGCGAGGGAGTTTATAGGTGGGAGCGAGGCGCGCGTGGCGGGAAACGGAGCCGGGAGGGCGATTGGCGCCAAGAAAATGGCGGTAAAAAAAACTTGGCGCCGGGGTCTGCGCGGGAAGGCGCCGCGGCCTGGGAATGGAAATGGCGGGAGGCGGGAGGCCCCCTTCCGTCTATGCGTCCGGGTCCCACTTGGCAGGCTGCTCCTGTTCCCGCTCCTCTCTATGCGCCTCGGCCCCGCTTGGGAGGCTTCCTCGTCTCTCTCTGTGCAGTGGGCCCTGCTGTCATATCCTCGTTTGGTTTACACAAGTCGTTTGTTCAGTTAAACTTAGTAGACAAAATGTTTCTCTCTCATAAAAAAGTAGAAAAAATATTATTTACCTTTAGTTTTAGGGACAATGGATTTTGGGAACTTGGTTCCACATGCGCCCATATAAATAATAAAATCGAAAGAAAAAAGCTAGAAGTTCAAATAATTCTGAATTTTTTTACACCCCTAGTTACGTGTGAAGTTTCACGAAGAAATGACATATGTGGTTTTGAAGGTACGATTATGTTTTCTTCACTAAGAGTACCACATGTGTCTTCTTCTTTTTTTGTGAAATTTCACATGTGAGTATAACATTCGACCAAGTTTCGTAACCTACAATATTATTAAAATTGTTTAAATTCTTTACTATTTTTTAAATTTTACTATTTGGAATGGATGATGGGTGCGCGTGGAACCATGCTCACCTTTGTACTTTCATAGTGTTACCGGTTAATTATTTTCCATCTTTAAGAGCATCTCCAATATCATGCGATGGCAAAAACGCTGCTCAATAGATGATGTAGATGCAAATATTTTTACCCGGGATAAGGCGTGATGTAAAATGGTATTAAGGCACCAAGATGCTCTTGAGCAAATTTTATATCACCAGGGGACCACGCGGTTGGAGCAAAAATTGCATCACCAAATGCTATTACCAAGTGCTCCAAAAGTGTGCTATTTTACATCATCATCTATTGGAGTTATGTAAAAAACCAATTTTAGGTGGTGTAAATTTTACTCGAAGCACCACAATTTGATGATGCATTTTACATCATCTATATGTGATACTACTGGACTGTCGACATCCACACACTGCTTGTACAGAACTTATATCAAAGGCCTTGTGTTCGAAATTACTTTCTTGTGGTAGCAAATTATTCTCACGATTGTGCCTTTGTAACCATTAGCAAGAAAAAATGTTGTAGAAGAAGCGTACAGTCAAGGCTTGAATTTGCACTGTTGAAACACATCTTGTGTGTGTGTGTGTATACATATAGGGAGGAAGCTTTATTCTGTAACAACCAAGGTTTCAGACACAGCATAACAAATTGCTTTAAGGACAACCACAATATAATTGTTTCTGTGTAGATATATATATTAGCATCAGATTACAGATGCATAGACTGACGACACACCATGACATGGTACTATAGCACCTTATTCCACTTGTCTCATCCCAGAAAACATCACAAACAGCTCTGCTTTCTAGGAACAGGCAAGGCAATTACATACACGATAAATAGAAGTCGGTACCTGGCCGCTAAATTCCGCGGTTAGAAGCACATGCTAGGGGTTGGTGCAGGAGCGCCGGCGTTAGCAGAGCCAGGCATCTTCAGCGCAAGAGGATCCCACGCCTTGCCCTCGGCGTCGCTGCAGCTGCCGCTCTTGTCTGGATACATGACAGTGACTGTGGTGGCGGGGCCAGCGGTGCCCTTTGCAGCCAGAGTCTTAAGGCGGATGCGCTCGGCCCTAGACCCGATGGTCTGACCGAGGATGGAGGCTGCTATGGTGAACACCATCGCGGTCCTGGGCATGTTAACGGACTTCCTCAGCATCGCGATGAATGGAACGGCAGCGTGCACGGCAGCGAACCACTGGGGGGAGAATTTCTTGGTGTGCTCACGCCACACCCCTAGAGGGACGTTCGCTGCCATCCCGAGCATTGCGATGGCTACCATCTTTGCAGGCAGGGGCTGGGGACGGAGGGACTTCACGAGGGTTGTGCGTGCAAGGGCTGCTCGTGCAGCAACAATCGCAGGCGGGCACTTCAGCTTCATACCAGCTGGTGGCTGTAGAGCCTTGGCGACAAGGGGCAGAACGCCACTCATTGCCCGGTAAGAACGGGCAAGTGGGCACTGCCCATTTTCTAGCCATTCATCGCTCATTGCCTCATGGGATGGTGGTGGGTTGCCTCCTTTTTGCTGATAAGAATACAGAGGAGAACATGAGCAAACTAGTTGGATATATGAAAATATTGGTTACACATAAGTGCCTTTCTGATCAACACTAGCACTTGACTACCGAAAGAAGCTAAACATGGTAATGGAATCACAATTATTCACTTCAAAGAAAAAGAAAAGAGACAAAGTTTTACAAAAAAATAATCATGAACTTGTAACTTGGGAGAAAATGATGCATTGTAAGTCACAGTTAGCACGGAATCACGGTTAGATGGAAGTCGAAGTAATGGAGCACAAGGGATAACACATGCAGAGCGTAACTAACATTACATATCGAGTCTTGCGGTACAGAGGAGACAAAATGAGAGGTAGTTTTTCCTTTGTTTCTACAATGTTAATACTATTTGCATTTGGTAAGTGTAGTGAAGACTTAACCAATCACGACTCGGCTTTTATGCTGCATTAAAAGCTCCTTGCTATTTATAAATCAACTAATAACATTTTACATTTCTCTTACAGTTACAGTAAAAGCTGTGTCATGTGACTCATGGTTTCTTATTTGCAGGACAGTTAGACAGCAAGAAACCCACTCAGTAATTGCAAAACAAGAGGGGGAATGAGAAGGGAACAGGGGCATTACTTTCATGGAATTCTGATCTGGCTTGTTGGGCTTCTTGTGTGACTGGTCTAGATTGTTGGGCTTCTTGTTCTGCTTTTTGCCCTTGCCATTAAAGAAGTTAAACCCAAATGGTCCAAATGCTGATAGACTTATGGTAGCGGCTCTAGCAGCCAATGGATTAAAGGGCAGAGCAGGTTCAGGCTTGACATCAGTGCTCTCACTGCGGTTCTCATCAGGCACATATGATCTTCCTGAAAGGGGAACTATCCCATCCTGTCCATGGAAAAGCTTGAATGCCGACTCAAAGCCTGGTCCATCCTCAAAGATTGGACCCTTGCCTCCACGGGCCTGCAGAACAACACATGCTGTCAAGGAAAGCTGCACAACCTTTGGTCACTGTAATCACAAAACAACATAAGAGGCAGATCTTACAGCTACAGGCAAAGCAGAAGAAAATGAAAAGGTTGTAGCTCCATTGATGTTCCTCAGGAATGGGCATCTCTCAACACCCGGATGGCCAGAAAAGTTCTCCGACGATGCTGAGTCGCAGAAAAGGCTGCTGAAGAGCATTTCCATCCTGAGAGAAGCCATACAAAATAAACATTAACTACAGAACAGAAATGCAATTGATCCAGGATGAGGTTCAGGAAACCAAATAGTTGCATCATAATGTACTAAAGGTAGTTCCAGAGAAGCATAACTGATGATCAGGAAACTAACACGCGTGTCTGGATTAAATAATAAGAGTCAGGGCGCACATTATCCTTAGGGTAACTGAAAAATCTCATCACCTACCCAAATATACAGCCTTCGCACACATGCATGCGAGAGGCAGGACGGTATATTATTATGGCCCAGTCCAAGGACCAGAGTAAGGCGTTAACATACAAGGCTGGGCGCTATCATTGCTGTGTGCTTTAGGTACGATTCGTGCCAGACAGCAACGGCCGATTATTATCTGTTTCTCACTATGCATACAGTTTGCTATGTCAGTGGCTACTCAATCCTGCACGAGTGTTGCATACAAGATCATGAGCCAATACATTTGTCACATTCTACAGCAGTAAAATTTATCAGAATGTCCATTGCTCGCGGCCACTGCGGATATCCGCGCTGATCAAGAGCTGGAGTCCCAGACCAGGCACGAAAAAACCGTGCAGCACTCCGAGATCCCAGATCAAACGTGAAAAAACACTCAGCAACCACGCCCGACCGGCGAGAGATCTGCGCAACGACCGGAATCGGATAACCACCGCGTCAGCGTTATCGGACGTAATACCCCACATGCCTTCCTGAACACCCCACCCACGCACCCAACTGGGCAGGGGGGAGGCGGATTCATCCGCATGGACCGCAGGCGCCTAATCGAATTGGATCCGAGGGCATGGGAGCCCAGATCCGCGCCTGCCCCGGACAGGCGGAGCTGAGCGCCCTGCGCCCGCGATCCTCGTCCGCCGCGCCGACGGAGGGACCGCCGCCAGATCCCGCCCAAATCCTAACGCGTCGAGCGACGAGGCTACGCCGGCCTGCAGCACCAGGAGCTAATCGCGGGGGGGAGGAGACGGGGTGGGTTTACCTCGCCGAGTCGCCGGAGAGCTGCTCGCCTGCCTGCTTCTGCTTGGCTCCGTCCGTGCGGGGGAGAGAGAGGGAGAGGAGTCGTGTGGTGGGCACAGCGCGGTGACGGGGAGAGGAGGGGAAGCGCGGCCGGCACGCGACAAGGCGACGCGGACTTCCGGGAGGACGCGTGGGCCGGGTCGGGCGTCCGCCTTTCCTGGTGAACTGGGCCGGGCCTGTTTGCAATACGTGTGTTTGTCTCGTCGGTAAAACGACACATCCTTTTTGTTCTTTGCCTAGAAAACAAACACCTTTTTTTTTTCTTTGCTAATGCTCTCTCCGTTACCAAGTCTTTTTAGGATTCCAACGTGGACTACGTGCAAAGTAAACTGAGTGAATCTATGCTCTAAAATATGTCTATACACATGCATATGTTGTCCTTATTAAAATCAAAATCTCTAAAAATACTTATATTTAGAAACAGAGGAAGGGAGTAATAAATAAAGCAGACTCATGTGCTAGCTAATTATGATTGCTGTGGTAAGATTTCGCTTGTGTGGACGCATGAGCCTCCAAGCCATCGTCTTGGGCGATAAGCTCGTGGACAATGTAATGTTGTAAGCAGGGGTGGAGTCAGGCTTTGGACATGAGGGGGGCGAGGAAGATAATAATTGTTCAAGAGACACAACACAACAATAATAGTCTCAGACGTATAATTGACATGATTATATTGCAGCATATGTTTGTTAATACATAAAAGAAAACTGCATATCTTTTTTTTTGCAGGAAAAAGGATTTCATTCATCAGGAAATGTAATTACAATCAGCGACAACAATGCTCGCAATCTCGTCCGGGGGAGAACGCAACCAGCAAGCAGTACGCTGTTGTGTACGTCCCATATGAGCGAGAATGTGACTAGCTACATTAACATTCCGCTTGATCTTCATAATTTGAATCCTTCTTTCTTGAGACAGTATTGATCTGATCTCCATTACTTTGTGAGTGTGTGCTGAACGGTCTTTTCCGGCTGCCGAAATTAGTTGCACCGCATCAGCGCTGTCAGTCTCCACAAGGATATCTAGTTCAGTCCAATTAAGAGACAGAGTAATTCCTTCATGAATTGCTGCCAACTCAGCTTCCAGGGCTACAGCCCCCAGGTGGTCACGTAGGATCATCCCCGCTCTGGTCGTGCCGTCAGTTGGCTGGAAGGATTTGTATTTGCCATGACAATTTGAGCTAGATGCAATGGGCTTGAAAAACAAACATGTTTTAGTTGTATTCTTTCTCTTCATCCTTCAGTGATTTAAACATGAAACAAACCGTTAAATTAGATTTCTTTGTAATTCTCTTGTGTCTGATTAGTGAACTAAATATGGCCCTCGACAGAATTGTATTAATGCAAAAATATTATTATTTGCCTGTGACGTACCTTGATCATTGAAACTGGTCTTGTGACAAACAGGCATGGTCTCCATCGTAGAATCAGTCGCCACTAGAATGGAGTGCCCTCTGCCCTGTGATGCAGCGGCGGAAGCAGCGAGAGCCGAGAGACGGTGGCGCACGGGCTTACGGTGCCAGCAGACCTAGCCGCCACGATGCCCACTAACAAAATTATTGGGAAGATAGGAAACAGATTGCCTGATCTTACGGATGCGTAATCCTTTTCTCTTCGATCAAGCGATGCTTTCTCACTGTAGAGAATGATTTGATGCATCGATGATTGATTGATCGTGTACTATGCACATATATATAGGTACAAGGGGTGCGGCCGGTATCTTGTCTCCTAAGATACACGTACATACAGAGGGAGACAGATATAACAGGTACTGCATACAGGACCTAGACCTACGTACATGTACACATGTTCAACACCCCCCGCAGTCGAAGCGTCGCCGGTGACACAAAGACTGGACCGAAAGCCCTCGAAAGTCGAGGTGGGTAGTCCCTTCGTCATCACATCGGCGAACTGCTGATCGGTGGGCACATGTAGAACACGAACACGACCAAGTGCAACGTGCTCCCGGACGAAGTGGATGTCGAGCTCGATGTGCTTCATCCGTCGGTGATGGACAGGATTGGCAGCTAGGTACACCGCGGAGACGTTATCGCAGTAGACGAGCGTCGCCTTGGTGACCTCACATAGCAACTCCTGAAGTAGCTGTCGTAGTCATGAACACTCCGCGACGGCGTTGGCTACGGCCCGATACTCGGTCTCGGCGCTCGATCGTGAGACCGTGGGTTGTCGTTTAGACGACCACAAAATCAGAGAGGGCCCGAGGTAGACACGGTAGCCGGAAGTGGAGCGTCGAGTGTCGGGACACCCAGCCCAGTCGGCGTCGGAGTAGGCGACAAGGCTGGTATCCGGCGAGGCCGTCAGGGTGAGACCCATGGCTGTGGTGCCACGTATGTACCGAAGTATACGTTTCACGAGAGCCCAATGGGTGTCATGACAAGCGTGCATGTGAAGGCACACCTGCTGGACATCATACTGAATGTACGGACGCATCAGTGTGAGGTACTGAAGCGCACCGACGATGGAGCGGTAGAAAGGAGCGTCGGACGCCGGAGAGCCCTCGACGGCGGACACCTTAGCCTTCCTATCGACAGGCGTGGAAGCAGGCTTGCAGTTAAGCATGCCCGCTCGCTCCAAAAGCTCGTAGGCGTACTTCTGCTGGTGCAGGAAGAAGCCAGTAGCCCGGCGCACGACCTCGATGCCGAGGAAGTAGTGGAGAGCCCCCAAGTCCTTGAGGGCGAACTCGGTGCCGAGGCGAGCTGTGATCTGCTGAAGAAGCGCTGGCGAGGATGCAGTCATGATGATGTCGTCGACGTATAGTAGGAGGTACGCGGTGGCGAGGCCTTGGTGGTAGACAAACAGGGAGGCATCGGACCGTGTGGACCGGAACCCCTGCTGCTGGAGGAAGGCCGCGATCCGCTGGTACCAGGCTCGAGGCGCCTGCTTCAACCCATATAGAGAACGGGAGAGCAAGCACACGTGGTCCGGATAGGCGGTGTCGACGAAACCAGTCGGCTGCTGACAGAACACCTGCTCGTTGAGATGATCATGCAAGAAAGCATTAGACACGTCGAGCTGGTGAACAGGCCAAGCGCGAGAAACAGCAAGATGGAGAACAACGCGGATCGTGCCCGGTTTGACAACCGGGGCGAAGGTGTCGGTGAAGTCCACGCCGGCGCGCTGGCGAAAGCCGCGCCCCACCCAACGCGCCTTGTAGAGCTTGAGAGAACCGTCGGGGCGAGTCTTGTGGCGGAAGACCCACTTGCCAGTGATGACATTGGCATGGGGTGGACGCGGGACAAGCTGCCATGTGCGGTTGCACTGTAGGACGTCAAACTCCTCACGCATCGCAGCTAGCTAGTTCGGATCCCGAAGGGCTACGCGAGCAGAGGTGGGGAGCGGGGACGGTGTCGAGGTAGAAGTCGCGCACGCGTACTCGTCCGACGGGTAGCGCGTGCTGGGACACAGCGTACCAGTCCGAGCCCGAGTGACCACACCGGTGAGGGGTGCGACGGGGGCTGTGGCGGGGCCGGCCAAGGGGGCCACGGCAATGGGGGCCGCGACGAGGTCCGTGGTGGGGGCCGCGGCGGGGGCGGCAGAGGAGGCCGCGGCGGCGGGGGCCGCGGCAGGAGCCGCAGCGCCAGGGGCCGCCGGCGCGGGGAGCACGGGCAGGGCCGGACTATTGGGAAACGTAGTAATTTCAAAAAAAATTCCTACGCACACGCAAGATCATGGTGATGCATAGCAACGAGGGGGAGAGTCTGATCTACGTACCCTTGTAGATCGCAACGGAAGCATTGACACAATGTAGAGGAAGTAGTCGTACGTCTTCTTCCCGATCCGACCGATCCAAGCACCGTTACTCCGGCACCTCCGAGTTCTTAGCACACGTTCAGCTCGATGACGATCCTCGGGCTCCAATCCAGCAAAGCGTCGAGGAAGAGTTCCGTCAGCACGACGGCATGGTGACGATCTTGATGTACTACCGACGCAGGGCTTCGCCTAAGCACTACAACGGTATGATCGAGGTGGAATTTGGTGGCAGGGGGCACCGCACACGGCTAAGGAACGATCTCAATGATCAACTTGTGTGTCTAGAGGTGCCCCCTGCCCCCGTATATAAAGGTTGCCAGGGGGAGGGCTGGCCGGCCAAAGGAGGAGGGCGCAGGAGGAGTCCTACTCCTACCGGGAGTAGGACTCCCCCCCCCCAATCCTATTCCTAATAGGATTCCGAGAGAGAGAGAGAGAGAGAGAGAGAGGGAGAAGGGGGCCGGCCACCTCTCCTAGTCCTAATAGGACTAGGGGAGGGGGAGGCGCGCAGCCCACCTTGGGCTGCCCCTTTCACCTTTCCACTAAGGCCCAATAAGGCCCATTTGGTTCCCGGGGGGTTCCGGTAACCTCCCGGTACTCCGGTAAAATTCCCGATTTCACCCGGAACACTTCCGATGTCCAAACATAGGCTTCCAATATATCAATCTTTATGTCTCGACCATTTCGAGACTCCTCGTCATGTCCGTGATCACATCCGGGACTCCGAACAACCTTCGGTACATCAAAATGCATAAACTCATAATAACTGTCATCGTAACGTTAAGCGTGCGGACCCTACGATTCGAAAACAATGTAGACATGACCGAGACACGTCTCCGGTCAATAACCAATAGCGGGACCTGAATGCCCATATTGGCTCCTACATATTCTACGAAGATCTTTATCGGTCAGACCGCATAACAACATACGTTGTTCCCTTTG
The DNA here is from genome assembly GCA_034509565.1 of Triticum monococcum. NCBI lineage: Eukaryota > Viridiplantae > Streptophyta > Magnoliopsida > Poales > Poaceae > Triticum > Triticum monococcum. The sequence continues at coordinate 22,064,700 of CM067847.1, forward strand.
TCATCGGTATGTTACTTGCCCGAGATTCGATCGTCGGTATCCAATACCTAGTTCAATCTCGTTACTGGCAAGTCTCTTTACTCGTTCCGTAATACATCATCTCACAACTAACATCTTAGTTATAATGCTTGCAAGGCTTATGTGATGTGTATTACCGAGAGGGCCCAGAGGTACCTCTTCGACAATCGGAGTGACAAATCCTATTCTCAAAATACGCCAACCCAACATCTACCATTGGAAACACCTGTAGTACTCCTTTATAATCACCCAGTTACGTTGTGACGTTTGGTAGCACCCAAAGTGTTCCTCCGGCAAACGGGAGTTGCATAATCTCATAGTCATAGGAACATGTATAAGTCATGAAGAAAGCAATAGCAACATACTAAACGATCGGGTGCTAAGCTAATGGAATGGGTCATGTCAATCAGATCATTCAACTAATGATGTGACCTCGTTAATCAAATAACAAATCTTTTGTTCATGGTTAGGAAATTTAACCATCTTTGATTAACGAGCTAGTCAAGTAGAGGCATACTAGTGACACTCTGTTTGTCTATGTATTCACACATGTATTATGTTTCCGGTTAATACAATTCTAGCATGAATAATAAACATTTATCATGATATAAGGAAATAAATAATAACTTTATTATTGCCTCTAGGGCATATTTCCTTCAGTCTCCCACTTGCACTAGAGTCAATAATCTAGATTACACAGTAATGATTCTAACACCCATGGAGCCTTGGTGCTGATCATGTTTTGCTCATGGAAGAGGCTTAGTCAACGGGTCTGCAACATTCAGATCCGTATGTATCTTGCAAATCTCTATGTCTCCCACCTGGACTAGATCCCGGATGGAGTTGAAGCGTCTCTTGATGTGTTTGGTCCTTTTGTGAAATCTGTATTCCTTTGCTAAGGCAATTGCACCAGTATTGTCACAAAAGATTTTCATTGGACCCGATGCACTAGGTATGACACCTAGATCGGATATGAACTCCTTCATCCAGACTCCTTCGTTTGCTGCTTCCGAAGCAGCTATGTACTCCGCTTCACATGTAGATCCCGCTACGACGCTTTGTTTAGAACTGCACCAACTGACAGCTCCACCGTTTAAAGTAAACACGTATCCGGTTTGCGATTTAGAATCGTCCGGATCAGTGTCAAAGCTTGCATCAACGTAACCTCTTACGGTGAGCTCTTTGTCACCTCCATATATGAGAAACATATCCTTAGTCCTTTTCAGGTATTTCAGGATGTTCTTGACCGCTGTCCAGTGATCCACTCCTGGATTACTTTGGTACCTCACTGCTAAGCTTATAGCAAGGTACACATCAGGTCTGGTACACAACATTGCATACATGATAGAGCCTATGGCTGAAGCATAGGGAACATCTTTCATTTTCTCTCTATCTTCTGCAGTGGTCGGGCATTGAGTCTGACTCAACTTCACTCCTTGTAACACAGGCAAGAACCCTTTCTTTGCTTGATCCATTTTGAACTTCTTCAAAATTTTGTCAAGGTATGTGCTTTGTGAAAGTCCAATTAAGCATCTTGATCTATCTCTATAGATCTTTATGCCTAATATGTAAGCAGCTTCCCCGAGGTCTTTCATCGAAAAACTTTTATTCAAGTATCCCTTTATGCTATCCAGAAATTCTATATCATTTCCAATCAGCAATATGTCATCCACATATAATATCAGAAATGCTACAGAGCTCCCACTCACTTTCTTGTAAATACAGGCTTCTCCAAACGTCTGTATAAAACCAAATGCTTTGATCACACTATCAAAGCGTTTATTCCAACTCCGAGAGGCTTGCACCAGTCCATAAGTGGATCGCTGGAGCTTGCACACTTTGTTAGCTCCTTTTGGATCGACAAAACCTTCTGGTTGCATCATATACAATTCTTCTTCCAGAAATCCATTCAGGAATGCAGTTTTGACATCCATCTGCCAAATTTCATAATCATAAAATGCGGCAATTGCTAACATGATTCTGACAGACTTAAGCATCGCTACGGGTGAGAAGGTCTCATCATAGTCAACCCCTTGAACTTGTCGAAAACCTTTTGCGACAAGTCGAGCTTTATAGACAGTAATATTACCGTCAGCGTCAGTCTTTTTCTTGAAGATCCATTTATTCTCAATTGCTTGCCGATCATCGGGCAAGTCAACCAAAGTCCATACTTTGTTCTCATACATGGATCCCATCTCAGATTTCATGGCTTCAAGCCACTTTGCGGAATCTGGGCTCACCATCGCTTCTTCATAGTTCGTAGGTTCATCATGATCTAGTAGCATGACTTCCAGAATTGGATTACCGTACCACTCTGGTGCGGATCTCACTCTGGTTGATCTACGTTGTTCAGTAGTATCTTGTCCTGAAGTTTCATGATCATCATCATTAGCTTCCTCACTAATTGGTATAGGTGTCGCAGAAACAGTTTTCTGTGATGTACTATTTTCCAATAAGGGAGCAGGTACAGTTACCTCGTCAAGTTCTACTTTCCTCCCACTCACTTCTTTCGAGAGAAACTCCTTCTCTAGAAATGATCAATTCTTAGCAACGAATGTCTTGCCTTCGGATCTGTAATAGAAGGTGCACCCAACAGTCTCCTTTGGGTATCCTATGAAGACACATTTCTCCGCTTTGGGTTTGAGCTTATCAGGTTGAAGCTTTTTCACATAAGCATCGCAGCCCCAAACTTTAAGAAACGACAACTTTGGTTTCTTGCCAAACCATAGTTCATAAGGCGTCGTCTCAACGGATTTTGATGGTGCCCTATTTAACGTGAATGCGGCCGTCTCTAAAGCATAACCCTAAAATGATAGCGGTAAATCAGTAAGAGACATCATAGATCGCATCATATCTAGTAAAGTACGATTACGACGTTCGGACACACCATTACGCTGTGGTGTTCCGGGTGGCGTGAGTTGCGAAACTATTCCACAATTTTTCAAATGTACACCAAACTCGTAACTCAAATATTCTCCTCCACGATCAGATCGTAGAAACTTTATTTTCTTGTTACGATGATTTTCAACTTCACTCTGAAATTCTTTAAACTTTTCAAATGTTTCAGACTTGTGTTTCATTAAGTTAGCTCGGCTTACAAGCTATTAGTCACAACAAAATTACAAGGAGAAGCTTGACTTGAAGGAAGGGGTGGCTCGTCATCTAACACTAGAGAAGAGGAAGCTTGGGGCCATCTATGGAAACTGAAAGTACCATCGAAGGTGAGAGTATTTTTGTGGCGTCTCGCACGTCACTCCATACCTACTACGGATGTTCTACATAGACGGAATATGGCAACTCAAAGCGCTTGCCCTTTGTGTGGTTGCCAAGATTCATGGAGACATGCGCTCTTGTCATGCACGATGTCAAGGTGTATTTGGGCCTTGACGGATGAAAATATTGCGTCAAAGATGACGGAAAATGTGGAGCCATGTGCGAAGAACTGGTTGTTTGAGCTTCTGAGGCACTAGACCATGCGAGCTTCTCGAGGTTGGTTGTCACACTATGGGTTGTGTGGTATGCAAGGCGTGAGGCAATTTATGAATCTCTCTTTCAAAACCCACACCAGACTGTATCCTTTGTAGACTCTTATCTTCAAGAGTTGCAACAAGCTACCGCTTGTGAACCAAGAGCACATGTACATGTGGCACGGGATCATCAGCGTCGATGGATTTCGCCTCCGGCTGGCTTTAATAAGATCAATGTGGATGGTGCACTAGCAAGGAATTGGCTTTAACAAGATCAATGTGGATGGTGCACTAGCAAGGAATAGGCGAGTGGGAGTGGCTGCTGCAGTTTGTCGAGACTCAAATGGCAACTTTCTTGGCTCGTCGGCGGTGGTGTTTGGGGGCATCCAAGAACCAATGATTTTGGAGACATACGCATGTCGGGAGGCTCTATCTTTGACTGAAGATTTGCACGAGCAGAATATTATGGTGGCCTCTGATCGCCAAGGTGTGGTGCATGATATCAATGAAGGGACGAGTGGTCCCAATGCGGCTGTTATACATGAAATAATAGACCGCAGAGCTAGTTTTTCGTCTTGCTCGTTTGTGTTTGAGCGTAGGAATTTTAATTTTGAGGCTCATAATCTCGCTAAATTTGCTTGTAACCTAGATATAGGTACACATGTTTGGTTGGGCACTCCTCATGACCCAAACCGTGTACCTATGAACATTGTCATGAATCAATAAAGTTAGCGAGATTCCTCAAAAAAAAACGATCGTGGGCATATATAGCTAAAAAAAGAAAACAAAGAACGATCGCGGCGTGATTTCTGGGAGACGTTCGCTGTGCCTACTTTTGCGTTGTTCTTTACGCTGACTCGTGTTGTTCGGTTGTTTCGGTTAACCGAGATAAAAACCGAACCAACCGAATTCAGTTTGGTTAGTAAACCTAAAAACCGAATTTTTCTGTAATGGTAGGGAAAAAAATTCGGTTTATTCGGTTTCGACATCGGTTCGGTTTTCGGTTCGTCGGTTTTTATGCCCACCCCTACCCACATTGCCATGGCTCGACTTATAACTCCCTCCCAAGCTTTTTTTGTGATTTCGACTTGTTCTCCCATGCAAAAATGAGTCCGAGACCACCATGTGTTCCATCAAACTATTGCTTTGGTGTCTTGTTCTCCTCTACACTGGTCCATGTTCTAGGCTTACATTTATGGTGGTGGGCAGTGGCCGGGGAGGGAAGGCAAACTACAAAATACATGTTTGAGGGGCAAATGACTGTATTTTTTATTACATTAAGCCTTATAAGAAAAATATGCTAATTATTCTATGGCTGGGGGGCATGCTCGCCCCCCCCCCCCCCCCCTCCGCCTCTGGTCGTGAGCGAACTGATCGACAATGGTAATATATCTCCCTTGCTGTCCCATGTTAGGTAGTCGGAAAGTCGAAGGCATGGAAGAGAAGAATCACCCATAGTACACGCCATAGAATATCAAGGAATCGCTGCTCAAATTTGGAGTTTGCGGAGGACTATCATAGTTGAGGCGCCCATGGACCACAGGGATCAAAACAAAAGTTGATCCTAAAAACAAAGTCAAAACAAAAGTTCTGAATAAAGTAAAGCAAAGGATCTCAGCGTTCTGCCATCAACGATAAATCCTATGAGCCAAGATAGCCTAGAACTATGGCCTCAAATTAAATACGTTATGTTTATTTTTCTCTAATTGTTCCACATGCTAAGTATCATGCTTTAACCTGCAAAAAAGGTATCATGCTTTAAAGCATGCGTTTAGCGTCTGTACGAGAACTAGTCGTAAATTTTATGTAAAATCCTTTCTGATGGGCTGGGTTGGGCCAACATGCTGCAGACATAATAAATTCAGGAAGAGATGAGGAGATCGCAAAGCAAACTACATTCTCCGTGCCATGCAGGCGTCTTTTGGTATAGACGAAGCCATGAAATGTATACGCCGAACTTGACTAGGAAGTCGCTCATGCCCTTGATAGTCACCGAAAAGCATGCGAAACAATCTTCCGCTTGGCCATGTTTGAGGTACAGATGACTCTATTTCCATTACTTTAAGCCCCCTACAAATCCCTTCCTTGGTTCTTCTATGGCTGGGGGCATCTGCCCCCCCCCCCCCCCCCCAATCTGCCTCCGGTCGTGGGTGAACTGGTCGACGATGGTGATATCTCTCCCTTAATATCCCATATAGCTTCCGCTTGTCTTGCGATTGATCAAGGTGTTGGGGACTCCGGCTTGCGATTGACCGGGTTGTGTGGATTTGAAATCGTGAGATTCGAACTGATGAACTAACTTCGATGGGGCTCTTTAAAAAAAACTACGATGGGTGAACATCTATTTTCCTACCACTACTTTTTTTTGCAAGAAAATTTGGAATCACGCCCAAGTCAAATATGGAGGGTGACTGTTGAAGGAAAAGACGTTTCTGATTTAAAAAAAGGAAAAGACGTTTCCAAACAGGGGCTAATTAAAAGGATTGTCAATGGCCTAGATACCAAGTAATGGGAGGATAACTGGATCCCTAGAGACGAGATGATGAAGCGGTATGGATGCCTGAGCGATAACCCACTCCAGCTAGCACTGAACTGGTCGATGCCACCTCAACAAGGTGGGATCTGCATTGGCTGGTGGAAGTGTTTCTCCCCCGTTGATATCCCGATATTTGACCATGGAACTTAAAAAAGAATGGCATTTTCTCGACAAGATCGGCGTACAAAATGTTAATTTCCAGTAGTCAGAGAAGGGAGGCTTGGCTAGATGGTACTCGGGATCATCAAGCAGTGACACGGACATGGGCTCGTGAAGCAGCTACGGAAACCTCAGTGTTGGTGCTAAAACCGACTGATCTCGGATAGTGGGTCCCAAGCTTGGTGATTTGAGCTAGATGGTAACAGAAAGAGTAGGCACATGATGTCTTGCTTCTTATATATTGATTGTGATGGGGTACAAAGTACATATTAATCTACCTCGAGATAACATGAGTTTTTCTAATCTCTAAACCTTGCAAATATGTATGCCTATGCTTCTACGGACTAAACTCCATGTCGGGGGTACCTAGGATTTATACATGATCGGTTACAATGTAAGGATAAATAAACATGCCAGCTATTCAAAATACGCTTGAAGTGTATGCGAAGCCTTCAGGGGATCTTCATCTTGATTACGCCGAGGGCCAGGGCCAGCATGGCCCATTCATCAATCTTCGGTGGGTCCTCGGTCCGGCCCATAGCCGGTGGACCGATGTGGCAAACAGGTGGTCAGTGATCTGGTGAATGGCAGGGCAGCCGAGGCCGGCATGGTGCAATCATTGACGAAATCAAATCCCTAGTTTTACATGTAATTTTGTTTTGAAGGTCGCTTAGTTAATGAGGAAGCTCATAAGTTTGCTAGTTTTTCTCTTTTGTTAGGTCAAGGTCGTCATGTGTGGCTTATGCAACCCATGACCCGAATGTTATCCCACAAACTGTGGCTTTCCATGAATAGAGTGTTGCTTTACCCTAAAAAAAGGCACTCAATTCGTCGACATAAGGACGTACGCGACGACTCCGGTATCCCACTCGTTCGTAGTCAAATTTCTACGCGCCGCGTTGCTACAACCTATGGTGCAAATAGATACAAGAGCCGTGTGTGTGGTCTGTACTTGGCCGACATTCAAGTTTCATGCCTGTCCTCAGGACGCGCAGGACCTGACCGGCCGCTGTCACTGCGGCCGCGAACGCGACGCACAGCTGACTGTGGAGAAGCTGACTTGGCGACGACTTGCTATGCATGCATCCATGGCGGCTCCTCTGTGAACCACGAGCCCGTTGCCAGACACTTTCACAGCCCATCGCCATATATCCGCGTCGCGCAGACCGCGTGGTCTGACCGGGATAGTTAGTCGATGGACCTCGGGCATCACTCCATCCAGCTCAGTGCGGGTCCTGGCTCGCCGGCTACCGCGACGGCGCCGCAGCCGGGCGATGGCGGCACGATGAGCCCCGAGCTGTACCTTGCTCTGTGCCGGGGGAGAAAGAAGGAAGCCATGGCGCTGCTTCGGCAACAGCACGGTGGCGCCGCCGCTGCTGCTAATCAGGTTGCCGGTAATGTCTGCCTTAACTGCTAGTCTGCTACTTTTTATTTTTTTGCGCATAGTATGCTACTAGCTGGATCTCCGGTCATCCTCGTGTACACATAATTGTCACTTAGAGCATCTTCAGCCGTCGAAGGCCCCCAGGACAATCACCGAGCCAAAAATAGCACGTCTTGAGGGTAAAATGTTTTTGCCGGATGAAACGCGAGTATGTTTTCCCAGCCGTTGGTGCCCCCAAGAAAATCATGAGGCAAAAAGTGATTGGCTGGGCAAAGAAAAAGGGCTCGTGAGGGAATATGATTGGTTGTTGCTTGCGCCGGCGCCCCCAACAGCCTCCTAAGGCGCTGGGTTTCTTCTGTATTTGCTGGTGCTATTTTGAGGTTTTGGGGCGCTTGGGAGCACGACTAGGCCATTTCTTTTTTTGCCCTTTTTACATTGCCGGCACACAAAAAGTGGCCCTGAGGGGCTCCGGGGGTGTGGCTGGAGATGCTTTTATATGTTTTCGTACCCAACTGAGATTTACTAATCTCATGTGAAATTTCATTCAAACTGGGAACAAGCGTTTTGTAGGAGGGAGCCCAGATGTTTGAATGGTAGCCGAACATGCATACCAGCATTTTATTCAACGGGATTGCTAAGTCTCGGTCTAAGTATATTCATATTTGTGGGATCTTATGTTAAGATCCGTGTAATTTTTTTCGTTTTTGTTATCTCTTTCTTACATGTTATGGCATGTGACATAGACTTGATTATGTCCTAGTCGATTGAGATCTAACCATACTAATTAGAAAAACATGATTGAGATCTAACCATACTAGTTTGAATTGTTTCAGGCATACATCAAGTCAGCGCGGAGGGGAACACCGTTCTTCATTTGGCCACGGAGCACGGGCATGACAAGCTCATCCATGGTCTCATGAGCTTCGGGGACAGGAGCTTGCTCTCTTCCCGAAACTCGACTCTGGACACACCTCTACACTGCGCGGCGAGGGCAGGGCATGGCAAGGTCGTGTCCCTCCTCGTCCAGCTCTCGTGCGAGGGCGGAGATGACAGCACCTTGTGGTGCAAGAACGAGGCTGGGAACATGGCCCTTCATCTGGCGGCGAGGCTCGGCCATGGCGCATCAGTTGAGGCTATCGTTTCCGTGGCGCCGGGGCTAGCCTCTGAGGTTAACAACACCGGCATGTCGGTGCTGTACTTGGCGGTGATGAGCGGATCTTTGCCAACCGTCAGATCGATAACGACCAGGTGCGGCAACGCGTCGTCTGCCGGCCTGAGCTCACAGAATGCTCTGCACGCCGCCGTCTTCCAGGGCTCAGGTGAGCTAGCTAGCTAGGGAGCTCCTTGTTGATCCGTGGACACTGAAAGTGCATGCAGATTTGTTAGAGCATGGTTAATAGTATAGCCAGCTGATGGCTACATGATATTGCCATGTCATTTATAATCAAAATTATAGCTGGCATGTACAATAGTTAGATGTAAAGATGTGATACTTTATTAATGTATGACCCTCGTTCCATTCTCACATAGTGCAAGCACTTATTCTGTAGCCGGCTCCTCTTCTTTTTTCTCTTTCCTTCCATCCATGTCAGCAGAAATATAATATTTTAAATTTTATAGCCCGCTTATATAAGCTTATTGTATTATACTTGCCAGAAATGATGAGGCTACTACTGGAGTGGACGCCATGTGGCCCATCCCTGGCTAGCCAAGCCGACGACACCGGCAGCACTCCACTTCATTTCGCCTCGTCCACTGGCGACCACCTCTCCGTCGTAGGCGCCATCCTACGCGCCGTGCCGCCGTGCGTGGTGCGCATGCGGGACTCCGGCGGCCTCTCCGCTCTCCATGTCGCGGCGGGGATGGGCCACGACCGCGTCGCCGAGTCGCTGATCAAGGCCTGCCCCGACGCCGCCGAGCTCCGGGACGACCACGGCGGGACCTTCTTGCACGCCGCGGCCAGGGGAGGCCAGCTCAAGGTGGTGCGGATGGCCATCAAGAAACGGACGCTGCGCGGCCTCCTGAACGCGCAGGACGGGGACGGCAACACGCCCCTCCACCTCGCGGTGGCTGCGAGCGCGCCGGCCGTTGCGGAGGCCCTGATGGGGAAGGGCAAAGTGCGGGACGACGTCATGAACAATGACGGCCAGACGCCGCTAGACCTCGCTGTAAGATCGACCAGCTTCTTCTCCATGGTCAGCCTGGTGACGACGCTGGCCGCGTTCGGAGCGCAGTCCCATCCCAAGAGGCGGGACCGCGTGCAGCAGTGGGACGGCCGCGAGATAACGAAGGCGATAGAGAAGACGTCTGACAGCCTCGCGGTGATCGCCGTCCTCGTAGCCAGTGTCGCCTTCACCGCCGCCAACAACCTGCCCGGCTCGTACGAGCAGAGCGGCGGAGGAGGCACCGATCCCGAGGGGAAGGAGGTCATCAAAGGCATGGCGGTCCTCCAGAACGAGGCCATCTTCAAGTGCTTCCTCATCCTGGACAGCTTCGCCCTGGTGACCTCCGTGGTCGCGGTGGTGCTGCTCCTCTATGGCAAGGCGTCGCGCTCCGCCGGGTCGTGGAGAACCTTCACGGCGGCGCTGCACTGCCTGTGGCTGTCCCTGGTGAGCATGGTCCTGGCATTCTACGCGGCCCTGGCCGCTGTCACGAGCACGGCGGCTATCCGCAGCATCGCCTACAACATCATACGCAATGCCCTTTTCGTGCTGTTGGCCGTGGTCTCGCACTTTGTCAGCCCTGCGGTGTCCGCACAAAAACCTTGCCGCCCAATAAAAGTTATAGCACGTCATTTTAGCATTTTTAGTACGCCGGGACCAACATTGCTTTAGCAGATGTCCAAAGACGCGTGTTAAAAAACAGACAACGCAAATTGTGAAGCGCGCGTAATCCGGAGCCTAAAATATGCTGTGTGCGATAGCGTTTTTCAGCGCGCGCCCAGAACTTTTTAGCGCTACAGCATCTGCTGAAGCTGTTGGGCGCCCAAAAAAACTAATTTTTAATACACGGAGCTCTTTTTAGACGCCTGTTGGAGATGCTCTTAGAGGACGTCGCAATGTCGTCGTGCAGCAATATCCACTCGTCGGCGCTTTCGTGCGCAACCTGATTCTGTTTAGGGTTGCAAATTATGCTGTAGTGCTTGTGGGCGTTCCCACGGTCTTAGCACTTTGGTGACCGTGTGGCAAGAAGGGAGAGTGGGAGACGAAGCATGTTGTCCAAGAAGAATATTTTGAATATTCGTATATGACCTATGTATTTTGAGTATAAGAGAGATTTCGTTGGCCCTATTTGAAAAATGTACTCTCGTATTTTGTTGAGTATTATGATATCCCTTCTAACATATTTGATCCTAAAAAATAATTTCGTCTCCATTTGGCCCTCTATCTAAATTTTGTTCTTTTTTTGAAAACATAACAACTTTATTCAATCGAAATAATGGATACATCATTTAAGAGGGAGGGTACAATTTCATTCAATGGCTCCTCAAACCAATCAACAGTATCAGAAGATCTAGCCAACCTGGCAAGTTCATGAGCTACTTTATTTGCCTCTCTATTACAATGTTAAAACTTGGACATCAAAAAATCACAAGCAATAAAATAACAATCATCAAAAATTGCCGCCGCCACTCCCACGACCGTCCTCCATTATTCATAGTCTCGATGACCTCCAAGTTATCAGAATTAACGACAAGTCGATTACAACCCGCCCTTTGTGCCAGGGATAGCCCAAACCTGAGCGCTAGAGCTTCCGCCGTGAAAACGTCCGCACACCAATCAATTTTCGAGCAGCCCCCTGCAATAAAATTTCCTTTGTCATCCCTGAGAACCGCTCCAGTCGTTCCCTTAAGAAGGTCATGATCAAAAGAAGCATCAACATTAAGTTTCACAAAGCCCACGGGGGCGACTTCAACCCCCCCCCCCCCCCTCTTCATGGAAGCATTAGGAGAGGAAACAATAACATAATTGGCCGTAAGAGCTTGAATCCCCATAGATATCTGTTTAGCATCTTGAATTTTCTCCTTGTGCACAAGTTTACGTCTTTCTCACCATAAATACCACGTCGTGATGGCAATCATCTCACGCATATTCTGGGTTCCCAAAATAGCTAAATCTTGATTTGGCAATTGTAATAAGAATTCCAGGACAGCCTCACCAGCATAATCAACTTCACAAGCACTAGAAATAACTCCGTCCAAACCAAGTCTTCTCCACACCTCCTTAGCTTTCTGGCACTGGAACGACAAATGTTTTGTATCTTCTTGCCCATACGAACACGAAGGACAAATTGGCAAAACTTTCATATGTCTATTGGCTACTGTAACACGGCATGGGAGAGTGCCATGCAACGCCCTCCAAATAAATTTTTTAAGCTTTGCCGGACAAGATAAGTTCCAGATCTTACGCCAAATTGGGTTAAAATTTGTTTGCCCCAATCCGTTAGATCGCTTAAGTTTCCTTCCATATTGGTGATTCCACTCAACACAGGCGGAGCGAACAGAAAAGATCCCATATCTGATTTTTTTTCTTTATATGACATTTCCATCTATTTTTCAATTCGTCGGTGTTAACTGACATAGGAAAATACCATTGTGCCTTCATGTTCAGAAAAGCCAAAATTTTCTTGACCTACGACCGTCCCTTTCTTCTTCCTACAAGATGAATCTAAGGTTTTAATTGAACTAGTTTAGGATCTGAACTCTGTCTATATGTCTGTTTATCCACGAGTGTTGCAAAAATTTACTTTGCATCTTTCAAAAGATTTTGTTTCACTGACGAAACTTGCACAAATACAGTAAACCCAAATGCATGTAAACCTGAAGACAATGCAAAATCAGACACCGACAGCCAGTGCACCACTAAAAGATCAAAGATACCAATGGGGGGAGGGGTTGTGAATAGGCGGCTCCTAAAATTAAATCTTTTCTTAGTTGAATTTAGAGAGAACTGCGGAAATATAAGTTCTCTAGAAATACAACTGTGTGATACAACCCTATATGATACGTCACAAGTAACTAGTGAGCTACACAAGACAATGAAGGAAATATGCCCTAGAGGCAATAATAAAGTTATTATTTATTTCCTTGTATCATGATAAATGTTTATTATTCATGCTAGAATTGTATTAACCGGAAACATAATACATGTGTGAATACATAGACCAACAGAGTGTCACTAGTATGCCTCTACTAGACTAGCTCATTAATCAAAGATGGTTATGTTTCCTAACCATGAACAAAGAGTTGTTATTTGATTAACGAGGTCACATCATTAGTTGAATGATCTGATTGACATGACCCATTCCATTAACTTAGCACCCGATCGTTTAGTATGTTGCTATTGCTATCTTCATGACTTATACATGTTCCTATAACTATGAGATTATGCAACTCCCGTTTACCGGAGGAACACTTTGGGTACTACCAAACGTCACAACGTAACTGGGTGATTATAAAGGAGTACTACAGGTGTCTCCAATGGCATATGTTGGGTTGGCGTATTTCGAGATTAGGGTTTGTCACTCCAATTGTCGGAGAGGTATCTCTGGGCCCTCTCGGTAATACACATCACATAAGCCTTGCAAGCACTGCAACTAAATAGTTAGTTGTGACATGATGTATTACGGAACGAGTAAAGAGACTTGCCGGTAACGAGATTGAACTAGGTATTGGATACCGACGATCGAATCTCGGGCAAGTAACATACCGATGACAAAGGGAACAACGTATGTTGTTATGCGGTCTGACCGATAAAAGATCTTCGTAGAATATGTAGGAGCCAATATGGGCATCCAGGTCCCGCTATTGGTTATTGACCGGAGACGTGTCTCGGTCATGTCTACATTGTTCTCGAACCGTAGGGTCCGCACGCTTAACGTTACGATGACAGTTATTATGAGTTTATGCATTTTGATGTACCGAAGGTTGTTCGGAGTCCCGGATGAGATTACGGACATGACGAGGAGTCTCAAAATGGTCGAGACGTAAAGATTGGTATATTGGAAGCCTATGTTTGGACACCGGAAGCGTTCCGGGTGAAATCGGGATTTTACCGGATTACCGGGAGGGTTACCGGAACCCCCCGGGAGGCTAATGGGCCTATTGGGCCTTAGTGGAAAAGAGAAAAGAGGCAGCCCTCTAGCTGGCCGGCGCCCCCTAGAGTCCTATTAGGAATAGGACAAGGGGCCGGCCCCCCTTCTCTCTCTTTCTCCCCTTGAGTCCTAATTGGAATAGGATTGGGGGGGGGGGGGGGGAAGTCCTACTCCCGGTGGGAGTAGGACTCCTCCTGCGCCCTCTCCCCCTAGCCGGCCGAACCCCCTCCCCTTGGCCTTTATATACGGGGGCAGGGGGCACCCCAAGACACACAAGTTAATCGTTCCATAGCCGTGTGCGGTGCCCCTTGCCACCAAATTCCACCTCGATCATACCGTTACAGTGCTTAGGCAAAGCCCTGCGTCGGTAGTACATCAAGATCGTCACCACGCCGTCGTGCTGACGGAACTCTTCCTCGACGCTTTGCTGGATCGGAGCCCGAGGAACGTCATCGAGCTGAACGTGTGCTAAGAACTCGGAGGTGCCGGAGTAACGGTGCTTGGATTGGTCGGATCGGGAAGAAGACGTACGACTACTTCCTCTACATTGTGTGATCGCTTCCGCAGTCGGTCTGCGTTGGTACGTAGACAACACTCTCCCCTCTCGTTGCTGTGCATCACCATGATCTTGCGTGTGCGTAGGAAAATTTTGAAATTACTGCGTTCCCCAACAGTGGCATCCGAGCCTAGGTTTTATGGTTTGATGTTATATGCACGAGTAGAACACAAGTGAGTTGTGGGCGATACAAGTCATACTGCCTACCAGCATGTCATACTTTGGTTCGGCGGTATTGTTGGTTGAGATGATCCGGACCAACCTTACGCATACTCTTATGCGAGACCGGTTCCCTCGACGTGCTTTGCACATAGATGGCTTGCGGAAGACTATCTCTCCAACTTTAGTTGAACCAAGTGTGACTACGCCCGGTCCTTGAGAAGGTTAAAACGGAGTCTATTTGACGAACTATCGTTGTGGTTTTGATGCGTAGGTGAGATGTGTTCTTACTTAAGCCCGTAGCAGCCACGTAAAACTTGCAACAACAAAGTAGAAGACGTCTAACTTGTTTTTGCAGGGCATGTTGTGATGTGATATGGTCAAGGCATGATGCTGATTTTATTGTATGAGATGATCATGTTTTGTAACCGAGTTATCGGCAACTGGCAGGAGCCATATGGTTGTCGCTTTATTGTATGCAATGCAATCGCGATGTAATGCTTTACTAGATTACTAAACGGTAGTAATAGTCGTGGAAGCATAAGATTGGCGAGACGACAACGTTGCTACGATGGAGATCAAGGTGGCGCGCCAGTGACGATGGTGATCATGACGATGCTTCGGAGATGGAGATCACAAAGCACAAGATGATGATGGCCATATCATATCACTTATATTTGATTGCATGTGATGTTTATCCTTTTATGCATCTTATCTTGCTTTGATTGACGGTAGCATTATAAGATGATCTCTCACTAAATTATCAAGGAGTGTTCTCCCTGAGTATGCACCGTTGCAAAAGTTCTTCGTGCTGAGACACCACGTGATGATCGGGTGTGATAGGCTCTACGTTCAAATACAACGGGTGCAAAACAGTTGCACACGCAGAATACTCAGGTTATACTTGACGAGCCAAGCATATACAGATATGGCCTCGGAACACGGAGACCGAAAGGTCGAGCGTGAATCATATAGTAGATATGATCAACATATTGATGTTCACCATTGAAAACTACTCCATCTCACGTGATGATCGGTTATGGTTTAGTTGATTTGGATCACGTAATCACTTAGAGGATTAGAGGGATGTCTGTCTAAGTGGGAGTTCTTAAGTAAATTAACTGAACTTAAAAAATTATCATGAACTTAGTACCTGATAGTATCTTGCTTGTTTATGTTGTAGATAGATGGCTCGTGCTGTTGTTCCGTTGAATTTTAATGCGTTCCTTGAGAAAGCTAAGTTGAAAGATGATGGTAGCAATTACACGGACTGGGTCCGTAACCTGAGGATTATCCTCATTGCTGCACAGAAGAATTACGTCCTGGAAGCACCGCTAAGTGTCAGGCCTGCTGCAAGAGCAACGCCAGAAGTTATGAACGTCTGGCAGAGCAAAGCTGATGACTACTCAATAGTTCAGTGTGCCATGCTTTACGGCTTAGAACCGGGACTTCAACGACGTTTTGAACGTCATGGAGCATATGAGATGTTCCAGGAGTTGAAGTTAATATTTCAAGCAAATGCCCGGATTGAGAGATATGAAGTCTCCAATAAGTTCTATAGCTGCAAGATGGAGGAGAACAGTTCTGTCAGTGAGCATATACTCAAAATGTCTGGGTATAATAATCACTTGATTCAATTGGGAGTTACACTTCCGGATGATTGCGTCATTGACAGAATTCTCCAATCACTGCCACCAAGCTACAAGAGCTTTGTGATGAACTATAATATGCAAGGGATGAATAAGACTATTCCCGAGCTCTTCGCTATGCTGAAAGCTGCGGAGGTAGAAATCAAAAAGGAGCATCAAGTGTTGATGGTTAACAAAACCACTAGTTTCAAGAAAAAGGGCAAAGGGAAGAAGAAAGGGAACTCCAAGAAGAACGGCAAGCAAGTTGCTGCTCAAGAGAAGAAACCCAAGCCTGGACCTAAGCCTGAAACTGAGTGCTTCTACTGCAAGCAGACTGGTCACTGGAAGCGGAACTGCCCCAAGTATTTGGCGGATAAGAAGGATGGCAAGGTGAACAAAGGGACTACAGAATAAGCGGACACTAGCAAAGGACGAGGTGACGATGCGCGTGGGAAACGGTTCCAAAGTCGATGTGATCGCGGTCGGCACGCTACCTCTACATCTACCTTCGGGATTAATATTAGACCTAAATAATTGTTATTTGGTGCCAGCGTTGAGCATGAACATTATATCTGGATCTTGTTTGATGCGAGACGGTTATTCATTTAAATCAGAGAATAATGGTTGTTCTATTTATATGAGTAATATCTTTTATGGTCATGCACCCTTGAAAAGTGGTCTATTCTTATTAAATCTCGATAGTAGTAATACACATATTCATAATGTTGAAGCCAAAAGATGCAGAGTTGATAATGATAGTGCAACTTATTTGTGGCACTGCCGTTTAGGTCATATCGGTGTAAAGCGCATGAAGAAACTCCATACTGATGGGCTTTTGGAACCACTTGATTATGAATCACTTGGTGTTTGCGAACCGTGCCTCATGGGCAAGATGACTAAGACACCGTTCTCCGGCACTATGGAGAGAGCAACAGATTTATTGGAAATCATACATACCGATGTATGTGGTCCGATGAATATTGAGGCTCGTGGCGGATATCGTTATTTTCTCACCTTCACAGATGATTTAAGCAGATATGGGTATATCTACTTAATGAAACATAAGTCTGAAATATTTGAAAAATTCAAGGAATTTCAGAGTGAAGTTGAAAATCATCGTAACAAGAAAATAAAGTTCCTACGATCTGATCGTGGAGGAGAATATTTGAGTTACGAGTTTGGTGTACATTTGAAAAATTGTGGAATAGTTTCGCAACTCACGCCACCCGGAACACCACAACGTAATGGTGTGTCCGAACGTCGTAATCGTACTTTACTAGATATGGTGCGATCTATGATGTCCCTTACTGATTTACCGCTATCATTTTGGGGTTATGCTTTAGAGACGGCCGCATTCACGTTAAATAGGGCACCATCTAAATCCGTTGAGACGACGCCTTATGAACTATGGTTTGGCAAGAAACCAAAGTTGTCGTTTCTTAAAGTTTGGGGCTGCGATGCTTATGTGAAAAAGCTTCAACCTGATAAGCTCGAACCCAAATCGGAGAAGTGTGTCTTCATAGGATATCCAAAGGAAACTATTGGATACACCTTCTATCACAGATCCGAAGGCAAGACTTTTGTTGCTAAATTCGGAAACTTTCTTGAGAAGGAGTTTCTCTCGAAAGAAGTGAGTGGGAGAAAAGTAGAACTTGACGAGGTAACTATACCTACTCCATTATTGAGAAATAGTACATCACAAAAAACTGTTTCTGTGAGAACTACACCAATAAGAGAGGAAGTTAATGATGATGATCATGAAACTTTAGATCAAGATACTACTGTACCTCGTAGATCAACCAGAGCAAGATCCGCACCAGAGTGGTACGGTAATCCTGTTCTGGAAGTCATGCTACTAGATCATGATGAACCTACGAACTATGAAGAAGCGATGGTGAGCCCAGATTCCGCAAAGTGGCTTGAAGCCATGAAATCTGAGATGGGATCCATGTATGAGAACAAAGTATGGACTTTGGTTGACTTGCCCGATGATCGGCAAGCAATTGAAAATAAATGGATCTTTAAGAAAAAGACTGACGCTGATGGTAATGTTACTGTCTACAAAGCTCGACTAGTCCAAAAGGTTTTCGACAAGTTCAAGGAGTTGACTACGATGAGACTTTCTCACCCGTAGCGATGCTTAAGTCTGTCAGAATCATGTTAGCAATTGCCGCATTTTATGATTATGAAATTTGGCAAATGGATGTAAAAACCGCATTCCTGAATGGATTTCTGGAAGAAGAGTTGTATATGATGCAACCAGAAGGTTTTTTCGATCCAAAGGGAGCTAACAAAGTGTGCAAACTCCAGCGATCCATCTATGGACTGGTGCAAGCATCTCGGAGTTGGAATAAACGCTTTGATAGTGTGATCAAAGCATTTGGGTTTATACAGACTTTTGGAGAAGCCTATATTTACAAGAAAGTGAGTGGGAGCTCTGTAGCATTTCTGATATTATATGTGGATGACATATTACTCATTGGAAATGATATAGAATTTCTGGATAGCATAAAGGGATACTTGAATAAAAGTTTTTCGATGAAAGACCTTGGGGAAGCTGCTTACATATTAGGCATAAAGATCTATAGAGATAGACCAAAACGCTTAATTGGACTTTCACAAAGCACATACCTTGACAAGATTTTGAAGAAGTTCAAAATGGATCAAGCAAAGAAAGGGTTCTTGCCTGTATTGCAAGGTGTGAAGTTGAGCCAGACTCAATGCCCGACCACTGCAGAAGATAGAGAGAATATGAAAGATGTTCCCTATGCTTCAGCCATAGGCTCTATCATGTATGCAATGCTGTGTACCAGACCTGATGTGTGCCTTGCCATAAGTTTAGCAGAGAGGTACCAAAGTAATCCAGGGGTGGATCACTGGACAGCGGTCAAGAACATCCTGAAATACCTGAAAAGGACTAAGGATATGTTTCTCGTATATGGAGGTGACAAAGAGCTCACCGTAAGAGGTTACGTTGATGCAAGCTTTGACACTGATCCGGACGATTCTAAATCGCAAACCGGATACGTGTTTACTTTAAACGGTGGAGCTGTCAGTTGGTGCAGTTCTAAACAAAGCGTCGTAGCGGGATCTACATGTGAAGCGGAGTACATAGCTGCTTCGGAAGCAGCAAACGAAGGAGTCTGGATGAAGGAGTTCATATCCGATCTAGGTGTCATACCTAGTGCATCGGGTCCAATAAAAATCTTCTGTGACAATACTGGTGCAATTGCCTTGGCAAAGGAATCCAGATTTCACAAAAGAACCAAGCACATCAAAAGATGCTTCAACTCCATCCGGGATTTAGTCCAGGTGGGAGACATAGAGATTTGCAAGATACATACGGATCTGAATGTTGCAGACCCGTTGACTAAGCCTCTTCCACGAGCAAAACATGATCAGCACCAAGGCTCCATGGGTGTTAGAATCATTACAGTGTAATCTAGATTATTGACTCTAGTGCAAGTGGGAGACTGAAGGAAATATGCCCTAGAGGCAATAATAAAGTTATTATTTATTTCCTTGTATCATGATAAATGTTTATTATTCATGCTAGAATTGTATTAACCGGAAACATAATACATGTGTGAATACATAGACCAACAGAGTGTCACTAGTATGCCTCTACTAGACTAGCTCATTAATCAAAGATGGTTATGTTTCCTAACCATGAACAAAGAGTTGTTATTTGATTAACGAGGTCACATCATTAGTTGAATGATCTGATTGACATGACCCATTCCATTAGCTTAGCACCCGATCGTTTAGTATGTTGCTATTGCTATCTTCATGACTTATACATGTTCCTATAACTATGAGATTATGCAACTCCCGTTTACCGGAGGAACACTTTGGGTACTACCAAACGTCACAACGTAACTGGGTGATTATAAAGGAGTACTACAGGTGTCTCCAATGGCATATGTTGGGTTGGCGTATTTCGAGATTAGGGTTTGTCACTCCAATTGTCGGAGAGGTATCTCTGGGCCCTCTCGGTAATACACATCACATAAGCCTTGCAAGCACTGCAACTAAATAGTTAGTTGTGACATGATGTATTACGGAACGAGTAAAGAGACTTGCCGGTAACGAGATTGAACTAGGTATTGGATACCGACGATCGAATCTCGGGCAAGTAACATACCGATGACAAAGGGAACAACGTATGTTGTTATGCGGTCTGACCGATAAAAGATCTTCGTAGAATATGTAGGAGCCAATATGGGCATCCAGGTCCCGCTATTGGTTATTGACCGGAGACGTGTCTCGGTCATGTCTACATTGTTCTCGAACCGTAGGGTCCGCACGCTTAACGTTACGATGACAGTTATTATGAGTTTATGCATTTTGATGTACCGAAGGTTGTTCAGAGTCCCGGATGAGATTACGGACATGACGAGGAGTCTCGAAATGGTCGAGACGTAAAGATTGGTATATTGGAAGCCTATGTTTGGACACCGGAAGCGTTCCGGGTGAAATCGGGATTTTACCGGATTACCGGGAGGGTTACCGGAACCCCCCGGGAGGCTAATGGGCCTATTGGGCCTTAGTGTAAAAGAGAAAAGAGGCAGCCCTCTAGCTGGCCGGCGCCCCCTAGAGTCCTATTAGGAATAGGACAAGGGGCCGGCCCCCCTTCTCTCTCTTTCTCCCCTTGAGTCCTAATTGGAATAGGATTGGGGAGGGGGGGGGGGAGTCCTACTCCCGGTGGGAGTAGGACTCCTCCTGCGCCCTCTCCCCCTAGCCGGCCGAACCCCCTCCCCTTGGCCTTTATATACGGGGGCAGGGGGCACCCCAAGACACACAAGTTAATCGTTCCTTAGCCGTGTGCGGTGCCCCTTGCCACCAAATTCCACCTCGATCATACCGTTACAGTGCTTAGGCGAAGCCCTGCGTCGGTAGTACATCAAGATCGTCACCACGCCGTCGTGCTGACGGAACTCTTCCTCGACGCTTTGCTGGATCGGAGCCCGAGGAACGTCATCGAGCTGAACGTGTGCTAAGAACTCGGAGGTGCCGGAGTAACGGTGCTTGGATCGGTCGGATCGGGAAGAAGACGTACGACTACTTCCTCTACATTGTGTGATCGCTTCCGCAGTCGGTCTGCGTTGGTACGTAGACAACACTCTCCCCTCTCGTTGCTGTGCATCACCATGATCTTGCGTGTGCGTAGGAAAATTTTGAAATTACTGCGTTCCCCAACAGACAACACACAAGCAAGTAGAAACAACAAGTAAAACTAGGGTAAAGAAACGACCGAAGCGGTGGAGACGATGATGTGATCGAAAGTTCACACACTTGGGGGTGTGCTAATCTCCGTTGGAGAGGGGGGAACAACGAATGCTCCCACGACATCAAATGTCTCACCTTCTTCTCTGAGAACCACAAGCAACGGATACTTTGGCTCCCTTCCACTAGGGGTATATCTTTGGGCAAGCTCCGAACCCTCACAAACAAGCCCGGGGCACAAGCACACAACTTGGAAGTTCCCGGGAAACCACAACCGTCTAGGATTTCCCACAAACCCAAGAGTACAAAGACTTGCAAGGATCTCGCAAGGAATCGATGAACTCGAGTTTTGATTGGATGGAAGTTTAGATCGGGTGCTCCTCTTGCTCTCTCTCTCTCTCTCAAAAAAATATGGAGTGGGTCCAGTGGGTAGGGAGGGAGGAATCAAAGTTGTAAGCTTTTAAATCAATGGTGTGAGCAGTGTTGAGTTCACCCCCTTCCGAAGGAGGAAGAAGGGGACTTTTATAGTCAGACTATATATCTTCCCGTTATTGCCCTTCTAGTAAAGTTAGATATTCCGACCAAGACGGATGATGTGACATAGATTTCGAGGCAACCTCTGAGGCTGACCAGAAAATATCACCCTGGATACAACTAAACTGCTAGGAAAAACGTTGTCATGCTCTCCCCATGAACGCCAACAAGATAAGATTTATGTTGTAAAAGAAATACTTGATTTTACTACTTTTCCATTATAAACAAATCAATCGCATTATCTGCCCCTTGACATTCCTTGTGTCCAAAACCCTCGCAATTTTCAACCTCGCCGATGCGCTTTGGTCAATCGCCGTAGTTCAAGACATGTATCACAATAGCACGATGGGTCTAGACTTCAAATTGTTCAACTAGGGTATGCGCAACATGTTGTATCCATGCGGTGCTCGGTTCATGCGTTTATGCTTGTGCTTCTAGTCTAGTGGGTGTTTGGTTACATTGCTTTCGCAACTCCGAGTTTGAAAGAGACATCGG
This sequence comes from Triticum monococcum, assembly GCA_034509565.1. Taxonomy (NCBI): domain Eukaryota; kingdom Viridiplantae; phylum Streptophyta; class Magnoliopsida; order Poales; family Poaceae; genus Triticum; species Triticum monococcum. The sequence continues at coordinate 22,086,955 of CM067847.1, forward strand.
AGCTGCCTTTGCATCACATGCTCCCAACCAGGTCTACCTGTTCAAAGACAACAAGTATATTCTCTTTCACTTCACCCCTGGGAAAAACGACAACTACATCATTAACGGCCCGAAGTAGGTCATCCCTGGAAACTGGCCCTCCCTCAACGGCGTCCTGCCCTGCATGAACAGAGGGATCGATGTTACCAATTTTCCCACGGTAACCCCGTGCAGGCAGAGATTGGCCGGGATGAGTTGTAAAATAAGATCTATCGACTCAGGAGTGTATCTGTCTCCCCACGGGTAATGTGTAAGCAAGTCTGGACTCTGGACATTGTGCCAAATCACGGGGTTTTCTTGTTCTTTTGTAATGTGTGGGCATGTATGCTTTATGATCTTTGTAATGTGTGGCCGAGTATATTGTAATTAAAGTATGGGTCAATTTGTTCCGGATGGCCCGCTGACTAGATTTCTGCTTCTCATTCTGGCAATATGTTCCCGGTCTTTCTTTCTTAATATGGGGTAGTGAATTAGGCAACAGTTGATATATTAGGGTTTTTTTTGAATTATATACAATGATTCTTTTAGAAACCGCGGTTTCAAGTATTGGAAAGGTAAGGTGGTGGATGGTCCTATGGGCTAGACTAGCTTTGGTCTGGATGTGAAACTATTCCCAAGTTTAGAAACACGTGGGTCGGGTGGGGAACTGAACCAGGCTTCGGCTGCAGGTACGGTCCTTCTCCGGACAAGCCTATTCGTGACGCGTGTACGTGTTTCTCATGGGTTTGTCTACAAAAACATGAGTCTCGTGGGTAAATGCAAATCTCTTTTTTTTCTTCTCAGAAACATAAATGCAAAGTTATCCTTTTACCTTATTAGGACACACCACCTCCGTAGCAAAATATAAGACGTTAGTCAAGTCCACGTGGCGCCACAAGGTCAACCTTGTCCAGTTAACCGTTATTATGGCCGTTATGACAGATGGGGCCTACATGTTAGTCTTTGCAAAAGAACTCCCAATCCCATAAAAAGAAGAATCCATTGCCTCTCTTTCATTTCAGTTTGACAATACCCGGAGTTCTCAATAGAAAAATGAGCAAGATGAAATTTATTGACAATACCCAGAGTTCTCAATAATTCGTTGTTGAGATGTTAGGGCATCTCTAACGCGGGCCTCCAAAACGGACATTGTGTTTGTCCACATACTAGTCCGCAGACAGTGATACAAGAATCGGCAATCCAACCTTGCCTCCTCTGTTTTTATCAAGCATGCGAGCCCAAAAATCACATATGAAATCTTCGACGAGTGAAATATTTAAATGCGACGGTACATCTGATTTAAATGTTACAATCCAACTAAAATTTCAAATTATATAGTTCAATCTTGAATTCAACCACGCATGTTATAGTTGTCCCTAGACCGAGGGTAACGGTGGATGAAAAATGGTAAAACTGTATCCAGACAGCACGGTCCAGATGTCTGCGGCTAATTCGAGAGTCTGCTTTGAAGATGCCCTCCCCTCCCCCCCTCTCCCCTCGTGTTAACGGCCATAGTACAGTACAGTAGTAGTAGTATAATAACAATGGAAATCATTTGCAGATACGAGAAGCTATAAACAAGAGGAAACGCGCAGCAGTGACGCGGCCCTGACTGTAAAGCGTGATCCAATTCCAAACTAATCATGCGGGCCAACCCCAACCAACGCAGACCATTCAAACCGGCAGCTAGCACACTCGTTGCCGCGGTGGCATGCAGCCAGGCCTCCTAGCAACCTCATCACCTAACCTAACCAAACCAAACCAAACCAACTATGCATCCATGTATACTATGATGACTAATACCTTCATCACAACCTAATTAAACCGGTCAGGATAACACTAATTTTCCCCGCCTCTATCTATAAATAATCGCCGCACGATGGCACCATCTAAATATTTCATCAAATTGTTCACACTTTTTAACAATAATTGATCCACATTTTCAAGCCACAAGCCGATCGACGGACGGGCGCACGCAAGCCCGAATGAACGAATGGTGCTTGTTTTTCTTAGGCACAAAAATATCCTCTGCGCAAGTGGGCGCATGCATATATGCGTGTTGTTGTCCTGGAATTAAGATCGGATCAAAGCTGTAATCTTATTCCTAATCTCGCGGTCAAACGGCTTAAACAAGGCAGGGTGGGCATGGACCATTCGCCATTATTGAATCCCTCAGACGGTGTTGTGCGTGGTGGGATAATGACATGTTTTTCTTCTTTTTATTCTTCTTTTTTTGTGAATGGACAATGACATGTTTTCTTCTACTGTACTTGTGTGCATTTTTCTCTCCTTTTCTGAGTTTGAACACGGAGATATTTATGGGCCTCGTGTATTTCAAGCTATTCGAAAAAAAGAAGAGAAAAAACTGCCCGCGTGGAGATGAAAAATCCACTAGCCTAAGCAGCTCTTGTACAATTTTGATTTTGGTATAATTATTTTTTTACTCTCGCATGGTTTGAAAAAAAAAGTGCGGCCTTTCTTTATGCATGCTTTACTCGGTTATGGTTAAATTTCTATAAAAAATAATAATTCATTTATACACAATATAAACTCAAAATTTCCATCCACTCAAACTCATTGCACGTGCAAATACGGTCCAAAAACGGTGAAGTGGGAATGCAATTGCAGGTGCGAGGGAGGCTAAGGCAAAGGCATCTTGTGTTTCTCACCTAGAGGTTATACGCCGCTCTTAAGTGAGAGGCGTCATTCTAATTAGTAATGCGTTGATAACGGGACAAACAACTACACGACCTTTCTTCATATTCAAACCAGGGAGTATCTTCTTCTTAGAAATTTCCCACCATAAAAGGAATTCTTAGAAAACCGGAGGTCGGAAATCCTGCTTTATAGACGGGGTTGTTCGGTTCGTAGGTTTTACATACAATAAAGTCGCCGTGATTCTCCACGACAACTCATTTCCACTATATGAACCCAAAATTTCCGTCCATTCGAATTTCTTGGACGGTGCAAACACAACCCTAGAACAATGATGAAGCGGGAATGCCGTTGCAAACTTGGCTTCTTTTCTTTTCTTTGTTATTATGTTTTTGGAATCCTACGAATGAAGCAGGCCCTTGATTACCGTTTCTCCAAGGCAAGGATGTGCAAAATCTAGGTAAATCTAATCCGATCTTATTGCTAACCTAGCTAGAACATGGTAGTCGACGGGGGTTCGTGGCCACTTGAGAATAAATAAACAAACAAACAACGGAGCTTTCCTTCCTTGAAAGCCCGGAGAAGAAAAATACCGCTGGCGGGCACGTGGAAGGGAAGGGAAGGGAAGGGAAGACCTTCCGTTCATCCACCTCGCGCGAGGCGGAGCCGTCCACGCCGTCGTGGGCCGAAGGGAACCGCGGGGAGCCCCGTTACGCGAAACCGGAGTTCCTCAGGGGCCAGGGTGTAAAAGGGCGGCCGCCACGTCGGACCCACCGAGGGGATAAATAACGGGAGGAAGAGGGGCACGCCGGGACGGAACAGAGAGAGGGAGAGGGAGAGCAGAGGAGAAAAATCAATCCACCGAGCAGAGAGGAGAGGAGAGGAGAGGAGCGACCTCCGCCGCGCTGCCGCGGTGTTGACCCCTCCCCCCACGCTGGATCCCCCCACGGCGGCGGGCGCGTCCTTCGGCGGCGGCGGCGCGTTGTTATGCCGAGAGGCGCCCAGGTCCGTGCCGCGCCCCGTTCTGCGATTCGCCCCGACATGCCGTGGTCTCCTCTGTTCTCGTCCCCTCGCGCGATCCCGGCCGATTCAGGCGCGGGGGCACGGGAGGGGTTTGGGCGATTGCCGGGGTGCGGAATTCGGGTTTAGCCGGTGGGATTCGCGCGGGTCGCGGTCTGAGATCCGGGGGGGAGGGTTTGGTCGGATCGGCGCGAGATTCGCCGGCCTGGGATTTTGGCACTGCTGGTAGAATCCCGGGGAGGTTGGCGGGGGCAATCGGTGCGTGTTTGGCCGGTGAATTACGCGGGAGAAGAATCGTGGGGTCTGGTGGTGCTCGTGGGCGGGGTTGAGGCCGGGTCGCGGCCCCCCCGTTCACCACTACCGTCCTAGATTTACTCGAATTCGGCTACTGTTCTGGTTTGCGTGGTATATGTTTGATTGATACGATTCTAGTGTAGCCGTGGGCGGTGGCGCGGTCATAGTTCCCCGTCCGGCTCGTCTACTTTGATGTGTTCTGCAGCTGCAGCGATTCAGCTGGTTTAACGTTCCATCACAGTTCCCCGTGTACCGCACGGTAATACTTGCGCGAGTTTGGGGGTAGGAAGTCGGAGCGGATGATGGGAACACACGGTTGTGGTGGTTACGTGTTTTGGTCACTTTGTTATAGCCTGAATTCCTGACTCGTCGCATCATGGTTTGATCCATGTACACCGTTAGCAAAATGAATCAGGAGAAGTAGCCAACCAGGGGAAGGATCGATTAGACCAAACTGTTGAGGCAGCCCAGCATACCATTGTTTCTCTGAATACATGTTGTTTATCATGGAAGCATCCCATTGGGATGACTTCTTTTCTTACACTTGATGATATATGCATGCGCCTCATGTTGTGTCAGTCTGCTAAGTCTGCCTCTGATGTATTTAGTTACCCCTTCGTCACATGTTTTCAGCTATTTGTCTGTTGCTTACGAACAACTTCTGTATTCTTGCAGGTTTCAACACCATTCGCCTCTGGGTTTCTAGCATTCTCAGAAAGGATATGGAGTGCACCCTCTATGCAAGTTCCCCTGTATCCCACGTCTCGCTGCTTGAGCAAGTTCTTGGCTGGAGATTTTGTCTTTACGGAGACTTCCTTGTCATCTCCTTCGTCAATTGCACCTGAAGAACACACCTGGCTTAGCGACTACCGTGCCTGGTCCCATGCTACTGGACATTAGGGCCGACTAGTGATTGCGGTGCACATCTATTCGAGCATGGTGCGTCTCTTCTCTGGCAACATTTTCGTAATTTTTGCCGTGGCACTGGTCAGCCAGCAAAAGTTACCATCAGAACTTCTTTGGACACTTGGGATCTAACCTGTCGTAGATCCTCCTTGTCGGTTACAAGCTCTAGGTATGCTCTTATCCGAGAATTCAGTAACACAATAATTTTCATGGCACTTCTGTTTTTATTGTCACTGTCTCATGCATCTAGCGCTCTCAGCAGGTTCTGGTTTTCTTTGCTTCTGTCAGCTCTCTTCTCCCCTATCACTGCGAGTTTTCAGTTTGTCCGGCTTGATCTTTGGTGTGTATAGTGTGCACTGTTCTTCATCAGGCTTCACTTCTGATGGCGTAACGTGAGGTATGCTTGAAAGTTTCGAATTTAAGCAGGGCTATGCATGACTCAGCCATGAAGCATAATTAGGAATGTTTACATTAGCATTTCTTCCAACGGTCTAATTCACTTTGTTTAATTTCAGGGCAAAGGTGTTCAAGTTTATTTGTCACAAAGTATGGGTATTGCTTACAGACGTTTGAAAAAAGCCTGCAGTGACTTTGGTGATCTACTCTCCAAAGACATTCCGGCAATACGCGTATGAGTCTTGTTTGTGTTTATAGGACTGTTCAAAAATAAGGACAGCTTTGCATTCTAGCTAATAAAATGGAGAGGTGAGTTGACCCTTTCTCTCTTTTGTCAGATGATAATGAGCTTCCAACTCTGTACATACTTGCTAACTTTTTTTTCTTATATTTGTGATACAGGTATAACATTATTACGGAAGTGGGTGACGGTACGTTTGGTAGTGTTTGGCGTGCAATCAATAAGGAAAGTGGTGAAGTGGTATGTCACTCTGCTTGCCCAATATTTGCATGTTATGCATTACTTTTTGCAGTGGCAACCTTTGTTTATGTTGTTATGCCGGACGTTAGCAAGCTTGGGGCTGTTTATTGTATTTCTACTAAATAATGTGAAACACCTCCTTTCCAGTTTGTATTGTTACACTCTGATACATCTTCACGACTAGCCGATATTCTTATGTTGCCCCTGCCATACCTGGATTTTCTTTCACCTTATTGACATATACGCACATGCCTGTTCTTCGCAGGTTGCAATCAAGAAAATGAAGAAAAAATATTTTTCTTGGGAGGAGTGCATCAATCTCCGTGAAGTGAAGGTATTTTATGTTATGTTACATAACACGTCATGTAGCCATATTGCATCATGGCTTCCTTCACTTCATTTGATTAAATGTATGTTTCAACTTCAACAGTCCCTCCGAAGGATGAACCATCCAAACATTGTGAAGCTCAAGGAGGTCATAAGAGAGAATGACATGCTGTTCTTTGTTTTTGAATACATGGTACAGACTATTGATATTTTGTTTTGTTTTGTTTTTATAGTCAGTATAAGTTGACTAATGTTTTATGTGCTCTATGTGGGGTTGTTAGGAATGCAATCTATATCAGCTGATGAAGAGCAAGGGAAAGCCTTTTTCTGAGACTGAAATCCGGAACTGGTGCTTTCAAGTATTTCAAGCTCTTAGTCACATGCATCAACGTGGATACTTTCATCGGGACCTTAAGCCTGGTATGGCATATTCCCTGGACTCTGGAATTGTTAATAATGTTTATTGTAATTGGGGAACTATGTTTATTTATATGGTCTAGTGTTTTAGAGCCTATATCGATACTCGAAGAAGTATATGAAAGAGCGTTACCAGTATCAAAACATCCCTCGTGTTGTGTGTGGTTGAAAAAGAACAGTTTGAGAACATCTTTTGTTTTTCATCTTGTCATAAGCTGTGGTTTCATGCAATTTTTAGTTTGAACAACTCAAGAATCAAGTCTAGTAGCCGTGGATGGATAACCATCCAGTCGGCCATTGACCGACAAGGCTAACACTGCTAAAAAACAATTTGAGTGGTTTTATTGATCTTCTTTTTATTGATTATGCCTTCCCATGCTCTTGACAGAAAGTGTGCAGTAATGACAGATAAAATTAGGCATAATAGGGACACTTGAAAGACTAGTTGTATATGACTCTAACATGTCAGTAAAAAAGGAGTCAACAATCCTTGTTAGCCTTATTAAATGCTACTGTGTTCCGTTTGGAGATTTCAGATTGACCTTATTTATTGGCATTAGTAAATTGACCTTATTTATTGGCATTAGTAAACAAGAACCATCATCTTTTGCTCTTTTGACCTGTTGTTATTTCAGAAAATCTGCTAGTTACAAAGGAACTCATCAAGGTAGCTGATTTTGGGCTTGCTCGTGAGATTATTTCTGAACCACCATACACAGAATATGTGTCAACTCGCTGGTAGGCTACTTCAGTCTTAAACAGCTTAAATCATACTCCCTCCATCCCAAAATAAGTGTCTCAGCCTTAGTACCATTTTGTACTAAAGTTAGTACAAAGTTGAGAGTTGAGACACTTATTTTGGGACTGAGGGAATAGTACATACACAGCACTAACGCAAGGATACTAATGTTTACTGCCAAATTAGGTATCGTGCCCCAGAGGTTCTACTTCAAGCTTCTGTTTACAGCTCAGCAGTTGGTGAGTAGAGAATATTTGTTCCTTTACAAGAAAGCAAATTGCTACAATTTGCAATGTGCTGATTCCCTGTTGCTTTTCTAGACATGTGGGCTATGGGCGCCATTATTGCCGAGCTTTTTTCACACCGACCTCTTTTCCCTGGCTCAAGGTACACATGATCCTTTTTCTGCTGAACCTCATTTGGTTCCCCTATTCTCTTGGTTGCTGTGCCCAATTTAATTGAATTTTTTTTAGTTTGGTCCTAATGGTTGCTGGGAGCTAAATATTAGCCAAAGATGCTGTTGATTATATATGAAATAACCATCATCGGCCATTTTAACAAGTAAAACCATTTTTTTAGTCTAGAAAGCACCCCATAATGTGAAAAAAAATGATATGGTGATTCTGTTGTGGCATGTTCTTCCAAGTGATTGCTCAAGTGGGGGCATTTTTGTAACTTTATTCTTTGTCCCTCAGTGAAGCGGACGAGATATACAAAATCTGTAGCATTCTTGGCACACCAAATCAGCATACTTGGTCTGGAGGACTGCAGCTGGCAGCATCTATCCATTTTCAGTTTCCTCAGGTAGAATCTTTTGATACCATTCCTCTCCAGTTCTGAGATTATTAGGAGCTATTGATGGCTAAATGCTGTTTCATATTCTCAACAGTCTCGATGCATAAGTCTTTCAGAAGTGGTTCCCACAGCAAGTGAAGATGCGCTGAACCTTATTTCAGTAAGTATCCTATCAGCAGTTCCAGTCTTTCCTAAAAGTAGTGGTGAAGTGATCATGTTCAGATAAATGATTAGCCTCAACTTTTACATTTGCTGCAGTGGCTTTGCTCATGGGACCCCCGTAAAAGGCCAACCGCAGTGGAGGTTTTGCAGCATCCCTTCTTTCAGGTCATAATATTTCCAATGTCTTTGCATACCACATTGATGATGCATTGATTTGGTTCATGGACCTGACCAGAATTGTTTATGTCACAGCCATGCTTCTATGTCCCCCCTTCACTTCGTTTCAGATCGACCGGATATGCAACAACACCACCATCAGGTTTGTCAATTTTCTCACATACACATCTGTATAATTTTCATTAGAATACCATTGTTGAAGCAATTCAAATAATGGATTCTGCAGTTGGGGCTAAAGGGGCTATGGACCAGAAGAATGCTAGGAGATACCCTGTGGGGACTTTAACCAACGGGAGACCGGCAGTCAATAACTCGTACCTGAGCACTAATAACGTCCCAGCAAGAGCAGCTGGTGTGCAAAGGAAGCTAGAGCTGGATCATCAGGTGAAACCAGAGGGCAACCATAAGCTGACGAAGGAGAACGCGATGAACCAGCCTTGGTCCCGACTACCACCAGCACCAGTGAGGAACAACGGTGAGTATTATTGTTAGTTCCTAAATCATGTAGTGCCGTACTTGGAATGGCGCCTCCGTTTTGTTTGAAGTCCCGGATTTTGCGTGTCTCTAATGCACATGAATTCCGTTGTGCAGGGAACTACCTCGCTGCAAAGGAGCAGATCCCTCGCGGCGGCGTGCCTGACATAGCCGAGAAGCTGTCCCAGCTGTCAGTTACCTCCACCACCAACCGGGCGCCGATCATGTCTTCGGACAGGTTTGCTGACCTGAAGGGCGCTACCAGAGCCCACCAACCGGAGCCCGTGAGGCGGCCCGTGCCTCTGGGACCCAGGGACACGTGGCACGCCCGGAACGACCCCTTCCGGCGCACCTACGAGATGCCCGGCGAGAGGGCTCTCCTCCAGAGGAAGCTCGTCAGCTGAGGACCATCCCACCAATGCCCGCCTGCCTGCCTGCCGTCCATCTGCCCCCTTCGCATCATCGACGCCACCACCACCACCGACCACAATAATCCAGTGGCCTCCTTCCCCGGCGGCCGCTGCCAAGTTTGTGTCTCCCTTTATCGTTGCGTGTTGTGATGAAAATAAAAGCCAGTCTCCCCCGGTCCTCGCATCGCTTGGAGGCGGCGGGGAGAGTGAAGAGTAGTGCCGCGTTTCCTTTGCGCTTTCGAGTGTCGGAAACGTGGATGATGACACATGCTTTGTGATTTGTGTGCAAAACCAACGATTGCTGGCGCTTATGTGACGTTGTGCAGCCACCGATGTGTCGTGGTTAAACTAAGCTTATTGATGACTGCTTTGGTCGTTGATCCATTGGATGCTTTGCTTGCTCGCATGGTTTCGACATGTCCTGCATCTGCCTGGCTGGTGATGTTTCTTCTGTTACGCGGTTGCTGCTTCGTGTGCGTATTTTATTTATTCATCATGTGGGTATCACTCTATCTACCAGACAGACGCTGCGAGAGCTGTCATGGATGGCGTATTATTTTTCCAGTTGCGAGTACCGACGAGGGCGACGGCGACGCGAGGGGTGATGGATTGATTTCTGTGGGCGTTATGGTCAGAGCGCGTGGGCAGCATGTGTGTAATGTTTGACTACGTAGCAGCAGCAGTACGTAGGCCTTTTGGGACCGAGGCGACGTCCGCCGCTGCCAAACCTGCATCCATCCTTTCGCCGCTCGCTCGCTCGCCTGCATTCACCAGATGGCCTCAGCCCCAAAAGCTGCCTGCTGCGTTGCTTCAGCGCCATGCTCACCCCTCATCACGTGCATCTTCTTCTTCTTGACCAGGAGAAACATCGTCGTCCCGTGTGCAATTGTTTACGGCACCAGTACCACGTCCATGCTCCACGCTACGTGATGGCCCTTTTTTCTTTCTTTCCCAGCTTTAAACTCATAGAGATTTGGCATGTCAAATAATCGGTATCGCATTTTCATGGTTTGCCGCTTTACCACATAGTTCGTTTATGGTGGACAAAATTCCTGTTCTGACCTTTTCTGCAAAATTAATCACGAATTTACCTTGTTTTGAAAATATTTTTGTATCTGACTTTTTTTTATCACGCCAACCTCCTTGGCGGCAAACGCCAGGGTGCATGGCGTTTGGCCCTGGCCCACATTTGTCGAGTTGGTGCTGATGTGGCGACAAATAATTCTCTTAATTAACTCACGTAATTAAAAAGCCTGCTGACCATCGTTGCAAAATGAATTAACCGGCACCTAAATGCAACCAATGCCAACAAATATTTTCTCTACTGATCGACTTTGGGTGAGGCGTAAGGGTGAGAAGGAGCAGATTTTCTAGGAGATTAATATGGCAGTTCGATTTTTAATTAATTAATCACATGGAAGATTTACCTTTTCAGAATATCTGCTGTTGTTACCCGACTAAGAGCATCTCTAATGTTGTTCCTCAAATCTTTCGCAACCGCCCAGCCGTGCTATCCGGACCGAGAAAGCCATCCAACGCAGTCTTCTGTTGGTCCGTGGCGTGGTCCGGACGCGTTTTCTTTCGTAAGCCGGAGACAAAACGTGAGGGAGCTTTGCGAGAGTCCGGACCGCTGTCACGCCCACTTCTGACTGCCCCGGCCCATCCAAACCCCTCCTCCCTTGTCCTGTGCGCGCTTCCCGCTCGAAACGGTTAGCGCCGATCCAAAGCGTCAGTGTACATATTCATGCCGGACTAGAGCGGACGCGATCACTCACTGGCGTCGCCATTGAAGCGGCGCGCCGGCCGAAAGAGCGCTGCCCGCGCCGCTTCCCGGTTAACGTGACTGCTCCGCGTTCAGATGATAGGACGGCGGCCCGTTCGTCCACCTGGCGCCCACATTGATGGCACGCGGTTGTTGAGACATCTCCTTCGCCCATGTGCCGCCCGCCATTGCTATATAAACTGCTGCATATGGCCATAGCCGCAGTCATCCGCCTCCGGTCCCTGTCCACACCACTCCCATCATGGATTCCTCCCCCACCAGAGCTCTCTGGGATGGGCTGACACGAGGAACTGGGCCAGCAACCGTTTAGATTAGGTAATTATATATAGCCGGACATGCTCTGTTTAGTTGATGTAAATATAATTATTTCATCCGGTTGTTCGAGTTGGTGTTAAAATATATGCGGCTAGCATTGAATGGCGTCCTCCCGCATCCGTGTTCGTGGACTGACCCCCTGCCACGGATGGATGCGGGAGGAAATTTGTGGATTACCGTTGAAAATGCCCTTACAAACCCACGCAAAAGGAGTACTTTATTTGTTGTCTACACGTGCCTACACCAAGACCAAGGTATTTTGTTTGAATCCTGAATTTTGATCTTTTTTTGACATTGTCTCTCCTTTTGCTACACATACCTAAATGGATATGTGTGAAGACTATGTTTTCTTTTTTCGAAACGGAGGCAAAGACTATGTTTGTGTGTTCTAGCAGCTTGCAAATTCCCCTGAAGAAAAAACAAGTGGTGATTTGGTCAAGAGATCATCTCATATACTGTAATTGTAATCCCTTTATTCAAGGCAGATATTTCGTGTGATCTCTTGATTTTCTTCTCCTTATTTGCGTGCATGATATCAAATCAGGACGAGGTAACCACACATGCTCTAGCATGGGCTGTGCGATCAAGCAGGTCATTAATTACAGGAGATAATCAAGATAGTTACCTATAAAAGCAACTCCACTAATGATGCATGTAGCAGGACCAAACGCCAAGAGCTGTGGCGTTTGGCCCAGACGCCAAGATGGATGGCGTCTCTGCATCGCCACATAAGCATCAACTAGGCAAGTGTGGGCCAGGGCCAAACGCCATGCACCCTGACGTCTGCCATGCAAACCAGACGTCAGAGATGTTGGCGTGACCAAAAGAGGTTAGATATGAAAATCTTTTCAGAACAAGGTCAATTTATGATTAAGTTTGCAGGAAAGGTCAGAACATAAATTTTGTCCGTTTATGATCACAACTAGAACAAAAAATTTCATGCATCAAACCAAGCAGCCTCATGGTACATACAAACTCTTTAGACGAAAGACGAGTCTTGTCCAGTCCAGTACACTTTTACAGATCTAGATTTTAACCCCTAAGATGGGAGTCGGTAGATAAACACTGGAGTTTGTAATGCCAAGCCACGCTGGATGCTTTGTTATCCAAACAACCTTTTTACCTCGTAAGATCGAGGTTGTTTATGCAACGAAAACCAAAGAATCTCTCCAGGTGAAACATGATGCAAATGGAGTTTCAAAAGAGAAAAGAAAAAAGGGAATCCTGTTCCGCGCAATTCTACTTGCTCCTCTAGCTTCCTTTCTCTAAGCATTCCAGCTGTATATATAGAGAATTTTCTTTCCCCTGATAAGCTACTTTGAATCAAAAAAATACACCTTTATGCAAATAGAAAAAGATGAATCAGGGCTACTGCAAGCTTCACAACACAAGACATGGACCACGTCCCAGGAGATCTTGTCCAAGTAAGCAACATCGGATTCATTCAACACCAACAAATAGGCAGTTATACATTCCACAAGATGATCTACCACAACAACACACAGAAACTTGTCCGAGAGTGAGCGTACAACGCAACGTGGAATCTTGAAAACAGCTACAGGTTCCTCTTATCTCCGCCAACAACAACGACGCGCAAGGGTTTTGCTCTTAAACCGAGTTCATAGCACGAACTAATACAATGGACACAAAGAACCAGGAGAGACCACAGCGCAGGTGCGTGCACGCCCTGCACCTGCCGCTCGCACCCGTCAATCGCCTGCAGCAGCAGAGGAAACACAATGAGCAAGTTCAAAAGATATGAAGAGGAAAGGCGACGAGCAAGTTCAAGATATTTGAGCCGCCAAAGGTAGCGGGAGACTCGTAGAGGACCCACATCGAGGCATCGGGATGGAGATCGAGAGCTGGGTCGTCGAGAAGGAGGTGCCGTTGGAGCGCTCGTCGTCCATCTCCGACCACGAGTCCCGCCTCCCCGGCCACTCGTCGAAGAAGGGCCTCAGCGGCTGGTTCTCCTGCTTAACATTTCCCATGAGCCCTGCCCCTCCACCTCCACCACCACCGCCGCCACCGAAGGAGCGGCGGTCCTGCTCCTGGGAGTGGGACAGCGAGGCGATGGTTACCTGCCCAAGCTCCTGCGACGGCTCAAAGTGGGAATACGAGAAGCCGCCTTGCATGAGGCCGGAATCTCTAGGTTTCGACAGTTGGTACGGGGGCAGGCTGGATCCCATTGAGTGCCACGAGCTGTCCGTTGGGGAATCGATGGTGAAGCCCCTGTTGTTGTTTCCTGATGCTCCAGAGAAGAAGCTCAGTTCACCCACGTCAGATTTAGCTCCAAGGGAGTATCTGCATCATCATGAAACACATTAAAACTGTTAGTTTCTATACAAGATAAGGAAAAGGTGAACCAACCAAAAAATTTAGACAGGTCCAGCTCTAGCATTAGGATCCTTGTGGCATGAAATGAGATAAAATAATCATGTGCTGGTGATAAGATCACAAGACAGTTCCAAGTCCTCACTGGTTTAACCACAACTTGAATGTAGAGCATCTTAGTCGGCAGCAAGGCAAGGTACTGATACCAAGCTGGTACACACTACACACAGTGTTTTATCTAATTTGAAAAGGAGAGCCAGTGAAAGTTTTTAGATGCATAAGCAAAATGCTCTCAAACTCTGAAACAAGGGCAAACCATTCAAAAAGATTTCTCACACAGCATATACAAAGGCAGAAGAACATTGCTTGCCTATTATAGGGAAAAACTACATTTGAAAGTAGACACTCAGTTGAGCTACGAAATGGTGTGCAAAAGACCACAAAGCAAATTACTCAAAAAGGAAGGAGCTAGACTTTAGAGATTATGTACCAAAAAAGTATAGTACATGGTACAGGCAACAGGCTGCTCCAGATTTATAATTAATTACATCATAAAAGCATCAGTTAGGGTACAAGAGGCCAGGGAAAGTTGCTCTTACAATAATAACACTAGAAAAAACAACAATATAGCACGGGCTACAAGTACAAGCATCACACAGATAATATGATTGCAGCCTCAAGAACAAGCCATAAAGTGTAACCGTGAGTACAAAAGGTCTCAGCTGTGGTAATGCTGATATCTGCACTAGCAGCGTAGAAAGAAATAAAGGAAGATGATGGCGCTATTAATTATGAGACTTGGCTCTTAACGTACAACAAAAACAAGCATGGCAATCAATATCATGAGCAGCTGTAAATACAATGAAAATAAGCATCGTTGAATCATGAGCCCAAATACTACAGGAGCAGGGCAACCGAATATATCATGAGAAGGTCTAGCTAGTGCAGCAAACATAGGATGAACTAAACAATGCTGACAAGCCTATTTCAAATAAGCATCCAACATCAAGAATGAGGGTCAAAATGGGAGCATAACCATACTTGTTGCCGTATGACGAGGCGTCGACGTGCATCTGCGACGAGCCAGCCCCGCCGAGGGACAGGCCATGGGTCTTAGCCCCTGCCGGGAGGGAGGGGAGAGGCTCGGCGTCGCGGGTGGCGGACGTGACGGCGGACAACGGGGGCTGCTGCGACTGGTGCGCAGGGGAAGCAGACTTGGATTCCACAGGCTTTCTTGAACGGTTGCGGCCACGGTGCATGTGGCGCTCGCAGTACTTGGAGTCGGGGTGCGCCTCCTTGGAGCACCTCCACTTCTTGCCGTCGGTGCGGCGGCACCGCCACGGCTCCGGGTCGAGCTTCTTGCCATAGTAGGCGTAGTAACTCACTGCAACAGCAACAACACCCATTCATGAATCAGCACATTCAATCCACACAACCATCACCATGCACTCATCTATCAACAACCAGTTGATTCCAATCAAGAGGTATAGATCAGAACCAAACCACATTAACATCTCACCAACCATACAAAGATGCTTTCCCTTGGTCACAGGTGTGAGCAAAGAATCAAACAGCTAGCTTGCTTGACCAAACATACACATATATAAGCAAAGATCCATGTAAGTTGCAGCCACAGACATGTTTATTATCCACAAACATAATCAGCAGAGACATAGCAAATCGATCCCATTATTAAGCATAAAGAACGCTCATTTCATTTCGCCCGAGAAAGAGGAGCGCTTTTTTAAGTGCCCAACAGGGGGGAGGGGAGAGGTCAGGCATCCAATCCGCTTCCGCGAGATTCTCGACAGCGGGCGAATAATAACTAAAGCGGAAGGGAAAGCGGGGGGGAAGGAGGGGTCACTTACTGGAGGGGTGGTGGTGGTGGTAGAAGGGCGAGGCGGCGGGGTTGGCGAAGGAGAAGGTGGCTCCGGCGCCGGCGGGGTGGGGGCGGATGGGGAGCAGGAGATCGGGCGGCACGGGCACGCCCGCCATGAGGTACTTGTAAATCAGCGCCTGCTGCTCCAGCTCGGCCCACTGCGCCGGCGTGAACACCGGCCCCGCCCCCCGCTGCATCTGCATCTGCATCTGCTGCTGCTGCTGCTGGCCGTACCCGCCCAGCCCCATCCCCATCGCCGCCGACGAGCTCAGCATCTCGCGGCAAGAAACCAGCTTAAAGCCTCCGCCTTGGAGCAAGATGACAACAACAGGCCCGGCTCCTCCTCTCGGCGCAGGGCGGGCGAGAACGCGCGGCGGTCAGGTGGGGGTTGGGGGGTTCTTGGTGGCGGCCATCAATGGAGGGGGGAGTCGGTGGGAGGGGAAGCAGAGGCAGAGCGGAGCAGAGGGGGGGAGGGTAGGGGGGGATCTATTTGGTGGCTCCGACTCCCTCATCGCCTGCCTGTCTGTCTTTACTTGTACTGCCTGCACTGCACCACCCCAGGGGCAAAACTGCCATTTTTTTTTACTTTTGTATGTTTTATCTTTTCTTTTTTTTTCTTCTTCTTCTTTCCCTGCCATCCATCCTGCATCATGAAATCCAGCCCAGCCACCACCCCTCCCCTGCTCCTCTGGGTGATATGTGTCACCCTATTTGCTTCTTTTTTCTCAAGGTTAGGTGACATGTCACCCTTGCTTGTCATTGTGAAGATGTTATGCATGCCTTTTGGGGTAAGAGCATGTGAGGTGCTTCTAATGGTGATATATATTTTTTCGAGAATACGACAAAAGTGTACCACAACTTTATAGTAGGAAGAGTCCGATGCCGAACACACCCACCACTCCAGAACAACACACAGGGCTACTACTCGGCAATCGGTCTAACTCCTCTCCTACTAGCTATCGCCCATACGTTGATCTCCTGGCTGATATAGGCTCTACAAGGTCACATTCACTCGCATTGCCCGATCTCCCAAAGACTTTGTCATTCTATTGTTTCTATATGCTCCAACATATTAGCATGACGAAGAGTCGAAACCCTTGTGGTTCTCCTTCGGAATCTGTTTACGCAAAGTGGACCACCATGCCTCTAGTTGATCATGGTCTATCGGCAAGATGTTGAGCCCAATCCCCGCTCTATGGAAACAAAATAACCACACTTGATGGGCATGCACACATTGCAATAGAATGTGATCCATCGTATCCTCCTCCTGGTCAAAAAGGTAACACGTCAAGCTTTGATCTTGCAGACCATGCCTAAACCTCCTGTCTGATGAATGGTGAGATATTGAAATGCGTGGTTTTAGAGAGCGGTCATGCCACAGTTAAACGAAAAAGGCTAGGGTTCGTTTCGTTGTCACTTAAAGCAAAGCTCTTTCTTGATTGGTTGTCACATTGGACATGCACAAATCTTCTCGAGCCATGGTAAACAACATTTAAAAAAAAATAGTTTGGATTACTTATCACATGTGTAACGCGGCATGGTCCCATTTTCGCGTAAAAGAAATCCTTTACATGCAAGACAATCTATTTGTCCCGTGTGTACTGCTCCCTCCGTTCCTAAATATAAGTCTTTTTAGACATTCAAATGGAATAAAACAAACGGATGTACTCCCTCCGTCCGGAAATACTTGTCGTAAAAATGAATATAAATGGATGTATCTAGAACTAAAATACATATAGGTACATCAATTCTTCAGACAAGTATTTCCGGACAGAGGGAGTATGTAGACATATTTTAGAGTGTAGATTCATTCATTTTGCTCCGTATGCAGTCACTTGTTGAAATTACTAGAAAGACTTATATTTGGGAACGGAGGTAGTACTTTTTATTTGGATACCAATGGTGGCTAAGTACGGTTGAGATTTACTTGGATTGGTTTTAACTTTTATGAATTCAATAAATATACTATGAAAAAAAAACAGCACATACAGGAAGTTCAACATATAATATGCAAGGTCTCCTCAGAACCATTTCAAGCATCATTTTGGCAGCTTAAACTATTTTTTCTCTAATGTGCATGTCACCTTAGACTATTCAGCTTGTGCAGCAGACACACTTAATTAAGAACAAAGAACAAACATGATTAGATCGTCATAACTTGTTGAATCCACGGAGCACGATATGATCCAGCCGCAGGCAGCCTTGAAAGCATCCATCAGGGCCAATAATAATAATCTGTGTGTACAATACACAAGTACAGAGGCCACTTATTTTATCACGTACTGCTGTGCTACTCAGGAAGGGATGCTTGTAGAGCACAGATTTGGTCGATGCCACATATAGAAAACACCAGAGATCTAATCGGGTCGATTTTTATCTTCTATCAAACACACAAGGAAAATATACCGTTGGATATTTATCACAGGTGACCCAATGTGTGATGATGGGATGAATGACCAGGCATGAGCACATAGGAAGTCCAGCATAGCATATAGTGCAACGTCTACCGAAAACCGTTTCAATTAACATTTCGGTCTCGCAAACGAGTCAGATGGTATAACATACACGCTTGATCAAGAACATCCTCAAAAGCTCGAGCGCACGCACAATGAAGGCCTCTCTGATTCACATGATTTTGGAAGAAGGTCAAACAAACAAGATGAGAATACCCAGCTTGTCAAATCCCATGGGATCTGATGGTACGTGCAAAGCAAGACCCCCCCGCCCCCACCCCGGGCAGCTTCTTAAAATGCCGCGATTCAAACGACCAACATACAAGTCGATCCTCCTCTGAGCATTGCGGATCTCCCAAACATTCATACGGGGCACAATATATGATTGATGATCCAGGCAGGCAGCCAAGTCGCACGCCTTTGAAATCATGGAGCAGGGCCAAATATAATCTGCGTGTACAATACACAAGTGCAGAGGCTACATTATTGTTGTATCACGTACTGTACTAGTGGACAGGAAGGGATACTTGTAGCTGTACAGCAGAGGCCAATCTGCACAAGAGACCCAGACCCAGACCCCTCCCTCGCTTTGACCTCACCTGGCCCGTACCCCGCCTTCGCATTTGCTTCTTGCCTGCGGCACTACCACACACACACACACGCAGGTCTAGTAGAGGCCTAGAGCAGCTACAAAGATCTCTCATGCAGACTTGAAGCATAAAAAATTGCTGCTGTGCAATGCCAATCCACCCCATCCCCTGGCTGTCTGGGGAGGGAGGGGAGGAGAAGATGAACATGAGAGCTGGAGAGGGCAAGGGACAGGAGATGCAGAGAGGCATTCAAGATTCTGGGTCATTTGTACGGTTGCTATTACTGCTGGCTACCATGACCATCCTAACCTATCACATTTGAATATTTGAGTGGTAGAACTACCTGCATACTCTTGCTGGAGCAAACCAAACCCTAGGTATTACTTCTCCTAAATGGCCCTTTCCCAGACTTAATTGCTTCACCGGTCCCTCCAAAAACTTATTTCGAAATCTGGCGCCGTATAGACGCCGATGAGTTTGGCGTTTCTTCTAATGCACATGGTGACGCCAGATGATTTAGCGCCGACACGTGTATTAGACAGACACGCCAAACGGTATGGCGTCTATATCGGGGGCAGATTTCGAAGTAAGTTTTCTTGGAGGGGCCAATGAAGCAATTAAGTTTAGGAAAGGGCCATTTAGGAAAAATAATACTAGTACTAGAAAGCATAGCTCACCCTCCTCCAGGTCTGGTCTATCCTATCACATTCTATGGGGGGTAGGGGATGCCCCTACCAGCAGCATAGTACCATGCGAGCGAGGCAGGAGAAAGAAAAGAAAATTTAGCCTACGCGCCTAGCAGGAGAAACATGCATGCACACATAGCTGATGGCCCCCTGTCCGGCTTGCAACAGCAGCTGAGGAGACCACAGCGCCATTAATGGGGACAAAAAGACACACACACACACACACACACAAGGCTGGATTGAATTTTGCATGTGGGGGGCACAGCACAGCACAGCACATATGATATGATACACACCCTACATCACCACTAGCAGTACAAATGCTGCCGCGGTTTTGGGACCAGCCGGTCAAAACGAGCAGCAATGAGGTGAGGGCAAGAAGAAGACACCAAAGCCTGCAAACCTGATTTATGGAAGGGGCTGGGGGAGTAGTTAATGGTGGTCCGCTCAGATCCATCATCCATGGCTTTGGGCTTCTTGGCTCCCACCTCCCAGCTCCGGCCCAAGCCGGGCAGACAAACCCCCGGCGACAATCGCCGAGATCGTCGGAGGAGCTTGAGTGGTGACCTGACAGCATCGGCGTGCCGACACCTGAAAATGAAGAAGGGAAAATCCACATTGCATTTCCAGTGAACCACTCTACAGGAGAATCGACCGAGGACTCGCAACCCTTCCCATATTGAAGGGGGCACAGTTAGTCAGACAAGACCTTAGAAAGCAATAAGATGGAAAAATAAAGTTGATACAGGAATGGGAGCTATTTTCTGGTACACTGAAATGTGGCTTCAAAACCTAGACAGAATAGTGACGGCACAGAGAGTGAAGCTATTTTTCAATTTCTAATAACTGGATGATGGTACAACTTTATACAGATCATACAAAACCAGACCTGGTTGCTCCACGACAAGCAGGCAGGTGTGAACTGTATCGACAGAACCCTTCACTTGAAGAAAAAATGGTGCCCGTATGAATACGACATCTCTACACTCAGCAGTGCTGCAAAAAATGTGGAAGACTGGAGGGAGCTACTGGCCCAGCCACTATTAACACAGGCAGATGAACCATCTTTTGAGATCGCTAAATCGTATTGCATATGGTGCAAATGAGCAGCAGCTTTTCTGAATTCCAACGCGACGGCACTGCACAGTCACTACCCACACAAGAGTATATGTGAATGGTGTTCACTTGGAAGGCGTCCATAAAGAGAGGGCCAAGTCAGAAAAGGATCTTCTTCAAAACCAGGAGGATTATCAGGATGAAGATAAGAATGACGAGGACAGTGGCACACATCACCATGCCCCCTTTCTTCTGCGTCCTCTCAGCCTGCATAACAGAGATCAGACCAACATATTAGACTGCCAGCTTCAGGGACTGACGCTAGCTCATATTTTTCTTCCTTTGCAGAAGCTCTTTGATAATAGTATAAGGTGTTGCAGGTGAAACACCAGGGACTGATGTGGGTTTCTTTAAATTATGTCGGCTGGCAGTTAAATATGAATGCGCGCGCGCACACACACACACAGAGTAAAAGCAAGTACTTGAGGTAAATTTGGGGATTATTTTTAAATCTACAGTCTCTGGCCCAAAAACTTGATTGTTTTTACTTTTTACTGGATGCCTTTACATTCTAATGGTCTGGGGGATGCAACTTTAAACACGTGGCTAAATTTTCATATATTTTAAAATGACTAAAGTACCAGCCCTTTTTATAGACTGATTAGATTTACTGGTCAAAGGTCTAACGTCTTCTCCTCAGTGATAAAAAATTGTTGTCCAGAGTGGCAAAATTATGGTTTGTCCAGCCCAATGAAACGAAATAACTATTATCAGAGAAGCGGCAAATGGGGGTGAGGACGAAACCTTTTGCAACTGTTTATAGCCCTCTTCGACTGAGGCCGCAACATTCTGTACATTGTAGTCTATCCGATCAACAATTGTTCCCTGTTCAAATGAAGAAATGAATAGTCAGAAGTCTGAACTAGTTATCGTAACTTACCATCAATGACCCAATTAAGTTAGAATTTTCATACCTGATCAATCACAAGAACTGAAAGATCCTTCATGATCTGTGCAAGCTCATTGACTGATTGGGCAACCTTCAAACAAAAAGCAGATAATGGAAGTGAATTTCAGGGCATCAGTAACCTATTTTTCCTTTACACAAATCATATGCATACTGAACAAATAAAACTCACCTGTTCGATTTCTCTCTCCCTTTCTCTAGTGAATGCTTCGCTTTTCTTAAGTTTTGACATCTGAACCTCAGTGAAACCCTGAAAATAAAATCCAAGAATTACATCATTGATATCTTATTTTAATGAGTTTCCCGGACTTCTCATAATCAGTTTAGCTACTCCCTAAGTAAATAGACTCAGAAGATTTTAGGGGAAACCATGGTCGTTAGCCTCTTCTATAAAGTATACTCGTTACATCCAAAGTTCAAACCTGTATGACCAATGACCTAAATCAATGCAACTAATTGTGTGGTTGTTGTTTTCGCCTTCTGTGTTCTCAATTTTCTGTTTACTTTATTACTTATGGATCTGAAGTGAAGCATTCCAGTGAAAACCATGAGTTTGTTCCAATAAAACTTACAGTTACACAACAGAGAGTGAGCAGCACACAGAAAACAATGTCAAATTCATACAGCTGACATACTCCTATAAATAAGCCTATAATAAAGCTGCCAGTGCTCAGATGCAAACAACTTCACGAAAAAGAGTCTATGGTAAGTAAAGACAATGAGAAAGCGTACCACATCCTCAAATTCATCATCTTCAAGTTCAAATGTCGACTTAGACCCATTCATATTCATTTCTAAATCAACACCATCTTGCCCCTGAAATCACATTTCATTAACCAAGATTCTTTATTAGAGTGAGATAAGTAGCATACGTGTCTGAATTTCTGAAAACATCTTAAGGCAGAGCGGCAAACCTCTTTCTGTTGGCGAAGCTGCTTCAAATAAGTTGACTGCTTTTTCCTGAACTCCATCGAAAGAGTTTGCAGGTCTGTAGCAAGGGAACGCTGCAGATAACAGTGAAGGGCATTTGGTCCATCAGCACAAACATTCATAGCAGTTACCGCTCTTGTAGCTGTTAATACATAAAGCAGCAGGGGCGAGCCATCACCTGGACATTCTTTCTGACATTCGAATCTTCTGAGGAGTCTTTCATGGACAGCTTCTGCAGCTTCTTTTCTGACCTCTTCAGCAGGTCTGTTATCTCGTGCGTGAGAATCTCAATTGCTCGCTGATCATCTCTGCCGTCGCCGAAGGACGGCATCAAGGCCTTGGCGTGCGCCTTAGCCAGCTCGGCCATCTTCGTCTTTGCCCGCTGCATGTTCGCAGATATCTCTTCGGAGACGTCCACCCAGGCCGGGGGCAGCCCAACCGTCGCTGCACCTCTACTGCACAACAGGGATCACATGTCAGTACCTTATACCCATCGATCTGATCACTTGTCACAAGTCCAAGAAAGTGCTTTTCATACGACAGCCTCTACAGCGGAGCTACTTAGGAACGAGGAAGCACTCAACCTAGTGGATCTCAACTTCCTCTCTCAAGCAATTGATAATATGAGCACAAGAGATACCACCTGGAATTTCTTAGCAGGAGCTTAAGATTACGCTTTGGAAGACAATGCTATTCCACCCTGCTATCTGTGTCAGGTCGCTTTCTACCATAGGGCTCCATTCAAGATACCAATTAACATTTCCCAGTACCGGTGCCCGCGGTCATGCACCTTGGCTCGAATTAGCTAACGCACAAGGGTAGCTTGGATCAGACTAACTGATGGGCAGGTCAATTAGCTGATGTACATGTTCGAAATAACTAGCTAATGTACTACTACAAGGGTATCATGGACCAGACTAGCTTATGGGCAAGTCTAGCGGTGTGCAATCCAGCATTTCTAGCGATCTCCCGCTGCCCCGTACCGCAATTTGACAACCCCGCGTCGTGATTAGCTCGCTACGCTCGCTACCTAGCTGATCTGGTCTCTACGGGGGTGAGGTCAGACGAGACGAGATGCGAGGGGGAGGGGAGGGGAGGGGGGGCGGACGACCTGGAGGAGGCGGAGGGGTCGTCGGTGCTGAGGGGCGCGTAGTTGCGGTCGGGCCGCAGCAGCGAGGCCATCTCGACCACCGCCGGCCCGCCGCCGGGGGAGGAGGAGGAGGCGGAGGGCGCCCCGGCCGGCGCGCGGACGTGGCGCAGCGCGTCGCGGTACTTGCGGAAGAGCGGCGTCCGGTTCCGCGTGGCCATGGCCGGCGGGGAGCGGAGGCGGCGGGCGAGATCTCGTCGGACGGCGAGGCGCCGCGGAGGAGGGAGGGGAATCGGGTGGGGGGCAGTTGGTGCGAGCCGACCGTGCGGAGTTGGGAGACACTTCGCCACCAAGGAAGGTGGGGAGGGGGAGGCCAGCTGCCGCTGACCGGGCCGGGCCGGGCCGGAAGGTGGGATGAAGGTGTTTGTTTGTACTCCCTCATGGCCGCCCTCCTCATTTTATTCTTCCAAAAAAAAAGGCTGACACATTTCCTAAAAAAAACTAAGGTTGCTACAAACACTCAAATGTCATATATCTCCGGTGCAAACTAAGCATATCTTATATGATTATTATGTTCCGTGTCGCCATGGACAACGGGCCAGGAGAGGTGGGCAAGGGATCGAATGGGGCGTGTGGCGAGGTCTCGACGACAATGAGGAACATGTGAAGATGTAATTGGGATGGGCGGTTGGTGCGAGTCGAGAGGGGCCAGAGACACTTCTCCACCAAGGAAGGAGGTGAGCTGCAGCTGTTTACCGGGCCGAGACGGGCTGGGATCAGGAAAGGTGATTTAGGGAATCTCCTCCCTTGGGCTAGGCTGACGTAAGAATGGCCAGCCCGTACTCTTCACTTTTCTTTATTTTCCGAGAAAAAATGTCAGACACGCAAGTGCTCTTAGAAGTAACATGTTTTTCTTAAATATGTTGTTGTTTTTATAAAAAGAAGTGTCTAAGTAAGCATTTGTATTGTTCTTTTTTTTGTGCATGGAGCATTTGTAAATAAGCATTGATTCTTAAGAAAAAATCGGTTAGCTCTCACAAACATCTCCCCAAGCATTAAAATTTCTATTGGCGCAATACACTTGTCATAGGCTATAGCCATATCTTCTCCAATTTATGAGGCACACACATAAACAAAGCAGAACTTTCATTCATTGTTACATTCATAAAACTACTGAAAAATTAGACTATAAATAAACTAATCGCAATGAGAACGGCTGTGGCGAGGTTTGATGGCGCGGACCAAGATAACACAAAAGTAGCCCATTACAATTAAGGGATTTTCTATTTCTATGCCCTTCATTGTTTAGTCCTCCTCGGTTTTACCCAAGCACACTTCTTTTGCTTACTTTTTCCCTCCACCCCGCCACCTGATACGTCCATTTTGCATCATGTTTTCTACTGTTATTTATTGTGTTTTTGATCATTATTTCACTTTATGATACTATTTTTATGCCTTTTCTCTCTTATTTTGCATGTTTCACATAAAGTGGGTGATTGCCGGCAGCTGGAATTCTGGACCGAAAAAGGCTACAACAGAGATAGCTATTCCGCAACACTCCAAATGACCTGAAAATTTACGGAGAATTCCCCAACTCTTTTTCCTCCCAAGGATCGGGTCTCACCTCCAACCCTTTGTGCTATCGATATCGGAGATGGCACATTTTTCCTAAGAACCAGTGAGGGGAAAATCCTTTCCATTTTCTTTCGGATCTCGTGGAGGCCTAGCGGATCCTCCTTTCTGATATCTCGGGGTTGCGGGGACACACTCGCGCTCTCTCTCTAGTTTGGGACATTGGCTCGGGACTCTTGTGGTGACGATGACACATCGGCGACTGATCGCCTGACGGTCGCCGCAGAGGAGAGTGGAGCGTAACTTTCGGTGGTCATTGATTGATTGATCACACAAACAATAGCGTTGAAAAGTTGTCACTCGTTCTCATGTCAACTAAGAATCTGTCCAGGCTAATGCTAACAAACTTCAGACCTGGGGAAAATTAGAATAAATATAATTTATTCTAAATTTTATATTTATGTATAACTTATTTTTCTCACACGGTAGTGTTGACAAGTATAGCTTACTTAGTTCGTGTACTTTACCATGTAAGTCTGTTGCTAAATTAGTAACATAGTATTTTGGTTATATAATTGTAATTTATATCATTGCATACTTTTGTGTTGTGCTTAATTCAAATGGTATATTGTAACAATTTTTTTGAAATGTTTTTGACACTTGCATACAGCATAATTTGTTTTTGTTGTTGCGCTTTCTCTCCCGCGCGCGCGTGTGTTATTTTAATACCTTCAATATCATAGTAGAAATCTGCGAAGTGTACAAAAATATCATAATATTAGTTTCTAGTGAATGACAAGATAAACACATTTGTAGAAACTTCTAGAGTTTACTTTAAACAATTAGCATTGATCAAATGTACACTAATCACTTTTCTGTCTTTAGGATCAAGGTCTAGAGGGGGCGGGACGGGGGGTGAATAGATATATGAAATTCTACCTCAAATTTTATGTTGATGGGTTTTAGGGTAAATCTAGTTGAGTCATTGTCAACACTTACACAAGCAAGAAGAAACAAATTGCACAATTGTGGAAGCATAACTTATGAAAGTAAGAGTTGAGTAAGAAAATGAAAACACAGTTGTCAAACGATGTTTTATTGAGGTTCAGATAGTCGGCGTTATCCTTCTCTTTGTTGATGTAGGTTCAGACCACAAAAGTCTTGACGGTGTCACTCACAAAAAGAGCCCACTTAGAGCATGCCCATGTATTTATTATTATTTTTTCTGTGGAATGCATGCCCACCTATTCCCCCATGTCTTGGTGAAAGGATCGGTATGGTCGACTAGGGGGAAAGGGGGTGAATAGGCGACTAACAATTTTTAACTTCTTTTAACAAATTAGTCTCAATAAGAAAGTAAGTTGTCTAGATAGGCAACTAGGTGGACAACCTATATGACAAACACAACAACAACAACATATGCAAACAAAAGATAAAAACACAATATAAGTTTGCACAAAGTAAAGGTAAGATGTAACCTCAAGTGGAGTCGATGGAGCCGAGAATGTGTGACCAAAGTTCCCTCCTTTTGGCTAAGGTACGTCTTCATTAAAACGGTGTGGAGGCACAATGCTCCTCAAGAAGCCACTAGGACCGCCATATTCTCCTCATGCCTTCACACAATGCAAGATGTCGTGATTCCTTGAAGGTGGCGACCGAACCTTTTACAAATAATAAGGTTGAAGCTCTATCCACAACTTAATTGGATACTCCCAACACCACCACAAAATTTCACTACAATGAAATGTGGCGCCGAGGTGACCAGGGCCGAGGTGTTGAAGGTCTTGTTTGTGATCATCTTCCCAATAGCTAACCACCCGGGCAATTTGAGAAAATTCCTGCACTTCCTCCACTCCAACCACATAATCTAGTTCTTCATCCTCTAGATCAAGGTGTTGTAGCATATCCTCGAGATCTAGTTCCTCCTTTCCCGTGCCTAACGCGGATCCTTCCGATGCCATCTCTATGTCGATCTCCGGGCAATCCGGCGATCAGATCGATCGGCAAAACTCAGGTGGCGAAGATCGCCGGCTAGAGAAGAAAACACTAAATAAAACACTATGGAGTACTTTTTAGAGTACTTTCTAAATATAAGTCTTTTTAAAGATGTCACTATGGATTACATATAGACATATTTTAAAGTGTAGATTCACTCACTTTGCTTTGTATGTAGTTCATCTTGGAATCTCTAAAAAGACTTATATTTAGGAATGGAGTTGAAATGTCTAAAAAAACTTATATTTAGGATAGGAGGGAGTACATCAATTTTTGTTTCCAGCAGCTTGAACATATTATATATAAAAAAACAAAAAGGCCCGGGAACCTCAAGACTGCCACGAGCCAAATACACAGCAACCCTCCGAGGGCCATGAAACTCCGTGCAGCAGGCCGAAAGGCCTATCCATATAAGTGAACAAGAATTACAGAAGAAAACAACACGGATCTCAAAAGCCATGATCCAGCGGTTCTGCAAGTCAACTGAGAAATACCAAATTCCAAGTCCACTCAGAATTAGCAATTCCATAAACAAATGTGTATTCCTGTAGCATATAGATTGCAAAACAAGAAAACCGAATACAGACTTGTGTATGTACTGTCTATATCAAATGTACTACAACTGCAAGGTAGAAAATGAACCGCGGTCTATACACAATAAACCCTGATAACTGCCCAGTCACCTCCTAGTGAACCATCCTGATCAGAGTCGTATGCACAAAATGATCTGAATTACCAACCCACGAAAGCAAACTGCAGAAAATAAGGAGCGCTGTAGGAATCCTCCGGCGACAACAGTATCTGCTTTTTGCCTATCTCCCAAGCAGACGACGTGTTCGAGTGTTTGCCCCCTTGACCCTGTAGTTAAGTTCGTCAAAGTCCTTCTCTGCATGACCCAGATCCTTTGTTTGCCTGAAACCAACCAAATGTACAGAAGAGTATGTCACACTCAGCCTGTTTGTAAAGATTGAATCTTGTAGGATTTCTAGAGGATAGGATTTTTGTAGGAAAAATTCCTATGAAGCCCTTTGGTTTGTAGGAATGGATTCCTATTCCTATATAGGATAGGAATCAATCCTTCACATTTCAAAGGGAAAAAAACATTAGCCTAGACTCAATGGAAAAAATCCTATCCTATGAATCAAGTGACATCTCTTTCCCTATAGGAAGTGAGATGCATGCCACCTCATTTCCTATGATTTTCCTATTCCTATGATATTTCTATCCTATGAACCAAAGGAGGCCTGAAGGATGAAGGGACGGTGCTAAAACATAGCTACAGAAATGTTCCATAAGATATTCAGATATCGACAATGTCGGATGGTAAATTGTTTCTGGATTTTGGAGCTACTACAGTATTTCCATGGGCGGGCATGGACGAAAATGTGTAATGGATATTTATTAGTATAAAGTGCTATGGATTAGTGATTAGTGTAAGTTGAGCAATCTGGGGAGAAGTGTTTATTAGGCTATGAGCAGTAAGTAAGTAAGAACTAAGAGTGAAGTGTCACATGAATTTACCCCTCAATCTCAGTTCCCATGTCAATGGCCATTCCTTTCAACTCGGTCAGTATGTCGCTAAGATCAGATAGGCCATCATCCTGCTTTGCCTTCTCCACCTGACGGAAACAATCAGATGATCAGAAACTACACGACATTCAAATAAAATCTGGTATTTTCCATATGTGACCCTGAGAAGAAATTTTTGAGGTATTCATTCATAGCAATTCTATGTACCTCGACTTTCTCAAGCTCTGATGTGGGTTCGGATAGGAATTGGCGTGCATTGGATCGACGCGGACGGTCTGACAGCCCCAGTTTGTGCCTCTGCTCCATATGGCTGCCCTTGCGTATGAAGGAATCATCTGCATCCATGTTGTTGCATCCATTGAGTTACAAAACAGAACGTATATCATCATATATATAGTCCATATTTTCTCATGTCAGTCAGACACACGTGTTCTTGCAGCCTTCTTAAAGATTACATACATTTCTGAAACATTGTTTAAGATCGCACTGGAAATTACCTCTGGTCAGCATAGGGCCCCTGATTGCGCCGTTCTTCTTTGGCTTCCACTTCTTGGAAAACAAACCACCAAGATCCCCAAGTAGCTTTTCTCCCTGGAAAAAGTTTGCAGAACAAGAAGGCACTGTCACAAATTTGTCCATCTTAGGAGCAATCCGCCACCGTGAATTTGACTAAACTAATGTCGCAATCAAACAAATTGTCCTGAGAAGATAGTTCCAGGTTAAACAAAACATTTCGAAAACATGGTGTTCTCAAGAGTTTGGGGAACTAATATTTGCAGGCATGCCATAAACTGTACTTGCAAGCTTCAGACATTGATCTTAGTTCAGAAGAAC
Organism: Triticum monococcum; assembly: GCA_034509565.1. Classification (NCBI taxonomy): domain Eukaryota; kingdom Viridiplantae; phylum Streptophyta; class Magnoliopsida; order Poales; family Poaceae; genus Triticum; species Triticum monococcum. The sequence continues at coordinate 22,116,234 of CM067847.1, forward strand.
AAAATTGTGCTGTTAGTCAGCAACCAGTAAGTAACAACAACAGGGTAGCTTAATTGGTAAGTTTGTTGAGGAAAAGTAGATACGCAAGGGATGAACCGTTCTTCCTGTTCCTTACCCTGGATAGATCCTGGTCGATGTCGAGGGCCATGGCGTGGGTGCGCCGGATCTGCTGGCCCTGCTGGTGCACCTGGAGCAGGGTCTTGGAGGCGGTGTCCCGCATCTCCTCGGCGACCCGGAGGCAGCCGTCGACCCGGCGCGTGGTCTCCTCGGCCTTGTAGGCCGCGTACCCCTCCAACTCCTGCACCGACTGCGCCTCCACGCCCCCGGAGTCGCGGAAGTCGCTCCCGTACCGCCTCCTGGCCGCCGCGGACGACGAGGACGGGTAGCCGGACGGCCCGGGGTTCGCGGCGCCGCCCGCGAAGAGGGAGTTCCGCTCGTCGGTGGGGACCGGCGCGGTGACGGGTGTCGGGACGGAGGAGGCCCGCGCCGGGCCCCGCCGCCGCACCATGCCGCCGTCGTCGTCCGAGTCGGAGTCGAAGGGGTTCCGGGCGGCGGCGGGCTTCTTCTTGGCGTTGCTGGAGGCGAAGAAGGACGACCTGGCGGCGCTCATGGCGGAAGATCTCCGGCGTGATGCTAGCAATTCAGTAAAATTCCGCGGCGATTCAGTACAGCTTCCCGCGCAGCAGAGCTGTGAAGAAGATGCTCCAGGAGAAGAACGGGATGGAACGGAATCACCCGGGCAGCAAAGGTGGGTAGATTAGATGGAGCGCCGGCTGGAATGGCGGGGGATGGATTGGGCAGGAAGGAGGATGGGGAAAACTTGAGCGCGGCGGCTATAAAACAGTAGTGTATGGAGCAGAGCAGCAGCGGACCGGGGAGGGGGAAGGGGAAGGGGACTCGGTCGTGTCGTCGATTGCCCGCGCACGCGCACACGCGGTGGCGCCACGGCTGGCTGGGTCAAGCGCGGACCTGGGGTGGTGATGGTAATGGTAGGAAGGAGACGTGACAGCGTTCTTTAAAAAAAACTTTTGATCTATTTATCTTGAATTATGGTAGTATAATAACAAAGGATAAAAAAATAAAATATACATATCGATTCGTAGACCACCAACCGATGACGATGAGCTTAGATCGGGAGGGTCCAACCTGAAGACACAAAAAACAAAGACGAACAATGACTGGATTCCGAGTAGATCCACCAAAGACAACCGCCGACTGAACCCCGCAAGATCCGCCAGAAACACCATATATATCTAAAACGCTTGCGTGCGCTCCTTACCATTGTGAGCGCCTTCAAGAGACTGGGCCGGCGCATTTTATCGAGATTGATGAAGTCGCCACAGACATTTTCATAGTCGACGGAGACGTCTCCTCTCACTTAACACACATCGCTCAAAAGTCTAAAATAAATCAGAAAAATACAAGCAGACTTGAACACTGCTGGACTGGGATATATATATGCGTCCACCTAGCCATTCAACCAGATATTGATTTGCAGGAAGGAGACGTGACATGAGCGTGTTATAAAATCAAACCAGTTAATTTGGCTGCGGTGCGGGCGTGACTTGTTGGAATTGCTTGTGGGTGGGCACACGGCACGCCTGTGCGTGCGTGTGTGTCACGGCCTCCCTCACGGGGCGGAAGCAGCCGCGAAGCCGGAAGTGCCCACGCTCCGAAGGCATCCACCGTACGCGCAGCGCTCGTCGCCTTCTAGTAGAAAACCAAACAAAAGGTGACGACGGCCAGCGAAACGCTCACGCGCTTCCAAACTGGTAAGATCGGTTTACTTTTTAGCCCGTGAACGGCAGCCCAGCTGGCTTGACCGTGCAGACAATGACACTTTTTTTCTTACCAATTTTTCAAAGCTGCTGTCGAAGCACAGTGTGTACTCCCTCCTTCCACGAACAAGTGTATATTTAGCTTTCGTCCTAATTCAAACTTTTAAAACTTTGACTACTCCCTTTCTCTCAGTTTATAGGGCGTGCACGCATTCTTAGGTCGTCAATTTGACCAACCTAATGCAAGTCATATATTATAAAAAATATAACAATATAAACTTCAGATGTTTTATTTTCAAATGGTATAATTCTTATGTTATATAGTTTATATTACGGTGATAAAATTGACAACCTAGATATACGCGTAGGACTTGTAAACTGAAACGGAGGGAGTAACTTTTTGGGAAAAGTAGCAACATTTATGACACTAAATTACTATGAGTAGATCCGTTTTGAACTGTACTTTCATAATATATCAATTTTGTGTCATATATGTTACGATTTTTTCCATATAGTTGGTCAAGATTTTACAACTTTGACCTGAGACAAAAACTAGATGTACACTTATTCATGGATGAAGGGAGTACGCTACTGATCATGGGCAGCCCGGCCTGACTATCCTGCCTGAAAAAAACCGGTCCGGGACAGCATTGAGGCGAGCGTACCTATGTCTCGCTTATAGCGAGAGACGTAGGCCAGACTCGCCTGAAGGCGAGCACGAGATGGACCGGCCCAGGCGCGCGGGAGGCCACAGACCGCAGCCTCTTTTGCCCATATTTTTGTTTTCTTTTTCTTTTTTAGTTTTGCTTATGCTTTCAAATGTTCTAAAAATACATTACAAAAACTTTCCACAAAATATTTGAAAAATGTTAATCAAGCTTTTGAAAAATGTTAAATGTATATGAAAATGATTGTCATGTATATGGAAAATATGTATAAAAAACATACACCTGTGTGTGAAATAATGTTGATCATGTATACTAAATATGTATAAAAATATTCCCGATGTATAAGAGAAATGTACAACATATGTTAACTAGTAGACATCACAAAACATATATTTTAAAAAGTAAATTCTGTTTTTAGAAAATGTTAAACATTGCACATAAAAATATCCTCATGTATGCAAAAAAAGAACTTTCTGTGTGAAAAAAATGTTTACTGCCATTAAAAAATGTTCACCATGTATTAAAAAAGTTGAAAATGTATTTAAAATATATTGACCTTGTATTTATAAAATATTAAGCATTTATTAAAATAAATAAATAGATAGTATATACCAAAAATTAGCAATGTGTATGAAAAAAACAGACATAGATTTTTTTTAGAATATTTTTTTGATGTATACAAAATTGTTGAAGGCGTATTGAACAAAGTTGACATGTGTTGAATAGAAAAAACAATGAAAATCGACAAAGAAATGAAGAAACCTAATAAAAATAAGAAAACAAGAATATTAATGAAAAATTATGGAAACTATGAGAACCAAGAAGGAATCAAGGAAAGACGATGAAAACAAGAATGAAACAAAGAAAAACAAAGAAAGAAAAGCAAAAAAAAGGTGAAAACTAAGAAAGAAACAAAGAATTGAAATAAAAAAGACAGGAAAGAAAACTAGCGAAACCATGAAAGAACAAAGAAAAGCGGTCAATAAAGAAAAAACAGAAAAAGAACATGAAGAAAGAAACAGAAAAAGGCAAAAGAAAACTAAAAGACGGAAAAGAAGAAACCCAGAAAAAGTAATGAGCAAGCGAATCCATCAAAAACAGTGGAAAAAAAGAGACAAAAATGAGTTGTCTTAGTAGATAGACATGAAGGAAACCCTTTAGGCGAGTGTACCATATATCTCGCTATATGCAAGATATGATTGTCGTGTTACACATGTGCGTTTGGAAAAACAAAATTCGTCCCGGGCTTGTGGACTCTAGGCTTCTTTTTGGGTCGGGCTCAAGCTTGAGAAAAGGGGTCATTTTCAGGCTCTGAGCCACGATTGAGCTTGTAGTATGGGTTTGAGCTTTTGTCAAACCCGTCTCGACATATGATCTGGTTTGTCTACAACCGCACTTGGCTAATGTGACCCTTTGTATTACCACAGACATGAATCGACAATCCCAGTTGTCCATGCAGACAACCACACGTTTCATATCCAACACCTAAAATCCATACAAGGGCATGCACATAGAACATGCGACCAATAAGCAGACAAGCAATTCAACACAAGCCAAAAACATCCATGACAAATGAAATTCAATAATTCATACATAGGCGATCGTCGTTGTTATGCTCACTGACCTCCTTCTATTTGTTGATGAACCACTTATTCTGTTCGTTGTCTAGGAGTTTAGTGTCAGCTAATATGATCCTCGACTTCTCCATGATTCTCGCTAGCATCACTTTCTCCTTTCCGAGGGTCAATTCTCTCACATGTCTTTGCTCCCTCAAGCTTCTTTTTTTTGCCATTTCTCCATCTTCTCCATGTCTATCATTTTCCTCTCAATGATCATCGCCTCCCGGTTGAACTCAATCCTCGTCTCCCGGTTGAACTCAATCCACGTCCTGCACATTTAAGAAGAGCTTCTCCTCTCTTCCTCCTCCTATGTTTTGATACCCCCCTCGTTGCAAAAGATGTTCATCCATGTGACAGACATTTTTCTTGTCATGCCATCATGCATGGCCCTATCCTTCTCCCACCTCTTCCCCCTCTAGTATCTATTTTTCATTGGCTCGAGCCCATGTCCGCCCACCCCTCCACCTGTCTCATCATCCTCATTCGATCCAACATAATTTGTCAGAGCTTGTGACACCATTCTTCTTCTTCTTGGCGGGGTTACTGAGATCTTCAAAGTGTATTGACCACTTCATTTTCCCATAGTGAATGGCTTCTTCTCAATTTGACGGTATGAAGTGGTGGCCAGTCCCATCTAGCAAGAAAAACTCACATGTCAACATAATGCAAGTAGCTAAGCAAGCAAGAAGGATCATGAGCAATGTAAAGCAAACACAACTTACATGGCTAGTAACTCCAATACCACTTTGCTGCATATTCACCACTTGTGCATAGAAACCGCAGAACTTGTTCATAGTCTATTGGATGGCGGGCCACCTATATTGGAGAGAACCCTCATCACGGATGGTACAGATTGCATGTGGATCCACATAGTGCCTGTGTTCATGGTACCATCCATGAATTATCCCCCCCCCCCAAATATTTCAAGCCCTTTTGTTTGGTTCCACATATAAGATTCATGCTTGTGGCCAACCAAGCTTTATACAATAAAACATCTTCATGGGTTGAGTATGCATTTCCTCCTGCCTTCACCTTCTTTTTTTAGTGCCCAATGATTGCCTAACATCCAACAAAAGATGAATTTTGAACACTCACCTCATAATTTGGAGGATCTTGACTGTCATTTATCATATCCATCGTCAATGAGTCCTAAACATGCATCACAATGAAATTACCATCCTAAAATTGTTCCGTTAATGCATATAGGGCAAAAAACTACGGATTTGGTTGAGTAATATCCTCGAACAGTTGGTAGTCATGTCTGGCGCCGGAGCTTCTCGATGTTATTGTGGCCGTTGGAGTTGTGGTGACTCATACGTCATGTGCGGGAGGCATCCTGGTCCTTTGTGAAGCCATGCAGGATATCGAGCCGTTGTGAAGCTGGAACGCCATAGGGCGGGGGCATGGTGGAAGACGTCAGAATGGACGTAGCGAACTCCAAGTCAAGGATGTCTTCCGCCAACATCTTTCTTGGCCTTCTTGCACGAGCACTGCTGGGTACGCTGCTCGTTTCCAGAAATCTTCCCTGATCCGGAGGTCTCTCATAAAGGAGCATGTCAAGTCTGCCTTGGGAGGCAAGCCCCAAAGCGGGTTGCACAACGGCTAAACGTCAATAGCCATCATCGCCGAATTGGCGAAATCACTAGCCACTCGGAAACCCTAGTCTATCTATCATCCAACGCTTGTTTGTTTTGTTATCAGATACTAACACATAGGACATATCGTATATACATATTTTGCGAGGACATCCATACATGTTGTAGCACTTTTATTGCTACGTCAATATGGTTTTATCCATATGTGTTTGTAAAATTTGCACATGATGCAATTTTGTGTAACGTATATATCTTTCCATCTCAACAATTTTGCTTGCTGTTCTTCTTGAAGTTCCCCTTCTTCTTCCCTTTGCCCTTTTTCTTGAAACTGGTGGTCTTATTGACCATCAACACTTGATGCTCCTTCTTGATTTCTACCTCCGCAGCCTTTAGCATTGCGAAGAGCTTGGGAATTGTCTTATCCATCCCTTGCATATTATAGTTCATCACGAAACTCTTGTAGCTTGGTGGCAGTGATTGAAGAATTCTGTCAATGACGCTATCATCCGGGATTAACTCTCAGTTGAATCAAGTGATTGCAGTACCCAGACATCTTGAGTATATGCTCACTGACAGAACTATTCTCCTCCATCTTGCAGCTGTAGAACTTATTAGAGACTTCATATCTCTCAATCCGGGCATTGTTTTGAAATATCAACTTCAACTCCTGGAACATCTCATATGCTCTATGGCGTTCAAAACGTCGTTGAAGTCCCGGTTCTAAGCCGTAAAGCATGGCACACTGAACTATCGAGTAGTCATCAACACGTGACTGCCAGGCATTCACAATGTCTGCAGTTGCTGGTGCAGGTGGTACACCTAGCGGTGCTTCCAGGATGTAACTTTTCTGTGCAGCAATGAGGATAACCCTCAAGTTACGGACCCAGTCCGTGTAATTGCTACCATCATCTTTCAACTTTGCTTTCTCAAGGAACGCATTAAAATTCAACGGAACAACAGCACGGGCCATCTATCTACAATCAACATAGACAAGCAAAATACTACCAGGTACTAAGTTCATGATAAATTTAAGTTCAATTAATCATATTATTTAAGAACTCTCACTTAGATAGACATCCCTCTAATCCTCTAAGTGATCACGTGATCCATATCAACTAAACCATGTCCGATCATCACGTGAGATGGAGTAGTTTCAACGGTGAACATCACTATGTTGATCATATCTACTATATGATTCACGCTCGACCTTTCAGTCTCCGTGTTCCGAGGCCATATCTGTTAGGGCATCTCCAGCCGTTGGCCCCCCAGGGGGCGCCTAAAATCGCCGCCTGGGGGTGAGCCGGCGCAAAAATTGGGCCTGGGGGCGAGTTGGTCCCCAGCCGCCGGCCCCAGGGCCGCCCCTAGGCACGTTTTAAAATAAAAGAAGTTCGGCGAAGTTCGGCTTAAACACGATAAATTTCGGCCAAACACGATAAATTTCGGCACATTTCGGCGAAGTTTGCGGATTTTCATTACATAGCACATATACATAAACTAATCTAAAGGAAAACTGGCTGAAGTCGCCGCCGTCGCCGCCATCGTCGTCGTCGGCCTTCTTCACCGGCGCGTCGGTGCTGCGCCGGGGCGGCCGCCCTCGTCGGGTACGCCAACGGCGGGTCGTTGCTGCCCTCGAGGTACGTCAGCACGCCCTCGAGTGTGCGGCCGGGGACGCCCCACCACAGGTGGCGCCCCTCGCTGTTCTGCCGGCCGCTGACCACCGGCGCGCCGTTGGTGGATGCCAAGCGCTGCTGCTGGCGGCGCTCGAAATACGCCGCCCAAGCCGCGTGGTTGTTGGTGGCGTACTGGGGGAGGGAGAGTTGGGCGTCGGTGAGGGAGGCGCGTACGACCTCGACTTCCTCGGCAAAGTACTTCGGCTTCGCCATGGCGTCGGACAACGGGGGAATGGGCACTCCCCAGGCGCTGAGTCTCCATCCCGTCGGCCCGGCGCGCATGTCCGGCGACGCCGGGATGTTTGCCTGGAACAGGAGCCAGGACTCATGTTCGCGGAGCGAACGGCGGCCGAAGCCGTTGGCCGCCGCCTCGTCTCCGGGGAAGCGTTCCGCCATGGCGACGGGCTCGGGAGAGGTAGAGAGATAGAGGGAGGGGCTGGGCGGCGGCGCTCGGGAGAGGTAGGGAGAGGGAGGGGCTGGGCGGCGGCGAGGGGCGGGGCTGGTGTGGGCACAGGCGAGTGCAGGCCACCGGCTATATAGCCGCGCCGCACCCGTGTGTACGCGTGCGAGGGAGGGGAGGCGTCGGCGCGCCGTCCTGTGACGCGCCGCCCGTGAGGAATCAATGGCAAGGCTGACCGGCGGCAGCCTTGGCATTGATTCCCCGCGGGAACCGAGGCCGTTGGGGGAAGACGAGGCGCCGTGTCGCTGACGCGGCGGGCCTGCGGCTGTTTTGCGCCAAAACAGTTCGCCCTGGCGCCCCCGGGCGCCCCCCAGCGCGCCGGGTTCGGCCTGGGTCCGCCGGCGCTGTTTTCGGCCCAGGCCGGCGAAAATTGGGCTCCTGGGGGCGCGACTGAGCGGTTTTTTTGGCGCCGGCGCGAAAAAATCGCCTGGGGAGGCCTTCCTGGGGGCGCGACTGGAGATGCCCTTATATGCTAGGCTCGTCAAGTTTAACCTGAGTATTCCGCATGTGCAACTGTTTTGCACCCGTTGTATTTGAATGTAGAGCCTATCACACCCGATCATCTCGTGGTGTCTCAGCACGAAGAACTTTTGCAACGGTGCATACTCAGGGAGAACACTTATACTTTGATAATTTATTGAGGGATCATCTTATAATGCTACCATCAATCAAAGCAAGATAAGATGCATGAAAGATAAACATCACATGCAATCAATATAAGTGATATGATATGGCCATCATCATCTTGTGCTTGTGATCTCCATCTTCGAAGCACCGTCATGATCACCATCGTCACCGGCGCGACACATTGATCTCCATCGTAGCATCGTTGTCGTCTCGCCAATCTTATGCTTCTACGACTATCGCTACCGCATAGTGATAAAGTAAAGCATTACAGGGCGATTGCATTGCATACAATAAAGCGACAACCATATGGCTCCTGCTAGTTGCCGATAACTCGGTTACAAAACATGATCATCTCATACAATAAAACTTAGCATCATGTCTTGACCATATCACATCACAACATGCTCTGCAAAAACAAGTTAGACGTCCTCTACTTTGTTGTTGCAAATTTTACGTGGCTGCTACGGGCTTAGCAAGAACCGTTCTTACCTACGCAGCAAAACCACAACGATAGTTTGTCAAGTTGGTGCTATTTTAACCTTTGCAAGGACCGGGCCTTGCGACATTCGGTTCAACTAAAGTTGGAGAAACTGACACCCTCCAGCCACATGTGTGCAAAGCACGTCGGTAGAACCAGTCTCGTGTAAGCGTACGCGTAATGTCGGTCCGGGCCGTTTCATCCAACAATACCACCGAACCAAAGTATGACATGCTGGTAAGCAGTATGACTTATATCGCCCACAACTCACTTGTGTTCTACTCGTGCATATGACATCTACGCATAAAACCAGGCTCGGATGCCACTGTTGGGTAACGTAGTAATTTCAAAAAAATTCCAACGCACACGCAAGATCATGGTGATGCATAGCAACGAGAGGGGAGAGTGTGTCCACGTACCCTCGTAGACCGAAAGCGGAAGTGTTAGCACAACACGGTTGATGTAGTCGTACGTCTTCACGATCCGACCGATTAAGTACCGAACGTACGACACCTTCGAGTTCAGCACACGTTCAGCCCGATGACGTCCCTCGAACTCCGATCCAGCTGAGTGTTGGGGGAGAGTTTCGTCAGCACGATGGCATGGTGACGATGATGATGTTCTACCGACGCAGGGCTTCGCCTAAAGCACCGCTACAGTATTATCGAGGTGGACTATGGTGGAGGGGGGCACCGCACACGACTAAAAGATCAACTGATCAATTGTTGTGTCTCTAGGGTGCCCCCTGCCCCCGTATATAAAGGAGCAAGGGGGGTGCGGCCGGCCAGGAGAGAGGGCACGCCAGGAGGAGTCCTACTCCCACCGGGAGTAGGACTCCCCCCCTTTCCTAGTTGGATTAGGACTTGGGAGGGGGAAAGAGGAGGGAGAGAGGAAGGAAGGGGGGGGGGGCGCCGCCCCCCTCTCCTTGTCCTATTTAGACTAGGGGGGAGGGGCGCGTGGCCCAGACCTGGCCGCCTCTCCTCTTCTCCGTAAAGGCCCACTAAGGCCCATTAACCTCCCGGGGTTTTTCGGTAACCTCCCGGTACTCCGGTAAAATCCCGATTTCACCCGAAACACTTCCGATATCCAAACATAGGCTTCCAATATATCAATCTTCATGTCTCGACCATTCCGAGACTCCTCGTCATGTCCGTGATCACATTCGGGACTCAGAACAACCTTCGGTACATCAAAACATATAAACTCATAATATAACTGTCATCAAAACGTTAAGCGTGCGGACCCTACGGGTTCGAGAACTATGTAGACATGACCGAGACACGTCTTCGGTCAATAACCAATAGCGGAACCTGGATGCTCATATTGGCTCCCACATATTCTACGAAGATCTTTATCGGTCAGACCGCATAACTACATACGTTGTTCCCGTTGTCATCGGTATGTTACTTGCCCGAGATTCGATCGTCGGTATCTCAATACCTAGTTCAATCTTGTTACCGGCAAGTCTCTTTAATCGTTCCGTAATACATCATTCCGCAACTAACTCATTAGTTGCAATGCTTGCAAGGCTTAAGTGATGTGTATTACCGAGAGGGCCCAGAGATACCTCTCCGACAATCGGAGTGACAAATCCTAATCTCGAAATACGCCAACCCAACAAGTACCTTCGGAGACACCTATAGAGCACCTTTATAATCACCTAGTTACGTTGTGACGTTCGGTAGCACACAAAGTGTTCCTCCGATAAACGGGAGTTGCATAATCTCATAGTCATAGGAACATGTATAAGTCATGAAGAAAGCAATAGCAACATACTAAACGATTGGGTGCTAAGCTAACGGAATGGGTCAAGTCAATCACATCATTCTCCTAATGATGTGATCCCGTTAATCAAATGACAACCCACGTCAATGGCTAGGAAATTTAACCATCTTTGATCAACGAGCTAGTCAAGTAGAGGCATACTAGTGACATACTGTTTGTCTATGTATTCACACATGTATTATGTTTCCAGTTAATACAATTCTAGCATGAATTATAAACATTTATCATGATATAAGGAAATAAATAAAAACTTTATTATTGCCTCTAGGGCATATTTCCTTCAGAAACCTTGAGCGTGGCGGCTATAAAACAGGAGTAGTAGTAGTATGAAGCAGGAACAGACCGAGACCGGGGACCGGGGAGGGGAAGGGGACCCGGTCGTGTCGTCGATTGCCTTGCCCCTACCCCCCCGACTCGCGCATGCGGAATAGATTTGTCGTGCTGACGAAACTCTCCTGTGAAGCTTTGCTGGATCGGAGCTCGCGGGACGTCATCGAGTTGAACGTGTGCAGAACTCGGAGGTGTCGTGCGTTCGGTACTTGGGATCGGTCGGATCGTAAAGACGTATGACTACATCAACCGTGTTGTGCTAACGCTTCCGCATTCGGTCTACGAGGGTACGTAGACACACTCTCCCCTCTCGTTGCTATGCGTCACCATGATCCTATGTGTCTGTAGGATTTTTTTTAAATTACTACGTTCCCCAACATCTGGTATTCTGAAAAATACTCGAACCTTTCCAATGTCCGAATATATCCTTTCAATATATCGATCTTTACGTCAACATTTCGAGACTCCTCGTCATGTCCGTGATCTCATCCGGGACTCCGAACAAACTTCGATCATCAAATGACATACTCCCTCCGTCCCATAATGTAAGACATTTTTTAACACTAGTGTAGTGTCAAAAAACGTCTTACATCCGGAACGCTTGATTGTTTTGTTATCCATATGTGTTTGTAAAATTTGCACATGATACAATTTTGTGTAACGTATAGATCTTTCCATCTCAACAATTATAATCTTTTAATTGGGGAGAAAACCCAAGATCTAACCTCCATGGATGGATCTAGCGATGACAACACTTGTGTGTCGTTCCCTTATTGGAGGCATCATTTTTGAAATGCTTATCCCACATTCCGAGTGTTGCAACCGGTGATGGTAGATGTTCATGGTTGTTGTTGTATGCTTCAGTTCACTTCGACATGACTTTCAGAGGTTTCAATTTTGTATATTTGTGTGTGCGCGCGCGCGATGATAGGCTGTGTGCATTCCAGTCGCCCAAAGGCCGAGCGTGTGCTTATAGTGCTTGTATGCTCTTGAAGCGATATTATGAGTCAATAAAATTCACCCACCGTCAAAAAAAAAAGATGAACGGGTGGCTTGTTTGCATGAAGATAGATAGATAGATATTATTTTCCATGATTAATAAAGCTTTATGGCTCACTCAACATTCAACAACAACAAAACTAAATAGTGAACGCTATCGGGGGAACACGAAAGAGAGAATACAGTTTCAACGAGAAAAGCATAGCGGCAATCTTTTGAAACAAAATAGGTTGCTGTGGCAGGCGGCCTCGTCCCCAGCATATGAGCCTACGTTGTCAAGGACAAGGAGAACTCCACCAGCCTGTTGACATCCGGCATGACCGCCTCCACCGCGCCCAGCGCGCCGAAGCGGTCCGCCCACGCGGCCAGGAGCGGCATCTCCACGGGGTCGATGGTCTTGACGCCATTGATCACGTCCACGGAGCGCACCCACGGGAGGAGGCCGCCGAGCACCGTGTCCACGTACCCCGGGGCGTCGCCTCCAAAGAACGGCTTCCCTCCGGCGACGTCCCGCAGGGCTCCGTCCAGGGTCGTCAAGGCGGCGGCCACCTTCTTCTTCCCCTCCGCTTTCTCCTCCTCCGTCTTGCTCCACGACGCCTGGTACATGGCCTTCAGCAGCTGCGCTTGCACAGATCAGGGAAGTGAGGCAATTGTCCACAAGAGCTCAATGCTTGCCACAGTCACGAACACGGCGGATCTAATGAAATGGGGTGTGATCATACCGTGTCGTCGATGAAGGCGGCCCAGAAGCGGGCGACGGCGCGCTCGTAGGGACGAGCCGGGAGGAGGGCGTCGCCGGCGAAAGCCTCGTCGAGGTACTGTATGATGATCGTCGACTCGCAGACAGGCTTGCCGGCGTGGATCAGCACCGGCACCATTTTGTGGACCGGGTTCGACCGGAGGAGCAGCTCGCTCTTGTTGGCGAAGTCCTCCTCTTGGTACTCGTAGCTGCTGATGCCCTTGATGCTGAGAGCGAGGCGCACCCGCAGCACGGCCGGGCTCGCCCACATGCCCAGCAGCTTCAAATCGTCTCCTGCTCCGGCCGCCATTGCTGCTGCTGCTGCTGCTGCTGGTGTGGTGTCTCTCAACTGCTCAAGGTGGTCTCTACTTTGCACGTAGTAGATGGCTTGTGTTTTGGACTTTTGGTGCCTCGGTTGTAAGACTCCGGAGGTATATATACACGAGCATAGCAGACTCTTCCGATAGAACTTACTACTCTACAAGGCAAAATGTTTGGTGGGTTAATTCTTCATTTGAATTGTCTACTTTACGACAAGTAATCAGGAGAGCACTAGCTATATTTAACATTCAGAAGAATATTTCTGCTGACCCAAACAGATCTCGGCCTCTATGATTCAAAGCTAGCCACGCCACATATAGCATGCCAAAGTTGACTCCGCACTGGATATACTAGTAGTACAGTACAACATTTGCGGTCAGGCTGATCGTATGAACCGCGTCGACGCTGACGTTACCGACCAGGATTTAATGCGGAGGCTTGGTTCCGAGTTGCGTGAATACACAATCCAACATGCTAGGAGAGAGACCCCCTGTGAAGTAGCGGGACTCCTCTCGTTTCCTCCTCTCTAACACTACGCAGCAACGGCAAACTTTTTCCTCCGATCCAAACTTCACCGGTGAGCCATAGATTCACCCTCCCCCTCTCCCTGCCATCTCCTTGAGATGGTGAGGTTAGGGTTTCTCGTCATGTGATGGGATTTGGTGTCAGGTGCTTCAGATCTATGCAAGGGTTCAACGGCGACAACTGCGGTTCTAGGGTGTTGGTCCTTAGGGCACGTGCATGAAGACTTCTCTGCTGTCATCAAGAAGGTCAAGCCGGCTCCAGTAGGAGAGCATGTTAGCGCGGCGCATCGGCGACCCATTCTGACGGCAATAGTGGTCGTTCGATGGTCTCAAAATCTCAATGCAATTTTTATTATGTTTGAGATGCTTTGTGCTTTCAATGAATTTTTATAGATTCAACCCATTCCAAAAAAACGAGGAGAGCACGTCGATCTTGAGGCGAAAGAATGGCCATGATTACATGAGGATTTGAACCCGGCCTGAAATTTGCGCATGTCGCCACGCTTAACACTTGAAACTTGTTATCTGAATGGGGGTCTAGCCAAATCCAATATTTCCAAGGGACATGTCATAATACTAATCGGTGTAGATTATACAAGATTTGTCAAGATAGTTTCATATGATAGTATTTTCAAAGAATTTTTTTTTCAATGGAGCCCTTTGGTCTGTAGATATGGATTTTTATTCCTATGTAGGATAGGGTCCAATCCTTCACATTTCAAAGAAAAAAATATTAACCTAGATTCAATGGAAAAATTCTTATACTATGCATCAAATGGCATATCTATTTTTTTATAGGAACTGAGATGCATATCATCTTATTTTCTATGAAGTTCCTATTCCTACAATATTCCTATCCTATGAACTAAAGGAGGCATAAGGGAATGTTGTCATACTATTAATGCACTTTCCTTTTTGCGGGAAAACTTTCAATCTATTCATCTTTAATCATGATAGTACATTGAATACTAGAAATAATAAAAATTACATCCAGATCCGTATACCACCTGACGACGGCTACAAATACTGAAGCGAGCCAAAGGAGCATTGAGGGAGTCCTGGATTAGGGGGTGTTCGGATAGCCGAACTATACCTTCAGCCGGACTCCTGGACTATGAAGATACAAGACTGAAGACTCCGTCCCGTGTCCGGAAGGGACTTTCCTTAGCGTGGAAGGCAAGCTTGGCGATACGGATGTTCAGATCTCCTACCATTGTAACCGACTCTATGTAACCCTAACCCTCTCCGGTGTCTATATAAACCGGAGGGTTTTAGTCCGTAGGACAACATACACATCAACAATCATACCATAGGCTAGCTTCTAGGGTTTAGCCTCTCTGATCTCGTGGTAGATCTACTCTTGTACTACCCATATCATCAATATTAATCAAGCAGGACGTAGGGTTTTACCTCCATCGAGAGGGCCCAAACCTGGGTAAAACTTCGTGTCCCTTGCCTCCTGTTACCATCCGGCCTAGACGCACAGTTCGGGACCCCCTACCCGAGATCCGCCGGTTTTGACACCGACATTGGTGCTTTCATTGAGAGTTCCTGTGTGTCATCGCCATCAGGAAGGATGCCTCGCCCCGTCTTTAAAGACGGCACCGTTGCTAAGGGAGCTTTGGCTGTCGGCCAAACCCTCCGGCTAGGTGGTTTTCTTATGACCACTTGTTCGGCTTCTGCGCCGACGATGACCTCTCGAGCCATCAAAAACAATCTTTATGTCAACTCGGAACTTGCCGAGCAGTTAGATCTAATAGAGCTTTCCTCCATAAACAAGCTCTTGGATCGCTTCGCCGCCCTGGGAGTCGCTATGGATTACGACCATTTTGGGCCTAAAACCGATCTGAGAGAGATTAACTCTCCCCAAGCCATCCATCACGTTGCCGTGGTAGAGGGACAGTGCGGCGACCCTTCATCTATCTTAAGGACTCGCTACGTCTGGATTCCCGATCCCTCCAAGCCGGATGTCCGCGAAGGGAGGATATCACTCAAGACCTGAACCTAGAATCAGGCGACGGACTGGATTCATTGGACGACATCTAGGAATCCAAATTCTCGAGTTCGGAAATTCCTCGGCCTCTGAGCCTCAGAAGGGATAAGGCTTCGGATTTAATTCCACCCATCCACCCGAACATTAGCGATCTATCCCAAATCAGGCAAGAGCCCAAAGAAACAGTACATCATTACTGGGCCAGATTCCTCCTGGTTATGAACAGGATAAAGGGCTGTCGCGAGGAAGACGCAATTTCATTCTTCTGCAATAATTGCACGGACAAGGGATACTCAACGCCATAAGTCCTGTGATATTACACGCTTTGCTGACTTAGCGTCCATAGTACGAAAGTACTGTGCGATGGAAAGCGCCCGGGAAACCGAAACAAAATTTTGGGACAATCCGGCCCTTAAGGCAAGCCCAGTCCGAAATAAAAGGGTGCATCATCGCCAGACACCCGGGTCAAACACCAAAAGGCAAAAACCCTCTACAGGGCATGGAACCGTACTGGAAGGATGGCTTAATGGACCCTGTAAAATTCATAGTACAGAGGACGCCATACCAACTCACAGCCTTAGAGCATGTTGGATACTCCGGCAGGTGGCCAAAATTGGCGAAAACCTCCTAATTCCGGAGGCCACAGAAAGCCACCCCAGAGACACCAATACAGTATTAACAGTCTTCGAGACCTTCGCATCAAATAATATGCGAAAAAGACACTCCGCAGCCTTGCCGAAGTCTACCAAGTAGCAACAATAAACCCATGGAGTGACACGGCCATTACCTTTAACGCCAGTGATGAACCTAAATTCCGAACAGCTCGAGCACCAGCTGCATTGGTCCTCAGTCCAATAGTGGACGGCTTTCGTCTTACCAAGGTACTCATAGACGGCGGCAGCGGATTGAACCTCATCTATGAGGAAACTCTTCAAAAAAATGAATATAGACTGGAACCGCATCATGCGAAGCAGCACAACCTTTAGAGGAATAATCCCCAGTCAGGAAGCGCGCTGTACAGGAAAAATCACACTAGATGTGGTGTTCGGCACGCCAGACAATTACAGGTCCGAAGAGGTCACGTTCCATGTGGCCCCGTTCAACAGTGGTTATCACGCTTTGCTAGGGCGGGAAGCATTCACAATCTTCCAAGCAATACCCCATTATGGGTACATGAAGCTCATGATGCCCGGGTCTAACGGGATCATCACTTTAGCTAGTGATCCGGACATAGCACTCTGCGCCGAAAACAAGACAGCCGCACTGGCCCTCGAGGCCCTATCCGAAGCCCTTGCGGCTGAGGAGCTGACTGCGCTGCGCTCTACGGTGAATAGGGACGATGTGGTACTCGACAAAAGATCCAAATCCACCTCCTTTAAACCAGCGGACGAAATAGTCAAATTCCAAGTCCATCCAACGGACCCCAATAAAACACCTTCCATCAGGGCACAGTTAAACCCTGATGTCGACGCTGCATTGCGAGAGTTCCTACCAGAGAACTGGGACATTTTCGCCTGGCACCCTTCAGACATGCCAGGAATCCCTCGCAGGCTGGCCGAGCACAGTTTAAATATCCAAACAGGATTCAAACCCGTCAAACAGGCTCTCCGGCGTTTTTCCGAACCTAAGAGACAGGCTATGGGAGAAGAGCTAGCAAAGCTATTAGAGGCTGGATTCATCAGAGATATAAAACATCCGGACTGGCTAGCAAACCTGGTGATGGTACCAAAGAAGGACAAATCCTGGCGCCTGTGTGTTGATTTTAAAGACCTTAACAAGGCTTGCCCAAAGGATCCCTTCCCCCTCCCCCGCATCGATCAAATAATCGATGCTACCGCAGGACACGATTCGTTGTGTTTCCTCGACGCATATTCTGGCTACCATCAAATCAAGATGGCAGAACCAGACCAAGCCGCAACGGCATTTATCACACCATACGGGTCATTCTGCTTCAACACGATGCCCTTCGGGCTCAAAAACGCCGGCGCAACATATCATCGCATGATTCCGACATGTTTGGCAAGCCAGATCGGTAAAACAGTGGAGGCATATGTAGATGATGTGGTCGTCAAAACAAGACATGTTGAATCTCTAGTAGATGACTTGAGGCTCACATTTGATAATCTCCGAACATACGACATCAAGCTCAACCCGGAAAAATGCGTTTTCGGCGTTCCAGCCGGAAAGCTCTTGGGCTTCATTGTATCCAGTAGAGGAATTGAAGCAAATCCAGCCAAGATCCGAGCTCTATCACAGCTGGATATCCCAAAGGACCTCAAACAAATACAAAAGTTAACCAGATGTGTGGCGGCTCTAAGCCGCTTTATCTCCCGCTTGGGAGAAAAAGCCCTTCCCCTTTACCGCCTCCTTCGGCGCATCGAACACTTCAAATGGACGGACGCAGCCACGGCCGGACTCGACGAAATAAAAGCCATATTGGCAACAAACCCAGTCCTGGCCGCGCCAAACACCGGCGAACCAATGCTATTGTACATCGCAGCAACACATCAGGTTGTAGGCGCAGTGCTCGTCGTCGAACGAGAAGCGGACGGACACAAATTCCCCCTTCAAAGGCCGGTCTATTATGTGTCCACTGTCCTCACTCCCTGCAAATCATGGTACCCGCATTATCAAAAGATTGCGTACGCGGTATTCATGGCATCCCGGAAGCTATGACACTACTTTCAAGAGTGTTCAATAACAGTAGCCTCAGAAGTACCACTTAACGACATTATAAACAACCGTGACGCAACGGGCCGGATTGCGAAATGGGCCATTGAGCTCCTCCTGTTCGACATAACTTATAAGCCACGACGAGCCATCAAGTCACAAGTTTTGGTCGACTTCGTCGCAGAATGGACGGAGGCCGAACTCCCTAGAGAGTACGGCACATATTCAAATTGGATCATGCATTTCGACGGCTCCAAAATGTTGGCTGGACTGGGGGCTGGCGTCGTTTTGACGTCCTCCACAGGAGACACAGTTCAATACGTACTACAGATTCTGTACACAGACTCCAACAATGCAGCCGAATATGAGGCCCTTCTACATGGTCTCCGGATGGCAGTATCCATGGGCATCCAACGCCTAGAGGTGCGCGGGGACTCGAACCTCGCAATCTCCCAAATAAATGGAGACTTCGATGCCAAGGATCCGAAAATGGCAGCTTACCGCAACGCCGTCCTAAAAATGTCAGCTCGGTTCGAGGGACTTGAATTTCACCATATAGCCCGGGAAAATAATCAGGCGGGAGATGTCTTGGCATGCATCGGCGCAAAACGCAATGTAGTCCCCCCAACATCTTCTTGGAAAGGCTTTTCAAGCCATCCGTGGCATGGGAAGGGGAGCCTAACAATAACAGCCCGGACCCAACCGCACTGCCCAACACCGAACATTCTGACACAATTGGAGGCTCTGCCATTGAAATAACACCTTCAACCCAGGTAATAATGGCCGTCATCACCCCGTGGACAGAACCATTCCTCGCCTACCTTACTAGGCAGGAACTCCCCGAGGACCAAAATGAGGCACGCTGCATAGTGCGGCGATCCAAAGCCTACAGAGTCCATGAGCGAGAGCTTTATAAGAAAAGCACTACCGGAGTCCTTCAAAGGTGCATCTCCGAAGAGGAGGGGCGGGATCTCCTGGCTGAAATCCATGCCGGACTCGGCGGTCATCACGCTGCAGCCCGGTCCCTGGTAAGCAAGGCCTTCCGTACAGGCTTTTATTGGCCGACGGCCCGGGCAGACGCTCAGGACTTAGTCCAACGATGCGCCGGCTGACAGCTCTTTGCAAACCAAAGCCATATGCCACCCACCGCCCTCCAAACTATCCCCATCACTTGGCCCTTTGCGGTCTGGGGGCTTGATATGGTTGGACCCCTTAAAAGCGGAACCCACAAGCACAAATACTTACTGGTCATGGTGGATAAGTTCACCAAATGGATAGAAGCCAAGCCTGTTAAGATGGCCGAATCCGGACCTGTGATAGACTTCATATCCGGGGTTGTACACCGTTACGGCGTCCCCCACAGCATCATCACTGATAATGACACGAACTTTACGGCCGACGAGGTAAAACTCTGGTGCAAAAACATGGGCATAAAGCTCGATTATGCTTCCGTCTATCACCCACAAACTAACGGCCAGGTCGAACGTGCAAATGGTCTTATCATGAGCGGCATCAAACCCAGACTAGTGCGGTCCCTCAAGGAATCTAACACGCACTGGGTAGAGGAGCTCGACTCCGTACCCTGGGGGCCGCGGACCACGCCGAATCGCACCACCGGATACACACCATTCTTCATGGTGTACGGCGCAGAGGCAGTTCTTCCTTGCGACATAATTCATGACTCACCTCGAGTGCGCATGTACGAGGAAAGAGAAGCCGAGCTCGATCGGCAGGACAGTTTAGACGCATTAGAGGAGGAGCGTGACGTGGCGAAAGCCCGTTCCGCATTCTATCAATAGCAAGCTCGAAGATACCAAAGCAGAGAAGTACGGGCCAAAAATTACAACGTTGGCGAATTAGTTCTACGCCTGCCGGACAAGAAAAAGGACAAACTCAAGCCCAAGTGGGAAGGTCCTTTCATAATGGGACATTTACATCTATGCCCCTAATTTACGCCCACTCTCAGATTTATCCCTAATTTCAAAGCCTGCTCAAATTTGCCCCTCCGCCGTTAGGTACACTTACAGAAATACCCTTCTATGCCGTTACCGTCCGGTCAAAGCCGGTGAAAGAGCTTTGACCATCCTGAAAAAAATAGCAAAAAAATTCTAAAAAATCTGAAATTTTGTGGGATCAAAGATACTCAGGTTCGCAAGGTGCATGCAAAGTTTCGTGCTGTTCGTACATTCCAAGAGCTCGTGTCAGAGGAAAAACAATAAATATGTAAGCCTGTGAACAGTAAATTCAAAAAAATAGTAAGAAAATTCAAAAAATATGAAATTTTTTAGCATCAAAGAGGCTCGGGTCTGCAAGCTGCGTGCAAATTTTTGTTGTGTTTGGACATTGGAGGGGCTTGTGGAGAAAAAACAAAATTTGGCTCAGGAAAAAACTTGGGGAAAAATGACTATTTTGTTTTTTCTTGCTAGAGCTCCCCGCATGTCATTTGATCACAAAAACTTGCAAGCACCTTGTGCACCCAAGCCCCTTTGATGCCAAAAAATTTCATATTTTTAATTTTTTTCTATTTTATTTTAAATTTATTGTTCACAAGCGTGCAGATTAACTGTTTTCCTCGCCACGAGCTCCTGGAATGTCCAAATAGCACGAAAATTTGCGCACACCTTGGGCACATGAGTATCTTCGATCTTACAAAATTTTAGAATTTTTAGATTTTTTTTGCTATTTTTTTAAGGACGGTCAAAGCTGTTTGACCGGACGGTAACGGCGCAAAAAGGCATTTCTATAAGGGCACCTAACGGCGGAGGGGCAAATTTGAGCAGGCTTTCGAATTAGGGGTAAAACAAAATCTGGATAAATACCAATTCCTATTACTGGTAAAAAGATACAGATTAAAATAAAGAGTTCTCGTGGTCCAGAATCCACAAAATTTGCGTATCTGATTAGGTGGTTCGAGTTAGGGACAGAAATGCAAATGGCCCTTTCATAATTGACCAAGTCCTAACTGGTGGAGCGTACCACCTACGAAATGCATCGGATAACCGACTTGAGCCGAACCCATGGAACGCAGCCCGTCTCCAAAGATTCTATGCCTAGCGCCGGATCCTGTGTTCGTCTCCTTACTCTGTCCATTTTTTATATATTGTCCGTCTTACATTTCTCTCCTTCTCCCTTTCTCTCTCTCTTATAACCTTTAAAGGCTCACAAATTGACGCGCTATCCGCGCTCAGTAAACCTGGGGGCTTCTTTAAACAAAAGCTTATTTATACGGGCTTCATGCCTAACACATGCGTCAAACTTCCGCATGTACCTTTTATTCACCATTATATGCATCGATATGACTTAAGTTTTCGCCAAGCTGTGTTGCCTGGCTCCTGTGCTTACCCCTACATTCCCGATTATTCGGCTAGGTGGTAAAGGGAGCACCTCTGCGATTGTTACTGCCGGATCAGCCGAACGTGTACCTCAGACTGGGTGAAGCCGAAAGCTAGCGTTCTTAAGAGAATATTCGGTCGGTGAACTAAAGATGATCCTTTTCTTTATCTATGTGCCCCCAGGCATTTTTCCTGCGTTTCTTTTCGCAGCATGGACATGCACTTTAGGGCATGCCCCCCACCCTGGGAAAGGAACCCCTAACGGAACTATTCTCCCTGGAAGATGTTTCTTACTAACCATGTAATATAACATAACTAGTCGGGCACTTGTCTGTTCACGCACTAATGACCCCTACGCCTGGTCTCCACGCATTCCCCGGTTCCTATATAACCGCATGGGAATTCGGACACACTCCGGACTGTCAGGCCCCGAGGTTGAAGCGAAAAGGTCGGCCATGACAAATGATCTACAATCCGGCTAGAAGGAATTATAAATGTAAATTCGATTACATAGTCATTTTGACTGATTGTATTCCTCTTCAATACCATCTAACAGGCTGTCTAATTTACAGTCCTGCTGGGAGTACTTTGCGGCCAACTCTACTTGGCCGTACACTAAGCTTACAGGGATCTCCTTCCCATCGGGACCTATAGGACCGACCTCGGCCATATGGTTGGGGTCAGCCTTTGAGTACCGCGTCTTCACCATGGCCCAGGCCTCCCTAGCGCCTTGACGGCATGCTGATATCTTCCACAATTGGAAGCGCCGCCGTGCTCCCTTTAGCTTCTCCGCAAGCTCTCCAATACCTTCGGGCATGGAGACGGATGGCCACAGGGCCTGGGCGACGCCTCGCATCGCCTGCCGAACTCGGTCGAGCAGTTGCGAGAGCTCGGGAAGAAGGTCACCCGTAGAACCGGGCATCTCCTCGGCCGGACGACCTGTTAACACACCTACATGCATTGCTCTGTCAGTTGACTTCCCCGCCGAACTTTCTTTCAAAAGGTTCGTTCAAGCACTTACTAAATATGTAGCGTCGAAGCCGCTGATTCTCCTTCACGGAGTCTGATAGCTGGGCACGAACATCTTTCAGCTCGACGCCCAGCCGGGTGTTGGCATCTTGGAGAACGTTCTTCTCCCCCATCACCTTTAATAGCACCCTCTCACCAGCCTTTAGCTGGCGTAGGAGATGTTGCTTTTCCGGATTCAATTCGGCGCCATGTACAATTCTATTTGTCAGATTCGCACCAAAGCCGTGCTTCGCAAAATACTTATCTTTCGAAATGTCTATTACCAGAGGGGGCCTCCTTAGGCTCCCCTGCCGCGGCTAGTGCGGCCTCCAGTTGGGCTTTGCACTCTTCCAGCTCCTGGGACAGTAGGTAATTCTTTTCTGTAAGAACCTGCATATCAAATGATCCTTCAACCAGTTATTCTAACTTTTTTAAGTCTCAGGGGCTACTGCTACATATATATTTACCAAAATTTTCTTACCCGTATGTTTTTTAAATATTGCTCCGTGGCTCTGGCTAGACCATTTTGAGCGGCACGGAGGTGCGCATCTCCCGAATTGAAGGCATCTAACGCCTCTTGGGAGAAGCAAGCGTCGTGAAGAATTGTCCGGCGACGCCTGTGGTTCATGGCGCTTTCCACCTCAGAGTTGGTGGCAGACAACTCGTCCACATCCTTCGTCGGAGGAACGCCCGGCACACGCCTTGCGTTCGCCTCCGCCCCCGGACCAGGCTTTGGAGCCTGGCTGGTGGAGGCGTGATTGGCAGCCTCTCCGGATATAGTCCGGCGAGGTCTCTTTGTCCTGAAGAGGGCACGAGTGTCAAATGTGCCTCGAAGGTATAACAACTGGGATAAAGGGGCGTGCCATACCTTTGCGCTGATGCCTCGGTCCAGACTGAACCTCTTTTCTGCCCTCGGGGCCCTGCGGCCCCTCGTTGGCTTGTCGCCACAGGTTCGGCCTTCCGCCTCAAAAACCTCCCCTGCAGAGTTCGGTTGCAGTCAGGAAATTGAACACGCGTGGACGGACCCCTATCCGGGGTACTGGGACTTCGATCTCAAGTACCTGGGGCGTCGGGATTAGCCCTGGGTAATCGGCCGTAATGTCCACCAAGGCGTTGTCCTCGCTCAATTGATGGAACACTCCATCAATCAACTCCACAGATATGTCCGGATCCTCTTGAGAGCCCGGGTCGAGAGACCGTCCTGGGTCCTCGGGTTGTGGAGGCGGGCTGCTTATTTCCTTAACAGCCCAGCGCAGTTCCTGCGTTGAAGTCATCAGACTAAGTATTTAACAATGGGAACACTAAACGGATGAGCAAGTAAATGCGACCACTAGGCCGGGTCGAGTGACCGTCCTGGGTCCTCGGGTTGTGGAGGCGGGCTGCTTATTTCCTTAACAGCCCGGCGTAGTTCCTGCGTTGAAGTCATCAGACTAAGTATTTAACAATGGGAACACTAAACGGATGAGCAAGTAAATGCGGCCACTTACCCAGCTTGGGGGATTGTGCATAGAGAATCCACCCTGTGGGTTGACGCGGAGAAATTCCTCCTCTTCTCCCTTGTACAAAGTGGACAAGATCTTTAATAGAGCGGCAACTGAATCTGGCCCTTTACGGCCGTAGCGGGTGGCGTCGTCCTCCCCATTGAAATCCCACATGGGGTGACTTCTATACTGAAGCGGCTGCACCCCCCGCATGATGCATTCGGCCATAACTCCGATCATGGTTAGTCCGGAATGGGCCAACAATCTTATTCGGCCCATCAGGTAAACGATGTCCCTGTCACTTTCCCTTTGAGGGCTACGTGGATGCCCGCTTAGGCGCTTCTTTAAGGGAGCACTATCGAATTCTGGGAGGCCGATCCGGACAGGATCCGGCAGCGGGACATCTTCTATATAGAACCATTCCGAGGGACAATCTTCGGACGCCTTCTTTGGGGTTCCGGACAGATATCCGGTCCCGGCGATGCGCCATACTTCGGCTACGCCCACTTGATACATTGACCCTTTCTTGGAACGGGGCACGAGGCAAAATAGCTACTTCCACAGTCTGAAATGAGCTTCAATACCCAAGAACAGCTCGCAGAGGGCTACAGAGCCCGCGATATGCAATACTGAGGCAGGCGTGAGATGATGTAGCTGGAGGCCGTAGAACTCCAGCAGCCCCCGGAGAAATGGGTGGATGGGAAATCCGAGCCCCCTTATTAAGTAAGGGACAAGGCACACCTGCTCTCCTTTGGATGGATTAGGGGCATTCTCTGCTTGCTCTCCGCCGTTGTAGACAGCAAGACCGGCTCGAACCAGGACCATATAGGCCGGGGGGAGAAATCCCTTGGTCTGGAGCGTCACTAGCTCGCTATGCGGAGTAGAACATCTCTCCCAATATCCAGGCTTAGGGCTAGAAGGGCGAGTGGAGGAGTTGCGGCGGCTGGCCATGGTGGAATGGACCTTTGTTGGATGCGCTCTGATGAACACTCGTGGATGGGAGAAGGTGTGGATTGGATCTAAATCCTCGTCCCCTTAAGTAGGGCAGCTCATTTACGCGGCTAGGGGTGTGAACGTAAAAACACTCAGACTTTTCATATTCGTTTGACACGTGGGAGACGGCCATTATTGGGCGTAGAAGCCAAGGAGCGCAACATCTACAAGAAACCGGACTTTATTCAAATAGGTACACAGAATTTGGAGGAGAACCCGCCTTGCAATGCCGAAGACAATCTGCGCGCCGGACTCATCGTCATTGAAGCCTGGTTCGGGGGCTACTGAGGGAGTCCTGGATTAGGGGGTGTTCGGATAGCCGAACTATACCTTCAGCTGGACTCCTGGACTATGAAGATACAAGATTGAAGACTCCGTCCCGTGTCCGAAAGGGACTTTCCTTGGCGTGGAAGGCAAGCTTGGCAATACGGATGTTCAGATCTCCTACCTGTAACCAACTCTATGTAACCCTAACCCTCTCTGGTGTCTATATAAACCGGAGGGTTTTAGTCCGTAGGACAACATACACATCAACAATCATACCATAGGCTAGCTTCTAGGGTTTAGCCTCTCTGATCTCGTGGTAGATCTACTCTTGTACTACCCATATCATCAATATTAATCAAGCAGGACGTAGGGTTTTACCTCCATCGAGAGGGCCCGAACCTGGGTAAAACTTCGTGTCCCTTGCCTCCTGTTACCATTCGGCCTAGACGCACAGTTCGGGACTCCCTACCTGAGATCCGCCGGTTTTGACACCGGCAAGCACTGTCGTCATCGCCCCTCTCTCGCCGGAGCCGAAAAAACCCTGTTAGAGTAGACATTCGAGAAGTCGTCGTGCTAAGGCCCCACAGGACCAGCGCACCAAAACAACAACCACCGTCGTTGAATAGCGTATATCGTAAGGATCTAACCCGAAGACACACGAACGTAGGCAGACTACGACCAGATCCGAGCAAATCCATGAAGGATAGATTCGCCGAAGACACACCTCGACACGCCCACCTATCGATGATGCTAGATGCACCACCGGGACATGGCCTAGACGGGGAGAACTCTATTCCATCTTCAGGGATCCGCCACCGTCTCTTCTTCCTGAACAGGACACACAAAAAACTCGAAGAAACATCTAAACGAAGGCCTTCCATCGGCAAGGGCCGGGATCCATCGAGCCGTCATGGCCTTGAGGCCACCTGGAGACAAGGCGGACAGGTAGCAGAGCTGACGGGAGGCAGAGGAACCCTACATTTGTTCGCACGAGGGGGGGGGGGGGGGGGCGCTGCATTAACCTAGGAGGGATGTTCTAGTATTGTCAATCGTGTGGTGCTACCCTGCTAGCAATATTAAGAGGAATTTCATCTGGCTATCAATCAAAGGTGTGTCACTAGATCAAAGTCCCAAGAAAGGCGTGTCATTTTATCAAATTGCTCCAATATTAAGAGTGGGTTGCATGGCTAGCGACTCCAATACCACTTTGCTGCATATTCACTACTTGTTCACGCTCTGTTGGATGGCGGCCCATCTATATTGCAGAGAACCCTCATTAGTCATTACGGATGGTATGGGTTGCATGTGGCTCCATGTAGTGCGCATGTTCATGGTACCATGCATGAATTGTCTTTTTTTTTTCAATATTTCAAGCCCTTTTGCTTCATTCCACATATATGATTCATACTTGTGGACAATCAAGCTTCACAGAACAAAACATCTTCATGGGTTGAGCATGTATTTGCTCTTGCCTTCACCTTCTTTTTTTAGTGCCCAATGATTTCCCAGCATCCAACAAAGGCGAATTTTGAACAATCATTGCATAGTTAGGAGGATCTTGACTGTCATTTATCACATCCATCATGAATGAGTCCTAAACATGCATCACAGTGGAACTACCATCCTAAAATTGGCCCATTATGCGTATGGGGCAAAAAAACTACGGATTTGGTCGAGTGATATCCTCGAAAAGTTGGTAGTCATGTCCAACGCCGATGCTTCTTGATGTTATCTACGACTGTTGGAGTTGCGGTGATTCATATAGCATGTCCAGGGGGCGTCCATGTCGTTTGTGAAGCAATGCAAGATATCCAGCCGTTGTGAAGCTGAAAGGCCATAGGGCGCATGCATGGTGGAAGATGTTGGGGAACGTTGCAGAAAACAAAAATTTTCCTACGATTTCACCAAGATCCATCTATGAGTTCATCTAGCAACGAGTGATCGGATGCATCTACATACCTTTGTAGATCACGAGCGGAAGCGTTCAAAGAACGGGGATGTGGTAGTCGTACACGACGTGATCCAAATCACCGATGACCAAGCGCCGAACGGACGGCACCTCCGCGTTCAACACACGTACGGAGCGGATGACGTTTCCTCCTTCTTGATCCAGCAAGGGGAGAGGAGAGGTTGAGGAAGATGGCTCCAGCAGCAGCACGACGGCGTGGTGGTGATGGAGCTTGCAGTACTCCGGCAGGGCTTCGCCAAGCTCTATGGAGGAGGAGGAGGTGTTGGAGAGGGAGAGGGAGGTACCAAAGGCGTGGTCTGAGAGGCCCTCCTTCCCTCACTATATATAGGGGGGCCTAAGGGGGGGGGGGGCGCCGGCCCTAGGAGATCCAATCTCCTAGGGGGGCGGCGGCCAAGGAAGGAGTCCCTCCGCCCCAAGGCACCTAGGGGGTGCCTTCCCCCTTTGGGACTCTTCCCATCTTAAACCCTAGGCGCATGGGCCTCTTGGGGCTGGTTCCCTTGGCCCATGTAGGCCAAGGTGCACCCCCTACAGCCCATGTGGCACCCCGGGATAGGTGGCCCCACCCGGTGGACCCCCGGGACCCTTCCGGTGGTCCCGGTACAATACCGGTGACCCCGAAACTTGTCCCGATGGCCGAAATAGCACTTCCTATATATAATTCTTTACCTCCGGACCATTTCGGAACTCCTCGTGGTGTCCGGGATCTCATCCAGGACTCCGAACAACATTCGGGTTACTGCATATACATATCCCTACAACCCTAGCGTCACCGAACCTTAAGTGTGTAGACCCTACGGGTTCGGGAGACATGTAGACATGACCGAGACGACTCTCCGGTCAATAACCAACAGCGGGATCTGGATACCCATGTTGGCTCCCACATGCTCCTCGATGATCTCATCGGATGAACCACGACGTCGAGGATTCAAGCAACCCCGTATACAATTCCCTTTGTCAATCGGTATGTTACTTGCCCGAGATTCGATCGTCGGTATCCCAATACCTTGTTCAACCTCGTTACCGGCAAGTCACTTTACTCGTACCGTAATGCATGATCCCATGACCAGACACTTGGTCACTTTGAGCTCATAATGATGATGCATTACCGAGTGGGCCCAGTGATACCTCTCCGTCATACGGAGTGACAAATCCCAGTCTTGATCCGTGTCAACCCAACAGACACTTTCGGAGATACCCGTAGTATACCTTTATGGTCACCCAGTTACGTTGTGACGTTTGGTACACCCAAAGCACTCCTACGGTATCCGGGAGTTACACGATCTCATGGTCTAAGGAAAAGATACTTGACATTAGAAAACTCTAGCAAACGAACTATACGATCTTGTGCTATGTTTAGGATTGGATCTTGTCCATCACATCATTCTCCTAATGATGTGATGTCGTTATCAATGACATCCAATGTCCATAGTCAGGAAACCATGACTATCTGTTGATCAACGAGCTAGTC
This sequence comes from Triticum monococcum, assembly GCA_034509565.1. NCBI lineage: Eukaryota > Viridiplantae > Streptophyta > Magnoliopsida > Poales > Poaceae > Triticum > Triticum monococcum. The sequence goes on from CM067847.1 coordinate 22,145,008, forward strand.
AACTAGAGGCTTACTAGGGACATGTTGGTGTCTATTATTCACACATGTATTACGATTTCCGGATAATACAATTATAGCATGAATAAAGACAATTATCTTGAACAAGGAAATATAATAATAATGCTTTTATTATTGCCTCTAGGGCATATTTCCAACAGAAGATGTCAAGTGGACGTAGCAAACTCCAAGTCGAGGATGTCTTTCGCCAGCCTCTTTCGTGGCATTCTCGCGAGAGTGCCGCCGAGCATGCTGTTCGTTTCCATCTCCCTTGATCAGAGGGTCTCCCATGAAGGAGCATTTCAAGGTTGCCAGGCAAGCGCCAAAACAGGCTGCACAATTGCTAAACGTCAGTAGCCATCGCCGCCGAAGCAATGAAATCCCTAGCTACCCGGAAACCCTAGTCTACTATCATTGAGCGCTTGGTATCCGATACTAACACATAGGACATATCCCATATACATATTCTGGGAGGCCACCCATACATGATGTAGCACTTTTATTGCTACGTCAATATGGCTATATCCATATGTGTCGGTAAAACTTGTACATGATCCAATTTTGTGTAACTTATAGATCTATCAGCCTCAACCATTATAACTTATAGATCCAATTTTAGGTGCAGCCCCGCCTGACGCAATGAGTATCATATGTTGGATCTGTCGAGGCTTGGGGTCGAATTCAACAGTTGGTGAGCTTCACTGGCTTGTGAAGCTCTACCGACCCACCCTCCTCTTTCTTTCAGAGACAAAGATGAGGGATACAAGAGTTAAAAATTTCATGTGGTCCTTGGGTTTTTCTGGGTGTTTTGCTGCCAACAGTGAGGGTCTCAGTGGCGGTCTTGCCCTATTCTGGTCGTCCGCTGCGGTAGTCACTGTCAAGGCAGCCAATAAGCGTTGTGTTGATGTTCATGCGCAACTAGAAGAAAGTTTGCCCTGGCGTGCTACGTTTGTCTACGGGGAACCAAGGAGAGAGGATATGTCTCACTTTTGGGAACTCCTACGATGGTTGCAACCTAACTGGACGGGTCCTTGGATTTGCTGTGGAGATTTCAATGAGGTACTTACACAAGATGAACACTATGGTCCTAGAGACCGGTCTGATGCTCAGATTGCTGCCTTCCGAGATTGCATGATTGACTGTGGTCTGGTTGATCTGGGGTTCTCGGGTCCAAAATTTACTTGGTGCAACAAGCAAGACCACATCAGTCACGTTAAGTGTCGTTTAGACCGTGCCATGGCTAACAGTGCCTTTTCCTATTTATTTGAATCATGGTTTGTGGAGAATGTTATTGCCACCACATTTGATCACTACCCTATTCTTCTTTACCTGGACCATGGTTCCCAACAGCGACGCTCGGCTCCGTTTCAACAAGGATTCATATTTGAGGCCATGTGGTTGCGAGCTTCGGACTACAAGGACACTCTTGAGCAAGCGTGGTCGGCTGACACAGATGGTTGGTTGTCTTTGCAATCGACGTGGATGAATCTAAAGAGTGTATATGGCTCTCCGCGGTCCTGGAGTAAGGAAGCTTTTGGTTCCATTCGTAAGAACATTGGAAAGATGGACCGCCGCCTGGCTACCATTAGGGCTTCACCGCCCTCCCCATCCTCTTCGTCGGAAGAGAAGCATATTGAAAGTCGACTATGTGAGCTTTTTGAGCGGGAGGAAATTATGGAAAGGTAACGCTCTAGGGTTGACTGGCTCAAGGAGGGTGATCAAAACACATAATTCTTCCAGGCGCGTGCGGCGGCCAGACGGAGAACTAACCAGATTCACTCTCTGAACCGTGAGGATGGCATAGTGTGCAACTCTGAAGGAGAAATCAAGGGTTTGGTGCAGGCCTATTATGAGGAGCTTTTCACATCTTGACCATGTCCTTCGGCTGATGATGTTGTGCAAGCTATTCCGAACAAGATCACTAGTGAGATGAATGCTGATGTGTGCAAACCCTATTCGAATGATGAAATTAAGTCTGCTTTGTTCCAGATGAGTCCTACTAAGGCCCCTGGGTTGGACGGTTTCCCGACTCTTCTTTATCAGAACCATTGGGACTTCTTGCGAGAGGATATCTGTCAGGTGGTTCGTTGATTCTTGGAAGGGAGACCGATACCCGGAGGTTTCTATGATTTGGTGATAGTGTTGATTTTGAAGATGGTCAGGCCGAAGCATTTGAAGAACTTCCGTCCTATTAGTCTTTGCAATGTGCTCTATAAGATAGCATCCAAAGTTTTGGCGAATCGTTTGAAGTCAATTCTGCCGGTGGTGGTGTCAGAGTGCTTTTGTTCTCGGAAGGTTGATCACAGACAACACCTTGATTGCTTATGAATGCCTGCACACAATCCGACAGCAACGAGTGAAGAAGCCCTTCTTTTCCCTGAAGATAGACATGATGAAGGCTTACGATCGCGTGGAGTGGAGCTTTCTCCATGATTGTTTAACTAAGTTGGGTTTTGCTCCTTCCTGGATCAAGGCGGTGATGCGATGTGTTACTAATGTCCGTTATGCTGTTAGAGTCAATGGAGGATTAACAGAACCGGTGGTACCATCTTGTGGAATTAGTCAAGGAGACCAATCAGCCCATATCTCTTTCTCTTATGCACGAAAGGTTTGTCAAGTCTCCTATTTCAAAAGGAGACTAGTGGCGAGCTACATGGGATTCGAAATGGCCGTCATGGTCCGTCTATCTCACACCTCCTGTTCGCAGATGATAGCATCTTCTTTGCTAAGAGTGATTCTAAAAGTGTGGCATCTTTGGAGGCTACCTTAAGCTTATATTTTTCGAGTTTGGGGCAAGCAATTAACAAGGACAACTCATCGGTGTTCTTTGGTAAGCACTGTCCTGTTAGTGTCAAAAATCGTGTGAGACATTTCATGATTCTTATCTGGGTATGCCTACGGATGTTGGAAGATCTCCCACAAGCACTTTCAAATTTCTTCCGGATAGGGTGTGGCAGAATATCCATGGCTGGTCGGATCGATCGTTGTCGAGAGCAGGAACTGAAACTTTACTTAAGTCCAAGACTCAGGCTATTCCTACTTTCATTTCGAGTTGTTTCTGTTTGCCGGTAGCTAATTGCGAGAAGTTCCGACAGATTGTGTCTGATCTGGGGGGCATGAGGATGGTAAAAAGAAAATGCATTGGCGTTTTTGGGATTGGCTCTCGACCCCTAAATGCCTTGGAGGAATGGGTTTTAACGATTTGACACTGTTCAATCAGGCAATGTTGGGGAAACAAGGCTGGCGACTGCTGACTGATCCTGGGTCGCTGTGTGCGCAGGTGTTTGAAAGGAAGGTATTTCCCGTTCAGTGATTTTTGGAATGATGTTGCTCCTCGCTCAGCCTCGGCAACTTGGCGTGCCATTTTGCATGGCCGAGACCTACCGAAGAAGGGTGTCCAGTGGGGTATTGGGGATGGAAGAAGTACACATATTCTCAAGGATAACTGGATCCCCTCCGCCCCTCCAGCTTTGCTTCGGCCCCTATCTCCTATCGCAGAGTCTGCCAAGGTTCATTGCTTGATTGATGAGGATAGTGGGTGTTGGAATGTGGATACTGTGAGAGCGTTCTACACGGAGGAGGTAGCCAATGATATTCTCCAAATTCCAAGAAACTTGGCGGGCATACCGGACTTTGTGCGCTGGCCTTTCACTAGATTTGGTGAATACACTGTCCGTTCTGCTTATAACATGGCCAGGACGAGCCTTTTCTTGTCTGACCGGAGTGGAAATGGTGGAGGACAGCACTTCAATTGGTCTTTGGAGGAAAAGTTATGGAAGATGCTTTGGAATATCAAGGCTCCAAATAAGATGAAAGTGATGCTCTGGAGTTTTGCTTACGATTGTCTACCCTCGGGAGAGCAACTTCTCCGCCGCCACGTGCCGACAAGGACTGCCTGTTACTTCTGTGGCCGATCGGAAGGCATTGAGCATGCTTTGCTTTTTTGTGGACATGCCCGTGCTATGTGGGAGGAGATCAAGGATGTGTTTTGGATCAAGTTGTATCGCTCTTCCTTTACATCTCCAAAGTAATGGCTGTTCTTCCTATCCTATGGATCTGATCGAGATGTCTCTATCCTGACTGTCACTCTATGGCACATTTGGGAGGCTCGGAATTCAGCTCGTAATGAACCTGTTGCTCCTCTCTCGAAGCATACGGTTGCAAGGGCGCGTGCTTATATTGATATGATTTTCCAGCATCTTTTCGAAACTCATCCTGCTGCTAGACGCGAGACCCCTGCTTCTAGCTCTCATAGGTCTCCGCCACTGCATGCACTTTGCTGGTGTCTCCAGATGCAGCTATTTCGCTGGACCGGGGCTCTTAGGCAATATGCGTGGTGATTCGGGACCATACCGGCCAGTGTGTTGCTGCTGCTTCAAAACCCTTGCCGGGTGTTTCATCCCCGGAAGTGGCAGAGGCGATGGCTCTTCGTCGTGCGGCTAATTTGGCTCGCCAAGAGAACTATATGCATGTGATCTTCCAATCCGATTGCCTCTCGGTGGTGCAAAGGCCGCACTCTTATGCACGAGACCACTCCATTGTGGGTTCTATAATCGCTGATATCAAGATGGCGTGTGGGGCTCTGTCTTCTGTGTTCGTTCGGCAATGTAATGTTTTAGCTAGATCTAGTCTGAACTCAGTGAGTTCCGAATTGTATCCGGGAGACTCTGTGTAACTTAGTTGCTTCATCAATAAAGGCCGACGTTCTCCCAAACCTTTGAAATCTGAAGAATACTCTAGAAGGGGCTGTTCAGAAACAATGTGCTAAGGTTGCTCCATGAAAAACCTTGTCACGGTACAAAAACGACAATCAACCAGCAGCAACCATCACGATAGGAAACGGGGCATTTCCTGAATTTCTCCCGGCCAATCGCTCAAGTAAAGTTTGTAGTGCATCCAGAATTCCAGATCATCATAACAACAATGGCGGCAAATTGCCACTCGTCTCACCAGCAGCTAAGGCAAATTCTAACATGAGATTTCTTTCTTGATTCGTAAACTACATCCTAGTTGCTGCTGCTCGATCTCAAGAGGAAGGACGTGACGTAGCAAAATTTCCATGGCGGATTCATTCGTTCGATTCGAAGCAAGGCAATGTCGTCGTCGTTGTTGTTGCAGGCGCAGGGGATGATGATGATGATGATGATGATCAGTAGTGGTTCAGTACAGGCTCACCCCGAAGGACTCGCTGACGATGATGGCGACCCCCATGGAGATGGCGACGAGGGAGGCCGCCCAGGTGAGCTTCTCCGTGATCCGGGGCACCCTCTCCTTGAGCGCCTCGGTGCAGGTGCCGATGAGCACGGTGTAGCTGGCCATGGACAGCACGGTGCCCACGAGGAACATGCCGAGGAAGGCGGCCCCTGCGGCGCGCGACGGCATGGCCAGCGCCGGCAGGATGATCATGAGCGCGTCCGGCTGCAGCCCGTGCACGATCCCCGTGGCGAACGTCGCGAAGCTGATCTCCTTCTTCTTGCCGCCGGCGCCCAGCAGCGCCTTCTCCAGCGCGTTGCTGTTGTTGCCGCCGTGCTGGTGCGCGCTCGTGCCGCCCTCGAGCGCCGCGGCCACGCAGGGCGCCGCCTGGGTGGCCTCCCGGATGCCGATGGCGCCGATGACGAGCAGGGTGAGGCCCACGACGCGGGTGCCCCAGGTGCGGAGCACCTCGATGTGGAGCCGGTCCTTGAGGCCGAGGAAGAGCAGGCCGAACATGACCTGGCCGGCGTCGTGGCCGCAGCCCCAGAGCGCGCCGACAGCGGCGCTCTCCACCGGCGACCGCCCGATGGAGAGCGGCGCCAGCGCGGCCAGGTGGTCCGGGCCCGAGAGCGTGTGCAGGCAGCCGGCCAGGAACCCCGTCCACGCGCTGCCCAGCAGCTCCGACTTGAAGATGCTCCGGCCCGCCGTGACGGCCGCCGAGTGGGAGTGGTTGTGCAGCGCCGAGGCCAGCGCCGGCGGCACCATGGACGACGGCCCGACTGCCGCCACCACCAGCGCCGCCACCAAGGCGACTGCCGCGGCCGACGCGACCTGTGGATTATTCCCGGCAAGAACGTAAATTTCGCCGCCTTATCATCCGTTCCACCTCTGGCTCATCGCTCGTTTGTGGCCGAGAATTCAGGTTCAGGCAATGAAGGAAACAGAGCAGAGCACTGGCGCACTGACCTTCTGGAAGAAGCGGGTGAATCCGGTGGCCGGAGCCTGCGCAGAGGCGTCGGCGGCCTCGTCATCTGGTTCCGGTGGCGCGGGATTGACGGCGTCGGCGCGGGAGGAGGCGGAGGCCGCGGCTAGGAGTGACGGAGGCGGCCTGGGGAGGAGCGGCGCGAGAGGGTGAAGCCTGAGGCCGTGGAGGGGCGCGAAGGACCTTGGCGCGGCGGCGGCGGGGAGGAGGTGGTGGTAGCCGCCGGCGCGGGGCCTGGAGGCGGAGGAGGAGGAGGGCGCGCGGGTGAGGTGGAGCGGCGAAGAGATAAGCCTGTCCATTGCGGGTGCTCGTGCTGGGGTTTCCGGTGTGGCTCAACGGAAGACAGATAATAATAAGTTTCAAAATCAAAAATGAAATAAGAATTGAAGACATATTTTAGGTTGGGCGGCTATGTCAAATGTGGGGCTGAGATGGGCCTTTTTGGCAGTGAGAAACTAATTGTCAGTTTGTTCTTTGTGGACCAGGAAAGATATCCTTTTCTAACAAAAAGTTCATATACCCCTAAAAAAAGTTCATATACCCAAAAAAGGGTCCATATAATTCTAAAAAAAGTCCACGTATACCCCTAAAAAATTCCACATTACCCTAAAAAGGTCAGTATGAGTTTGTGCAATGTAACCTTTTAAAAACTTTTAAAGTGCATGCTAACCAGTTGAAAAATGCTTTATCGGAGATTATTTCACATGAGCAATCTGCATTTGTATCTGATAGGCTCTGTTATTGCTGCTTATGAGTTCCCGCATTTCATGAAGATGTCAAGAAGTAAAGACCTACGACTCTCTTATCTAGAGAAGATCGGTTGTCCTTTCTGTTGTCCCAGCTAGCGGACTCCGACCGGAAATATTCTCCCTCCCCCCAACGGGTTTGCCCACTAGATGTTGTAGGGTGCAATCAATCCAGTTGTTGCATCAAAACACATAGGGGCCATTCGGTTATCACCCAAAGGAGAAAGCGTGAACTAGTTGTGAATTGAAATACTAAAATATTGGAATCAAAAGAAAAAGGTTGCGACAATCCAAATGTGTGTCTACTTTGGCGGTCAATGCCAAATGTTTGGCATGCCAACTCTCGGCTGCCATCCAAACAAACCCATACACTATCTGATATCCCCAGCACAAGCAAAAAGAGCTTCATAATTGCAAAAGCTTTATATGTCAGTGGTGACCACCATGAAGCACCTAGGTGAAGTACAAGTATATCAGATGCCACTTCCATACATAGATGGAGAATCATACCGATAATATTGATGCGATTGACATACTTCCAAAGAAGTACACAAGTGCAGAAGTCATAAAATAACTGAATGTTCCAACAACATAACTAGAGATGTGGGTTGGTCGTTGAAGGCTCCCTCTAGGCGACTCCAAGGCGACCACCGCCGGTGGCCACTCCGGCCCCGGCGGCCACCCTTCCTACCGCCGGTGGCCACTGCTCCCCTGCCACTTGTCCCCCTAAGGGTGGCAGCCACCAACCTTTCTCCGGTTGCTTTTGCGGGAAGTGTTGCTGCTAGGATGACCATGGACCCTCCTTCACTCAACTTTGCTCGAGGTAAAGATTTCCAACTGTCCATGAGGCAAAAGTTTGGTCACCCAATGGTGTTTCGCGTGGTTTTCGTCAACGTGAGTTCTCTTTGGTGGTTTCTTTCTGCCGTGCTCTTTTTCAGTTGGATTGTCACACGGTTAGTGTCACATTGCAATCATGTTTTGGTGGCTATCCTCAAGGTTTCCGTGTGCTACACCTCAAGGACAGAACGTTCAAGTTCTCTGTTGCCTCAAAACTAGTAGGTTTTGAGATCTATAATCATGGCCGGGTAGTGGAGAAGGATTTTGAGTTAGTTTTCAATCTTTGGGGCTTTGGAGGACCTAATTGGCTACGTGAAGAACAACTTTACTATCGCGAGGAAGAAGCTTCTTGGACTAGAGTTGTCAATGGATCGCGTCCGCGATCTGTCGCCGGCAGAGTCTCCGGCGATCAACCACGGTAGTCAGTTTTTGCTCGTTTAGCGGATATTCCGACCACCAGCAATAATGTGGTCACAGACTTTAATGTGCCCTTAATGCCCCATATTACCCCCTCAAGAGAGGATCACGCAGTGACTGCAGCAGGCGGGAATTTGGGTCGTTCAAATAACTCGTTCCAATGCTATGCGTGTGGCAAGATGGGCCATTTTGCTCGGGAGTGTCGTGACACTCGCCTTCTTGGGCTCTATCCTTCTCTCAGGTTTGCTACTTTCCCCAGCCCACCTAATGAGGCCTGAGACATGGATGTGGTCCAGGATTGGTTCAAGTCCGTTGGCCCGGCCTGCGACCCTTCGCGAGTTTCCTCTTTTCACGAGCTATGTATGGGATCTTTTCCTAATTTTCAGCCTCGTCCACCTCTTGCCTCCTCAACTTCTACGCTCTGCTCCTCTGTTTCACCACCCTGCCCAAACCCCGCTCCCGTCACCTTGAGCTTGACTGCGCCGGCGAGTGTTCATTCTGCGGTTCCGATGGCCAACATCCCGATTGACCCGCGTCCTTTCGTGCCCCATGGCTTCGACATTCAGCAGGCCCCTGGCCGCAATGGTGTGGCTAGGGTGGTGCTGCCACAGCGTCCTCGTTGCCATGAAGATTGGGCGATTGCGACCATCCATCCTCTCCCCGCCGATGCTCCATTCCCCAATGTAAGAGATGTTCTTGAGGAGTTTATTGTTGAACATAGGCAGTTGGGGTTGAGGGACGTTCAGTGCTGCCTGTTCGGAGAGGCCTATGTTCGGCTCACAAGGGTTAGAGACATGGATAAGTTGGTACTAGATAGTCCTCATGAGTTTGGTGATGTGTTCATTACTTTCGTGAAGCACGACGAGGGCAGAAATCCCAGGAGGGTTCATTTTAACAGAACTGTTTGGCTGCTTCTGACGGGAGTTCCGTTTGATTTTCGTTACACTGAATATTTGGCTTGTGCTGTCAGTAAGTTCGGCCGCATGATATCCTGGGACAAGGAGGATGATCACATGGGGCGTATTGTAGTCAAGGCTAGAGTTATGAACCTAGATATCATTCCTAAAAGTATGCGTTGGTCGGAAGGAGATGAATTTGAGGAGGATGGCTGGTCTTCCTCCATTGAAGTGCTGGCAAGTGAGCTCCTTGGTGGTGGTCCTGCAGATGAGGATCCTATTCCTCCTGACAATGTGGACCCCCACCCTCTCCTTGAAGATGCTGAGCCTGCTCATGATTTTCATGATGATGCTGCCAACAATAATGATATGGATGCTCAGGATGCAGAGAATTGGGATAACCGGGAAGAAAATCAACAGAATCAACAAAATGCTGACCTTGAGGATCTTTTGGATGCTATGTAGCAGGAAGAAATGGCCTGGGCAGATGGAGAAGAACTGCATCCAGCACCAAGTAATAGCAGTATATCCTCAGACATGTCTTTCTCTGAGGGAGACAACACAAATATGCTTATGGCCTATGTTGCAGTGGAGGCTATCCCTCCTAGGGAGGCAGTGCCTGCTATTATACCTCCCCCTGCCATGGTGTTTGCTAATGGGCTGCAGAACATAATTCAAGCATACCAGTCAGATGATGAGGACCCTCCTTTATTGCAAGAGAACATCCAGGGTGCTGCTTTGGTTGGTACTGTTTTGCATTATCAAGTTAATGTTCAGGTTGTTGCAGAACAACTGTAACATGTTGCTTGCAACAGTCATGGAGCAAATGCCTTTGCTGATGTTTCTGCATCTCCCAATATGGATCATGTCCCACATGTGCTGCTAGAAGTTGCATTGGAGTCTGCCTTGGTCCCTGATCCACCTCTAGATGTTGTGTCAATTGATGGGAAGCTAAACCTTCACATGCTAGTGGACCTTCAATTGAAATCCTGGCCTGTAGTTCTGGACATGTTAATACTGCTAGGGGAAGCTTGCAGCGAGTGGAGAACATTGAGGATCTTCAGTCAGGGTTACAAGGTAATTGGGTTACTCAAATAAATGAACATTTTAGCATGGCTCCTTCTCTTCTTGGTTTGAAATGTATTCAGATGGCTGCTGCTACTAATAATGATCATTCTGTTTCTGAAGAAGGCATGCTACTGTGGAAACAACACTTTGAGGACCAATCATTGGAAAATAGGAGCTCTTTCTCTACCAACATTCCTGTAAGTTGGTTTAATTTTATTGTTCACCTGCTTCTTTCCCCTGATAAGTTTGCCTGGACTGTTACTATGCTAAAATCTGGAATGTGGGAACTGTTCACTGCTGTGGAAAATATGGATCAAGCCTTCATGTTTCATATACCTGACAAGTGTCCTACCTCTCATGCACCTATTTGTCAGGCCGTGGAGGATGAGGTCAAGGACAAAGAAAATATTGGTGTGGCTGCCAATAGGCAGGATGTGGAGTCCCAGGCCCTGTTGCAACCTTTTGGTCAAGATAACTTGAGGAAGAGAAGAAATGGAAAGACTCCACTAGTGGAAACAGAGGTAAGGAGAAGTGATAGAATCAAGAAAGACAATGCTGGTTACAAAAGAAACTCCTGCTCTAATAATAATTGCTTACCTTGCAATGTTGTGCCTCCCATCATACAAAAATCAGTTGTTAAAAACCTCACTGCCTCTTTCTGTAAGGTTGCTGAGGGGGAGCTGGAGGACAAGCTGGCCAAGAAGCCCAAGAGAAGGCAAGAGGATGTTTTGGACAAGGTGCCCTTGGCCAAAGGAGATGGACATACCTCCAACTCTTCATAATGTTTATGTCTCTTACTTGGAGTACTGTGTGGGGGGTGTGTGTTTGTGGTTCCCCACCTAGTTTGATACTGCTTTTGATTGATGTAAGACTTGGATATTGGCACTGTTTGAACTCTATATGTCTGGTGATGTACTATCCCATTACTACTTCTTTGTTGTATGTCTGGCTACTCTACTGGATATGTGTTGTGCTGTGGATCAGGGTTTTGTACAACTTTCTTTTATGTGTGGAAGATCAAGTGCTGGCACTTGACCTCTGGTATAAAATAATTATGTGTTTCCATGAATAACACAAACAAAAGCTGGAATATTCTAAATTGTAACATTAGAGGAATAAATTCTTAGGACAAATGGCTGGCCTTAAGGCCGAAAATTGATGAGAGTGACTGCAACATTTTGTGTCTTCAAAAAACCAAGAGAGAGACTTTTGACACATCTTAATTAATTTTTTTTGCCCTTCCAGACTTAACAAATTTGCCTTCCTGCCCTCAGTTGGGGCTTCTGGGGGTCTCCTTGTGGCTTGGAATGGCTCTCAGTTCTCTGGGGAAGTCATTGCACAAAATAGGTTTTCTCTTTCATTGCAATTTACTAGTCTGCTCTCCAATCAGTCTTGGATTATTTCTAATATTTATGGGCCATGTGATCCACAAGATAAAATTGAGTTTATTAACTGGTTCCTGAATATTCACATGCCTGATGATGTTGACTGGATTCTAATGGGAGATTTCAACCTTATGAGGGCACCATCAGATAGGAACAGACCTGGGGGAGATGTCAATGACATGCTTATGTTTAATGAGGCTATCAGTAATCAAGGTTTAATTGAATTACCTCTGCATGGCAGAAAGTTTAGTTGGAGTAACATCCAACATGATCCTCTGTTGGTAAAACTTGATTGGTTTTTCACTTCTGCTTCTTGGATGACTACTTTTCTAGACACAATTGTGCTACCTCTTGCAAAGCCTATTTCAGATCATCTGCCCTGTGTAATAAAAGTTGGTACTTCTATCCCAAAGGCAAAAGTGTTCAGGTTTGAAAAACTGGCTCCAACACTCTGATTTTAAGCAGATAGTAGCCAATGCTTGGAATATTCCAGTTGGCAATCTTGATGCTGTCAAGACTTTGAATGCTAGGTTTAAAAACTTAAGAAGAGCTTTGAAGCTGTGGGCTAAAGCCTTGTCTTATCTGAAAACTCAAATTGCAGAGCTGAATGAGTTCATATTCCCGTGGGATCTCTTTGAAGAATTCAGAGAGTTGGACACTCATGAATGGAATTACAGGGCTATTCTCAAAGAGCATCTGCTTATTCTATTGAGGAATCAAAAAATTTATTGGAAGCAAAAAGGGAAAATCAAGGGGACGAATTTTGGTGATGAGAACACAAAGTTTTTTCACACTAAAGCTTCAATTAATTACAGGCATAATCATATTGTTGTACTCCAAAATGATGACCAAGTTGACATATCTGATCATGCTGGGAAGGCTGCAATTCTTTTGGACACTTACAAAAAAAGAATGGGCACATCTCAAAAAACTTCAATGCATTTTGATCTGGCTTCCTTGTTTGGCCAGAGGCAACATTCAGATATCTTTGATAACCTTGAGTTGCCTTTTACTGAAGAGGAAATTACTGTTGTGGTCAAAAACCTTCCAACAGACAAATCACCAGGCCCTGATGGTTTTAACAATGAATTTCTTAAGTCTTCCTGGGACATTATTAAGGGAGATGTGCTCAAATTCATATATGATTTTCATGCAGGGCAAATTTCTCTTGAGAGCTTAAATACTTCTTACATTACCCTCATTCCAAAGGGGAGTACTCCCCTGACAGCAAATGATTTTAGACCAATCTCTTTGCTAAACTGTTGTCTGAAGATTGTCACTAAGCTGCTGGCAAATAGGCTGCAGAAAGTGATTCTCAAGTTGGTTCACATCAACCAATATGGTTTTCTTAAAGAGAGATCTATTCATGATTGCTTGGGTTGGGCATATGAATACCTACACCAATGTCATAAGTCTAAAGATGAGATTATTGTACTTAAATTGGACTTTGAAAAGGCTTTTGACACAATTGAGCACCAGGCAATGCTGGATATTTTAAAGGCCAAAGCTTTTGGGGACAGATGGATTTCATTGATCAAAATGCTCTTCACTTCTGCTTCATCTGCTATCTTGCTAAATGGTGTCCCTGAAAAAAAGTTTTATTGTCTTAGAGGTGTCAGGCAGGGGGACCCTCTATCCCCCTCCTGTTTGTGCTTGCTGCAGATCTTCTTCAGTCAGTTCTCAACAAGGCAATGCACATGGGATTGTTATCTGCACCCTTACAAGTGGAGTCTTGCCCTGATTTTCCAATTGTCCAGTATGCTAATGACACTCTGGTCATTCTACAAGCAGATGCCAAGCAACTACATTGCCTTAAAGCCCTCCTCAATACTTTTGCAGATGCCACTGGACTTAAAGTAAACTACAATAAATCCAGTATGATTCCAATAAATGTGTCAGAAGAGAAGATGGAGATTCTGATAAATACTTTTCATTGCAAGAAGGAATCCTTTCCAATCCAATACTTGGGAACACCCCTAGGACTTCATAAGCCTACTGTTGAGCAATGTTTTCCTCTTGTCACAAGACTACAAAAGAAGCTTATGGGTGTTGGGGATCGTAGCAGAAATTCAAAATTTTCTACGCATCACCAAGATCAATTTATGGAGTAATCTAGCAACAAGGGGAAGGAGAGTGCATCTACATACCCTTGTAGATCGCTAAGCGGAAGCGTTCAAGTGAACGGGGTTGATGGAGTCGTACTCGTCGTGATCCAAATCACCGATGATCCTAGTGCCGAACGGACGGCACCTCCGTGTTCAACACACGTACAGCCCGGTGACGTCTCCTACTCCTTGATCCAGCAAGGGGAGAAGGAGAGGTTGGAGAAGACTCCATCCAGCAGCAGCACGACCGCGTGGTGGTGGTGGAGGAGCGCGGGACTCCAGCAGGGCTTCGCCAAGCACTACGAGAGACGAGGAGGGAGAGGGGTAGGGCTGCGCCAACAAGGAGAGCAAATCACATGTGTTGGGCAGCCCCAAACCTCAAGTATATATAGGGGGAGGGGAGGGGCTGCGCCCCCACCTAGGGTTCCCTCCCTAGGGGTAGCGGAAGCCCCCAGATCCCATCTGGGAGGCGCCCAAGGGGGAGAGAGAGGGGGGCGCACCTAGGGTGGGCCTTAGGGCCCATCTGCGCCTAGGGTTTGCCCCCTCTCCTCTTGAGGACACCTTGGGCCTTGGTGGGAGGCGCCCCAGCCCACATAGGGGCTGGTCCCTTCCCACTTATGGCCCACGCAAGCCTCCGGGGCTGGTGGCCCCTCCCGGTGGACCCCCGGACCCCTCCGGTGGTCCCGGTACACTACCGGTGATGCCCGGAACACTTCCGGTGGCCAAAACCTTACTTCCTATATATCAATCTTTACCTCCGGACCATTCCGGAACTCCTCGTGACGTCCGGGATCTCATCCCGGACTCCGAACAACATTCCTTAACCGCGTACATACTTTTCCTATAACCCTAGCATCATCGAACCTTAAGTGTGTAGACCCTACGGGTTCGGGAACCATGCAGACATGACCGAGACAACTCTCCAGCCAATAACCAACAGCGGGATCTGGATACCCATGTTGGATCCCACATGTTCCACGATGAGCTCATCGGATGAACCACGATGTCAAGGATTCAATCAATCCCGTATACAATTCCCTTTGTCCAGCGGTATTGTACTTGCCCGAGATTCGATCGTCGGTATCCGATACCTTGTTCAATCTTGTTACCGGCAAGTCTCTTTACTCGTTCCGTAACACATCATCCCGTGATCAACTCCTTGATCACATTGTGCACATTATGATGATGTCCTACCGAGTGGGCCCAGAGATACCTCTCCGTTTACACAGAGTGACAAATGCCAGTCTCGATTCGTGCCAACCCAACAGACACTTTCGGAGATACCTATAGTGTACCTTTATAGCCACCTAGTTACGTTGTGACGTTTGGCACACCCAAAGCACTCCTACGGTATCCGGGAGTTGCACAATCTCATGGTCTAAGGAAATGATACTTGACATTAGAAAAGCTTTAGCATACGAACTACACGATCTTTGTGCTAGGCTTAGGATTGGGTCTTGTCCATCACATCGTTCTCCTAATGATGTGATCCCGTTATCAACGACATCCAATGTCCATGGTCAGGAAACCGTAACCATCTATTGATCAACGAGCTAGTCAACTAGAGGCTTACTAGGGACATGGTGTTGTCTATGTATCCACACATGTATCTGAGTTTCCTAACAATACAATTCTAGCATGGATAATAAACGATTATCATGAACAAGGAAATATGATAATAACTAATTTATTATTGCCTCTGGGGCATATTTCCTACAGTCTCCCACTTGCACTAGAGTCAATAATCCAGTTCACATCAATATGTGATTAACACTCAAGGTCATATCCCCATGTGACTAACACACAAAGAGTTCTGGGTTTGATCATATTATGCTTGTGAGAGAGGTTTCAGTCAACGGGTCTGAAACATTCAGATCCGTATGTACTTCGCAAATTTCTATGTCATCTTGTAGATGCAACTACTACGCTACATTTGGAGCCATTTCAAATAACTGTTCTACTTGGAGCTATTCTAAATTGTTGCTCCATTATACGTATCCGGTATCTCTACTCAGAGCTATCCGGATAGGTGTTAAGCTTGCATCGACGTAACTCTTTACGTCGAACTCTTTATCACCTCCATAACCGAGAAACATATCCTTATTCCTCTAAGGATAATTTAGACCGCTATCTGGTGATCTACTCCTAGATCACCTTTGTACCCTCTTGCCAAATATGCGGCAAGGCACACATCAGGTGCAGTACTCAGCATGGCATACCGTATAGAGCCTATGACAAAAGCATAGGGGACGACCTTCGTCCTTCCTCTTTCTTCTGCCGTGGTCGAGCTTTAAGTCTTAACTTCATACCTTATAACTCATGCAAGAACTCCTTCTTTGACTGATACATCTTGAACACCTTCAAGATCATGTCAAGGTATGTGCTCATTTGAAAGTACCATTAAGCGTTTTGATCTATCCTTATAGATCTTGATGCTCAATGTTCAAGTAGCTTAATCCAGGCTTTCCATTGAAAAACACTTTTCAAATAACCCTATATGCTTTCCAGAAATTCTACATCATTTTTGATCAACAATATGTCAACAACATATACTCATCAGAAATTCTATAGTGCTCCCACTCACTTCTTTGGAAATACAAGTTTCTCATAAACTTTGTATACACCCAAAATCTTTGACCATCTCATCAAAGCATACATTCCAACTCTGAGATGCTTACTCCAGTCCTTAGAAGGATTGCTGGAGCTTTGCATACTTGTTAGCATCTTTCAGGATTGACAAAACCTTCCTGTTGTATCACATACAACCTTTCCTCAAGAAAATCATCGAGGAAACAATGTTTTGACATCCTATCTGCAAGATTTCATAAATAATGCAGTAATCGCTAATATAATTCCAACAGACTCTTAGCATCGCTACGAGTGAGAAAGTCTCATCGTAGTCAACTCCTTGAACTTGTCGGAAAATATCTTAATGACAAGTCGAGCTTTCTTGATGGTGATACTTACCATCATTGTCCGTCTTCCTTTTAAAATCCATATGTACCTAACAGCCTTACGACCATCAAGAAGTTCTTCAAAAGTCTACACTTTGTTTTCATATATGGATCCTCTCTCGGATTATATGGCCTTGAGCCATTTTGGAATCCAGGCCCACCATCGCTTCTCCATAGCTCGTAGGTTCATTGCTGTCTAGCAACATGACTTCCAAGACAGGATTACGTACCACTCTGAAGTAGTACACATCCTTGTCATCCCACGAGGTTTGGTAGTGACTTGATCTGAAGTTTCATGATCACTATCATAAGCTTCGACTTCAATTGGTGTAGGTGCCACAGGAACAACTCCCTGTGCCCTGCCACACACTAGTTGAAGAGACGGTTCAATAACCTCATCAAGTCTCCACCATCCTCCAACTCACTTCTTTCGAGAGAAACTTTTCCTCGAGAAAGGACCCGATTCTAGAAACAATCCCTTATTGCTTTCGGATCTGAGACAGGAGGTATACCCTACTATGTTGGGTGTCCTATGAAGATGCATTTATCCGCTTTGGGTTCGAGCTTATCAGCCTGAAACTTTTTCACATAAGCGTCGCAGCCCCAAACTTTTAAGAAATGACAGCTTAGGTTTCTCTAAACCATAGTTCATATGGTGTCATCTCATCGGAATTACGTGGTGCCCTATTTAAAGTGAATGTGGTTGTCTCTAATGCAGTTATGATCGTGGTAATTCGATAAGAGACATCATGGTATGCATCATATCCAATAGGGTGCAGTTATGATGTTCGAACACACCATCACACTATGGTGTTTCAGGCTGTATTAGTTGTGAAACAATTTCCACAATGTCTTAATTCTGTGCCAAACTCGTAATTCAGATATTCATCTCTATGATCATATCATAGATATTTTATCCTCTTGTCACGACAATCTTTCAACTTCACCCTGAAATTACTTGAACCTTTAAATAATTCAGACTCGTGATTCATCAAGTAACTATACTCAACATCTACTCAAATCATCTTTAAAGTAAGAACATAACGATATCCACTACACGCCTCAGCACTCATTGGACTGCACACATCAAAATGTATTACTTCCAACAAGTTGATTTCTAGTTCCATTTTACTGAAAACGAGGCTTTCAGTCATCTTGCCCATGTGGTATGATTTGCATGTCTCAAGTGATTCAAAATCAAGTGAGTCCAAACGGTCCATTTGCATGGAGTTTCTTCATGCATATACACCAATAGACATGGTTCGCATGTCTCAAACTTTTCAAAAACGAGTGAGCCCAAAGATCCATCAACATGGAGCTTCTTCATGCGTTTTATACCAATATGACTTACGTGGCAGTGCCACAAGTAGGTGGTACTATCATTACTATCTTATATCTTTTGGCATGAACATGTATATCACTACGATCGATATTTAATAAACCATTCATTTTAGGTGCAAGACCATTGAAGGTATTATTCAAATAAACAGAGTAACCATTATTCTCCTTAAATGAATAACCGTATTGCGATAGACATAATCCAATCATGTCTATGCCCAACGCAAACACCAATCTCGATGGTAGAGGGAGCGTGCGATGCTTGATCACATCAAGCTTGGAAAAACTTCCAACACATATCGCCAGCTCACTTTTAGCTAGTCTCCGTTTACTCCGCAGCCTTTTATTTCGAGTTTACTAACACCTTAGCAACCAAACCGGTATCTAATACCATGGTGCTACTAGGAGTACTAGTAAAGTACACATTAACACAATGTATATCCAATATACTTCTATCGACCTTGCCAACCTTCTCATCCACCAAGTATCTAGGGTAATTCTGCTCCAGTGGTTGTTCCTCTTATTACAGAAGCACTTAGTCTCGGGTTTGGGTTCAACCTTGGGTTTCTTCACTAGAGCAGCAGCTGATTTGCCGTTTCATGAAGTATCCCTTCTTGCCCTTGCCCTTCTTGAAACTAGTGGTTTCAACAACCATCAACAATTGATGCTCCTTCTTGATTTCTACTTTTGTGGTGTCAAACATCACAAATATCTCAAGGATCATCATATATGTCCCTGATATATTATAGTTCATCACGAAGCTCTAGCAACTTGGTGGTAATGACTTTGGAGAAACATCACTATCTCATCTGGAAGATCAACTCCCACTTGATTCAAATGATTGTTGTACTCAGACAATCTGAGCACAATCTCAACAATTGAGCTTTTCTCCCTTAGTTTGCAGGCTAAGAAAATCGTCGGAGGTCTTATACCTCTTGACGTGGGCACGAGCCTGAAATCCCAATTTCAGCCCTCGAAACATCTCATATGTTTCGCGATGTTTCAAAACGTCTTCGGTGCCTCAACTCTAAACCGTTTAACTGAACTATCACGTAGTTATCAAAATGTGTATGTCAGATGTTCGCAACATCCACAGACGACGTTCGAGGTTCAGCACACTGAGCGGTGCATTAAGGACATAAGCCTTCTATGAAGCAATGAGGACAATCCTCAGTTTACGGACCTACTCCGCATAATTGCTACTATCAACTTTCAACTAAATTTTCTCTAGGAACATATCTAAACAGTAGAACTGAAGCGCGAGCCACGACATAATTTGCGAAGACCTTTTGACTATGTTCGGGATAATTAAGTTCATCTTATGAACTCCCACTCAGATAGACATCCCTCTAGTCATCTAAGTGATTACATGATCCGAGTCAACTAGGCCGTGTCCGATCATCACGTGAGACGGACTAGTCATCATCGGTGAACATCTTCATGTTGATCGTATCTACCATACGACTCATGCTCGACCTTTCGGTCTCTTGTATTCCGAGGCCATGTCTGTACATGCTAGGCTCGTCAAGTCAACCTAAGTGTTTCGCGTGTGTAAATCTGTCTTACACCTGTTTCGAAACGACGAACTTTCTCAACGGTGCACAGTTAGGGGGAACACTTTCTTGAAATTTTAATGAGGGATCATCTTATTTACTACCGTCGTTCTAAGAAAATAAGATGCAAAAACATGATAAACATCACATGCAATCAAAAAGTGACATGATATGGCCAATATCATTTTGCTCCTTTTGATCTCCATCTTCGGGGCTCCATGATCATTATCGTCACCGGCATGACACCATGATCTCCATCATCGTGTCTCCATGAAGTTGTCTCGCCAAATATTACTTCTACTACTACACCTAAAGGTTAGCAATAAAGTAAAGTAATTACATGACGTTTATGTTGACACGCAGGTCATAAATAAATTAAGACAACTCCAATGGCTCCTGCCGGTTGTCATACTCATCGACATGCA
The DNA here is from genome assembly GCA_034509565.1 of Triticum monococcum. Classification (NCBI taxonomy): domain Eukaryota; kingdom Viridiplantae; phylum Streptophyta; class Magnoliopsida; order Poales; family Poaceae; genus Triticum; species Triticum monococcum. The sequence goes on from CM067847.1 coordinate 22,164,904, forward strand.
AGTCGTGATTCCTATTACAAGAACATGATCATCTCATACATCACATATATCATTCATCACATCCTTTGGCCATCTCACATCACAAAACACTTGCTGCAAAAACAAGTTAGACGTCCTCTAATTGTTGTTGCAAGTTTTTTTACGTGGCTGCTATAGGTTGCTAGCAAGAACGTTTCTTACCTACGCCAAAACCACAACGTGAATTGCCAATTTCTATTTACCCTTCATAAGGACCCTGTTCATCGAATCCGATCTGACTAAAGTGGGAGAGACAGACACCCGCCAGCCACCTTATGCAACTAGTGCATGTCAGTCGGTGGAACCGGTCTCACGTAAGCGTACGTGCAAGGTTGGTCCGGGCCGCTTCATCCCACAATGCCGCCGAATCAAGATAAGACTAGTAACGGCAAGTAAATTGACAAAATCGACGCCCACAACTACTTTGTGTTCTACTCGTGCATAGAAACTACGCATAGACCTAGCTCATGATGCCACTGTTGGGGATCGTAGCAGAAATTCAAAATTTTCTACGCATCACCAAGATCAATCTATGGAGTAATCTAGCAACGAGGGGAAGGAGAGTGCATCTACATACCCTTGTAGATCGCTAAGCGGAAGCGTTCAAGTGAACGGGGTTGATGGAGTCGTACTCGTCGTGATCCAAATCACCGATGATCCTAGTGCCGAACGGACGGCACCTCCGTGTTCAACACACGTACAGCCCGGTGACGTCTCCTACGCCTTGATCCAGCAAGGGGAGAAGGAGAGGTTGGGGAAGACTCCATCCAGCAGCAGCACAACGGCGTGGTGGTGGTGGAGGAGCGCGGGACTCCAGCAGGGCTTCGCCAAGCACTACGAGAGATGAGGAGGGAGAGGGGTAGGGCTGCGCCAACATGGAGAGCAAATCACATGTGTTGTGCAGCCCCAAACCTCAAGTATATATAGGGGGAGGGGAGGGGCTGCGCCCCCACCTAGGGTTCCCTCCCTAGGGGTGGCGGCAGCCCCCAGATCCCATCTGGGAGGCGGCCAAGGGGGAGAGAGAGGGGGGCGCACCTAGGGTGGGCCTTAGGGCCCATCTGCGCCTAGGGTTGGCCCCCTCTCCTCTTGAGGACGCCTTGGGCCTTGGTGGGAGGCGCCCCAACCCACATAGGGGCTGGTCCCTTCCCACTTATGGCCCACGCAAGCCTCCGGGGCTGGTGGCCCCTCCCGGTGGACCCCCGGACCCCTCCGGTGGTCCCGGTACACTACCGGTGATGCCCGGAACACTTCCGGTGGCCAAAACCATACTTCCTATATATCAATCTTTACCTCCGGACCATTCCGGAACTCCTCGTGACGTCCGGGATCTCATCCCGGACTCCGAACAACATTCGGTAACCACGTACATACTTTTCCTATAACCCTAGCATCATCGAACCTTAAGTGTGTAGACCCTACGGGTTCGGGAACCATGCAGACATGACCGAGACAACTCTCCGGCCAATAACCAACAGCGGGATCTGGATACCCATGTTGGATCCCACATGTTCCACGATGAGCTCATCGGATGAACCACGATGTCAAGGATTCAATCAATCCCGTATACAATTCCCTTTGTCCAGCGGTATTGTACTTGCCCGAGATTCGATCGTCGGTATCCGATACCTTGTTCAATCTTGTTACCGGCAAGTCTCTTTACTCGTTCCGTAACACATCATCCCGTGATCAACTCCTTGATCACATTGTGCACATTATGATGATGTCCTACCGAGTGGGCCCAGAGATACCTCTCCGTTTACACAGAGTGACAAATGCCAGTCTCGATTCGTGCCAACCCAACAGACACTTTCGGAGATACCTATAGTGTACCTTTATAGCCACCTAGTTACGTTGTGACGTTTGGCACACCCAAAGCACTCCTACGGTATCCGGGAGTTGCACAATCTCATGGTCTAAGGAAATGATACTTGACATTAGAAAAGCTTTAGCATACGAACTACACGATCTTTGTGCTAGGCTTAGGATTGGGTCTTGTCCATCACATCATTCTCCTAATGATGTGATCCCGTTATCAACGACATCCAATGTCCATGGTCAGGAAACCGTAACCATCTATTGATCAACGAGCTAGTCAACTAGAGGCTTACTAGGGACATGGTGTTGTCTATGTATCCACACATGTATCTGAGTTTCCTAACAATACAATTCTAGCATGGATAATAAACGATTATCATGAACAAGGAAATATGATAATAACTAATTTATTATTGCCTCTAGGGCATATTTCCTACAATGGGTTTGTCCTCCTTTATGACAATGGCTGGAAGATTGCTGTTGGTGAAATCTGTCCTCACTTCTTTGTTGATCTATCTCATGGGATGCCTTAATGTTCCTGTCACCATCAAAACCCAAGCTATTAAGTATTTGAGACACTGCCTATGGAGAGGTCCTGATCTGGAGGACCACAGACCTGCCATGGTGGCATGGAGCACTGTGTGTAGACCCAAAAACCAAGGAGGTTTGGGTGTCTTGGATATCTTTATTCAGAATAAGGCCCTGTTACTTAAGAATCTGCACAAGTTCTATAACAGACACAATACCCCCTGGGTCAGCTTGATCTGGGAATCATATTAGAGGAATGATACACTGCCTGGTAATAACTGGATTGGATCATTGTGGTGGAAGGCAAACCTTAAGCTTATTGATAACTATAAGTCCTTGGCCAGATGCAACATAGGTGATGGCAAGAGTGCCTTCTTTTGGAATGATATGTGGCACTCTGCTTGTTTGCAAGACATGTTCCCTCATTTATTCTCATTTGTGAAGAACAAAGATGCAACTGTCCACACCATTCTCCAAATAGAATACTTAGAGGATCTATTCCATCTACCCCTGACTGTGCAAGCTTTCCAGGAATTTGAGGCTATGGAAGACATTTGTATTTATTTAAGGGCTTCTGATACACTAGCTTGCATTGACACTTGGAGCTACATTTGTGGAAATGAACACTTCTCAGTTGCTAAGGCCTATAAAGTTATGATGGGAGTTAAAATTGTGCCCCAACAGTTCAACTGGATCTGGAATAGCTCTTGTCAGCCAAAGCACAAGGTGTTTTTTTGGAGATTGCTTCATGACAGGCTCAATACTAGAAATCTTTTGAGAAGGAAAACTTTTCATTTAGCCAACTACAATTGTGCTGTCAACAATTGTCCACAGGAAGAAACTCTGCAACATCTTTTCTGGACCTGTCCTTTTGCAGCTCAATGTTGGGACCTGATTTGCCCTTCAAGACAGGCAAATGTTTCAATTTTGGAAGCTTTTCTTGATCTCAAACAGAAGCTACATGTACCTTTCTTCATGGAAATAATCATCCTTGCTTCTTGGGCTATCTAGATCTCAAGGAATAATTTGATCTTCCAAGCAGTTCAACCTAGCATCCAGAGATGGAAAGTTATTTTCCTGGAGGAGCTCAATCTTCTAAGATTTAGAATTAATAAGAGTTATGCTGGATACTGCTGTTCTTGGCTTGACAATCTTGTGTTGTAGCTATAGACTCTAGTTTTCCCTCCCTAGTTTTGTTTCTTTTTCTTTTCTTCTGCCTTATCTCAAGCCTCTTGTACAGTGGAACCTTTTGTTTTCTGTCTTTCTATTTAATAAAAATTGCAGTGGGGTTTTGCCCTACTATGTATAGTAAAAAAAAGAGATGTGGGTTTAGATATAAAATTTGACAAACAACATCCGCTAGGGGTGGTCCGCAAGCACGGCTCCAATAAAAATGATCTAGAGAACACAAAAACAACAAGATATGGTTCATTTGGTTGTTGCAGTGGAATGGGATATTGTCCTTCGCTCATCATTAATGCAACAAGTCGTCTCATGGGGATGTTGATCCATGAAGCCATCACATTGTGGATATTCTGCAACGCGGACATATGGAAAGGTACGTTCTAAAAAGAACATGGGAACCAAAGGGGAAAAGGCATCAAACATTTAAATGGCAACACATATAGTAATTTACCATGAAAAAAAGATTGATGAAAGAGATAAATGAGGGGTTAATTAACGAGAAATACATGCAAAGAAAGACAAGTAAAAAGGATATGGGACATGTACATTGTCCGCTGAGTATTCATACTCCTGCACCGCAACACCAAACGAAACATTTTGTATTGATAAACGGGCCAAAGAAAATGAGAAACTACCATGAAAAGAAAAATGAATAGGGGCTAACCAACATGAGGTCGAGGATTGCGTGCTACCTCAGGCAAACTCTATTTTTCCATGCACGAAAATTGTTCTGCTGTCAAAATCCTGATCTGCCATATGTATGTTGAACACATAGACAATAGAACCTCAAAAAGGGTAAACTAAAAACATGGTGGCCAGCATAAAAGAATAAGGAAATCATATAAGGAACTCATATAAGGAACTATTTAAAAAAATGTTTATATAAAAGAGCATGAAAAAAAGGAGAGATGGTACTGTTTCAACCATGACACAATTCTAGTACCATTACGAATAAATGACTATTGTTAAGTACTGAAAATAAGTTACTGCTAGATGATAAGTACTGGCATACTAACTAAGGAACAACTAGCACCCTTTGATACAACATACAACAAAATAACAATGAATAAGGGAAAGAAAAAGTGAAAAATAGTGACAGATGAATGAAGGATGAATCCCGAGAAACTAAAAAGTAATTGCACAAGTGCGAATGAGGAAAGAAAATGAAGACTAAAGTAATAAAGTATGACATGTGGAGAAACTGAAAACTATATGAAGAAAAAACTGAGCAACTGAATATTCAACGAAGAAAGGGGCATTCTAAAAACAAAGGAAGGGAAACTAAAGGCAAACACATGAAAAAAAATCAAAGAATAAAAAAATAACTCAAAACCAATTAAGCAAATAAACAATCATATACAAAACCAAAATGATGGACAAATGGAATAACGGGGAAAAACTGAACAAACATTGATTGAGAACTTACATTCTAAATGTCATTCATACCAATGAATTAACATTCAGCCCTTGTAGAAAAAACACGATAAAAAAACTATACCTTATAAATGATCATTATAGAATCGAAATAAAAAAAGGAAAACAATGATTTTTTTTGAAAAATTAAACATTGAATGACTAACCTTGCTTAAACATTGATGCATTAGTATGCCACTTCGTTTTACAGCGCATGTGTACCACATCCATCCATGAACTGAAAAAATGGTAGACTGAACAATCACTGGATTGTAATGTAGACATTGAATCCTAATAACTTTTACCTTATTTTGTTTATCTAGCCTGCAAAAGGAAGATCAAAATACCGAAGATGGTGGAGAAACAAAGTACTGTAGACAAAAAAATGAAACCCAAAAATCCATTCTCTCCCTGTAGCGAAAACATCACACTTCCGGGCCCCATTTACACATTCCACCACACGAATCTCGCTTGAATCGTTTAAGTACATCTAGTTTCCCAACACAGAGCAAAGAACATTTGTGTACAAACAAATTTGTATGCATGCACACACATAGCTCGAGCTGGCACGCGATTCGGCTCACTGGGTCGAAGTGCAAAGGGCATCAACAAGGTGGTGAATCACCCATGGAGCATATCCGAGAAAAAGAAATAAAAAAATAATGGAAGGATATGTTTGCAAGTCAACATGAACATGAGGAGTGAGGGCCTTGTAAATGTGGTTCTAAACCTCGTGGAGGGTCTATTCATCCCTTTCTTCTATGATATATGATATGCACACTCATGCATATTTTAGAAAAAAAAACATGAGGGGAGTAGATGCCGTTGGTGCTCCGGTACGACGATCCATGTATGAGACGAGGAACTGAGTGGAGGGTGGAGGGCACGGATGGGAGGAAAAGGACGAAGCTCGTCGTACATGTATCGCTGGCGCTGCCCGATGGTTTCACCCCTGTGGACCACTCACTCTTGGCGTGCCGGTGGGGGAGCCCCCCTGGCCTCCGCTCCATCTTGCCTATCTTGCTCGCCACATCTCGCCTTCCTCCACCGCCTCCCCCTCCCTTTTCAAAGGCTCTGGGACAACAACAAACTGACCCGCTCCCCGGGTAATTGACCGCCTCATTTTCCTGCGGTTTGGGAATCCGATCCATTTTTCATTTTTCCAGGGAGTGGGTGGCCATTTGTTCACCTCGTTTGGCAATCCAACCATTTTTCATTGTTGGTGATGGGTCGGATTCTAAACCAGGTGAACAAAAGGCCACCCAAAAACCCAAGCCAGCCCCTTCCCGACGGACGGACGGACGACACGCGCTGAGATTCGGGCAAGATCCATCGGACCACAATTCGACTGAGAGTGAAATCAAAATCCTGTCCACTGAAAATTACTTCCTTTGCTCACTTTTGTAAGTCAGTTTTAGACAAGTGAAGTTAAACTGTTTTGCATGCCGTCTTAAATCTCTACAGCGCCATATAAAAGTGAGAAGTATAGTAAAAATGAATCCGAAACCTACGGAGTAGGGACGTTCCTTGTTTGACAAGGGAAAAGTGGTGCTGCGCCGCGTGGGCGTCCGCACGCGGTCTCTGTTACGCCGATCCGATTTCATCGCCTGCTCCGTCGTTGCAGCGATATAGCATACGGTAACCAATCCACAATCCCATTCCTCGGGTCCTCGCCCCCATGATCGCTGTGTGCTCTGCTGCTCACAAGCCATATAATCTGCCGGGATGACCGACGGCGGCGACCCCGGAGTCTGCGACGAGTGCGTCGAGGCGTGCTGGCTGGCGTGCTGCTGCGCCTTCTTCCTGGACGCCATCGGCGGCAAGGCGCTCACCCGCGTCGCCTGCGCGATCGTCGCCTTCGCCGTCCTCGCCGCCGGGGTCACGCTGCTCGCCCGCCACCGCGCCTACCGCCCGCCCCTCGGCGTCACCGTCGAGGACGCCGCCCTCGCCCGCCTCGCCCTCGCCGGCCGCAACGCCACGGCCACCGCGCTCGCCTACGACGTCTCGCTCGCCGTCGCCCTGCACAACCACCACTGGCTCCGGCGCGCCCAGCACACCGCGCCGCTCGACGCCGAGCTGCTCTTCGCCGGCGCGCGCTTCGCCCGCGTCGAGCTGGCCGGCAAGGGGGCCGCGGTCCGGGCGGGCAACTCGGAGGCGTACCGCGCCGTCGCGGCGGCCGACAGGGCGGGCGTCGCGCTCGGGAGCGCCGGGGTGGCCGAGTTCGTCAGGGAGAGCACGGCGGGGGTGTTCCGGCTGGAGCTCAAGGTTGTCGGGGAGCTCAGGTACCCGCCGGGCCAACACCTGCATAGGCTCGACGCGCTCTGCCCGCTCGAGTTGCCTCTCTCAACGGCCACGTCGCCGGCCACCTTCAGAAAGGTCAAGTGCGCCGTTTTTAGTAGCTAGCTCATCCATGACATCTCTTCATGCCAACCAGTTTTCTCTCTAAGTTCATATATGTAGCTAGCTCATCGATGACATTTCTTCTCGTGCTCCCCTCTATGTAGAGTCATTACATTTTCTTTTCTATAGAACGATCAGATGGGCTAGCTAGTTATTAGCCAGTCTCTTTTCCTCTTTTTAGTTTTTCATAATCTGGGGGCGAATTAAATACGTTATATATTGGGATGGCATTTTTTTCTTCTCGAGAATAATAACACCTTTTATATTCACCATTTCTTTTAGTTCTATAGGTTACCCAGATTTTTTGTGTGAATTAATTGCTGTCACCTAAATTTCTACGTGTGTAAAATTTCAGAATGAAATACCTTGAATTGTGAGCTGCACAAACGAGGATGAACAATACATATCCTAAAAAGCCATAAATTTATCATTTTTTTGTAGCTCTCATTTAACATATTTTGACCTGAAAATTTACACACATGTACATTATGTGTCTAGGTATATGTGTATATTTTTAGATTTTATTAAAAGTTAAAAGTTTGAATTTTGAACTTTTCAAATTAAGGCACTGATGGAGCCCGACCTCCATTTGGCATTTTCGAGAAGAAGAGCACAAATATGTCATTTGTAGCAAATTGGAGAGTACATCACATAACATAGAGGAAACATTAAAAAATGCTCAAGTTATGAATGTGCTCCATACCAGTAATGCACATTTTCCATTTATCTAAGGCATTACTATATTATACCAGCTCGTGGAGTGTGAAGTTGACTATTTGAAATAACTTCCTTGTATAGAAGATAATTGAAGAAAATGAGAGAACTTAGAGTAGTATGTTGAAGTAAATTATTTTTGTGACAAAATTTAAACAAAGTTTTATCTCCAATTAGATAAGGTACAATGCAATATCAAACAAAGTTTCCTATCCATTTAGACAAGGTACAAGATAATACAAAACATGTCAGAGTACAAGACATGAAGAAATCCTTTTAAGTAAGACATCCATAGATACACCCAAATATTTAGACACAACAAGCCACCAAGGATCAACTGCCAACCACTACCATTTGTAATGACATCACTGATAGGAATTCAAGGATGCAAAATTTAATAGCTAGCTCATCGAAAGGTCAAGTGCGCCATTTTTAGTAGCTAGCTCATCGATGACATTTCATCATCCCAACCAATTTCTCTCTAAGAATAATAAGTTTCGTGTAGCTAGCTGATCGACGACATTTCTTCTCATGCTCGCCTCTCTAGAGTCATTACATTACTTTTTTTCCTTTCTTTCCTATAGAACGATCAGATGGGCTAGCTAGTTAGCTAGTCTCTTTTCCTCTTTTTAATTTTTCATAATTTGGGAGCAAATTAAATACTCCCTCTGTCTGGAATTACTTGTCGCGAGAATGGATGTATTTTAGTTCTAAATACATTCATTTCTATCCATGTTCATGACAAGTAATTTCAGACGGAGGGAGTATGTTATTTGGATGTCATTGTTTTCTTCTCGAGGATAATAAACACCTTTTATATTCACCATTTTTTCAGTTCCGTAGGTCACCTAGATTTTTTTTGTGAATTGCTCTCACCTGAATTTGTATATTGCTACATCTAAAACTGCACTTATCTAACATGTGCAACTGTGTAAGATAAACATGGTTAAATGTTGATCCAAAAGCTTAAAAATGTGTCCAAACCAAAAAGAACTGATGAGCTACCCGACGGCCGAGATGTGCATTTGTACAAAGTAATTTAATAGTACAGACTATCAAAATCATTGTCATTTTGCGATTTGAGTTCGGGAGATACACATCCTTTTAAGTAATTACTGTAAGATAAAGATGGGTGTCGCCACGTCAGCTCCTCTATAGGTGACAATAGATGCACAAATAGTAGAGATGAAGAAAAACAATATCGTCGTCATTCCAACTCAGTAGTTCAGCCACTCTTACAAGAACACATTTCACTGTAGGGAAGTTAAGAAGCGCACAAATATGTCATTTGTAGCAAATTGGAGAGTACATCACACAACAGAGAGGAAACGTTGAAAAATGCTTTAGTTATGCATGTGCTCCATACCAGTAATCCACATTTTTCATTGATCTAAGGCACTACTATATTAGACCAGCTCGTGGAGTGGGAAGTTGACTACTCCCTTCGTCTAGGTGTATAAGTCATATTAGAAGGTGTATCGCAACCTAGGTACAAGCTGATTGGAGGAGAAGAAAAATCTGAACCGGTCCTCCTTCCAATCAAAGAGTTGATTTCTTTTTTCTAAGAGGTAATATTACCGGTAGTCACTAAACTTGCATTGGATGTGCAGTTTAGTGCTACAACTTGTAAAATACGTCTTTTTGTCAGCTAACTTGCGATTTGGTGCAGATACGGTCACTACAGGCGTATTCGGTGCTCGCATGGCATGCCACGTCTGCATGAGGCCACTGCCAGTGACCGAAGACGTTTTGGAGCCACCCACGCATGTTTTTTTTGCATGGATCCCCCTCGGAGAATATTCATTCACGTAAAAAGTCCCTGCTTACAGTGGCCCCAACATAACCTTGGCGGGAAGGAGCTGCTGATGGCGGGAGTAGTCACGGGTCTAGCTGCTGGTGGCTCATCTGTCTGAGAGGCGTACGGTCGCCGGAGCTAAAGAGAGAGATAAGAGATATTACTATAGAAAAGAGATGGGCGTAAAACATGAGTAGAATCCGGTCGTAACCCAACTGGTTATTAGGTGTTAACTAGTATTGACAGGTCTTGGGTTCGAATCTCAGGCCTCTTTTTTTTTGGAAGTACTGAATTTCTGCACAGTTTTCTACTGAATTTTTGCCAAGTTCAGTACTGAAATTTTGGCACAGTTTTGTACTAAATTTCTGCACAGTTTTCTACTGAATTTTTGTAAAGTTCAGTACTGAATTTCTGCACAGTTTTCTACTGAATTTCTGCAAAGTTCAGTATTGAAATTTTGGCACAGTTTTGTACTGAATTATTGCACAGTTTTGTACAGAAATTTCGCAAAGTTCAGTACTGAAATTTTGGCATAGTTTTCTACTGAATTATTGCACAGTTTTGTACACAAAATTTGCAAAGTTCAGTACTGAATTTTTGCACAGTTTTCTACTGAAATATTGCACATTTCTTTACATAAATTTTGCAAAGTTCAGTACTGAATTTTTGCACAGTTTTGGACAGAATTGAACCATGAAATTATGACAAAAATCTGAAACTCTCATGAAGATTGTACACACAGCAACCATGAAAAGATGTAGATATAACTCCAAACAAAATATCATCCATAATTAACAGGAATAGATAGAGGTCCTCGAATAGATATTGCTCGAAACTACAAGTTCATTTGTCTTCATAACATAAATATAGGATCAAAAGGAGCAGTGCTTAACCCCATCAAGGAGTAGTTCATTGATGAACTATGCCTACCAAAAGTTCATTCATGAACTTCATCACATGGTCATGAAAATTACAAAGACAAGAAGTCATGCATGTCATCAGGCCAGCCTTCACGAAACAGAGCAACTTGTGGTGCATTTTGGCTCACAATTACCTCCTCTTCAGCTTGCATAAAAAGAGGTGGTTCTTGGTTCACAGCTCCATCCGGTCCAAACAGCAAGTTGTAAAATCCTGGAGCAACAGCCCTTGCTCCTCTCGGAGGATTGCTTCCAGTTGCAACAGTGCTTCCTGTTGCAGCTGTTGAAACATTCCCTCTTCCTCTTCCTGCATTATTGCCTCCTCTTGTTACATTGCCTCCTCTTCTTCCACCATTGCTTCCTCTTACCCCTCTCCCTCTTCTTGCATTATTGCCTCCCCTTTGGGCAGAGCCTTGCTTGCTGTAGTAGTTGCACTCCTCACGCTGCCCCTTGTCATTGCAGTTGTCACCCTGCCTACAAGGATTGTCTCTCTAGCATTCGCAATGAAGCTAGACTCAGGCAAGGGACCAAATTCCATAGGAGTTGGGTATGTGAATTTTTCCTGTCCAAGGAATAAATACAGTAAACATATAAAGTCAGAAAGTAAATACAGTAAGCAATTTACCAAAATAAGACAAAGGGGGGAGTTGTAAATATTGTACACTTTGCTGCATCTTATAAACCATGGAGTCTGGAGTTTGTGTTGGATCAAGCTGTGGGTACACTCTGTGTGGCATAATGTTCTACAGAAGTACAAGCAATTTATCAATGTAGTGCATGCAGGAGAAAAGGTGGAAGTTAACCAAAGTTGTAAGAAACTTACAGCAATTATGCTAGGATCATCATCTTCTTCTGATTCCTCAGGTGCTTGCTCAGTAGGTGGTTGATTGACATGTTTGTGGTGACCTTTCTTGTTATGATCAGCAGCCCCACAAACAGAGCAATGCATAGTGACACCATGCTTGGTCAACTTCTTCACTCCTTTCTGATCTTTCTTCTCCTCTGGATCTTTTTTCCTATTTTTCTTTGGCCTGCCCATTACTTTGGTGTATATTGGTGGATGAACTGGAATGCCATGCATCTTTTCCCATTGCTTTGGATCCCTCATTGGCATCATGTTGAAGCCATAACACTTCTTGTACTCCTCAACAGTGTAGCATGAATGCACCATGCTCTCTGGCTCAATTCTCTCATGCCTAAAACAAGCAATTGCATGATGGCAAGGTATCCCAGATAGTTCCCACCTTTTGCAGTTATAGCTGTGCATGTTCAGTTCAACAATGTATGTGTTATTCAATGAGATAACTTGAAATACACCTCTTCCATACTCCCTCACCCTGGAGTTTTTTGCCCACTCCACATACTTGTCCAGTTTCTTCTGTATCTTCGGGCAAAGCCTGCCTGCCCACTTTGCTGCCTCCCTTTGCTTACCAACAATTATGTTTGTTATCTTCCAGAATATGTAATCCAACATTGATTTAATTGGCAATTCTCTACCATCCAAAATATACCTGCATATTTGCATAAAATGTGTCGACACAATCAATGGAAGCATATGTAACAGAAATGAAGCAATATATCATACTTGCAATCAATTAAACTAATCTGTTGAACACTTCAGACATGTTATTTAGCAATATATCACACTTGCAAAAAGGATCAAAGAAAGCTTTGATCCAAGTTCTTGGGGACAACTTCTCAACCCAACAGAATGCTGCAAAGCTGCGATCTTTCATCTGATCCATGTTTCTGTTGTAGGCAGCTTCATTAGTGGATCTTGCTATGGCCCAGAGGTCATTCTTGAGTTGTTCACCCTTATGCACTTTGTGGAAATTTTGGTAAATGTGCCTAACACAGTTCCTATGTTCTGCATGAGGGAAAACTTTCTGCACTGCATTTATCAAACCCTACAAAACAACAGAAAAAATTATTGGTCTGCAGCCCTAAAAAAGAACCTTGTTGGAATAGAACATTATGCAAAGAAAAAGAACAAAGAAACTATATCTCACCTTCTGCTTGTCACTCATAATGGTGAAGGGTGAAGTGTTTGTTATATTAAGGTCGTCCTTCAAAGAGGATAGAAACCACTCCCAACTGTGTGTTGACTCCACTTCACATATGCCAAATGCTATAGGGAAGATACAATCATTTGCATCAATCCCAACTGCTGTGAGTATATTTCCCTTATATCTTGTTTTGATGTGGCATCCATCAAGAAAAATTATTGGTCTGCAGCCCTTCAAAAACCCTCTCTTACAAGCATCATAAGACCAGTATAATGTTGAGAAGTGGTCCTTTGTCATCTTTGTTTTCCCATCAAAAACCTCCTTTGTGCATAAGAAGAATTCACTCCCTGGATTGCTCCTTCTCAGCTCCTGCCCATAGTCCCACAAAGTGTTGTACTGATCATCATCTTCTCCCCTGATTTGTTTCACAGCTGCTCTTCTTGCCCTTCCCAACTTATTCTTGTGAGCCACTAAGTTAAATTCTTGTTCCACCTTCTCTGAAAATTTCCTTAAGGGCATTTTCTCATTGTCTCTGAACTCTTCTTTAAACTGTTTAGTAAGAAATGGAGCTGTAAGAACTTTCAGGTCCCAAGCTTTTGTGCACATGTGCTTGTCAGTATACTTCTTGATCTGAATACTGCTAGATCTGTTGTCTTTGCCTGCCTTCAAATACCAAGTACAGTCATCCTTGCATATAGCCTCTAATGACTTGTTAGTATTTCTGAGCTTCCTCACCTTCACTCTATTTCTGACACTGTATGCATTGAGAGCATGTCTGAGCTCTATCATGTTTGCAAATACCATCCCAAGCTTAAACACTGGTGCATTTAGGTCTGTGCTAGGGTTGAAAACACTGAATTTATGCTTCAGCTTCTCTTTCTCTGCTGTTGACATATTCAAATGACTGTCCTCCAATGCATCTTCTGGAAGTTCTGCTTCATAGTCAGCAAATTCATTCTTTTCTCTGTGATCATCTACATCTTTGTCAACGTTTTCCTCAAACAAGTCATCATCGCCATCTTTAACATCATAGTCACTCTCATAAAAATCCTCATCTGTCAACTCTTCTTCAACATCACCTTCTTCTTCATTGCTCTCACTATCATCCTCACATTCCTCCTCCACTTCAACTTCAAACCCTGAACTTGATCCTTCACCATATGACATCCTCCTCTTTGATTTCCTTGGTACCTCCTTTCTTGGATTATTTCCTTTCTCTGACCAGCTAACATTTTCTTTTCCATTGGGTTTTGTGGGAGTAATGACCTTCGACAGTTCTGTCACTCCAGTAATCAAAACATCATCATCTGTTGACTGCGGGGTTTCACCATGATCTACTACAAGCACTAGGTTCTTGTGCTCTACTGTTGTAGTAATCATCAGCACCATATCTGCATCACAAGTCAGAAGCTTAAGGCCATCAGCAATTGTCTTCCCTGGTTGGCACCAATACACATCTATTTTGGAGGCTGCCATGTCATATCCTAGTTGTGAAAAAAAGTCCTTGATCCATAGCATTGACCATGTGTCACTCTCACACATGTCAAACCAGTCAACCTCATAATCCTTGTAAGTCTTGTTGCTCTCACTCCCACAGAAAAACCCATTGTGGTGTATCTCAACAGTAAACAACCCATCAAAATCACCTGCATTGTTAAAATAATACAAATTCAATAAGCAGTGTACATCAAATGTAATGAACAAAATATACTATTCAAAACTAAATCAGTACAATAAAAGTACAGAAGGTTAACACATTAGACATAGAGCTACTCATTCTCCCTAAAAATTCAGCACACAATTTGCACATAGCAATTTGAGTGTCAAATTCAGATTACACGCCTTCAGTGTAAAAAAAATTCAGTTTACTGCATTTTTTTCACATATTCAGAGTACAAACAACATAGAATCCATCTCAGAAACATCACACATATTCAACTACATAATGCAAACAATCAGGATCATATCACAAACCATACCGAAAACAACGACTTTATCAGAATTTTACACACATAAAGCTGCCTCCTTTCATAACCCCTTCCTAAACCCTAGGTCAATTTGCGAACAGGGGAGCTTGACTTCCTAATCTAATGCGTGCAGGGGAGTTGAACCCTAGGGCGATCCAACATCTGTTAAGAACCCTAAGGGGGAAGAGGCGGACCAAACAGGGCAGAACGAAGACGGCGGCACAGACAAGACGGCGGGAAGTACAGGAAAGAAACCAGACGAGAGCAACGAGGGGGCAGACGTACCATACGAGGGCGCTGCTTCGCCCGGACGTCGGCACCGCGGTTCCGTCATCTCCTCCTCCGACGGCCGCCGTGACGCGCCGCCTGCTGTGCCTCCACCTACGCCTCTGTTCGATCGGGAGATGAAGCGGTGGGGAGTCAAACTAAACGGCCAGCGAGTTTGGGGTGCCGAAAGCAAATATGCACAGGCTGCCTGTTCCCACCGTTGTAGGGACTTTTTTGCGAAAATAATAACAAGTTGAGGGGAGGGGAGGCGTGCAAGAAAACCACGCGTGGGTGGCTCTAGAACGCTTCGGTCACTGGCAGTGGCCCCATGCAGACGTGGCATGCCACGCGAGCGCCCAATATGCCTGGAGTGACCGTATCTGCACCAAAACGCAAGTTAGCTGACCAAAAAGACGTATTTTGCAAGTTGTAGCACTAAACTGCACATCCAATGCAAGTTTAGTGACTACCGGTGATATTACCTCTTTTTCTAAACATAGCAATAATATTCACAATTTTATTTTATTACCATCATTTGTGTTGAGTTTCATTTATTCATATATATATATATATATATATATATATATATATATATATATATATATATATATATATATATATTGACCCTCTTGTTCAAATTAGATGTTTCGGATGCAGGATGAACTCCTAGCACCAGATCGTATGCGAGCAATTCAAGAGGAATTGGCGGCATTCTTCCTTGACCACATGATCGCTGAAGACGGAGAATACTATGTGGACCCTGTGTTCATATATAATTAGGACATTAATTACATTGTAAGAGATAATTATTTTATATATGTAGCCGGTAGTGTCGGGTAGATATACGAGAACTTGTTGTTCGACCAATCTTTCGGAGAAGGAGAGGTGGCCGATATCACTTCTCTCTGTATGCATATGTTCATGACGATCTTCTGTTTCCTTCATTTTCTTACTAGCTAGCGTGTCTAGTCCTCTCTATATATACATATATATAGCGTCGACCAAGCACGGACATAAGATAGGACACTTCTCTCTATTAATTAGCTAGCTAACACAATATATGAAACACCTAAATTAAACCCCAAAACCCCCAACCCCCCCCCCCCCCCCTCTTAAAAAAACAAAAACCCAGCCCCTGAAATGCTGACGCGTGGATGCCTATTGGTCCCGGTTGGTGCCACCAACTGGGACCAAAGACCCTCCTGCCTGGGCTCGGCGCACCGGCCACGTGGAGGCCCATCAGTCCCGATTCGTGTAAGAACCGGGACTAAAGGGTTAGGGTATTAGTAACGACCCTTTAGTCCCGGTTCACAAACCGGGACAAAAGGCCCTTACCAACCGGGACGAATGGTTTTTTTTTTACTAGTGACGGGTTAATCCTCTACGTGTGGTCCAGAAAAATAGATTCCGACGGAGGTGCGTCATGGGCTCGTGGTACAGTCGTGTATCCCAAGTACCTTCTCCCTATTGAAAATCCCGAGAGTGAACCTAGACTGATTGGGTCCATGGAGGGCGGCGATATCATTTTTGTGAACACAAATGAGGTAATATTACGGGGAGTCATTAAATTTGCGTTAGATGTTCAGTTTGGTGTTAAAACTTCAAAAATACGGATTTATAGTCATTTAACGTGTGTTCTCGTGCAAATACAGTCACTTCGCTCATATACAAACATATCATGCGCTTATATGGCACGGCAGCATGACTGTGACCCATTGTTAGTGAGTGAAATAGCTCGCGTGTATTTTTTTTCCTGCAGAAGTACCCCTCATTCTGTATTTAATTAAGCAAAATCCCATCAATAACACGTATGGGTGAGCACTAGTTGGTGGGAGAATTGACAATAAAATGGTCAGGCCCGATCTCCCGTCAAGAAAAGAGGCCACGCCCGACCTCGTATACACGCATGCAGTAGTGAACCACTGCACTAATTACGTATTCATGATGCGTGTAAAGAGATAGGCTCGGTTTTATGTTGGACGCAGATTCTTTTTTTCTACATTCCTTTTTTTCCCGGCTTTGGACAGAAACCGGTTTCTGAAAAATCTTTGTTTTTGTCGCCAACAAAATTCAAATGGAATTCGGATTTGAAAAAATCCCATAAAATGTGTAATGTTTAACCCATAACGTATAAAACTTTTCCATGAGCGATATCTTTCTTAATTACCTTTTTTCAGAAGAGGCCGAAAAATCTAGGTTTCAAAACATCTCGGGAATTCCAGTTTTTTTGGTCCAAACTTTGAAATGAAAATTTACATTCAAATATTTTAATGCCTAAATATATTCAGTTTAACAAATAATTTAAATAAGTGCATCCTATTACAGTTGCCAGCTCGACTCCTCTTATAGAAGGTCGCAAGTTCAACTTATTGTTGCAGCACCGAGACCAAACTTTTTCAAAAATGAGCATGAATAATGTAACAAAAACAATACACAAAATAGAACCACATACCATACCATTGAGCTAACTGTGTTATTCTTACATTGTATGCATACGAAAGATATAATTTATGGCATCATTTCTGTCGTTTAAATTTAAATTTTTGCGCAATAACAAATTTTTCACGGGACCATCGAAATTTCTGGTAACAGGTCGGTTATCAGAAATACTGCCCTGGAGAAAACTTGAATACAAGTAGTTGTTGTGGTTCAAATATAAAACTAAGTGTTGTTTCTTAATAGACACTGACACGTACTTGGTGTGGTCGTTTGCTCCTGCGCTTCCACGCTTGAGGTCGAGCAAATCCATCAGGACCTTTTTTCTACATAATTATCATGCGCCCGGGTTATAAACTTTTGATTAGCCCACTGACAGGTGGGCCCTATGTAGATTAGCCTTAAATACCAGGTTAGCCTAACCCATTTTTCGTATCCCTGACTAGTGGCCCTACCCCTAAATTACCCAGTTAGACATGTGGGCTTATTTATGGGAAACGCTTCCAATCAGTAGTATGATGGGAAGCAAATCGCCAGACTGATTAACTATCGTTGATTTTCATTGGATCTGATGGTGTACAAACAACGTCACCAATTGGTTCGTACTCCCAAAGAAAAAAGGAAAATCCCATCAGCCCCAACCCCACTAATTACTCTCCCGCAATCTCCTCGTCCTCTCGCATCGCACGCGCCTTCCCCGAGCTTGCCGTCAACTGCGTCGTCCGGAGCTTGCCGTCAACCGCGTCGCCGTGACCACTCTGATTGCGTCACACATCGGCTGCTTCCTCCTCGTCTTCGAGCACACAACCACCCCACCATACAGATCCGGTACATGCCCCTCCATACTCCATCTTTCTCTCCACCGATGCGACCTCGGGGTTCCTCTCCACCGACGTGAACCCCGGACTGCCCTCGGGGCACATCTCAGGTGCGCCATCCCGGCATTAGAGGGTCGAGCCCCCCATCTCTTTGGTGGTTGGCGCTTGGGCAGGTTCGAGTTGGCTAAATCGGCTGCACGAGTAGCACCGGCCGGACGTAGAACCTGCGTCGATCGCCCTCAATTTTTAAGGGACAAATCTCAGGATGGAAGGTACTGCACTTCGTCGATAGCCGTCAATTTTATTGATTTGTAATTGCCAAATTAAATTTTCTGTGCAATGTACTGTCTGCCAACTGCCCAGTACTTTTACGTTCATTGGGCGCTAAATTGTTCTGTTCATGTATTAGGTCATTTTTCACCGAACAATTTTGTTATTGGATTATTTAGATTTTTTGTTTCAAAAAGGAGGATGACCCTGGGCCTATTATTTAGATAATTCGATCATCCATAGCTATGTATACAAAGAATCGTACTCCCTCCGTAAACTAATATAAGAGCGTTTAGAATACTAAAGTAGTGATTTAAACGCTCTTATATTAGTTTACAGAGGGAGTAGTTAATTCATGTAATAACAGACAATCATAGTCAATTCCCTAATTTCAATTTTCAGTGCTTCCAGTGTACGTATATGAGAATTGTTGAATAAACAACTTTTGTTGCTTCTTGTATATGGAGCTTCCACAAAAGTGCCTCCACAGTTGGCCGCATTTTTTTGTTTCATTTCCAAACTTTTATGCTTCCACCTATCACTAATAATGAACCAACTGCATTTTCTTTTTTTCTTACCTTGATGCTTCTACATTGTAAGCATTTTGTTTTGACCGTCTAGAAAAATGCTTACTATGTAGAAGCACCAGGGTAAGAAGCATGAAAAAATGTAGTTGGTTCATTATTAAAAACTCTTGTATTTATCTATTGAAAATTCTTTCTATTCGAATGTCAGCGACATAGAAGATGCATCTGCATGTTGCTTGCAAGCTTTGTTTGATTATTCATTATCAAATTTCTATGCTTCATTCCACGACGAGTTATCTGGAGTTCCCATGTATTCATACTTACTCTTATTTCCCGAACTGTGTGTTACTCCCATAAATATGCCTCCACAGAGCCCTATTTGTTCTCATTTTATTTTCAATATTCCATGCTTCCATATGGCACTGTCTATGTACCCTGTGCACTTTTTCGTGCTTCTCACCTGGGTGCTTCTACATTGTAATCATTGTTTTTGTCTCGCAATAAAAGGTGAATCCATTCATCACCCAATAATCGGCTCAGTTTGTATGTTGGCGACACAAGGATGCATCCTCTTGTTGGTGCCAAACTTAGTTTATTATCTATTATCAATGATCTCTGCTTCATAGAAAGATCTATTATATTGAGTTCCCAAAATTTAATGCTTCCTGCAAATTGTACCGTGTTAAAAGAACAAGCTATCTTATTTCTAATATCTTGCTTCATACAACTATTTTCAGCAGACATCATACTGTATCTGTATTCGTAGTGGAGGCTATGTTTGGTGGTATGCGTCAGCTGAAGCGTAGTTCACGACAGCACCTGCTGAACATCATCGGAGCTACAATAGGGGAGAGGGTGATGACAGCCAGAAAAAGCTGGGAGAGACGTTGCTTGAACTGGTTCAGGCTCACTCTGAATTGTGATTGTAATTTCCATTTCCTTGGAAACAATATCACATATAAAAGTAGCATTTTTATGTTTGTCAGATGCAACTTTATGTTCTATTGGATTCCAGTGGGTGGATTTTTTTTGCATGATTGTAAAAAAAGTGTAGGTTAACGTTGGATGTGATTTTTTGCTAGAGAGAAATAAATCTTATTTTCCGTAGAAGCAAATTTTCTTTTCGGCAGAAACACATCTGAAGCAAATATTCTTCTCAACAGAACAGAATTGTAATACAATGGAAGCACAATACTGTATACGTTATAGAATAGAAATAATCAAGTAAAGTAGTATTTTTGAGATTTATCATCACGAATCAAAGCATCATTTACATGATTTATAATATATGAATTTAAGGTATATGTTTCGTAAAAGAAAAATGTGTATTTGGTTATCACAAGTAATGCTTCCATCCATCTAAAAAATGTATTGCATCCATCACATGGGTGCATGAAAATCTCGTATTGTGACGTGATTGAACGAAGCATTCAACAAGGAAGCAACCTCCTAGGAGGAAAAAGGGCTGGAAAGAGTAAGCACTTAATTAGCGGCAGCAACTAATTCTGCGTGGGCCTAAACTATTAGATCGGTCGTGCATCCTGCTTCTAATCCAATGGCCAATGACTAGTCTGATATAATGAAATTATCAGTAGTCTGATGGCTAGCGTTGATCTGATTGACCGGGGATGCCTAGAAAACCAGATTGACCAAGACAAACTTGATATGTTTTTGTATATGTAATTAAATAAATCTTACTTGTGCATGTTAAACGTGATTCGGGACTGGTGCGGTGGATGTACTTCTAAGTAACAGGTAGTTGGTTCGAACATCATCAAACCCAACAGTTTTTCATATTTGAGGGCTTTTGCGTAGTTAAATAAATTGCAAGGGCGTTTTTGGTTTAATAAACCGGCACGCTAGGGTCACCCAACGCCTTGTGCACTCCTGGTCACTAACGGGTGGGCTTCTGTCAAGCTAGCGCGCCACATGGGCGATCATACGGGTGGATACGAGCGAAGTGGCCGTATTTGCACGAAAGCGCAAGTTGGATGGTCATAAATTCGTATTTTTAAAGTTTTAGCACCAAACTGAACATTGAGCACAAGTTCTATGACTCCCGATGATATTACCTCAACATAAATCTTGGCGTCTACGAGATTGATCTCAAGACACTAGAGTGGAAGGAGCGACGGAAGGGAGAAAACTTCCGTGCTTTGATTCCGTACATGAGTTTCTACAATCCATCAGGTATATCTATGTCTTTGTACTTTTATGATTCGTTAACAACTCTTATAAGTAACAATATATCAGTTAGTGGTATCACGGAAACATTCAATTCCTAATCATATTGAAATTAGTGTTTAAGTTTTGCTCCAACAAATTTCAAGTAGTATAATGCACTAATTGAAGGTTACAATCAATTATGCACACCTAATTGTCAATTCGCACTTTTCTCAACCAAAAAGAAAACGAAAAAATAAAACTATTCACACCATATAAAGAGAGAGTCTTGCCCCGTTTTACTATACAAATACTATTCAAAGCTAGTATCATGTTATCTCCTCTTTGGAATCACATTGATAAAACTATGTTTACAGAAAGGGTGATCCCTGGTGATGCAACACATTGAGAATGCACGGTTGAGTATCCAGGATGCTACTACTCATCAACGAGAAACACAACAACTTGGAGGCATATCTTTTGATGAATTATTTCCCCACTTAGTAGCCCTTTTGGTGCCGTGGTTTTTTTTTAGAAAAGGAGGATGACCCCCGGCCTCTGCATCTGGGCGATGCATACAGCCACTTTATTAATTATTCTCACAAGACCTTACAAAGACATACAACAGCAAGACTAAAGCCACTTTCTCAGCAACAACTGTCGCTACACCTATCCAATCGATGAAGGGGCGCTGATAGTCTGGGCCTAATACCAAACAGACATCGCAGCCAAACCTAAACATCTAAGACCTGAGGTCCCAACCAAGACGCCTGCCGGGTATGGGGTACCTACCAGTCCGGCTCACTCCTCAACCAGGACGCCTGCCGGGTATGAGGTCGCCGCAGCCACCTGCCACCAAACCATCTTCAGAGCTGTACTGTTGCATCTACCTTGCACGGTCTAGCTACCGTCGACGCCACCACGACGCCAGACAGCTCCACCGCTCTGCGCTCGTCCATCCCGACGCGGACACTCTGAAAGATCTGTCGTGCGTAGCACCTGCCGACTAGGCATGACTCAGCGTAGCACCTGTCGGCCAGGCATGACTTGACATCTCTTACCAGACGCATCTGACGCGGTTAGAACGCCGCTCCTCCTGCCAACCACCACACCATTGCCGCTGCTGGAACTGACACACGAAGCTGTTCACCCATAGCAACTCCCCCGAATGCCCAAGCCTCCCAAGACGGCGCCTCCATGGAGGTTACGACGCAAAGGGCGCCGCCGCCGTCCAATCCAAGACGGATTTTGGACTTTCGTCCGGGAACGGGACGGAGGTGGATAGGAGGGACCTCGACTTCGCCATCAAGATGGATAACGACGTCAAAGCCGTCGCCGATGCCGGGCCGAGCTAGCCGACCAAAGTTTCCTCCGGTCCTCTTCCTGTCCAACCAATCTCCATCTGCTTTGGATCTGGCAGCAGCCCAGACCCGAAAACTCCAGAGAGGGAAGCACCATAAGGCTCAACACCTCCGGCGTAGATCCACCCAGGCACCGGATCAAGGAAGACCCGACCTGGCAGCGACGAAAGCCACCATCCTGCGCCGGCCGACGGCAATCAGGCACCGGATCCCGAAGAAACGGACTCGAGACCGACGGCGCACGCGACCACCAGATCCAGCGGCCGCACCACGCCGCGAGCACGAACCCCAATCGCCGGCGCGCAGTGCACGTCGCGGCCAGGATCCATCTGCAGCGCCGCCGCACCCCGCAAAAATACGGTGCCTCCTCTCGATTGGCCGTCCCGCGCCAGCCCATTCGGGGGAAGGGGAAAGGAGCCCCGCCGCCGCCCCTGCCGGCCTGGCTTCGCCCGGCGGCGGCGAGGATGGAGGAGACGCGGGAGAGATCGGGCGCCGGCGGCTAGGGTTTCCCCCTGGTCGCCCACGGGGGCGACCCGAGGGGATCTGGTATTCCAGTATTATGATGAGTGCATGCATGTTTTCTCGTATTAGTGTTGGCTTCTGTGTGCTAGTTTGGCAGTTTCCCTGTGTTGGGGTCAATGGATTATCTTGTCGTGAATCTTTAATTTCTTGCATCCATGTGAACCGTTGTTAAATTTATGCATCTGCAAAAGTGGCTTAAGTCTACAATTTGCTATCCCAACTTCGATTTAGTCCCTGAATTCATATCCCAAAATGGGTATCTTAACTGATCTAGATTATTTTGTTTGTGCTACATGTTAGGTTGATCTCCACTGTATGGGCCCAACGGCCCACCGGGCACTTAGATCCGCGCCCTGATCGGGGGCGCTCAGCCCACTATGGTTAACAGGCCCCCGTCGCCTGCGCTATATAAAGAGGTGGGGGCGGCGGCACGTCTCACAAGGTTTGTCGCGTTGCCGCACACCCCACCGACAAACCCTGCCGATCTAGATCTCGCGCAGTGCTGACGGGAAGTTCCGCCACCACCTCTCACTCTCACTGCCACCGCAGCCGCCATCACTCATACACGCACTCACCGCCGCCACCATCCAACCATGGCCTCCGGCTCCAGCTCGTCAGGCCAGGCAGAAGGTAAGATCACCGATGATCTGACCTACCCGATCCACGAGGTCTATCTCTACACACCTACATGTCAATTGCCAATGGGATGTTACTGCAGTTTTTTTTGTCAAGCGATGCTATGGAAGAGTATAAGATTTGAACTGGAATCTTGGGTTATAAGTTTAGAGATCTAACATACTGCATGGGGATCTTATAGAGCTCTCACTTAGTTCAAATAAAAATAGTTCGCATAGAAGTCTCACTTAATCCATTAGTTCCATGAAACTGTTAGGTATTTGTTCGCAAATTGGTTGCAATTTTTTGGTGTGAGTGGTCATAACAGTACACGGCGCTGTCCAATAGTGAGATGAAGATGATCAGAATTCAGAGTGCAGGGCTATAGTGGTCATCACCATTGTTTTGGTTTATCATGATTTCCAAACAGATTCCATTTATTTTCTTTTTACATAAGATCTTTCACTCAAAGATCATGAACACACATCTCACTATGGTTTCTCTGAGTGTATCCTTCATGGGCACAACGAACTAGCTTTTATTCTCATACACAAATCACACATGCATGATACAATGTTGATGGACAAAGGCGCGCAGATCGAGTGTGCGATATTTAATACTACGGTTTCGCTAAATGGCATGTATTTGGATTTTTTTCTCTCGCGTCAATCGCCTTATTTTCTAGCGCAAGACGAGGCTGACGGCGGGGACGACACGAGGATCGCCGGTCACAGCGAGGCTAAGCCGTGTATGAGCGGGAGCCAGCGATAGCCGGCGGGAACGAGTAAGAAATATAACAGGGGGTCGCCTGAGCTGTTCATCAAGGTCGAGAGAAGGAGAGGATGATGCGGCAACAACGAGGCAGAGGCAGACGTTAGGGCTGGGTCGGCCCGCGGTTTCTTAAGGAAGAAGTTGAGCATGGAACAACTGGAGGAAGAAGAATGAGATATCAGCTCAGAGTAAAAGTTACCGATGCCAAAAAATATCAGGGACCCCATTTTTAGGGTTAAAAAAATCTGGTACCTTAGTGGAGCGCTTAGCGGGACGCGGTATAAACGCCGGCCAGACTTGTGTACACACCGCTGCGCCCCTCGCAGGCTTGACCCACAGCAATTAATGGGCATGCATGCGTGCTTTGGATGTCGCGCGCGCCACCACCACCAGGGCCATCAATAAATTAGCTGAGCGGAACCCGAAGAGACGAGTCCACACGAGACAGCCACTGGCCGCGACTCCACCCCCTTCGTCTCCGGCTCTCCGCCCACCAGTTCGCCTCAAAGCTCAAACTATTCCCCTCCCATTCCCTCATAAAAAGAAACCCATCCCCACCCGAAACCCTCCACCGACCGGCCGACCATGCCGCCGCTGCCGGACGAGCTCGTGGAGGAGATCTTCCTCCGCCTTCCGCTGGACGAGCCCGCGGCGCTCCTGCGGGCCTCACTCGTGAGCAAGCCGTGGTTCGGCGTCCTCACCGGCCCCGGCTTCTGCGGCCGCTACCGCGAGCTCCACGGCACTCCCCCGATGCTGGGCTTCCTCTACTCCCGGCCCGACGGCTCGGGCGACGACGACGAAGACCCCGCCATGCTCTTTGTCTCCACCTCCAAATTTTGGGTGCGCTTTCCAGACTTCACCGAGTCCACGCACCACCGTTTGGATGCATGGGACTGCCGTCATGGCCGGGTTCTCCTGAGGGATAATGACAATTACCCTATGATGCTCGTCGTTTGGGACCCCTTGACGGGCTGTGCTTGGGAGCTGTACGGACCCGACGGCGGGGCCGATAGCTACGAGATCGCGGTGCTCTGCGCCATGAGCGGCTGCGACCACCGCGCGTGTCACGCAGCTCCCTTCAAGGTGGTCTACGTCCGCGTGGACAATAGTGAAGAGGGTGAGTGTGTTGCGCACGCGTGCGTGTTGTCGCTGGACACAAGTGACTGGGGCAGCCCGCGTCCTTATTTTTGGTATGAGTGGAAGGAGCCGTGCCCTGGTCTTGGTCTTGCTGCAGCTGACGCATTCATCCGGCCAATGCCCTCTGTCCTTGTCAACGACGCACTTCACTTCCTGCTTGGGTACAGATATGACGATGATCGTGTAGGAATTCTCAAGTACAGCTTGAGCTCTGATTCGTTATCATTGATTGATGCGCCGATTGCCGACTCTGTCGCTGTTCATGCCCCTATCCTCATGGCCATGAAGGATGTCAGTCTGGGGTTTGCACATGTGGACAGGTTAACCCTCTACGCGTGGTCGAGACAAACAGATTCCAATGGAGTTGTGTCATGGATTAATTATAGAGTTGTGGATCTCAAGAACCTTCTCCTTATTAAAAATCCAAAGATAACACCTAGACTGATTGGATCTGTGGAGGGCGGTGATATCATTTTCGTGAACACGGATCTTGGCATCTATGAGATTGATCTCAAGACACTAGAGTGGAAGGCGCGACTGAGGAGAGAAAACCTCCATTCTTTGATTCCGTACATGAGTTTCTACAATCCGCTAGGTATAACTATGTCTTTCTTCTTTTATGATTCATCAACAACTCTTAGGTAACAATACACTAGTATCTGTTAGGGAACCATCAAAGATTGAATGCCCGAGCAGATTGAAAATTGTGTTTGAAATTTGCTCCAACAAATTTCAAGTGCAATGTAATAATTGAAGGTTTTAATTAATATTATGCTTACTTAAATTATATATATATATATATAATCACATTGATAAAACTACCTTTGCAGAAAGGGTGGTCCCCGGCGATGCGGCAATTGAGAACACACAGTTGAGTATGCAGGATGATACTCATCAACAAGAAACATGACAACTTGGAGGCATATGGTGTGATGAATTATGTCACTACTTAGTAGCCCTTTTGGTGCAGCGGTGCCTGCATGTTTTTCTCATATTAGTGCTGGCTTTTATTTGTTAGTTTGGCAGTTTCCTGTGTCGTTGTGTGCGTCAGTGGGTGAATGGATTATCTGCAAAGAGTGGCCTAATTCTAGAATTTGCCATCCCAACTTTGATTTAGTCTCATAGAGCTCTCACTTAATCCAGTGGCTCCACGAAACTGTTAGGTATTTGTTCGTTATTAGTTGCAATTTTTTGGTGTGTGTGCATGTACATAATAGTACATTGCGCTGTCCATGTAGTGAGATGAGGATGCTTGATCAGAGTGCAAGGCTATAGTTATCATTGTCATTGTTTTGGTTTATCATAATTCCCAAAAGATTCCACTGTTTTGGAGTACATAATATCTTTCACTCAAAAATCATGAACAAACATTTCTCTATGCTTTCTCTAAGTTCATCCTTCATGGGTATAACGAATTGCCCTTTGAGTCGGGCAGATTTTCTGCATGTTAATATGTTGGGTTTACATGACCTGCCCGTCTCTCTGTCATATTTCCTTCATGTGTGATTTTCTATATAGCAAGGCATATATATCTGGATCTTATTGGTGCACATTGCTTGGGTATTTGCTTGGTATGCTGCCAGATTATGTTGCTGGAGTATTTACAGTCAACAGGAATGACGGTCACTATGAGGCAACTTGAGTCCTGTGATTAACTATGTAGTCTTAACTGGTGGCGCTTTTGTTTTTTCATGCTGTTCTTGGCCTTTCTCAGGGTTTGCTCTATGTGGGCACGTCCAGAGCTGCTATTTTCTGCCGCCCAACAGATGATGATTTGGCCTCTGCATGCGCATGGACTGAACTAGCTAGCACTACATGTCGAGTGATGTTGATTCTACAGTAGTTCGTTTTAGAAAGCAATGTTAATGCAGTACACATTGGTATGGGAGGAGGGATAAAACTTGACGTTACAAACTGGACCAAAAAAACCGAAGGACTTGAGATCACATGTAACAGAAACAAACAAGTAGACAGATTCCTCAAGAGCCATTGTACCTGGATTTCAAAACAAATCACAGAAAAATGAAACAATATGTCTGGCTACTTATGACTGAAACCGTCGCTGCCTTCTCATGCTTGTGCTGCTAGTTTGCCACCTAGGGCGTGTCTGAAACATGGACAGATCGACATCTCCAGGAAGTTTCACTTGTGCGTGCCCCCTGCTCCTCGAGCTTGCCTTTGCACCAGTGGAGCCTGCCCATCTCGTCGCTGCACAGATCGGCGTAGTTCGGTGGTCAAGCCGCCCGGCCATCTCCTCGATCTTCACCTTGGCGGCGGTCCGGGCGGCGTTCTGCTGGCAAGGTCTTCTTGGCTTCACGTTGAGTTGGATGCCCGTTGCACCGTTTGTATTACAGTCGATTATCTATGTGCAGCACAAGCACCTACCCTGGGAACTTTTACAACTGTGAAATCATCTTAGGGGCCATCTATTTTAACAGGTGCCTGAAAAAAAGTTTCCATCAACCACTTTATTTTCTGACCATTGGATCAAGATCCAACTGGCTTCATCATGCTGTGGACTGTTCATCTTCTTCCTCTCGATGCAGATCTTTCTCGCCCCATCTTCTTCCTCCCGGTGTTTAGGTTGTTTTTCCTTGGTATTCGTTTTTACCCGGATTTCTTTGTTTTAGTTTTCATTTTTTTTATTTAAATGTTCGTTTTTGGAGGTATCATTGATTAGCTCGCCCGGGCTCTTCGCTCTGGCGACCGCGACTCCACCCCACCCACCCAACCTCGCCGCCGACTCCCCTGCGACGGCGAGCCTCCCTGCCCTACACCCCGCCCCCCATGCCGAGAGTCGACAGATCTACATGCTCGCCTCCTCGCCCAGGCTCGACAATCCCGTACATGCCTCCCCCCTTCGTGTACCGGGCCTTCCCGGAGATGTTGCGCCCGATTGGGTCAGTGTCGCCGGAGACACTGCGGGCGACAAGGATGCGAAGGTGGATGGAGCGAGCCACGCGGATCCGCGACAACGCATCCTCCTATCTCCTGTGCGTGAAGGAGTGGAGGGTGCTGCAGCAAAAAGCGGAGGCGGAGCCAGATCCGGAGATGAAGGTATGGGCATCATGGGGAATCGAGAACTATGGTGCCTGCGCAGATCACGAGCTCCTCAATTTGGCGCGGAGGATCTATTTCGAGGGCAATTGGGACGAGAAGAGGAGGATGCCACACCCGACCGCCTCCCCGAAGGACTACGTCAATTGGGCGCGGGCAGAGGCGAGGAGCACAGATCCACAACGGCGAGCGAGATGGGAATGCATCGAGGGGAAGATGCCGTCGGCGCCGCCTTCGGATTTGGAAGAGGTCGACCCCTGGCCATACCTCTCTCCTGCCCCGGCCATGGATTGAGAGTTGAGGAATCCTGCAACAGTGGCAAAATTGGACCCATGTGTCACGTGTGGGCAAGGCGATTTTGGCTGGATGCAGAGATTGTAGAATTTAAGGATATGGATTGTGGACTGGAGCTTGCATAGGGCATGGAAGAGGGATTCCGGGCTTACTCTGCCTACCACTCTGGTCATGAATGTGCGAGAAGCAACACCGGAAATGGCGACAGAGGAGCTGCTGGTTGTGGATCTCACCAACAAACTGAAGAGAGAGTTGAGGCTGCCCAGGAGGGGTGCAGAATCAACCCAGAAGATTGTGACTCGCATCCTGATGCATGCGGAGGAGACGGAGCTTTCCCTGATCACGCCGTATTAGACCACCCACCCGTCGGAGGTGATCGCGTGGGCGCTGGCAGCAAGGACCTCAAGATTCAAGGAAAGAAGGATGCGTTGGGAAGCATTCTTTCGAGCTCATTCACAAGAGAGTCTGGATCTAATGGAGACGCTGCTGAACTCCAACCAATGAAGGCGATGAAAGTTCCTGAAGAAACAGAAGCCATGCTGGTTATGGAGCTTACTGCAGGATTCAGAGTGGTCCAGAAGAGGATGAGCGCCAAAAGAGAATACAAAAACTTGGGGGGAAAAGCGTCCAGATCACCAGCTTGCCATGGTGACGAAGCGGAGCTCGGGTACAGTCAGCTGTGGACTAATATAAAAAGCGGGGATGGGGGGGACGAGTTTAGGGTTTCCACCACCCCCTCCTCCCCACCCAACGCCGCCGCCGCCCCGTCCTCACCAAGCCAAGTTGCGTCCGCTGCAGATCCCATCATGGAGGGAGGAAGAGGCCGTGGCCATGGAAGAAGCAAGGGGGGAAGGGGAGAGAACCCCAACGGTTGGCAACAGGAGAAGATTAACTCAGGTATGGGGGCAGCCGCCGTTCTTCGGCTTCGGCTATCAGGGGCCACCCCACCATGGGCTTTCCCGGGTCAATTTCATGGCCAATCCCCGCAGCAGTAGTCTTGGGGGGGGGGGTGCAGCAACAGTGGTACGGCCCGCCCCAGCAGCAGATGCAAGGGCAAGTAGGGGGGCAATCCTCGGACCCTGGCAACAATCAGGGGGGAGCTTTCAGCAGAGCAAGAACCAAGGGAAAATTCAACAGAAGAAGAAACAAGATGTAGCTCAGAAACAGTAGATCAACCCAGGCTTGATGTCTTATTCAAATGTCACTTGCTATAATTGTGGAGATCCTGGGCACCACAAAGACAAGTGCACCAAGCCAAAAGGGTGCTTCATCTGCAAGATGGTCAGTCACAAGGTTGAAGATTGCCCCACCAGGAGAAGACCCCATTCAGCTGCCAAATTTGTGGGTGGTGTTGCACAGGGACTGCGCTTCTACCACTTGGATATGCCAGATGTCAATGCCCAACACCAGGGTTTGCTCAAGAATGTTGGAATTGTCTTTGTGGAGCAAGGAGAGGTTACTAAGCAAGAACTAGCTAAAGAGTTTGCTAGCATTTACAAAACTAACTGGCCATGGGCCATCAACAAGCTGGATGAATGGACCTTTTTGGTCAAGTTTCCCCCAGAGATTGATGTGGAACAAGTGGATGGGTGCCCCTGCTTTGGTCTGACAAAGGAGAACACCATTATCAAAGTGGAAACCTGGTTGGGAGATGTCACAACAGAGGAGGATCTTCAAGAAGTCTGGCTGAAACTTAGGAAGATGAATCCTAAATGATGTGAATGGACAATCCTTGATCAGATCACATCTACTTTTGGGGTCCTGTTGGATGTTGACTGGCAGCACAACTTCCAAAGCTTCTATGAAACAATAAGAGTTAAGATATCTTGCAAAGATCATAGGAGAATTCCACTTGAGAGAGTTTTTGGGATCCAGGGGAAGCTTTACAGGATCCAAGTTGAGGTAGAACCACCCCAGGCAGATGCAGAGGTGGTGATACAAGAGCCTCCAAAAGCCAACAGCTCTGTCTCTATGGACACTGATAAAGGGAGTGAAGGGGAGTCTGGGGGCACAGAGATGCAGAAAAATGCCAAGTCTAGGGCTGGCAGCAACTCTAATGCTGGGAGTGGGAAAAGTGACAAAAGCTATACCCACAACCAGCTGACTGCAACTACTGAGCCTCACACACCCACCTCTCTCTTGAAGGCACAAGCTCCAGAAAATCTGCAACAAGTCAAAAGGAATGCACTAAGCTGTTTCATGAGTGATACGTCCATTTTGCATCATGCTTTTATATCGATATTTATTGCATTATGGGCTGTTATTACACATTATGTCACAATACTTATGCCTATCCTCTCTTATTTTACAAGGTTTTCATAAAGAGGGAGAATGCCGACAGCTGGGATTCTGGGCTGGAAAATGAGCAAATATTAGAGACCTATTCCACACAGCTCCAAAAGTCCTGAAACTTCACTGAAGACATTTTCATAATATATAAAAAATACTCAGCGGAAGAAATTCACCAGGGGGCCACACCATGCCCACGAGGGTGGGGCGCGCCCTACCTCCCTGGGCGCGCCCCCTACCTCGTGGGCCCCCTGGTGGCCCTCCGATGGCCATCTTCTGCTATATGAAGTCTTTCGATGGGAAAAAATAAGAAGCAATCTTCTCGGACGAAACTCCGCCGCCACGAGGCGGAACCTTGGCGGATCCAATCTAGGGCTCCGGCAGAGCTGTTCTGCCGGGGAAACTTCCCTCCCGGAGGGGGAAATCATCGCCATCGTCATCACCAACGCTCCTCTCATCGGGAGAGGGCCAATCTCCATCAACATCTTCATTAGCACCATCTCCTCTCAAAACCCTAGTTCATCTCTTGTATCCAATTCTTGTCTTCAAGTCCGGGATTGGTGCTAGTAGGTTGCTAGTAATGTTAATTACTCCTTGTAGTTGATGCTAGTTGGTTTAATTGGTGGAAGATCATATGTTCAGATCCTATATGCATATTAATACCCCTCTGATTATGAACATGTTTATGCTTTGTGAGTAGTTACGTTTGTTCCTGAGGACATAGGAGAAGTCTTGCTATTAGTAGTCATGTGAATTTGGTATTCGTTCGATATTTTGATGAGATGTATGTTGTCTCTCCTCTAGTGGTGTTATGCGAACGTCGACTACACGACACTTCACCATTGTTTGGGCCTAGAGGAAGACATTGGGAAGTAATAAGTAGATGATGGGTTGCTAGAGTGGCAGAAGCTTAAACCCTAGTTTATGCGTTGCTTCGTAAGGGGCTGATTTGGATCCATATGTTTCATGCTATGGTTAGGTTTACCTTAATACTTTTGTTGTAGTTGCGGATGCTTGCAATAGAGGTTAATCATAAGTGGGATGTTTGTCCAAGTAAGGGCAGCACCCAAGCACCGGTCTACCCACATACCAAATTATCAAAGTACAGAACACGAATCATATGAACGTGATGAAACTAGCTTGACGATATTCCCATGTGTCCTCGGAAGCGCTTTACATCATATAAGAGTTTGTACAGGCTTGTCCTTTGCTACAAAAAAGATTGGGCCACCTTGATGCACCTTATTTACTTTTATTACTTGTTGCTCGTTACAAATTATCCTATCACAAAACTATCTGTTACTACTTATTTCAGTACTTGCAGAGAATACCTTGCTGGAAACCGCTTATCATTTCCTTTCGCTCCTCGTTGGGTTCGACACTCTTACTTATCGAAAGGACTACGATAGATCGCCTACACTTGTGGGTCATCAAGACTCTTTTCTGGCGCCGTTGCTGGGGAGTGAAGCGCCTTTGGTAGGTGGAATTTGGTAAGGAAAAATTTATACAGTGTGCTGAAATTTACTGTCACTTGATACTATGGAAAGTAATCCTCTGAGGGGCTTGTTTGGGGTATCTTCACCCTGACCAGTAGAGCAAAGAGTTGCTCCTCAACCTACTCAACCTACTGAAAATGAAAATGAAAATGTTCCCTTTGAAATTCCTTCGGGTATGATAGAAAAACTGCTAGCTAACCCTTTTTTAGGAGATGAAACAAAACATCCTGATGAGCATCTAATATATGTGGATGAAGTTTGTGGATTATTTAAGCTTGCAGGTGTAGCCGGAGATGTTGTTAAGAGGAAGGTCTTCCCTTTATCTTTGAGGGGAGATGCATCGACATGGTATAGGTTATGTGATGATATGGGGTCTTGGAATTACAAACGATTGAAATTGGAATTTCATCAGAAGTTTTATCCTATGCATCTTGTTCATCGTGATCGTAATTATATATATAATTTTTGGCCTCGCGAAGGAGAAAGCATCGCTCAAGCTTGGGGGAGGCTTAAATCAATGTTATATTCATGCCCCAATCATGAGCTCTCAAGAAAAATGATTATTCAAAATTTTTATACTCGGCTTTGTGATAGCAATCGCACCATGCTTGATACTTCTTGTGCTGGCTCTTTTATGATGAATACTATTGAATTCAAATGGAATTTATTGGAAAGAATTAAACGCAACTCTGAAGATTGGGACCTCGACAAAGGTAAGAAGTCAGGTATGACACCTAAGTTTTATTGTGTTAAATCTTTTATGGATACTGATGTTTTCCGTAAATTTAGCACTAAATATGGACTTGATTCTGAGATAGTAGCTTCTTTCTGTGAATCTTTTGCTACTCATGTTGATCTCCCGAAGGAGAAGCGGTTTAAATATCATCCTCCCATAGAAGTAAAAGTAGTCGCACCTATTAAAGTTGAAGAAAAGATTGTCACTTATAATGATCCTATTGTCCATACTTCTTATGTTGAGAAACCACCTTTTCCTGTTAAGATAAAGGATCATGCAAAAGCTTCAACTGTGGTTCGTAAAAGCAATATTAAAACTTATACACCTCATGAGAAAATTAAAGTCGAACATGGTATTGCTATTGTTAAAGATCTCTTGTCTGATAATATTGATGGGCATGTTATTCATTTCCTTGATGAGACTGCTAGAATTGCTAAACCTTGTGCTAAAGATAAAAACAGACCTGTGGTAGGCATGCCTATTATTTCTGTTAAAATAGGAGATCATTGCTATCATGGCTTATGTGATATGGGTGCTAGTGCTAGCGCAAGACCTTATTCCTTATACAAAGAAATTATGCATGATATTGCACCTGCTGAGATAGAAGATATTGATGTTACAATTAAACTTGCCAATAGAGATCCTATTTCACCAATGGGAATTGTTAGAGATGTTGAAGTCTTGTGTGGGAAGACTAAATATCCTGCTGATTTTCTTGTTCTTGGTTCCGCACAAGATAGCTTTTGTCCCATTATATTTGGTAGACCCTTCTTAAACACTGTTAATGCTACCAGAGATTGCAAAAGGGATGTTGTTACTATTGGTTTAGATGATATGACTCATGAATTTAATTTCTCTAAATTTAGTAGACAACACCGTGAAGAAGAATTACCTAGTAAGGATGAAATTATTGGTCTTGCTTCTATTGCCGTACCTCCTAGTGATCCTTTAGAACAATATTTGCTAGACCATGAAAATGATATGTTTATGAATGAAAGAAGAGAAATAGATGAAGTATTCTTTAAACAGGAACCTATTCTGAAACACAATTTGCCTGTTGAAATCCTAGGGGATCCTCCTCCACCCAAGGGTGA
This sequence comes from Triticum monococcum, assembly GCA_034509565.1. Lineage (NCBI taxonomy): Eukaryota > Viridiplantae > Streptophyta > Magnoliopsida > Poales > Poaceae > Triticum > Triticum monococcum. Next base: position 22,199,515 of record CM067847.1, read on the forward strand.
TCCCGTATTTGAGCTTAAACCGTTGCCTGATACTCTTAAATATGCTTATCTTGATTAGAAAAAGATATATCATGTTATTATTAGTGCTAACCTTTCAGAACATGAAGAAGAGAGATTATTGAAAACTCCGAAGAAGCACCATGCTGCTATTGGGTATACTCTTGATGATCTTAAGGGCATTAGTCCCACTCTATGTCAACAAAAAATTAATTTGGAAGAAGATGCTAAACCAGTTTGTGATCATCAACGACGGCTGAATCCTAAAATGAAAGAAGTGGTTAGAAAGGAGATACTAAAGCTCCTTGAGGCAGATATAATTTATCCTGTTGCTGATAGTCAGTGGGTAAGTTCTGTCCATTGTGTCCCTAAGAAGGGAGGTATTACTGTCGTTCCTAATGATAAAGATGAATTGATCCCTCAAAGAATTATTACCGATTATAGGATGGTAATTGATTTCCGCAAATTAAATAAGGCTACTAAAAAGGATCATTACCCCTTACCTTTTATCGATGAAATGTTAGAAAGATTATCTAAACATACACACTTTTGCTTTCTAAATGGTTATTCTGGTTTCTCTCAAATACCTGTGTCAGCTAAGGATCAATCAAAGACTACTTTTACTTGCCCTTTTGGTACTTTTGCTTGTAGACGTATGCCTTTCGGTTTATGTAATGCACCTGCTACCTTTCAAAGATGCATGATGGCTATATTATCTGACTTTTGTGAAAACATTTGTGAGATTTTCATGGACGATTTCTCCGTCTATGGATCTTCTTTTGATGATTGCTTAAGCAACCTTGATCGATTTTTGCAGAGATGTGAAGAAACTAATCTTGTCTTGAATTGGAAAAAGTGCCACTTTATGGTTAATGAAGGTATTGTCATGGGACATAAAGTTTCTGAAAGAGGTATTGAAGTTGATAAAGCCAAGGTTGATGCTATTGAAAAGATGCTATGTCCCAAGGACATCAAAGGTATAATAAGTTTTTTTGGTCATGCTGGTTTTTATAGGAGGTTCATTAAGGACTTCTCAAAAATCTCTCGGCCTCTGACTAATTTATTACAAAAAGATATACCATTTGTCTTTGATGATGATTGTGTAGAAGCATTTGAAATACTTAAGAAAGCATTGATCTCTGCACCTATTGTTCAGCCACCTGATTGGAATTTACCCTTTGAAATTATGTGTGATACTAGTGATTATGTTGTAGGTGCCGTCCTAGGGCAAGGAGTTGATAAGAAACTAAATGTTATTCAATATGCTAGTAAAACTCTAGACGATGCTTAGAGAAATTATGTTACTACTGAAAAGGAATTCTTAGCAGTTGTATTTTCTTGTGATAAGTTCAGACCTTATATTGTTGATTCTAAAGTAACTATTCACACTGATCATGCCGCTATTAAATATCTTATGAAAAAGAAAGGGGTTAATTATCCTTTTGCCCTCAGTGGTGTCCATTTGCTCAGTTTTGCCCTCAGATGCGAATTGTGCTCAGTTGTGCCCCTAGTCCGTGCGCACCGACTCGTTTCGTGAACTCTGCCGTCTCCGTCAGGTCAACCTTTTGACTCGGCCCTTACAGGTGGGACCAGGCGACAAAAACGGCCAATTTTATTCAGACCGTTGCACGCGTTGCTTGTGGGACCCAGCAGAGAGCCGTTGAGCAGAGAGCCGTTGGCGGGTGTGCTATATAAGCGGGCGACAGCGGCGGTGACCACGGCGACAGAGAGCACGGCAGTGACCACGGCGAGAGAGAGAGAGAGAGAGAGAGAGAGAGAGAGAGAGAGAGAGAGAGAGAGAGAGCACGACGGCGGGAAGCTAGCTGTGGAGGGCGTGGCGGTGGGAAGCTAGCAGTGGAGGGCACGGCGGCGTTGAGATCCCTTCGGCTCCGAGCTCCATGTCTTCCTCAAGCTCCCGCGCCACCTCGCGGATGCAGAGCCGGGCGCGTGTGGACATGCCTGTCTTCGTCTGTCCGCGGTGCTGGGCGGGCGTTGATCGGAGGGTTTCTCAGACACCGAGGAACCAGAATCGTCCGTTCTACGTGTGCAGTGAGAATGGGGTAAGAATCAGGGCAATTGCACCATTTTCGTGGTCGGGATCTTTGAGCAATGGGTTGATCTGTTTGGTGTTCATGCAGGTGACATGCTTCTTTCTTTGGGTCGATGCTCTGGCCAAGACTCTGATGAATGAACTGCAAGAAGAGCATGAAGAATGGTTGCGCATGCTGCCACGAACGGCAGTGGCCGCACCACGAGCTCCGGAAGAAGGGATGGAGGGCGAAGCACGCATTGACAGAGAGCTAGCTGTTGAGCTTAGGATGTTGAAGAAGAAGGTTAGGAAGCTTGAAGACCAAGCACTACTAATACCCATTTGCAAATACTTTTGGGCATTTGTAGGTATGGTAATCGCACTGGTTGTAATGTTGAAAATGTATGGAAAGGCATGAATTATGGAGGAATTTGTAATCTTGAAATTGTTTGGGAAATCCACCTAGTTTAAATGTTGGTTAAAATAGTTGTTTAAAGGTTGTTTAAATGTTGAAACAAAAAGAGAAGAAGTGACCTACATTTAAATATGTTGGAAAAAAGAGAAGAAATTAGGAATTCAGAAACCCTTTCTGTCCAAAAAAAGGTTGCTCTTGGGCCAAATTCAGAGCGTAGAGCCAAGTGCAGGCTAGACTAATGGGCCAACTGCATCCAATTAGGCCCATTCGGGGGTTCTCTTGCGTATTTTTCTGTTTTCTATTCTGATTTAATTTAGGCAGTAAATCATAATGCTGGAACTTTTTGTGGAAGCTAATTGAATTATTCCGGAGCCAAACAATTAAGGTTAGAAATTTTTTGGAGCTGTTAATTAATCCAATTCAAATACACCGTGATTTAAATCAAAGACCAAAATGTCATGAAAAATGTGCCTCAGCTCTGGTAGAGGTTTACGCCAGGTGCCAAAATAAATGAACAATTTTTAAGGGCATTACATTGAGAAAAACATGTCTAAAAAATGAAGAGTGGAAAATGCACAAAAAATTGGTGCGGATGGGGACTCGAACCCAGGACCGCATGGGTTTGTGGTGTTTAGGGTTGCGCTGGTAACCACTAGGACAGATGGCAAGACTTTGACATGGATAGGGAAGGAAGGTATACATAGTGAGATTTTGATTTTTTTTAAATAGTGAGACCGTGAATGTTTGGACACGCATGAGAGTGTTTTTCCATTGTTTTGCACTTAAATTTTGGAGGGTTGGAAGGTTGAAAATGTATGTTGCACTACCACATGATTTTGGTTAGAGTGGCACTTGGTCTAGGGATAGAGTGGCACTTGGTTTAGGATTTAAAAGGAATAAATTTGCATGTTAGTTCATGACTTTTTGTTTGAATGAAACAGAGGGCTTCTCACCCCCTCCGATTTTCATTAATGAAAACCACAAGTTCTCGAACTTCATGACTTGTTTAGGGAAGAAATGATATGTTTGGGCACGAACATTTTTTAACACACATAATAAACCCTAATAACTTAGATAAGATGGAACACACCGTACTATTGCAATAACTTAGATAAGTTCACGGACAGTTCACAGACACATGATGAAACATGACACAACACGACACGACATAGAAAAGCAACAAAATAAAAAACGAAACATGACGAGCTTGACTCCGGGCCTGAACATCTTCATCTTGAACTTCTTCTTCCACCTTGGCTGCGCGCGCCCCTTCAACACCGTCTTCATCTTCACACCTCCTCCTCCTCGTCGTAGGGAAGGGAGTGCATCTGGCCTGGAGCGGGGAAGATGCGCTCGTAGTTGGTGTAGATGTTGTAGACGGTGAAGAAGATGGCCTCGCAGCCGCACCAAAAGACTTGGCTGAGGAGCTCGCGCGCGTCAAACGGGTTGGTGAAGGTGACCGTGAGCAGTAGGAGGATGTCGCCGCGGTCACGAACCTCGTTGAGGGTGAACATCCTCGGCGAGCCCCGTGGGAGGTGGGCATAGCCGGCTCTGAGGAAGGCGCGGGTGAGTTCGACGGAACCCCTCCACCTTGAAATAGCCCACACACGGAGCTCCCTCTCCACGAGCACGCCCGGTGGGTAGCGCAACTCCGGCACAACAGGCGGACGGTTGAAGGTCGGCCCATTGAACTGCATCTTCACTTGGTCTCGCTTGGGGAGGGCTCGGTCGCTTGGGTGTTTGAAGTTGGAGAGGATTGGATCTGGCTTGTGGGTGGGAGAGGAAGAGAGGCACCCCATTTATAGGCCTGTGCGTGGGAGAGGAAGAGAGAAAGGATGAGAACGGTGCGTGTGTGAATCCGGACGCGTGTGTGTATCCGTTACGTTTTGCACACTTAAATTTTTGCACAAAACGATGCATGGGACGCGTGCGTGCATCTGAATCACTGCATAGCTCTTTGACCGGGCGGTGCATGTGAATCGCTGCCGTGAACCACTGCACTGAACCACCTAGCTCGCCTCGCTAGCCTAGCTCACCTAGCGCGCCTCGCTCGCCTCGCTCGCATGCATGCACGTCGCCGCCTCCCATGCATGCAAACCCACGTCGTCGCCTCCATGCATGCAAGGCCTGGAAAGGATGAGACGGGCTATTTACTGCGGTCTCAGGCCCAGAGCACGAGACGGCCCAACGGTCCATCCAGCGTGCCCGGTATTTGTTAAAAAAACAATGGGTCTCCCAGCCAATCAGATTGCATCTCGCGGATTGCCCCCCTCCTCCCCGCAGATTCCTTCTAGAAGGGTTAGATCGACGGCCCTTGATCGCCGCTAGGGTTAGATGAACGGTCCTTATTCAGCGCTAGGGTTAGCGGGGTTTGGGAGGGGTTTGGAGCAGTCAAAGCTATGTTTGACCAGATTTCAAATGAGCATAATAAATTAAATAAAAATCAGAAAAATAAAAAACCTGCGCACATAGTCTTCTTATGTCATATACTAACGATTTAAGTTGATAAACAAGCTTTACATACATTTAAATGATAAGTTCATGTGTATTATATGATATCTCGAGTATCTCAAACTCTCTTGTATGAAGTGAAGAGAAGTGTTTTGGGGAAATGAACATGAAAATTTCAAAAAACTAACCACAGCTTCATTTTGGAGTGACTAAGAAGGATCCAGGCTTAGTTTTTCATTTTGATGTTTTACACTTGTTTAAATCTTGGTCAAAGTTAAGTTTGACCAGAATTCAAATGAGCAAAACAAATTAAAAAAATAAAAAAATGGAAAAACCAGCGCACATAGTCTGTACATATAGAATATATGTGTAGGAAAGTTATTTGGCTGATTTAGACAAGGTCGAATTTTTTTTTGCTTCGAAATGAGGCCGTTTACCCTACCTTTGGACCCCTCTTTTTAGCACATTTTTCATGAAAATTTCAAAAAGCTCACCACAACTTCATTTTGAATTGACTAAGAAGTATCCAGGCTTAGTTTTTCATTTTGATGTTTTAGACTTGTTTAAGTCTTGGTCAAAGATAGGTTTGACCAGAATTTAAATGAGCAAAACAAAATTCAAAAAAATCAAAAAAGGAAAAAACCATGTGCTCATTCAAACATCATGTCAAACATACTTCTAACATAGGTCCAACATCATCCAACAGAAATACAACATGTCAAGTGATAAATGTTTCATAATACAACATCATCCCTTATTCATAATGTTTCATAATTATTCATAGATAGCGTTGGGGCTTCTGTCTGTTCCTTGAGCTTCTTGCCATCACTTTGCTTCTCGTGCACCTTGTGCTCATTGTTTCTTCTCTTCTTCTCTTGGTTGTCGATACGTTGCGCGTCTTCTTCAAACCTACCATAGAGCTGTGCAAAACATAAACGGTAATGAGATCATGTCAAGTGATAGATGTACAGTAGTATTTGACCATTGCAAGATTTACATACCTAGCAGAACTCACAACAACAGAAGGTTGGTCACCATTTGGAGCCTCACTTGGATCATCATTTGGAGCCTCACTTGGATCACCATGATCACCATTTAGAGCCTCACTTGGATCACCATTTGGAGCCTCACTTGAATCATTATTTGGAGGATATTTTGGATCATCGTCAAAATCATGCGGTTGTTGACCATCATCATTTGGAACCTTGTCAAAATCCTCATCTGATGCAACCGGCTGTTGACCATCATTTTCATCATCTGTTGAGGCAACCAGCTGCTGACCAACATTTTCATCGAAGCCTTCATCGAAACTCTCTCCGAACGCTGGATCTAATGTGTTATCACAATACTTAGCAAAATGACCAGACCCACCACACCTTGTGCACTTACGCTTCCTCGCTCCAAGTCCAGCTCCTTCGCTGCGAGGTCTGATTCGACTCTTCCTTGGTCTACCTGCTGCTCTCTTCAGAATTGGAGCGCAAAGCTTGAATCCAGGATCCACCATGTCCCATTGTTGTTTTCCCTCCATAGCAGGCAAGGCATAAGCATATGTGGCTTTGAACCTTGCAATAGAGTAGTAATCACGCACATACTGCTGTATGTTCCCTGCTGGACCTGGGAGAGAAGTGATGAAAAACAAGGCATGAATGCATGGCAACCCAGTTATCTGCCATTGCCTACAACTGCAAGTTCTAGCTTCTAAATCCACTGGATATCTCCATTCCCTCTTCTCTTTATCCAAATATGATATCTCTGCTGTGGTACCCGAGCAAAGAGTCATGTTCATTTCCAAGCCTGTTGTCTTCTGCTTCAGTTCATTCATCACGGCAGGGATGATAATGTGGCCCATGAATTTTGCCTCGGCTATTCCTGCACGATAACGAAATTTCTGCATGTATTCTATCCTTATCCTGTCAAGCAAATCCACCACATAATGACCCTTTAGTTTCCGGATCGTTGAGTTGAAAGACTCTGCTAGATTATTGTGCACATAGTCAACTTTGCTCACTTCACTGAATTGGCTTCTGGCCCATAACTTGGAGTGGTGTGTTTCCAAGTATTCTTTCACTTTGGGATTCATGTATAACTGCCTCAAGTGGTAGTTGTGCTTCTTCACACTGCATGTCAAAGATGCTGGCCATAAATTGTCGGTATACACCTTTCCTTTGAATTTCTTCATGAAATTTGCAGCAAGGTGACGCATGCATTCCCTATGCTCTACTCCAGGGAACACATTATCCACGGCCACTTCTAAACCTTTGCAGGCATCTGTATGAATGACCAACCCATTGGGATGTGCAATAGCCCGGCGGAGATTATGCAAAAACCAAGTCCGGCTCTCCTCAGACTCTGTCTCCAGCACGCCATAGGCAACTGGAAATACAAAACTATGTGCATCAACTACACAAGCTGCTACTAACTGTCCTTTAAACCTTCCTGTGAGAAAAGTGGCATCAATAGCCAAATAAGGCCTGCAGCCTGCCAAAAAACCCCGGCGACAAGCCTCAAAGCAGACAAAAACCCTCCTAAAGCATTCCTTGGTCTTTGTCACTCCCCTGAATGTGTACTCCACGATGTGGTGATCAATATCTACAATACTACCTGGGCTTGTCCTCTCCACTTCACCTTTGAATGAATACAACAATTGAAAACTTTCCTGCCAGTTACCATAAATAGAATCCATAGCATGTTGTTTACCATTGAACAACCTCATGTATGGTAAATCTATCTTGAACTTATCTTTGATGTTCTTCTGCAATTCCTTTGGACCCACTTGCTGGTTTTCTTTCACCCACTTCTTTACTTCTTCTGCCACCCATCTTGACTTGGCTCTACTGATTGTATCCTTCCTAAGCGTTGATTCCTGGCATGTGTGCTTAAAAGGGTTCACTTTGACCTGAACATTAGTGCTATTCCGCATTTTAGATGCAAGCAGCCTCCATGGACAACCTTCAGTCGGACAGTGCACTCTGTAACGTACTTGATCACTCTTGTCAACTTTGAAAGTATGTTCTACCTTGATGCAGTATGTCACAAGTGCATTTCTACACTCATTCATGGATGCAAAAACTGTACCTTCTTCCATATGAGGGTTCAAAGGGTCCCATTCAACAGCTGCAAGGTCTTCGTCCTCACCCATCGCGTCATCATCCACACGGACTGCATTGTGAGCCTCATCTTGATTTTCAGTCCGAGGTGCCCGTCGTAAATTCCGAATAACATCAGAATATAGCTTCTCTTCATCAACCCCAGAATTGTAGCCATCAGGCTCCACTTCAAGGGGGACCCTACTGCTGTTGCCCACACTTGTCGAGCCACCACGTCGCCGTGCACCAACTGAACTGTTCTGGCTAGAGATGCCACGTCGCCGTTCTCCCCGAGATGTTGCACCCGCCATCCTAGGTCCAAATGCCTGCTCAAGCACATCAACTTGCAGCCTCACGTGAAAATTATCTTTCTCTTTATGACTAACAAACATGGTAGCTAGCTCTTCATCATTACTAACTGTCACCCAATTCTTTTCCCCATCATAGTATTTGTATACCACTTCATCAAGCAAACCCCAAGGATATTGGCTACAAATTACCTCCCCAAATTGTCTGAAACTCCAATTACTAGCCATTGGCAACCGATAATCAAAATCTCCTTGGTATTTCTTCTTATCCTTTGCATCGAACATGTACCGGTCCCTTCTAATGTGCACCATGAAAGCAAACCGCAACTCCATCCTAACCGGCGAAAAACAGAGACGCAATCAGCACACTAATTGGGCAAACCTACTCGAATCGAGTGTTCAAATGCACAACTAAGCTCAATCTATACAAGAAGCGAGACTTACCCCTCGGGAACCCAGTCATGGACGCGGCGGATCTCCGGCCCGATGCCTGCCTCGCCAAATACTCCGGGGTCGCCGCTGCTCACCATTTCGCCCTAGGGTTCTTCCTCCTAGTTTAAATAGCTCCAGCAGCCCCCACCTTTGAGCGCTCCGGCCGGGCGCACAGAAGGAGGCCGCGCCGCGGATCGAGCAGGTGGCGGGCGCCCCACCCGTGGCGTCGCAGGAAGGTGGTGGGCGTCACAGGTAGCCGTGGAGCATAGGCACAGGGAGGTAGCGGCAGAGCAGGCCGTGCAGCTGGTGGCGGGGCAGGTGCTGGCCGCGGCGCAGGTGGCGGCGGCGCAGGACAGCCGACCGGGCGGATGGGTTGCCAATGATTTGGGGATTTAGTCACGGGCCTACATGTCAGCTCCGGACCCACGTCCACGCGGTCCCACGTGTAAGCTCCGAACCCACAACCACTAACGCTGGCGGACGGAATGGACTCAAATATGGCCGTTTGGCCTCGTCATAGTTGCTGTGCTCGGACTAGGGGCAAAACTGAGGACAATTCGCATCTGAGGGCAAAACTGAGCACATGAACACCACTGAGGGCAAAAGGATAATTAACCCAAAAGAAAGATGCTAAACCTAGACTTATTAGATGGGTTCTCTTACTACAAGAATTTGATTTGCACATTGTTGATAGAAAGGGAGCTGAGAACCCCGTTGCAGACAACTTGTCTAGGTTAGAAAATGTGCTTGATGACCCACTACTTATTGATGATAGCTTTCCTGATGAGCAATTAAATGTTATAAATGCTTCTCATACTGCTCCATGGTATGCTGATTATGCTAATTACATTGTTGCTAAATTTATACCACCTAGTTTCACATATCAGCAAAAGAAAAAAGTTCTCCTATGATTTGAGGCATTACTTTTGGGATGACCCACATCTTTATAAAGAAGAAGTAGATGGTATTATTAGACGTTGTGTACCTGAGTATGAACATGAACAGATCTAACGCAAGTGTCACTCCGAAGCTTATGGAGGACACCATGCTGGAGATAGGACTGCATATAAGGTATTGCAATCTGGTTTTTATTGACCTACTCTCTTCAAGGATGCCCGTAAGTTTGTCTTATCTTGTGATGAATGTCAAAGAATCGGTAATATTAGTAGACATCAAGAAATGCCTATGAACTATTCACTTGTTATTGAACCATTTGATGTTTGGGGCTTTGACTATATGGGACCCTTTCCTTCCTCTAATGGATATACTCATATTTTAGTTACGGTTGATTACGTTACTAAGTGGGTAGAAGCTATTCCAACTAGTAGTGCTGATCATAACACTTCTATTAAAATGCTTAAAGTAGTTATTTTTCCAAGGTTTGGAGTCCCTAGATATTTAATGACCGATGGTGGTTCACATTTTATTTATGGTGCTTTCCGTAAAATGCTTGCTAAATATGATGTTAATCATAGAATTGCGGCGCCGTCAGGCAGTTGACGGTGTGCGCACGGGTGCTGGCCAGCGTGGCTGGCTGCGCGGGCGGCGGGTGGCTGGTGGAATCCGGCCGCGCCGTGAAGTTCTTCGTCGGATCTGGAGTTTTGAAATCCCTTTCCCTGTTGCCTCTCTCTCGCCGTCGGTGGGGTTAGCGATTTGTTCTCTGGCTCCGGCGTTGGTGCGTGTTGGTGGCCGGCTAGGGGACCGGGGGAAACCTTGGTCGGTCCAGCCGGCTCGGCGGCGGCAACGCCCATGGGCGCTGCTTTCCTCCATGGGGGCCGCAGCCGAGGTCCCCTGCTCTTCACCCCGACCCCCTTCCTGGGTGAAAAGCCTTTATCCTCTGCAAATTTGGCGGCGACGATGCCTTGCGCGTCGTGACCTTGCTAGAGGCGTCATCAAGGAGGCTGGATGTGGTCGGAAGGCTCTGCAGGTGAGGGATTGAGCTACCCCCTCTTCGTCTTCTGATCCCGTGAAGCCTGTCTCCAACTAGTTGGGCAAGGATTGTGGCGGAGCGGCCGTCTAGGGATATCCCAAATCGAAGTGGTCGCACTGTGTCCACCTTTCGAGGGCGGCATTCTTCCGGCTCTAGGGTGAGCTTCTCGAAATTCTGACGGTGCGGCGCCTATGAGCCATGGCGAGGGGGTAGGGTCCCTCTTCGGTGACAGAGAAGGAAGTTGTTGTTCCCTTTCTTTTTTAGGTGTTCCTGGAGCATGACCATCTTCGAAGGTCGGCTATGCCCTGCTCTGCTGCTCCGCTCTGCTACATCTGATCCTAGTGTGGAGTGCTCAGCCTTTGCTAGCTGTAATCGTAATTTCCATGTAATTAGTTGATGGAGGTGGTTGTAGTCAGTGTTTCAGTCCAGTGTTCCCCATTGTATCTTTCTGACTGTTGTAGTTTGGGTTGTTGGTTGTAACTCCTGGCCGGTTAATGGTTTTGTTAATTCAAAGTCGGGCTCTTCGCGGGGATTCGTTCTAAAAAAAACTTGAAGGCGGTCTGGCTAGTGGTGCAGGGTTCGGGAAGTTGCAAATGGTGCCGCGTGCGAAGGGGACGCGGTGGACGCCGGCCGGACTTGTGTAGTTGTCGAGTACACACTGCCGCGCCCCTCGCAGGCTTGACCCACAGCAATGGAGCCGCCATTGGTTTACCTTCGAAATTGCTGTGCAGACGAAACTGCACACACGATGTGTAGCCGACAGTCAAATCCAACCGTAGAACAGTGCTGCTGCTGTGCATCACATGGCTTGAATTTAGCATCGTCCACAAATCGTCTGCATGGCATCGTGTGTATAGCATTGCTGGTTTACCTTTAGGTGGACTTGGAAGAGAGCGCTGGATGGATGGGAGACGTGACCGAGACGACGAGTCACTGCTGCCTGCGCATGCGTGCCTTGGATGTCGCGCGCGCCAGCGAGGGCTAGCTGACCCGAATCCGAAGAGACGAGTCCTCACTCCTCACAAGACAGGCACTGTGGCCGCGTCTCCATTCCACATCCCCTTCATCCCGGCCCACCGGCTCAAACTATTCCCCTCCCGAAACCCTCCCTCGCCTCCACAGTCCACACCGGCGGGCCATGCCGGAGCTGCCGGACGAGCTCGTGGAGGAGGTCTTCCTCCGCCTCCCGCCGGACGAGCCCGCGGCGCTCGTGCGGGCGTCCCTCGCCAGCAAGCCCTGGCGCGGCGTCCTCACCGGCCCCGCCTTCCGCGGCCGCTATCGTGAGTTCCACGGCGCTCCCCCAATGCTGGGCTTCCTCTACTCTCGGCCCGACGGCTCCGGCCACGAGGAAGACCCGCCCCTACGCCTCATCTCCACCGCCAAGATGGGCGGCGTGCGCGTTAATACTTCTTCTCGGGCCGTACTTTTGATGCGCGGGACTGCCGCCATGGCCGGGTTCTCTTCGTGGATGACGGCTATTTTCGTGACCGGCTCGCCATTTGGGACCCCATGACGGGTTGCACTCGGGCGCTGGTGGAGCCGGACATCGCAAACCATGGCTTCGAGATCGCGGTGCTCTGTGCCGTGAGCGGCTGCGACCACCTCTCGTGTCACGCGGGCCCCTTCAAGCTGGTCTGTGTCTGCTTGGACACGAGTGAAGAGGGTGAGTGTGTTGCACTAGCGTGCGTGTCATCGCCGGACATGGGCGACTGGAGCAAGCCGTCTAAACTTCATCCTGGTGAGTGGAAGGAGCCGTGCCCTAGTCTTCATCTTGCACCTGATGCATTCATCTATTCAATGCCCGCTGTCCTCGTCCAGGATGCGCTTCACTTCCTGCTTGGGTACGAAGATGATGATGATCGTGTAGGAATTCTTAAGTACAGCTTGACCTCTGATTCTTTATCACTGATTGATCCGCCGCTTCCCAAATCCGTTTTTTGGGCCCCTATCCTCATGGCGATGAAGGATGGCACTTTGGAGTTTGCACACGTGGACAGCAGGTTAACCCTCTGCGTGTGGTCGAGACTGAAAGATTACAACGGAGTTGTGTCATGGACTCGTTGTAGAGTCGTGGATCTCAAAAACCCTCTTCCTATTAAAAATCCCAAGAGAAGACCTAGATTGATTGGATCTGTGGAGGGTAGTGATATCATTTTTGTGAACACAGATCTTGGCGTCTACGAGATACATCTCAAGACACTAGAGTGGAAGGAGACACAGAAGGGAGAAGAGTTCCATGCTTTGATTCCGTACATGAGTTTCTACCATCGCCAGGTATATCTATATGTCTTTCTTCTTTTATGATTAGTCAACAATTTTTAAGTAGTAACAATATGTCAGTTAGCAGAATCATTAAAAAAATGCCTAATGAGATTGAAAATTGTGGTTGAAACTTCCTCTTTGGAATCACAAATCTCAAGTGTAGTGTAATAATTTAAGGTTACAACTCTCTATGCCTACTTTATTGGAAAATTATATAGTATCACGTCATCTCCTCTATGGAATCACATTGATAAATGTATGTTTTCAGAAGGGGCGATCCCTGGTGATGCGGCACACTGAGAATGCACGGTTGAGTTTGCAGGATGCTACTACTCATCAACAAGAAACATGACAACTTGGAGGCATATCGTGTGATGAATTATGTCACTACTTAGTCGCCCTTTTGGTGCAGTGGTGCCTGCAGGTTTTCTCATACTAGTGTTGTCTTTTGTCTGTTAGTTTGCCATTTCCTTGTCGTCGTTGTGTACATAAGTGGGTGAATGGATTATCTTGTAGTGAACCTTTAATATCTTGCATCCATGTGAGCCGTTGTTAAATTTATGCATCTGCAAAAGTGGCTTAAGTCCACAATTTGCTATCCCAACTTTGATCTAGCTAGCCCCTGAATTCTTCTCCCAAAAGGGGTATCTTTGGTGAGAAGATGCTGACGGCATGTCCAGAGCTAGTGGCTCGTTGATATTTCTTAATTGATCTACATAAAAAAAATTGTGCTACACCTACATGTCAAGTGCCAATGTGATGTTACTGCATGTGTGTGTGTGTTTTTTAGCAAGCGATGATACTAAAGAGCATAAGATTTAAACTGGAACCTTGAGCTATAAGTTTTAAGATCTAACAGACTTAACACGATATGATAGCTGTGACTGCATGTGGATCTTGAGCTGTAGTGGATCTTATAGAGCTCTCACTTAGTTCCATAAAAATAACCGCACAGAGCTCTCACTTAATCCAGCAGCTCCATGAAACTGTTAGGTATTTGTTCATTATTGGTTGCAATTTTTTGGTCTGTGATTGGATCTAACAGTACACTGTGTTGTCTATGTAGTGAGATGAGGATGATCAGAATTCACAGTGCAGGGCTATAGTGGTCATCACCATTGGCGGACCTAGAGGGTGTGCCGGGTGTGCCGTGGCACGCCCAGCATTTTACAGATTTCTTTTACTACATGTCATCATTTTTTGACTTTGTTGGTTTTACAGTACTAGAACTCAGTTACCTGAAGCTGCACACGTGCATGCAAACCTAGCAAACCATAGAAGCAGCTTGACTGATTTTTCTACTAGCAGCACTACGAGTGTGTCCAGCCAAGACTCCAGTATACACATGAGCCCGGTAGAAGCTAGCTAGACCAATTCCATCGATAAACTCGACGGAAACTCTACCGGCGACTCGCGTAGATTGCAAACAGAAAAAAAAACTCTTTAATCTACCATGTTATTTTTTGAGACAACTTCGATCTATCACGTCATATTTGCAACGCTGACCCATAAATTTCCTCCTTCATCTGTTCATAGACAAGTGGGGACTCAGTCCATGAATACGAATGTGGAAGCCGGCCATCCAAACCTAATCACCCACCTCGACCGCTCGTCTAAATTTCAGACATCGCCGCTCCCCGTGCTTCCCTCCCCTCGCCCGCTTGCCTTGTCGCCTAGTCCCTTCCACTCCTTTCGCCACCGGCCGTCCGCCCCGAAACGCTTGCCATTGACCATCCGGATGCATGGATCACCCGCATCAGCCACCCGTTGGTCCGTGGAAATAGAACATTGCAGCCCATTTAAGAGCATCTACAGCCGGGCTTTGCAAATCTGACCCCTCAAACGCCCACGGACACGACCGGACACGTTCGTGGATATTGACCGGTCATGTCTCAAATTAGCCACTTTACATCTGAGTCTTTCATATTTCAACAATTAGACCCATACAAAAGCATGCAAAAAAAAAAAAAATTCTACGTACTACATACTATGTACTGCCCTAGATAATTTTCGGCGTCGGAGATGTCCACGACGACGGTGTTGGGCGCCGGCTGGACGGGCGAGTAGGAGGGCTCCGGCTCATCCTCCTCCTGCTCGACCTCATCCATGTAGGCGAGCATCTTCACCTCTTCCGCGGCCTCCATCTCCTGTCGGGTAGGAGGGCGCCTTGCCCGAATCTACTCAAGGAGCTCGAGCAGGTGCTCCGGCATTAGAAATTGGTGGCTCCTCACCCGGCGGCCTGGGGGCATGGCTACTAGGGGACGGAGGGAGCGGAAAGTGGCGGTGGCGGACAGGCGGAGGAAAATGTGGATGGTAGAGTTTTGGTGCCGCCGGTCGAGTTTAAATAGCCGGGCTAGGCACTACGTGGCCCGCTGGAGCGACGCCATCCGGCGACATTGATCCGACGGAGGAGACGAGCTTCGACCGCCAGGTTTTCGGGCGTTTCCGCCTGGGACCCCACCGTCAGTCTGACGTGGCGGGCGTGCTCGGACGCGCCCGGCGCCTTCATATCCAGCCCATTTTTGGACTGGATATGAGGGCTGCCAGTTAGTCCGGGCGTTTGAGGCCCATTTGAGCCATCTGTCTGGGTCAAAATTTCGTGACTGGTCAGTGACCGAGCGGGTCGCTCAGGCGTTTAAGGAGGGTTTGGGGCGCCCGGCTGTAGATGCTCTAAGCCCACATTCTTCTTCATTTAAAGACATAAAAACTATTTTATCCTTTGAACAAAACAATCGTGACCGTTTTGTTGTAATTGTAGGACTCTTACTTCTTGTTTTGTTGTACTTGCAGAACTCAAGACAAAGAGGATTAGTAATATTATGTTCATTTTGTTGAAAACATGAGGTCAAAATAAAGAAGGACCGAAGTTATTCTTGTGTATCTTTCATGTACGACTATTTTTATTGTAATTTCGCAAATTTGAAATTATTTTTCTGAAACATAATATTGCAAAAATTGATTGAGCTTTTTTTAATTGATTGAGCTATTTGTGTTATTCTTTTGCCATATATGATATGACACTTAGATTAGGCAGATTTTTTTACAGTGTGCACACCCTTCTTTTTTTTCCTGGGTCCGCCACTGGTCATCACCATTGTTTTGGCTTCTCATAATTTCGGAACAGATTCCATTGATTTTCTTCTTACATGAGATCTTTCCCTCAAAAATCATGCACACACATTTCACTATGGTTTCTCTAAGTTCATCCTTCATGGGCACAACAAACTGCCGTTTGAGTTGGGCTGATTTTCTGCATGTCATGTGTTCCTGGCACTCGGCGTATGGTGCAATTCCAGTATTGTGTAAATATCTAGGATTTACATGACCTGCCTGTCTCTCTTTAATATTTTCTTCATGTGTGGTTTTCTATATAGCAAGTCATATATCTGGATATTATTGGTGCACATTGCTGGAGACTGGAGTATTTTCTTGGTATGCTGCCAGATTATGTTGAAGAGGAGGAATGCAAGATGCCTCTCCAGTCAACAGGAAAGACGGTCACTACGAGGCAACTTGAGTCTTGCGATTAACCATGTAGTCTTGACCGGTGGCGCTTTTCTTTTTCATGCTGTTCTTGGCCTTTGTCAGAGTTCTATGTGGGCATGTCCAGAGACCAGAGTTGCTATTTTCTGTTGCCCAACAGATGATTTGGCCTATGCATGCGAGTGGATTGAACTAGCTAGCACTACATGTCGAGTGATGTTGATACTACAGTAGTTCGTTTTAGAAAACAATGTTAATGCAGTACACATTGGTTTGGGAGGAGGGATAAAACTTGACGTTGCAAACTGGACCAAAAAATCGAAGGACTTGAGATCACAAGTAGCAGAAACAAACAAGTAGACAGATTCCTCGAGAGCCTCTGTATCTGGGTTCCGAATGACAGAAAAATGAAACAATATGTCTGGCTGCTTCAGTTAACTTATTATCGCACTTATGATTAAAACCATCGCTGCCCTCTCATGCTTTGTGTTGCAACTTGCAAACCAGGTGAACGGGCTGTCAAGAGATAAGTAGTGATGCTTGTGTTGCTAGTTTGCCACCTAGGGCGTGTCTGAAACATGGACAGATGGACATCTCCAGGAGATCTCACTTGTGCGTGCCCCCTCCTCCTCGAGCTTGCCTTTGCACCAGTAGAGGTGGGGCCTGGCGGCCTGCCCATCTCGTCGCTGTGGAGATCGGCGTCCGGTGGTCAAGCTGCCCGGGCATCTCCTTGATCTTCACCTTGGCGGCGGTCCGGGCGGCGTTCTGCTGGCAAGGTCTTCTTGGCTTCACTTTGAGTTGAGTGCCCGTTGCACCGTTTGTATTGCAGTGATTATCTATGTGCAGCACAAACACCTACCCTGGGAATTTTTAGAGTTGTTAAATCATCTTAGGGACCGTCTATTTAACAGGTGCATGAGAAAAAGGTTTCCATCAGCCACTTTATTTTCTGACCATCGGATCAAGATCCAACGGCCTTCATCACGCCGTAGATTGTTCATCTTCTTCCTTTCTCCCCCCAGCCTACCCCGCCCCATCCACCTACCTTCACCCCCGGCGGCCGGCGCACACTACCGGGCACCACCTCGCCGCCCCGCCCTCCTCTAAACCTTCCCCATCGCCCCGATCATCTCTCTAAGCCCCGTCCCACCGGGAAAAACCTCCGGCGATCCCCCCCCCCCCCCCCCCCCCCACCCCCACCCGATGATGGGCTATGGCTTTCTCCGGCTAGGTCCATCTTCTCTGGCGAGCTCGGGATGAACTAGAATAGGTAATTGATGCAAATAAAATTGTCAGGACCTGAGACATAGCAAAATCGGTCATCTTATACTACTACCTACGAGGCAGAGCAATCAACATCCCGTTGGTTAACTTTTCTAAAAGAATAAGATAAACGCTTTTTTCCAGACGTATACCTACCTGTCTTTGCGTGTCTCAGTTTTGGTGTGGGTTGTTGAGGCGACATGAGCCAGACTGACACGCGAGCTGGGCCGGGTGTGTGAATTCCTCATTGTAAGCCTTCATCCCTAAACGCTAAGGGCATCTACAATGCTAGGAGCTTACATAGGCGCTTATGGAAAAAAATAATAAATAAATAAAAATCTGAAACACACCTAAGCGCCTCATCCCTCAACGCTAGATGCTAATTAACTAAACAACGTAGACGCTAAGTGCTGGAAGGAAAATGACCAAGCGCCCGGTGCGTGGTTTGGCGTCGATGCCAGGGTTGACACCAGGATTACACCCGGCAACCGCTAATCTGCCGGGATTACGAACTTGGCGCCTGACCTAAGCGCCCAGCAATGGAGATGCCCTAATGTTGCTCTCCGGGAGCAACAAGTTAATGAGCGCTTCTTCGGGAGCCTCGCAACGATCAGCATCACATGTCGTGCTCTGAACGCTCTCTTTGAATTTTGTTTTTTTATTTGCACGCGTTTTCGGCTTTTTAAAAGGTTTTTTTTCCGGATTTTTTTAAAGGTTTTCGGCTTTTTAAAATTTTTGCGCGAAAAAATGCGTTTTTTTCCTTTCGCAAAAGTCACGGTTTTTTTTTCGCGAGATGCATGGTTGTGCTTTATCGAGAGTCACGGCCGTGCCTTTCAGAAACAAAAAAAACGTGTTTTCTATTTTTTTCTTCTTTCGGGAGAGTCACGGTTTTGCTTCCGCGAGAGGCATAGTTGTGCTTTCGCGAGAGTCACGGCCGTGCCTCTCAGAAAGGGAAAAACAAAACGCGGTTTCTATTTTTTTTCGTGAGAGTCACGGTTTTGCTTCCGTGAGAGGCACGGTTGTGCTTACGCGAAAGTCACGGCCGTGCCTCTCGGAAAGGGAAAAAAATACACGTTTTCTATTTTTTTTCTTTCACGAGAGTCACGGTTTTGCTTTCGCGAGAGGCACGGTTGTGCTTTCGCGAGAGTCACGGCCGTGCCTCTCGGAAACGAAAAAAAACGCGTTTTATGTTTTTTTCCTTACACGAGAGTCACGGTTTTCCTTCCACGAGAGTCACGGTTTTGCTTCCACGAGAGGCACGGTTGTGATTTCGCGAGAGGCACGGGCGTGCCTCTTTCGAAAAGGGGAAAAAACCGTGCTCACAGTTCGGTTTTTCGCCCAGTTTTTTTGTCCGGTTTTTTTCATGACAAAAAAAGTTCGTCAAAACCTATCAACATGGGAACTAGTTTTGAAGATCTCGACGCGAGGAATCCAATGGTGAAAACAGTTCGAGATTTGGACGCACGGTTTAAGAGATAAAATGTTTTGAATAAACGAATTTACGAAAAAAGAAAAAATTCCCATGTTGTGACAAGTGACGCGTTGCATGTGTGTCACTTGTCGCGACCTGGGAAAGTGAAGTATTCTTTGCAACAAATACTCCTTAATTAGTGATTTCGTTGTTCTCCCACTGACGACCTAAGCGGTGCAAAGCGTGCAATTCCTATTCGGTGCTCAAGGCGCCCGTTAAAGGGTTATTGGTCGATTCATTCGGTAGCATTAACTGAGCGGCCCAAAACATGTCTCGCTGCACCACTCTTGAGAACCTTCTAGAAGGTTACCTCTGGTTTTCAGGTTGTTTTTCTTTGGTTTTCGTTTTCACCCGGATTTCTTGGTTTTAGTTTTCATTTTATTTAGCTTTTTGTTTTTAAATGTTTATTTTCCTTTTTCATTTTTCCAGAAGTCAACTATCTTTGACAATGTTCATGGTCAACGACCATGGTCAACAATGTGATGATCAAACGAGGGAGCGCCCGCGTTGTTGGGCCGACCCATGAGAGTGGGCCGTGTGAGAGCTGGCTGGATAACTGGCGCATAAGGTGTCGTATAGGAGCTCTCTTCCAGATCTGGCCCGCGACCATGGGTGGCGACTATGCAGCTATCCTTGCTGCGAGGCTGGCGTGGTTGTGGTGATTACGGCGGTGAGGTTGGCGTGGTTGCCTGTTGCTTCATGTGCGTGGCATCAACAGTCTGCAGCTCTGTGCGCATCACTTGGGCGCCAGGGCGGCAACCCCGGACATGGCGGGGTTGGCCTCCTCCTTTCACCGGAGGTGGGCATCATGATATGGTTGATCTTGGGATCTCATGTATCACAAAATAATCTACCAGGTGGTGGACCTAGTGGTCTTTACGCAAAGTCACCGTTCTACCTACGATTAGTCCTCTTTGATCTGGCCATCGACGAGTTCCAGACTTCTCCATCGAGGGAAAACAAGGACTGTCATATATGGCGCTCTTTGGACACCTTGCTTGGATAGGGTCCAGTCGTGTGCACCCGCAACATCAACATAACCAGCTTCACTGAGGTATCGCGAAACGCTGTTTTTGTTGATACCTTGGGACATGTTTGCACCAAGATTTCCAAGGAATCAACACATGCGGAGGATGCCATGGCGTGACTGGAAGACCTTCAAGTGGCGAAGGCGGGGTCTTGGATGCGATGAAGACTTTGCTTCACAGGAAGTGGTTCAGACTTGGCTTGCGGGATATGTTCCCGTTCAGACAAGGCATGAGTTTCCTGTGAGCTTGGTGGTACGTGACTTATAGTAGTAGCCTCCGCAAGTGGGGGCTGTAGCACTGAAGGACTTTATTTGTTGGTGGTGCTCCTTTGAGTACCAAGTCGTGATTTCAGGATGAAAATCCAAGGTCTGGCCTTTATTGGTTGTGCCTGTCGGTGGCTTTGTTGAATGCATTGTTTTGGGAATGCGGTTTTTCTCCAGGGTGAAAACCTACAATCTTTAATTGGGTAACAACAACACTTGTGCACTGTTTCCTTCATAGAGGCGTTACTTTTGTATAACCTTCTTCTTTCTATTCCGGGTGTTGTCTTTGGTGGTGGTTAGAGCGCTGATACCACGGGAGATTGATCAGCATGGCAGCATCTTTTTTCTCTTTTTTTTCCCTTTTTTCGGCTGCATGCATCCTGAATGTTTTAGGCATCTTGTTGGTGTAGAGGCTAGGTGTAATTGATATTTACTTGATATTAATATATTCCTCTTGTCAAAAAAAATTACACTTGCATTGGCCATGTTTAAATTAATTTTCTCAAAAAGGGGGTCGGGTATGTTATTGGATTCAGTCTTGCAAGTAATAAAAATGGAAAATGATTTATTGTGTTGCTATCACTAAGGATAAAAAGATAGTTGAGTAGTTGTCCTTTCAAGGCAGGGTGAAGACAATATAGTATCTACATCATGTCATCACACTTTATTGTAATATTCAGTTTTACTTAATACTTTTGATATGCATGCTGGATAGCGGTCTTGGCGTAGAGCATTAGCTATAGATGGAGATGGATAACGGTGTATGAATATTTAGACATGTTGCCTATATAGAATTATGCCATGTATAGTCATATTCAAAATAGCAATTTAATCAATAGACAACTGAATTTGCTCAGCAGTGAAACTCTGGTCCCAATAAGACTGACAGTCTTACCAGTTTTGATGTGGGCCGACGCAAGTTCCATATTGTGTGTGTGCATGTACTGATCATTGCTAGCAATTCAAAGCTCCTACTAGTGAAGGATCCTCTTGAGTGAAATTGCTACGTGCCTACAAATAGTCGGGGCCCAATACCTTCCTGGATTAGAGGAAGCACGGGCCATGGTAGTGTCTACAACTGGTATTATTTTTCAAATTTTTAGTGTTAGTGTTTTAGTGTTTTGTGTTTAGAGTTATGGTCCAAAATTTTCTGCATTAAAGGTAAATCATCAGAACGTGTAAAAGTTTGACACTTTATATAGTTACCTTGATATTTTTAGGGCTTTAAATGAATTTCTAGGTATATAAGGGAGGTAATGGTATTTGAATCTATCATTTAATAGAGGTGTGCCCTTTTAGGCCCCGCCATCAGTACTCTATTTTTTATTATTTTTTAATGTCAGTACTTTAGTGTTCTGTGTTTAGGGTTATTGTACATTTTTTTCAACATTAAAGGTAAATCATCAGAAGTTCCTGTGAAAGTTTGACACTTTGTATGGTTACTTTGTATGATTTTGAAAACTTGTTTGCTTTTAAACCTCATAGTTTCCCTTCGAAACTCTGATTCTTTCTCAGAGATGCTTCGGTTTGTAAGTGAAGCACAGCACAATTTTTTTGTAACTCTCTCAAATTTTTACCACACCTTATAGGGGCCATACCATGACATTATGCCAAGTTTCATTATTGTTACAATTTATTTACACTTGTAAAAAAAAAGAATAAGTTATCTCCATTAAATACATAGAAATTTCATATATTGCACTAAAAATAGAGAACTAAAATTAAAGATTGCCAAAGGTTTTACATGAAATTTCAAATATTGTACCCTGAACCCAATAAAACATTGGTCGATAACTCTAACAGAAAAAAAATACCAAACACCACGAAAACACAATTATTCAAACCTAATTTCTTTTCATCGGTAGCAGGCCTTAGAAAAACGCTTGCACTGATAAAAATATTACTTACCAGGGTCGCCTTTTGGGCTAACAGCTACTGGGGAACACTGGGCTCAAATGCAGCCCACACTTGGCCCAAACGTTGCCCTAACCCCCCCCCCCCGTATCTCACTTTCTCCCCCAGCCTCCCCTTGGAAAAAAGAACAAAACTTTCTCCCCCAGCCGCCGTCCGGCCGTCTCCGTCCTCCCCGATCCTCTCCTTCCTCCGCCTGCCCGGCGGCGCCCTCTCTCTTCGCCGGCCATTACTTAGCTGATTGTCTGACTCGAACCCGAAGAGAGGCACTGCCCACGTCTCAATCCCCTCCGTCCTCGCCGATCCCCTCCTTCCTCCGCCCGCCATTACTTAGCTGAGTGTCTGACTCGAACCCCAAGAGAGCCACCGCCCACGTCTCAATCCCCGCCCACCGGTCCAAACTATTCCCCTCCCGAAACCCTCCCTCGCCTCCACCGACCGGCCGGCCGACCATGCCGCAGCTGCCGGACGAGCTCGTGGAGGAGGTCTTCCTCCGCCTCCCGCCGGACGAGCCCGCGGCGCTCGTGCGGGCCTCCCTCGCCAGCAAGCCCTGGCTCGCCCTCCTCACCGGCCCCGCCTCCCGCGGCCGCTACCGCGAGTTCCACGGCGCTCCCCCGATGCTGGGCTTCCTCTACTCGCGGCTCGACGGCTCCGGCGCCCCACGCCTCGTCTCCACCTCCAAGTTCTGCGCGCGCATTCCGGATTTCACCGAGCCCACGCACCAACGTTTTGATGCATGGGACTGCCGCCATGGCCGTGTTCTTCTTGGGAACAGTGACTATTGTCCCCCGGACCTCCTCGTTTGGGACCCCATGACGGGCTGCACTCGGGAGCTGGACGGGTGTTGCTTGCCCGATAGCTTCGAGCTCGCCGTGCTCTGCGCCGTGAGCGGCTGCGACCACCGCGCGTGTCACGCGGCCCCCTTCAGAGTGGTCTGCGTCGGCCTGAACTACAGTGAAGAGGGTTAGCGCGTTGCGGTCGCGTGTGTGTCCTCGCCGGACACAGGTGACTGGAGCAAACCGTGCCCTGATTTTTGGTCTGAGTGGGATGAGCGGTGCCCTGGTCTTGATCTTGTTGCAGCAGCTGATGCATTCATGCGGCCAATGCCCTCTGTCCTCGTCAACGGCGCACTTCACTTCCTGGTTGGGTACGAAAATGATAATGCTCGTGTAGGAATTCTCAAGTACAGCTTGAGCTCTGATTCGTTATCGTTGATTGATGCGCCGCTTGCCGAGTCTGTTGTTTTTCATGACCCTATGCTCATGGCAATGAAGGATGGCAGTTTGGGGTTTGCACATCTGGACAGGTTAATTCTCTACGTTTGGTCCAGAAAAATAGATTCCGATGGAGGTGCCTCATGGGCTCGTGGTACAGTCGTGCATCTCAAGTGCCTTCTCCCTATGGAAGATCCCAAGAGCGAACCTATACTGATTGGGTCTGTGGAGGGCGGTGATATCATTTTCGTGAACACGGATCTTGGCGTCTACCAGATTGATCTCAAGACACTAGAGTGTAAGGAGCTAATGAAGGGACGAAACTTCTATTCTTTGATTCCGTACATGAGCTTCTACAATCCGCCAGGTATCTATATGCCTTTCTTCTTTTATGATTCATGAACAACTATTAGCTAGCTAGGTAACTATTTATCAGTTAGTGGAGTCATCAAAACATTGATGCCTAATCAGATTGAAAATTGTGTTTGAAATTTGCTTCAACAAATTTGAATTCCAATGTAATAATTGATGGTTACTATTTTTTATGCTTTCTTAATTGGCAATTTATATGATATAGTATCATGTCATATCCATTGAAGAATCACATGGATAAAACTGTGTTTGCAGAAAGGGTGATCCCTGGTGATGCGGCACGTTGAGAATGCACGGTCGAGTATGCATGATGCTACTACTCATCAACAAGTAACGTGGCAACTTGGAGGCATATGGTGTGATGAACTATTTCACTACTCAGTAGCCCTTTTGGTGCAGTGGTGCCTGCATGATTTCTCATGTTAGTGTGGGCTTTTGTCTGTTAGTTTGGCAGTTTCCCCGCGTCGTTCGCGTGTCAGTGGGTGAATTAACTATCTTGTAGGGAAACATTAATTTCTTGCATCCATGTGAACCGTTGTTAAATTTATGCATCTGCAAGAAGTGGCTTAATTCTACAATTTGCTATCCCAACTTTTATCTAGTCTCTAAATTCATCTCCTAAAATGGGTATCTTTGGTGAGCGCCAGATGCCGACGGCGTGTCCAGAGCTAGTGGCTCGCTGATATTTCTTAATTGATCTAGATAATTTTGTTTGTGCTACACCTACTCTAATGTGGTCATGCCCAGAGCTGCTCTTTTCTTGGCCTAATGGATGTTGATGGCTTCTGTATGAGAGTGGCTGACTGAACTAGTACTATGTTTCAAGTGTGATGCTACTTGCTAATTGCTATACTGCAATAGTCTTTTTTCAGAAAAACAATGCTAATACAGCACACAACTTGTCAACTGAACCACTAAATGGTAGGATCACAGAAATATAGTACGTATTCCACAAGAGCCACTGCATTTGGGTCTGTAATCACAGAAGTGAAACTATCGTTTTCTCTCTCATGCTTATGTTGCAAATCAGGTGGACGAATTGCATTGTTTGTATTGCTGCGGATTATTTGCAACACAAACGCATGTCCTGTAAATTTAGACATATTAGGTTCAGTTTAATTTGGGGTCTGAATATGTAGAGCATGAGACGTGCTGGTAGGCATTTTCATATATGTAGAAGCAGCATTTTCTGTTTTTATTTTGGTTGGTACGATGACATGATCCGTTGTAACACCTCAACTTCACAGTACTTAACATGGCTGGTGCGCAAAGGAGGTGGCCAGGTGGAGCAGAAGTCGGACCTTTCGTCCTCTCGTACTATTTTTCTATTAAGAGCCTTAGTAGAAGTGAGTCTGCATTTTAACTCTGAAGTATCATGTATCAGATCCATCACGTAGTATATACTACCTCCATTCAATATTTTTTTGTCGTGGTTTTAGTTCAAAGAATTATGGAACGGAGGGAGTAATAGTGTGGCATCTGGCATGTGCTTGCGGCATGGGCCTGGGCCTGGGCTGTCAGGTCTCAGGTGACTTAGAAATCTGACTGTGGTTTAGCTTCGTTTTCTAAAAGAGAAATGTGATTCTGACATCTGAATTGACCATGCACGGCTCAAGTACTAATTTGGTGTCGAGCGGTTAATCTTGGCCACCGGTTAGACTAGACTAGTTGGTTTTAACGTCGGTGGTTATGGCACCGCTTATATTCCGGGAAGTGTCGCTTTATTCATCAGCAGTTGAAGAGTGAGGATCATCTAACAAGATTGTTGGGACACATACCCAGTTCTGAAGTATGCAGAAGGGTGGCCCCGGGCGATGTGGCACATTGAGAATGGAATATCAAGATGCAATTTTTTTTTTCAAAACACCTGTTGCGATTGACCCATAATAAAGAAACAAAATTCGGAGCGAGCGTCCAGAATGCGACACGTGGCGACGGCTGAGACCGAGCGTTCCATCTCCAAGACTATCCAGTTTTGGGAGGGCACCCATCTCGTTCAAGCCGTCAGCCAATCTTCATAGCTTAATAAATAGTAACGTCTAACTGAGCCAGTTAATTAGATGTACTAGTAGAAAAAGGGCCATTTTTCCCACTTCGTAAGGCCCATTTGTCCTGGTTGGGGAACCAGGACTAAATGGTCGGTACTAAAGCCCTATACCTTTAGTCCTGGTTCTTACACCAACCAGGACAAATGGGCCTCCACGTGGCCGCTGCGGCGAGCCCAGGCAAGAGGGCCTTTGGTCCCGGTTGGTAGCACCAACCGGGACCAAAAGGCATCCACGCGTCAGCAGCTGGCAGGAGTTGAGTTTTTTCTGAAAGGCGGTAGTTTAGGGGGTTTTGGGGGGTTAATTTAGGGTATTAGCTAGCTAATAGAGAGAAGTGTCCTCCCTTATCTCCGTGCTTGGTTTACCAACGCTACTGCTATGCCTAAACATAGCTTAGATTGAAGTGAAGGCAACATGTGGTGCATGTCAATAGTAGTACTAATCCAAACTTGATCAAGTTAGGATTAGTACTAATCCATGTTCATTTCACCCACTGATATATAATAACTCTTCATGCTGGCATCATGCATCATTATAATAACAAATCCTACTAATTATCATCATACAACTTCTACTCATTATTAATAACAAGTCATACGATCATCATCCTCATAGTCATCGAACCAACCCAACTTAATTGTTCTTAGCACATAATCATCAGTATTAGGTAGGACATAAATACCCTCTTCAAGGTAAAATATCATAAAACAATATAGGCCCTGACTCTCCATTATGGAGAATGGAGATCATCCTGTCTCCAATTCTTGCGCTTGGCTTCCTTTTGCTTCCAAGAACCTCCTTACGACTGTCCATACATTTTTTCCATTCTTTGATTAGCATGTGTTCACCGGTTTTAGAAATCCGGTATGGAGAGGTGAGATTCGTAGGATGACCTGGCTGTATGTTCAAAACATCAACGCGACCATTCTGATACATCAAATGCGGCACACAATCCATCGGGATTCTCTATTGAAAAACATGGTAATAACTTCGTAGTTAGCAATGATGTACTAGTTTTAGAAGTATGCAAGAGATGCATCACTACAGGAATCAGCTACTTTGCTGTCCGCCACGGCGGACGGCAAAGGCATGAATGGCGGACGGCAAAGAGCTTTGCCGTCAGCCGCGGACGGCAAAAGGCTCCGGCAAAGTAGGCCTCGGTAAACAGTTTCTTTGCCGTCTGCTACTGATGGCAAAGTCTTTGCCGTCTGCGGCGGACGACAAAGAGAGCGCGGCGGGCGGCAAAGAGAGCGGACGGCAATAATTGCGCTGTCAGTCCGGTAAGTGGCTAATGGCAGGCCTTTGCCGTCCGTCGCTGATGGCAAAATTTCTAGTGTCTTTGCCGTCAGCCGTATAATGTCATCTACACGTCACTACATGGCAGGTTCTTTGCCGTCTGCCACTGATGGCAAAGTCTTTGCCGTCTGCCACTGTAGGCAAACTGACCAAATGGGTCAGCTCCCAGGAAGCACAGCTGGATGCCACGTGTCTTCTTTGCTGTCCGCGGCAGACGGCAAAGAGTCCGTTGCCGTCGGTGGCAGACGGCAAAGAGCCTGCATATTGGCTCTTTTATCTGTTTTTTATTAAATCCAACAATTTTCATCACAAATATATATGACATATATAGATATATTTCAAAAGGCCATTACAGAGCAAACATATAAGATATCCAACACATAACTTCATCATCCAACCATATATATTACATGCATAGTTCCATCATACATAACAATTTCAACATAGAGGCATCCAACCATATATATTACAATAGTTTCATCCAACGATACATGCATAGTTCAACGATACAAAAGAAACAGAGAAAGGGATAAGGAGCACTCCATCTATGCAAGCTTTCGTCAAGTGAATGAAATCTGCAAAATGAAAAATAAGAAAGTTAGAACAAGAAGAGTGGAACAAGAAGAAGAGTAGAACAAGAAGAAGACTAGAACAAGAAGAGTATGTCATTTATGAGCTAACTTACGTGAAATGAATCATATATGAGCTAACTAAGTTGAAATGGGTCGTTTATGAGCTAGCTAAGGTGAAATGGATCATTTATGAGCTAACTTAGTTGAAATGGGTCGTTTATGAGCTAAGTAAGGTCAAATGGATCGTTTTTGAGGTAACTAAGGTGAAATGGATCGTTTTTAGCTAACTTAGGTGAAATGGATCATTTATGAGCTAACTTAGTTGAAATGGATCGTTTTTGAGCTAACTTAAGTGAAATGGATCATTTATGAGCTAATTTAGTTGAAATGGATCTTTTTGAGCTAACTTAGGTGAAATGGATCATTTAAGAGCTAATTTAGGTGAAATGGATCGTTTTTTAGCTAACTTGGTGAAATGGATCGTTTATGAGCTAAATTAGTTGAAATGGATCGTTTATGAGATAACCTAGGTAAGATGGGTCATTTTGGAGTTAACCTAGGTGAAATGGGTCATTTTAAAGCTAACATAGGTAAAATGGATCATTTAGGAGCTAATCTAGGTAAAATGGTCATTTTTGAGCTAACTTGGAGGAACTGGAACATTTATAAGCTAACCAAGGTAAAATGGGTCATTTTAGAGCTAACTTAGGTAAAATGGATCGTCTATGAGCTAACTAAGCTAATTATGCAATTTTTGACATAAGTAAGCTAAGTACAGATCGTTTTAGAGCTAACATAGGTAAAATGGATGGTTTTGGAGGTCAGTAAGCTTATTAAGTCATTTTGGAGGAGAAGAAGCTAAGTCTAGGTCATTATGGTAAGCATTGGAGGAAATAAAGCTAAGTCTAGGTCTTTATGCATGTGTTAAGCAAAACACTAGATAAACTTACCAAGATCCAGGAGGTGTAGGAGCAGGGTGGCTCGTGTCGGTAGCTGGAGAAGGATCGTGCGATGCTTGTCTGGAGTTACGCCGCACCAAAGATCATTTCCAATGTCTTGTTAGCATGATGACACTCAAATGTTAAGACTAGCAAGTAATGTCCATTCAAATAAAACTCACCGTGGTCCCAGGAGCAATCACTGGCATCGGCGGAGCGGTCTGACCTGTCTTCTCGCACACAGACTGTACATTTGGTTTTGACGACTCAGTCATACTAGTTAGTATGAGACAAACACTACATGGATGTTTTGGCTAATCTGCAGAAGAAACTTATCACAAGGAGCTCGTACATGGCCCTTGCCTGCATGTCATTCCGTGCCCTCTCCTCCTCCATCACCTTTGCCGTCCTCTCCTCCAACTCCCGCTGCCTCTCCGCCGCCTCCGCCAGAAGTTTCTTCATTCTATCTCTCTCACTCTGTATAGCAGCCTGCAACACCACTCACATGACCATTTGTAATCATTGATGGAAGCGCACACAATGTAATGGAGAAAGATAACTGAGTACGTATCACTAACCTTGATGGCGAGTTGCACTGGCCGTTCACGAGGCCTTATCTCAGGAGCGGAGCTCGACTGGCGCGCCTTGATCTCCGGGAGAGTGCTAGGACAACGGATAAGTCCATCTCCAATGGCTATGGAGCCATGGGACCTCCCGCCACCAGATATCATCAACAGCTCTGGATCAATGGGACCCTGGCTCGGGTTAAAGTCCTCCCCTTTCCTCGCCTTCCCCTCATCTCTATATCTCATGAGCTTGTTGTGGGAGGAGATGTTGGTGAAGTTGTTTGCATCATCGAGGTCAGACTGAGAGAAAGCCTTGACTTTCTTGAAAGAGGCAGTGTGGGCCATGGCATACAGGTCGTACACCTCTGGCACCTTATCCGCCTTATTGTAGCGTGCCTGAAAGAGAGAAACAATGAAAATTAGTAATTAAAGGGCTCAAGCTAGCATGATGAATGAATTGCATGAATCATGAAGCAAACCACATACCCAGTTGCGCCCGAACTGATATAAGTTGGAGCTGCCTTGATGGTGTGGCACACCTTCCATTTGGGCACGTTTGTCCTTGGCCTCGTTGTGGAGGGCTAGCCATTGTTTTGAGCACCACTCATCGACCAACACCTCCCAACAATCCATCCGATCCGCACACCATCTCGGAGGCGCCTAAGTTAGCAAATAGAAACTTGAGCGCTACGGCTAAGAATTACTAAATGAAGGAACTTAAGTAGAGAAGGCCTTAAGAATTACCTTCATGTACTGCTCCTTACTCAGGAACTTATCGCGGCACGCCGGCTTGGTCTTCTTGATACCACGCAAGGCGTAGTAGTCTCGAACAGCCTGCACCCGAGCCAGCCTCGTGCCGTAAGTTCTGGAGTAGGCGCTTGCAGACGTTCTCGATAACATGTGCCGCGTCCTCCTCGTATCACTCCTCATATGGATTTGCAGCAAAAGAGTTCTTGCAAAGATTGCTAAGCTGGTAAGCTTACAACGTTACATAAAACAATATATAGTTATTCGAAACGTACTTCATATGGATTTGTCATTTTTATTTCAGAGGGCAGAAATAGCTAATGATACAAATGAGGTGAATGCTCTTATTGGAACGGAACATCCTGACGTATCTTCCTGGCCAATAAGGGAGTATGATATGCCGTCACAAACAAACGGGTATGTTGCAAATGTTGAATTAGTATGTACTTGTCTGATCCATCAATAATTGACTTGTGGTTTCTTGCAGAGTCTCTTGTGGTATTTTCGTATTGAAATGCGTTCAAAACTGGGACGGAGATGATTGGACATTTGAGTTTGATCAAGATGAGGTTAATGCTTCAAGGGGACGCATTCTAACTGAAATACTTTTTTCAAAGTGCAACACGAAGGAAGTAGTGAAAGAGAAGATCCTCAAGATCATGGAGAAGAAATGAGTCGGAGGATGGGGTGTTGGCTATTATCTCCACTAAATAAACGTGCCGTTGTCGGTACTTGATACAATTTTCATAATAAGACATCTCTATATTGTAATGCGGCATGGTTTATCATGTTTCGCAACTAAAAAAATGTGTCGTGGTCGGTATTTGCTAGAATATCTATTTTTCAATGTCACTCTTATTTGCATCGTTGTCAGTGACACTCTTATTTGCATCATTGTGGGTGATGATTTTTCAACTTGTTATATAGTGTGATGATTACGCCACCGTGGCCAGCTTGGTGTTGCTATTTTATATTGTTTTGTATATTGTAGTGTGATGTAATGCGGACGTCGGCTGCTTTTTGTCAAAAAAAAAGCTTAGAAAAAATGCCCAAGCCCAACTACCTCAGCCGGGTCCATAGTAGCGAACATATCATACCCAAATCAAGCCTGAAGGGGGCGACTCGAGCGGCTGATAGAGCCCACTAATGGGCCCGACAACGGGGTCCAACGGGGCTGCGGGCGGTAATAAGAGAGGAGCTCGGTGGAGGGGGCGGAGGCAGCTATTTAAGCCGCTCCTCGCGCCCCCGGCTTCCGAGGTGGTACTAAATATGGCGCCCTCATGGCGCCCCATGCTGCACTTGGTCACCGCAAGCCTCAGGAGGCCTAATGTGCGCTGTCTCAGGCCGGCCCAGTTCGGCCCAATGAAGGCACGCGGCCAGTCGCCCCCTTCCCCGGCCCACGCCCACTCCCCTCCCCCGTGTGTCGCTGAACTCAGGGTTTAGTCCCACCTCGGAAGCGGGGGTGGGCGAGGACCGGCTTAAATACCTGCCTTCGCCCCCTCCACCGAGCTCCTCTCTACTTAATATCACGGCACGCCGGCTTGGTCTTCTTGATACCACGCAAGGCGTAGTAGTCTCGAACAGCCTGCACCCGAGCCAGCCTCATGCCGTAAGTTCTGGAGTAGGCGCTTGCAGACGTTCTCGATAACATGTGCCGCGTCCTCCTCGTATCACTCCTCACACCTGTAGAATGTCTGCAATCAAATGAGACAATATTGATTAGTACAATTAATAACTAGCTAGTTGAAGATTTTTAAATGTGTAACGGAGAAATTACCCAGAACTTTCTGATCACCATATCTGCCCTCGTGTCGCACATGACACCGTCGATAATCTCATCCGGCGGGGCCAGGGCAGCCACGTAGTGCTCCCAGCTCAATCCAAGCTCTGGAAGCCGACCCTCACCAGGCAACGTGACAAACCCCGGGAAGTTTTGCCGGCAAAGAACTCCAAGGACGGAGTTGGGCCGGCGGACACTATGATGGTGGTCCCAACCCCTGCAGCATGACAAGGCCAACGCATTAGTTATTTGAAAAAAACGTGAATGCACAAGGTACAAAAATATTAAATGCACTTACGTACCTCTCCCCATCAGGGAAAATCAACCACCTCTGCTCGCGGGTCACCGGCACGGACGGGAGCCGT
Source organism: Triticum monococcum (assembly GCA_034509565.1). NCBI lineage: Eukaryota > Viridiplantae > Streptophyta > Magnoliopsida > Poales > Poaceae > Triticum > Triticum monococcum. Next base: position 22,231,739 of record CM067847.1, read on the forward strand.
GTAGCACCACGCTGGTAGACGGTGCCCCCCTCCTCCTCAAGAGCAGTCGGCTCCCCGCCATCATCAGCATGGCCACTCGGCTCCTCGGGCTGATCCGGCTAGGTACCCCATCCGGACGTGTGCTCCTCCGGGGTCACATGGGCCGAACTCTCGTGGGCCGAAGGCCAGTCGACCCGAGGCTCGTGGGCCCAAGACCTGTGGACCCGAGGCTCGTGGACCGGAGTCCGTGTAGCCTCCTCCTCGGACGAGTCCACCCTAGCAGTCACGTGCTCGGGTGAAACGGCTGGGGGTGGCGGCGAGGAAGGCGCCGTAGCAGTCACCCTACCTCCTCTCCCACGACCACGTGCCCCACCTCCTCTCTTCCTACCTCGTCCCCTGCTGGGCACCGCGGTCGACGAAGAAGGGCCCGGCGGTATGGCCATACTGTCCAGCAACGCTCGGCGGAGAGGTGCGTCTGGAATGGAAGACCTCAGACCACGCTCCCGACCAGCGCCCTGCTGGGCACCGCGGTCGACGAAGTTTGCCGCCTCCTCTGTGATGAATGCCTCAGCCATCGATGCTTCAATTCTACGTTTATTTTTACATTTTTCTCGAAGCGTCTTCTGCATCCTCTCAGTTGGGTAGCACCAACGATTTTGCACGCCCCCCCCAATCTTGCCTCGGTCGGGAGATGCAAAATCAAATGCTGCATTGGATTAAAGAAGCCCGGTGGAAAGATCTTCTCTAACTTGCAGATCAACTCCGGCGCAAACTCTTCCATTTCTTCTAGCACGCCAGACGATAGTTCTTTCGCACAAAGAACACGGAAGAAATAGCTGAGTTCTGCCAGTACTAGCCATTCATCCTCAGGGATGAAGCCACGCAACATCACCGGCATTACCCGCTCAATCCATATGTGCCAATCATGACTCTTGAGACCAAATATCTTCAGTTTATCAAGATTTTCTCCCCTCTTTAGATTCGCTGCATACCCATCGGGGAACATCAACTGTTGTTGCACCCACAAGAGAATTTCCCTCATAGCTGGCCTTCCAAGATTGAACCATGCCTTTGGCTTCATCCAGTTCTGCTTTCCTTTCGGTTCTTTCATGTTTTGTAACGGCCTATCACATAGCGCCTCCAGATTGACTCTAGCCTTAGTATTATCCTTTGACTTCCCATCTATGCCGAACAATGTACCAAAAAGTGCCTCGGCGATATTCTTCTCAGTGTGCATCACGTCGATGTTGTGTGGGCAAAGGAGGTCTTTGAAGTAAGGCAGATCCCATAAGCATGTTTTGTGAGTCCACGCGTGCTTAGTATTATACCCCTTGAAGTACCCTGGACGTTGTGGATCTGGCTCGAGAGCGTTTAACTGATCCAGGGTCTGTTGGCCTGTCAATGCAGGTGGTGCTGAGTTTTTGACAACTCTACCCCTGATGAAGTTCTTCTTGTCTTTCCTGAACTTATGACGAGGATCCAGGAACTGTCTATGCATGTCGAAGCAAGAAAACTTGCGACCGGCCTGAAGCCAACGAAACTCAAGAGCTCCCTTGCATGTGGGGCACGGGAACCTTCCATGCACACACTAGCCAACGAATAGCGCATACGCCGGCAAGTCATGTGTCGAGTACATGTACTAGACACGCATTATGAAGTTCCGTTTGCTAAAGGCGTCGTATGTCTTGAACCCATTATCCCTAGCTTCTTGCAATTCGTCCTTAAGCGGCTGCATGTACACATTCATATTTTTGCCCGGATAGTTGGGTCCTGGAATTATCAACGTCAGGAAAATGTTCTTTCTTTGCATAATCTGTCCGGGGGGGGGGGGGGGAGATTGAGTGGAAAGACAAATACGGGCCAACAACTGTATTGGGCTGCCGTCATACCAAACACACTGAACCCATCCGTGCTGATGCCGACTCGAGGATGCCTCAGATCTGCCGCTTTGTCAGCATGTAATTCATCAAACTTTTTCCACGCAACACCATCCGATGTGTGTACCATCATCAGATTCCCATCTGCATCTAGTTCGGTTCTTTTGCCTGTTTTGTGCCATGTCATCTGTCTGGCCGTCTCTTCGACCATGAAAAGACGTTGAAGTCTTGGTACGATTGGCATATACCGAAGAACACTAACGGGGATTTTGGTCTGTGTCTTCTCACCCATACTGTTGTCTACCACAATATACCTGGAAGACTTGCAAATGGGACAATAGTTCAAGTCCGCATAGTCAAGCCTAAATAAGGCACATCCTTTCTCACAGGCATGTATCTTCTCATAGGGCATCTTCAGTGCACGGAGGATTTTGTCCGACTGGTACAGGTTTGCAGGCATTACATGGCCTTTGGGTAGAAAGCGTCCAAATACTGTCATAATTGCGTCATAGCATTCTCTGCCCAAGTTGAACTGAGCCTTCAGAGCCATTACTTGTGAGATGGCATCCAACTGACAAAGCTCAGTGTGCTCGTGGAGCGGACGTTTCGAAGACTCCAACATTTCATTGAAGGCCTTTACAGATTCCTCCATCTCCTCGTCCGAATCCCGAGCATCATCATAGCCTTGCACCATGTTTTCCATCCCGGTACCATGCTCGTCGGTGCGACGACGATCCACCTCAGCTCGGTCACGTTGGGCAGACTCACCATGAAATGTCCACACCGTATAATCGGGCGTAAAACCACTCTTCTGCAGGTGTTTGCCCATTTCAGCCTCTGTCTTCTTTTCCCAATTGCCGCACCGGAAACAGGGGCACCAGGTTTTCTTTTGGCCATTTGCAAATGCAGCTTGCACAAACCCCTTAGTTTTTGTGAACCATCCAGCGCTCCATTTGTTCTGACCAGTGTGACCGGTATACATCCAAGCACGGTCACTCATCTTGACTTTCAGAGCTACTGGACACACAACAATTATATATGTAATTCACCATGTATATATTCATCAGTTGATCTACTTTGTCAATTTTATTACGTCCATGCAACCTACACTCTAATAGGTAATGATAGGTCCTAATCCCACCCGTTTATGTGTAGATTGGGTTTATTTTCCCATGCTATGCTCCGGATCCGACGCAAAATTTCCGCAGCACCTCCCCGCTATTCTCCTGATACACGTCTCTGCAATAAACAGAGAGGATGTGTACCCGGAGAACAACAGGGGAGGCACTGACGAAATATATGCGTCGGATCCGGAGCAAAGCATATGGGGAAACGAACCCAATCTACACATACTCGGGTTGTCCATGGATAGCGTTGGACAATTCGAAAGAATCAAGGTTATAAATATGCAAATGCATGCATATTTATAACTATGACGCTTTCGAACGGGAGACACATATTGGTTACGCATACTGATGATTCAAGACACATATATAGCTAGCTATCAAGTTTCATCGGAATAGATCAAATAATTAATGGGGGAGGAGGACTTGTCATTTGTGCTCACCCACGAACGAAGGGGCAGAGCTCGTCAAACGCACGGCGAGGTCGTCGAACACCAAACCTCGCAGCGATGAAACAACTGCACATTTAAAACTACACGATCAACACAATTATATATGATGTTTTTCATAACTAAATCAAAAAATATATGACCTAACTAATAATTCACAAATATATGACCCCGTCGGCCTCTGGAAGGCCAAAGAACACCTTTTTGGGAGGTGTCGGTGGTCGGGGTGTCCTGTCGGTGTCGGGGTGCCGTGTCGGGGTCGGGGTGCTGTTTCGTGGTCGGGGGGTCGGGGTGTCGTGTCGATGTCGAGGTAGTGCCGTGTCGGTGTCGGGGTGTTGTTTCGGGGTCGGGGTGTGGTGTCGGGGTCAGGGTGTAAGGTAAGGCTTGGGGTCGGGGTGTCCGGTCAGGCTCGGGGGGTCGGGGTGTCGGGGTTGGGGTGTCGGGTCAGGCTTGGGGGGTCGGGGTGTCGGGGTCGGGGTCGGGGTGTCGGGGTCGGGGTGTCGGGGTCGGGGTCGGGGTCGGGGTGTCGGGGTCTCGGGGACGGGGTGTCGTGTCGGGGTGCCGGGTCGGGGTCTGGGTACCGTGTCGGGTCGGGGTCGGGGTGTCGGGGTCGGGGTCGAGGTGTCGGGTCAGGCTTGGGGGGTCGGGGTGTCGGTGTCGGGGTCGGGGTCGGGGTCTCGGGGTCTCGGGGTCGCGGTGTCGTGTCGGGGTGCCGGGTCGGGGTCTGGGTACCGTGTCGGGTCGGGGTCGGGGTGTCGGGGTCGGGGTGTCGGGTCAGGCTTGGGGGGTCGGGGTGTCGGGGTCAGGGTCGGGGTCGGGGTCGGGGTCGGAGTCGGGGTGTCGGGGTCGGGGTCTCGGGGTCGGGGTCGGGGTCTCGAGGTCGGGGTGTCGTACGTGTCGGGGTGCCGGGTCGGGGTCTGGGTACCGTGTCAGGTAGGGTTTTTTTCCTTTTCTTCCTTTTTTTCCTTCTTCTTCTTCTTCTTCTTCTTCTTCCTCCTTTCCTTTTTCCTCTTCTTCTTCTTCTCCTCCTCTCCTCTTTTTTCTTCTTCTTCTTCTTCTTCCTCTTCTTCTTTTTTCTTCTCCTCCTCTTCTTCTTCTTCTTCTTCTTCTCCTGATCTCCTCTTTTTCTCTTTTTTCTTCTTTCCTAAAACTAAACTAAACCTAAACCTAAAACTAAAAAAACAGAAAAAGAAAAAAACTAAATCTAAACCTAAAACTAACCTAAAACTAAACCTATAAACCTAAAACTAATCCTAAAACTAAAACTAAATCTAAACTAAACATAAACCTAAAACTAAAAAAACAGAAAAAAGGAAAAAAAGGAAGGAGAGACTCACCTGCAGGGTGGAGGAGGGGGGCGGTGCGGCCTGGGGCGGCGGAGGAGGGGGGCGGGGCGGCCTGGGGCGGCGGCGCCGGGCCCGGCCGGGGCGGCGGGGCGCGGAGGTGCCGGGCGCCGGGGCGTGGTGGCGCCCAGACGGCAGGGCGGCGGGGCGGGGGGGGGGGGGGGGGCGCCGGGGCGGCTGCGGGGTGGTGTGGGGCGACGGGGCGGGGGGCGCTGGGGCGGCGGCGGCGGGTGGTGCGATAGGGCTGGCGAGAGGTGGGAGAGAAAGAGAGAGAGAGAGGGGGGTGTGGGGCGCGGCCCCGTTAACGTTACGTGGGGCCCTCCTCTTTGCCGTCCGCCACCCTTTGCCGTCCGCCTTCTTGCTCTTTGCCGTCCCGTTAGGTTTTTTTGCAGCTTGTCAGTGGGGCCCCTCCCTCTTTGCCGTCCGCTAGCCGACGGCAAAGAACTGGCTGATGGCAAACATGGTCTTTGCTATCAGCCAGTTCTTTGCCGTCTGCTTTTTGGAAGCTGATGGCAAAGAGCTTCTTTGCCGTCCGCTAGCTTCTTTGCCATGCATGGATGTTTTAATAGTAAAAAATCTTACCAGGGTATCTCCATAGAAGTTACCATGATTCAACACGTGCACTAGTGGCACATATTGACCATAGTTTGGAGGAGTATCATAATAGGTATTGTAATTCTCAAGGTCAGTACAAAATGCGATCAGATGATTTTTCTCCTGATAAGTTAATTCGGAGCCATCGGTGTAGTGGGTTTTGTCTACCATCTTCCGCACATTGTTTGAAGAATGAAAATAAGCTGTTAATGGAAATAAGCTGTAAACAATTTTGAAATAAACAATATAAATTAGCTAATAACTATGTTTAAGAAACTCACATAGGAGTAGAATTGGAAGCGTATCAATAAGGACCCAAATGTCCATATTGTCTTGCTCGATGTCAGGATCACCAAGATCCATGGTGACAAGCATATCCTCATAAAAACCATACATCTTCCAAAGTGCTTCCCAATTTGGGCAACCAAAATGGGTTACGCTATGAGAATTGTACAGATTTACTTCAAAATCCATACCATGATGGGTCCTTAGGTGAATTTTCTTTGTTCCGAAACTTTCATGGTCTTCAAAACCCATCCTCTCCAAGACATAGTGTCTTGCATGGCATGGGATAAGCTAGTAGAATTGTAAAAGACGAAAATTACACGTTGAAATAGTTGAAGTCGTGCTTAATTACAAAAAACACTTGTCGATGTTGCGTACCGTTTCAACATCGAAGGTCTCCTGGAGCTTAACGCTGAAGCGCCGATCTTCGTCCAGGTGAGGGCAGCTGTCGCACAAACCTCGGTCGTCGTTGCACCAGGAGCACTCCCCCAGGAGACTTTCGTCGTCCGATTACGACATTTCCTATGTTCATAATTCAAAGATTAAACTCGTACAATTAAATATATGTACTACAAAAACTAAATTAGAACAGTATTATTTATCACGGGCTGACTATCGATCTGTCGAGTGTTTTCTTGAAAACTCTCAGCTCACGTGGTGTATATATTCGACCGTCGGTGATGGTAGCTCCTCCTTTCGTTCCCGAGTGCATTATACCAAATTGTCTAGCACACGGGAACGAAGAGGAAGCTAACCCCACGACAACAGTCGGGATTCTTCGTCCTCTCATATATGGTGGAGACTCTCCCTCACTGATTCCTCTCTGACATTTGCGACCGTCGGTGATGGTAGCTCCTCCTTTCGTTCCCGAGTGCATTACACCAAATTGTCTAGCACACGGGAACGAAGGGGAAGCTAACCCCACGACAACAGTCGGGATCCTTCGTCCTCTCATATATGGTGGAGACTCTCCCTCACTGATTCCTCTCTGACATTTGCGACCGTCGGTGACGGTAGCTCCTCCTTTCGTTCCCGAGTGCATTACACCAAATTATCTAGCACACGGGAACGAAGGAGAAGCTACCCCCACGACAACAGTCGGGATTCTTCGTCCTCTCATATATGGTGGAGACTCGACAGACTTAAAGTCAACCCGAAATATCGTTTAATTATCTTTGTAAAAAAGGACATATCGAGCACCTGAAATTTGCCGGAACGGAAATATACATGTTTTTATCTACATCATGTGAGAATTCAAACTTGATGGCCATTACATTTCAATGGTTGAAAATATGAGCAAAAACATTTCAAAATATCTTATAGGACTCATATTGACATGGAGATTTGGCTGGTCTCACCTCGAGGTCGGAGGGGGGTCGGTGACGGGGACGGTGGCGGGGATGATGGAGGGGCTCCTAGATTTATGCAAAAACAAAAACCGTATAAGCTATCAACTAATCAAATGCATACGCCTTGCATAGTGCTCTCCAATTTTAGCATTCAAAGTAGGAGTAGTTTTCCAATTTGAGCATTCAATAAGCAAAACTGAATCGTAAAATAAATTAGTATTCAAATTAGCATGCATTCAATAAGCAAAACTACATCATCTCTTGCGTTCGTACATCATCGAATATTATCACTAATAGACCTGGAATAGTATCATACATATAGCATCGCTAATACAGCTAGAACCATAGCGCCCGACGGGTATCGGCGCGGGCGGTGGACACCCAAAGAGAAGGAACCATCACAGGATCATAGCTCCAGTGAGATCCCTGAAGAACCTGCCAGGTAATGTCAAACCTGCCCTCCAACGCAACCATGTAGCGACCGACGTGCTCGTCCTCCTCGCTGACACGGTGATGTACCACCCCCGCGGTGTCCGGAAGCCTCGGCGCCGTCACTAGCCCACGCGACCGCCACCAAACAAGGTTCGGGTCAACGACGGGCTGGCTCCTCACCAACCTACGCCCCCCGGAAGGTAGCACCTCCCAATACCAGCCCGGCGGAGCCCAGTCCCGGACATGGCCCCTCTGATCAAGCAGGCCTCCTCCGCCAAGTCGACAACGGGATGCGGGATAGGCATCGTCGACGTTGATGCGGAAATAATTGCTTTAACTAAAAAAATAAACTAGTTCTATTAATTTTCTTACTAAAAATAAACTACTTCTATAGTAAAATAAAGTAGTTTTTATTAAATCAACTAGTTCAACTACTAAGCACTTACTATAAATAAAATAAAGTAGTACTTACTAAAAATAAACTACTTCTATAGTAAAATAAAGTAGTTTTATTAAATCAACTAGTTAAACTACTAAGCACTTACTATAAATAAAATAAAGTAATACTTACTAAAAGTAAACAACTTCTATAGTAAAATAAAGTACTTTCATTAAATCAAATAGTTCAACTACTAAGCACTTACTCTAAATAAAATAAAGTATTACTACTAAAAATAAACTACTTCGATAGTAAAATAAAGTAGTTTTATTAAGTCAACTAGTTCGACTACTAAGCACTTACTATAAATAAAATAAAGTAGTACTTACTAAAAATAAACTAGTTATATTATTTATCGACCCCCCCCTCATGTCAAAGTTACCGGGGAGGGGGTATATCGACAACGACATAACCGATAAAAATAAGAAGACGAAGAAGAAGAAAAAAAAGGAGGAGAAGAAAGGAACAGATGAGAAGATCGAAGAAAAAAAAAGAAGAAAAAATAAGGAGAAGAAGAAAGGAATAGAGGAGACGAAGAAAAAAATAGAATATATTTATTCTATTTTTTTCTTCGTCTCCTCTATTCCTTTCTTCTTCTCCTCTTTTTTTCTTCTTTTTTTCTCTTCTTATTTATTTCTCCTCTTCTTCCTCTCCTCTTCTTCTCCTTCTTCTCCTCCTTCTTCCTCTTCTTATATCCATCCATACATACATAGCCACATGCATCCATACATATATGAACAAAATTAATATCTACTAATTAACAACCTAAATAAAAAAATACATATATGAACATTATATCCATACATACATAGCCACATCCACACATACATATATCCACGTACATATATACATTATATATATGAACAAAAAATATCATCACAAAATTTGACAAGTGCGGCAGCTCACAGCGGGGGCGCACGGCAACGACGACGGCGGGGACGACGAGGGCACGGTGACGACGACGGCGGGAGCGGCGACGGCGATGGTGGGGGCTGGCTGGGGCTGGGGCGCGCGGGGTCGGGGACGACGTCGGCGACGGCGATGGCAGGGGCGGCGTCGGGGCAGCCTGGCGGCGTGGCACCAACCGGGACCAATGCCCCCCTTTGGTCCTGGTTCGTGCCACCAACCAGGACCAAAGGTCTCTTTTCAACAAAGACCTTTCGTCCCGGTTGGTGGCACGAACCGGGACCAAAGGGGGACATTTGTCCCGGTTGGTGTTACGAACCAGGACCAAAGAGGGGGATTGGTCCCGGTTGGTGCTACCAACTGGGCCCAACGGGTGGCACAGTGGTGGTGTGGTGGGAGTTTAGTCCCACCTCGCTAGCTGAGAGAGCTTAGCACCTGTTTATAAGCTGCGTTGCGGCTCAGGTGCTGAGCTCCTCTCTAATATGCAGGCAGTACTTGCCTACTATTGTCACTGCCATGTAGGGCCTATTGGGCCTGCGGGCCTGCATCCTGGCCCATGTACAGATGGGTTTCGAGTCGTATGCAGGGCGTGTGCCCCAGTTGGTGGCTTTTTATATTTTTTTCCAGTATTTTTGTTCTCTTTTTTGAATTATTTATTTTCTTTTGTTTTTTCTATATTTTTAATTCTTTTTTCTTTTATGTCATAATAATTATAAACTTTCTGTTAGTGCCATTAGTTTCCAAATTTGAATAGTTTAAATTTGAATTCTTTGAAATTTGTGTGAATCACTAGTTTGTGAATAACTTCACTACAAAAATATATTTTGAGTAATTCTTTTTCCTGATATTTAATATTACTGCGTTTTATCTTTATATTCAAAAACATATTTTGTTTTTTTAGTTTCTATCAAAAAAATTCTTTATGAAAATTCATTTTGCTATTAAAGTTTCTAACAAAAAATTATTTATGATAATTATTTTTGCTTTTCATGTTTTGAACAGAAAATACTTTGATAATTTTAGTTGCATAAATTTTATATAATTTTAGTTTAAAAAATACTAGAGATTTATAAAAGCTTTTTAGTTGATTCTTTTGCTAGTAGAGTTCATTCTTTTTTATAATTTTGGATTTATATAATTTTATATTATTTTTAGTTCATTCTTTTAGCTAGTAGTTCATTTTTTCTATTAGTTCATTCTTTTTATATTATTTCATTCTTTGTGCTAAATGACCCTGAAATTGAAAAGCACTACAAATGAACTTTGAAAAGGTTGATAGTTGGCATGGTGTCATCATTTCACCCACATAGCATGTGCTAAAAAGTTGACAGGGTTACAAGAAAAACTGGATGCACTTCATGTACAAAATGGGCAATCTCTTTCGAAGTATCAGGGTTTCGGACGAAAACTCATTTGTTACAAAGGGATTTCATTTAAAAAAAATTATTTGAGCTCTAGACTTTTTGTGTGTTCAAAATGCACCACCATTCAAAGCCACATCATCAATTTTCAACCCTTTCTGACTTCATTTGTTATTTTTTATGCATTTACTGATTTGTTTTGAGCTAAATGACCCTGAAATTGGAAAGCACTACAAATGAACTCTAAAAAGGTTGAAAGCTGGCATGACATCATCATTTCACCCAAATAGCATGTGCTAAAAAGTTGAGAGGGTTACGGCAAAACTGGATGCACTTGTTGTACAAAACGGACAATCTCTTTTGAAGTATCAGGGTTTCATACAGAAACTCGTCTGTTACATGGATATTCTAGATCGAAGGCATCATCATAATAGTTGTGGAGAGAAAGTCTTCACTTTTTCTCTGCTTGTGTCCTTTGCTTATTGCGCCGTAACCATGGATAATCTTCATTGTTTAATAGGGTGCTTGGGTCAGCCTTGACTTTGAAGGGAGGAATTTCATGAAACTTTTCATAATCTTCAGACATGTCTGTCTTGCCCTCCACTCCCACGATGTCCCTTTTTCCTGAAAGAACTATATGGCGCTTTGGCTCACCGTATGATGTATTTGCTTCCTTATCTTTTCTTTTTCTCGGTTTGGTTGACATGTCCTTCACATAGAAAACCTGCGCCACATCATTGGCTAGGACGAATGGTTCGTAAGTGTACCCAAGATTGTTCAGATCCACTGTTGTCATTCTGTACTGTGGGTCTACTTGTACCCCGCCTCCTGACAGATTGACCCATTTGCACTTAAACAAAGGGACCTTAAAATCATGTCTGTAGTCAAGTTCCCATATGTCCACTATGTAACCATAATATGTGTCCTTTCCCCTCTTGGTTGCTACATCAAAGCGGACACCGCTGTTTTGATTGGTGCTCTTTTGATCTTGAGCGATCATGTAAAATGTATTCCCATTTATCTCGTATCCTTTGTAAGTCAATACAGTAGAAGATCCTCCCCTGGACAACGAGTACAGCTCATCACAAACAGTGTTGTCACCTCTGAGACGTGTTTCCAACCAACTGCTGAAAGTCCTGATGTGTTCACATGTAATCCAGTCATCACACTGCTCCGGGTATTTGGAGCGCAAACTGTTCTTGTGTTCATCGACATACGGGGTCACCAAGGCAGAGTTCTGTAGAACTGTGTAGTGTGCTTGAGACCAAGAATGCCCATCCCTACATATTATTGAGTCCCCTCCAAGCGTGCCTTTTCCAGTCAGTCTCCCCTCATACCGTGACATAGGGAGACCTATCTTCTTAAGGCCAGGAATGAAGCAAACACAAAACCAAATGGGATCCTCTGTTTGATGGCCGATGGAGATGCTTCCTTCTGGCCTAGCGCGGTTACGGACATATTTCTTTAGGACTCCCATGAACCTCTCAAAGGGGAACATATTGTGTAGAAATACGGGGCCCAGAATGACAATCTCATCGACTAGATGAACTAGGAGGAGCGTCATGATATTGAAGAAGGATGGTGGGAACACCAGGTCAAAACTAACAAGACATTGCGCCACATCACTCCTTAGCCTTGGTATGACTTTTGGATCGATCGCCTTCTGCGAGATTGCATTGAGGAATGCACATAGCTTCACAATGGCTAATCGGACGTTTTCCGGTAGAAGCCCCCTCAATGCAACCGAAAGCAGTTGCGTCATAATCACGTTGCAGTCATGAGACTTTAGGTTCTGGAACTTTTTCTCTGGCATATTTATTATTCCCTTTATATTCGACGAGAAGCCAGACGGGACCTTCATACTGAGCAGGCATTCAAAGAAGATTTCCTTCTCTTCTTTGGTAAGAGCGTAGCTGGCAGGACCTTCATACTGCTATGGAGGTATGCCGTCTTTTTCGTGCAAACGTTGCAGGTCCTCTCGTGCCTCCGGCATATCTTTTGTCTTCCCATACACGCCCAAGAAGCCTAGCAGGTTCACGCAAAGGTTCTTCGTCACGTGCATCATGATACGTCTCCGTCGTATCTACTTTTCCAAACACTTTTGCCCTTGTTTTGGACTCTAACTTGCATGATTTGAATGGAACTAACCCGGACTGACGCTGTTTTCAGCAGAATTGCCATGATGTTGTTTTATGTGCAGAAAACAAAAGTTCTCGGAATGACCTGAAACTCCACGGAACATTTTATAAAAAATAATAAAAAATCCTCGCCAAAGATGAAGACCAGGGGCCCACACCCTGTCCACGAGGGTGGGGGCGCCCCCCTAGGTTGCGCCCCCTACCTCATGGGCCCCCTGGAGACCTTCCGACGCTAACTCCAACTCTATATATTTTCTTTCGGGGAAACAAATAGAGGAGAAGAAATCATCGCGTTTTACGATACGGAGCCGCCGCCAAGCCCTAAAACCTCTCGGGAGGGCTGATCTAGAGTCCGTTCGGGGCTCCGGAGAGGGGGATTCGTCGCCGTCGTCATCATCAACCATCCCCCATCACCAATTTCATGACGCTCACCGCCGTGCATGAGTAATTCCATCGTAGGCTTGCTGGTGGGTGATGGGTTGGATGAGATTTATCATGTAATCGAGTTAGTTTTGTTAGGGTTTGATCCCTAGTATCAATTATGTTTTGAGATTGATGTTGCTATGACTTTGCTATGCTTAATGGTTGTCACTAGGGCCCGAGTGCCATGATTTCAGATCTGAACCTATTATGTTTTCATGAATATATGTGAGTTCTTGATCCTATATTGCAAGTCTATAGTCACCTACTATGTGTTATGATCCGGCAACCCCGAAGTGACAATAATCGGGACCACTCCCGGTGATGACCATAGTTTGAGGAGTTCATGTATTCACTATGTGTTAATGCTTTGCTCAGGTTCTCTATTAAAAGGAGGCCTTAATATCCCTTAGTTTCCATTAGGACCCTGCTGCCACGGGAGGGTAGGACAAAAGATGTCATGCAAGTTCTTTTCCATAAGCACGTATGACTATATTCGGAATACATGCCTACATTACATTGATAAATTGGAGCTAGTTCTGTGTCACCCTATGTTATGACTGTTACATGATGAACCGCATCCGGCATAATTATCCATCACCGATCCGATGCCTACGAGTTTTCCATATACTGGTTTACGCTAATTTACTTTCCCGTTGCCATTGTTACAATCACTACAAAATACGAAAAATATTACTTTTGCTTCCGTTACTTTTGTTACCATTACCACCACTATCATATTACTTTGCTACTAAACACTTTGCTGCAGATATTAAGTTATCCAGGTGTTGTTGAATTGACAACTCAACTGCTAATACTTGAGAATATTATTTGGCTCCCCTTGTGTCGAATCAATAAATTTGGGTTGAATACTCTACCCTCGAAAACTGTTGCGATCCCCTATACTTGTCGGTTATCAAGACCTTTTTCTGGCGCCGTTGCCGGGGAGCATAACTCTATTCTTTGAGTCACTTGGGATTTATATCTGCTGGACACTATGAAGAACTTGAAAGACGAGAAAACAAAGATCTATCCCTCAACTACGAGGGGAGGTAAGGAACTGCCATCTAGCTCTGCACTTGATTCACCCTCTGCTATGAGTAAGCTTGCGACACCTAAACCTGCTTCTGCTATTCGTTCTGATATGTCCCATGTTATTGATGATGCCACTTCTGCTATGCATGATACTTACTACTTCTATGCCTGATAATACTGTGCCCCTTAGTGAAATCCTTGATGGACAAATTGCTAGGGCTAGAGAGAAAGAAATTATTGAATATGATTATATTGATGAAAGTGATGATGAAGATAGGCCTGTTATTCCTGAGGGTTATGTTTTTGATATGGAAGCTTCTACAGCTATTTTATCCTGCAGAGATAGAAACGAGCTTAAGAGGCTATTAGTTAAATGGAACAAAGAATCTCTTAAAGATAAAATGAAACCTGACCCTGCTTTTGTTACTTCACCTGTTTGTGTTCCCGATAAGGATTATGAATTCTCTATTGATCCTGATATAATTACTTTGGTTGAATCTGATCCTTTCCATGGTTATGAATCTGAAACTGTTGTGGCACATCTTACTAAATTAAATGATATAGACACCCTGTTCACTAATGATGAGAGATCTCGCTACTTTTACATATATTTCCGTTCTCATTAAAGGGTGATGCTAAGATATGGTTTAATTCTCTTGATCCTGGTTGTGTGCGTAGTCCCCAGGATATGATTTATTACTTCTCTGATAAATATTTCCCTGCTCATAAGAAACAAGCTGCTTTAAAGGAAATATACAACTTTGTGCAAATTGAATAAGAGAGTCTCCCACAAGCTTGGGGGAGGCTTCTCAAGTTATTGAATGCTTTGCCTGGTCATCCTCTTAAGAAAAATGAAATACTTGATATCTTTTATAATGGACTACCAGATGCTTCCAGAGATTACCTGGATAGTTGTGCTGGTTCTCTTTTCAGGGAAAGAACACCGGATGAAGCTGAAATTTTATTGAATAATATGTTGACAATTGAAAATGATTGGGCACCTCCTGAGCCAGCTCCCGCTCCAATTACTGAGCCTATTCCTAAACCAACTCCGAAGAAGAGAGGTGTTCTATTTCTCAGTCCCGAAGATATGCAAGAGGCAAAGAAATCTATGAAAGAAAAAGGTATTAAAGCTGAAGATGTTAAGAATTTACCTCCTATTGAAGAAATACATGGTCTTAATTTACCGCCTATTGAAGAAACATATGATCTTGATCCATTATCTATTGAAGAACCTCCTGATCCCGATAACCCGACACAGGTAGTAAAGGTAAATTCTCTCTATAGATATGATAAAGCTGAAATCCCTCCTACTAAAATTGCTAGTTAGTGTTGGGATGAGTTTGATAACTTTATGTTTAAGCAAGAAGACTTCAATGCTTATTTTGGTAGACAATTAAAACAAAATGCTTATATGATTAAACACTTGGGTGATTATATGGATAATATTAAAGGTGAACTTAAACTTGTTAGCAAACATGCTTCTATGATTACCACTCAAGTAGAACAAGTACTTAAGGCTCAAAAAGAATTGCTCGATGAAATGAATAGTAAGAAAAATGATTATGCTGTTAGAGTGGCTACTAGAACTGGTAGAATGACTCAGGAACCTTTGTATCCTGAAGGCCACCCTAAGAGAATTGAGCAAGATTCTCAGAGAAATAATATTGATGCACCTAGTTCTTCTAAAAGGAAGAAAAAGAAAAATGATAGGACTTTGCAAACTTCTAGTGAACCTATTGCTGAACCACCTGAGAATCCTAATGATATCTCTATGTCTGATGCTAAAACACAATCTGGTAATGAACATGAACCTAGTGAGAATGTCAATGATGATGTTCATGATGATGCTCAACCTAGTAATGATAATGATGTAGAAGTTGAACCTGCTGTTGATCTTGATAACCCACAATCAAAGAATCAACGTTATGATAAAAGAGACTTTGTTGCTAGGAAACATGGTAAAGAAAGAGAACCATGGGTTCAGAAACCCATGCCTTTTCCTCCCAAACCATCCAAGAAAAAGGATGATGAGGATTTTGAGCGCTTTGTTGAAATGAGTAGACCTATATTTTTACGTATACGATTAACTGATATGCTCAAAATGAACCCTTATGCTAAATATATGAAAGATATTGTCACAAATAAAAGAAAGATACCGGAAGATGAAGTTTCCACCATGCTTGCCAATTATACTTTTAAGGGTGGAATACCCAAGAAACTTGGAGATCCAGGAGTACCTACTATACCATGCTCCATCAAAAGAAATTATGTTAAAACTGCTTTATGTGATCTTGGAGCCGGTATTAGTGTTATGCCTCTCTCTTTATATCGTAGACTTAACTTGAATAAGTTGACACCTACTGAAATATCTTTGCAAATGGCTGATAAATAAACTGCTATACCTGTCGGTATATGTGAGGATGTGCCTGTTGTGGTTGCAAACGTTACTATTTTAACGGACTTTGTTATTCTTGATATTCCCGAGGATGATAGTATGTCTATTATTCTTGGAAGACCTTTTCTTAATACTGCAGGGGCTGTTATTGATTGCAACAAAGGCAATGTCACTTTTCATGTTAATGGTAATGAGATTACGGTACACTTTCCGAGGGAACAACCTCAAGTTCATAGTATCAACTCTATTGGAAAAATTCCATCGATTATATTTGGAGGTTTCGAATTTCCTCTTCCTACTGTCAAGAAGAAATATGATATTGTTATTATAAGGGATGTGCATATCCCCGTTGAGGTAACTTAGTGTTATTCGAAATTTCTCTGGTTTCATGTTATTCGGAATGAGTTTATTAACAAGACCTGATCAACCTTGTTAGTGGATCCCTTTTGATGAGCATGAGATGGATGAAACTAGAAGCACAACCTTCTGTACCCTCCTTATATTTCTGTTATTTAGTTGAAATAAAGTAAAAATAGTATTTTTCTGTCTGTTTCCTGATTTATCTGTGCAATATAAAAATATCCCGAAAATAAAAGTCCTCCAAATGTCATGCCAATTTAATATGATTTTTTTCGGGATTATTTGAGGATTTATGGTGCAAAAATCACCGCGGGGGGAGCTACCACCTGGCCACGAGGGTGGACGGCGCGCCCCTGCCTCGTGGGCCCACGGTGGCCCTCCTCCACTTATTCCTGCACCCATCCTCTTCTTCTTCCTCCCACAAACACGAATAACCAGCTCAAGCACGAGTTCTAGCTCTCTTTGCTGCGATTTTCGATCTCCTTGCTCAAAGCACCTCTCGCAAAACTGCTTGGGGAGATTGTTCCTCGGTATGTGACTCCTCCATTGGTCCAATTAGTTTTTGCTCTAGTGCTTTATTCATTGCAAATTTGTGCTGCATAGGTGACCATCTTCTTGAGCTTGCATGTCAAATTTATATGGTTCCAAGTAGTTCTAATGCTTGATATAGGCTCTAAGCACTTGTAGGAGTAGTTGCTATCATTTTTATTGAGTTTGGTTCACTTTTGTTTGAAGTTACTAAAAATTTCAGAATATTTCAGAAAATAATGAAGAGACTTTTGAGGGCTCATCTAGCTGAAGCTCGAAGGAAAAACAAAATGAAGAAGCACAGAGGCCCAAATATAATTTGCCTCGTACCGCGGAGGTCGGGCCGTGTGAATGGCCTTCCGATGACTTCTTGAGAAGAGCAGGGATTTATGAGGGTTTCTATTCATTGATTGAGAATGCCGGCCTCACCGACTTCCTCCGCGACCAACGTCATCAGTATCTCTTACTCACAAATACTTTTGTGCAAAACTTCTACTTTTTCCCTAAGGAATCACCTCCTTCAGTAGAGTTTCATTCATATGACGTTGTTAAAAAGATGCCATTAGCTGAATTTTGCAAGGTTTGCAACATACCCCCTGAGGGCACCTTAGATGAACCACACCGTAAAGATGTGGAAGCATTTATTAACACTATCACTGTGGGAGAAACCAGGAAGGTTTCTGATGCAAGAATCACTAGCAAACATTTTCCTGTTTTACGCTATTTTGCCATATTTGCTAGTCGTTGCTTGATTGGTCGTGGAAACTGTGGAAACCTTAGTGTTCCTGGCATTATTATTTTGTTCCATGGTTTATACCGCGATAACACTGTTAGTATGGGCGGAATTATTGCTAGACAGTTAAGTATGAACCGTACTAAGGGTCCCATCTTTGGAGGCATTTATGCTTCACGCCTCACTGCACATTTTAACATACCTATTAGGCTTCATGAGAAAGAAGAAAAATTGCTGCCTAGTGCTTATTTAGATTATAAGAGTATGCTAGCGCATGATTTTATTGTTAAAGGCAGGGAAGGAGAGCTCAAATATAAATTATTCTTTCATAAACATCATCCTGAAACTATTACCTTGCCTGCTCCTTCCTTATTTAATTTTGAAGGACCTTATCTCATTACGTGGGCTGCCGTTCAAGCCTACCGGAATCCTGCACCAGCCCCAGAACCGGAACCACAAGATGAGCCTCCACGATAGTTTGTTTATTCTAGGGATCCAGAGATGGCTGTCAGCCAATGGCAGTCAGAGTCCTCTTCATCGCAGTACGACCCTAACTATTCTTCGTCACAGTACGACCCTAGCTACACCTACGGGTATCAGCCAGGCTATCCCTGGCAATAAACCAACTTAGGCCAAAAGCCTAAGCTTGGGGGAGTGCGTATTTCTCACCAACATTACATTTATGTTCACACACACTCATTGCTAGATGTCGGTGCTCATACTTTTTCACTGTAATATCCATGCTAGTTTATTTTCTTTTTCCCGCTTTCTTCTTGTGTGTTTGTTAAACCTTAAGAAAAATCAAAAAAATTATTGTTGATTTAACCAAGAGCCCATGCTAGTTTATTTTTCTGCTGTAGTAGTAATAATTAAAAAGAAAACCAAAAAACATTTCCCGTTCTTCTTTTACTTGTTGGGAGCTTTCCCGTGTAAATAGTTTTTATTTCTTTTCTTTTCTTTGGAGGTCGATAGGAGAAGACCATGATTAAATTGTTGAAGTGGCTCTTATATGCATTATTGTTGATTTAACCAAGAGCCCATATTGCCTTGTCTTGTCCTGTTTATTGAATGCTCGCAGATTCCAGCTTAGTCCAATGCACGTACACTCTTATTATTATTCACATCGTTCGGTCGTGCAAGTGAAAGGCAATTATGATGATATATGATGGACTGACTGAGATGAGAAAAGCTGGTATGAACTCGACCTCTTTTGTTTTTGTAAATATGATGAGTTCATCGTTCCTGATTCAGCTTATTATGAATAAACATGTTTGCAATGACAATTAGAGATCATAGTTGCTTATGCCATGCTTGATTAGCTATGAGTTATAATGGTTTACCTTGCGTGCCAACATGCTATCGAAATGGTTATGATGTGGTATAGTAGGGTGGTATCCTCCTTTGAATGATTTAAGTGACTTGACTTGGCACATGTTCACGCATGTAGTTGAAACAAATCGTCATAGCCTTCACGATATTTATGTTCATGGTGGATTATATCCTACTCATGCTTTCATCCAATGTTTATTAATTTTAATGCATGTACATGGCTGTTGTCGCTCTCTAGTTGGTCGCTTCCCAGTCTTTTGCTAGCCTTCACTTGTACTAAGCGGGAATACTGCTTGTGCATCCAATCCCTTAAACCCCAAAGTTATTCCAGATGAGTCCACCATACCTTCTTATATGCGGTATCTACCTGTCGTTCCAAGTAAATTTGTATGTGCCAAACTCTAAACCTTCAAATAAACATTCTGTTTTGTATGCTCGAATAGCTCATGTATCAACTATGGATGTCCTTATCTTCCATGTTAGGCGGGTTATTCTCAAGAGGAGTGGACTCCGCTCCTCACTCACGAGAAAATGGCTGGTCACCGGGATGCCCAGTCCCATGCTTTATGCAAACTAAAGCAAAATAATTGCAAACAAAACTCCCCCTGGGACCTGATGTTTGTTGGAGGCACTCATTGTTTCGAGCAAGCCATGGATTGATGCTTGTTGGTGGAGGGAGAGTATAAAGTTTACCATTCTGTTTGGGAACCGCCTATAATGTGTGTAGCATGGAAGATATCGCCATCTCTT
This sequence comes from Triticum monococcum, assembly GCA_034509565.1. NCBI lineage: Eukaryota > Viridiplantae > Streptophyta > Magnoliopsida > Poales > Poaceae > Triticum > Triticum monococcum. Next base: position 22,251,568 of record CM067847.1, read on the forward strand.
AGTTGTTATGTTGACAATGAAAGTATACCGCTCAAAATATTATTTATCTCTATTTCAAAACCGAGCTCTGGCACCTCTACAAATCCCTGCTTCCCTCTGCGAAGGGTCCATCTATTTACTTTTATGTTGAGTCATCACCCTCTTATTAAAAAGCACTAGCTGGAGAGCACAGGCGTCATTTGCATTCATTACTGTTAATTTATATTGGGTATGACTATGATTGGATCTCTTTTACCATGAATTACAATGTCTAGTCAGTCCTTGATCTTTAAATGTGCTCTACATTTATGTTTTGCGGTCTCGGAAAGGGCTAGCGAGATACCGTCTTGTTATATCATATTATGATTGTTTTGAGAAAGCGTTGTCATCCGAGATTTATTATTATGGCTCGCTAGTTGATTATGCTATTGATATGAGTAATCATGAGACCTGAGAATTATTGCAAATGTGGTTAGTCATGATATTTGCTGAAAACTTGAATGCTGGCTTGACATATTAACAAAGCAAACAGAGTTTGTAAAAGTCTTTCTTTTTCTCTTTCAGTTTGTCAACTGAATTGCTTGAGGACAAGCAAGGATTTAAGCTTGGGGGAGTTGATACGTCTCCGTCATATCTACTTTTCCAAACACTTTTGCCCTTGTTTTGGACTCTAACTTGCATGATTTGAATGGAATAACCCGGACTGACGCTGTTTTCAGCAGAATTGCCATGATGTTGTTTTATGTGCAGAAAACAAAAGTTCTCGGAATGACCTGAAACTCCACGGAACATCTTATAAAAAATAATAAAAAATCCTCGCCAAAGATGAAGACCAGGGGGCCCACACCCTGTCCATGAGGGTGGGGGCGCGCCCCCCTACCTCGTGGGCCCGCTGGAGACCTTCCGACGCCAACTCCAACTCTATATATTTGCTTTCAGGGAGAGAAAAATAGAGGAGAAGAAATCATTGTGTTTTACGATGCGGAGCCGCCGCCAAGCCCTAAAACCTCTCGGGGGGCTGATTTGGAGTCTGTTCGAGGCTCCGGAGAGGGGGATTAGTCGCCGTCGTCATCATCAACCATCCTCCATCACCAATTTCATGATGCTCATCGCCGTGCGTGAGTAATTCCATCGTAGGCTTGCTGGACGGTGATGGGTTGGATGAGATTTATCATGTAATCGAGTTAGTTTTGTTAGGGTTTGATCCCTAGTATCCATTATGTTTTGAGATTAATGTTGCTATGACTTTGTTATGCTTAATGCTTGTCACTAGGGCCCGAGTGCCATGATTTCAGATGTGAACCTATTATGTTTTCATGAATATATGTGAGTTCTTGATCCTATCTTGCAAGTCTATAGTCACCTAATATGTGTTATGATCCGGCAACCCCGAAGTGACAATAATCGGGACCACTCCCGGTGATGACCGTAGTTTGAGGAGTTCATGTATTCACTATGTGCTAATGCTTTGTTCCGGTTCTCTATTAAAAGGAGGCCTTAATATCCCGGGAGGGTAGGACAAAAGATGTCATGCAAGTTCTTTTCCATAAGCACGTATGACTATATTCGGAATACATGCCTACATTACATTGATGAATTGGAGCTAGTTCTGTGTCACCCTATGTTATGACTGTTACATGATGAACCGCATCCGACGTAATTATCCATCACTGATCCGATGCCTACGAGTTTTCCATATACTGGTTTACGCTTATTTACTTTCCCGTTGCCATTGTTACAATCACTACAAAATACCAAAAATATTACTGTTGCTTCCGTTACTTTTGTTACCGTTACCACCACTATCATATTACTTTGCTACTAAACACTTTGCTGCAGATATTAAGTTATATAGTTGTGGTTGAATTGACAACTCAACTGCTAATACTTGAGAATATTCTTTGGCTCCCCTTGTGTCGAATCAATAAATTTGGGTTGAATACTCTACCCTCGAAAACTGTTGCGATCCCCTATACTTGTGGGTTATCACATCACGTCGATTGAAGAGCGGACCTCTAGGTCTTTCCAGTAGGGTAGGTCCCAAAATATAGATTTCTTCTTCCACATGGGTGCGCGTCCCTCAGCATCATTTGGAACAATAGTCCGCCGGGACCCTTTCCAAAGATTACGTGTAAATCATTGACCATAGCAAGTACGTGATCATCGGTACGCATGGAGGTCTTCTTCCGATGATCTGCCTCGCCTTTGAAATGCTTGCCTTTCTTTCGACATTGATGGTTGGTCGGAAGAAATCGACGATGGCCCAGGTACACATTCTTCCTGCATTTGTCCAGGTATATACTTTCGGTGTCAGCTAAACAGTGCGTGCGTGCATGGTATCCCTTATTTGTCTGTCCTGAAAGGTTACTGAGAGCGGGCCAATCGTTGATGGTTACAAACAGCAACGTGTGCAGGTTAAATTTCTCCTGTTTGTGCTCATCCCACACACGTACACCGTTTCCATTCCACAGCTGTAAAAGTTCTTCAACTAATGGCCTTAGGTACACATCAATGTCGTTGTCAGGTTGCTTAGGGCCTTGGATGAGAACTGGCATCATAATGAACTTCCGCTTCATGCACATCCAAGGAGGAAGGTTATACATACATAGAGTCACGGGCCAGGTGCTGTGATTGCTGCTTTGCTCCGTGAAAGGATTAATGCCATTCACGCTTAAACCAAACCATACGTTCCTTGGGTCACCTGCAAACTCAGCCCAGTACTTTCTCTCGATTTTTCTCTAGTGCGACCCGTCAGCGGGTGCTCTCAACTTCCCGTCTTTTTTACGGTCCTCTTTGTGCCATCGTATCAACTTGGCATGCTCTTCATTTCTGAACAGACGTTTCAACCATGGTATTATAGGAGCATACCACATCACCTTCGCAGGAACCCTCTTCCTGGGGGGCTCGCCGTCAACATCACCAGGGTCATCTTGTCTAATCTTATACCGCAATGCACCACATACCGGGCATGCGTTCAAATCCTCGTATGCACCGCGGTAGAGGATGCAATCATTAGGGCATGCATGTATCTTCTGCACCTCCAATCCTAGAGGGCATAAGACCTTCTTTACCGCGTACGTACTGTCGGGCAATTCGTTATCATTTGGAAGCTTCTTCTTCAATATTTTTAGTAGCTTCTCAAATCCTTTGTCAGGCACAGCATTCTCTGCCTTCCACTGCAGCAATTCTAGTACGGTACCGAGCTTTGTGTTGCCATCTTCGCAATTGGGGTACAACCCTTTTTTGTGATCCTCTAACATGCGATCGAACTTCAGCTTCTCTTTTTGACTTTCGCATTGTGTCCTTGCATCAACAATGACCCGGCGGAGATCATCATCATCGGGCACATCGTCTGGTTCCTCTTGATCTTCAGCAGCTTCCCCCGTTGCAGCATCACCGTATTCAGGGGGCACATTGTTGCCATCGTCCTCTTCTTCTTCGCTGTCTTCCATCATAACCCCTATTTCTCCGTGCTTCGTCCAAACATTATAGTGTGGCATGAAACCCTTATAAAGCAGGTGGGTGTGAAGGATTTTCCGTTCAGAGTAAGACTTCGTATTCCCACAATTAGGGCATGGACAACACATAAAACCATTCTGCTTGTTTGCCTCAGCCACTTTGAGAAAATTATGCAGGCCCTTAATGTACTCAGAGGTGTGTCTGTCACCGTACATCCATTGTCGGTTCATCTGCGTGCATTATATATATTATTATGTGTGTCAAAAGTAAGAAAATTAGACAAGTATCTATCTAAAATAAGATTTTTTTTCTTTCAGAAAGAAGATAAGAACAAGAGGCTCACGACGGTGGTGCCGGCGAAGAGATCGGCGCGGGCGATCGACGGCGGTGAAGACGGGGACAGGACGTGACGGACCGCTAAACCTAGACAAATCTCGGGGAAAATTGAGCTCGGAGGTCGAGTTTCGAGAGGAGAAAGCTTAACTAGTCTGCCTTAGGCATTTCATCGAACACCTCATGTGCATAGGAGGTGAGCTAGAGCACCACAAAGCTCTCCCCTCGCCAGCCAGAAAAAATAGAGCAGTGTTGAGTGCTCTGCTCGCCGGCGAGGGGGTATATATAGCCACCTCATTGGTCCCGGTTCGTGGCTGGAACTAGGACTAAAGGCCACCCTTCTGTCCCGGTTCTTGGCACGAATCGGGACCAATGGCTGTGGGCCAGGAGCGAGGACCATTGGTCCTGGTTCGTTACTAGAACCGGGACAAATGGGTCCACATGAACGGGGACAAATGCCTCCCGAGTCCCGGCCAGCCCCCGGTCGCACGAACCGGGACGTATGCCCCCCATGGGTCCCGGTTCGTGACATAACTAGGACTAATGGGCTAGGCAGGCCCCAACCAAAGTCGTGTTTTCTACTAGTGATGCATACACTTGGTGTAGTAGGATCTTTATTTAGTTTGATGCATACACTTGTTCTTTTTTGATAGCCCTTTTGTAATGATGGCTGATGTTTGGTTTGGAAGAGAGAGTTGTGTCTTTACTCTTCTGGCTTACTTACTGCTTCTGTTGCACCCCCAGCCCTGGTTGCTGCTGATGTTTTCAATGTACAATCAGTAGTATATTTCATCTGTTGGTTGAATAAATGTGTTGTGAGAACGACAAACACAATATTTTGAAAGTCGTTGCACGATCCGATCCTTTAGTGCCCCGTATTGTACGTAGCGCATACTATTTCTGGTACGAACACATTTTCCACTTGTTGATAACATGCAGCTCACTGATGAAGACCCAATAGAGGAGTCTGTAATTAACTGGAAGGGAGGCTCTCACATGAATCTGGCCCAGGTACATACTCATGGTCCCCTAAACATAAATAAGTAAATAAATAAATAAAACTAAATGCTCATGCACCAGTTCTTTAAATTCAAGATTTAACAGGAGGATATTATTTCTTATGATAGTGTCGTTACATTCAGTCGATATTATTCTTAGGCAAAGATAGCGACCAGTTTTCTTTCTCCCACCATTTTCTTCCTGCAACCAACGGACCCATGCAAATCATAGTCAACGTCGTAAATGGTTCCAGTCCATTTTTATTTTTCAATAAGAATGTCCAACCTAGCCTAGCATATTGGTGATAGCACTTTATCCTCCGCCTTGGTGCGCTCGACGCGGCGCCGTCGTCCGGCCCTGTCAACATAGTGAATCGGGAAAGGACTGTAGTTGTGAGTATGACAGTACGGCCCACCAGGTCCACTCGCGAACACAAGCAAGCGCCTCTTTTACTACTCAGATGCACTCCTCGTTTTTTACTCTAATCCACCTTGCTGATATGTGGGACCCACATCATTTTCAACGTATAGTCAATTAACGACATAATTGCACAACTTTTTTTGAGAATTTGTCCAGAGGAGCAGGCTATAAACTGGGTTATGCAGTCTCTATGGCCCGTCTAACAACATGACCAGCCTACCAGTTTTTTCTTTTCGAAAATAGGTAGCCCACTATTTGTTTTTTAAGAATACCAAAGATAGGCCTATTTGTTTTCTCCGACTTACTGGGCTACAAATCTTTCAAGACGAGGAAGGATGCATTCCGGCCTGGCCAAAGAATATGGTCAGTATATGTTAAAAGTAATATCAAAGGGGTTGAAAATTTCAAAAAAAATTATAGCAAATGGAAAATTAGTTTCTTTTTTTGTTTTTGTTCTTCGCTGATATTTTATATTTCATTGGATTTTAACATGACATAGTACTAATTTATTTTAGTATGGCTACTAATTTTTGGATTGAGAATATTTTGTTTCCCAGCAAAAAATTGCGAATTTTCAAAATTTCGCACATTTTTAATTCAATTTTTAACCCTGGTACTGACCAGAAAATGGGCAGCAATTCCAAAAATGGGAAATGGGCTGCAATAAATTCCATATGAATTAGCAAATGAGTAAAAATTATAAAAAATAATAGCAAATGGGATGTACAAGCCATAAATTTCGAGGCTGACTTATTTACGCAAGGCTTTGTCTGTCAACACACGATTCTAACAGCAGTGACAGTTGGATGTCCATCCAACGGCCGACGTGTCTTTTCAATTTCTGATCTTCCTGCTCCAGCCGCCTAAACCAGCGCCGGCGGGACTTCCTGCTCCCTCCTCTTTGTGGCCCGCTATGATGCCGCACAGGCTTCACCGGCCCATCCTACTCCCTTCCCTGGCTTGGCCGCACGCAATCAACTGTCTCCTTATTACGCGAAAAAAAGATTCCTCCCACTGACATCTGGGGCGCACCGGTTCGGAGGCTGACCTGTGGGCCTACTAAGTTGACGCGTACGTCGGGCTTTGTCAACTTAGTCAACAAATGATTCTAGCAGCAGTGACCATTGGATTTGAATCGAACGGTCCTGATGCTTCTTCAATCGCTGCTCTTCTTGCACCAGCCGCCCAAATCAGCGCCGGCGAGGCCGCCTGCTCCTGTCTCCAGTGGCTGGATTTTCTGCCATTGAGGCCTCACCACCCCCTACTACACCCACCGCTGGCCAGGCCCTGTGGCGACGACAGACTCACACCATAGCCGAACCAGTGAACCCTCGTACTCCTCTCCGCGTGGGCATCCACTGCCGCATCATCCCCGGCTTCAAGTCGTCCCCTTCCTAGGCTTCGCTGTCGTCCATCACCCTGGTGCTCTCGGCGCGGCGTGGTCAACGTGGGCAACGAACGACATCCATCGGAAATGGACTGTACATGGAGAGGCTGACAGCTGGGTCCATGGTCGCACACAAGGAAATGCCTCCTTATTGCGCGGAAAATAATGATTCCTTCACCTGACAGCTGGGACCCACCAGACGGGCCACCATATTTCACAAAAAAAAGTTTCCCCCCTGAGTGCTGGGACCCACCAGCTACATCTTCGCACTCAAGGAAGTGCGTCCATATTACGGGAAAAAATGATTCGCCCCCTGACTGCTGGGACCCACCAGCTACATCTTCACACGCAAGGAGTGCCTCCTTATCCTTCCTAATAGTCGGGACCCACCTGGTCGAAGCATACATAATGTTGCCATTCTGGTCGCGAACGTGTACATACATACTGGTCGATCAGTCTGCCTGCAGGCTGCAGTGATGAACCGTGGCCGAGTAAGGAAGGGCAGGTGTCGTAGTAAAGGCGCGCATGTAGCATGTAAACGTACGTACAACCAGTGTGCAAGAAAGTAAATACGGCCACGTACGTACATACGGGCGGGGTCTCGAACGTCTACTCGCTCATATGTACGGCCAGGGCTCGTGTACATGGCTGGGTCGGAACGGAGAAACTGCGTCGTCGTGTTCATCGGGAGCCAACCGGCTTGGACGGAACAGCCGATCGAAACGAGGCCTGGCGTACCGCGGAATGGAGGAAACGGCCTTGTGTTCGACCGGCCACGGTCAAAACGGGATCATGTTCATCGGGAGGGGTCTGGCGTACCGCAAAACGGAGTAAACGGACTTCTCTTGGACCTCCTACGGTCGAAACGGGGTCCTGTTGATCGGGAGGGGTGTGTCATATCACAAAATGGAGAAAACGGACTTGTGTTGGAGCGCTACGGTCGAAACAGGGGTCCTGTTCATCGGGAGGGGTGTGGCGTACCACAAAATGGGACTCCATGGGCTAATGTTCATCTTCACCGTCGACTGCCTCCACGTGCTACTGTTCATCCACTGTCGACCTCCTCTAGCCTCCACCTGCGACTGTTCATCCATGAGCTCCTATTCATCCAGCCTCCACCGCTCCTCCACCAGCTACTGTTCAACCAGCCCTCTCCACAGGCTACTGTTCATCCAGCCCTTCACGGGCTACTGTTCATCCAGCCCTACAACGGCTACTGTTCAACCAGCCCTCCACGGGGTCCTGTTCATCCAGCCCTCCACAGGATCATGTTCATCTACCCCCAACCGGCTCGATCGGGGTCCGGTTCATCCAGCCTCCACCGCTCCTCCACCGGCTACTGTTCAACCAGCCCTCTCCACGGGCTACTGTTCATCCAGCCATCCACGGGCTACTGTTCATCCCTACAATGGCTACTGTTCAACCAGCCCTCCACGGGGTCTTGTTCATCCAACCCTCCACAGGGTCTTGTTCATCCAACCCTCCACGGGGTCTTGTTCATCTACCCCCAACCGGCTCGATCGGGGTCCTGTTCATCCAACGGCAACGGTCTCTACTACCGCGGGGTCCTGTTCATCCACCACCCCCACCCCAAACTACGCTCACTATTCATCAAGAGGCAGCATCGATCGGCTTCATTTAGCAGCAGTAGGGAAGAAATCACTCGGGTTCAATTAACAGCAAGGGATCGATCGGGGTTTAGTAACGTAGCTAGTGCAATCGCTCGGGTTTAGTTAGACCCCAACGCCTCGCTCGGGTTCAGTTAGAGCGCAACGCCTCACACACACGCGCGTACGTGTACGAGAGAAACGCGCAAACTTCCGTGCATCGCTCGGACCCGACCACCCACCGTAACCGGGAACTCCCCGATATTTTCCTCGCCATCGCTTCTATCACTTTTTTTCCGTAATGGACGGCCCAAAGAATGTCATGCAGCTACGTCTCCAACTCGCCCAGGACGAAAAGCCCATTTTCTGTCATGATTTTTTTGCCACAGAAGTAGGAGCCCACCACATCTATGATGATACCGGGTTTTGTCACAATTATCGTCATAGAAGTGTCATAAGCATGACAAAAAAATTAATTCGGTCCAAAATGTCACGGATGTGTCTTTTTTTTGTATTGAAAGGATCTAAGTGCTGAGTTTGCCCTCAAGGATCTAGGGGATCTGCATTTCTTTCTAGGCATTGAGGTAAAGAAACTTGAAGATGGACTTCACCTCTCTCAAGAAAAATATGCAGCTGATCTCGTAAGGCGAGTTGGGTTGCAAGGTTGTAAGTCATCACCAACACCCTTATCCAGTACAGAAAAATTATCTTTGTTAGAAGGAGAGCCCTCGAATCAAGAGGATAGCACTAGATATAGAAGCCTAGTAGGGGCACTTCAATAAGTCATCATTCACTCTTGTAAGTGCATTTTCTGACTCAGATTAGGTAGAATGTCTGGATGACAGACGCTCTACTGGTGGGTTTGCCATTTTCTTTCGACCCAATCTCATATCATGGTGTGCAAAGAAGCATGCTACAGTCTCAAGATCAAGTACAGAAGTAAAATACAAGGCACTGGCCAATGCAATTGCAGAAATTATATGGGTGCAATCAATGCTAAAAGAGTTCGGTGTGAAACACACTCCAGTTCCATGTTTGTGGTGTGACAATCTTGATGCCACTTTTCTGTCTGCTAACCCTGTCTTTTATGCAAGAACTAAATATATTGAAATTGGTTTTCACTTTGTCAGAGAAAGAGTTGCTGACAGGAAATTGGATATTCAGTTCATACATTCCAAATATCAGGTAGCAGATGGCTTCACCAAAGCATTGCCCACAAAAAACTTTGAAGAATTCAAGCGTAATCTCAACCTAAGAAAGTTGTGATTAAAGGGGAGTGTTAAACAAACCTATGTCACATTAACAGAGGAGGTTCAGATATTATCTTGTATAGGCTGGTCGCATCTGTAATAGGTTGTTAGGTAGTCTTTATCTTGTGCATATCTTTCTTCCCCTCCAAGATGTAACTCCAACAACCTGTATGCATGTCAGGGATAAGCCCCTGCCTATATAAAACGAAGGCGCGGCCACGATCATGGCATGACGCTTACCGCAAGTTTCACAAAATAGATATGGATGAGGAAGATGAGAGAAGAGCAAAAAAGCTTTTTTTTTCTTTGCCGATTGTTTTTTGTTTGCTGAGTGTAACACAAGGAAAAAAAAGAAACACCAATATGCCAAGTGTTTTTTTGGCACACTCGGCAAAGGGAGTGTTTGTCGATTCTCGATTGCCCTGTAAAATACACTCAGAAAACTATTCATAAATTGGCAATTCCGATAGTGTAGCTTGGTTTGATAGTATTAATTGAAGAGAGTGGGAGAAATAACCATGCTGAAAACCATATGGATTCATAGAGTTGGAAAAAATAAAGAAGTCGAGTATTACGATGGTCAGATGGATATGGACGAGGAAGATGAGAGAAGAGCGAATGAACTGTCCTTTTTCTGGTGAGGAAAGAACAGGAACGAACTGGGGAGCTCCTATACGGTGCTGGAGGCGCCCGTTCTCGGAAGTGGCGCCCGTGCAGTGACACACTTGGACTGGCCCTAACGGGCACGCTGGCTCGCTCGGCAAGTCGCTTCGGCTGGTCGCTTCCTTTGCTCGTTCATTGGTGATTGGTCGCTGGGTTCACTGCTGACTGGTCGCATTCGACCCGTAAACTGTTGACTTTAGGAAAAATTGGAAAAAAATCGCAAAAACAAATCATGAGTTCAAAAAGGTTCATTGATTTTGAAAAAAGCTCAGGACCGTGAAAAGGTACATTGAATTTTAAAAAACAAACTTTACAATTTTGAAAAAAAATCATCAAGTTTTAAATAATTGTCAAAAATTAGTAAAGGTTCATCGATTTTGGCAAAAAAGTTAAGAAATTTGGAAAAAAAAAGTTCATCAATTTAGAAAGAGATCACAAATTTGAAAACAGTTCATCATGTTTTAAGTAGTTTTCAATTTTGAAGAAAAAGTTCGTGCAACTGAAAAAATTTCATCGGTTTTGTAAAACAAAGTTGACGAATTTGCAAAACATTTGCGCATTTGATAAAAAAAGTAGAAGGAACATAAAAAAGAAAAAGGAACAAGAAAAAAATATTAAAAACATCATTAAGAAACCGTCCGGAAAAATGTCCAGCGAACCAGAAAAAATCGGGGGCTTTCCGTGAAATGAGAAAGAATAAAAAGAAATGAAGAAGTATGAAGGCAGAAGCGTTAGTTGTCGCTGGTGGTTACTGCGGTTTAGACTATTTGGTTTGAAACTGGAATAACTCATTCCTTGGCAGCAACAAACAACCGAGCGAAGGTAGAAACATCACCCAACCATATATTTCCTCCTTCCATTTATATAGGGTCTGATGCGTTTTTCGAGGCTAACTTTGATCAAATATTAAAGCAATAATATATGACATGCAACTTACACAAAGCACACCGTTAAATTCATGTGTGAAAGAAGCTTTCAATGATATAATTTTCACATTGTGCATGTCATGTACTATTAATCTTGTCAATTGTCAAAGACGGTCTTAAAAAATGCATTAGGCTCTATATAGATGGAAGGAGGGAGTAGCTTTGGGGTTGATAAACCATCTTGGATCCAAACAGCGCAACAACATTATGACAAGCCCCCGATTGGGCAATGAAGTATAGAAAATGAGATAAAATGCCTTAATTTCTCAGAATAAGACTCCATTTGGGGCGTGCTGACCGGGCTGTTGGGATCAGTGGACCGGCCCAATTACCGCGTGGGCCGGCTGGCACTCTCTCCGGCCCAGCTCTGCTCCTTCCTTCTTCCTTGCATCAAACACGCCGCGGCCGACGCTCGCAAAGTTGGTAGCTTTCCTCGATGTTCTCCTAGAACCCCCAAAACCCTCCCTCCCTTCTCCGCCGCTGCGCTGCGCTCCCCGAATCGCCGGCCAGCCTCCTCATCTCGCCGTCGCCCCGCTACACCACCGCTTCCATCCGCCACCGACCATGGCGTGGCCGACGCCGTACAAGGCCTTGACCGCCGCCGCCGCTGCGGTCCCCTGACTCGCCGGCCAGCCTCCTCCTCTCGCCGTAGCCCCGCTACCCCACCGCTTCCATCCGCCACCGACCATGGCGTGGCCGACGCCCTACAAGGACTCGACCGCCCCGCCCCTCACCAACCCCTCGCCGTCCCCTCCCTCCTTCCTTTGCCCAACACAATGCCGCCCTCGAGGGTGAATATCTCCCCCAAATCTTAGCCCCCTCTCCCCTCCCTCTCTCTCCTCAGGCAAAATGCAGCTTTTGAGGGGGATGCTCGTGCCCACTGTTAGTGATTGATCCAATTCCTACCTCACATCCTCACCGGCCGGCCGGACTCCCTTACTCTCCATCTTGAAGATGTCTAAATCAAAAGCCAAGGGTAAAGGCATTGCTTCGGAGGAACCCCAGGTATGGAAATAAGTAATAATCACCTCTCTTTATTTGTTACTACATTATTATGATTATTGGTACAAAGTGTCTTCTTTGCACCTACAGGATGCTCCTTGCACTAATTTCTGAAGTAGTACATTATCAATTTGAAATTCAAGACATCTCAAATTCCCATTTTCTTGCTTTTGTAGCCATGCATCCCACATGTTTACATTGCAATTGTCAAATCTCCAAGGCGATTATGTGGTTATGATGGAAAAAATTGAGGCAGCAATCAAACAGCTAAACGAAAGTGAGATCAACAAGGAGCCCACTCTTTTGCGTAAACCACTGACATTTGAGGGTCGAATGTACACTCCAAAAACTGGGACTTTCTTAGTGAAATTGGAACCCGCCTTGTTGTGTTGTGTCCCCCCTCACCTTGTGTTGTCTTTTTGTTGTTTTGCTTTATTTCTCCCTCCTGTGCCCCCCTGTAATTCTGGTTCATTTAGGCCCTATCTTGTATTAGGCTGCAAAGCCTATAGGCAACATATGAATACAATTCAGGTGGGGAGAATTTCTTCTCCCCCCGGTGACATTCAAAAAAAAACTGGAACCCGACCATCAAGGAAAAGTCGTCACACTGCTCTATAGATGGTTTGACTTGTACTTTGCAGATTATTTACCTTTTAATATTCTTCTTTGCTTGGACTGGAGCAGTTGATATGTTTTGTGCTTGAGCATACTGTTATTTTGGTCATCCTGACATAACTCTCTTTTGGGCCTCCAGGTTGAGTAGCTTCATTCTATATGGATGATCTCCCTATGTTGCAATTCTGCTTGTCTGTAGCTTATGTTTATTGGCAAGTTGTTGCATTTGTGTTTTACTGACGTGCCGCATAAGGTGCATCCCACTTTGCTATCGACACTGCCTCAGATTAGGTCCTTTAGGTGCCTTGCCAACTTCCCTCCTCTGAACCTTAGGCCTCCCAGGCATTCTAACATTGGCAGGTGGAAATGTCTTAGGATTTCCAGACCCTGGCTATTTTTCTTGCCCTTACAGTGGCTACAAGAGATGACCATTAATTTGTTTCTACTCCAAAACAGAGTAGCAGTCAGAAATATGATTGTCAAGTTTCAGTGAAGCAGTATAGGTGGCACTAACGGCATGGCAGCCCTCACTTTGTTGCATGTTCATTCTGTACCTTGTCTTATCGTGTTTCTCTACTTTCCATCTCATAACTCATAGCAGTGATCAAATCTTTTGAAAGTTGTTAGCCCATGTGGGAGTAGGTCTAGATGGTTCGTTTCAGGTCTGGCCCATAACTCATATCAGTGATCAACAGTACTATTGTTTTCTTCATTGAGTAACGCCTTGTAGGTAATCATCGTTTACATGGTAGAAATTTTGACGTTGCGGAGAAAACCTGAGATTTTCTGTGTCAGCTAGTTTGTGTTTTTTCTACAGAATTCTTGAGCTAGATAATAAAAAAAAGGAGAATAGATCTTGTGGATGGAAAAGTATAAATGGCAAACCTCTTGTTACCATTGTTTCTTTCATCAGTACTATCTTGGCCTTTTTCTGTCTACCTTATTTGTTTGACATTCTGGACTCATAAGATGTTACCAAGACAGTAAAGAATTGACTTGTTGCATCTTTGTGTTGTACAGCGGTTTGGTACTTGTTCAGCGACTTTGACACTCGCATGCTTCCTCCTCAAAGCCAGCTGCGCTACAACCCCAAGGTTGGAGTGGGAATAGTCAAGCTCATTTTCGGCTGCAACTATTTGGAAGTTGGGAGCTATGCCATAAAGGTTGGGCGACCGGCATTCAAACGGTGCATCGCGGCCTTGAGTAAGGCTGAAGAATTGCATGGTACCGAAGAAGGCCAGAAGGTTCTTGCTGCAGGACCGTTGGCCCTTCCGATGGTGGTAATCTCAGAAGCAATCCGCTTTGATCTATGGAGGGCCTGTGTGACGAAACGACTTGGTGAGGAGGTGGATGATGTTGTTGAGGAGGAGTACAGCCAGTACTTCCAGTATTGGCAGAAAATGTCAGTGGCCATTGTCAACAAGGATAAGTGGGATACTCTGGAGTTAGATGAGTTAGTCAAATTGGTCCGTGTTCTCATGAGGAACAAGGAAATCAAGCCTGAGAAGAAAAGGTGGGTGCCGCGCTCTTCATCAAGCACCAGCTCAGGGAAGAAGTGATAACCGGCCAAAAGAAGAGGGCTTGTTCAAATCGAGCTTTTGTGTCACATCTGTTGAAGCTGGTGGCTGTTTGTTTGTTTGAGGAGAATGATTTGCTGTAAAATACTATGCTATGCTATGATATGTGTATCCCAGCCGTTGCTATGCTATGCCATAATATGTGTATCCCAGCCGTTGCTGGTGAAGAGAGAGAGAGACCATTACATGCTATGACATGTTCCTATGCATTGAAGCAGATAGATGAACCCATCCGTGCTAATCCTGCATTTTTTTGATTTCCTTGGCTCAAATAACAAGTTTTTTTCCTCTCTTCCGATTGAAGGAAAACCATGAATGAATGAAAAAAGAACATATGCGCGGCAAAACAATAAGATCGAGAGACAAAATCATCCATTCATTTTTGCCACCAAGACGCAGAATCATGGAAGATTTGCAACAGAGGAGCCACTATTTGTATGATCGTGTTATAAATCATGGAACCATCCATTCATCATTCATTCATTCATACAAAAAATGTACAACAGGGCGCATGGCATGCCAATTTATTCATAAATAGAGAGACAAGACGCGGTTGGTTCATTACATCCCTCCATTACCATCCACGGGTAAAACAACAGCACAGGCACAATTCTTCTTACATGTACTACGGGCATGAACAGAAATTCTAGAGCACGACCAATCAGAACCGAGGCGCATACCTAGGGCAAGTATAATCCCTGGGCATACTGGTCCCTCTTGTTAAGACATGTTTTGCCATTGGTTTGCACAGGATGGCAGTCCAGGAAACCTTCACTTGCAGCTCCCAGGCGCGGTGACAGCAAACTTGCTCTTCAGCAGGGTATGCTAGCTTGACCAAGGTGCCTGTATCCTCATCATCGACGTCATCGCCATCATCAAGGAAGCGAACATAGACACCAATTTCATCTTCGTCGCCATCCGGGTCAGGGACAGCTACGAGGTTGCGAGTTAACACAACAGAGGAGCCGCTCTTCGTATCTCTGCTATCATACACAATCATCTGAGTCTTCGGGTTTTCACTAGTCCCAGCACATATTTTGCCACTGAAAGGTGCTGCTCCTTTCAAAACATTGACTTCAAGGCTAGCTGCCACTGGACTTTCAACAGTTGCAAGCACCAACTCCACTCTGCTTAGCCAACTGCTCAGCACCCTTGTGATTGGTTCAGGATCATAGGGACCAACATGGAGCACTACCACACCTTTGCTAAAATCTTCGTCGCCAGCATCACCCTTCACCCTCAGATTCAACTCAAAATAAATATTATCTAACTGAACTAATCCTCGCCGTGGACCTATCAATGTTAGCATATCATCCTGCAAAAAAATTTAAGATAAATATGTCTCTATGTAGTAAGTAGAGCAAGCTCACACGAACTCACACGAAGTTAAGCAATTAATCAGACCAGTGTAGAAAATAAGCAACTAAATCTTACATTAAGTTAAAAGGCAACAAGTTTTGAACAAGTGAAAATAACTAAAAGGAGAAATCTAATAGATATATGAAAATGCACCAAATTTGTTGAAAGAGTGGTGTATACTAGGGAACTACTACATTGACAAAACATAGCTTGGACATCATGCAAGAACAGCAAGCTGAGAAAGATAGCTACATCATGAGAGCTGAGAAAGATAGCTACATCATGAGATAAACAGTAAGCTGCAATAGCTACATCATGAAGCTATCAATGTTTTCAATCAAAATGGCAACTCACAAACCATTTTTGCAAACATAAGTGTATCCAATACGATGTTAAGCTTCTGAATAGTGGTAATTGCAAGCAAGAATGACAAGAAACGTTTCTGAATAAACACCAACACATAATGCTGGCAGAGCAGGACTTGTTCTTACAAGGAAACAAGTACATATACAAGAAATGCCGAAGGGTACAGGGCATAAACCTAGCAAATTTTAGCAAACTATATTGAAGAATGGAGCTGTTTGCATTCCAGTTTGTATTTGGTCAAGAAAGTTTTGATAGGATAGCAGACTAGTGTACCTACTCACTAGTGCACCAGCAATCATATAATATTATATGGTGAAATCAGCACACACACACCTTTTATGGTATACAGCATATTTATGAGAAGAGGATAACAATATTTGGATTTGATCAGTATATACGAGTAAGTCAAAGCCAAGGAAACAGGGAATGGACCTTGGAGTTGATGATCTGGGGATCTTCCCTTGCACGTCTGAAGAGATAGACACATCTGTAGTCAATCGTATCCCTTGCAACAACAGTGCCATATACGCTGATTGGATAACCCCGGTCCGATTCGGTTACTTTGACGGAAATGACATTGACAGCAAACGACACCATGCACCTCTCCAACTTGGGAGTTAGATTGTCATAAAGCGGCGGCCCAAGGCCAAACTTAGCTGCAAATGAAGGGCAAGAGACACAAGTCAGAGCCAACAACTATGGCCAGTTTATCGTCTCCTAACATGGGAAGAAAGTCAAGTGAAATCCACACTCATCAGTCGCTGCATACGAATGGAATGGAATGGGTGTGAGTGCACTCCTCACACTCTCTATCGAGGTCGAAGCCCCCTATATTGAAGCTGCAGAAGCGGGTGTGGACCCAAAGATTCTTCCTGGGATCCAACTCGGTGAAGCCTTTGACGCAGGCAATGTGAAGCTCCTGGAGCTCGGCCTTGGTCATGCGCATAACTCCACCATCGTCATCGCTGTCCCACATTGGAATCTCAGGCTCCTCGGTCACTTCCTCCTCCTCCACATCTGAGGCGATCGAAGAACTGCCGATCTCCGTAGGGGGGTGCTCACCCATCTCCTCCTCCTCCTCCTCCTCCTCCTCCTCCTTGTCGCGGGTTGGGCTAGCTGCGATGTCCATAGGGGCTTGCTCCTCCGTGGGGCTAACATCGCTGGCTGTACAGCAATCGAGAAATCCATGGTAAACAGAAAGGGGAACTAGAAAGAAGAAGAAAAGGGGGTGGGGGAAGGAGACGGGAACCTTCTTCGTCGCTGGCGGCGGCGGCGGCGGCGGCGTCCTTGTTCCAGCGCCGCTTCCGACCGATCTGCACCGGCACGGGCAGCTGGGTCTCGCCCAACATATTGCCACCAGGGAGGAATAAGAAGAAGGTGTGAGATGATCGACGGCGATCGACGTCGCCGGCGGCAGAAGATAGCTAGCTAGGGTTTGAGGGGGCCGGCGATTCGATTTCGATTGGGGAATCGAATCAATCGCTCGGGATCGGGGGAGTGGCCGCTGCCCGCCGGAGATATGTGCTGGCCCATTGGGGGTTTTTGGTGGCCATGGCTATGGAGGACCAGAGCCTCCCCTCAAATGGGATCAGACTCTCAGGGGTTGTTTTCTGGCTCGTTGAAATCTGAGTCTCATCATCATTTTTAATATTCCCAGAGAACCTTAACTCCTAAAAATGTAGAAAAAAATATGGAGGTTCGGAAACTACTAGGCGAAACGTGCAATAAAAGAAGGGCTCCAGAGGCCTCCTGTAACCTCGAGGCGCCCCGTTGGGGAGCCCTGGGCCTAGGGTGACACCCCATGCATCCCCAGTTGTGGGGACAAATCCCCTAGGTGTCTCCCGAAGCATATTTCATTAATATATTTTTCTGGATTTTTTATGGATGTTTAAATAGTTGTTTTTCCTGAAATAAAAACACCAGAAAATAGGAACTAGGCACTGGGCACTTTATTAATATGCTAGTCCAATAAAAATCATAAAAATTGTGCCAAAACATGCCAAAATGATTATAGAATTTCATGAAACATTTAAAAATTATAGACATATTTGGACCGTATCCATGAATTCTCACCTCTCTAGCGGTGACTAGTTCTCCTCCAAGAAAGAGAACATCAGGATACATCTTCGTCTCCATGTATATTCGGTTATATCTAATCCTAGCTTGTTTACCACTACTACAGACCCGAATAGCACTGATCGGCCAAATTGTATCATCACTGATGCGTGAATGACCCATCAGGGTTAGTAATGACTTTGTCATCACAAACGGTATTTACTGGCTCGCAGGTCAGTGCTAGTTAACAGAAGGGATCAAACCAGAGCCTTATCACTGACCATCACTTTTCTATTGGTCGGTCGGTGATGTAAATTCTAGCTGGCAGTTAAAGGCTACAGTGCAAGCATTCCACAGGACTACAGCTAGAAGTGCACCTCGGCTTCATAGCCATGCAAATCACAACATATACAAAATCACATACTCCCTCTGATCCAAATTAATTGTTGTTCGCTTAATACAGCTTTATACCCTTTGATCCAAATTATTTGCTGCTCACTTAGTACAACTTTAGTATTGGAGGGAGTACACTTTTTTTCATTAATACATTTCATATGAACATATACAAAATCTCTTGCATTGCATTTCATCAGATAACCTGCAATGCATTTCATGGGATTGATACATTGAATTGGGTAGGCCCACATACAAAAAACTGTATATCATGATCATCACATTGGTACATTTTAACTTAATTACATGGTTGTGTATACTTTGTTGTTTTCGTTTTTGCACCCACTACTATAGACCGGTATAGCATTAACCAGTCAAATTGTATCATCACTGACGTGTGAGTTGTCAGTCAGTGCCTCATCAGGGTCAGTAATGATGTCACCATCCCAGGCATGCTAGTTGACATGTCTATGGTGTAATGGTCACACAGACCGCTTGGCGGGTCAGTGCGGTATAAGCAATTGGGGCGCTAGTAGTGCAAGCCCAAGTGCAATAAGGAAGAAAGTTACACATAGGCACATACAAATTTAAGTAAGTGCTAATGTATTGATCTATGAGTAGATGAGTCTTGTTGTCAGAGCTAATCTGATACTTGAATGAGTCATTCAACACATTGGAAATGCCCCTCGAATTGTTAGATTAGCAATCAGGATTACACATATAATTGCCTTCTTTTTGTGTAGTGCACCTAAAATAGAGCAACATCAGCAATGTGTCATTTTAGTTGCACCGGACAAAATACTCTTACAAAGAAAATGCTTCATGCGGTAGACCAAAATGTCACAACAACAACAACAACGATGTTTGTATGTCCCCTATTCATATAATATAAACAACTTATTAATTTTCAATACTTAATATCATACATATATAAGCATTACGAAGTTACAACAAATGAGAAATAACATGCATACAATGAAATGTAGGAATGAAACATAGTCCATGCATTACTTGCTACTTCGCACACTTGCTAGCATTGTCTTACTTTCTAATAACCCACAAGTATAGGGGATCGCAATAGTTTTCGAGGGTAGAGTATTCAACCTAAATTTATAGATTCGACACAAAGGGAGCCAAAGAATATTTGAAGGTATTAGCAGCTGAGTTGTCAATTCAGCCACACCTGGAGATTAATTATCTGTAGCAAAGTGATCAGTAGCAAAGTAGTTTGATAGTTTTGATAGTAGCAACAGCAGCAACGGTAACAGTAACAATGATAATAGTAATTTATAGCAAGTATAACAGTGATAACGGTCTTCTGCTGGGTTGACTCTTACTCAGAAGAAGTATTCTTTGGACTTGTTGCGTCGTGCTGGAATGCTGAAATGCAAACATGCTATCACTCCGATGTCTGCAACTGATCGGTTGAGACCCTCTTTCACCTGATGATGTTACTGAGTACCGCGGTCTCGTTGGTGGTCTGCAATATGTTACTATCACCAGACCAGATGTCTCTTATGCGGTCAACCGCATCTGTCAGTATCTCCATGCACCCAGGACATCTCATTGGTCAGCTGTGAAGCGTATTCTGCATTATATCTGTCTCACTGTCTCCTATGGTTTGCTTCTTCAGCCTGCACCGTCTTGTGAGATGTCATCTTTTTCAGATGCGGATTGGGCTGGTAGTCTTGATGATAGGCGATCCACAGGGGGTTATGCAGTATTCCTTGGTCCTAACTTGATCGCCTGGAATGCTCGCAAGCAAGCTACAGTGTCTCGCAACAGTACTAAAGTACTAAGAGTCTCTCCAGCTCATCCTCCAGTTTTTTGGTGTGACAACATTGGTGCTACATATCTTTCATCTAATCCGGTGTTCCATGCTCGAACGAAACACATCGAGGTTGACTATCACTTTGTTCCGGAACGCGTTGCACATAAGCTACTCTGTATCAAGTTCATCTCATCAAAAGATCAACTTGCTGACATCTTCACGAAGCCTCTTCCACAACCACAGTTTGTAGGATGTAGGCGCAATCTTAACTTACTTTGTACTTTAGGCCATAGTTAAGATTGAGGAAGAGTGTTAGACTGTATATACGTAGACTTTGTATACACCTTGTATTGTACCCTTTGGTACCCCTATATAATGAGATAGCTACACCCCGTTTAGGCACATCCCGTTTAGGGTGTCAAGCAGTTTCCCAAAACATACGTTTTACACTCTATATCTATTTCGATCTACTTGAAGAGAGTCATCCAATGGTGACATGAAATCATGAATTTGATCTCATCTTGCTACAGCCTCAAGTCACTCTTTTCGATCATGCCATTTTCGAGCGTCAACACCTTCCAGTTCATCGCTTGCTTGGGGTCGTCTGACGCGGCCTCCTCCATTGCCCACACAAGCATCCTAAGAGACCCCACCGGCTCCCCCGTGGGCGTGAGGTGGAGATCCTCTGCCTCCTTGAGCTTCCTGTAGGCGCCGACGCCTTCATGTCCTTCTCCTCCGTGAACCAGGAGAGACTCTCTCATCCAGTCCATCTTCAGCTCGTCTCTGTTGGCGATCTCCAACATCCTTGCCTCGAGACGCAGCTTCCAGAACACCATGGATCGTTAGAAAAACAATGGATGGCTAGAACTGAGGGAAGGAGAGGAAAGCGCGTCAAGGGAAGGAGATCTGAGGGGGGGGGGGGGGGGGGGGGGGGGGAATATGTACGCCCTTACCAATCACCTCATCGTCACGGAATCTCAGGCGTCGACGCAAATCCCGCGGTCATCCAGCAGAACTAACCGCCGCGATCGTGCTCGCTGGAGAAGCGTGCCTCGCCGATAAGCCAGCAGAGCAGGAGAGACCAGAGGTCTGAGACGAGGTGCACCGCCCACCTACGATCACGTGGGTCCCACATCGTCATCACCCCCCTATTTTTCATCCATGGATCCATATCCTACATTATGTGCAAGTGCTTCTGTTTCCGAAAGTTAGTTGCTTACATTCGGCCATTTATTTTATGAAAGAGTAGCAGGTGACCTATCGTGCCATATGAAAGAGAAAGACGACGTGATGCACAGTCCGATGGATCGCTCAGGCGGCCGTGAAGGTGATCTGGCGGTGCATGCATGGTTCGTGACGCTCCGGACGGAGCACGTAGTTGGTGCACCGCCGCGTACGTACGGTGGATGCCGGACTTGTATGTACACCGCCCTCGCCGGCCGGCCGGCCGTGCACATGCACCAGGCACTTGTTGAAATTTTGCTAGTAGACCTTTGATCCAAAGCCAGACTAAAATTCCAAAATTTTCTTGGCCCATCCATGCACATATGTGAGTGGAGTGAGTGAGGTTAAAGTTTAGTCCCACCTCATAAGTTCAGAGAGAGTTACACTTCTTTATAAGGTGAGCTCTTCTACCACTTGTATGAGCATGAGAAGAGGAGACCTACACGCGCGCTCCTCCTCCTCCTTGCTCGGCTCGCCACGCCGCGCCGCGGGTTGCGGGATTGAGCCAAGCCGAGGACAGAGCTATGCACGTTATCTATATTTTTGCTGCTCGGGAAAAAATTAATGAGTTATTAATTAATAATTAACGGACACATTAATTACTGAACCGTTTCCGATTCTTTTGAATCGTGACGACTCGGACGTGGGGTTTACTCTCACGACCTACCCGACCCGCACTATATAGTTAGGCAGACGTCTATCCTATCTGAAGCCGCTTCGTATGGTTTCTCACCACCGTTCCAGATCATTGCGCCGCCAAGTAAGTCTTCTCCATCCCTCCTTTCGGCGTGCACCGGGAGAAGGGACAGCAGGCCTCCGGAACCCCGCCTCTCGTGATCCTGTACGCTGGTGGCTCGCTTGGAATTGGGCCAAGTTTTCCAAGCCCAAATCTTGTACCACCCCAAACAACAGAGTTTGGCCTGGCAATTCCAGATTGCCAATTCCAAGCTGTTTTTCCTACATCCAAACAGGGTGTTATAGTAATTTGCTCATATTTCCAACAATCCAAAACCTGATTATAGGCAATTTACTCCGAGTGGTTTTGCTGTGCATCTGAAGCCGCCTGCCTTTAAGGGGCGCAATATAAGAGGTGGCGCACGAGAGCAGTCTACTGGTTTCAGACCATGGGCTGCTATGACGCCACGAAGGGCAAGCCTGAGGGCGATCTTAATCCAGCACAGCTGGAAGATTTTGAGAAGATCGATACCCTCTTTAAAGGTGCTCTTCTGAGTGTTCTTGATGACTCCATTGTGGATTCGTATATGTCGTTTGACAACGGCAAGGACATGCGGGCTGCGCTCGAGGCCAAGTTTGGTGCCTCGGACGCCGCCAACGAGTTGTACGTCATGGAGGAATTCTATGACTACAAGATGACTGATGAGCGCCCTGTTGTACAACAGGCTCATGAGACACAGTTGCTCACAAAAGAACTGAGTACTTCAAGTGTGTGTTGCCAGACAAATTTGTTGCCGGAGGCATCATTGCCAAGCTTCCACCTTCGTGGAACCATTTTGCTACTTCCCTGAAACACAAGAGACAAGAGTTTTCCGTTGTGGATCTCATTGGTACTCTTGATGTTGAAGAGAAGGCGAGAGCAAAGGACACACGTGCTCGAGTTGCTGAGAGAGGTTCTAGTGCCCACATGGTACAGAAGAAGAACTTCCAGCCCAACATGTTCAAAAAACAACAAGAACAAAACTCAAGGCAAAGGCAAGTTTGATACAAAGAACAAGCCATCACATTCTACCAACTTCAAGAAGAATTCTCATAAGAAGGGGAAGGGACTTTGCCATGTCTGCGGTGATCCTAATCACTGGGCTCCGAAGTGTCCTAACCGCTTTGAGGAGCGTGAACATGAGAAGAGCGGCAAGTCCGCTAATGTTGTCATCGGTGATAATGATATGAAGGAATCAGGGTACAGTATTTTTCCTACCATCCTTTCAGTATTCCAATCTCCTGATTGGTTAATTGATACCGGTGCCAATGTACATGTTTGTGCTGATGCCTCCATGTTTTCTTCTTACCAGGCAACAGGGACTTCTCCCGTGCTGATAGGGAACGGGTCACATGCCATCGTTCGAGGTGTTGGTACGGTCGATCTGAAGTTTACTTCGGGGAAGACTGTGCGTCTGAAGAACGTTCATCATGTGTCGTCCATCAATAAAAATCTCGTTAGCGGTTCCCGATTATGTCGAGATGGTTTGAAGTTGGTTTTCGAATCCAATAAAATTGTAATTTCTAAGTATGGACAATTTATTGGAAAAGGCTATGAGAGCGGAGGCTTGTTCCGCCTGTCTTTGTCAGATATTTGAACTAAAGTTATTAATAATGTTTGCCACAACAATGAGTCTGATATTTGGCATTCACGACTTTGTCACATTAACTTTGGTTGCATGACGCGGCTAGCCAATATGAGTTTAGTTCCGAAAATCTCTACAGTCAAAGGCTCTAAGTGCCAAGTATGTGTGCAATCTAAGCAACCTCGCAAGTCCCATAAGACTGCAGAGGCAAGAGACTTGGCGCCACTAGAGCTTATACATTCTGATCTTTGTGAGATGAATGGCGTGTTGACAAAAGGTGGAAAGAGATACTTCATGACGTTGATTGATGACTCCACTAGATATTATTATGTGTATCTTCTGAAATCAAAAGATGAGGCTTTGACTTTCTTCAAAAACTATAAAGCTGAGGCAGAGAACCAACTTGATCGAAAAATTAAACGGCTTAGGTCCAATCGTGGTGGAGAGTATTTTTCCAATGAATTTGATCTGTTTTGTGTGAAACGTGGTATAATCCATGAGAGGACGCCTCCCTACTCACCCCAGTCAAATGGAGTAGCCGAAAGAAAGAACCGAACTCTAACTAATATGGTTAACACCATGTTAGACACTTCGGGTCTATCCAAGGAATGGTGGGGGAGGCGCTAATGACAGCGTGTCATGTCCTAAACCGAGTTCCCACAAAGCATAAGACCATGACTCCATTTGAGGAATGGGAAAGGAAAAGGTTAAAACTCTCTTACTTACGTACTTGGGGTTGTTTGGCGAAAGTCAATATACCAATTCTCAATTGAAGCGCAAGCTTGGACCAAAAACTGTGGATTGTGTTCTTCTGGGCTATGCTTTTCATAGCATCGGGTATAGATTTTTGATAATAAAATCTGAGGTATCCGACATGCATGTTGGTACGATTATGGAGTCTAATGATGCAACTTTCTTTGAGGACATATTTCCTATGAAGGATATGTCGAGTTCATCAAATCAGGAGATACCTGCTCCATCTAGTGAGGAATTCGCTGTAATTCCTGAACTTACCATTGCGATGGAACACGTTGAGAATCCTGTTGAGGGTGACAATGGTACTCTTGTGAGGAGTAAGAGACAGAGGACTGCAAAGTCCTTTGGTGATGATTTCATTGTGTATCTCGTAGATGGCACACCCAGGACTATTTCAGAAGCCTATGCATCTCCTGATGCTGACTACTGGAAGGAAGTTGTACGTAGCGAGATGGATTCCATCTTAGCTAAAGGAACCTGGGAGATCACTGACCGTCCTTATGGGTGCAAACCTATAGGATGTAAGTGGGTGTTCAAGAAGAAGCTTAGACCTGATGGTACGATTGAAAAGTACAAGGCACGACTTGTGGCTAAGGGTTATACCCAGAAAGAAGGTGAAGACTTCTTTGATACTTACTCACCCGTGGCTAGACTGACCACAATTCGGGTGCTACTATCACTGGCTGCCTCACATGATCTTCTCGTTCATCAAATGGACGTCAAGACGGCTTTCCTCAATGGAGAGTTGAAGGAGGAAATTTACATGGATCAGCCAGATGGTTTTATAGTACCTGGTCAGGAAGGAAAGGTGTGCAAGTTACTAAAGTCTTTATATGGCCTTAAACAAGTTCCTAAGGAGTGGCATGAGAAGTTCGAAAGGACATTAACTGCTGCCGGCTTTGTAGTAAACGATGGTGACAAGTGCGTGTACTATCACTATGGTGGGGGCGAGGGAGTTATTCTTTGTCTGTATGTCGACGACATATTGATCTTTGGAACCAAACTCGATTTAATCAAGGAGGTTAAGGATTTCTTATCTCGTTGTTTTGAGATGAACGATCTAGGAGTAGCTGATGTTATCTTAAACATCAAGCTGTTGAGAGATGAGAATGGTGGGATCACACTGCTTCAGTCTCACTATGTGGAAAAGGTCTTGAGTCATTTTGGGTATAGCGACTGCACGCCTTCTCCAATTCCATATGATGCTAGTGTGTTGCTTCGAAAGAATCAACGGATTGCTAGAGATCAACTGAGGTATTCTCAGATTATTGGCTCGCTTATGTATTTGGCGAGTGCCACGAGGCCTGACATCTCGTTTGCTATGAGCAAGCTAAGTCGGTTTGTGTCAAAACCGGGAGATGATCATTGGCATGCGCTTGAGAGAGTTATGCGCTTTTTGAAAGGCACCGCGAGCTATGGGATTCACTACACCGGGTATCCAAGGGTACTGGAGGGTTATAGAAACTTATACTGGATATCTGATGCTGATGAGATTAAGGCCACAAGTGGTTATGTTTTTACACTTGGTGGTGGCGCTGTTTCCTGGAAGTCTTGCAAGCAGACCATCTTAACGAGGTCAACTATGGAAGCAGAACTCACAGCATTAGACACTGCCACTGTTGAAGCAGAGTGGCTTCGTGAACTCTTGATGGACTTACCTATGGTTGAAAAACCAATACCCCATATCCTGATGAACTGTGATAATCAAACTGTGATCATCAAGATAAACAGTTCGAAGGACAATATGAAGTCCTCAAGACATGTGAAGAGGAGACTAAAATCTGTCAGAAAATTGAGGAACTCCGAAGTTATTACGTTGGATTATATCCAAACGTCGAAAAACTTGGCAGATCCCTTCACAAAGGGTCTATCACGTAATGTGATAGATAATGCATCGATGAAGATGGGTTTGAGACCCACCGCATGAGTTGTCCATAGTGGTAACCCACTCTATGTGATCGGAGATCCCGTGAAGTAGAAGTGGGAGACAAGCTGTTGGTCAGCTGGGAGGAGAGTATCCCTATTAACTATCCCACTCCATGAAGATGCAATACTCTCCTGATCTACATGGCAGGTTGATACTTATCTTAATGCGTTCCAAGTGGCTTATTCGGGTAAGCAGAGATGTTGTCCTGCTGAATATCTTTTGAGGAACACACCTATATGAATTTGACTATAAACGTCGCAGTCTGTGAGAATTGGGTGTTCTCTAATAAATTCATGAAAAGGCCCTGGAGTACGATGTATACGCTCCACCCGCGGGGAAGCCTTGCGGCAACCCAATATCTGTCAAGAATTTGTGTGAAACTAGTCTCGCAGAAAACTTGTAGTTCAAGGCACAGTCCACTATTCAAGTTGTGATCTAGTGTAGCATAAATCTCTAAGTGGAAGTTCAACTTCACAGTCTTCACTAAGCACCAGTATATAAACAATGTTTTGGAACTAAATGATGAGATGTGCCAATGAGACTTTGTGGGGGATTGTTGAAATTTTGCTAGTAGGCCTTTGGCCCAAAGCCCAACTAAAATTCTGAAATTCTCTTGGCCCATTCATGCACACATGTGAGTGGAGTGAGTGAGGCTAAAGTTTAGTCCCACCTCATAAGTTGAGAGAGAGTTGCACCTCTTTATAAGGTGAGCTCTTCTACCACTTGTATGAGCATGAGAAGAGGAGACCTACACGCGCGCTCCTCCTCCTCGCTCGCCTCGCCACGCCACGCCTCGTCACGACACGCCGCGGATTGCGGGATTGAGCCGAGGACAGAGCTATGCACGTTGTCTATATTTTTGCTGCTCGGGAAAAATTAATGAGTCATTAATTAATAATTAACGGACGCGTTAATTACTGAACCATTTCCGATTCTTTTGGATCCTGACGACTCGGACGTGGGGTTTACTCCCACGACCTACCCGGCCCGCACTATATAGTCAGGCAAACGTCTACCCTAGCTGAAGCCGC
Source organism: Triticum monococcum (assembly GCA_034509565.1). Classification (NCBI taxonomy): domain Eukaryota; kingdom Viridiplantae; phylum Streptophyta; class Magnoliopsida; order Poales; family Poaceae; genus Triticum; species Triticum monococcum. The sequence goes on from CM067847.1 coordinate 22,278,967, forward strand.
TTCATATGGTTTCTCACCACCGTTCTAGATCATTGCGCTGCCAAGCAAGTCTTCTCCATCCCTCCTTTCGGCGTGCACCGGGAGAAGGGACAACAGGCCTCCGGAACCCCGCCTCTCGTGATCCTGTACGGGCACTGGTAGAAAAAGGACCTGTTGTCCCGGTTCGTAAGGGCCTTTTGTCCCGGTTCCTGAACCAGGACTAAAGGGTCGGTACTAATGCCCTGCCCCTTTAGTCCCGGTTCAATCCAGAACCGGGACTGATGGGCCTCCACGTGGCCTATGCGCGGAGCCCAGGCAGGAGACCCTTTGGTCCCGGTTGGTGGCACCAACCGGGACCAATAGGCATCCACGCGTCAGCATTTCTGTGGCTGGGGTTTTTTTTGAAAGGGGGGGGGGTTGGGGGTTTTGGGAGGTTAATTTAGGTGTTTCATACATTGTGTTAGCTAGCTATAATTAATAGAGAAAAGTGTCCTCTTTTATGTCCGTGCTTGGTCGACGCTACGTACTATACATACGTATAGAGAGGACTAGACATGCTAGCTAGCTAGTAAGCAAATGAAGGAAACAGAAGATCGTCATGAACATATATGCATACATAGAGAAGTGATATCGACCACCTCTCCTTCTCCGAGAGATTGGTCGAACAACAAGTTCTCGTATATCTATCCGACACTACCGGCTACATATATACAATAATTATCTCTTACAAATATAATCATACGGACTCATGGTCCACATAGTATTCTCCATCTTCAGCAATCACGTGGTCAAGAAAGAATGCCGCCAATTCCTCTTGAATTGCTCGCATGCGAGCTGGTGGTAGGAGCTCATCCCGCTTCCGAAACATCTAATTTGAAGAAGGGGGTCAATACATATATATATGAATGAATGAAACTCAACACAAATGATGGTAATAAAATAAAATTGTGAATGTTGTTATTTACGTACTTCATATTGTTCGTCAGTGTAGCCCCGCTCACAGGTCGTGTGGCGGATGGACTCGTAAACGTAGTATCCACAGAAATCATTCCCTTTTTCCTGCCACAACCACTTTACAATAAATAGAGGTCAATCAAACTGATAAGCAAGAATGCCAAATCAATAGGAGATGCGCGGAACATGCTACTATAGTACTTACTTTCGGGTGTCTAAATTGCAGCTTCTTCGGGAGTCCTGGAGCTTTTTTGGAGAATTTTTTTCCAAACCCTGCCAGACAAAGAAAACAATTACTTGATATATCAAGAAATGAACAAAGTTGCTGATATGGTGGATAATGATCGATTTAACTTACTTCTCGAGCATTTGAGTCATGTCCGCATAGTCCTGGGGATCTTTTCATTTTGAGTCTAAGACAGTTACTAGTCCCTGCTCAAGCTTAATCTCTAGGAGAATATAGTGGTAACTGCACACACATGCATAACTCATCAATTACATTACTATAACCTTGACTAATATATATATAAGGGAAACCGAATACGCACAAGACAGTAACACTCACTTGAAATTGTAAGGAAAGAGTATTATATCTTTGTTTTCATTTATTACCAACGATCGTAGCAAGTTGGCCTCGGTATCTGCGGCATGAAATATAACCTGAGTTGCATCTATGAGATATGTGTTAATGAACCCAATATCACCGACTTGTCTTTTCTTAAATTCGGTGATCTTCAATCTGCATTATATAGTGAGGATGATTATAAATACATGCAATGAAAGAGCTGAGCTATATAGAGAGACTTAATGACAGAAGTAGTACTACTTACAGAAGGTAGCAGGTGACCGTTGTTTTATCGAGGTCCAATTGATTGAAAAACTGAAAGAACTCCTCAAATGGAACAGGCAACAGTTCAATTCCAACGAGGCCATGCTCCTTTTTAACTTTCACATACAAAGTACTCCTTCCCCCAGAGTCTCTGCAGATTTTCAAGTACCAATCATGCAATCTTCGCATCATTGTTGATAGAGATCTTTCATCTTTGACGAGAGGCTTCCCGTACTCGTATCTTTGTATCTGCACCTCCATGGGTTCATAATGTACATCGTCGGGCAGGTAATCGGCAAGATTGCTATAACCGGGCACCATCCTCGGATCATTAGCGACGTTGTCGCTAGGCACCTTGAGCGGGGGGCACGATTGCTTCGCTTGTTCGCCGAGCTGAGCAATTTGTTTCCCATCTCGTTGTTCTTTCAGCCTTTGATCACTGGCAGTACTTCCCGACCGCTGCGCTTCGGAAAATTCCTTTCCAATAATGCGCTCATAGTTTCCTTTCGGCGGAGACTTGGGTGGTTTTGTCAGGGCAGCCAGAGTGCGCTTCGCTTTCACCGGATCTACCTTCTCCTACGGAGGTGGATGTCTCTTTGCTTTCAACCCTTGAAACCAGTCATCCACTTTGGTTCGCGCGATCTTCGCGTTCTCCTCCGGGGTCCTCTCATATGGCAACTTCTCTGGAGTCTTCAGAGAAGGACCGAATTTGTATGTCCTCCCGCCTCTGGCTGTACTGCTAGACGCCGGCCGAGCAGACGGAGCGGCTGTCTTCTTTACTTGCTTACGAGGCGGAGGAGAAGGACTACGACGCGCCGGAGCAGCCGGAGCAGCGGCAGGTCTCTTCCGCCCTTGCTAACGAGGCGGAGAAGGAGGAGGCTGGCTACTCGGGCGCGTCGGCGCAGGCGGAGAAGGAGGCGGAGTGCCGCCACGCGCCGGAGAAGGAGCCGGTCGAGTGCCCTGATCGTCACTCGCCGGAGGAGGAGGCGGTGGAGGAGGCGGAGTGCCCTGACTCGCCAGAGGAGGAGGCGGAGTGCCCTGACTTGCCGGAGGAGGAGGAGGAGGCGGAGGCGGAGGCGTCCAGTTCGGAAGGTTGATGAGCTCCTTCCGCCATAGGCATGGAGTCTTCAGAGCAGACCCTAGCCTAGTCTCCCCTTCACCGGTAGGGCGGTCAAGCTGGAGGTCCTCAAATCCCTCCGTTATTTCATCCACCATCGCCCTAGCATATCCTTCTGGAATCGGCCGGCAGTGAAAAGTTGCGCCGACGCATGTAGGATAAACAGAGCCAACAGCCGCCTTGACCTTCAAATTCATCCATTGCGTCATAAGGTGGCAATTTTGAGACTCCGTGATAGCATCCACGGGATAGCTGGCAGGAGCCGTCAAGGCATGCTCCGGCTGAAGCAGCTCGGTGGAAGCCACGCTGCTTCTCCGCTGAGATGGCGGGGTAGCTTCGGGGGAAGCTTCGGCAGTACGTTTGTTGCGATTTGCTTCTCGTTCCTCTATCGCTTGTACCCTTGCTTGCAGCGCCTGCATTTGGGTCTGCTGCAATTTGTTCCTCGTCTCCTGGGATTTGTAACCGCCTGCGTCCGAAAACCCAACCTTCCACGGAATGGAGCCTGGCGTGCCTCGTGTCCGTCCAGGGTGCTCAGGATTCCCGTGGGCCATTGTGAGCTCGTCGTTCTCTCTATCTGGAAAGAACATCCCTTGCTGCGCTGCTTCGATATACTGCTGAAGCTTCCTGACTGGTATGTCCATTTGATCGTCCGTCCAAATGCACTTCCCTGTTACAGGGTCCAAGGTTCCGCCAGCCCCGAAGAACCAAGTCCAGCAACGGTCTGGCCAGTTAATTGTCTCTGGTTCGATCCCTTTATCAACCAGATCATTCTTAGTCTTGGCCCACTTAGGCCGGGCTACGAGGTAGCCACCTGACCCCATGCGATGGTGATGCTTCTTCTTCACAGCATTTTGCTTGTTTGTCGCCGACATCTTCTTACTCTTTTCCAATGTCTTGTGGGCCACAAATGCGGGCCAGTAATCTCTGATCTTCTCATATCTGCCCTTGAATTCTGGTGTCTCTTTATTTTCGACAAACTTATTCAGCTCTTTCTTCAACCTCCTGAATAGTTCTGCCATCCTCTTAAGAGCAAAAGACTTGATTAATTGCTCTTTAACTGGCTTCTCTGGATCATCCTCTGGTGGTAGGGTGAAATTTGACTTCCGCTCAGTCCAAAGATCATTTTTCTGCATATCATTGACATAAGACACCTCAGGGTCTTCTGTAGCCGGCTTTAACCATTGCTGGATGCTGATCGGGATCTTGTCCCTAACCAAAACCCCGCACTGAGCAACAAATGCGCTCTTTGTCTGGAGGGGTTCAATCGGTTGGCCGTCGGGCGCGATTGCAATGATCTCAAACTTTTCATCCGAGCTCAACTTTTTCTTTGGGCCTCGTCTCTTTACCGAAGTTGTGCTCGATCCGGAGGGCTAGAAAAAAGAACAAAGACTTAATTAATATGTGTACATACCAAAACAATGAATGCATCAATTAGCTAGTCAGCAGAAGCTTAACTAATATATATACCTAGCCGGACTCGGTTCGGTCACCGGAGACGTCATCACGGTCGCCTTCTTGCACCGGCATTGGGTCACCGGAGCCGTCCTCACGGTCTCCTTCTTGCACCGGCATTAGGTCACCGGAGCCATCATAATCATAGCCAGCTGCTTCCAGACCATCGGTGTCGTTGAGAAACAACAAGACGACGGCATCACTTCCTCGTGCGATTATGTCCCCCAACAACTCTTCTTGTACTTCGTCTCGGGAGGTGTCCATAGTTTCTACAAATAATTTCTTCTTCTTCCTCTTCTTCTCTTTTTTTCCTCTTCTTCCTCATTTCTTCTTCTTCCTCTTCTTCTCTTTTTTTCCTCTTCTTCTCTTTTTTTCCTCTTCTTCCTCTTTATTTTATCAGAAACGAGGGTCGTCGAGGGTCAGGGTCGCCGAACGGTAGAGGAAACCCTAAATAGCAAGTATAGTGGGTGTGAGATACATGTGGCCGTCGGTGTCGGACACTACATCCACGTCCCACAAGTGACGTGGGCGTCGAAGCCCGCGCCACTTGTGGGACATGGATGTAGTGTCCGACACCGACGGTACATGTATCTCACACCGACGATACTTTCTATTTAGGGTTTCTCCTCTACCGCTCGGTGACCCTCGACACGACCCTCGTTCCCGATAAAATAAAGAGGAAGTAGAAGAAAAAAAGAGGAGAAGAACTCCTCTATTCTTTCTTCTCGTCTTTTTTTTTCTTCTTCCTCTTCTTTTTTTATCGTCTTCTTCCTCTCATCTTCGACGACCCTCGACCCCTCGACGACCCTAGACCCCCTCTCGACCCCCTCATGTCGAAGTTATCGGGTAGGGGGTATATCGACAATGACATACCCGATACATACATACATACATACATACATACATATCACATGCATCCATACATATATGAACAAAATTAATATCTACTAATTAACAACCTAAATAAAAAAACTAATACATATAGGAAGAAGAAGAAGAAAGAATAGAGGAGAAGACTTCCTCTTCTTCCTCGCCTCTCTCATGAATGTCTGACGTTTATATATTCTATTTTTCTCTTCTTCTCCTCTATTCCTTTCTTCTTCTCCTCTTCTTTTTCTTCTTTTTTCTTCTTCTTATTTATTTCTCCTCGTCTTCCTCTCCCCTCTCGGCGACCCTAGACCCCCTCGACGACCCTCGTTCCTGATAAAAAAAAGAGGAAGAAGAAGAAGAAAAAAAGAGGAGAAGAAAGAATAGAGGAGAAGCTCCTCTAGTCTTTCTTCTCCTCTTTTTTTTTCTTCTTCCTCTTCTTTTTTATCCTCTTCTTCCTCTCATGTTCGATGACCCTCGACCCTGATAACATTTTTTTCTCCGAGAGAGTTAGTGTTCGCGAGTGAACCGGAGGGGTACATTGGTCATATCGGATTCGTCATATTTTCTACGAATGTTCTATATACATACATCCATCGATATCATTCCATACATACATAGACATCTACATTATATATGAACAAAAAAATATCAAAATTAATCATACATACATCTACAGTATATATGAACAAAAATTATAAACTTTCTCCCCAACTCATACATACATACATCTACATCATGCATATCAATATTTTGCAAATTAAGGAGCAGGGAAGGAAGGAAGGGGAGGATGGGGCGGTAGCTACCTCTCCCGGAGGGATCGGGGAGGAGACGCGGGCGGGCGGCGTCGGGGGCGACGGCGACGAGGACGGGCTCGGGGTCGGCGAGGGCGAGGGTGACGGCAGGGCGCGCTCGGGGGCAGCGGACGGGCTCGGGGGCGCAGGGGATGCTCGGGGGCGGCGGACGGGCGGCCGGCGAGGTAGGGCGCGCTCGGGGGCGGGGCAGGGGCAACGGCGAGGCGCAGAGGGTGCTCGGGGGTGGCGGACGGGCGACCGGCAACGACGGGGAGGCAGGGCGTGCTCGGGGGCGGGGCATGGGCAACGGCGGCGATGGCGAGGCGAGTAGAGGGGTAGCCTGGCGGCGGCGTCGGGGCGAGATTGATGAACTGAACCAAAATTTTCACAAGTGCTGTATATAGACGGAGCATTAGTCACGGTTCGTGGCACCAACCGTGACCAATGCCCCCCTTTAGTCCCGGTTGGTGCCACCAACCGGGACCAAAGGCCTCTTTTTAGCAGTCCAAAGGGCGGAAAGCGGCGGCCTTTGGTCTCAGTTGGTGGCACCAACCGGGACTAAAGGGGGGCATTGGTCACGGTTTGTGCCACGAACCGTGACCAATGGCCCCCTTTAGTCCCGGTTGGTGCCACCAACCGGGACCAAAGGCCTTGTGCGGCTGCTGCATCGAAAGTTTAGTCCCACCTCGCTAGTTGAGAGGGGTGCGTAGTGGTTTATAAGCCCCACTGCCGCACCCCTCTCGAGCTTCTCTCCATTGCAGGCTTACGGGCCTAATTGTCACTGCTATGCCTGTGGGCCTACTGGGCCTCCTGCGGGCCTGAATCCTGGCTCTTTGATGGGTTGCTAGTCGTATTCAGGCCGTGGGGGGCCAGTAGGTGGCATTTTTTTGTTGCTTTATTTATTTTATTTTCTTTTGTTTTTTGCTTTATTTTTTAATTCTTTATGCTTTTAGTTTTAGAAAAATTATAAACTTTTTGTTAATGCCATTAGTTTTCAAATTTGAAAACACTTTTTTTTCTTTGTTGCTTTATTTATTTTATTTTGTTTCTACTTACAACAAAATACTTATTGTTGCTATATTTTCCAGTTTTTTTGTTTTGTTTTCTGCATTATTTATTTTCTTTTGTTTTTTGCTTTATTTTTTTATTCTTTTTGCTTTTAGTTTTAGAAAAATTATAAACTTTCTGTTAGTGCCATTTTATTTTGTGATTAACTTTACTATAAAAATAGTTTTTTTCCTTTTTTTGATTTGTTTTTTGCATTATTTATTTTCTTTTGTTTTTTGCTTTAATTTTTAATTCGGTTTGCTTTTAGGTTAGAAAAATTATAAACTTTCTGTTAGTGCCATTAGTTTTAGAAAAATTATAAACTTTCTGTTAGTGCCATTAGTTTTCAAATTTGAATAGTTAAAATTTGAATTCTTTGAAAATTGTTTGAATCACAAGTTTGTGATTAACTTACTAAAAATGAGAATAGATGCGCTTATAGAGAAAATTCAACCTAAATTCATAGTAAATTTCTATGAATTTCAGAGAAATTCACTATGAATTTAGGTTAAACTTTTCTCTATTAGGGCATCTATTTTCACTTTGAGAGGAGCTCAACAAGGCAGAGAGGGAAGGGCTTATAAACCGGTGAGAGCCCCCTTCGGTTGGCAGGGTGGGACTAAACTCTGCCCGCAACGAGGACCAACCCTTTAGTCCCAGTTTGTGGCACAAACCGGGACTAATGGTCATGGGCCAGGGGCGAGGAGCAAAATTATAAACTTTCTGTTAGTGCCATTAGTTTTAGAAAGTTGAAAGTTGGCATGGGCCAGGGACTAATGGTCATGGTATTACGAGGGCCGAACCATAAGACATGAAAGCATTTCAAATGAACTCTGAAAAAGTTGAAAGTTGGCATGGTATCATAATTTCACCCACATAGCATGTGCATGTACAAAACGGACAATGGTAGCATGTTCGTGTGTTACAAAGTTGGCATGGTATCATCATAATAGTTGCGGGAGAAAGTCTTCACTTTTTCTTCGCTTGTGTCATTTGCTTATTGCGCCGTAACCATGGATAATCTTCATTGTTTATCAGGATGCTTGGGTAAGCCTTGACATTGAAGGGAGGAATTTCATGAAACTTTTCATAATCTTCAGACATGTCTGTCTTGCCGTCCACTCCCAGGATGTCCCTTTTTCCTGAAAGAACTATGTGGCGCTTTGGCTCATCGTATGATGTATTCGCTTCCTTATCTTTTCTTTTTCTCGGTTTGGTAGACATGTCCTTCACATAGATAACCTGTGCCACATCATTGGCTAGGACGAACGGTTCGTCAGTGTACCCAAGATTTTTCAGATCCACTGTTGTCATTCTGTACTGTGGGTCTACCTGTACCCCGCCGCCTGACAGATTGACCCATTTGCACTTAAACAAAGGGACCTTAAAATCAGGTCCGTAGTCAAGTTCCCATATGTCCACTATGTAACCATAATATGTGTCCTTTCTGCTCTCGGTTGCTGCATCAAAGAGGACACCGCTGTTTTGGTTGGTGCTCTTTTGATCTTGGGCGATCGTGTAAAATGTATTCCCATTTATCTCGTATCCTTTGTAGGTCAATACAGTCAAAGATGGTCCCCTGGACAACAAGTACAACTCATCACAAACAGTGTTGTCACCTCTGAGACGTGTTTCCATCCAACTGCTGAAAGTCCTGATGTGTTCACATGTAATCCAGTCGTCGCACTGCTTCGGGTGTTTGGAGCGCAGACTGTTCTTGTGTTCATCGACATACGGGGTCACCAATGTAGAGTTCTGTAGAACTGTGTAGTGTGCTTGAGACCAAGAATATCCGTCCCTGCATATTATTGAGTCTCTTACAAGAGTGCCTTTTCCAGTCAGTCTCCCCTCATACCGCGATTTAGGGAGACCTATCTTCTTAAGGCCAGGAATGAAGTCAACACAAAACCCGATAACATCCTCTGTTTGATGGCCCATGGAGATGCTTCCTTCTGGCCTAGCGCGGTTACGGACATATTTCTTTAGGACTCCCATGAACCTCTCAAAGGGGAACATATTGTGTAGAAATACGGGCCCCAGGATGACAATCTCGTCGAGTAGATGAACTAGGACGTGCGTCATGATATTGAAGAAGGATGGTGGGAACACCAGCTCGAAACTGACAAGACATTGCGCCACATCACTCCTTAGCCTTGGTACGATTTCTGGATCGATCACCTTCTGAGAGATTGCATTGAGGAATGCACATAGCTTCACAATGGCTAATCGGACGTTTTCCGGTAGAAGCCCCCTCAATGCAACCGGAAGCAGTTGCGTCATAATCATGTGGCAGTCATGAGACTTTAGGTTCTGAAACTTTTTCTCTGGCATATTTATTATTCCCTTTATATTCGACGAGAAGGCAGTCGTGACCTTCATACTGAGCAGGCATTCAAAGAAGATTTCTTTCTCTTCTTTCGTAAGAGCGTAGCTGGCAGGACCTTTATACTGCTTCGGAGGCATGCCGTCTTTTTCATGCAAACGTTGCAGGTCCTCCCGTGCCTCAGGTGTATCTTTTGTCTTCCCATACACGCCCAAGAAGCCTAGCAGGTTCACACAAAGGTTCTTCGTCACGTGCATCACGTCGATTGAAGAGTGGACCTCTAGGTCTTTCCAGTAGGGTAGGTCCCAAAATATAGATTTCTTCTTCCACATGGGTGCGTGTCCCTTAGCGTCATTCGGAACAGCTAGTCCACTGGGACCCTTTCCAAAGATTACGTAGTGTAAATCATTGACCATAGCAAGTACATGATCACCGATACGCATGGCGGGCTTCTTCCGGTGATCTGCCTCGCCTTTGAAATGCTTGCCTTTCTTTCGACATTGATGGTTGGTCGGAAGAAATCGACGATGGCCCAGGTACACATTCTTCCTGCATTTGTCCAGGTATATACTTTCAGTGTCATCTAAACAGTGCGTGCATGCGTGGTATCCTTTGTTTGTTTGTCCTAAAAGGTTACTGAGAGCGGGCCAATCGTTGATGGTCACGAACAGCAACGCCTTAAGGTTAAATTCCTCATGTCTGTGCTCATCCCATGTACGTACACCGTTTCCATTCCACAGCTGTAAAAGTTCTTCAACTAATGGCCTTAGGTACACATCAATTTCGTTGCCGGGTTGCTTAGGGCCTTGGATGAGAACTGGCATCATAATGAACTTCCGCTCCATGCACATCCAAGGAGGAAGGTTATACATACATAGAGTCACGGGCCAGGTGCTGTGATTGCTGCTCTGCTCCCCGAAAGGATTAATGCCATCCGCGCTTAAAGCAAACCATACATTCCTTGGGTCCTTTGCAAACTCATCCCAGTACTTTCTCTCAATTTTTCTCCACTGCGACCCGTCAGCGGGTGCTCTCAACTTCCCATCTTTCTTTCAGTTCTCACTGTGCCATCGCATCAACTTGGCATGCTCTTCGTTTCTGAACAGATGTTTCAACCGTGGTATTATAGGAGCATACCACATCACCTTCGCAGGAACCCTCTTCCTGGGGGGCTCGCCGTCAACATCACCAGGGTCATCTCGTCTGATCTTATACCGCAATGCACCGCATACCGAGCATGCGTTCAGATCCTTGTATGCACCACGGTAGAGGATGCAGTCATTAGGGCATGCATGTATCTTCTCCACCTCCAATCCTAGAGGGCATACGACCTTCTTTGCTGCGTATGTACTGTCGGGCAATTCGTTATCCTTTGGAAGCTTCTTCTTCAATATTTTCAGTAGCTTCTCAAATCCTTTGTCAGCCACAGCATTCTCTGCCTTCCACTGCAGCAATTCCAGTACGGTACCGAGCTTTGTGCTGCCATCTTCGCAATTGGGGTATAACCCTTTTTGTGATCCTCTAACATGCGATCGAACTTCAGCTTCTCCTTTTGACTTTCGCATTGCGTCCTTGCATCGACAATGACCCGGCGGAGATCATCATCATCGGGCACATCGTCTGGTTCCTCTTGATCTTCAGCAGCTTCACCCGTTGCAACATCATTGGGCACATCGTATGGTTCCTCTTGATCTTCACCAGCTCCCCCCGTTGCACCATCACCGTATTCAGGGGGCACACAGTTGTCTTCGTACTCTTCTTCTTCGCCGTCTTCCATCATAACCCCTATTTCTCCGTGCCTCGTCCAAACATTATAGTGTGGCATGAAACCCTTGTAAAGCAGGTGGGAGTGAAGGATTTTCCGGTTAGAGTAAGACCTTGTATTCCCACATTCAGTGCATGGACAACACATAAAACCATTCTGCTTGTTTGCCTCTGCCACATCGAGAAACTCATGCACGCCCTTAATGTACTCGCAGGTGTGTCTGTCACCGTACATCCATTGCCGGTTCATCTGCGTGCATTATATATAATTAAGTGTCCAAATTAATAGAAGTTCATCATCACATTAAAACCAAAGTGCATACATAGTTCTCATCTAACAACATATAACTCTCCAGAGCATCTAATTAATTAAACCATACATTGAAACTATGTAAAACATTTCAATGCGAAAACAAATGCGATCATAATCGCAACCAAGGTAACAATTGATCCAACGGCATAATGATACCAAGCCTCGGTATGAATGGCATATTTTCTAATCTTTCTAATCTTCAAGCGCATTGCATCCATCTTGATCTTATGATCATCGACGACATCCGCAACATGCAACTCCAATATCATCTTCTCCTCCTCAATTTTTTTTATTTTTTCCTTCAACAAATTGTTTTCTTCTTCAACTAAATTTAACCTCTCGACAATAGGGTCGGTTGGCATTTCTGATTCACATACATCCTACATAAATAAAATCTATGTCACGTTGGTCGGCATAATTTTCATAAACAATAAATGAACCAATAGTTATAAAGATAATATATATACCACATCCGAACCATAGACAGGACGAGGGCCGACGGGGGCGGATACCAAAATCATCGCACTATATAAGATGCAATAATAAAAGTAAGAAAATAATACAAGTATCTATGTAAACAAACAAGTAAGAATATTTTTCCTTTCAGAAAGAAGATAAGAACAAGAGGCTCACCATGGTGGTGCCGGCGATGAGCTCGGCGCGGGTGATCGACGGTGGTGAAGACGGGGACGGGGCGTGACGGACCGCTAAACCTAGACAAATATTATGGAAAATGGAGCTTGGAGGTCGAGCTTGGAGAGGAGAAATCTTAAGTAGTGTGGCTCGGGCATTCCAACGAACACCTTGTGTGCATAGGAGGTGAGCTAGAGCACCACCAAGCCCTCTCCCCCTCGGCCAGAGAAAAACAGAGCACTGGGGTGCTCTGCTCGCGAGCGAGGGGTATATATAGGCACCTCATTGGTCCCGGTTGGTGACATGAGCCAGGACTAAAGGGGAGCCTTTGGTCCCGGTTCAAGCCACCAACCGGGACCAATGGTGGTGGGCTAGGAGCGAGGCCCATTGGTCCCGGTTCATCCCACCAACCGGGACCAAAAGGTCCAGATGAACCGGAACTAATGGCCCACGTGGCTCGGCCGGCCCCCTAGGCTCACGAACCGGGACCAATGCCCACATTGGTCCCAGTTCTGGACTAAACCGGGACTAATGGGCTGACCCGGCCTGGACCAAAGCCCTGTTTTCTACTAGTGGGGAGAGGGGCGATCAGGTTTTTGGGGAGCGCACTCGTGCGACTGCTGGCAGCGACGACTTTGCGAACGACGACTTCTTCCCCGATCTCGGCAACCTCATCCTTGACGACATGGGCGACAATGTCAATGCCGGCGGTGCTGCTCCCGCTGCACCGTATGTGATTCTATCCTTCCTGTCGAGATCATGGTTGAATTCATGTTTCTAGTCTGTGCCCTAGATGTGATCTGTTCATCTGCTATGCTAGTTCGCATGATTAGTTTAATCTCTGCCATTGCTGTCATGATCTATTTCCTATTTATTCGGATTAAATCTCGTAGTAATTTGCTCATATTTGCAACAGCACTGACCAAGAGAACGTTGTGTGGATGCCATGGGAGACGTGACGACGCTCTAACTGCTACCAACTGTACAGCTGCTCGTCTTCACTGCTGCGCAAGCGTGCTTTGGGTGTCGCACCATTAATTAATTACCTGACTTGAACCCGAACAGTCGACGCAAGATGGACATATATAGTGTGCACTGGCCACCTCTCCCACCCCGCTCCACGCAAACTCCTTTTTACCGGAGCGGGGATGTACCGGCATAACATCCACCGTTCAGCTGCTTTGTGATCCGAGTTTAAGTGGGACCCATTCATATGTATACCCATGTATTATGGCAGGTAATCATTTGTATATGGTCAAATCAATGTCATATCAATAGGCCCCATGGCAGGAAAGGCAGTACTTTTTGCAGTGGGTTGTACGCATGCATGCGGCATCTCTCCTCTCTCTCTCTCTCTCGCATTTTATTTTTGTTTACGTTATTAGATGGCCAATATTTTTTACAGTAATGTTCTATTATTGAAATTTTTCATATATTCAAATTCCTGAACATAAGATCTTTAGAATAAGACCAATCTTGAATATATTTAAACTAGTTTAATTTTTACTATTTCAATCATATCAAAATACTAATTTCACTCATTTCAAATTACAATTTTTGAAAAAATGAAATTAGTTATTGAAATGATTGAAACCCCTTTTCAGAATATAGTTTTTTTTTGTGAGTTTCATATTTCAGCTTCTGAAACTGTGTCTTCAATGGGGTGACTGTAATGTGTTTTTCTGAAACTAGTGAAATCTATCTTTTGTAATGAGTGTAATCAGTTTTTTGAAACAAGTGAAATATTGTATTTCAATTGAGCGACGGTAATGTATTTTCTGAAATGAGTGAAATAAGTTATTTGAAAAAAGTGAAATATATCTTTTTGGTGTCAAACGACTATTTGAAAGTTTGAAACAGATATCTCTGCCGAGTGAAATGCATTTCAATACTTTTTTGGTAAATATGAAGTGAAATTAGTTTTTGAGATATATTTTGTAATGCGTGAAATCAGTTTTCCAAATCAGTCAATTGTGATTTTTCAAATTTTTGTAATACTTATTTTGGAACTAGTGAAATTATATTCTTTGAAATGAGTGAAACAATTTGGAAATATTAGTTTTTTTGAAACAAGTAAAGTTTATGTTGAAACAAGTGAAATCTAACGACTTTTTTAATGTTTGAAACAGATATCTCTGCTGAGTGAAATGCATTTCAATATTTGTTTGGTAAACAGAGTGAAATTAGTTTTTAAGATAAATTTTGTAATGAGTGAAATCAGTCTTCCAAATCAATGGAACGTGATTTTTCAAATTTGTTAAATACTTATTTTGGAACTAGTGAAATTTTATTCTTTGAAATGAGTGAAACAATTTGGAAATATTATTGTTTTTTGAAACAAGTAAAGTTTATTGTTCAAACAAGTGAAATCTAGTTTTTTCAATTGAGTGAGTGTAATTTTGTTTCTGAAATAAGTTTCTTGAAACGAGCGAAATATAGCTTTAAAATCTAATGTTTTATGAAAATGATTTCAAAGATAATTGAAATATATAATACAAAATACATTGCAAATATATGCAAAATTGATCTTGTTTTCAAGGTCTTGTCACCACGAATTCAAATATAAAAAATATTTCAATATTGGACATTTGGTTCAAAAGATATGAATCATTAAAAATATGGGGATGAAAATAAAATGCATGTCATATGTATGGCCTGAGAGAATGCAGGCATGCATGCACAGTTCTCTCTACTCAACTCTTTCTTCTCTAAAAAGCTGACTTCATCTGACACTAGTTTCCTAGTACATATATTACTATGTGTATTCTATATCCAGAAATAGAATATAAAAGCTGCACGAATCTTGACGAAAACGACCAACCACGGATGCGGCTCCGGTACATCCCGCCTCCGGTAAAATAACTTATGTTGGGGAACGTAGTAATTTCAAAAAATTTCCTACGCACACGCAAGATCATGGTGATGCATAGCAACGAGAGGGGAGAGTGTTGTCTACGTACCCTCGTAGACCGAAGCGGAAGCGTTGACGCAACGTAGAGGAAGTAGTCGTACGTCTTCCCGATCCGACCGATCCAAGCACCGTTACTCCGGCACCTCCGAGTTCTTAGCACACGTACAGCTCGATGACGCTCCCCGGGCTCGATCCAGCAAAGCTTCGGGGATGAGTTCCGTCAGCACGACGGCGTGGTGACGATCTTGATGTTCTACCATCACAGGGCTTCGCCTAAGCGCTGCTACAATATGACCGAGGTGGAATATGGTGGAAGGGGGCACCGCACACGGCTAAGGAACGATCACGATGATCAACTTGTGTGTTCTAAGGTGCCCCCTGCCTCCGTATATAAAGGATCCAAGGGGGGTGCGGCCGGCCCTAGAGGAGGCGCGCAGGAGGAGTCCTACTCCTACCGGGAGTAGGACTCCCCTCCCTTTCCTTGTCCAAGTAGGAGAGGTGGAAGAAGAGAAGGAAAAAGAGGGGCGCCGCCCCTCCCTCCTTGTCCAATTCGGACTAGGGGGAGAGGGGGCACGTGGCCTGCCCTGGCAGCCCCTTCCTCTTCTCCACTTTATGCCCATGAGGCCCATTAACCCCCCCCCCCGGGGGGGGGGGGGTTCCGGTAACCCCCCGGTGCTCCGGTTTTATCCGAAACTTCCCCGGAACGCTTCCGGTGTCCGAATATAGTCATCCAATATATCAATCTTTATGTCTCGACCATTTCGAGACTCCTCGTCATGTCCGTGATCACATCCGGGACTCCGAACTAACTTCGGTACATCAAAATGCATAAACTCCTAATAACTGTCATCGTAACGTTAAGCGTGCGGACCCTACGGTTCGAGAACAATGCAGACATGACTGAGACAAATCTCCGATCAATAACCAATAGCGGGACCTGGATGCCCATATTGGATCCTACATATTCTACGAAGATCTTTATCGGTCAGACCGCATAACAACATACATTGTTCCCTTTGTCATCGGTATGTTACTTGCCCGAGATTCGATCGTCGGTATCCAATACCTAGTTCAATCTCGTTACCGGCAAGTCTCTTTACTCGTTCCGTAATACATCATCTCGCAACTAACTCATTAGTTGTAATGCTTGCAAGGCTTATGTGATGTGCATTACCGAGAGGGCCCCGAGATACCTCTCCGACAATCGGAGTGACAAATCCTAATCTCGAAATACGCCAACCCAACATCTACCTTTGGAGACACCTGTAGAGCACCTTTATAATCACCCATTTACGTTGTGACGTTTGGTAGCACACAAAGTGTTCCTCCGGTAAACGGGAGTTGCATAATCTCATAGTCATAGGAACATGTATAAGTCATGAAGAAAGCAATAGCAACATACTAAACGATCGGGAGCTAAGCTAATGGAATGGGTCATGTCAATCAGATCATTCAACTAATGATGTGACCTCGTTAATCAAATAACAACTCTTTGTTCATGGTTAGGAAACATAACCATCTTTGATTAACGAGCTAGTCAAGTAGAGGCATACTAGTGAGACTCTGTTTGTTTATATATTCACACATGTATTATGTTTCTGGTTAATACAATTCTAGCATGAATAATAAACATTTATCATGATATGTGAGGAAATAAATAATAACTTTATTATTGCCTCTAGGGCATATTTCCTTCAGTCTCCCACTTGCACTAGAGTCAATAATCTAGATTACACAGTAATGATTCTAACACCCATGGAGCCTTTGTGCTGATCATGTTTTGCTCGTGGAAGAGGCTTAGTCAACGGGTCTGCTACATTCAGATCCGTATGTATCTTGCAAATCTCTATGTCTCCCACCTGGACTAGATCCCGGATGGAATTGAAGTGTCTCTTGATGTGCTTGGTTCTTTTGTGAAATCTAGATTCCTTTGCCAAGGCAATTGCACCAGTATTGTCACAAAAGATTTTCATTGGACCCGATGCACTAGGTATGACACCTAGATCGGATATGAACTCCTTCATCCAAACTCCTTCGTTTGCTGCTTCCGAAGCAGCTATGTACTCCGCTTCACATGTAGATCGCGCCACGACGCTTTGTTTAGAACTGCACCAACTGACAGCTCCACCGTTTAATGTAAACACGTATCCGGTTTGCGATTTAGAATCGTTCGGATCAGTGTCAAAGCTTGCATCAACATAACCAGTTACAATGAGCTCTTTGTCACCTCCATATACGAGAAACATATCCTTAGTCCTTTTCAGGTACTTCAGGATGTTCTTGACCGCTGT